>CAWUFW010004238.1:150000-1594380 GCA_963921515.1 Calotriton arnoldi
GATCTAGCACATCTTATCTTCTACTGCCCAAAACTCAAAACGTTCTGGGAGAAAATCTTTGATTTCATAAAAAGGGTTCTCGGGTGCACATTAACTCCTGAATTCTCTTCCCTCACCACCGCATTTATGACCACAAGACTTGCTTCACTGCATGACCGGGATCTGCTAGACCTCCTATTGACCGCGGCAGTGAAGCTGGTCCTGTCCAACTGGAAGGACACAGCTAAGACCTCATACAAAAGCTGGGTCAACTGGGTGACGCACCTCAGAGGCGCAGATAGCATTGCCCTGCTAAACTCACCCTGGAGGCCAGCTACCAGGGGGATGTGGAAGTCACTCAACACATATCTAGACTCCTACGAACCCCCGTGAGGCCACGCGGGCTCCCTAGGGGTGTGTCGGTTTTGACACATGGCTACAAACCCAGACTAGGCTCACTGCTATAGAACCCTTCTTGTACCCTATCTCCACCCTTTCTTTCCTATTCTCTTTCTTTCTGTCATCCTTTGCCTAATTTCCCAGCAAGTCAATGTAGAGGGGTTTAGCTAAACATGTATACCAAAGTACCTGTAATTACTGCAACACAAACGATGTTTGGCTGGAACCTCGTAACAAAAATGCTAATGTACTTGTTTATAAAAAATTAATAAAATACTTTAAAATGAAAACAAAATTCAACACATAGGTGGAATCAGAGCTTTTTTAAAATAGTTTTAGGAATAATTTAACTTCAAACCCAACCCCCTAAAGAAATATTGTGTTCTACACTGCTGATAGCTTGTGGATCTGTCACTGATTCAGTTTGCAAGGAAAATTGTTATCTGTGGCACGTTTTGCAGATTAACGTCTGTTACAGTCACTTGTGACTCTCGAACTTAGGTTTTGCATAAACTAGTACTTTAAAGAGTTTTGTTTCCTTTTCTTACTGAAGTAGACTTGCTAAATTGTAAGATAGTATTGTTTGCACACGCTAGTCTATTTACATTTCAGCACCGTTAAACACTACACCAAAGTAGAAATGAACTATTGAGGGTATTTATACGATAGTGTTCCCACAAATAACTACCTTTAAATCAGATTTTTAAAATTAAAAGCCAGTACTACTATAACTGATCCAAAATGTTGGAGAACTTCAGTAATACGGCCTTTTGCCAATTAACGGTTGAGTATTTTAAGTCAACATTCACATTGTGTACTTAATCCCCTATCTAGTGGTTAGACTTGAAAGGATCAGAATTGTTTTCCTCAAATTCTTTGTGGACATTCAACGTAAGCATGTCGTGAGGCCTTTCTTTGATGTCGTTCAGAAGCCCCAATGTACCCGGCTCAGGCACTGCACATGCCGTTTCTACCACTGCAAAGGTGGTTTTTCGATCGTCCTAGCCTCCATGATTACAAAAGATTCCCTGACCTGAAATTCACACATGCTTACATGATTTACCGTCATATCACATCAACTTCATATGGTTTATATTAGTCTCCTATATATATATTCAAAATAAATCTGTCCCCAGTCCAGTTAGCAATTCAATCAATTATTAAACTAGAATCAGGGCTTTAAATGGAATGAAAAAGTGTTTTGGGGGGGGGTGGGGGCTGTAAAAGGGGCATGATCGATCTACTCTTAGACGTGGCTTAACCATGTAAACTAAATTTGTGATTCCCATAGTGTGCCACCAGACGGGTATTTTGGTGTCTCTCTGTGCTTTCTGTTATTGCATCCAGTTATAATCACACATCAACTGGCGTACAGCAAAATCCAGCCATCTCTATTGGCTTTGTCAATGGTTGTCTGTGTGTGTGTTCAGCAGAGAGCCCAAGGATTGGATAATCATTTATTGTGAAGAACGTTTTGACCCACTGACGGGCAGTGCGAGAAACTCGCACTGGCTTCATCCTCCACTGTAGACATCAATATTGTGGCTATTATAAACCACCCGGCTTGTTTGGTGGATCTACTGGTCTTGGCCTGCTTGATGCTGGGGACTCTGTCGGCGCAGTTGGTGATCCAGGTGGAGAAATTCTGGACGGCCTGCTCAAGGTTAGTTGCAGAGTAGGTATGGGTGGTGTTGTAGGTGTCCATCCATAGGGTCTCTGTCACTTTGTTCCAGCTGCAGTGGGAAGAGCTGGGGGGCCTGGTGGTGGTGCATCCCCTTGCACCACCACCAGGCCCCCCAGTTCTTCACCCTTGAGGCCCCCCAGTTCTTCACCCTTGAGGCCCCCCAGTTCTTCACCCTTGAGGCCCCCCAGCCCTCCACCCTTGAGGCCCCCAGCCCTCCACCCTTGAGGCCCCCAGCCCTCCACCCTTGAGGCCCCCCAGCCCTCCACCATTGAGGCCCCCAGCCCTCCACCATTGAGGCCCCCCAGCCCTCCACCCTTGAGGCCCCCCCAGCCCTCAAGGGTGAAGTGGACGATGGCGAATGTCAAGTTGCATACAAGATCAGTTTTGTGGTCGCTCATTGATTAGAAATCTGTGGCAGCAGTGTTAAAAAAAGCCCTTCTCTTCATTTGAAGTTGTCCTACAGTTGTCTCTGGTGGTCCATATGCCATGCATGAGATCGATATATGCAAATGCTGCTGATGGCCCTGATGACAAGGAGAGGAAGGGGCTTGAGAACTCGGGGATAGGATTGAAGACGGGAGGCAATGTTTCTAATTAGCTGACTCTACTCTGTATGTAAGGACTCCTCTTGTTCTGGACAATGATCACGGAAAGAAAGCCGAAAATATTTTTCTCAAAGGAACAACTTTTGTAACATTGTTTTTCAGCTTTTTTCAGTTTTCGATTCACACGTGACTCCCCCCGCACCCGTCTTTTTGTGAGGTTTGTGAATATGTAATGATTTTAGACTACAAAGACCATCCTTTTTTTGTGGGGGGGGCCCACTCAGTTTGATGTTGGAGGATGTGTAGGTGACTTCTGGTCGACGCCACAGAGTTCTGTAAAGAGAAGTGGCACCTTCCGTAACGAGACACTAAATGGTGGAAAATGCCCAGCATGTGAGGGTGCAACAGTGATGAGCTCTCATTTCCACAAGACTAAATATGTAGGTGTTCGCCAGCAGGGTCTGGAGTTAAAACTCATAACGACTTAATTATTTGCTTGAACTGTGATTCTTCAGTCTTACTGGTGCAGATGGCCCCAGCGTAGTTTGCTAGCTTATAATTATGCCATCCAGCCCTGCACAGCTGTCTGGCAGAGCCATCTGCATGTGGGTGTTTGTTCCAGTATCCTGACGTCTGATGCTGTTTTGACCTTCTTGCACAACAGTTTACCACATGAGTAGTTCAAGGGTAGGAATGTCATAGGATGTGTTCCTGCTTGATGAAGTCCTTCCAATCATGTCAGGAACTGTACAAGTGCCTTCAACTGACTGCTGTAGTCGGATGGCTGTAGCGATCCAGTAAGACACATCATAAAATGAGCTCTTGTAAACAATTTGATTATATAAATGGCCTAACCCTGCCCTTAGAACGGCCTCAGTCTCCCAAATCAACCATATGGTTGGCACCCAACCTCTCTGCCTTGATAAATCGTGAGAGAAAGTTTACCTGCTGTGTAATGAGCTGTAACTCGCAGAAAAAGTCCATGGCATGATATTTAAGGAAAAAAATCAAAAATGGGCAAAGGTTTTAATACGCTCTCCACGCTCATGGAGAAAAAGGAGTCAAGCTGCATCTTGCTAGAATTGAGGGCATCCGGCTGCAGCCAGCGGCTGCTGATTACTGTGAGCTTACTCAAGTTGGAGAAAAGAAAATGAGGTAAATAAAACAATTGCACTTAAACCCTTTTATGGCAAGTAGAAAGATAAGTACCTGCAGCTCAAAAAAAGCAGTCCTTCTCAGTTTGGGCAGAAGGGATGGCAGGGGCAAGCTCGTTTGTGAAAATCCGGAAGAGACTGCGCCAAATACCACAGCTCCTGGTTGTTGAAACAATGCACAGAATGATATATTGTAAAGACTTCGTTAAAACTAAACACATGCGGTAAGTTTGCCTTCTGTTACTAGCTAAATCTGCTAGACTGGGACCAGGGCAGTGAATGGCTCTGTCCATATTGAATAATTTCCTGCCGAAAGCAATTGAGGGGGAGGTCAAATGACTGGTACGATGTTTAACTCTCTAGTTGTGAACTATGGCTGTATCTCTGGTAGCAGTGATAATTTGCACTCTTATAAGCCTCCTTCGAAATGTGCGTTCCTTGCCCAAAAATATATTTGAATTTGAGGAACTTGTTCAAACGCACAAACAAGAGATTATATTTTTAACAGAAACATGGCTGCGGGATTCCTCCGGCAAGGATTGAGTCATTGCAATCCCTGAGCTCTATTCTGTTCTTGGTGTTTAAAGACCAGTTTAGTGGGACGCTTTCCAAGTTGGAATCATTGGACTGCGAGGCTGCCCTGTTCTCACTAGAATTTAATATAGTTAGCACTTTTACATGGGTGTTCTTATTTAAACCACCCGTCCTCAGCGCCAGCTTTACTTCAGGCTTGGCCCTTTATTAGAATTCTTTCTTCAAAGGCATTTAAATTTCCATCTGGAGATAGTAGATAATGCTGACACTACTGCTTTATCGGATACACTGAATGCATTTGATCTCTCACAGTTGGTGGGCTTTCCCACATATAGATTGGGACATATGTTCGATGCTATTTACACCAACCACAAACTAATAAAGATACGTTTCCCACTTCCTGTTACGTGGTCAGATCATAGCGCTATCACTTTTAATTTCTTATTGAATACGTTCAGAAACGTCAATGGTGAAACTAATTTACAATAAGTCATGTAAATGAGGTAGTGTAAAACAAGAGGGCTTGACTATAGCCTTAAAGAATCAGCCATTTGTTTTGGAGAAGAGCATACAGCAACAAGATTTAACAACTGGGTCCTATCCGCCTTAGATGAGGTTGGGCCCTTAAGACCAGTTGGACAAGGAAATGAATTATAGTCCAGTGCCCCATGGTACCTTTGCACTTTGAGACCTGTGAAACGAAAAATGTAGAATGCTTGAACAGATTTGGAGGCTTGAACAGATTTGGAGGAAGCACGATCTTGACTGATAAATTGTACTATCGAGCAGCAATACTGGAATATAAAGCTGCGATTCGTCTTTTTAAATTTTTTTTTTAATAAAAGCAAAATCGGAGTTCTTTACGCATAAGATCAAAAAAGTTTAAGAATTTGGGCAAGGACTTGTTTGTGGTGGTAAACAGTCTCGGCCACACATTCAAATCTTCTATTACACTTTCGGATGACGAGTAGTCCACTAACTAGACAGAGATCTTTTTTTGAAAAAACTGGAGTTTTCCTTGGATTCAGTCCTGGATCTAGAACTAACATTGGCGAACAGGGCACTGGTCTCCCAAAATACTTTGGTTCACAAGTTCACATTCCTATCTGAACTACAAGTTCGAAACCTGCTTTTGGTGGTTAAATCGGGATCCCCATCTGACCCCTGAATTCTTCACCTTGCTCCAAACAGTATAACTTAATTTCTTATGTCCCTTCTTAATTTGGCAATTGAGATAACTGTCTTTTCTCAAACTTGGAAGGAAGCCTCTTTTGAAAAAGCAGAATGCAGATCCCATAGTGTGGAAAGATTACAGACTGATTTCTCCTGTTCCCTTGCCAGCTAAGATTTTGGAAAAAGTCCTTTCAAGGAACTTTTGTCTAACGCGAAGTCTGTGTCGGTATATGTCACAGATGATATAGGAACCATTTTAGATCATGGAGGCTCTGCTGCCCTTCTATTACTGGATCGCTCCGTGACATTTGATACTGTGGTGCACTCTGTGCTAGTGGCTCATCTTTCTCAGATGGGCGTTAAAGATGAGGCTCTCGATCTTCTTTCATTCTTCCTAACAATAAGAATGCAATCTGTGACATGTAAACCATTTAGGTCACAATCCTTTGCTCTTCCCTATGTTACACAGGGCTCTTCTCTCAGCCCAAAGTTGTTAAATCTATACATTGTGCCGTTGGCTGAGTTGGTTTGATCTCATGGTTTTACGGTATCACAGTATGCCGACAATACACATATGATACTTCATATCTCTAGCGATCCACTGATGACAGCGATCAAGTTCAAGGATTGTATGAGTGAAGTGGATATTTGGATGAGATTGAATTGCCTAAAACTTAATGGTGTGAGGAAAAGATGTCCTGATAATTAGCAACTCGCCAAATACCCGATCTCATGCATGGTGGCCGTCTGAGCTGGGTTCAGTACCTCAACCAGTTAATTCTGCATTGAATCTTGGAATGATTTTTGACTAAGACTTGTCCTTTAAAGCCCTCATAAACCAAGAAACAGCTACATGCTGCTTTAATATTAGGATGCTAAAGAAAATCTTTCCTATTATCTCTTTTGGCACAAAACGCCTCTCGCCTGGGTTACTGCAAATTCCTCTATCTGGGAGTTACCCAGGTGGTATGTTCAAGATTACAGGTCGCTCAGAATGCGTCTGCGAGATTGATTCTGTGGCAGAGACACTGAATGACCTACATTGGCTGTCGGTATTCAAACACTCCATGTTTAAGGCCCTCTGCTTGGTGCATAGTGCGTTATATGGGACTGGTGCAGCATCAATTAAATCTTAAGTTCAATTGGTTTGCCCTTGGAGACCTCCTGGGTCAGCAGAGATCGAGGACTTGGCTGTTCTAAGAATAAAGTAATCTAGATGGGTAGGAAGAACCTTTGCCATGCTCTCAGCCAAGCTGGACTTTGCCGCCAATGAACATCACAGCTGAGGACGATGACCCATTCTAGGAAGCTTATCAAACCCTCCCTTTTCCTAAAGTGGACATAAGATCTAACTCACTTTGTTTGTTTAGGCTAGTTAGCGGCAAGATACCTCTGGGTAAGAAAGCGCTTTTAGAAACTGTTTTCATGTTTTATAAAGAAGAAAAAAGATTAAACTGACACGCACATCATATCTTTAGTGGTACAAAGACTCCATCTTCTCCCTTTCCCCTCCTTCCCACCATGCCCCTGTAAGAACTGGCATGCAGCGTGATTAATCATGTTACACTACACATACGTACCAACCATTATGGAAGTGTGAAGATCGGTTATGACTTAAGTCAATCTACAAGTCTTTTGCACGTGTCTTAATGGTGATTGTGCTCTCTTCCTCATTCTTCATGTTTTTTGTAAAAACACAGAACAACCATGAGGTTTCACAAGTGTTTTATGTGGACACCCTTGAAGTTACAGGTACTGAATGGATAAAAACCGTACAGTAGATGGCGCAGTACTCGCATTCTACCCTATCCCTTCAACAAAAATAACCACTCACTTACATTAATAAACTTTTGATAATTGCCCATCACAATTTCTAAGCTATAATTGGTTATACAAGAGGCCTACTCAATAGACCGCTTGTGCAGTTCAGTTCAATGTATTTGTCATGAAATATTTTTTTAGCTTCTTTTTTCCTCTTATTTCCACTTAATTCATATGAGTGAACAGTGTAAAAATGTATGCAGTTGTCACTTTTTACTTCCTAGTGTATTAATGTGTACTCCTAGCGTTAACTAAATCACAGCTTTGCCTAATTCTTTGGACTGGAAAGTGTTCGCGACTCTCTTCTGAATGCGACCTTGTGCTGTGAAAGTGTACACTTTTCCTTTGTGTTACAGGTCAGTCGGTGGCATTCGCGCCTCCCTTTATAACGCTGTTACTGTTGAAGAAGTTGAGAAGCTTGCAACTTTTATGAGGAACTTCATGCAGATGCAGTAGACCGGGAATACCTGCAAACAACGGTGTACCATTTTCTGTGTCTAGCTCAGAAAATAAGCTATGTGTTTGAGTTTACTTGCTCTTATCACATGCAAAATCAGACATTTCCATCTTGCAAAATAACTTCATATTTGTAGGCTTTATTTTTGCAATTTTGTAACATTCCTCAATTGATGTTTGCATTCCTACCGTTCACCGCTGTGCTGCGCGTTGTACTGAACATTACAAGAAGACTATGATTTGTATATACTGTGATATGACAAAGCGGTGTTCCAAACGTCATTCATTAAAGCTGCTGTGCCAGTAAGCACTTATCAATGGTGTCTTGGACGAATTAAAATCATATCTGTGTATTTATGTAAAAACTCTAATGCATTGTATATGTTCTGTGTTTCATGATAATTTGTATGTCTTAACATTTTATATGGGTATGCTTAAGTGTAACTCGCTGTCCTACATCTGATATTAAGCAATAAAATTTTTGTGACATTACCTTTGGAGCTCTTTTCGGCAAGTTCTTCATTTCAGTTCATGATCTATCTCAAATGGGAAACAATTAAAGTGTTTTAAAAAATGAAGTCCCATACATTTAATTTGCTTGTGAATGTTTGCTGGAAGAAAATGGCTGAATTTGGTGTATGGAATAGCCAAACAGTTTGAGATTCTTCCTGCATTACACATGTTTAGATGTGCAGGCTGCAGTTTTTTGATTTGATGTAATCACTTGGATCTCGAAACTTAAGTTGCCATTTTCATCCTAGCTTCAAAATAGTTTGTTTAGTAATTGCTACACTCTAGTTCCCTGTATTATCATATCTTCCTCATACGTACTTTTTTCTTTTTCTGTCTTTAAGTGTGAATTTCTGTTAACCTCTTTTCCCTTTAGATTCTGTATTTTAGATTATATTTAATTCCTTTTTTGTAATTTCTATCAGACTTTCTCCTCATACCTGTTTTTACTGTGTTGTGCTACTGAAAAGTAAGGACCGATTTTATAAAACATTTCAATAACGAATGTAATTGTGCATTGTCTGTTAGGGGCAAAAGTCCTTTTTTCTGCTTGGTAATGCCGTGCTGTTGGATCTGTTTGTGTGATGGGCACAATGGTGTTTACCTTTGCGGTATGCTCTCTGTGTCCTTGTTGGACAGACCAGCGTGCACAGTAACCTTTCAAAGGTATCATATAGGTCTGTGTCAAGCTTTGGCACACTAATGATCCAGTAGTGTTCTGTTTCCAATTAATCATTTATGTGTTCCACTTCAAAACATCTTTGTTGTCTTATGAGTTCAGTCAGTTGCTCTGGCCTGGGGTCCCTTGCCTTGTGCAGGTGCATTCTTCATTCACTTTATTATACTTCAGAATACTTCAAAAGTTAAAGAAGAGCATTAATCTGTTTGAGTTCACATTTTGCCACCAAGGTATTTTGAAGATATTTTTGGATTTCTAAGGAGTTACCAATAAGAAAACCCAATGTGTAGTTGAATATCCTTTTGAAACACTACCACTTCAGACATATTCTTAAGCATTTTGATCATTACTTTGAGAAAAGCACACGCCACACCACTGAGGGTGTGTCCCAATGCCATCCAACAAAACTCAAACGTTCCATCCTGTGTCACAAACTGTTACATGACTAGAATCCGTGTCTAGTTCTGCCTGATGGTATACGGCATGAAGATCAAATTTGGAAAACCATTTGGACTGACCTACAGAACATATGAGATCCTCCGTACAGGGCAGAGAAAAATTCTCCACCCAAATAGCATTGTTAAGCCAACATAAGTCCATGCTCAAAGTTAATTTACCCGTTTTTCTTTTTAGCCAAAATGAAAGGCGACAACCATATAGGGGCGTTCACCTCCAAAATTATACCATCTACTTACACCTTTTGAATTGTCTTACTCCGTTCCCCTCTTGCACTTTGAGACACTGAAAAATAGTCCAAAAAACACAAGGCTCTGAAAGGTAACCTCAAGGTTTTTTTACTACCGCCTCAATCACAGCTTCTTACAATAAACTGTCACACCCAGAATCTTCCTTTCTGCCCCATTCTAGAATGGTGAACATTCTGATGATACTTGAATCTGGTCAGTCACAGACCGTGAGTGCTGCAGCTGAAAGTATGTGATATAATTTTAAATGCCACAGGAACATTAAGAAAATGATGTTTGACTTTAACAATCCGCTCTGAGTTTGTTATGATGCATAACGTGTTTTATTTTCTTCCAAACACTTTTTCAGACCTTTGCACCCAATTGCAGGATGGTTTAGAATCTACTAAAGATATGGGATCTTTCTCCCCAGATCAGCTTGATGCCACCATCCTAGAAAATATAGTCCTTTTTGTGCAACATAACGTTTTTCTGTATATTTTTATAGTTTAAACCAATTTCTTCCCCAAAATATCCAAATAACTATTTTGCTCCCTTCAGTAGTACTGGTGGTCACAACCAGAGGTAATAATGTCTTGTTTGTCCAGAATTTCATGAACTTATCTTGTGAAAATATTGTAATCCTAGCTCCCGCATGTAGTAATAAATGTATAGTTACTTTATCAATAGAGATGGGTATGCATGTGAAAAAAAAAGCCTCTTTTTGTATGATGCTGCTGTTTTTCCGACTGAGTGCACTGCGGCCAGCTAACCAGACCTCAGTGCCCTGACCTTAAAATGTGTAAGCGATTGGCTTATACCCATTCGGCATAAGCTAACTGTAAGAATCTCTCCAGGCAGTTGCGAAATGAATGAGTCCATAGCGGAGATGTGGAGGAGAAAGTAGTTTATTCCAACATAAGGAGAGGAAACCCAGCCATCTCCCAACAGCTTCTCTGGCCAACTGCGCATCTCTCCCCCTCAAGATTCCAGCATGACATACCTATCATTCCAAGGTCTCCTTAGACATAACATCACCATCTATGACTCAGATACCACATAGCTCGTTTTGTTTATTTGTTAAAGGAAGCAGGTATGTACAGAAAATCATGGATACGGAAGCAACAAGCGAGTAGATATTACAATGCTCAAGACATTTGAGTAGATAAAATAGATAAAACATAAAGCACAGGAAGGTATCAAATTTAAGACCTATTCTAAACAAAATCCTTCAAATATTCAGTTTTTCTCACTTCTCTACGAGACATTCTTGGCCCAACTTTCCCTTGAGGGCCAATAACATCCCCTCCTTTTCCCAAGGTTCTCCCCAGGTACCCCTTACGCGAAAAGGAATCCAGAGGAGCATTGTACACCACCGGTCTTCCAAGGTTGCAAATGCGATGATCTGTCTTCACATCATTTTTTAAAACTTGAATGACTTTGATGGGTTGCGAATAGTTTGCTTCTTTACCAACACTCCAGGGACGTTTGATCATTACCAAATCACCCACAGCAACCACAGTTTTCTTTACAGATTTTCTCTTATCAAAATTCAATGTTCAAGGCATGTGAGCTGTAGATCACATGCTTTGCATAGCTTGCCATCTAGTGTTGGTTCCGGATGTTTGCACTTTGTTTTTCTTCGAAGAAGTCTTTTCCAGTCGCGAGGTAGGTGACTCCTCCTTTCGGTGATAGTGCGCATGGGCATCGACTCTATTGTTAGACTGTTTTTTCCACCATCCGGTTCGGATGTGAATTGCTGCGCTCCGGCACCGTTTCTCGGGTTCCCTTCGACGCGCAATCCACTAACCTCGACGGTATTGTTTCTCGATAGTGTTTCCCATTCTCCGCGTATCGTTTTGACTCAAAGGCCTTCGATCGGAAAACTCGTGGAGGGCCGTTGGGCCTACCTGCGCCAGGCTCGCTAGCAGTCGATAGAACGGACTCCATTCAAGCTCTGTCCCAGGGGTCGTGCTAAGTTTCCGCGCACCAACTTGCACGAAGTGTGCAACCTCTGCCTATCCCCGGAACACGACGAAAAAGACTGCGACGCGTGCCGATCGTTTCGATCGAAGAAGACATTCCGTGACCGTCGGGCTCGACGTCACAAAATGCAACATCAGGGCGGCTCCGCACTGGACATCTTCGGTGAAGATTCCGACAGAGAAGAACTACACGCTCAAGGAGCTGAAGAAGCGCAACATATCTCTGTGTCCGAGGCTGACTCCGACATGGAAGAAGAGGAGCAAGTTACACCGGGTCAGCTTACCGCGAGTACAGAAACCCCCTTGACCCAGCAACACAAGGCCAAAAAGGCTCTGGTCCTTCCTCTGCCTTTGGGCCAAGGTCGGCACCGAGAAAAAGTTTCAGGTGCCCTGCCCTCTGGCCCAGTGCCGAAGCACAAGGAAAAGCCTTCCGGCTCGGCTTGAGTCTGCCCCATGCCAGTGCCGAGCCGAAACCTTCGCCATCGAAACCTAAGCATGTCGTGGTAACCATCCCACTGTTATCGAAGAGTAAATCTTCGGAGCCGAAACTTTCGACGCCGAAAACGGCGACCAAAGACAAAAAGAATCGGATCCGAAACAGAAAGAATTGGTAATAAATCCAGACACTGGACATATCCATGCCAAATTGCCTGAAATAAAGGAAAATGGCCCTGCAGGAAGATTACCACATTCCTCTGAAAAAGAAAAATGTGGGTACTAACCTTTCTCCACCTTACATTCCACCTCCTTCGCCCACTGATCCAAACTTACTCATCACACCCACAAATTCACCACCACCACTATCACCTGACCCACAGGATGAAGGGAAAGGGGATGGGGATGGGGATGAGGATAGGCTACAGGATACTGACCCATGGGAAGATTATGACACTGGCCCAAACACGGATAATGACCCTGATTTATATCCGTCCAGACCCTCACCACCCGACGACAATATAGAATATATTGAGCTACTTAACAGAGCTGCTCATTATCATGGGGTGGAGCTGCATAAGGAGGCTTTAGAAGAGGATTTCTTTTTTGAAACCCTAAGTTCCTCTCAGAAAGCTACTCATTCACTGCCAATGCTTAAATGGATGCTTAAGCATACAGATGAGATCTTTAGAGATCCTGTGAGGGCAAGAATCATTACACCCAGGTTGGAGAAAAAATATAAACCTGCACCTACTGACCCCGTCTACATCAAGGGTCAGCTGCCTTTAGACTCTCTTGCGGTTTTCAACGCTTGCAAGAGAGCTAACTCACAGACCACAGGTGAGGCCCCTCCTCCTGATAAGGAGTCGAAATTAATTGATGCCTCGGGCAAAAGGGTAACGTCGCAAGCAGCCAATCATTGGCGCATTGCTATTGCTCAAGCTTTGTTAGCTCGATATGATAGGGCTCATTATGATGAGTTATAGAAGCTCATGCAATTTCTACCTGATGAGCATAAATCAAAGGCTAATGACCTTATTCAGGAGGGCAAACTATTCTCAAATACCTCAATCAGATGTGCCTTAGACGCAGCAGACACAACAGCCTGAGCACTAAACACCAGCGTACTGCTACGCAGGCATGCTTGGTTGAGAATTTCAGGATTCAAACCTGAAGTGCAAGCCTCTATTCTCAACCAACCATTTGACAAGGAACACCTCTTTGGTCCAGCAGTTAACACTTCGCTGGAAAAAATGAAAAAAGACACTGAGGTCGCGAAGTCCATGGGGGCTTTGCAGTTACCTTCAAATAGGGGATCCTTTCGTCGCTCCTTTTACAGGGGTAGCTCCAAGAATATATCCACAGAGAATCCCTCCTCCTGTTACAAGGGCAACAACCAATCGCCCTCATCAAGAGGCTATTTTAGAGGTGGGTTTAGAGGAAACAACGGTAAGGGAAGAGGCAGAGGCAACTCAACACGCACTTCCCCGCAAATAACAAGCAGTGACTTCCTTCCGCTACCCCCGATCATTCCACTCCTGTGGAGGGACGTCTCTCCCAATTTCTACCTGTCTGGAATACAATCACCTCAGACAAATGGGTTCTACAAATTATCCAATATGGTTACTGCCTGGAACTTACAGACACTCCCCCCAAACATTCTTCCAAGAACACACGTAATATCACAAGAACATCTCACTCTTCTCAAACAAGAAGTTCTTTCTCTTTTACAGAAAGGAGCTATAGAACCAGTCCCGTTACAACATCAAGGGGCCGGTGTATACTCCCTAATTCCCAAAAAGGACGGCTCTCTCAGGCCTATACTAGACTTCAGGGAACTAAATCTATACATTCAGTGGACCACTTTCATATGGTGACACTCCAACAAGTGCTCCCTCTCCTTCAGCAAGGCGACTTTCTGTCCACTCTGGACTTAAAGTACACCTATTTCCATATCCCAATACACCCTGCTCACCGCAAATACCTCCGGTTCGTGGTAGCAGGCCAGCATTATCAATTCAAGGTGCTCCCATTCGGAATAACTACCACACCCAGGGTTTTCACCAAATGCCTGGCAGTAGTCGCAGCTCATCTACGAAGACAACACATTCACGTCTTCCCATACTTAGACGACTGGCTCATAAAAGCCAACTCGCAACAAAGCTGTCTGTCACACTCCCAAAACAGTACAGTTGCCCCACGATCTTGGATTCACAGTAAATCTGTCCAAATCCCATCTCCAACCATCCAACACGCAAGCATATTTGGGAGCCACTATAAATACACAAAAGGCTCTCGCCTACCTCAATCCGGCCAGAGTCCGCAATATGCAAACTCTACTCTCTCAGTTTCAGCCTCAACACTCATTGCCAGCTCGAGTGTTCATGCAGTTACTAGGGATGATGGCCTCTTGCATCCTAATAGTCTCTTACGCAAGACTTCAAATGCGTCCCCTGCAGGAATGCTTAGCACGTCAGTGGAACCAGGCTCAGGGTCTGTTATCAGATCTAGTGTTGGTGGACGGCCGCACCCATCGCTCTCTGTAGTGGTGGAATAACAAAACCTTTCAAAAGGGCGGCCCTTTATCGACCTGGTTCCACAGATAGTGCTAACACCAGACGCATCGCTCACCGGTTGGGGAGCTCATCTCCAAACGCACACAATTCAGGGCATTTGGTGGTTGCAACAAAAGCAGCTTCACATAAATCATCTAGAGCTGCTAGCGATTTTTCTAGCGCTCAAAGCATTTCAAGTTCATCTAGTAGGCAAAGCTGTACTAATTCGTACAGACAACATGACAGCAATGTACTACTTACAAAAACGGGGGGACACACTCTCCCCAGCTGTTACAACTAGTACAGACCATCTGGAGATGGGCCATACGCCACAAAATGTATCTCCTCGCAGAACACGTTCCAGGAGTAAACAATCAGATTGCAGATCTGCTCAGTCGTCAAACACAGCAGATCCACGAATGGGAACTACACCGTCAAGTTCTCCTCCCACTCTTTCAGATGTGGGGCTTTCCAGACATAGATCTGTTTGCCACAAACCTAAACACAAAATGCCCAAGCTTCGCATCCAGGTATCCACACCCATTGTCCAGAGGCAATGCACTATGGATGAATTGGTCAGGGATATTTGCCTACGCTTTTTTTTGCCTCTCCCACTCATTCCATTAGTGGTTCGCAAACTCAGACAAGCGTCCCCAATACGAATCCTAGTTGCTCCCACATGGGCCAGTCAACCCTGGTTCACAACCCTGTTGGAGCTCTCAGTAGTTCCTCACCAAAAACTACATCTCACACCCGATCTCCTCATGCAGAGCCGTGGAGAGATGAGACATCCAGATCCCAGTTATCTCAACCTTGCTATCTGGTACCTGAAATCTTAGAGTTTGGCTACCTTAATCTCCTGCCAGACTGCATGAACTTCATCAAAGAGGCTAGACTTCCTACCACAAGAGCCTGCTATGTAGCAAAGTGGAAGCGGTTTGTGATATACTGTAATAACAATCAAATCAACCCGCTTGATGCTTCAGTTCAAAACATATGTCATTTATTACATCTGCAGCGTTCAAGTTTAGCGTACACATCCATACGCTTACATCTTGCTGCATACCTTCAGAATAGACATCTTTCTCTCTTCAGAGTGCCTGTCATTAAAGCATTTATGGAGGGACTTAAAAGAATCATTCCCCCAAGACTTCCACTCGCTCCAGTGTGGAATCTCAACATTGTCCTCACCAGACTGATGGGTCCACCTTTCGAGCCATTGCACAGATGTGAGCTGCAATTTCTCACTTGGAAGGTAGCTTTCCTCATAGCTATCACGTCACTGAGGAGAGTGGGTGAGCTTCAGGAACTAACGATAGAAGAACCATTTTTACAAGTACACCAAAACAAAGTGGTTCTTCAGACCAACCCTAAATTCCTACCCAAGGTCTTTTCTGCCTTTCATATCAACCAATCTGTTGAGTTGCCTGTGTTCTTCCCTCAACCAGATTCTGTGGCAGAACGTGCTTTACCCACCTTAGATGTGAAAAGAGCATTACTCTACTACGTAGAAAGGACTAAACCTTTCCGTAAGACAAAACAACTATTTGTGGCTTTTGCTCCACCACATAAAGGCAATCCCATATCAAAAGCAGGTATTGCACGGTGGATGCTCAAGTGCATCCAAACATGCTATGCAAAAGCAAAACGAACATTGACAATTTCCCCTAGAGCGCACTCCACATGCAAACTAGGGTCTTCTATGGCATTCTTAGGAAATATACTCATAGATGACATATGCAAAGCTGCAAAATGGTCTACACCTCACACATTCACAAAACACTATTGTGTAGATGTTTTAGCAAGACAGCAAGCTAGTGTGAGCCAAGCAGTTTTACGTACACTATTGCTGACGACTGCAACAGCTATAGGTTAGCCACCGCTTTGGGAGATAACTGCTACATAGTCTATGCAAAGCATGTGATCTACAGCTCACATGCCTCGAACGGAAAATGCTGCTTACCCAGTATGCATCTGTTCTTGGCATGTAGAGCTGTAGATTCACATGCGCCCACCCGCCTTCCCGGATACCTATACCTGTTGCAGTGACATCTTACTTGGATACATATATACATGGGCATCTCTTTCTACTACTCTCACTAACTCCATGATCACTCTCTATGGAAAAACAATCTAACAATGGAGTCGATGCCCTATCACCGAAAGGAGGAGTCGCCTACCTCGTGACTGGAAAAGACTTCTTCAAAGAAAAACAAAGTGCAAACATCCAGACCCAACACTAGATGGCAGGCTTTGCAAAGCATGTGAATCTACAGCTCTACATGCCAAGAACAGATGAATACTGGGTAAGTAGCATCTTCCTTTCTTTCTAACACTTTTCTTTCTTCCTTTTCACCACAAGGCTGTGCCCCCCCCCCCCCTTTATTTCCAATTCAGAATTCCGCATCCAAGAAGGCTCAAACAAGGTAATGGGAGGTCTCCCTCTAAACAGCTCAAATGGAGTCTTCCCCGTTGTGCTATGGGGTGTCAAACTATACAATTTTCTTTTCCACCTCCTCTTTCCACTTCAAGGAATTGGACTTTGCTAGCATAATGGTTTCCTTCAGAACCCTGTTTAACCGTACCACCATCCCATTTGTCTCAGGATGGTAGAGTGCACACTTCTTGTGTGCTATGCCACATGCCTTCAAAAATTGTTCCATCTCCTTTGAGACCAACTGAACCCCGTTGTCAATAATAAGAGTTTCAGGTATACCTTCCCTAGCTATGAGACTCCTCAAGAAACTCACAACTTGTTTGGTTTCAACGCTCATTGTCTGACATACTTCATTCCACTGTGAGTACAAATTCACCACAACCAACACAAGTTTGATGACACTCGCTATGAATTGGACCAAGGATGTCCAAAGCGATCTCCTTCCACGGCCCAGAGGGGCGTTGTCTCACCATGGGCTGTACCCTAGGTTTCTTAGTTTTCTCACTCAAAGAGCATGGCAAACAGTCTTGTATCTTTCTTTCAATCTGTATGTCCATACCCGGCCACCATTACATCTGACGCAACCTCTCCTTTGTCTTGGACATGCCCAAATGTGATTCATGAGCCAAGTCTATCAGTTCCCATTAATTAACCGGAGGCACTAGTCGAGTACCCCGACACAAAGACCATCACATGTGCAACTTTGTTTCGTTGATTGCCAACCCTTTCTCACCAAAGACGACACTTCCATGAGTAAGGGATCCGAGTCTAAGTTTTCACGTCATCGCTCCTCTGAGATGACATTATTCTCCAACACACACACACAAACTCAGACTCCTCATCAAACATATCAGCATCACTTTCGTCATGGCTCTCCTTTAAGACCAACCTGGATAACTAGCCGGCAATCCCGTTCTCCACCCCCGGGATTTACTTCATGTGAAAATCGAACTCTTGCAAAGCTACGACCCACTCAGTTATTCTCCCCAAAACTGAGTCAATCCCCGTTTTCATAAAAATCTCACATAGGGATTTGTGGTCAATTCTAACCTTAAATCTCAAACCTCACAGAAATTTCTTCAACTTCTTGATGGCCCAATATACAGCCAGAGCTCAACGCTCAATCACCGAATACCTTGACTCAGCCTCTTTCAATCCGTGAGAAACAAACATGATGGTACCCATGCCGCCATCACTCCTCTCCTGCTGCAGAACTTCGCCCAAACCTTTATGGCTGGCATCGGTGGTGATGACTGATCTCCGAGGATCAAATTCTTCAATTTGGGTGCTGAACTGAGCTTTTCCTTTAAAAGCTAAAACCTGCTCTCACAAGCTTCATCCCGCAAAACGCTGTATCTTTCTTCAACAATTGTCTCATGTTGACACTCAATTCTGCAAAATTTTGCACAAATTTATTATAGTACTCAACCATCCCCAAAAACTTCATGAGTTCTTCACTCGAGGAGGGCGAGGACATGTGCTCAGTGGTATTAACCAACTCAGCCTTGGGAGCTATCCCATCACCAGTGATGTGCTCCAAATAATCAATGTTAGTAGTGGCAAATTTGCATTCCTCAGCTTTGATGGTAAGATTGAAACTATATAACCTTTCCAATACTTTCCTAAGGCGAGCATTGTGTTCTTCCAAAATCCTTGCCAAAGACAAGAATATCATCTTGATACACAAAGACACTCACAACCCCATGTAGTACTTTCTCCATGGCATGCTGAAAAACTGACGCCACTGATACCAAACCAAACGGCAGTCGAACATATCTGAAAGTACCAAAAGGGGTAATAAATGCTGTGGCCTTCAGCTCAAGTGATAGGCCGAGGTGAGATCGATGGTCCTAAATACTTTTGCACCCCCAAGTAACAACAACAATTAAGAGATGTTCGGGAGGGGATACCTATCAACAATGACATTCTGGTTGAGGTGCCTCAAACCTACACAGAGTCGTAAACTGCAATTAGCCTTCCGTGCTACAACCACGGGTGCAAGCCACTCCGTCCCTTCTACCTCCTCTATTATCCTTCCAACTTTGTTTCTCAATCTCCTTCTGCATCTCATCTCTGAGAGCTATGTGGACATTCCTAACCTTACAACGTACAGGTTGGGCCCCAGCCACCAACCTTATTTCATGCTGATAACCTTTCAAGCAACCTAGATCCTCTCTGAACACATTAGGAAATTCATTCCTTATTTCACCAGCAACATTTACCTCAGACAAGCCATTTTCGAGGACAAAGTTCACTCTTTCCTTAAGGCAAATGGGGGATCTCAATTGGGATCTAACATGACGCCAAGTTCACCTTGATGTATCCAACTTATGATACTATCCCCTTTTTCAGAGACCTAAATCTTACCTCTGACAAATCTTTCTTTATACTCAATGAACCCCTTAAAATAGCCTCGTAGGCGTATAGGTTCACCACCATATGCGTAGGGGACAATATCGGGTTTTAACAATTCAATTTTCCCTTCAAGTTTCTCCTGGTAAAATTGTTTAGAGACAATGGTGATCTTTGCACCAGAGTCGAAGAGTACTTTGGTTAGTTCCCCCTCAACTAAAATGGGATTAATAGGGCTAACCTTGGTTTTCTTGTCATTGCAACCTATCTGTAAGAGAATTTGCCCACACTCAAAATCTGGAGGTTCATTTTCTTGCTCACCCTCTGCCGGATCATCCTCTACTATAATCTGTTTGACACACGTACTGACACTACTTGCCTTGCACACTGACGCAAAGTGCCCTTTTTTTATTGCACCTGGTACATGTTGCTCTCAAGGCAGGACACTTCTTGTCATTAGCCAGATGTCATGTTTTATCGCACCTGTAACACTTGCGTGGGTTTACCCTCTGTTTCACTGCACTCTCTCACTCTTCACGTTAAGCTTCTTCAATTTCTCTTTCACCACTTGTACAGTCTGGTCTTTTTCCTTCTTTATTGTTGCCACACATTTCATAGTGTTCAACGCTTTTGGCAACTTGCAATACCTCATCTAATGAAGTTTCATCTCTCGTCCACAATTTCTCACTGACCCTTTCCATGTCAAATCCCAACATGAATTGGTCTCTTATTCGTTCATCAACAAGACACCAAATTTACAAGAGGAAGCTAGTTTTCTTAATTCGGTGACATCACTTTCTACAGATTCACCTTCCTTTTGAAGCCTCCTTGCAAAATGATACCTCTCTAGAATAGTACTCACTTTTGGTAAAAAATAAATGTTTGTCCAATTTTTTTAATGCAAATTTCATACTCATTTAAGTCTTCGGCCTGTGTAGCAGCAAGATCTGGGCAATGATCAAAAATATCTTGCCCATCAGAGCCTAAACAACGGAGCAGCAAGAAAGACCTCTCAGCATTCAAAGGTGCCCCACATACCTTAGCATACCTTTCAAATACTTTCTTCCACTTCATGGGAGGGTCACCAGGAGTAGTGAGGAACAAAAGTGGTGCAGGTACATTTTGCATACTTAAAAACAATTACGAAAGCACAAAAGCAGTACACGTTTAATGAGGCTTTCACTCAAGAGTCCCAAAAACAAGCCCAAAGAACTACTAACGTTTGTAAATGGGTTCTCATAAAATTTGACACCAAGACCAACGAACACTGCTTTGACACAGAATTAAGAGTGTGTGCATCACTGTAGTTTTCTTGACAAAGGAAACTTTGAGAGAATGGATGCACAAAGAAGTGTGCGCATTACTGCAATTCGGAGTAATAATAAGTGTGCCTGTCACTGAACAGGCAAGAACAACACGAGCATGCACTGGGAAGAGTGACAAATATAACAATAGCTGCTCCAGGAAGTGTACCCATCACTGAACAGGCAAGTGAGCAGACTAACAATAAATAAGTGTGCCTGTAACTGCAGGCAAGATCCAACCAAGCAGTATTCCATCGTAATAAGTGAGCAGACTAGAGACGAATAAGTGTGCCTGTCACTGGGCATGTAAGATCCAACTAAGCAGCACTCAAGCGTATTAATACATAGCGTTAAAATAACAATTGCTGCTCCAGGAATTGTGCCGTCACTGAACAGGCAAGTGAGTAGACTAGTTTTTGTGATTGCGTGAGAGGGTCACGCTGAGGCAGCCTGCGTGAAGCGGAACACTAACGATTACTGTATGCGGGTGCTCTGGAAGCTCATCACTCTGCCGGAGCCTGCGTGGAGAAGTCAGAGACGATCCTTGTAGGCGGTAGTGCTGGAACGGGCCGCTTCAATGAGGGATTCCAGACCTGTGACAGAGATCAGCACCAGGTGGTGCGTTGCCAAGGTAGTGGTCAACAGAGAAGCTGTCAACAGAGAAGCGGTCACGATGGAAGCTCGCGCTTAACAAGTGAGGGTTTTGTGTAAAGGCGGCACGCGATTTCAGCACTGTTGATTAAGCAGATCGGTGTATGATTAACAGTAACATCAAGTCTTTAAGAGGCTGAAAAGGCTGAAAATAAAACACGAAACAAACCCCTTGGGATGAATTTCAAAACGTGCTATAACCCATGCGTTCCTGTTGTATGTTCCAAAGGATAGAGCGATATTTTAGTCTCCCTGGGTGGCCTCGCCGAACACATCCACCAATACAAAATGTAAAAGATTTCTCGCCAGGTTGCGGCAAAACGTCTTAGAGCAGGACTTCCAAACCTCTCATATGGCTGTAATACGAATCCATTCGGGATTGTTGAGATCCTCTCCTATAGATGCCGACTACGCCCGTGTAAGAATCTCGCCAGGCAGGGACGAAATGAATGAGTCCATAGTGGAGATGTGGAGGAGAAAGTAGATTATTCCAACATCAGGAACAGCTTCTCTGGCCAACTGCTCATCTCTCCCCCTCAAGATTCCAGCATGACGTACCTATCATACCAAGGTCTCCCTAGGCTTGACATCACCATCTATGACTCAGATATGACACGTACTTGTAAGTCCCTAGTATAGTACCCAGGCTTGTAAGTTAGAAGGTCACCCCAGGGATTTTAGCACTGGTTGTGCTGCCGTGGGTGTGACAAAGACAAAACGTGGCTTCCAGTCTGCCACTGCAGACTGGAACGGTAGTTGCAAACTGATAACTTTGCCATTTAAAGCAATAGCAAAATCTTATCTTCTTTTTTATATGTCACCCAAAGGGAGGCCTATCAAGCCTTAAGGCAGTGTACAGTATATTGGAAAGTGTAACGTACTTTTACATCCAACAGTAAAAACCCGAAATTGCACTCACCAATGGGACTACTAGCCTTTTCCACAGTAAAATGACAGTTACAGGTTGCCACAACAGCACTGCTAACTTCTGACTGGGACTACTAAGGCTGATACTGTAAGGTATCGAACAACTTGTTACATTCGGCCGACTTGTTTACCAATTCGAAATTGATATAACGTGTTGCGGTGTGCAACTTTTACAAAGTTGCCACTTTGTTGCCCATAGTCTCCTGTGCACGTTTATGCTTGCACATGTGCTCTGTACCCGAGACAGCTTTCTGCCCTCATGGGGAGACATGTAAATGACTCCCAGGAAAGGAAACAATAGTAACTTGCGTGGGGGAAAGTTGTTACCTCTCCCTGGCAGGAAGCCACACAAGTGTTGGCCCAAAAGGCGAGCTTCAATTGGGAAGCAACCATCGAAAGGCAAATGATGAAAACTTGAGAGAGGGGCTGCTCTATTGTCTAGGTAGACTATCTGGCACTAGGGACAGAGAGGGGGAGCCAGTTGTTAAACCGGTTTTCCAGGGGTGTGTAGCCCCCTGATAGACACACCACTAGGTTGGGCAGGCTGAGAGAGCGAGCAGAATAAAGACTTCTGGGATAGGTAGATTCCACACTTCACAGGAAGTAGTCATCAGGAGTGAAGAAACCTAGGGTCCCATTGGCTTATGACCGCGACCTCCCCTAAGGCCATTTTCTTTGAGTAAAAAGAGCAACCTTTGCACTCAGACCTCGTTAGACTGGAGAAGAGGACCAGAGTAGGACTGCCCTGCTACACCAAGGACCCAGTGAAGAGAGGCTGCACTTATGTGGACCCTGCTTGCTGCACCTAGTGGGTAGCAAGGGAGCCAGACTGTGTCCTGCTCATAGAGAAGCTGACTTCTGAGCCCAACAGAAGCAAGAGACTCAAAGGGTCAGTTGGCTGATCTTCTGTTTGCAGCACAGAGCCACACCAGTTGAAGAATCGTGCTGGGGCGAGTTGGTAGCCCAGATTCCTGAATCACTGATCTTTAGCTCCGTGCAGCCCAAGGGACCAGAACACAATGCCCAAAAGTTGCCCCCCCCCGACTCTGCTTGTCCGGGCGAGTCGTCGGTTCACCCAGCTTGAGAGGACTTTGAGGGTCCTGTCCTATAGCTGCCGACTGCGCCAGTGTAAGAATCTCGCCAGGCAGGGACAAAAAGAATGAGTCCATAGCGGAGATGTGGAGGCGAAAGTAGATTATTCCAACATAAGGAACAGCTTCTCTGGCCAACTGCTCATCTCTCCCCCTCAAGATTCCAGCATGACATACCTATCATTCCAAGGTCTCCCCAGGCATGACATCCCCATCTATGACTCAGATACGACACTAACTTACTTGTCAGTCCCTAGTATAGTACCCAGGGCTTGTAAGTTAGGTCACCCCCGGGATTGTAGCACTGGTTTGTGCCACCGTGGGTGTGACAAAGAAAACGTGGCTTCCAGTCTGCCATTGCAGTTGCAAACTGATAACTTTGCCATTTAAAGTAATAGCAAAATCTAATCTTCTCTTTTTATATGTCACCCAAAGCGAGGCCTATCAAGCCTTAAGGCAGGGTACAGTATACTGGAAAGTGTAACATACTTTTACATCCAACAGTAAAAACCCGAAATTGCACTCACCAAAGGGACTTCTAGCCTTTTCCACAGTAAAATGACAGAGTTACAGGTTGCCACAACAGCACTGCTAACTTCTGACTGGGACTACTAAGGGACTACTAAAGCTGATACTGTAAGGTATCAAACAACTTGTTACTTTCGGCCGACTTGTTTACCAATTTGAAATTGATATAACGTGTTGCGGTGTGCAACTTTTACAAAGTTGCCACTTTGTTGCCCATACTCTCCTGTGCCCGTTTATGCTTGCACATGGGCTCTGTACCCGAGACAGCTTTCTGCCCTCCTGGGGAGACATGTAAATGACTCCCAGGAAAGGAAACAATAGAAACTTGCATGGGGGAGAGTTGTTACCTCTCCCTGGCAGGAAGCCACACAAGTGTTGGCCCAAAAGGCGAGCTTCAAATGGGAAGCAACCATCGAAGGGGAAATTACGAACACTTGAGAGAGGG
Organism: Calotriton arnoldi; assembly: GCA_963921515.1. NCBI lineage: Eukaryota > Metazoa > Chordata > Amphibia > Caudata > Salamandridae > Calotriton > Calotriton arnoldi. The sequence continues at coordinate 174,328 of CAWUFW010004238.1, forward strand.
GCTGCTCTATTGTCTAGGTAAACTGGCTGGCACTAGGGACAGAGAGGGTAAGCCAGTTGTTAAACCGGTTTTCCAGGGGTGTGTAGCCCCCTGATAGCCACACCGCTGGGTTGGGCAGCCCGAGAGAGTGAGCAGAATAAGGACTTCTGGGATAGGTAGATTCCACACTTCACAGGAAGTAGTCATCAGGAGTGAGGAAACCTAGAAGCCCATTGGCTAGTGAGGGTCCTCCCCAAGGCCATTTTCTGTGAGTAAAAAGAGCAACCTTTGCACTCGGACCTCGTTAGACTGGAGAAGAGGACCAGAGTAAGAACCTGCTACACCAAGGACCCAACGAAGAGAGGCTGCACTGATGTGGACCCCGCTTGCTGCACCTAGTGGGTAGCAAAGGAGTGGGTCTGTGTCCTGCTCATGGAGAAGCTGACTCCTGAGCCCAGCTGAAGCAAGAGACTCAAAGGGTCAGTTGACTGATCTGTTCGCAGCACAGAGCTACACCAGCTGAAGAATCCTGCTGGGGCGAGTTGGTAGCCCAGATTCCTGAATCACTGCTCCTCGCCTCTGTGCAGCCCAAGGGACCAGAACCCAATGCCCAAAAGTTGCCCCCTCCGACGAAGGTCACCCCAGGGATTGTAGCACTGGTTGTGCCACCGTGGGTGGGTCAAAGACAAAACGCGGCTTCCAATATGCCACTGCAGTCTGGAAGGGCAGTTGCAAACTGATAACTTTGCCATTTAAAGCAATAGCAAAATGTAATCTTCTCTTTTTATGTCACCCAAAGGGAAGCCTTAAGGCCTTAAGGCAAGGGCAGTTGCAAACTGATAACTTTGCCATTTAAAGCAATAGCAAAATGTAATCTTCTCTTTTTATGTCACCCAAAGGGAAGCCTTAAGGCAGGGTACAGTATATTGGAAAGTGTAGTCGGTGAAACCGCTGATCCGGGCGACTGGTGGCCTGGTGGTAACTGGACTTTCACCCAGCTTGAGAGCACTTTGAGGGATTTCGACCCCTGTGGCCAGGATCGCCTCACCAAGCCTGTGGACTGAGGAGTAGCCCCAGGAAGACCCCATTGACTGCACAGCATCTTCAGAATTTTGTATCTTTTATCAGGACTACTCCATAGAAGTAAAAGGCAAGGAGCTACTGACGCTAGAATTGGACTAGAGACTGCCTCTTTTGTCGAGGTAACTTTCCGCGGACCTTGCTGGCCCCCCTGACTAGGTCCCTGCTGGAGCTGTCCAGCTAAAATTTGTCAATGCTTGTTTGTGGTTGACTAAAAAGTGTTGATTTACTGTATCTCGTAATTTCGGTATCTCTGGAACCCTCTGGTGGATCTTTTTCGTTTTGGTTGCAGCAATTCTAAAAAAATCTAAACTATTTTTAGAAATAGGTGTCGCATTTCTTGAGTGTCTCATGGATATCTTCAATTGTCTCTGTGCTGTTTAAATGCTTTACACTTGTTACTTTGTGTAAGCCTGACTGCTCAGAGCCACAGCTACCCAGGGTTGAGCTAAAGGTTTAAGAAATAAAACCTGGTCCTAAAGGGGTTGGTAAGTGTATTACATGCTGAGGTCTCAACCACACCATATAACACACACCATTTTCTCACATGCGTGGTAGTGGTGGGATCCAGAACTTGTGTTTAGCAGTACCATACAGTTGTTGGAGATTGAGACCAGTGACAATCCGCCAAGAGTGACACCTAGGGAAAAAAAAGGTCTTGTGCCTCCCAAGCAGTAGTTGAGTTTAGTTGTCTACAAAAGTACTGATTCCAGAGGTTTGCCAAACTTTTCAAGGAGTTGCGAAAAGTTGTGACAAAGTTTCAACAAAGTTTTGAAAAAGTTTAAGGAGTCACTTCTTCACCAAGGGAACATGGAGTTTGACATAGAAAGCCTGTCCACCCTCAAGAGAGTTGAGCTGAAGGCACTTTGCAGGGAAACCATGATCAGCATAATGCTATGGCCAGAAAGAAAGATCTGATCAAGGCTTGGGAGTGGGCCCACAGAGTTCCTCCATTACTGACGAAGGAATTACCTCAAGGCAGTGGGGAAGATGAGGATGGCTGAAATGTCATTGAGGAAACTGAAAGGGCTGGTGAAAACCTGGCCCCCAAAGTCCATCCAAGGGTGGACTCCAGAGCCAGCAGTCTAAGGGGCTCCATCACTGGCCACAGGTCCCTCCAGGAGGCCATGACAGCTCTGGAACTGGAAGGGAGAGCCGTAGCCTTGGAAGAGGGAAGACCGGCGCTTGAGGGCCGGGTTCGGCATGAGGTCCAGAGAAGATTGTGGCAACAGAAGAGCAATTGAGGTATCTGACAGGGGTGCCGAAGAAGTCAGCTTGCCCAAAGGGTACCTAGTTACATCCATGGAAATGATATAGATAAGTGGCTGGCCTCATATGAAAGAGCTCTCAGAATGAGGAAGGTGGGTACATAACACTGGGGGCCATTATTCTGGGAATTAGTGCCAGTAGTTGGTAGGTATAGACTACTCACACTTGAGGATTAGATAGCAGAATCCTACCCACACACTGTATTATGAAGGCAGCAGTTATTGAACTCTTTGGGCTCACTCATAAAAAGTACAGGCAGAAGCAACAAGGGGCAACAGACATGGGTAGACTTCGTAGATACCTCAATTAAGGCCCTGTATGGCTGGATTAAAGGCAACAAAGTGGGCAATTATGAAGGGCTATATAACCTAATTGTTAAGCACATTCTACCTAATTGTTCATCAGAGAAGTTGCACCAGCCTCTGGTGGACTCTGAACTGTCTAGCCCAGTGGTTCCCAAACATTTTTGACCCGCAGCTCCCTTGACCCATTGGCCATTGCATGTGACTCGCCACTGTTACTTATTTTGGAGGGTGGGGTGGATGTAAGCCCGGCCTCGGGAGTACTTGCATTTTTCTCCCTGAAAATAATTGGGATGAAGATGATGAAGGTATTATAATCATATACGCAGGGTGTTTCATATTACTAAGGCGGCACCCCTAATAAAATATTCCTAGTTACACTTCTTTGCCCATGCCTTTTTTAGAGTACCCTCTCAAACTTTTTTATCCCACTTGCAGTGCTGGATAGCACCCCTATGCATGTAGGCCCCATTGCCAAAGTGTTTGGGCGCTTGAAGAATATTTGCATGCACTTCCATTTCTACCCATGTCATACGTGCCAACACACCTGTCTCAGCAGGGTGACTCACGATATTTTAAACCACATACAGCTTTATTTTTACTGTCTCCTCCCTACAATTGTCTCAAAATCAATGCAGGTAAAATAAATTCCTCAGTTTTTATTTTTTTAAACGTCCCTCTTTCTTGCTTCAAATTGTTGGCATTATGCCATTAAATTGTAAGACATAGAAATCAGCGCAAGTGTAGTAACTTCTGTTGAACACATATATAAAGTTGTGAAAAAATGTTGAAAACTATCCAAGCTTTGTAGAAGAAGAATTTGTTCTTTTACTCCTTGTTTTGTCTAAATCGTGCCAATTCCTGTGAACAGACACTGAACAAGCATTGGTAATGCATCGGTTTCGCCTAAGTAATGAAAAGAGCTGTTTTCATCAATCATTGCCTGGAGAAGGAAAGAGCTCCCTGACAGATAACACTGGAGTGGAGAGGATGTGGCACAGCAGCCAGTGCAGGGGATCCAGGTTCGAGTCTTGGCAGTGCTACCAACATCCAGTGATTCTAAGCAAATCACTTAATCGCTCTAGTGATAAATTGTTATATAAATATGCTACAATAGTTAAAGGCAAAACTTTATGAAAAGATAGTTCCACCAAAGCGGATGTTAACAGTATTTCGGCCGGGAAACTGATAAGAGAAGAAGATGAGGAACAAGCATTGGTAAATGCAGGAAATATGCTACAGGCAATGGAAATAGAGGAAAAGTAAGTGGCACGCAACGAGAAGCCAGGATAGAGGGATGTAAGTCCCTTTTAACTTTATATTGAAAACAATAGATTTCTCAAGCACAGCCCAAGCGCTGTGCAGGCAAAACCTAAAAAGCACCATAAATTGAACTTCAGACTAATATTACTAACAGCTGCGGGAGTTTCTCCTCCCCCTTCCACTTTTTGTTCACTGACTACAGTGACCCAACGCACACGTCCAAGCTACTCACCTTCTACACACTCAATATGGCAGAAATCACCAACCTCACCTTTTCTACTGAAGAAGTGTAGCGAATCCTGGCCGCTAGCACCCCTTTTGAAGGAACTAGTGATTCTAATTTGGGCATGGGGAATAACGACTGGGACGAACTGAGCACTCTGAAAAGAAATCAAATAAAGACCATGATACATGGGATTATGATGACGAATTTTTGCGTGCCAATGCAGCTCCACAAGGTCTCATTGTAAGGAACAAACCATTTATTTTCCAGCATGACAAGGTGTTTGAAAAACACTGGTACTCATCTTGTGTCATTGTACAAGAGACTGGCTCATCCTTATTATAAAAACTGCAACACGCTTGGCTCAGGAAATGAAAACTCAAATCCTAGACCTAGAGATACGTCTAAAACATACCAATTCATCGGCTCCCTAAAGAAAAATCTAGAGGAGCTTAACAAATCTCTGAACGAATTCAAAATATCACTGAAGCAGAGCAAACTCATTAAATTGAAAAGGATACAGCCAACTTCAGCCACGAGAAGATATATCCATACATTGTCGTGTAGTTCCTATAAAAAGTATACAGGATCTGCGCGTTTAGACAACATACATTGTAGGATTGGTGTCAGACGACCTCTGATCACCCCCCACTGGGTATGTTGGCCTTTTGTCCCAACTAGCTCACAGTGCCACTAGAATCTCCTCTTACCAAGGAGAGAATAGTTCCTGGCAACCATCGAACATGACAACCCTGATCCCTCAGTACCGTGGAAACAATATACTACTTATGCTCAGTCACTCGTGCTTACTTAGTCTGTCTCAGAGAGATACACAGAACAAACAGGCTGGGCGTTTTCAATAAGCATTTATTGAACAGTTGTTATTCTGGTGTAAAATAGATGAGCTGCAACAACCGCTAGACAGTATAAGATATAAATGATTAGCAGTACTAGCAAAGTAAATGAATGGTATAGTTCTACCATCTTACAATAATCATGAATACATTAGAGTATATAAAACACATGATAAAAGATGTGTACTCCTACGATGCCTCCCTAACTAGATGTACCTAAGTGTACCTAGCATGTATGTAGGTGTTAAGCCAAGAATCCCTCTAGGATTTAGTCAACCCCATTACCTGAAGTGAGAGACTGTGGGACCCCGTCCTGGTCTCGAGTTGGACACCCCGTAAGGGATGTTAGACCACTGCGAGCTGGAGTGTCTGCATGCAGGAACCTCAGGGTCTCTGGTCAGTGTGTCGGCCAGGAAGTCTCGGTCTCCTCTACTCTATCTTAGCAAGATGTGATGTATATATACCCATAGGTCTCCCCAGGGGTCCTACCTCGCTGTATTACTGTGTCGGCCTAAGGATGACGTCGGGCATGAACTTTGTACATAGATTTTATACAGGAAATGGTAGTCCTGCTGTGCTTCAAGAATCCTCATGCATAATGGATGAGATTTCGAACTAGGGAAAACCCGCGTTCTGAATGCAGTGTCGTATCTAGGTAAAAGGTCAGTCCCTGTAAACCGTGACAAGTGTAATGTAGGGAAGAATATAGGTGAAGGGTAATGAAGTTACCGGGGCCTATAATATGGTACCTATATGGAATATAACAACATCAGAGAGGACTATGTATCCTCCAGAAGAAAGACTGGCTACAACACAGATAGTGATGCATCTGATGCCGGATCAGACCACTCCAATTCCAGTGCTGGCACAAGGGCACCCAACAGGGGTAGGCAATCGTACAGGAGAAACTACAACAGGGGCCAACGTGGCCATTGGGGAAATTTCCAGCAACCTCCATTATACCCCTCACCATTATTCTATGGTCCACCACCACAAATGCAGACACATCAGTCCTTTTTCAACCCATGGGAAGTACCTCAAGGACACCCGATACAACATCAAGAAAACCAATACGAGCCTTTTTTAGGATCAGGCAATAGGGGGAGGATGAGGAAACGGAACCAGGTCCACTGGGGGACCTCTCAACAAATCTCCAGGGTAGCAACTCGGAGCATGACGGGCTCACTGAACAATCAAGCGGGGTCGAGCAACCAACCAGTTTAGTCGTTAACCTGACTGACACCATCCTAAGCCCCATCCAACAAGGAATCCTGGAAAAAGGCCTGGGTTTTGTTCCCACATCTAATGTGGATAAATTCAAACTCAGCTGTGAGATAATTGAGTTCATAAGGAAACTAAAACTCAGGGCTTTCTTTGCGGATAAACAAGACAACGAGGAACCAAAAGATGACACAGGACTGAGAAACAAGTCTACTTTCACCCTCCCCACCCCCCAGTGAATACCGTCCCTGTGGAGATCCTAGCTTTTGAGAAAGCTTTACTAAAAGAGATGGGGGAACTGAACCCCAAGGACACCAGGGTTTTCCACAACACCTCCAAACAAGAGCTACGAGCTATCAAAGAACTCTCACAGAATGAAAACCTTGTCATAAAACCAGCGGACAAGGGGGGAGCCATTGTGATCCAGACTAGGGAGGCATACCGGACGGAATGCCTCTGCTTACTACATGATCCACGGAACTATGAACCTCTGAACAGTGACCCCACTGAGAGAATCAGAATACATATAGGAAGTATGGTAGAGGAGGCTTTGGCCCATGACTGGCTTTCCAAAAAAGAGGGTGATTTCCTAACCAACAAGGATCCTGTGACCCCCTACTTTTACACAATACCAAAGATACACAAAGATGTACATAAACCACCGGGACATCCCATTGTCTCAAGGATGGGCTCCATTTTGGAACCCCTTTCCAAATTTGCGGATGCCTTCCTTCGACCAATCATCCAGGATACAGAGACATACCTGAAGGACACTAAAGATATCCTATGAATCTTAAAAGATCTATTTTTCGATCCACAAACACAGTGTCTCATTGGACTCCATATTGAGAGTTTGTATACCAGCCTCCCCCACACTGAGACTTTGGAGATTTTAGAGGAAGTGTTATTCACCAATGAATGGAAATCTCACACCCCATGCAACCTTGTGATGGAATGCTGTAACCTCGCCCTCACCGAGAATTTCTTCGCCTTTGAGGATCAATTGTTTCTACAGAAGCACGGCACAAGTATGGGAAGCACTTTTGTTCCTAGTGTGGCTGGGTTGTATGTCCACCATCTAGAACAACGGAAAATCCTATCAACCACCAATCCATACCTCAACAACATTGGTCTTTGGAAAAGATACATAGATGACGTGTTTGTAATATGGAACGGCAATGAAGACACTGCTGAGTCGTTCATCACATGGCTCAATGAGCAAAACGAATTTTTAAAATTCACCTATACCATCTCGAGAACCGAAATGGTCTTTCTAGACTTCAAAATTTTCCCCAACAGGGTTGGTTAAAAAACGACGACACACTTTAAAGCCACAGCCAAAAACTGCCTTTTAAGTTTTGACAGTCACCATCCAAGACCCCTTAGGGAGAACCTACCATTCGGGCAATTCCTGCGATTAAGGTGCAAATGTTCCGAAATGAACGATTTCAAAACACAAGCAACAGATCTGAGCACAAAACTAAAAGCACGCAACTAACCAGACAAAATAGTGGCTAAGGCGATGAAAAGGGCAAGAAACAATGACAGACAAGCCCTATTGGATCACACTACAAGAGTAACTGATGAGACACGCCCAATCTCCATAACAACATACAACAGCGCATCCAACACGGTAACTAAAATAATCAATAAGCACTGGAGAATTCTACGTGGCAGCACAACCTCCTTACCTAAACCTATGTTTTCCCATAGTAGGAATCGCAATCTGAAGGATATGCTGGTCCATACACGACCACGCAGTCTTCGGGACAACCAACCAAATCAGGGTTTCAAGGCACCCATTAGCGGTCATCACCCTTGTGGGAATTGCAGTGTGTGCCATTTGACACAGACCAGTAAAAAGATCACTTTTAGCAACCATACCACTTGGGAACAACGCAGGTTCACCAACTGCGACTCAAACGGTGTAATATACATGATCACCTGCCCATGTAACATGCATTACGTTGGCATGACTTCAAGAAAAATAAAAACACGCATATGTGAACACCGTAGTAATTTGAGATGTCAACGAGCCACAACCAAGATGACATCCCATTACATTGAACGACAACACACACTCAAGGATCTACGATGGACCGTGATCGAACAAATTAACAACGAATCTCATCTATTTGAAAAAGAACAGAGATGGGTTTATAGACTCAAGTCTCATGAGATAGGTCTAAACGAAAATATCCCCTGGGGCCAATTCATATGAATATGCCATTTTGATCATGTACCACGTACTGGCATCTCCGCCAAGGAGTTTTTGAATGGGGAACCTAACCACTGTATTTCAATTCATCCTCCTTGAGAACTTATACCAATCTATGGCCTCCATCTCAGGTTTTTGTGAGAGCCATTTTTAACCATTATGATGTTTTTTCTCCAACACGATCCCCGTGCCCTCTTTCCATTCACTTTTTTCATGCCTTGATATCAACCTTTTTTGGTGATTAACATGACACCTATTAATATGTATGCGGTTAATTCATCACTTACTATACATATCCGGGCACTATTCTCGGATCACAGATAGTGGCTTTTTTGAATACTTTTATCACGATAACTAGCCATTTTCCAGGAAATGAGTACCACCTTCCACCGCAGTACGCGGTCTAGTTGCCAGCGCCCTCGAGGACGCTTACGTTGGCTCCGATACGATGTCATATACAGGACTCACACGCTGCTCCAGTATCTTCGGAGCTTCGAGTGAGCAAGTCAGGATGGGAGTAGCCTTGACGAAGTAAGTAGATGCGCCTTTGCCGGGCATTCTGAAAACGAACTGTCACTTTCCTTCAGGCAGTAAACTAACTTCCGAAGAGTTTCTCCTCTATGTATATACCTTCAGGGTTTGACTACAGGCGTCCCTTCAACTCCTCGAAGGACTCATGTGGCCCAGTGAAGGTCTCCTATCATGCATGTAATTAGCTCTAATCACCACGATTATATGACGATGTGCAAGCAATTCATGTTTTAAGGGTTTATATGTTTTTTATGTCCTGTAAGTCCAAATGTCACGGTATTCCGCACATTATGCTCACACGTTTGGCTTATTTCCACCATTAAGACCACTGATTCACCAATGATTTTTAAACTATTGCAGACCCGTCGGGTCATGCATTTTTAACGTTTTTTTCTTTCTCTCCAAACCTCTGTAGGAGTTTTGAGATTTAAAACAGACCAATTAGGTGCTGTATAATTTTGATTTCTAATTTTTGTTTATCACTTTAATTAAGTTGAATAGAACATTAGGAGTGGGAGCATTATTTCTCCTTTGAGGTCCTGAAGAAAAGCCTTGGGGGTAGGGCTTGAAACTAGTATCAACTAGGGGAAGAAAATAAAGTGTTTTTTTTGTCCCACTTTCTTGATATTTTTAATGTTTCTTTCCATATAGTTTGAAACCCACTCAATCTCCTAAAACCACATAGGTGTATAGGCGTACAGGAACACCCCTATTTTCTATTAGGTGCCCCCGCATCTCCGTAGGTAGCAGCACGCCCCTGTCCGTAGAGGGCAGGGATGGACCCTATGATGAAGCATGCCACCAAGGGGAAACCTTGGTGGCATCAAACTAGAAATGATGAACTGTGAGCAGAATCCAGAGCTAGCCGATATGGAAGAAGAACCAAGCACCAATAGATGGTGAGTAAACGCAAATAGGTAAAGACTCCCATCTATATCAGGCTACAGTCCTTACTCTCACCATTTTATTATCTGGAGCCTGTGTGTGACCTGAAGTATTCTTCCTGGAATTGCTGCCACACATCTTATTGTTAGATGTGACTCTACGTATTTGGCTCACTCGCCGTACTGGCATTCCGCCTTGTTGTTGTCTCTCTACACAGCCCCTGGATCTAGGAATTACGCAGACCCTATGTGGTAGTTCAAAGAACTCATGGTTGACTTTATCCCTCTTAATTGTTGACCAGAACCACTGGCCCAGCTTTGGACTTTGACGACTCATATAGCCACACCAATGTGAGTGTATATTACCTACCTCTGTTCAGACTAAATACTTATTAATCACTCAAAAACTCACTAGGAGTACCTTTTTCAGTCCCTCTTTTCATCTTTTCAGGTGCCTTGGATTTCCATCAGGTACCTTTCAGACCTGTATTCCAATGATATGTACACTGGTCTAAAAATTGAATGCATAAATCATGCTTTGGGGATAATTCTTTTCCTCTGTTTTCCCCACCAGGCAGCAATCTTTTGCATTGAGTTCTGTTTGTCCTGAAGAAGACGTCAAATTACGAAGGTCAAAACTCCGTCGACTTCATACAGCTTGATTGGAATTGCTAATTATGTTATGATTTTATTCATTATACTATGAAGTCATTTGGTCATATATATTTCTTGCATTAGACCACTTCCAATCTATATGCTGTTCTTTTTCCTTCTTTTACCTGTGTTTCACTCGCGCCATATAAAAACACTTTTTTCACGAGCACTATGTGTTCACCCTGCTCTTTAAGCACAATTTAAGAAATGCTACTGATGCTGCCATCAGATTTCTTTGTAAAAATACAGTCAACTTTTCCCTTGATAAATATGAATTCTTGACTCTACAAACATACGAGTACGTGTTTATGTAATTAATTTAATGTTATAAATTGCACTTTGTTTACTGACTCCCATGGAGACATTGTTGTATGACACTTGGGTTAAAGTATGCCATGGTGGTGTCTGCCAATAGCGCTTCTTTCACCCTTTGGAATGCCAGGCCAGTGTGGGAGTCTGACTCACATGGGACATCATTCCTCGTCCTATTTTGCTGGGGTTCCGATAGGGTGGCTAAGGTCGGAATGAATCTCCCACACATAAGTTGCCATTCCGAGGAAACTTCTCACCTCTGATGCATTTTGTGGGATAGCTGTGTTCTTAATGGCCTTAACCTTCCTTGGGTCTACCTGCAGTCCGTTTCTTGAAAATATGTACCCAAAAAACTCTATAGAGTTTTCAATGACTGATCATTTCAGTTTGTGTAGGGTTAGTCCGCAGTCTGTCAACCACTTCAGGGCTGCCTTCAGCCATACATGGTGTTCTACTAGCGTGTCTGAGAATATTAAAATGCCGTAGCTGAATGTCAGTACCCTGATTAGGCCAGAGAGGGTCTCAGGGACTCTGTTCTGAAACACCTCTGCTGTTGACGATATTCCAAAGTTCGACCTTTTTTATCTGTAGAGCCCAATGTGCATTGAGAAAGTTGTTATGTAGCGGCTAGACAGGTCCAGCTCCAGTTGGTGGTAGCCTGCATTAAGGTCTAGCTTCAAAAACCATTGAGCCCCATTTAGGGCCACCACAATGTCATTGACTGTCTGGGTTACGCGTCTCTCCCTATGGATGGCCTTATTTGGGAGCCAAATATCTACACATAGTCTGATGGCCCCAGGGCTGTTTTGGCTTAGGTGCTATCACCAGTAGGGAGACCCATGGGGTGGACCCCGTGACTTTCTCAATCACTCCCTGTTGCTCTAGGTGCCACAGTTCTTTCTCCACCGCAATGACCGCAAGTAGAACAGAACTCACCGGTGGCGGAGTGCCATGGGCCTCACTGTATCATCAATTTGCAGCTTTACTTAGAAGTCTTTTAATCACCCCAGCCCCTGGAACAGCTATGAAACTTCTTGTGGAATATCTGTAGCATGAGATTCATAGATCTGTCATGCAAAGAAGACAAGCCCCAGGTCTTCCGCAGTGTGGCATCCAAGGAGAGTGCCGGTACCGCCTTCGGTCACGTGGAACCGGGCTTGTGTTGATTTTGCTTCGCTCACTATCATGACCTCCATGACTCCTTTCAGCTTCAGTGGTACAGTGCCTCCATAAGTGTAAATTCTTGCGTTTGTTGGTGCCAATTTGGGGCTTGGTGTGATCCTGCTAAACTGGGCCGAGTCCATGACATTAACAGAGACATTGCAGTCGATTAACGCCTTCACTTTGATGCCATTGATGTCGACAGTACACCTCAGTGGTGCCCGCTTATGGTCTGGTCGCCTTCCCTGCCAGCAAAAAGAGATGGTGAATACTTCGTCATCATTGGGACGCTCCATTGGGCCGGATGCTTTCGTTGGGTGCTTGGCCTCTTCCTCCTCTAGTGGTAGTTGTCATAGGGTTGCTTTCCCCTTTCCTCTGTTTCTGCACCTGCATCATGCCCACTGTTCCTACACACCATGGCGAAGTGGTTCATGAGCCCGCACCTGGAACATGCTTTACCTTGTGCCAGGCATAAATTCGGCATGCGATGTGTCAGACTACAGTTCTGCACCCTTACCAAGTGGTTTGGGCATGTTTGCAGCCTGGAGCCGAGCAGGCTATATCTGCCCTCTCCTTCACCACCCAGGCTGTGCCTGCCGGGGTACTCCCCTCGCCAACTCTGCCTCCATGTCGTCAGCTCGACTATCCACCAGCTCATGTGACCATGTCAATATTAATATATTGTCCAGTGAAATATCTGGCTGATGAAGTATGAGCTTCCGCAGGACGGTCAACCGGAAGTCTGGGCCCTAATCTCGTTGGGTTGGTTGATGACAGTTCAGGTGCTTCCCAATTTTCTGTGTTGCACATAGAAGACATCCACGGACTCAACCTCTGCTTGCCAGGCCTGTTACAGCTTAAACCTCTCATAGTCAGAGTTGAGCTGGGGGTCAAAATGGTGGTTCAGTGCTGTCACCGCAGCATCAAAGTCATTATCCCCACCTGTGTTGGGAGATGTTCAAACAGGTCATTTAGTTCCGCACCCCGATATGGAGTATCATTGACCTTTTCACCGCCCCATCCGTTTTGCGGGTGGCACAAAAATAATGCTGTAGGCGCCCTATCCATGTGTGCCAGCACAGGGCGGCCATGGCAGGGTCTGCCAGTGACTGAGGAGAGGGCGCAGTGCACGCGGGCAGTCGGGGGAGAATTCTGCTGCTGTTGGGACATAGTGTGCGACCCCTGAGTCTCTCTCGTGGATAGCATCAAGAGAGGATGCCAGGTGGCGGCGTGGCCCTTTTTTTTAGGCAGACTGTGGGGTTTGCCCTTAGCCCCAGTATGAGCAGTTTCTGAGGGTCTTCCTGCAAGACACAGTGTTTGCAGTCTTTTCTGCGTGTACCTGCCACCCGATGCCTTTTCAGTAGTGTCCAAATATTATGCAGTTTATTTATCAGTTGCTCCACATGCTCTATGTGCTGCCCCACACAGTTGGTCAGCACTCTTTCATGGTCTTTATCAAGTGTTTTCTCATTGGCATAGGTCATTTTCTTCATGGTCTAATTTAGCCCCTTCACAGTTACTCCGGTGCCTGCTTCCTCATGTGACGCTCTCTCCGAGACTTGTCACCGCCTCTCACAGTGACCCCACCAGGCCAAACACGAGGCAGGGTCCTCAACTACCGCTAGGTGATCTGTCGCTTTTCTCCGATGCAGAGGTGGACTTTTCACACCCGCGATGCAGGGAGCGGCCACCATGGCCTCAGGTCACCAGGTGGGGCATTGGAGGCTCACAGCGCAGCAAGAAATCCTCAGGCCTACGTGCCTGGAGCATGGCATCTGTGATCATGGGTGGGGCTCCCGCGTCACACCCATGAGACGGCACAGCCTGCCGGGATGAGCATGAGCACACTGGCTCCCTGCGCTGGGGGAGAATGAAGCGCCACTACGTACACAGCAGGCAATGCAGGCTGTCTCCCGGGACGTGGACGCTGGGTGGTGGACATAGCACGCACGGGCTGCCACCGTCCTTGTCTCCAGTGTAACGCCTGCCTCATGCAGACTTGAGCAGGCCCAGCAGCGGCGCTAGAAAAACAGCCACACAACACACTGATACTGTTGGTGCAGTTGTGGAGTGGCCGCAAGCGAACCCTCTGCCCTTTATTTATCCCCTCAGACCGCGCCTGTCCCTTGAGGTGGGGGGACTGCTAACAATGTATAGTAGAGGCCGGGTGGCACTCTACAATAGGGAGAGCTGAGCCAATATAAGTCATGCAACAGGCATCATGTAAACATAGGCTATGACTTGTGGGATCGTCTCACTTTAGTACATTAGATTTAACCACGTCCACAAGAGTATTTTGTTAAGTGCACAGCCTGAACTGATATATTTCAAGTAAATAGCTAGGATCACACAATTTGATCAAGCAAAAAAGCCAGGATTGATCACACTTTTCCTGGTTCCAAATTATACAATTCAGCCACTAGATGGTTATCCATTTCCCGTTTCACTTCAAAGGTTAGTGCTTTGTGTTTAATTTTTTGAGGGGCTAAACCTGCACACTCTTGTACTGTATTGCAAGTTAAATCAAGTTGGCAAAAATAGTTAAGTTAAGGGAAGGCTGGATATTCCTAATGGCATCTCAAGATTCTCCTGACATAACAAGGAGCCGACTTTAGGAGACGTGCAATACTTCAGCAAAGGCAAATACACCTTTAGCAAAGCAAACAGTGTCGGAGATTCAACATCATGTCACATCTTCCAATCAATAAAAGGGAAGTGCAGTGTCAAAGCTCCCACTGTGAAACTTTTTTGCACTATTTATTACCCTCTGTGGGTGCGAGCTGTGTGCAGATGGGGTCTACTGCTCTTTACTGTCTCTCCTCTGTGTCATGGCTACGCTGGGCAGCACTTCTGCTGCAAAAGGGCAGGGGAGAGGAGAGGAGGATTGCAGCCATACCAAGTACTACCCATCAAGCATTAGACTAATGCATTTTAATGTGGTGGTCCGCATCACCACATTCAAAAACATTATCACGCATTTTTAGCACCTTGACCACTTGTGAGCACTGAGCCTGAGGGAACTAAAGCAGAAAGTTTAAAGCTACCATGACGGTGGCACTCTATTAAATGCAGCACAGCATCCGAGACTGAATTTATATGCCATGAAAACATGGCAGATACGGCCGCTTCGTGACATGTGTTGCTTACATTTTAGACAGTAAAGAAACATTGCGTTGTAGTTTACTATGAACGACTAAGGCTCTAATTACGATGTCAGTTGGACGAGCGTCCAACCGACATTGTAGCGGAAACGGGACTGCCCGACACCATCATTATGATGCGACCACCTTCACGGCGGCTGTAAAGTGTATATTTACTATTGTGGCTTGTGCTGCGAGCTGCAGCACAAGCCTCAATAGAAAACATACGTTTTTAAAACATCCATGCCCCATGTGGCAGGAAGGTGGGCATGGATGTTTGGGCCACCCAGCAGAGGGCATGGGGGGACATGGACCCTGCTTGGGGCCCCCAAAGTCGCTTTCCGACAGCCTTTCCATGTCGGAAAGGCCGACATGGAAAGGTTGTCGGAAACGGACATCATAATCCCGACGGAGGTGACTGAGCAGGCACCGCTGCCATTTAGGGATTGTCTGTCCTACTGACCGGATCTCCGATCCTGTCGCAGCCTTCCGACATGGAAAGGTTGTCGGAAACGGACATCATAATCCCGACGGAGGTGCCTGAGCAGGCACCGCTGCCATTTAGGGATTATCTGTCCTACCGATCGGATCTCTGATCCTGTCGCAGCCGTCGGTTCTCCCCCAGCCTGCAGCGGTCTGACCGACCGCATCGTAATACGGAGTTCAGACCGCTGCTTCCGATGTCGGACTGATCGCCACTGGCAGCCAGTGAAAGAACGTGAGGAAAGAAAATACGTAATGTGCTGCCCTTTTGTGGCAACATCTAAAATATACTGCCAGAGCCCTGTCAATTACTCGTAAGTAATTTGGAATACATGACCGAAGGGCATTAGAGTGCTTTACAGAAGAAGTACTGCATTATGGGACTAAAATAAAAATAAAAAATACTCTTACATATACCGATATATCGCTGGAGATTATCAACCTAAAAACACCAGTAGAGAAAAATTCAGGGTGGGTAACAAGGAAAGAGTAAATGGCGCCTGCACAAGTCATCATGAGGAGACAGAACCACAGATGAGCAAGGAGCGGGAAAGCAGGCAAGTGTGCTCTGAGGAAAGGGCTAGACCAGGATAAGATAATCAGTGAAAGGAAGAATCAATACTTAAAGGGAGATGGGAGAAGAAAAAATCAGTAGTAAAAAATGGAAAGAGGTATTAACTGAGGTAGAAAGGCATAGACAGAATGCCGAGGTCAGAGTGAGGCTTGCAGGAACTAGTTTGGAAATGCCTGGGGATCATGTTAAAAGGTTAATCACCTTGCAGGAGGATTGCAATTTTTTTAAAGCCCCTTCCAAAACATAGCTTTATGTGAGATTAACCTCATTACATGGACGTAACTGCTATTTTCAGCTGACTTTAAAAGTGTCACGCACAATGTCACACATAATGCATTAGAATGTCACACATAAGCACACTGCAAACATAGAAATGTCACACACAACTACACATAAAACTTGGCAGCTATGGAATTTCACAATGAGAAGGCAGAAGCAGAGGACCTCGAGCTGAGCCAGAGCTTTTGGCCCCAACCTTCAGTGGACTCGCCCACCTCTAGTGCTTATTGGTGCTTGGTTCAACTTTGCTTTGCTCCTTCTTCTGTGTGGGCGAATATGTGATGTTACAACGCGATCAAAATGATCGCGGTATGTAACATCGCAGTGTAGGCTATCTCTAGATCCTGCTTACTGTTCAGCTTTTCCAGTTTTACAGTGAACTTACAGCCCCACCTGCTGGACATCTTTAATATTATTATGAAGTTTATTTCATGGTGATTTTCCAGTATGCCAGTGGTCTTCAAACGTTTTAATACTATGCCCAGTCCAGTGTAAAAATACATAAATAAATAAATAAATAATTGCCCTTCTTCTTCCCAGGAAAGAAAACGTATTTTTTCACTATTGTTCTATAAAATTGGCAATGTTTAAATATGAATGAACACATTTAAACACTGCAGTTATTCCTTTTAAAAATGCAAACAAATACATGATTGGCAACATCCTACTCTGTTCAGTCAGGTTATACTAAAGTGTACAAGTCTCATTTGGAGGCCCTCGTCCTTTGACATCTATTCCCAGCAGGATATGACGACAACAGATGTTAGTAATGGCTCATTACAGAGTGGCCTTCTGCCGTTCTGTTTTTTCCCCAGTAAAAACAAAGCACTCTTATCAGCTTGATGATTCTCTTGGACAATGTCTAGCTGCCCCCACTGGGATCAATTAAAGCCCCCCACGGGGGCCCGCCACCCAGTTTGAAGACCTCTGCAGTATGTGTTTCCAGTGATTGGCACCCTTCACACAAAACAAGGAGTAAAAGAACAAATTCTACTTCTACCAAGCTTGAATAATTTCCTACATTATTTCACAATTTCCTATTCGCATTCTGCAGCAATTAGTATGCTTGTACTGATTTCTACATGTTACAGCAATTAATGACATTCAATATGTCACTTGATAATTCATGCTACGTGATCAAAAGTGATTATCAATATTAGCACATGTGTGCCAGTTCACAGCAATTACCATGCTTTGGGAACATCAATTATTATCTCTCCTCTGCTAATCTTTATTTTTTTCACATTGAATATCGAGTTTTCGAAAACTTATCACTATGAAAACAAGGGTAAAAGTATATTTGTGATTTTTTTCTTTCTCTAGTTTTACTCTATTCTATGTTTCATTATTTCATTCATTGCTAACATGTAATCTCCTTTCCTTCAAGAACCTCTACCAACATGGAGATTTTGGTTTCAGGCATTTAACGCGTATCATGGGGCTATTGATGGTTATAAATTCAGAGCAGATGGAAATAGAAATTTTTGTATTATCATCTAAGGGTTGAAGGCCAAAATGTGTTAGATCATTTACCTGATTATACACCTGCAGATGATGAGATTACAGAAGAACATCCATTAGTTTTGAAACAGTAGGAAATGTATTTTGAAGGCAAATTCAATATTGTTGTTAATTCCCACAATTTATTTTTACAAAGGTACAGGCTCCAACTGAATCAGTAGATTCATATATTACTGTGTACTCTTACTCATAAGGGATCAGCTTGTGTCTAGGTGATATTCAAAAAGGAGCAAGAATCACTATTAGCATGCAAGATCCCTCATTGGATGAGGCGACTGTTTTGCCAAAAGTCTTGAGGGTTCACAAGAAGATGCTAGACAGCTTGACACTATTCATTCTACTATCCAAGTGACTGTGGTCAATAAGTTGTTTAGTTCTTTCAATTCAATTCAATCTTTATTTCGATCGCACTGATCATAAAAGACAATTGTGGAATTTACGATATTTTCATAAAAAAGCTAAAAAAATAAAAACATGATTATAAAATGATAAGCAATGATACAGCTACATCTCTTGACATTAGGCAGTAACATAAAAGATATTTACAGTGCATGATCGAAGAGCCAATAAAAACCAGCCGTTTAAAAAATTGCTAAAACAGTTATAAAACATAAACTGAGTGGTGTAACTAGCGTGCACCCAATTACCTAATCTTTCACTTGATCTCAATAGTAGCCAGATACTAAGGTTAATCTAGACATGGGTATAACTGTACATAGGATAATAAAAAAAAAAAGGAACCCGTAATGGTCATTGAGCTGCCGGGACAGTGGCAAATACTTCATACTAAGTATTGCTACTAGACGTTGTCGCCCGCTGCTTTAAAAAGTTATTTCGAATTCTCCACATCCAGCTTAAAAATTTAGCAATAGCTATCACAATAGACTCATTGGTATTAGTCTTCAATATTCGTAGAGCTGTGGCACATGACCTGGTACCCATGTTAATACAGATTGGTTTTAACCATTTGACCCAAGGAGCCTTATAGGCGGGACATGGAAATAGGATGTGTGATACTGTCTCATCCTGCTCGGTACAAAATAAGCATTTGCTCTCAGAGATAATATGCCACTTTTGGGTGTAGGATTTGACCGGAAGGATGCCTACCCGGAATTGATAGAATAATCTCCTATCACTGGGCTTGGTTATAATATCCCAGAAGTTTTCATACATAGGGTTTGGCTTGTGCTCTAGAAAAATACCGGTCAGTGAGGTGCTCTTAATGGTACGTATACTATTTGCTTTAACCATGGACCAATAAGCCTCCTTGTAATCTTTTTTGAGGGAAACTGATTGCCTGCTGGATCTTCCCACCGATGGCTCATGCCTGTGTTCACCAATGTGCACTTCACCTTTTGAAGCCAAGTAATCTTACAGCAGCTCTAACATCCTTTAACGCGTTGGCGTAGTGTGATAACTCCGGGGTTGACCATAGTCTACGCCAAAATGCAATTGGTCTAAATCTTGCTGCCTCATCCAGGGTACTACATCCCAGGTCAAAATATAGGGGCTTGAGTGGAGTATTTTGCGAGAGACCGGTGAGGCCTCTCACAAATTTATTCTGTGCTATAGCTAACGATGACAAACTATCGAAGCCCCAGAGTTCTGCTCCGTAGAGAGTAGAGGCCCTAACTTTGGTGTTATAGATCTTTAATACTGGGCCAATCGGCTTAGTTTGCGAGAGCCTGTGTTCTTTTAATAGTGCTCCTGCCAATTGACAATGTTTAAGAGCCATAAGTTTGATCTGGGGCTTCCAGTTTAGCTTTCTACCTAGTGTTACCCCAAGATAAGTGAAGACGTCAGTTTGTTCTAAATGCTCCATGTTCATGGAAACCCTACCCTTAACAGCTTTGTGTTTGTGGAGGACCATGAATTTTGTTTTATTCACGTTTATCACCATTTCATGGTCTTTACAGAAATCCTCAAAACGTCTCAAGGCTCTCTGCAGCCCAGCGTGTGTTTTCGAGATGATAAGAGTATCATCAGCAAACATAAGTATCGGTACCTTTGAACCTGCAAGGGAAGGAGCATATGTAGGGTGTGTAGAAAAGTAATTGACGACCCCATTTAAAAATAACGAGAATAGAGTTGGGGCCATAACACACCCTTGGCGAACCCCTTTAGATACTGGGAACCGAATAGTGGTGTTGCCCTGTGCTCCCCAGCGAACTTGTGCGTAATTGGCCTCAGCAGTCTCACAACAACTGATAATAGCTCTGGTGGCATCCCTAAATCTTTCAAGACTACCGATAACTTATTGCGTGGGACCATGTCGAATGCTGACTTGAGGTCGACGAAGGCGGCATAAATGGTGCCTCCTGCAATTGTTACGACACGCCAGTATATTAAGATAAAATGGAAGACCTGGTCAATGGTACTTACATGTACGCAAAATCCTGCTTGTAGGGGGGTTAATATGTCATTTGCTGTAATCCAGGACTGGATTCTGCTCAGCACTAACCTTGCCATAATCTTTTGAATTGAGTCGATTAGACTAATTGGCCTGTAGTTGCTGGGGCTGGATCGATCCCCCTTTTTGTAGATAGGTAGGATTTCAGCGCCACGCCAGGATTCTGGTATAGGGGCTCCACTAGCTATTGCATTTGCTAGCAGCTGAATATACTTTAACCAATTATCTCTGTCGTGTAAGAACAGGTCTGCCGGTATGCAGTCTGGGCCCGGGGCTCTTCCTCTTGGTACTGCATTCAGAGCGGTTTCGACCTCTCGTCTATAAAAAACAACACTGAATCAGACTTGGGTATTTGGAACTGGTCGTCTATGCCCCCCTAATCTTCAACTGCAAATTGCGCCTCAAAGAATGAAACCCACTGGTCCGGCGCTACGTGATTTTGGGGAGTTTGCCCTTGCCCACCCCTACCCCATTTGACTAATTACCAAAATTTCTGCATATTTTTTTCTTTACTGGCCTGAAGGAGCTCTTGCCATCTTTGCTCGGCCCATTCCTTCTTAGCTGTAAGTTGGGTGGCTTTGTACGACTTTCGTGCATTTTTAATATTACACATTACTTTAGTTTTAATTGCTAGGGACAGCTTCTTAGAGGCTTCTCTGCATACCTTATTGTACCAATTTTCATGCTTGGGGGTAGCCCTGCTACTTTGTTTCTGGGGTTTGACAAAAAAAGACTTTATTTTGCCAAACAAATCGTCATTAGCTTGTGTGATAATGACGTTAATTTCGCCCTGTGTGGTGGCATTTTGAAGGACTGCTAGAGTGCTAGCAACGGCTGCCCTCATTTGTACAAGTGAGCTATCTTTATCTATGATCCTGTCCCATTTGACCCACCTCATATCATTACAAATAAGGGCGTCTGCTGTCACCCTCTCGATTGGCTGTGGCTGGGTCATTGCGAAGCCCGGGGCCAGCATCTTTAACAGGAACGGATTGTGGTCACTTTCATTTCTCTCGCGTACCTCCATGTCAATGAGAAACGACCAGTGCTCGAGGTTAATAAAGATGAAGTCAATACGACTACTTCTCTGGCCGTTGCAATATGTGTGGGAGCCTAATCTATCTGAAGGAGTTCTCCCGTTCACTGCCCTGATGCCCCTCTCCAAACATAGTGCTTTTAGTTGGAGGGCTGCCTCTGTCCATTTCCTTATTGAGGGCAACTCTAATGAAGGGATGTTCCATTGAGCATCTTCTTCATCACTAAGATTGCTGTCCTCTTGGTCAAGGGGCTCAAAAGTAGAATTAAAATCACCTACAATCACCAGATTACTTGGGCCTCTGTTATTGTCTAAGAAGCTATCAAGTAGGGAGATTGTGAAAGATGACCTACCGCCCACAAGGCCTCTCGCGTACGCATTGATCACCATTAAGCGTGGAGGGTATTTTGATCGTAAAAGATTTGCCATGATATCAGGACTATCGATTTGCACTTCCTCAATCTTATAACAGGAACACTGCCTAACCCAGATGGTAAGCCCTCCTGAGGGTCTACCTTTCAGTCCACCTACTGCGGGTTTAAAAAAGTTTAAATACCCTGGACGGTAGATTGGATTGAGTGACCATGTTTCCTGGCAGGCACATATATCCTGTGCGTCTATAAATGCTGACCAGTCCATGGATGATATTTTAGATTGCAGTCCCGCTATGTTCCAGGAGACGTATGCCAACTGGGTGGGGTCCTGACATTTGGGGGGACTGTGAGGGTCAACCTGGGTACATTCTTTCAAGGCATATACCGATGTTTGGGGGAACAGTATAGGCCAGCCTGGGTACTTTCCTTTGGCCCGGTTAGCTTAACAGCAGTTACCAGACCACCTCTACTACTATGGGTGGATGCTGTAAGGTGGCTTGTGGCTACACCACCTGGATGTGCAGCTTCCTTCAATCGGAGTGAGGGAGGGATGTTCCATAAACTTCAATCTATGTTGTGTAAAGTGGATCCCTCACTACATGCTGGAACAGGATTACTGGAATTCCGGTTATTTAGTGAAGCTGGGGGGTTGTACTTCATTCTGATTTTAGTTGTATTCAGGTGTGATGTCCCAATGTCAAAAGCCACTAAATTATCCACCAAATCAGCACTAGCCAATGTAAGACAAACATAATCAGGGTTAGAGCCTGTAGATAAATACCTTTTGGCAGAGAGTATATCTTCCCTAATTACAGATCTACACTTTCTCACGTGTCTGAGCCATTGGGTGCTTTTGTTAATCAAAGATTGTTCGTCTTCTTTTATTAAACTAGGAGTTTGTTTGGGAACATTGGTCAAAAAAAGTTGGCATTTTGAAATGCGAGTCAATGGCTTCTCATAGCTGCGGTATTCCTCTTTTGATGATGATCCCAAACAATAAGTAGTTTTAAAAGACGTGTAGTGGTCTGCTCGGTGTCTCATGCTCTGTGGTCCTAGACCACACTGCCTATCTTGGGTGTAGTGAGTTAATGGCAGGGTGTTAGCCGAGCCTTTAAATGGCATAGATCGATTTTTACTAAGTACGTGGCAATCAGCCGAGTTGGTGGTTGAATCTCTATTTGTTCTGCCGGTACTAGCTATGGTTAGTTCTCTAGTCTTGGGCTGCTGTGACAGAGATGGTCTTTCAACGGTACAAGATGTGTTTTGAGTTAATAATTTCAGTGATTCAGTTAACGTGCCGATCATACCCTTAAGTGTGCTAACTTCCTCCGTGAGTTTTCTTGTTTGGGCCTTTAGGTCCACAATTTGACTAGTGAACTGGTCCGAACACGAGTTTTTGCACAAATAAGGGGAGGCTGGAGCGTGTGGAGTATCTCCTATCCCATCTATAGACTGACAGTCCAAAACATCCTCATTCAGATTCAATAAATGGGCAAATCTATTGGTGCACTCTAGGGCAGATTCGGATTGGCTTATATTGTCTGAATTGGAGTTTGGTGATGGAGAATGAATTCTCACTATATGAGATGTATCAGCTTGTTTAGTCAATGGAGGCCCCTTAGTTAGTGGTCTTTTAAACATTTCTGGGATGGATAAGGGTCCACTTGGGGTAGTGGAACTGGGGCTGGGTTGCACATCAGTAGAGCCACAGTCAGAGCCCAAGGGGGCTGCTAAAATCTCCTCACAATCACTGATTAAATTGTCAATGTGGCCCAAAACACAATTACTGCTTTTATACATTAGCTGTTTGGTCATCTTTTTGGCCTTCTTACCCTTCCCCACTGTTCCTACTCCCAGAACTTCCGCGGCTTTCCTTTTTCCCATGCCTCCCCATTACAATAGAAAGGCGGGCTCCTTGTGCTAAACCCAAAGCTGTAGGTTCATAAATTATCAAAAACAACGAAAGAGTGATGCCGAAACAAAGGAGAGTCAACACAAGAGAAACCTTAATGTTTAAAAAGAACCCTCAATCACCAACCTAGTTGGTGACATGCTTCATCATTGGGTCCCCACCAGAGAGGCCGAATGCCTCTCTGGTGTGCTACAACGCCTGCTTACAGCGGAGCTGGTTTTTTGTGATTGGTGTAAGTGATAGTGAAAATAAAAGATACCTAGATTTATTCCCAAAAAGATTTATTGGTGGAAAATCCGGCAACAGTAAAAACAAGAGTGCTGGATGAGAAAACGCCCAGCTAAATTGACCAGGCACATCCAATGTGAAAAGTGTATAAAAAAGTGGTCGACATGTTTCTGCTTCAATATGCTTTTAGCGAAGCTTTCCTCAGGACCTACCCACCACGGCGGTATGTGCACGCTAAGGCACACCCTAACCTGTGGGGGTATATCGAACAAACTCACGGTTTACCCGATCAAACCTTCAGAACTTTTGAAAGTCGTTATGGATCTGAAAAAACAATCAGACATATAAACAAACACAAGCAATTTTGCAGAATATATATCGGTGCCTAAATATGTAGGCAACACATAGGTCCTGGTGAGTGAGGGTTCTTTTTAAACATTAAGGTTTCTCTTGTGTTGACTCTCCTTTGTTTCGGCATCACTCTTTCGTTGTTTTTGATATTTACCAGGGGATTAAGAGTGACTCTGTTACCTTCCCTCCCTCTCTCGTTGTTATACTTGGTTCATAAATTATAACAGCAGACATAAGAGGGTGAGTGCATAAGCAACAAAGCTATGTGAGATAATTGTAATATCGCAACACCCCCTCAGGTATAACAATACAATGCTGAAAATACTACTAGGGACACACTGAGGGTCAAGATCGCAATAGCAGCAAGTACAAAACAATGTAGATCTAGTAATTAAAGTACAACAGTCCAAACTAACAAGGAGACGAATGACCTATAAGGGACTTGCGAGCTAGTCAGGAGTCATCCATAAGCGGCCAGGCAGTCACTATGAATAGAGTTACCATAAAAATTGATAAATTTGGCTACTAATGGCCGGAACAGGAAGAACAGAACCTTTCAGGTGCGGCCACTTAGTCCAAAAGAACCGGATGACAGGGAGGTGACCCTGCCCTGCCTCTTCCTGGCAATGACGGGCTAGGACGGGCCCGGGCTTCGCCTGGGCGCTGCCCGCACGCGTCCCGCGCTGCGGGAGCCCGCTTCGGATTTTATACACGCGCCTCCTGGCGCTGTCGATGACGCTAGGCGCGCATGGGAGCGCGGTGCAGCCTGGGGCAATGAGTCCTGGCCCCGTGAGGAAAGCTGGTGTGCCGGTATGCAGACGGGCGTCCCGCGCTGCGGGAGCCCGCTTCACATTTTAAACACGCGCCTCCTGGCCCGCTGTCGATGACGCTGGGCGTGCGTGGGAGCGCGGTGCAACCTGGGGCAATGAGTCCTGGCCCCCTGGTCCCGTGAGGAAAGCTGGTGTGCCGGTATGCAGACGGGCGTCCCCGTTGTTTAGTTCTGGTCAAGGTAGTAATAAGAATAAATCCATCAACAAAGGTGGGAGCCAAGAGGGAATCAAGAGGAGCCAGGGGTGCCCTTCACTCATGTAAATTGCATTCCCAAAAAAACCCTGCTCTAGCACCTTCCACGATGTGCAGTCATTATATCCTGGGTCAATTGTACAGACTTTCAAAGGTATTAGTCCAGCCACTGTCTGGCTCACTGGCCTACTCTAGGTGCATCTATTTACAACAGTGAACCGTGGTGGGCATAGAGCGTTGTAAGAGAAATAGGAGACATCTCACGCAAACGTAAGTGACCAAAAGTGACACTGAAGGATCATTCCAATGCTCCGGCTTGCTGTCACAGGTGTACTCCTATGAATGCAAGGGTAAGGGACTATAGGCCTCATCTACAAGAAAATGATGCAGCGCGGTGCCACAAGCCATTTAGCTGTGCAGTGCTGCATCATTTTCAAAGCACAGGGATGCGTCGTATTAACAACACAACACATCCCTGTACTTTGACAAAATGACACAAGGGTGCCTGCGCTGGCGCACAATTGGCTGCCAAAATGACACAAGGGTGCCTGCGCTGGTGCACAATTGGCTGCCATGTGCCAGTGCAGACACCCTTGTGTCATTTTGCCTGCACTTCGGGGAAGATTGTTTTTGTGCAGGAAGGGACACCTTCCTGCATAAAAAGAATAATTAACGGCATTTTCCTTTTTATATGCGTGCTGAAGAATGCAGCAAGCATAGAAAGAGGGAAAAATGAGGAGAAATAAAAGTATTTTGTGCAATTTGTTGGATTTTGTTGCATTTCCAGTTTTACAACATTTTGTAAATCTGGGAATGTGTCAAGTTCCATGGATGTTGCGTGGGAACACCCACAGCAACACCCATGGAACACCCCTTTCACGCAGAGTAATACGTGAAAGGGACCCATATTTACAAGGCCATGAAAAGTCACACAGGGTGACTTTACGTGGCTTTGTAAATATGGGCAAGCCCATTGCACCGCTGGTGTGTTAAAAAAAAGGTGACGCACCAGCAATGCAATGGGCTTGTAAATAAGCCCCTTTGCATCTACGCTTCAGTCAGCCTAGCTCAGTTGTTAATACACCGCAAACCTGTATGAAAATGAAAAAAGGTAGGGAGAAAAGAATCTGCAGTCCACATCCATCAGACTGATAACTCAATGACTGCCTAAAAACTAGAAATTAATTGTTATATTTACCATATACTCGCTAGGGTGAAACCCTACTGGCAGACATAGTATTCTTTGATGGTCACCTGTTGACATAATAATTTGTTTGCTGTTAGTAGCATGCAACACTGACATATCCATGAACATATGTAGAGGACCATGGCCAGGCCAACATTGAGCGTTGCTGTCAGGGAGCAAAGGCAGGGATGAGTGATTCCTGAGGTAAAATTTAGCAAGGTGACAGGGCAAGGTCAATACCAGGCTGCTCAAACTATATCTGTGGTCACAGAACTACAAAGAGCAGGAACCGGATGAGAACAAGGTTTAGTCAAAGTAAGGGATGTACTAGTATATGACAATAGGTATCTTAGTAGCTTAGGGAATACCCTGTGGATTCACACCATCAGATTACCCTTATCAACAGTCTTACAGTGAAGTTATAGTTTGGACCTGCTTTTAGAGACTGTTGTACTCAGTGTAAGGTGGATGGAGACTGACAACACTGAGACTGTTAAGACCCAAAGGACTGGGGTGCAACAACAGAAGTCTTTCCTTTATCTGATCGGAAAGGAGACAAAGATATAAGTCACACTGGAAATAGATATGGACTGCAATAGACAGTGGACCAAATCTGGAATGGAACAGAATACCAGAGTGGAACGACTAACCAGAATATAGGACAGACAAGATAGCAAGAAGACAAGGAGAAAGCCAAGAGGAGGAGTTATGAACAGGGCTTTAGAAATCAAGGACAGGAGTATAGAGATCAAGAGCAGGCTGTACCCAACAGGCATTGGGACAAGTAATGCCCTGTTGGTACAGGGAAACTGGTACTAGGATTCAGAACAAGGAACTCGAGGATGTACCTGCCGGGCACTGGAACAAGTGATACTCTACTGGTTCATGGAAACCGAAACTAGGATTCAGAAGAAGTAATTCAAGAATGTACCCAACAGGCACTGGAACAAGTAATGCCCTGCTGATACATGGAATAAACACGGAAATTCAGAAAAAGGTCTGAACAGTAAATCAGATAAAGGAAATAAAAGGAACCACTGCCAACTCAGTGAATATGTGGTCAGAAGCCCAATAGAGAAAAGTCAGATATCAGGATATGAGGCTAGAAATGATAGGCAGAAAGAAAAGCAAGACTGTGAAGCAAAGAAAACACATGAAGCACAATGCTGCACAATGCAGCCACAGGATAGCAGAACACTGCAAACAGCAGTAGCAGGAATCAGGACCTCTCAGCTTTCAAGGATCCAGCAGTGAAAGCAACTGGACAAAAAAGCATTAGCTCCCAGTAACAGCAGTTAAAGCACAAATACTCAATGCAGAAGCCAGGCTTATATCCCTCCTCCCAGCTCACAGCAACACAGGGTGATTGATATTCAGAAAAGATCTGAGCTAGCTGCAGCACAGTGCAGGCGAGAGCAGTAAAAGACCCTCCTCCAGCTCGCTGCCTAAAGGAGCGCACTGAAGTTACAGGAAGCAACCAGTGGGGTGAATGAAACTCCGTAGTGGAACAAGGATCGGATTATGTTCCAGGACATGGCAGGAATTCATGCAAATAAGCATATGTCCATGCTGGAAATGGTAAGCAAGAGTTCCAAGTATAATAAGATTTACCAAAAGACTCCTCTCCAGATCGCACACTCACGTAAAGCATATTAGTACCACAATGCATTAGTGGTTGATATGTGAAGTCTGGAATGGAATCTGGAGTGGATATGATTTCCAAAAAGATCTGTAAGGTCTCTGAATGAACACTGAAGTGCCGCACAGGTTCCAAACTAGTGTTCATGATGGCTCACAGAAGGTCTTTAAGTAGCTCCACCCAAAGGCAGGGTCAAAGGATTGTGACAGTAGTCTCCCAACATATCATATTCTATGTTTTTATTTAAAAAAACATTTTATTTATCCTTCTTCAAAAACCACCATCTTTCTAGTGCCAGTGAAAAGTGTCATGAAAAACATGAATGGACATAAAGACCTACACTGTGCTTGAAGACTACATTACCTCAAAAAAGACCCTTTGCTGATGCAGAATCTTAACCACCAGCATTTGAGGAATAGACCAACTGTTAACTGAGGAGCAATCCAGTCACATACCTGTGGAACACGGCTGCCTGACTGAACTCTACTGCATGTCCCCACTGAAGATAAAAACTGGAACCAAAATATATGTGTCCACCAACCTGGAGGAAGTGGACAACTCGAGCATCATTTTAATAGCATGGTGGGTGTCCATCTTGAAGGGACTACCCACGCATGCGTCGATTGGGAATAGCACAACTGTTAACTATGGAGTAACCCAGTCACATGCCTGCGGTGCATGGTGGACTCACCAAACACAATCACATGTCCCCCCCTAAGGATCAAAAGACAAAATGTGCGTATTGACCAAGCTGGGGTATGCGGTGAAGTAGAGTATAATTTTTACTGTACGGTGGGTGGCCATCTTGAAGGCGCTACCCAGGCATGTGCCAATCAGCCGAGACAGGCTGGACATTGCAGGCACTTCATCTATATCACTAAAATGCTACCATATTGGTTGGTACAAAAACCTGTGTGGAAAAAAAGAACATGAGTACGCGAATATATGTCTGGGCATCTGTATCCCAAGACAACCCCGTCCTTGGCAAAGACTGTTGTGGCGCTAAATGGGCTGATCATAATATACACATAAAAATATATGGTTTTGGATAATAAAAGTAGATCAAGCAAGGTCGTTCCTAAAGTGGGGTTGAATTAGAAAATGAAATAAGCCCCCTGGTGGGTAAGTGCATGAAGGACCACCCTGAAACTATAAAGAGGAAGTTTCTTATACCATTCCGTAATGCCAGGGTTCCAACGATATCCAGAGTTTAGTTGTGACATTAATGGGTAAAGATGCTGCCGTGAATGGAAAAGAAAACGATGTAACAGATGTACAGTATGTGTATTGCAGTTACATGTGATGCCATCTCAAGCATGGGTGATGCACCTTCTAACAGTAACTCCTTTGGGGATTATACATGGGCTCTGTTCAATTCAACCAAATTGCTCAGGCCAATTTTATCTGTTTCTTCAGAAAAAATCCATTCCACTTCTTTAAAGGATTGGATACTTTCAGCTTCTTTAAGATGGGGGGTCAATGTTCATTAAAAGTTGGTAGACTTATGAATCATGTTTTTGAAGTGTAAGACTAATTTTGTGGTAAGTCTACCAACTTTGTAGCACTAATATGACCTGAATGTGAGTCTTAACCTTCCTTGTTGTCAGGCCAATGTAACATTGATTACCAATGCATTTTGGTCTGTAAATCACAAATGTGGTGTTACAACTCATAAAGGCTTTTTGAAACTAAGTATAGAACACCCTGTAGGAAGCTGGCTCTGTATATGAGATATAGTGTGCACAGAGTCCAGTGGATCCCCAGAGGCTTTACAGAGGTGCAAGTAGATAATACTTATGCTCTCTTTTGTGGTAGTGTGGGCAAGCAGTTAGGCTTATCAGAGGACAGTGCTAAGCATTTGTTGTACACACCCAGGCAAGAAATGATACACACACTCAATGACTAAATCCGAGACCAATGGTTTGTAAAAATAATACTTTTAGTATATTTATTTTATAGAACCAAAGATACTTTGTTACATGTAAATACGTTTTGCAATATCAATGCTTTCCAATGTAAAAAGTGGACACTGCATTTTTCAACAATACAATGTTATCCTATGGGAGGAAACAGATTCATCAATTTGCAGGTAAGTAAACGATTTACGATACTGAGTTTCTAAATAAAGAATCAGTACCAGGTAAGGTTCAGGTAAGTGACAAAACTGCACCACCAGCGGTACTGGGGTGGTCGGGTGCAGAGGTCTAACTTGGTATCTGGTGCCAATGTTATCCAATTGAGAAAGGGGGCAATCGAAGTGGTACTACTTACAGGTAAGTAGCACAGTTTGGTAACCCAGTCTCTTGGGGTTAAGGTAAGCACAGGGGGGCCACAAGGCAGCACCAAACTTACACTTCCAGCGGCACAGGGGCGGCAGGTGCAGAGTGCCAACACAGCATTGGGAGCCCAATGCAAACAAAGCGGAATCTCAAAGTTTGAAAAAGGCTGCAAGCTCTGGCCAGAAGGCCAATCGATGGAGACCTACAGCTGCACAGGTAAGTTGGGATGTGCTGGAGCATCGGGGCACTGTCGGTTGATCTTCCCAAGGCCGAGGGGCTCCGGGTGCAGGGGTGACCTTTGGCGTCGGAAAACAGCTTACCAGTGCAGATCGAGGTTGGGGCGGGGGGGTCATCGTGCAGAGGCTGCAGGCGTCGACGTGGAGTCCAACAGGGGTCAGCCCATGGCAAACTCTTGCTCAGAAATGCTGGGGTACCTTGGCTGGACCGGTGGGCCACTGGGATTCGGGCCGTGGGCATCTGGTGCGGAGGTTGTCGGTTTGACGGTTCCGCAGGCAGAGCTTTGGACTTTGAAAGTTGTTTTTCTTTTGGACAGCTCCGCTGTGTCTTTATGGAATTAATGGGGAAACATTGGCTCCTGTGGAATAATAATACAGTATTTCTAATGAAATTCTGCACAATGGCAATATACAGGGTTAGTAGGATGTCAAAAAGAAAGCTGGCCACTGACACTGAGGGTATAGTCAATGTGAATTTTTTTTTTTTTTCGTTTATATAATAAATAAATGAAATAAACAATATATACATAGGGCTTGAGACTCACAATATGATTATACAACAAACAATGATTACAAATAGTGAACGGTGTCCCAGTGAATCGCACCAAACAGGGAGACGGACGCTCCACTGTTCCAGCAGCACTCGGGGGAAATACACCGGCTAATTCAGCTTATCCAAGAGCTCCACCTGTTATTTCCTTGGCGTTCATTGCCCATATACGAAGCAATCGCCTGCAGCTTAGATCGGCTATTCTGCTGATCAGCCAGAGAAACCCACATGGTTCTTGTACCTTGAGAATATCAAGTGCCCCGAGCAACGCTGAGATATCCAGGCCCTGCCATCCTTTCTGCCTAACACTACCCTCACAAGGGTGCCCGGCTGGGTCCCTGTGAGTTTTTTCTTCACTTATTTCACGGTGACACTGCTTTTCACATTAGGCAGTGTAGGCCTCCCCTCAGGTGTCCCTACATCCTTTAGGTCCTGAAGAGACCCTGTACTTCAGATAGGGTCGAAACGTCGTCGACAATTAACAAAGGCGAACTATTATCAAACACTTATGATTGTATAAAGTGTTGTCCAACTGATTTTGATTTATTTAATGGTCGCCAAAATGTTTTCAAGTGAAACCTTGTACATATGTCACGTAGTATGTCACTATTAGTTTAGGTTCCAATGTTTTTTTCACTGGGACACCGTTCACTATTTGTAATCATTGTTTGTTGTATAATCATATTGTGAGTCTCAAGCCCTATGTATATATTGTTTATTTCATTTATTTATTATATAAACGAAAAAAAAAATTCACATTGGCTATACCCTCACTGTCAGTGGCCAGCTTTCTTTTTGACATCCTACTAACCCTGTATATTGCCATTGTGCAGAATTTCATTAGAAATACTGTATTATTATTCCACAGGAGCCAATGTTTCCCCATTAATTTACTTACCCAGGCTCCCCGTGAGTAGGGTTCCCTTGTTTTTTGTTCTCAGTGTCTTTATGGAAGGCAGGCAGTCCTCCCAGAGTTTTGGAGGTCGCTGGTCTGCAGGATGAGTCGTGGAAGCTTGCAAAGTTCGAAGTTCGCAGACAGGCTGGCAGGGCTGGGAACATTTCAGTGGCTGGAGCTTCTTGTCATGCAGGGATCGGCTCTTCTTTGACCTCTTCTTCATAGGTCATTGGTAATCTGAGGATTAAGGTTCAGGGGTGCCCCTAAATACTAACTTTAGGGGTGTTACAGGGGCCAGAAGGTAGTAGCCAATGGGCTACTTACCTTTAGAGTGCCTACACCCTTTGCATGTCCACTCCCTCTGGGGAGGGGGCATATCTCTAACCCTATTGGCTAGAGTCCTCCGAAACAATATGGAGGATTCTGAAAGGAGGAGGTCACTTCAGCTCAGGGCACCTTATGGGAGGCCCTGGCTGAGAGAGGACACACCTCTCTTGCTTACTAATTTTCCTGCCGACCTTGCCACCAAAAATGGGGCTTGGTCAGGGGAGCGGGCATCTCCACTAGCTGGAGAGGCCCTGTCAGCAAAACAAAGGACAGGAAGCGTTTGAGGCTCACCTCCTTTCTACGCTCTTCCTGCTTGGGGTTAGGTGTGAAGCACCTCCACCCAGAGCAAACCTTGTTTCTGACCCACAAGAGCAAAAGGCTCCCACCTCATGGGGCCAGAAACATGTCTAGAGGTAGCAGGCTGGTAGGGACCAGTCAGGCAAACACAGGCAAGTTGGTAGGATTTCAGGGGGCACCTCTGAGGTGCCCTCTGGGCGCATTTCTTAATAAATCCAACACTGGCATCAGTTTGGGTTTATTAAGCTGAGAAGTTTGCTACGAAACATCTTGGAATTCAGTGAAGCTATCATGGAGCTGTAAAACCTGTGGTGACAAGCTCCCAGCCCATGTACTCAGTATGGTTTCACTGTGCACTTATAATGTCTAATGAATGGACTTCGACACTATAGTGGCATATCTGCTCACATGAGGCATAGTGCACTCTACCTTAGGGCTGTAAGGCCTGTTGTAGAGGTGACTTACCTATGCCTCTTGCAGTGCTGGTAGACCTGCCACACAGGGATCTGTGCCAGGCCAACACTTCACTTTCATCTGCACCAAAACACGCATAATACATGGTGCAGCCCTTAGAGACCCTCGCTGGTCACAAGGCCCTTGGTACCACTGATACCTTTTGCAAGGGACATATATTTGAGCCAGAGGTGTGCCAATTGTGGAAACAATGGTACAGCTTTGAGAAAAAACACAGGCACTGGGAACCTGGTTAGCAGGAACCCAGTGCACACTTAGTTAAAGATGCATCAGAGTCTGGCAAAAGGTGAGGGGTAACCATGCCAAAAATGGTACTTTCCTACACAACCCCCCAGCCCCAAATGAAAGAGGATGAGACTAACCATTCCTGAGAGAGTCTTCAATGTCTAAGTGGAAGAACCTGGAAGGTCCATCTACATTGGCATGGTCAGTCCCAGGTCTGTGTTCCACTGTAAAGTTCATTCCCTGTAGGGAGATGGACTACCTCAAAAGTTTTGGGTTATCCTCTTTCATCTACATAAGCCATCTGAGAGGTGTGTGGTTAGTTTGAACAAGGAAGTGAGTACCAAACAGGTATGGTCTCAGTTTCTTCAGGGGCCAGACCACAGCAAAGGCCTCCCTCTCTATGGCATTCCAATGCTGTTCCCTGGGGAGTAACCTCCTACTGATAAAAGCAACCGGCTGGTCCTGGCCATCATTGTTGGTTTGGGATAGGACTGCTCCTATCCCAAAGCTCAGAGGCATCAGGCTCCACAATGAACTGATTAGAGTACTCTGGAGCTTTGAGAATTGGTGCTGAGCATGCTGCCTCTTTCAGGGTGTCAAAAGCCTTTTGACAGTTAACTGTCCAGTTTATCTTCTTGGGCATCTTCTTGAAGATGAGTTCTATGAGGGGTGCCACAATGGAACCCTACCCTTTAACAAGCATCCTGTAATAGCCAGTCAAGCCAAGGAATGCCCTGATTTGGGTCTGAGTTGTTGGAACCTCCTAGTCCAGAATTGTCTGGATCTTGGGTTGTAAGGGTTGTACTTGGCCTCCACCTAAACAGTGGCCCAAGACATTCAGGCTTCAATGTAGCTTACTTCAAGAGCTTTTTATTACATTACAAGACCAATGCACCAGATAATCAACCTGTGTCAACCTGTGCCACCATCTGTCCAAAGTCTGCTCCTTCCTATTGAGCGCTGTACCTGTGTGTGAGCAGTGTGTTTGTGTGAGTGCAGGATAGCTACCATTTTTTGGAGTGCATTGTGATTGTTGAATGCAGGAATAACATTGCCTTTTGTGAGTGCAGGGTAAGTGGTGTATAGGTTGAAAATTTTGCATAAGTGAGTGCACAGTGAGGCCTATGTTTGTGTAATTGTACTTGTATTTATATAGCACTTACTACCCCTGACGAGGCGTTGAAGCGCTTTTCGGTGAGTAGCATGCTACTCCGGAACCCAAAAAGATTAGTGTTGGATTAGTAGAGGGAAATATGGGTTAATTTGAACGATGGACATGTGAGTCTGTTAGTTGGATTGAAAAGGATAATGGAGGGATAGAAGAGGGAAGAGTCTAGAAAGTTTATTGGGAGATCATGGTAGTAAGATGAGGTTTGGGATGAGTAAAAGGAGAGATGGAGGAGGGAAGAATTTCTAGAAATTGATTAGGGAGATCACAGTAGTAAAATTAGTTTTTGGATGAGTCAAAGGAGGGATACATGAGGGAAGAATTTAGAAAGGGTTGTTTGGGAGATCTGAGTAGTAAAAGGAGGTTTGGGGTAATCCAAAGAGGGATAGAGGAGGGAAGAGTCTAGAAAGGGTTATTTTGGAGATCATACATGACACTGGAATGCTATTAAAGTGTCCTAGATAACTAGATAATATATGTCCATTTTCTCTGGCAACAGGATAGATGAGAGAAGGGGAGTCATTTTTAGAGAGACTTGCTGTGGGGCTCTCTGGAGCATCACACAGTCTATTCCAAAGGTAAGAGTTACATATAAAAGCAAGGTTACTAATTTAGCTTTGATCACTTTAAGGACTGATAACATTGAAGGGCTACGTGGTTTTAAGTATAATTTTGTAAGTATATACTACATGTGAGCAGATGTAGTTTTTCGTGCTTGCTGTTGTGCTCTTGGCCCTGAGCTACTTTGCTACCAGACCACAAGATAATTATACGTATGTACACAATAAAATTTTTCGATCCCTAGCCTCCAAATATATGGGTTCCTTATTCCCATATACATTTTGCTTTTACTACATTAACTTTCAGATCATTAAAGTTATTATAGATTATAATTGCATTCAATGTCCTGTTAAAGCCAATTATAGTAATGTCCATGATGACGGAATCAGTGTACTGAAGAAGGGTCAAGTGTTTTCCCCCATCTTTGGTGGAAGTGTCTTATCTCATTGAGGTACATAGCCATATCTGTGGTGTACAGATTAAAAGGCAGGAGTGCCAACATGCAGCCATGCTTCAGACCTCTTTGGTATATTTTCTGTTACCCTTGTTCCATACACAATCTTGACTTGGACCCAGGTTTTCCAACGTAGTACCTGGGTTACTCTAAGCAGGGAATTGGGAATAGCTCATTTGGGAAACTTCACCCTTAGGATAGCTCTATTAACCCTATCAAAGGCTGAAGAATAGTCACTAAACAGGCACATAACTTGCAGATGGTCGCCTATATGTTGTCAATTCTATTTTCATCTTTATCCAGCTTTATCACCTTAGTAATCCCCAGAACACATTTCAGTCATGACCATAGGCCAAACAGATCATATCAGCCCATCCCCTTGCAAAATAAAATAAAAGTTTCCTTAGCAGACCTTAGATCTCTCTTATGGCTTTTTCTCATAATTTTGATCTCAATAGCAACATCAGAGGGAGTTGCTGCTTTGCTAATTTTCTAAACAAGTTTTTTTCCTTCTTTTCTGGTATAATTGCAATGTGATTCATGCAACAACCTATTTTCTTCTCGCATCTTTTGTTGTACTATATTTTGATGGACCTTTTTATGTTGTGTATTTGTTAAGTGCACCATCACCTGCGAGGGTATCCCAGTGCAGAACAGGTGTGTTTGCCTAGCCCTGCCTAGAGTAGGTTAGTTGATTGAAGAGCCAGGACTTCAGGTTCTTGCGGAATTCAAGAAGAGAGGAGGTGGGTCTGATGTGGAGTGGGAGGCCATTCCACAGCTTAAGAGCTATGTAAAAGCACGCCCATCCTCCTGATCTGTTTCTGCACATGTGTGGGGTGTGTGGGAGTAAGAGTCCTGTGGAGTGGAGGTGTCTGGATGGTTGGATGAAGGTGATTCAGCAGTTCAGGTAGGAGCCTAATTTGTGTAGTGGGGAGAGAGAGTGTGTGTGTGTGTTCGTGTGGGTGTGGGGGGTGTGTGTGCTCGTTTGTGTGTGTATGTATATGTGTGTTCAAATGAGCTCATTTGTTAATTGGGAGCCAGTGGATCTCCCTGAGGAGTGGTGTGTTGTGAGATCTGTGTGGGAGTTTGAGGCTGAGTCTGGCTCCCGAGTTATGGATGATTTGTAGTCTTCTAGAGAGTAGCTTGGCAATCCCGGCATAGAGAGCGCTCTCGGAGTCCAAATTGCTGATGACTACAGCGTGACTGACAGTTTTTCTGGTGCTGCTTTTGAGTCATTTGAAGATCTTCCTAAGCATCTTCAGGTTATGAAAGCAGGATGGAGTGACAGTTTTGATTTGTGCAATCATGTCCATTTTTCTGTCAATGATGATTTAAAGGTTCCTGGCGTAGGTGTTGGGTGCAGGTCCAAGTTCGGCCGGCCACCAGTTGCAGTCCCATGGCAAGGTGTTCTTGCCAAAGATCAGTACTTCTGTCTTGTCAGTGTTGAGCATTAGATAGTTAGCTTTCATCTAGATGGTGACTTCAGTCATGCAGGAGGTGAACTTGTTTGGGGATCTGGAGGCACTCCGCAGATGATTTTGTGGGCTTCAGAAGGGCTTCAGAGCCAGTGGAGAGCGGGTTCTTGGATGCCAATCTCGTGCAGGCGTCTAATGAGGATTGGGTGTGAGACCGTGTCAAATGCTGCTGAGAGATACAGTAGAATGAGGGTTGCCATGTATCTGTTGTCGAATAACATGCAGATGTCAGTGGGGGCAATGAGTGCTGTTTCTGTACTGTTGGTGGGCCTGAATCCATAAAGCGTGTAATCAAGGAGCTGCTGGTTTGGGAGGTGGTCGGTGAAGCATCAGTTGATTAGTTTCTCTAAAACCTTGGCCGGGTATGGTAGGAGGGAGATGGGTCTGTAGTTGGAAAGCGTGGCAGGGTCAGCAGATGTTTTCATAAGCAGGGAAATGGCAGTGGCATGTTTCCAGGTGTCCAGGAATATGGTTGAGATGATGGAGGTGTTTAGGATGGGTGTTAATGCTTCGTTGGTCGGTAGGAGTCATTGGTGAAGGTCGCAGTGGGGCTGAGGATCGGATGGGTACCCCGCGTGGATGATCTTCGTGATAGTGGTAGTTTTGACTGTGGTGATGGAAGACCATGAGGTCAGGGCTCGTTCTTGGCCCACGATGCAAAGTAGAGTAGTGATAGGGTTCATTGAGGGTTGAAGTTGAAGCACATGAAGGTCATTTTGTTACACAATAATTCTAAGGGCTTGTTGCAAAGGTCTTGAGAGGAGATGATGTGCTGGAAGTGGCCGGGGGTGCGTTGAAATCTTTGATGATGGTGAAGATTTCCGTGCTGCTGCTGTTTGTTCGGGTGCTGATGCGGTCTGCAAGAGCTGTGCGTTTGATGTTCCATATCTGCTGATGGTAGCTTCGTAGGCAGTTTTGAAGAGGTCTTTACCCACGGTGTCTGCCTGAATTTCTCTGTGTACTAGCTTGCCTGCGGTCAAGCTTTTGCTGTTGGGTTGCGCTTGAGGGGGCCAGGGTGGGGGTGCATGCAGGGATTCAGTCTATGAGGTTTCTGCAAGTTGCTTGTGTGCTCAGGCCGTTGCGTGGAGAGGGTGGAAGCTCAGTCCTCTTCTGTGATCACTTTCAGCAGCAGCAGACAGGTCCTGCGATGGTAGGTATGTGGTGGTGCAGGATGGGTATGCTGAAACTGATGATGGACATGTCCAACTTTTTAAATACACTGGACCCTTCTCTACGGACTGCATAGAGCCTGCCTTACGGGTGACATATATATGTATTAGAAAGGTAGTTTTAGGCCTGGCAAGGGGTTTCTTTTGTCACGTCGAATTGGCAGTTTGAAGCTGCACACAGGCTGCAATGGTTGACTTGAGACATGTTGTAAGGGGCTACCTAAGTGGTTTATCCAATAAGTACTGCAAGCCCATCAGTAGCAGTTAATTTACCAGCCATGGGTATATGGTATACCACTTTACTAGAGACTTATAAGTAAATTAAATGGGCCAATCAGGTGTAAGCCAATTTAAAAAAAAATTAGGAAGGGAGCAGATTAGCACTGGTTGGCAGTGGTAAAGTGCACAGAGTCCTAAGGCCAACAAAAACGAATTCAGCAAAACAGGAGGGCAGAAGGCAAAAAGTTTAGGGTAAGACCACCCCAAGGCTGACAGATCTAACAGTGCCCACTTACTGACAATCCCTTGTACCCAAAAAAAAATCAAGATACAGGCATATGTCCGAATTTTAAAAGCCCTTAACCAGGCCCTGGGCTCCACTTACCTGGAGTCCTAGTGATCATCAATGGCTAGCCATCTTGAGAATCAGAAAGTAGACTCTGAACGGTGGGAACCGTGTTCTTTGGGTGGCTCCATAGCTACTATTAAGGCATTCTGTTAGAAGTGCCTTCTTTTATGGAGGGGCATCTTTGGGCACCACAGAGGCTAGATCAAAGTAAAGCCTGGCTACCAGCATCCTTGACTGTTTTCAGTCATATAAATATATTTAGTTTAGAGATCCTAGCGCTGAACATTACTGAGCTGAACGTCGGAATCTCTGTTAAGGTAACAATGGAGCAGAGAGGCGGCAATTGAGAAGCATCTT
This sequence comes from Calotriton arnoldi, assembly GCA_963921515.1. Classification (NCBI taxonomy): domain Eukaryota; kingdom Metazoa; phylum Chordata; class Amphibia; order Caudata; family Salamandridae; genus Calotriton; species Calotriton arnoldi. The sequence continues at coordinate 213,470 of CAWUFW010004238.1, forward strand.
AGAGGGCTCAGTGTAACCACACTTTTAGAACCCAGCATGAGGGTGCTATAAAGTTGTTTGAGGTTGAATACTGGGCGAAGAATATGTAAAATGTTCTGGTATTTAACATATTTTATCATATTTGTACGTATACTAGGTTACTTATCTTTTGTTAAAGTACTTTCCATTTTACAGAGTAAAGCACTAACTGAACACTTCAGGTACTCTTTATTATCTAAAGTTTCATACTGCTTCGTAGTTTGTAAACCCCTCCTTACCAGGGAGGAAGCTTTCCATGTTCGCCATCACTACCCTGAGAGAGTTACCTGCATGAGCGACTCTCTTGGAAATCCGATTCAGAGTGCTCTAAGGCACCAGTGGTGACCAACCAACCTTACCCATTAAGGGTAAAGTCCAGTAGAGTAGGACTTCACAAAGACCATAAGACAAAGCCTCACAGCTGTACATCAATTTAGAATTCTAAATAAATTCAGGATTTTAAGAACTTTTATTCGCAGTGGAGTACAGTTAGGGCCTATGACTATTAATCAGTTACTGATACGAGGTCTGTGATCATGCACAAACAACGAATATAACAAACTCCATTTGCGTGCAGTGCGCTTTTGTAAATCAAAATGACTTGTATGAACTTTATAAAAAGTGATTAAATGTACACATACCTGGAAGGTACCATGGTTTTGGAAAGGAGGTTCTGGAGCTTGCGGCTTTGCTTGCAGGTATGTCGAAGACTGATTGTAAGGAGTGCAATTCTGTGACAAAGGTGGAATGCACTTTTTTACAAGCTGTTAGTGTGAATGCAGCAAGAGGAATGTGCCCATGTGAAGGCAGCAGTGTGAGTGTGGGGTGACTGCATATTTCTTTGTGTTCATGCACTTCACACTTATTGGCGTTGGTAATACTTTTTTAGGGTTATGGCTTTGACTTGCAGAAATGCAGTGCAGAGAGTGAAAATACAAGTGTGTCTATGAGAATGATAGTCAGTTTTCATATCGCAGATGCAGTCTATGGAAGGACGGTGAGGAGTGTTGAGGGCAGCTATCAGACTGAGATGTCATCCTCATGATGGGGTCCAGTTTCTTTGCTTACACTAGAGCCCATAGTAACCTAACTACACCACTGGTCCTACTTCTACCTTTGTGGAATGTCCTGGTTTTGGGTTTTTAAAAATCCGGTCACCGTACTGGTAACCATTGATGGTAAGACTTTTCATGCTCACAGGAAATTTGGCCTATTGTTTGGATTTCTTGGAAACGCAGGTCAAGAAATATTTGCCAATCTTCTGCCAATTAATTTTCCAACTGGAGAGGATGTAGAATGGGATGTTTTCAAAGAGGCTGTATGCAGACTAGAGAAACATTTTACGGAGGAACTAAGTGTGCCGCATGAGCATCACAGGTTTTTTTAAAAGAGAACAATATGGGCAGTAATCTGTCGAAGAATAGATGGCTGCTCTGAGAGTTTTAGCAGCGAATTGTTTAATTTGGAAAAAACATTGATACTTACATAAAAGATCAATTTGTATTTTATTGCGAGTCAAAAACATTCAGGAATGCATTCTAGCCTGTCGTAATCCTAAACTATTGGAAGCGATAGATATAGCAAAGAGTATAGAAAGAGAGACATTATCAGTGAAAGCTTTAACAAAAGATAATGTTAGTCCAAATAACCAGTATGTGCCAGGAAACTGTGACTACCAGGCACCCGTACCCTTTTCGTATAATATGTGTAGCAACTTTGGAACCCGTTGTTCTATTCTTAGATGACTCTGCACTAAACTAACCAGACAGGCATGGCAGGTAGGCTGAGGACCTCCGGGGCCTGCCTCTGAAATACCACGAAAACGCCAAAAGAGGCCCGGGGAGGATTCACTTGAAGTATAATGCACAAAAACACATTACTGTGTTTAAAATCAGAGCACACCTGCTGCTGCAAGGTGCATCTGCACAGCAACACTACACATATTTAAGGGCAGGGCTGGCTTTAGGGTGGTGCGAATGGTGCAGCCGCACTGTGCGCTGACCTGGAGGGGGCGCGCTGACCTGGAGGGGGCACACTGACCTCAGGGAGGGGGCACACTGACCTCAGGGGGGGGGCGCTGTGTTCAGCAATAACTTACCATATAAAAGCACCTGCTGCAGTGTTCCTTGTGCGTTCAGGTGTCAGGCAGCAATAAAAATGTCATGATAGCTCTTGTGATTAATGTTCCTTCTAGAGAGAGAGATCAGAGTTTTGCATGGCATCAGTTTTGACTCACCATAAAGTAGCACAGAGGGTTAATATGCCTGCTGCAAAGAACAGATCTGTATTTTATGTGGATAACTGAGTGGATTAGCAAAGCCAGCCTTTACCAGCACTTTAAAAGACATTAAATGTATGTGAGAGAGGGGCTATGGAGAGCTGGGGGGCACTTTTGCCGGGTGGTAGTGAGAGAATCTGAGGAGGAGGTCATATGGGGGAGGGGAGGGTGCCAAAAAAGATTGTTGCACCAGGCGCCACCAGCTCTAAAGCTGGCTCTATTTATAGGGTGTCATTACAGTAATAGGTCCATGAGAACAATTTGAACAAAAGTCTTTAAGAGCGGCCAGATAGCGGGCAGCCAGTCCTTGTCCTGTGTTTATGGTGTCTAGTGAGGTGCCATAAGGAAGGGTGCCTCTGGCCGCTGCAACACTGTGCATTGTTAAAGGCAGCATGGTAAAGTGCAGGAGGCAGCGCACAGGGTTTTGTAGACACCTCTGTAGCTGTATGCACGAGCACAGCACATACAGGTCTTTAGTAAAACGCGACTACCACCCTCTAGCAGCACTATTTGTGCCTACAGCAGGGCTGTGCAATGACAACTTTTAGAATTTGTGATAAAGCCATCGTACAGGCACTTGATCATAAACAATTGATGTGTCATTGTAATGGTGTGGCTATGTCAGATACAGCTGTTGTAATTACCTCAATAACCCACAAAAAACTACATTTCCCTGGTGATTCAAAAGATAAACTTTGAGAGTTGTCTGGTATGTAGCCCCAGGTGAGCGCTTGTACCCAGGGCACGAGTTGGGGGTACACGCGGGTACACGGCGTCCACCCACTTTTTTCACAGGGTGGACGCCATCCCCCCTGCTAAGAAGTTGGGCCCCACATAAAATATGATGAACTTGTCCCAATGTAATTTTGAAACACCGGGACAAGTTCATCAGCTCCTGCACGTTTGCTTTCGATTCCCAGCAGCAACGTGCAGGCAGGGAGGGGGCTTTTATTTCCACCTCCAGCTGGGCAACGATAAAGACAGAATTAAGGGGCCATCAGGCCTCCTTTTGATCGAGTGTGGGACTGGAGGAGTCCTGGAACCTCACAAATGCAAATACACCTGGGAGAAAACAAAAGCACACAGCTTATCTCTTCACAGGTACTTAAGAGATGCATTATTTTTACTTTGTTGTATATAAGTGCATGCACTGTAAGAATGTCAGATGGGTTGTTCTGTCTCAGTATTTACACAAATAACAATTTAAATAGCACTTTTTTATTTCTTTTTATAGCGCTACCCATCCCAATGCAGAGTGTTAGAGCACTTTACATAACATACACATTATCCATTCAAAATAAATCATGTAAGTGTGTAAATTAATGTACAAGATGTGTTTTTTGCACTAGACAACTTTAAAAAACCCCATATTTTATTGCATTTTCAGTTGGCATATGTTATAACATACACATATTAGAGCATCACTTCCAGTGAGGTCACTTCCTGTGATGCCACGTGGAATGCCACGCATCGTGACATCATGTGCTTTGATACGCACGCGTCATGATGTCACTTGCATACTGCTTGACTTGGTCAGTCCCCCCACTTCTTTTTTTAGGACTTGTGCCCTGCTTGTACCGCCTCAATCTGAGGTGGGTGGAAAACCTTGTGATGTGATTCTGGTGCTAACAGGATTTGGTGATATCCTGATCTTAGGTCCATCTTGGAGAACCAGCGAGATCCTGTGAACTCCCCTATGTTGTCATCGACCATTGGGTTAGACGCCTCTACGTTTTATGGCCATATTTGGTAGGGGTTGGGGCAGGCTGTGGCAGTGACGTAAACCGCAGAGCCGCGCTGCATGCAGTAAATAATGGTTGCACACATCAGTGGCTGCGTTGATACGGAACTGCCTATAATAGGCTCTGCTGCGATCTTTATTGCCCTCTGTCACATGACCTCAGGTGCAAACATTATCCTCACTAGGGACCAGGGTGGTAACTCAACCACCAATGGGTCTATGACACAAAGACATAGGCAACTGTCCTCATTACATGCTCAAACACCAACCAAAGGATATTGGCCTAGACGACCCTCGCACTCTGTGAGTCGCTGTCTTAGGAGTCCATCACATAGTCCTGGAATCCCTGAGTGGGGGCACAATTGTTCAGGAAGTTGTAGCAAGGTAAACCTCACCCCGGTTGTCCTGTTGACTGGCCTCGATCCCTTCAGTGTTTAAGGCAGAGCCTCTTGGAGCTTCTTCACTGGCCTTCTCACCGGGCCAAAGCTTCGTAACTCTGGCTGAAAGTGTGTGCCTCCTGTTGCCTGTGTTCTAGCATGGAGAGGGGTCCATGGTCCTTCTTCACTATCAATGTTTCCTGGTCTCTAGAATGCAGTCTACTGTGACCTGTCTACTGTGACCACTTGCTTTCCCTTGGTGATGTGCGGAAGCGTTTGAAAAATGATGCACTCTGTGAGGTTATATTTGTCCCTTTTCTCACAGACAACATAGTGCCTCGAATCTGGGTGACCTGCCATTGTTGCTGCTCAAATGGAAGCTGGAATTTGCTTCCGGGGTGTCGATCTTTAATTAGTACTTTATCACCCGACCTGCAGGCTGATGGGTTTGGACCTTCTCCGTCGGGAGGCATGTTGGCTCTGGTCCACTGGCCAGTGATGTGGTTGGTTGACTAGTGAGGCCCCCCCCCTCCCCCATGGAGGATAATGGGGATGGCTTCTTCAACTCTCCAGATGAAACATAAGGGGCTGGTAGCAACCTCTGTTGTGGCGTGGGAAGTTAATCAGTAGTCAGTCAGAAAAGCACTGCTGTTCAGCTTGAGCGATGCGGATGGTTTTGGCTAGTGTCCGTATGAACCACTTGACTTCCCCGTTGGCTTGGGGCCACCGAGGAGTGAGTTTGGCTCCTAGGGACATGACGTAGTTCCCTAATACTTGCCCACTGAATGAAGACCTGTTGGCCACACGTAGTTCTTTGATCAGGCCATGGATTGGCAATGATTGTTTCCAATTTGGGTACTGTCTCTCCTACTGATGCTGATCCTATGATCTCCACCTCCCGGTATTTAATGTAATTGTTGATAACCACTAACGGGTGTCTCCCATCGGGGAGACTCCCAAAGTCTTTACTGATGTGATCCAAGGCACAGTAGGGATGTGCTTTGTGATGATGGGCATCTGGGGTGGATGCCCCAGTGGCTTGGCAGAGTTTCCAGTGTTGGACCGTCTGCTCAACAAGGTCGTACAACTTTGGGAACCAGACTTTGCTGCAGAATTGTTTCTTCATCTTGATAATTCCTTGATAGAAGCCTTCGGGTCAGGCTCCTTGGTATGACTAGCTGGGGCCCTCTCAGAACGCAGCCTTCTGCCTTGACTGTTAATTTGTCTTATACATGTGTTAGTGATGCTAGCATCTGCCTTGCCTCCTCTGTTCTCTGTGATAGAACTTCAGTGGTTGTTTTCCAGTTACCTGATTGTACCGCTGTGGCAGCTAGTTGCAGGCAGTCATCTGCATTGGTGGATTCCACTATGTCAGCTAGAGAGAGGGGGAGAGGCCGTGATCGCTCCATGACCGTCCTGACATAGGGCCTGATTTAGAACTTGGCGGACAGGTTACTCCATCACAACGGTGACGGATATCCCGTCCGCTAAAATATAAATCCCATTGAATATAATAGGATTTATATTTCGGCAGACTGGCTATCCATCACCATTGTGACGGAGTAACCCACCCGCCAAGATCTAATTCAGGCCCACAGTCTTTTGTGTCAGCCGCTTCCTTCTCCTCTTGGAGCATAGCCAGCCGTGCGTGCTGTGATTGATAGTCAGCAAGATTGTGTGCCCCAGGTTTGTACTCAATGTTTGTTCTCCTGCAGCTGGATGATCCACTTTTCGATCCTCGTTAGGAGGGGGGCTTCACTGAGGATTATTTAAAGAGAGGGACTAGGGGCTTGTGGTCGGTACTGATGATAAAGAAGTGGCCATACAGGTACAGGTGGAAGTGCCTGCAATCCCAGTGAATGGCGATCACCTCCTATTCAATATAGGCATACCGCCACTCTGCTGGGGTCAGAATTATGCAAGTGTAGATGATGGGAACCTTTTCTCCACATGACTGCCTCTGTGAAAGTACAGCTCCTGGGCCAGTGGGGCTAGCATCCACTGATAGTTCTGTGTCCCTTCTTGGGTCAAAGTAGGCAAAGGTGGTATGTTCAGATAGCCCTCGTTTAGAGGCTTGGAATGCTAGATCCTGTTCGTCATCCCATTGCCAGGGTGCGGATGCCTTGGTGAACTCGTGGAGGGGTTTGGTGAGCATAGGGTTTTTTTTGCTCAAACCTGCCGAAGTACGTGACTATCTCTAGGAAGTTTATGTTATGTTATGTTATTGTTACTTCTAGAGCGCAAACTGTTACCCGAAGTTGTCCTGGCGCTGACTGAAGTCCTACCGAGACCCTACCTGGTGGAAAGATAAAGGTATATATCAACTGGTAAAAAGCCACGTTTTGAGGGACTTCCTAAATGCAAATAGATTAGCCATGCCTCTGAGGTGCAGCGGAAGACAATTCCATGCCTTGGCTGCCCCAACCCCAAATCTTCTACCACCCCAGTTGACTTTCTTTACCAGAGGTACCAACACCAATTTTGCTTTTGCCGAGCGTAGTGCTCTTGAGGGAGTGTACCAATGAAATAGCATTTTTAAGTGATTAGGCCCAGTTCCTTGAAGGGCTTTATGTACCATACATAGCGCCTTGAACTGGACACGTTTCTTAACTGGCAGCCAGTGAAGCCTTCTAATCTCCGCTGAGATTGAGGCATTTTTTGGCGTACCAGTGAGCAGTCTGGCAGCAGCATTCTGCAAAAGCTGCAATTTATTCATGAGCCCTTCTTGAATACTAAGGTGCAGACTGTTGCAGTAGTCTAATTTCGACATGGCTAAAGCCATGATAACTGTTTGTTGGCAATCTTTAGGCAGAAACGGCATGATTTTCTTACAGGATTTAAGAGTAAATGAGACAGATGAGACTACCGCATTCACTTGCTCCCTGAAACTGAGTTTGTTATCTAGGTAAACTCACAGGTTTTTTACCTTATTAATGGGGATAGGTAAAGGGCCCAGTGTATCCGGCCACCATGCTGGGGTCCAAAAGTTCGGATCATTTCCGAATAGGACCACCTCCGTTTTATTGGAGTTAAGTTTTAGGCAGTTTTGGGCCATCCAGACACCTACCGCTGACATACAATCACGGAATTGGTATGCCATTTCCTGTTGCTTGTCTGGTAAAACAGAAACCACAATTTGGGTATCATCAGCGTATGTCGTCAACTTAAAGCCAAAGGATTCAATCAGGGGAGCCAGTGATGACACATATATATTAAAAAGTGTTGGGCTCATTGATGATCCCTGAGGGACTCCACAGGGCAGAGTGAATGGTTTAGCAGAAAAGTTGCCAAGGGAGACAATCTGAAGTCTATTGGATAAAAAAGATTTAAGTAGTTTCCAGGCAGTCCCTTGGACCCCAATCTCATGCAGCCGGTCCATCAGCAAAGCGTGATGGACCGTATCAAAGGCTGCTGAGAGGTCCAGCATTATCATAGCCGCTTTTCCTCCCTGGTCGAGTATGACTCTCACTTCCTCCGTGGATTTAAGAAGAGCTGTCTCCGTACTGTGACCCCTCCAGAAACCATATTGGGTGGGATCCAGCACCTGAGCCTCTTCTAGGAAGAAACTGAGTTGCGAGTTCATAATTTTCTCGGTAATTTTTGCTGGAAGTGGGAGTCTAGAGATGGGCCTAAAATTGTTGGAGTCTTTAGGGTCGAGACTGGATTTTTTGAGCAGAGGCAGAATGGATGCTTTTTTCCATACTTTAGGGAAGTACCCTTCTCTAAACATAGCATTTATGATTGAAGTCAGTGTTGTTGTGACAGGCTCGGGTGCAAGTTGTAGTATTGACGTTGGACATGGATCATATGGAGAACCTGATTTCGTTGTCATGAGTAGATCCAAGGTGTTTGTAACTGTAATTGGGGTAAAATTGTCAAATTGTGGTGGAGGATTGGTTCCTGACTTTGGAGCTGCTGTGTCTGCCGGTTATCTGTTAACTGTCAATCCAGCAAAAGTTGAGAAAATAGCCTCGACTTTGTCGAAAAAGAATTTTGCTATATTATCACATAGTTCCTGGCTCGCCGGGATGGGTGGCGGAGCTGGGTGTGCTAGGGCAGTTACAGTTTTAAACAATTCTTTTGTCGAGAATTTAGCAGTATTAATTTTTTTTGTATAGTAATCTTGTTTAGTTTTCTGAAGCAGCTGTTTATATTGAGCTAAGCTCATTTTGTATTCATTTTTTTTTAATTCTCGTTGTACTCCTTCCTCCAAATTCTTTCCCGATGTTTACAGGCCAATTTTTTCTCCCTTAATTCTTGGGTATACCAAGGGGCGGATGGTTGAGCCCTCTTCGGTCGTATGAATCTCTTAGGGGCCAGCTTGTTCCTTATCACACCTGTTATGGTGGTTGCGGCTGGTACTGACTGGATGTTATGGACCTTGGCTGGAGGTAACTCCTTTCACGTAGAAGGGGTACCCGAAGAAGCATATTTCCTCTTTTAAGCATTCACACATCTCCTTGTGCAGAGTGAGTCCATTGTCTTGGAGTCGGCTGAACACAGCTTGTAACTGTTGGACTTGGCCCTTTTTGGCTGAAGTTCCCTAAACTTTTTGCTTTCCCCCTAGACCTTTTTTCTGACATGGTGTTGCCAACTTAGATGCTTTGGACACTTTGCCACTGCTAATCAGTGTCAAAGTGCAAGCGCTCCCTGTATAAAGTGTAATGGTAATTGGTTGTCCATGATTGGTATGTTTGCCTTACTAGTAAAGTCCCTAGTAAAGTGCACTATGTGTGCCAGGGCTGGTAATGCAAATGCTACTAGTGGGCCTGCAGCACAAATTGTGCCACCCACACAAGTAGCCTTAAAGAGGGAATTCAGGCCTGCCACTGCAGTGCCTGCGCGCAGTTTGTTAAACTGCCATGTTGTTCTGACAAGTGCACCCACTTGCCAGACCATACCTTTCCCTTTCTATGCACATCAGACACCCCTATGGTAGGTCCAAGGTACCCCATGGGCAGGGTGCAGTGCATGTGAAAGGTAGGACATGTACTAAGGTGTGTGCCATGTCCTGACAGTGAAATAATCTCCATTTCGTTTTTCACTGTGGAAAGGCCATCTTGCCCATAGGTTAGAATGGGGAGGGTGTGTAATATGTTTTCCAGCCTATCTCCCCAAAGGCTTAAGATGGAGAGGTGAAGTTTAGTATGCCTGAACTCACAATTCAATAACACATCTTTTTGTGAAGGTGGTTTTTGCATTGTGCGTTTAGAAACCATTCTTTTAGAAGTGGCTGGGTTTTTGTGCTCTAACATTTCTGTGTGTCTCTGCCTGGTTGTGGATTGACTGTCTGGATTTGAAAGTGATAGGATCTGGGGAATGTCTTGACCCAGGGGAGGAGGTGAGACAGCAGCGGGCTGACCTGCATCTGGAGTGTAGGGGGGGAGGAGTAGCCCCTGGAGGCGAAGAGGCCTGGGCTGCAGCCATAAACCAATGGCTCCATCTCCTGCTGGGTGATTGAGGATCCAGACCGCCACTATCAAAGGAAGAAGGTGTCACTGGCAGGGAGACTCCCAGAACTGATTTAGACAGGGGTCAGTGCCCCCTGAGTACAAAGACTTCAAAGGCTTGCAGGGGTATAAGTATTAGAGCCCCATGTGTTTGGGCTGCTGTTCGTCTGGCTGGGGAGGATTGCTGCTGCTGGGCCCCAGGAGGAGACCGCCATGGGGGACTGCCTCCCTGCTGGAGGGCTCTGTGTGCTGGCCTGCCTGGACCCAGCTGTGCCCTGGACTTTGGATGATAGCGCCTGGTGAGCACTTTACTTCTATTCGGAAGAGTGCTGGGGCTTCGCAGCGCGGAGCTGCAATCTATTTCGAGGGAATCCCGACGTGGGGATCCCCCCGCATTTTGCCAAACAGAGAGGGTGCCCACCCCGCGTTGTGGTTCCGATAGCGGGTGCCCACCCCGCATTTTCGTGCTCTTAATAGTGGGAGCCCACCCCGCTTTTGGTTTTATTTACGGGCAGGTGCCCACCCCGCACTGAGGAGCCGCCGAGTGAAGGTGCCGCCGGGCCGCTGCCAGCACGACCCGGAAGTCAAGCAAAGCTGCAGGTTGTGGGTGGGACTTTGCGCCCGTGCAGGAAGTTCTCGGAGGGAAGCTCCGGAGCCCGAGAGGCAGGGCTCCCACAGCCGCGGTGTGAGCCCTGCGTGTGGTGCCTACGGAGGCCTGCGGAGGTCACTGGTGATCGGAGGGAGCCGAGAGAGTGCAGCTGAGTCCCGGTGAGCGGGCCGCATGGGAAACTGCACTGGGAGAGCCCGGTGAGGGGAGCCCCCTTTTCGAGGCACATTGTCGGTGCCAGGCTGTCCTGAGCGGCCCCGCAGGGGAGCGGGCCGCTCCAATGTTGGGGGCATTGCTGCAAAAGTCCCGGAGTGGGACGGAGAGGCCGTTGTGGCCAGTGCCTGCATTTACTTTCCGCAGCTGCACCGCACCAGCGCGGGCAGCTGCAACGTGGGGCACCTTTGTTAGAAAGTCCCAGTGGGGACCCAGGAGGCATCGTAGTGCCCGCGCCATTCTTTTCTTTGGGGGGCATTTCGTTTATAATGAGAAGGAAGAGGTGAGTTACACTCCTGCCCTGCCCCAGCGCATTACGCCCCTTTGTTGCTGCTGCTTTGGTAGCCCCGGGGCGAATTGAGAAACCCTATCTACCAGCCCTGACATTTCTGGACAGAGGGCACCTTTGGGTCCAGTGGAAGGCCAGTTGGCCTGGGTTCAGCGTTATGATGGTGATAGGGCGCAAGGCCCTAATGTGAGTTATGCTAAGATGTTCATGCCCCAGGACTAATGCGTAATGTGTTTGTGCTTATGGGGGTGATTGCATAATGTGTTTATCCTAATGAGGTTTGGGCCTAATGTGTTTATGCCTAATGTCATGCTATGATATTTTAGGATGGTGTCTAATGCTAATATGATAATGTTTAGGTCATTATGGTACCAGTAGTTACTGGTTGTGTTTTGTATTTACTACCTGCATTCTGAGGGTTCTGACCATGGCCAGATTGGCCTGGTCCTGTAAATAATCCCCTGTGAATATTGCCTACTGCCAGTGGGCACAGTGTATATTGTGCGACTACTATCCTAATGTGTTTTGGATAATACAAAGGCTATTTTTATATATAACCTTGTGTGGAGTTTCTTTTGTAGTGTGCCTAGTGTGTTGCTGCTGTGTGTGTGTGTTGCGCAAACGCTTTACACATTGCCTCTGGGATAAGCCTGACTGCTCGTGCCAAGCTACCAAGGGGGTGAGCAGGGGTTATCTTCAGCGTGTAACTCCCGTGCCCTGACTAGAGTGGTGGTTTCTGCCTGGCTTAGGCGCATGCCCCAGCCAACCAGAAACCCCATTTCTAACAGTGGTTGTTAGCGGTGAGGATAGGACTTGCGTTTGCGCAGTACCACAGTGACAACTGGTTGCACTACAAACTCTGCATTTAGATAATCACAGGTTTGGGGATTATTTTTCCTGAGTTTTATTTTTCTCCTGAGAAGTGTCATTTCTGAATTGTGTACTCTTGCTTCAGCTCAGACACCTAGGAGTCTTGTGTTGGACTGGTGTGGGGGTTGTGTGCCTTGCCAGAATGGGACCTACCTTTAATGTACATGATCTGTTGAACTACAGTCTAGCGGAGCTAAGGGGGTTCTGTGGGGAGAGAGGCTTAGCGGTGAGTGGGGAAGACACTCAGCTATTCCTTCGGAAAACCCTGCTACATTGGCAACAGGATAGCTGGAGACGGACTGACAGGGCCCAGGCCGCCCAAAAAGAGGGTGGTGGGTTAGAGGGTGGCCCTGAAGAAAATGACAGGGCAGGGACACCAGTAGGTAGTGAGGATCCCATAGATAGGGAGTCCCTTGCTGGGTCTAGTGCCGGGGGCAGTACCTCATCCCTTTCCCTGTCCCCCGAGGAGTGGGTGGATAGGAGGGAGGAGAGGGAGCATCAGCTGGCTTTAGAGAAGTTCAAATTGGAGCAGGCCATGGGGCTAGCGTAACTGGATGCGTGGATTAGGCAGGCCCAGAGAGCCTTAGAGGAGAAAAAGGCAGTTTTGGCTCAGGAGTTGTCTCAAGGAGTTAGTCCTTGCAGAGAAGAAGCTGGAGACCGAGAGGGCCTTTGCCAGAGAGACGCTAGCTCGGGAGGGTCGGTTATCCCCTGAGTGTAGTTCGAGTGTTCTGGATTCACCAGTGGGGGTGGGATCCAGTGGTGGCAGTGAGCTTGAGTCCAGTGCAGGGAGTCCCACTCCCAGAGCCCAGAAGACGGTACCTAGTTCCCGGGAGGAAGGTGTCACCCCTGAGGCGTATAGGTTAAGATTCAGGGGCAGTAGGAAACTGTCTCACCAGTCTTGGGGGGAGTTTGTGGATGGATGTTGTGATGCACTGGAAAAATGGGTGATGGTTAGCACGGCAAATGATTCTGAAGGGCTATTCAATCTGATTGTCAGAGAGCACATGCTCAGTAAATGTTTTCCAGAGTTGCGCCAACACCTGTTGGGGTGCGGGTTCTCTGATCCCAGAGAGCTTGCACAGGAGGCAGACCTCTGGCTGTGTCCTGGAGGGTCTGAAGAGGCATTAGGGAGTGATTCCAAAAGGAGTGGCTCAGGTATCTTCTGTTCCTGTGTGGGGGAAGAGGTTCAGTGTAGCCCAGCTAGGTCCCAGTGGTGTGGGATGGGTGTAGGGGCTCACGTCCTGTCTCAGAGGAGAAGGAGTGAGTGTGGGCTGTGTCCCAAGGTGCCTGAAACCCAGTCTCAGGGCCTGGAGGGTTCCCTTAGGGAGTGCCAGATCGGGGGCCTAGGCTGTACTTGAGTCATTTGAGGAGGAGCTCCTAGTGTCAAGAGAACGTGAAGCGTCTGTATCAGCACTCCAGCGGTTCTGGAGTCTGGCAGTGCTGCTCCCTGTGGGAGGGCGCGGAAGTCCAGATTGAGGGGTGAGAGGGGGCTGGGTTCCCCAGTGGGAGAACCAGTGGGCCAGGGACCAGCCAGAAGGGCTGGGTCTCATAGAGGTGACCATGGTGACACCACTTCTGTCCTGGGGGGTCTTCCCGCACTGTCAGGTGGACACGGGGCGGGAGATCAGAGCCAGGTGGACTGTCACACAACACGTGAGTCACGTGTTACCCTCGTAGGGTTGAGGCTGTGTGCGCCCCCAGAAGTCCTGGCGTGCCAGGCAAAGGTTCAACCGCAGGGTTTAGTCCCTGGGTTGGAAGGCCAGGTTCAGGTTCTGCCTGACCTGGAGGGAAGGACATCGGTAGGTGATGTCCTGACCGGGGATACTGCGTGAGTCCCCAGAAGTCCTGGCGTGCCAGGCAAGTGCTCAGCCGAGGGGTTCAGCCCTAAAGTTGGGAGGGCAGGTTCAGCCTGACCTGGAGGGAGGGATGTCTGTAACCAGCGTCCTGACCGGTTTGTCTTCCAGGGGTACCACTCCAGGTGGGAGGGTGCAGAACTCTGGAAGGGGGTGCAGAGGGAGGGGTCCCTCGCCTCTGACCCCGGTTCAACCTGAGGGTTTAGACCCTAGGTTGGGAGACCAGTTGCTGGAGAGAGGTCCTGAACTGGTGGAAGAGTCGTGCTCTGGGGGTACTTCTCCACGGAGGAGAGTGCAGGATCCCAGAAGGAGAGGTAGGGGGAGGAGAGCCTCGCCCGTGACTTCTGGTCAGCCTGAGGGTGCGGACCCTAGGTTGAAGGGTCAGTGGCAGTTTAGAACTGCACTGATAAGGGGTAGAGTGGAGAATGGGTACTATGTGGCTGGGGCTACCGCCTCCCACTCAGTGAGGTGGCAAGGACCAGATACATCTGAAAGGCCTAGGGCCTGGTCCTGGCCACGGACAACTAGGAAGTACCCGTGGGGTAGCTTAGTTGGTCCTGGGAGCTTTGACAGAGGGAACCACATGGGTTCAGGACGGCTTAGAACTGGAGGGTGGCCCGGCGGTGGCGGGCCCGTGTCCAGGTTCTGTCGCCCCAAGCAGGGAAGTCCATCAAGGTAGTTGATTGGTCTACCCTTTCTTTTGGCTGGGAGGGGGTTGTGTTGGACTTGGCCCTTTTTGGCTAAAGTTCCCTAAACTTTTTGCTTTCCCCCTAGACCTTTTTTCTGACATGGTGTTGCCAACTTAGATGCTTTGGACACTTTGCCACTGCTAATCAGTGTCAAAGTGCAAGTGCTCCCTGTATAAAGTGTAATGGTAATTGGTTGTCCATGATTGGTATGTTTGCCTTACTAGCTAAGTCCCTAGTAAAGTGCACTATGTGTGCCAGGGCTGGTAATGCAAATGCTACTAGTGGGCCTGCAGCACGAATTGTGCCACCCACACAAGTAGCCTTAGAGAGGGAATTCAGGCCTGCCACTGCAGTGCCTGCGCGCAGTTTGTTAAACTGCCATGTTGTTCTGACAAGTGCACCCACTTGCCAGACCATACTCTTCCCTTTCTATGCACATCAGACACCCCTATGGTAGGTCCAAGGTACCCCCTGGGCAGGGTGCAGTGCATGTGAAAGGTAGGACATGTACTAAGGTGTGTGCCATGTCCTGACAGTGAAATAATCTCCATTTCGTTTTTCACTGTGGAAAGGCCATCTTGCCCATAGGATAGAGTGGGGAGGCTGTGTAATATGTTTTCCAGCCTTTCTCCCCAAAGGCTTAAAATGGAGAGGTGAAGTTTAGTATGCCTGAACTCACAATTCAATAACACATCTTTTTGTGAAGGTGGTTTTTGCATTGTGCGTTTAGAAACCACTCTTTTAGAAGTGGCTGGGTTTTTGTGCTCTAACATTTCTGTGTGTCTCTGCCTGGTTGTGGATTGACTGTCTGGATTTGAAAGTGATAGGATCTGGGGAATGTCTTGACCCAGGGGAGGAGGTGAGACAGCAGCGGGCTGACCTGCATCTGTAGTGTAGGGGGGAGGAATAGCCCCTGGAGGTGAAGAGGCCTGGGCTGCGGCCATAAACCAATGGCTCCATCTCCTGCGGGGTGATTGAGGATCCAGACCCCCACTATCAAAGGAAGAAGGTGTCACTGGCAGGGAGACTCCCAGAACTGATTTAGACAGGGGTCAGTGCCCCCTGAGCACAAAGACTTCAAAGGCTTGGAGGGGTATAAGTATTAGAGCCCCATGTGTTTGGGCTGCTGTTCGTCTGGCTGGGGAGGATTGCTGCTGCTGGGCCCCAGGAGGAGACCGCCACGAGGGACTGCCTCCCTGCTGGAGGGCCCTATGTGCTGGCCTGCCTGGACCCAGCTGTGCCCTGGACTTTGGACGATAGCGCCTGGTGAGCGCTTTACTTCTATTCGGAAGAGTGCTGGGGCTTCGCAGCGTGGAGCTGCAATCTATTTCGAGGGAATCCCAACGTGGGGACCCCCCCGCATTTTGCCAAACAGAGCGGGTGCCCACTCCGCGTTGTGGTTTCCGATAGCGGGTGCCCACCCCGCATTTTCGTGCTCTTAATAGCGGGAGCCCACCTTGCTTTTGGTTTTATTTACGGGCGGGTGTCCACCCCGCACTGAGGAGCCGCCGAGTGAAGGTGCCGCCGGGACGCTAACAGCGCGACACGGAAGTCAAGCAAAGCTGCAGGTTGTGGGCGGGACCTCGCGCCCATGCAGGAAGTTCTCGGAGGGAAGCTCCGGAGCCCAAGAGGCAGGGCTCCCGCAGCCGCAGTGTGAGCCCTGCGTGTGGTGCCTACGGAGGCCTGTGGAGGTCACCGGTGATCGGAGGGAGCCGAGAGAGTGCAGCTGAGTCCCGGTGAGCGGGGCCGCATGGGAAACTGCTCTGGGAGAGCCCGGTGAGGGGAGCCCCCTTTTCGAGGCACATTGTCGGTGCCAGGCTTTCCTGAGCGGTCCCGCAGGGGAGCGGGCCGCTCCAACGTTGGGGGCATTGCTGCAAAAGTCCCGGAGTGGGACAGAGAGACCGTTGTGGCCAGTGCCTGCATTTACTTTCCACAGCTGCACCACACCAGTGCGGGCAGCTGCAACGTGGGCCACCTTTCTTAGAAAGTCCCAGTGGGGACCCAGGAGGCATCATAGTGCCCGCGCCACTCTTTTCTTTGGGGGGCATTTCGTTTATAATGAGAAGGAAGGGGTGAGTTACACTCCTGCCCTGCCCCAGCGCATTACGCCCCTTTGTTGCTGCTACTTTGGTAGCCCCGGGGCTAATTGAGAAACCCTATCTACCAGCCCTGACATTTCTGGACAGAGGGCACCTTTGGGCCCAGTGGAAGGCCAGTTGGCCTGGGTTTAGCGTTATGATGGTGATATGGCGCAAGGCCCTAATGTGAGTTATGATAAGATGGTCATGCCCCAGGACTAATGCGTAATGGGTTTATGCTTATGGGGGTGATTGCATAATGTGTTTATGCTAATGAGGTTTGGGCCTAATGTGTTTATGCCTAATGTCATGCTATGATATTTTAGGATGGTGTCTAATGCGAATATGATAATGTTTAGGTCATTATGGTATCAGTAGTTACTGGTTGTGTTTTGTATTTACAACCTGCATTCTGAGGGTTCTGACCATGGCCCGATTGGCCTGGTAATGTATATAATCCCCTGTGAATATTGCCTAGTGCCAGTGGGCACAGTGTATATTGTGTGACTGCTAACCTAATGTGTTTTGGATAATACAAAGGCTATTTTTATATATAACCTTGTGTGGAGTTTCTTTTGTAGTGTGCCTAGTGTGTTGCTGCTGTGTGTGTGTGTTGCGCAAACGCTTTACACATTGCCTTTGGGATAAGCCTGACTGTTCGTTCCAAGCTACCAAGGCAGTGAGCAGGGGTTATCTTCAGCGTGTAACTCCCTTGCCCTGACTAGAGTGGTGGTTTCTGCCTGGCTTAGGCGCATGCCCCAGCCAACCAGAAACCCCATTTCTAACAGTAACCTGCTAAGGGGTTCTTCTAGGGTTGGTGAGTGTATCAGAATATAATCACTAATGTTTAGTACTCCGGGGATTCCGGACAGTTCCCCGCAAATGATGTCCTGAAACACTTTGTCAGTGCTGGAAATGCCAAAGTTGAGGCTAGTGTTTCACCTGAATCCGAGGTGAGTGAAAAATGTTGTGATGTGACGTGACGTGACGTGATTCTGGTGCTAACAGGATCTGGTGATACCTGATCTTAGGTCCATCTTGGAGAACCAGCGGGAACCTGTGAGCTCCCCTACGATGTCATCGACTGTCGGGGTCAGATGCCTCTCCCGTTTTATGGCTATATTTGGGAGGCACATATCTACACAGATTCATACCTATCCAGGTTGCTTCTGCTTCCTGGCCACAACAATGGGTGCGAAACGTGGGGTCAGCCCTCCGACCTTTTCAATGGTGTCTTCGAGTTTGAGTTTCCAGAGTTCCACTTACACTATGGGCCTGAGGTGGAAGGCTACCCGTCTGTGGCACAGAGCAATGGGTTGGATGGACTGGTTGATGTGAAGGCCGACTACTCAGCCCTTCAGGAAGCCAAAACCTTGGAACCGGTGTTTGAATTTTCCTAGAAGGAAGTCGATGGTGCATGGACTTCAAACGTGAACTGAACTAGTTGGAGGCGTTCAAATGGCTGACAGCTTAGGAGCATGTCTGCCCCCCACAAGTGAGATATATCTATTCCCTTGTTGATCGTCCCTGGTGTGTGATGTCCAGAGCCAGCTTTAGCGCTGATTGCTCTGGGCATCACACACCAGGGACCAAGGAATCCCTCACTACAACCCTCCACCAGTGCCTCTCATCTCTCCATAGCCCCTCTCTGACAAACAATTCATTTTGTATAGCGCTACTCATAGTTCATTCACACTCAGTTCTGTGATCTGCATGGTACACGTTCTTTGTAGCAGGCACATTAACCCTCCATGCTACTGTATGATCAGTCATAACTGCCACTAGATGAAATTCCAATCTCTCTCCAGCAGGAACATTAATCACCAGAGTTATCACAATATCTTCTATTGTTGCCTGAAAACTACTGGATGCACAAGGAAGTTCACATGCTTTTAAACCATTAGTTATTTTTAAGCATAGCCACCCCCCCCCCACCAAAGTTACAGCCAGGTGTGACTACACCAGTCGCACCGCCCTAAAGCCAGCTCTGGTAATGTCGGCTGTGAGGACCCCAGCCAGGAGAAGGCATGAGTTGGTGCCAAAAGCATATATCCTTGTAGTTGTAGGGCGAAGGATCGGTGGAGTGGGCATTGACTTGCATAGCGTTAGCGACAGTATGTTGATTGAAGCATCAGTGTCTATGAGTGTGATGCAGCGCGTACAATAAAAACTATTCTCCTCCTAGGTCACTTATAGGTCATCCAGGGGCAAACTATATTTTCTCACATCCACATGACGATGGGGCCCATAAACATCGCCTAACACACACGCACACACCTGGATTTCCTTTACACCTTTACGAAATTCTGTATTCCTAGGAGAAGCATGAGAACTAAATGGAAAACACCATTTATGTACCGCTGGAAGGAGCCTGGATATCTTATTACCTTAACCTATCGCTTTCTTTTAGTTATTTCTTAAGATATTCCTGCTCATTGTTTTGTCGATGAATCATTCATGTAAGAAATTAGTTCATAGTGATTAAGACCAGCTAAATCACAATAACCAATTACTGGTGTCACAATCATTTAGGAAAATAACCACTGAGTCATTTGATTTAAAGAATCTTAAATTTTATGTAATTTTAAAAGCATGAGAAAGAATTTAAACTTTTTATTCAATTATTCATTCATTATTAATTCAAATATTTATTAAGCATAATCAATTTATTGCAGAAAGGAAATTTTCGTCATGAAGCAAAACCCTAATTACCTGCCTACCTTCCTAATTTAGCCTAATGATTTCTAACCTAAGTTTAAGAATTAGAAATAACCTGATTCTCATACTCAACTGGAAAATTAAGACAGCAACAGAAACTTCAGCTCGTCAGCATCAGCTACCTGCAACCCGTCTCATCTAACAGTCTTTCAGCATCTCCCGCTCAGTTATGGATCGATCAGGACCACCCAGCACTGGAAGCCACCAACACCAACACGACTCTCCAACTCCGCTCCTGACTGTGACTGCGACTGCCCCCTCCCACTAAGAGTAGGCCCTCTTATACCCTAATTCTAACTTTGCTAACTAATTGTTGCAACATTAATAACACGCTTTTCTTTCATTGGTCCATGCATGTCATCTTATTCATTCTTTTAATCAAGTTCTCTTGGATCCAATGGTCCTTGGATCATTTCCTTTCTCACAGTTCAAGACATGTTTCCATCCGCTTCGATCAGTACATTTGTAACTTCTTTCGATACATTCGAGAACTCTGCAGGCATTGTCCTTTCTCTTAAACTGGTTTCCCACGGGTCTCTGCTGATCACCACGGCACACTATCAGTTCAATTAGGTCACATCAGCCTTGACCATTTCTCGCATCCTAGCCTCTCAGCAACATCACGAGGTTAGCTTTTCTCCGACTTCTCTCCCGTGTCACATGTTCCCCTTGTGCTTGCGCACATCACCCACTGGCAGCCATTTTATCTCGCCACTCGGTTATACTTTAGAAGCACTAATTTGAAATAAACAAAACATAATTAAAATAGAGAAAAATAGCCTTTTCGTTTCCCTCTTGTCATCTACGTACCCCAATTAGTTATTACCTAGCAGAAAGCAACATTTAAGCTGTTTCTTACTTACCATCACTATTGTTTTTGCAACGACACGTTTATTTCTATGAAGCACAAAATCATGCATTTATTTTAAATTAGTACGCATTTATTTTTATGTTATAATTAGACACACGGACATCCATTAATAGATTATTCAGCACATACATTTGCGTATTACCCTTCCCACACGTACAGTGTTGATTAATACATTTAAACGAACATTTGATTAATTATTTATAAAATTTGTTAGGGGTTAAAAATTTTTATTTTCTCTGCTCCATCAAGTGCCATTGAGATTTGGCCCTCCACCAGGAACCCGGCAGTGAGGTGCCATTTGTACGCATTTCTGAGACAGCTCCATGGCATGGATCAACTGTGCAACCTCTTCCGGGGTGTTGTCATCCATGTCTTCGTTCTCCATCAGTGTGGTTGAAGTCTTCATGGAGTTGACGGCTTTTCTCTGCAGGCCTCATGGCAGGCGGGTGAACTGGTAAACTTTCGCATAGTGGTTAATTTTCCCGCAGGCCGAGAACTTCCTTCCTTTCGCTGGGCAATCTCCTGTATGTGAGGTTGCGCCGCAGCACCATCAATAGGGCCTGTTAGCTCGGGCGGGGTTTGGGCAATCTTTCTTGCCACGTGGCAAAATCTGTGTGACTTGATTGACGGGCTCTGTTTTTATGAAGTGTTGCAAAGCTACCTCCCCAGTGTGAAGATGTCTGCCATGGTCATCCTCTGGACTTGTAGTATTTGCTCTCTTAGCTTTGTAAAAGAACAGCCCTGGATAAACTGCGCCCTGATCTCATCTTGCTCATCCAGGAACATGCACATGCTTGCCAGCTCCTGGAGTCGGGCATAGAGTTTATAACCGATTTGTTGAGGTCTTGCCAGGCCTGGCAGAACAGGAACTGTTCGTAATCTGGGTTGGCCAGTGGTTCAATTTGTTTTGTTAATGCCGCGTTGAGGGTGTCATAGTTGTGAGGTGGTCCTGCTTCAACCATGTTCTTGGATAGCTTGTAGATGGCTTCTCCCACCAGGTGTAGGAGGATTGGCCACAGTCTGTCGTTCTCTGTCCCTGCAGCAGTGAAGTACATTTCAAGTCTCTTGACCCACGTCCTCCATTTGGCAGCCTGGGAGTACAGGGCGCCAACCACCACAAACGGTTTGATGGTTGGAATAGATTCCATATTGTGGGGACCTCCTTATTTGATGGGGTTTGGTCAAAAAGCTGGGTGGTAGAGTGCAGGACTAAGTGAGGTCTTGGTCGCAGGGTGACACATGCACTCAGCCTCGGGAGCTGTGTGGTAACTGGTTGGGTGGCGATGCCCTGGCTTCAGGGGTGGTTGTGGCACTGGTATGGTGTCACTCACCCTGAGCTGGAGCGGGTCAGCAGGCTGTGAACACCCTTCGTTTCCTGGGCCTTCAGAGGTTCTCATGCAGCCTGAGGCATGCGCATGTTAAGTTCTATTGTGAGGGGCTTCCAGGTTGCAGGCAGTCTCTGCAGTGAGGAACTTCCAGGTAGCAGCCTTGCACGTCCTGCCATCTGTGTAACTGGAGATGGCAGGAGCGGTAAGGTGGAGCCAAGTCGTATCTTGCTCGGTGCTCCCTTTGGGTGAACGCTGGCTGCGGGACATCAGGAGACTGCTCATCACCAGTTGTTATGCAGCCCGACCAGCCATCGCCAGTGATGTAGGCTGTGGGGCCGCACACACTAATTACTGCATTTGCGCTGAACTGTCTGTTATATGCTCCGCCATGATTTTTATTGCCCTCGGTCACATGACTTCAAGCGCAACTGTCATAATCACTAGGGACTGTGGTATTAACTCAGACACCCTCTGGCCCGCAATATTACATTGTCACAACTTCATTCTGCACTTTTTACCTCTGAAAATGGGGGAGCTGATACTGCGGGCACTGGGGGTCTTGCTCCTCTTGTAGTCGTCCGGTGGTGACCTCCATGCCCTGGAAGGTTCCCTATTGGCACCTACGAGCTCTGGGCCGGGGGACTATTGCTTTGCATGCTGAGGATCAGAGAACAGCTGTTCAGACCATGTTGTGTTAACTTCCTCTCCTATCTCCACCCTTTACTCACTCCTCCATCTCTATACCCCGGAAACCTTCCTGCAGATTTCAGCACTTCTGAAGCTCTCACTCCTTCATCCATGTAGCTCTGACTCCCTCTTTCATTCTTACAGTTCTCACTCCCTCCTCCATCCCTTCCACCCTCATTCGCCCTTCCATCCATGCAACCCTCATACCCCCTTCAATCCATGCAGACCTCACTCCACAATCTATTCAGCTTACCCCATCATCAAGGGGCTGCAGGCCTTTATGGAGCCATTCTTCCAAGAGCGGCCTGTCAGGTAAGAACGGTGGGGAGGGGTGGGGGAGATTCGATAGATGACGCAGAGGGAAAATTAAATAAATAATGACTTTTCCCTTGTCCTCGTCTGTCGAATCCCCCCACCCCGCTCCACCGCTCTTACCTGCATGGGCCGCGCCTGCATTCTTCCCCTCAGTATACCTGGTCCGTGTCTTAATAGCAGGTATTCCCCATTTTCAAGCCACTCTGCCTGTTTCTCACCCATTTACTACTAAAACATGTACCGACATTTGCTGAGAACTCCGTAATTAGGGCGGAGATTTCCGCACATAAAAGGTAGAAGAGGTGGAGGTATAGGTGTCCTTATGTAGCTTAGTAAATAATATTTTGTAGTTCTATTGTAGTACTGCTAAATGTACTATAAAATTCAGTTTGTGAATTGGCATCAAACATTCATTCTGGTCAATGGTTCAAGAATGCAAAAAAACACATTTTAGGTAATTAGATTAGTTAACTTGAGAAGAAATGAGCTGCGGCTCTAGAGACAGAGAATTCCTAAGATGAGGAACTGTGAAAATAAAATTCAAACGGGCCTCAGTATATTTATCTTGCCCATCTCAAATGACACAAGCCCATATCTCGATCTGTCAAAAATGCACAAGGACTTGAATTTAATTGGATGCTGAATGTTACGCAAGCAGAGTTTCTGTAGCACAGATGTAGCATGCTTAGATGTATAAGGGGCATCAGAACTATAGGGCAGTGCTTCACAAATGTTTTAGAACCACAGCCCACTTTTTAGTATGACAAAGTTTCGCAACCCACCTAGCTTTAGTGGACATGAGGCGGGCGGTTTTTTGATGGAACTAAAGCATCGTGTGATAGCACATTACCATTTACAGACAGCACATTTTCTATTAAAATGTCACTAAATATGCACAGACATACAGTTTTACTCATCAAACTATATTGTACACAAATGACAATTTGTGGAAATCCTTTTCAGTGAATATTTATTATTTGTGCATTACCAAGTTGAGTATCTTGATTCGATCTGATCCTATTAAAATCTTTGTTTCCATCACACTTCCGAATTACAAAAAATTGTACTTCATTTTTGCTTTCCTAACTGCTGAATGTGTATAGTTCACTTACAGATATTTACAATTTGCTGTGTGTTGCATAAAAATGACATCCTACAGCCTTTCCTTTCTTACTTAATGTACCCCAGCCAGATTGTCACATAATTCACTTTACTTTTTTTCTCTGAATGCAAAGCAGGAGGAGTTTGTAAACACCAGTCACCATATTAAAAAACATAAGCAGCAGGAGACATAGCCTGACATTTGACCTCTGTCTTTAAAGCACAGCAAACGTGATAAGATAAATGCAGAATTTAAAGGCATCTTTATTTATAGCTTTGACTTTTATGACCACCAAAAATCGCAACCCACAGTTTGGCAAACACAGTTTTTTTGTAATCATATCAAGGAGTGTTCTGGGTGTCTTAGGTTCAACATGCCATTTGCTTCCTTATTTAGTATTATATGAACTGAGAAATATGTAGTGGTGGCAGGGGGCTAGGATGAATATACTGAAGCATACGGTTGGTTGCAAGAGACCATGTTACAAGCACTACCATTAACAAGCCCTGACACATTCTCGCTCTTCTTCTTGTGACTGCTGGTCATAGATTATTCATAGCATCAGAGTACTGCAGATATTGTGGGTGGGGCGCCTGCAGTTCACAGAGTGATTTAGAGTGGCATAGTACCCATTTGACAGTCCCTTTTAAGTACCATTCCTCCCATTCTTCACCAATCTGCTCTATTATTAGGTATTGAGTCACAAACTTCCCAGATTGAAGTCCACACTATTGTGGTGAGGTGGTAAGATCAGGAGCTGCAGTGGTTCTGGATGCTTATGCGCAGGAAGGAGAAGGGGCCACTTAGAAAGTCAAGTGAGAACAAAAAGCAGATCAGCTCAGTTTTCTGAAATAGTGGCAGTAAAAGTATCCCTACAACATCCTCGGAAGGAGAGGCACACCAGCAGTATGAAAATGGTGTTATATTTTGACTATGGCCCAAATATATCATTCCCATTCACAACACAGGAATGTGCAGTTTGCACACTGACTGGGTTGTGGATGGAAATACACAGGGCCAGATTCACAAAGGTAAACCTAGACGTTTGGTCTAAACTTAGACCAAATCTCTAAGTTTGCAACTTTGGGAACTACCTAAGGGCATTTACAACTACTATCTTTATGTCCACACTCAGGTCGGATTTCCGCCAGAGTGCAGGCATATAGATAGCACTCGCAAATGCCCTTTGTGAATTCCCAAAGTCGTAAACTTAGATGTTCGGTCTAAGTTAAGACCAAATGTCTAAGTTTACCTTCATGAATTGGGCTCAATGTTTGTAGCGTGTGCTGCTGTAGGTCGCATCTGCTGCACACTCCTGCCGTCTAGAGTTAGACTCGGATTTTTGCAAGTTCGAAGAAGATTTCAATTCCAAGATGTCTTCTCACTCCTTCTTGAAATGCCACAATGCACCAGCATAAAGACTCCACCTCAGATTGTATTTTTCTTCCATTTGGTTTGAATGTTTATCTTGAGCTATGGGATAGTTGAGTTGCAACTGGAAACCATTAAATTCTTCTACAAAGGGCATCGAAGGACTCATCTTCACCATTGTCACTTCAAATTCGACCCAGACGGAGGAATTTATTGAGGGCCAGGTTGTATGAGAATGATTTTGGGGAGGGTATGATATGTTTTATGGATTAATCTTCCAGAACATGGCCAAAGAATAGTTGTTCTAGACCCCTTGTCACTAAAAACCTTGTCAATGTGCAAATCAAATTCAGAAAGCCAGTAGGACTGCAACCACCCCACAACCCACTGAGCACTATGCGAATGGGATGCATTTTAGATAACGATCAATCAATTGAGATATCACAGGGACAATTTGCAAAACTCAAACCTTCTTTCATAAAGGAATGGCACATTCAATAACCCTAAGATACAAGGGATATATTTTAAGATTTAGTTTAAAATCAAAATCCTATCCTAGTGGAAACAATATCAATAGTAATTATTATAAAAACTGTAAAATAGTCATGGCAACATTTACCAATAGAGTGAACAACAAATAATATTGTAACTTATTGATGAAGTCATAAGGATCTTTTATTTTGTAAGATACAACCCCCACCCTTTCTCTTTTGACTAACTAAACTACCCTAACACCAAAGAAGGAGCCTAATTTTGAGTTTCAAAGATGGTTCACACCCAGTACCTCCTCTGAACAATTGAAACAATCTTTAGTAAAATACCAACATCTGCTATTCTCATCTGGATTGAAGGGAAAGCCGATAAGTCCACAGAACAAAGGCAAAGTGTGCCTCCTGGTAGTCTTCATCTAAGGAAGATAATATGGTTCCCTAACACCTCTGTCTCAAGCCTCTGGCACGAAGTTCCCTTCGATATTTTCACACTCTGTTCTTAGTTTATTTAACTTCCCTGTTTATTGTTGAACCTTTCAGAATAAACAATTAGCAGAAAAGACCTGGCCACACTTTCACTTACTTGAATTTTGTGGTACCATGCTTTTTGTTTAAAAACAATGAACGACAATTGACATTTTCACCTTCCATGAACTCTTGCCCATCATTCAAAACAATCACTAGACCAGAAGATTTGATTCATACAAAATAACACGAATGTATTAAAGCAGACTTGATTATTATGTTGCAATGAATAAAAGCATGAATAAATATTCATTTTAGGTTTGGACATTTACATTTACTAACCAACATTTATAGTTAAAAAAGGGGGTACCTAAAGAAAGAAAGCATAGCAATTATAACAGGTGAGTTATGAAGAGCAGACCCTTCCAATTCTGCACTAAATCTAATGAGAAATCTTGGGTTCAGACCATCACCGACTATTTAAACTCTGTCTTCCTCCAAACCATGAGGAATCCACTCACCACTCCTGTATGGGATTTAAAAACAAGAAGACTGGTACATTGCTGGGTTCATTATAAAATGAAATTACAAGACCCATCAGAGCCAGAACCGCACTTTGGACTGGGGTACTGGGAGGGGAAAGTCTTTCGGATGTCCCACCAGGACAAGATGAGGAGAATCCCAGCACCCTTTCTTTGGAGGGCTCCAACCTAGATTACAAAAGACTGTCTGGGGTAAAATTGCACCTAGGAAACAACCACCCCAAGAACACCCATGTCTCCTTCTGCACAAGAGGATTGACTCTCTGGGGTTCAGCCACAAAAATAGATTCACACAGAGGAAAAGCACCGCTCCCTAGGGCGTTGGGCTTTGAGCACTAAGACAGAGTCTAAAAGGTCCACACCTGGCTCTGGCTGTGGTTCCAATAAAGCCAGTCTCAAATGGAAAAGCCTTGACTCAAAGACTCTAAGCCTTGAATCAAAAGGATGCCTTTGAAGTTTTGAGGCATTAATCCTTTGGTGCTAAAATCAGCTCTGAAAATGCCGTTGAGTCCAGCTTTAGCATCGTCCCACAGATGACATGTTATTCAGAGGTAGGCTGACCATCATAAAGTCAAACTTCATGTGGTCGAGGAGGAAGATTTTCTTGTAGAGAACATTGCCCATGAGGGAGAGATATGTACAGTTCCTGTTGGTGCATAAAAGCATGACAAAGTGTGAAGCAGAGAACTGTAAGGAGTTAGTGAAGACAAGGTGTCACTTCCGAGGACCCAATCTACATACAGGCCCATTTTCCTCCTGATTCTCCGGTGGTGTACACAGCTTGTAAGTGAGACTTCGCACAGGTGATGCATCTACAAAGAAAGGTGGAATATAGATGCTGCCAGGAAACGTGTTGCACTTGAAGCAGCAGCACAATGGCATATTGCAAACTCAGTTGACCTTTCAAGGTACGATAGGGACCACTGAGAGAAGATGGAGCAACTTGTAAAATGCCTTCTAGAGGCCTACAAGAAAAGAGACAGGGACGTGGTGCAGGAGGAAAAGACCATTTCTAATGCTAATATTCAAGGTGGCCTAGATGCAAGTCATCACGGCCACCAGAGTGGTCAACACCAATGTGATCCTTGACCACCACACATGGATCATGGTATCAGGGTTTCTGCTTGAGGTAAAGCAACATCTATTTAATGACCCCTTTGATAGGGAACATCTCTTCATCCCTCAGGTTTACTCCAGCCTGGAGAAAATTAAAATAGACAACAATACCACTAAAGTCATGAGCGCACTTCAGATTCAAATGATAAAGCCTGGATGTCACCATCAACAGATCTGAGGGAGTTCGAAGACTGCCACAGCACTGCAGCGGTCAGGTTATCAACAACAACAACACAACCAGGAAACTCAGACCCAAAAATTCTTTCACAGGGGAGGATGTTAAGGCAACAGTTGTGGAAATGGTAACCGTGGCTCTGTAAAAGGTGCCTCCACCTCAAAAAATTTACTTTCCTAGGGTCCCAAACACACAGCACCTGTTGGGGGACGATCAGGATTTTCTATCTGGAATAGCCATAAATACCATCACAGAGGTGGGCCCTATCCATGGTTCAACACAGATACTGCTTGGAGTTCCACACCACCAAACACACACAGGCATACAAACAGCCTAGAACATCAATGACTGCTTAAGGAGGAAGTGCAATTACTTGTCAGAAAAGATGCCACCGAATCTGTGCCTCAAGACAAGCGGAGACCAGGAGTGTACTCACTGTATTTCAGCATTCCCAAAAAGGACAGTACCATGCAGCTTATTCACCACCTCAGGCCACCGAATTGCTACATTCTGTTAGAGCATTTCAGAATGGGAACCCTGCAGATGTCATCCATCTGCTCTGCACAGGAAACCCATGGCGATCCTTGACATGAAGGAGGCCTATTTCCACTTACCAATTCATTCGGCACATCAGCACTATCTACTATTTGTGGTAAGTGGTCAACGTTACCAGTTCAAGATTTTACCGGTAGGTATCACAACAGCCACTGGAGTTTTTACAAAATGGCTTGCAGCATTTGCAGCACATCTTCACCTCAGTGCATTCACTTGGTTTCTTATCTGGATGATTGGTTGATAAAAAAAGCAAAAGCCAACAGCAATGCCTAACATACACTCAGGTAGCAGTGTTACTCATACAGAGGTTAGGGTTCACAATAAAGGCCAAGAAGTCCCATCTCAATTCACAGCAGGTTCAGCCATTTCTAAGAGCAGTGCTTAAGTCAGTTAAAGGTAAATCCTACCCAAACCAAGAAAGGGAAATTACATTTCAAATCTGCTCCCTTTTTTCAGACACCACATCTGTTAGCTATGAGAACAGTAATGCAATTTTTGGGGGTTGATGGCCTGATGCATGACCATAGTGCCATATGCACATCATCATATGTGCCCCCTACAAGAGTGTCTGGCCAGGCAATGATCAAAAGTGGCTGGTTGCTGTTAATATCTAGTGTTGGTGGAGCCCAGAGTTCAGCACAATCTCTCATGGTCGTACGGCAAATACTTGTCACTGGGCAGACCATTTCAGGACGGATCCTCAGGATCAGTTGACCCTTACCACGGATACCTCACTCATGGTGTGGGGAGCACATCTAAATGATATGACTGTTCATGGTATCTAGACGCAAGAATAGAAAATACATTTATTTCCTAGAACTGACAGAAAGACAAATGGCTGAGAGGGTTTTACATGCACATTTGACGCACAAAAGTCCTGGTGAGGACAGACAACATGACAGCCATGTATTATATTAAAAACAATGGGGCACTTAATTGTCTCAGCTGTTATCCTTAGCCCAAGGGAACTGCCACTGGGCCATTCACAATCAGATACAGCTCCCATTGGAGCACCTACCAGGGGTGTATACCACCTTTGTGGACCTACTAAGCACGGTGCATCAACAAGTACACTAATGGAAGCTAGATCCCGAAGTACTTTGGCACTACCTCTAAAAATGAGGGATGCCCACAATCAATCTTCTTGCCACTGCATAAAACCCAAAATGCCCAAACCTCACCTCCAGTACCCACAGTCCATAGGCAGCACACAATAGAAGACTTGGTCAAGATCTCAACTTACGCTCTTCTTTCACTACCTCTGTATCCATATGAGTGAGGAAACCTGACTGTGTCAAAATGTGCAAGACAGCCTTGGTACTCAGCACTTCTAGAAATATCAGCCCATCCACATGAGAAGCTCCCCATAAAGGCAGATCTTCTGTCACAACATTAGGGGTCGCTGAGACATCAAAGAAATAAAGCTTGCAATTTGGCACCTGAGGTCATAGGATTTGGATACCTCAAACTACCCAAAGACTGCGTGCAAATCCTGTGGGAGGCATGCAAGCCTACATGTTATGCAGCAGTTATGTGCAGCAAATTGGAAGTGTTTTGTTCATTACTGCCCAGGGAAAAAAGAAGAGCCTCTAGAAGCTTTGGTGGAAGACATTAGCTGCTGTTTCAAAATGTATGGTTAGCATATACATCCATTAGGGTGCATTTGGCAACAGTGGCTGCCTATATGTAAAACAGGTAACAGGCTTCCTTCTTTAGAATTCTAGTCATCAAAGCATTTGTGGATGGCTAAAGAGAGTAATCCCTCCAAGAGCACCACCGGTTGCCCCACAGTAATTATGGTGGTACTTACAAGGCTTTAGGAGCCTTCCTTTGAGAACCTTCATTCTTGCGCTATACAATATCTTTCATGGAAGATGACCTTCTTATAATCACTCCTTTAAGTTGGTTTCCAACAAGCCCTCCTGCTACCTCCAGTAAGTCCCACACAGCGGGATTGTTAAGAGGTCACCAGAGGCCCGCCCCCTTTCTCCACCACTCTGCAAATGCACCTCCTGGCGCACTGCTGGTTGGGGGATGAAGTCCCCTTGGATGCTGAGGGTCCTTGGGGGCCAACAAGTCCTCCTGTTACCTCCAGTAAGTCCCACACATCAGGATTCCTGAGAGCTGGTTGGAGGCCCCACCCCCTTTCTCCATCATTCTGCAAATGCGACTACCAGTTAAAAAACCATAGAAATTCACTTAAAAAACCAAAGGTTACAGGGACGTTATAGTTAGGAAATAGAATTATAAAAACTTTAGAAATTCCCTGAAAAAACCAAAGGTTACATGGACGTTATAGTTAGGCTCAGATTTCACTCGTACAAAACCAATGAAATTCAGCAGTTATAGCTAACTATAACCTATGCCCCTGCAATGCACTGCTCATGACCCCACATATTATATCACTCATGACATAGTCAGTGACATCACTGATGACATGTCAAATGAAATCACTGATGACACCACTGATGACGTCATTCACAGAACCACTCACACACCTACTCACACCCCCATACAACCTCTTGTATGCCCACTCACATACCCATTCACAGACCCATACCGGTGCTCCCACACCCACTCACTCCTCCATAGAGCCACTCACTCACACACCCACTCACTCACTCATACAGCCACTCACACAACCATTCACTCACCCATACAGCTACTCATACAAGCAGTCACTCACCCATACAGCCACTGACAGAGCCACACACTCACCCATACAGCTACTCACACATCCACTTATTCACCTACACAGTCACTCACGCACCCACTCACTCACCCATACAGTCTCTCAACACAGCACTCACACACTCAATCACTTACATACCCATTCACACATCCATACAACCATTCAGACACCCACTCACTCACCCATACAGTCACTACACACCCAGTTACCCTCCCATAGAGCCACTTACATCGCCACTCACTCACCCATGCAGTCACTGACCACCCACTCACTCACAAATACAGCCACTCACACACCATCTCACTTGCCCACACAGCTACTCACACACCCAATTATACACCCATACAGCAACTTCCACACCTATACACACAAGGACCATACAGTCACACAGCCACTCACATAATATATGTTAGAAGTACTATCACTCAGTAGTAATGCACCTAGTATAATAATTTAACTTTTGTAGTAGGTTAGTATATTTGTTTAACACCCCTAAACTCTTAAAAACACTTACAGTCACTTGATGATGTCATCAGTCATGTCACTGACCATGTCATGAGTCATGTAATATATACATAAGCAGTGCATTTTGGACGAGGCAAGTTATAGTTAGCTCAGGTAACTATAACTGCTGAATTTCACCAGTTTTGTACGAGTGAAATCTGAGCCTAAGTATAACGTCCATGTAACCTTTGTTTTTTTGAGTGAATATATATATATTTTTTTCAAACAATGCGATACCGTCACACAGCACGCTCAGCCATCCGGTGCTGACCTGAATTGGGTGCAATCCACCCCCATATAATATATTTAAACAGAAGGATGTCGCACTCCAGTATTGTTGCAATCTGAGGTTTTTATTTACCACTGCCACCAACGCGTTTCACCATCAAGGCTTGTTAACGGTTAGGGAAGTCTGTTAATTGTTTCAACATATCCCACAATGCCTCATTGAGGGCACATGGGAGTAGTAGTATAAAATAGAAACAATCTACAGACTTCCCTAACCGTGAACAAGCCTTAATGGTGAAACGCGTTGGTGGCAGTGGTAAATAAAAACCTCTGATTGCAACATTACTGGAGTGCGACATCCTTCTGTTTAAATAAATAAATATATATATATATATATATATATATATATATATATATATAGATATATTTCAAAGCTCTTCAATGATGATGGCCCCCCAGATCTGAGGGCATAGAAGAAAACAGCACAGCTAGGTCACTGCAGGTTGTAAGTAGTCCTTTTATTTCGTTTTTAGCCACCGACAGTGCAAATAAGACACATATATATACACGTTTTTTAGTCCTACTTCTATGTTTGGCCTGCCCCTGTTTGAGCCTTTCAAAATTTGGTCACCCTAGGTTCATCAAACACACAAAAGGTGATGGGGGGAAAGATTGCAATAAGTCTAAACCGCAAGGTGAATTAGCTGTGTGTGCGTCCTGGAATGCTTTGGGCAGTTGGTGGAACATAATTAAACGCGGAGCCCTTCCGCGCAGGACAGCAACATCTCAATACCCCTGAGAGGCTGCGAGGCTGGTACGATTCCACACCCGAAAAGCAGTGCAGCTGATTCGGCGCATTGAACCAACACTCATTTTGGTCCCCTACGATAGGGATTAATTCAACTGCAAAGAGTTTGTCACAGAACCCACTAAGGGATAATACTGCTTATAAGAATAGACTACTATTCCCAGCATGCATAATTGTAAGCAAATAATGACTGGCAATTAGTAACGCCCACTGGGGGCGGGGATATATAATGCATGCGAAGCCGTCTGTGCACATTCATTCAAGTCGCCCAAGAAGAAGAGGCTCATACCTCGAAACGCGTCGGCACCTACTTGAGACTGAACTGCAGCTGTTGGATGCCTTTATCAATAAACCGCAAGGTGAATTAGCTGTGTGTGCGTCCTGGAATGCTTTGGGTACTTGGTGGAACATATATATATATATATATATTTCAAAGCTGTTCAATGATGATGGCCCCCCAGATCTGAGGGCATAGAAGAAAACAGCACAGCTAGGTCACTGCAGGTTGTAAGTAGTCCTTTTATTTAGTTTTTAGCCACCGACAGTGCAAATAAGACACATATATATACACGTTTTTTAGTCCTACTTCTATGTTTGGCCTGCCCCTGTTTGAGCCTTTCAAAATTTGGTCACCCTAGGTTCATCAAACACACAAAAGGTGATGGGGGAAAGATTGCAATAAGTCTATCCATTGGCAATTGCCCAGGGTAGATTTCCAGCCCATCTTTCTTTTGCTCACTACGCCACCTCAGTTTGGACCCAGCCATATGTGTCAGTCTTGACCCTGTTCCAATAGGAACACTGTCAGACCCTGTCCTCCCTGAACCAGAACACAAGCAACCCAAGACTGGGTTTGCCTTTATTGGGGATTATCAGTTGGGTGTAGCTTGGTTCCAGTGGCACAGTGAGTCATGGGGGCACATGTCTGGGCACACCCTGGCCACTTAGAGAAGTAAATACTCAGACAAAACGTGATGGGAGGAAGGCTTGCAATAAGTCTAACCACTGGCTATCGCCTGTTCTTTTGTCCACCATGCCACCTCAGTTTGGGCCCAGACATATGCTAATTAGTCTTGGCCCTGCTGCGTTACCGTTTCTAAAACAGGGCCAAAGTTATTTATAAACAAAAATGCAATTCCTGAAGATTTACCATCTCATCCATAGCTGCGGAAGAGTTATATTTGCCTTCAGAATACATAAACATATGTTAGTGTGTGTGTATATTTTCACACCAATACTTTGCAAATCAACGCAGCATACAGGACACCTCACAGTTCCCTCAGTAGTAAAGCATACGCAAAAACAGATATGTGTAATACTGCAGTTGTCACACTGGTTTTCAAATGTAGGCCCAGAATACAACATTCACATTTTAGACGGCTAAACACTTGTATGCACAATGATCAGCATTAAGGGTTGCATGATAATGGTCTTTACCACTCTTTTCTGACAAACTTGTAACGAAGGCCCCCGGCCTAAGAAAGCAAAACAGAGTCCTGCAGAGCGTTACTTGAGTTCTACTTTTTTATATTTACCCAAGTTTGAAAAAGTTCAACAAA
This sequence comes from Calotriton arnoldi, assembly GCA_963921515.1. Lineage (NCBI taxonomy): Eukaryota > Metazoa > Chordata > Amphibia > Caudata > Salamandridae > Calotriton > Calotriton arnoldi. Next base: position 247,460 of record CAWUFW010004238.1, read on the forward strand.
TCACTTTCCTGCAAGGCAATGGAATTCTCACACAAGTTAGAAATGGATTATTTCACAAACCATTTTGTACAGTGCTACTTGTTATACTGACTTTGATGTTCCTGCGACTTTATCTTATTCATTTTTTGTAATGTGAAGTTAATGCCTTTAAAAATCATTACTGTATGAGATTATGCAAATTCAGCCATTTGGACAGCTATTCCGAGAAAAGGTTTTAGGCAGATTACTTCTACCGCAAAATATATTCTTGCAATGTACTAGAAACATAAATTAGTTGATTAGCTTGTACATTGACAAACCTTATGTCGGGTTAAGGAGAAAAGCGGGTGAGAGGGCGGAGCAGACATTTACATTTTTGCAAAGTCCTCCTCACAAGTGCTTGCTCGGCTGGTTTATGATAATAGCTGGGATGAATTAAGGAACCCATTTTATTCAACCTGAGGCCATAATACGCATATCTTACTAAACAATATTAGTGGGTACAGGGGCTTAGGAGACACAAAATTTCTGGGGGGGACAGGGACAACCTTGTGGACTTTCCAGTGACCCTATAGAAATGCCCATTGCATGAGACCGTACGCCCGTTAAACAAATACAATCGGATAGTTTTGAAGTGAAATATTGAGAAAGGCAGGCATGTAGTCACAGTTTGCAAGTATGCATTATTGTTATTTGCATTCACAAAGTAATTAGACCAAATGTGGAAAAATCATGTATATTTTTTTATAGTGCTGCTTATAGTTCACTCAGTTCTGTGATCTGCATGGTACACGTTCTTTGCAGCAGGCACATCAACCCTCCGCGCTACTTTACGATGAGCCAAAACTTCCACTAGACAAAATTTCGAACTCTCACTAGTAGTAACATTAATCACCAGAGTTATCTTGACATTTTTATTATTGCCTGAAAACTGCCTGATGCACAAGGAAGTTCATGTGCTTTTAAACCAAAAATTATTTTTAAACACAGCCTCCCCTTCCAAAGTCAACGCCAGGTGCAGCTGCAGCGGTTGCACCGCCCTAAAGCCAGTTCTGCTCCCAGCAATGGGGCAGGACAAGCATTTCCAAAAATTGGGTCAGAGCTAACCTCATAGCCATTATATGAGGAAAAAGATCTATGTAAGTGGTGGGGTGTTATACTTCCCCCCAAATTCCAGAAAGCAAAACAATTTAACAGATTTCTTGTAGATGATTTAAGGGAGAGTAGACTTCTCCCATGAGAATTAAAAAAAAAATTTGGGATCAAATTTCTAAAAACGCAGCAGACCCTTATGGGGCATTCATGAAATATTCCAGTACTTTCATGGTGCACCAGGGAACCCTAGCTTTTCCTAGGAGTAAATCTGATTTTTTTTAAATGTCTTAAGTCAGAAATAGCTTCCACTATACTAAGGTCTTCATTTTTCATGGGTGAGCCCCTTGTCAATGAGTACATTAAATATGACAGTGCCAGAAATTTACCATGGATACTGCAGCCACAGTCATGGGTACCTCTAAAAATTCCCTCCGGTATACAAGGGTTAGAATTTTGCCACTGACACCCCCGATGAAATGATTACAGGAAATCTTATGACAAAAGTTACCTCAAATATCAGTGCCAACATTTTGCTATGGCTCCACCCCATATGCTAAGAATTACGTGCATCATGTCAGGGCGTCGTGACATGTGTTCTGTGTCCCTGCTGCTGGATATGACTGGGTTAGCGGCTTTCTCAGTTAGACTGTTCGAGACCCTACAGCTAATGATGGTGTCTTCACAGTTTGACATAGGTAGCACCTCCCATCCATAAGCTGTTAGTGCCCTTGTCCATAAGGCAAGATTAACCTCCAGTATGCCAGACCAGCACTACACTTGCACGCATAACAAACACACACACATGTTCACTATATCTCTTGCACTCTTTCGTACCTTTGTACTCTGTCACACACACACACACACTACCATTCACACTTCCATTAGTAAATATGCTTTTATTGTGTCAGAAATGCTTGCCCTGCTGCTTTACCTGCCTTGCCTTTTAGTGAAACTTAATAAAAACAGATTCTCTATACGTTATTCAAAATAATAATATATTGCCTTGTCAATGTTTGTTACAAGTATGATGTGAATGAAAAATGCACTTCCTTAAAATAGCTGTGTGGGGCTTATATTTGGGTTCACGTGTGGATCAAGCAGTTACTGTATTGGAAATGAACTAATCCACATTCTAACATGTAGTATCACAGCATCCAACTGACCTTATGAAATGCTTGACTTCTTCGGCAACCATGGATTTCATCCAGTAACACATTACATTTTGGGGTTTTTGAGACCCAACTTGCAATATAAAAGAAAACTACATGTCTCGGGATGAAGCATTGTGGTGAATGGAAAGCCAGGAATGGCTGAATCTGTCACACATTCTTCAATCCACCACCATACCCCAAAGCCTCCGCCCTAGTCTTCCTCCTTGCGCCATCCCACATTCTCAGTCCACTCTCCCTTCTTGCAGCAGCCCCGTTGTTGCAGATGGAATTAAGTATGCATCTAGTACCATGGAAAGAACAGGTATTTTTATGGATGCCTTCGTAGAAATATGTGTAGATTCATGAGAGTTGAGCAATTTTTATATGTGCACAGTAAGAGGTGTGCTCATGTAAGTGCTGGATGATGCTGAATAGTGTGAGGGAATGCTGCATGAGTGATGCGAGTGTAGGGTGAAAAATGTGCCAATGTGAGTGTCGGGTGATCTGCATAAATGCAATGTGAGAGGAAGGCTCATGTAAGTGTCAGGTGAGAGGAGTTCCATGCAGAGTGAGAGGAGCAGTGCAAGGTGGTGTGAGCGGTGTAAATGCAGGATGAGTGGCGTGCCTGTGTGTGTGGTGCAGGGTGAATGGCAAGAATGAAGGGTGATCTGTGAGAGTGACTGGTGAGTGCATGGTGAGAGGAGTTAGTGCAGAGTGAGTGGTGTTCCTATGAGTTCCGACAGACTATTGTCCCTGTGTGCAGGCAGGATGAATAGGGTGTCTGTATGAATGCAGGCTGAGAAGTTTGTCCATGTGAGTGCAAGGTGAAAGGAGAAAGTGAAGGGTAAGTGGTGTGACTCCAGGGTGAGTGCTGTGCTTGTTTGTGTGAAATGAGTGCAGGGTGAGTGTTGTGCCCATGTGCCCATGTGAGTGAAGATGTGAGTGAAGTGTGAGCTGTGTGAGTGACAGGAGTGCCTATGTGAATGCACAGTGAGCGATGTGACAGTGAGAGAGTAGGGTGAGAGGAGTGACTGCAGGGTGAGTGATGTGACTTATGAGTTTGGGTGCGGGTGAAAGTGCAGAGTGAGAGAAATTAATGCAGGGTGAGAAATGTGCTTGCTTGAGTGATACTGCAAAGTGAGCAGTGAGAGTGACAGGTGAGTAAAGTGGCACATGAGTGCAGGGTGAGTGGTGTGCTTGTGTAAGTGCAGGGTGAAAAGCATGAGTGGTGTGAGTGCAGTGTGATCACTGTGAGTGCAGGGTGAGCAGTGTGCTGATGTGACTAAAGGGTAAGTGGAGGGAGAACGACGTTAGTTCATGGCGAGGGACGAGTGCATTGTGGTTGTTGTGAGTACAAGGTGAGCGGTGTGCTCATGTGAGCGCAGGGTAAGAGGAGGAAGAACGGTGTGAGTGTAGGGTAACAGCGTGAGTTCAGTCTAATGGCTGTGAGTGTAGGGTGAGCAGTGAAAGTGACAAGTTGACAAGTGAGTGGAGTGTCATGTGCGTGCAGGGTGAGTGGTGTGCTCATGTGGGTGCAGGGTAGGAGGAAGGTGAATTGATGTGAGTGCATGGTGAGCAGTGTGATCGCTGTGAGTGCAGGGTGAGCGTGAAAGTGAAGGGTGAGTGATGAGAATGAGGAGTGAGAACGCAGGATGTATACCAAGACACCCCGAGTAACTCAGAATTGCATTGACGTGTGGGTTGAATATGCACTGTATAAAGCCTGGCCACAGACTGAAGCCTTTTAGTTAAAAGTTGTGCTAGTAGAAGTAGGGCCCACAGAATGATCTTTGGGGTCATGAATGAATTAAATTCCAGTTACAAAGGTGCTACATCTGTGGCAAAAAAAAAGCAAAAAAACAGTTCAGTTTGCAATTGCGAATTTGGGAATTTTTCAGGAATCCCCCGGCAATCAGAGGTTACAGGCTCCAACTTCATCAATGACAGGCAAAGCCCCAGGACATCAGTGCTAAAAGCCTTTCTGTTGGAAACAAAATTAAGAACCAAGTCCATCCCTTGAGCACTCGAACCTGTCTGTTTGTGATCAATAGTTGTCCATCACTTTATTCTCAACACACAATTCAATGCTGTACATAAATGTTAGAGGGAATTAATATAGCATGCAATTAGTAAGACATTTTTTTCCACAACCAGGACTTATGCTATTTAAAATGCACTGGCATCAACGTACGCAGTGCACTTGCAGGAGGGAAAGGCTGATGGGTTGTATTCTGTTGACCCCTAGTGGTTCCCTGTCGACCCTTCCAAATGGATAGTGATGTAGAGTGATGTGTTCCAAAGTTCTTGCTGCAATGCCTCACCTTTGCACTGCACCTTGTTTCCATCTTCGCAGTCCTCTGCAGGCCGGGTCTGCTGTTTGCAAGCTAGGGTGAGAGCCATGCTGCTTTTAGTGGTTTATCATCCACACAGCCCAAGGCAGTCCCACTCAGTGATTGTGCACTGACTTGCCCAAGAAAGCTTCGGTTTCTGGTGCACATACTTGTGTCTCTGAAGGAAGGCTGTCATGGAACTCTGGTTCGTGAAGAGGCTCTGCTTCGCCGGAATCCTATGATGGTTGGGGTTCTTCAGTGGGAGATAATGCTCAGGCCCAAGCAGGAACCCAACACTCAAATAAAGCGAAGATCCCACCTCGCATCACAGTGGTGATCCAAATGGGGTCAAAGTAACCACTGATTGCAGTAAGAATTCTGGATTTATTGCCAACTTTCTCAAGGTGCTTTGGTTTCTTCTGATCAGACTGACAAATGTTGTCAGACTTTCTAAACACCAAGCCTCCCTTTTGCATCCTGATACACTTCCACTGTCTGGGAAAACAACTTCACCCCGACTTGTGCACTGGAACATGTCTGGGACGTCCAAATGGAACACACAGGCCTTCATCACTGCTTTGCATACACGCATACTGGCTATACTACAATAGTTACAACCAACATACACTTGGACGGGATTAGGTGATAAAACAGGGTATAAATCACCCTCTTCTTGCCTTCCATCCTCTGTATACCTTCTATTTCTGAGAATAGCCTCCTCTGCCCCGTGCCCATCTGCCACAATCCTTCTTATTGTAATTCTCCAATTGGCTGATACCTCATTTCATCGATCAGAACCTCTCCTCTTTAAAACCCTATCCCTGTAATCTAACATTAACTAATCTCTACCAGCCTATCTATCTCACCAACCATTCATCTGAAGTCACATAGCCCCCTCTAATTAGCACACGGCCCTGGTATTAATACATAACAAAATTAATGGAGTAAATGCATGCACTATTTCTTGAGAGCACATTCCTAATCACAATAACTAACAATAACCACTAACCTTGGGTTCCGGAGTAGCATTCTACTCGCCGTAAAGCGCTCAATGCCTCGTCAGGGGTAGTAAGTGCTACATAAATCCAATTACAGCTACAGGTACGTTGAATTTTTTGGAGGGGGAGAGGGGTGGGGAATCACAGGATGACAATTTTTGTGAGTGCTTAGCCGTCACAAACACTCCTGCTTCTGGGCACGTCGCGGGGGCACCAGTGTCTCAAAACCACACCACACAGCGTGGGAGTGCTGATATTTCCCTGGACTGCAGCATGCTGCTGACCAGGCGCGGCCGGTCCATTTGGGCGGAGGGGCCACGCCCCTCCACCTTTTGCCCCATACGAACAGTGTCCTCAGGCTGAACAAAGGTCAGCCTGACAGACACTGTTCACTTTCAGTTCAGGCAGCCAGGAGCCAGACATGCGCATTTAGCGCAGACTCCTGGCTGCCTGTACTGAACTTTGCTGGGCTGAGGAAGTCACAGCTCCTGTGGGCGTGACGTCCTCAGCTCAGCAAAGGTCCCTGAGGCCCTCCCCTCTGTGACAAGGGGTAGCGACAGTGATTGCCTTGCACCTGGGCACCCAGGGTCGAGTGTCAATCAGTGACACTTCATCACAGAGTGGGGTAGGGTCAGTAGTCTCACTGACCCCATCCCACTCTGTGATGACTCTGTGATGACGTTGGGACTGCTGCCTTCCCTCATTGGCTGACCTTAGGTCAGCCAATGAGGGAAGGCAGCAGTCCCAAGCCTTCGGGAACCACTGAGGCAGAGCTGGCTGCAGGTAAGTGTGTGTTTTTGTTTTCTTTTTAAATTATTGTTTGGTGCATGCGTGTATGTATGAATGTTTGGGAAAGAGTGTTGTGAATGAATGTGTTTGTGCGCGCGTGTGTGAATGCATGGTTGTCAGTGTTATGTGTATGTGTGCATGTGTGTGTGGCCCGTCCGCCCCCCTCCCTCCAAAACTTACCGGCCGCCACTGCTGCTGACAGTTCTTCCTGCCTACGGTCCTTTCAGTCTTCCTTTTCTGGATAGCTTCTCATTTGTACAAGGACACCTACAGCACCCCTCCTTAACACTCATTCAGCTCTTTTCTTCATAGTAGGCTCAATGCAGTTGTTCTCCTAGCTGAGGTTGCAGAACTTTCAAGTCTGTACCCAGCACCTGGCAAAGTGGATTTGTCAGTCAGAGACTCCATACCGTGGAGCACAGAAGAGTTTCCCGTTCTCCACTGGTGAGGGACCTCGGATTCTGGTTCCAGAGAAAGCCTGGCACATTGGCTAGTGGTTTCTGTCCCGTACTTATAGCAAGTCAGCAGGCAAACTCAGCTCTGTGACCTGCTTCAGACAGTTCCTGTCTTTGGTGTATTCCTTACATCCATAGCCTTTGTTTCAGTGCCAGCAGGAAGACAGGGTTATGTTGGGTGTTTCCTACCAGGGAGGTTTCTTATCTGGGAGCTTTCCTGTCAGAGAAGACCCAAATCTAAGGCACAAAAGATGGAGAGGCTTCTCCATTCAATTGCCCTCAACTTGCTGTGGGTAACACTGTTAGGGAAGAATGGAGCTGGAGGGGGGCAATGGGTTTCCCAACACTACAAAAGGACTTTAGTCTCCTTCATTCCAATGCTTAGAGTCTGGTCCACCACAAAGGGCTTCAGTAATGCATTGGAGGAACCCTGCAATTCATAATGATGTCTGGGCTCTCTCCTACCTTATGCACTTCGCCAGTTCAGGAAATTAAAATGGATTCCTGAGTGACTACAGCCTCATGTAGCATTTAAACTCCACACACATCCTACTTGACATACATAAGCTACTCACTCATAAGTCATCCATGTCCAGGGTCCCAGCATCCCAATAGAATTTTGAGGATTACTTTCACAAAGGGGACGTGCACCTCTAAAAGGGGGACCCCCCCTGGAATTCCATCACTTGATTTCCTCTTCCATCTCAGCACATCATCAGCAAAACAGCATCAGATCCACATAATCCTCCACCCAGATGTTGTCATGCTGAGTGCCACACTGCCTTTATTGTTTAATGGCTTCAAGTCTCCTCTAGCATACCTTTTGCACCATTGGCTGTCTGGAGATGGTGCAGAACACAATTCCAGAGTTTCACTTGGAGAGCACACTATGAATCGTCCTAGTAGGTGCTCCTTCCTTACTTCTGTAAATCTACATTTACTATGGATCTTGTAATCGCTCAGCAGAGTTTGGGATGCCTGTACATCATCTTCATGTACAATGTGTCGTAACTGTCATCACTACCGACAGCACAACACAAAAAGATCTTCACTTTAGAGACACCAAAATTATGGGTCTTATTTTATTAATTGTTAGCAGGCTTAAATCAGAGTAACAATCACATTTGACTACAAACAAAATGTGAACAGTGCTTTTAGTACCAGTCGGTAGGAATGGGGAGCGCTGCCTTCTTGCCCTAAGGAAATTACTAAACTTGTATATCTTATGAAAGCAGCTTCAGGTGTGACCTCCAATACCTATGTCAGGGGCTCTCTCAACCTGGCAATGGAAGTCAGTAGGGGGAATCAAAGGGCTCATTTACAGCATCTTTCCTACTGTCCAGCCCCAATAGAGTCCTCCATCTGCCCTTTTCCTCTGCCCTCTCTCAGGACCATACCCTGCTCACCTGTGTTCTGTTCGGTTTGCCATCCTTTCCTCTCTCCTCTGTGTCAGGTGGGGGGTGGAACTTCTGTCTTCTCTGTGCCACAGTCGAGGAGACTGCATACAGCTTCATACGTAGACTGCTGACCTTGCACTCCTTTCCCCGGCAATCCCCTCCATACACTGCCTGCATTGAATCAGCAAAATCCTTCACTCTTATTCTGTGTGCCATAGAAATAGTCTCCTGGTCTCCCACCTGTTGCAGGCTCTCTTGCCAGCTCCAGACGCTGTAGCCCCTGCACTAGAAAACTGCAAAGCTGAACAGGAGTTCAAGCATCAATTGCAAGATGGTCACCACTGTGGTAAACTACAAAAACATGGATTCAGGTTCACATCTGCCCAGCTGCAGCCTAGGAAAATCTTTGGTCTATAAAGTTTTCCACTTTGAATTTATAAAATGCAAGCCTTGCTGGCAACAGATATCAGCTACATAAAACGTGCTGCACATAACTGAAAGTAATCAAACTCGTTTCAATGAAGAATGTACCACAAAATATTTTCTGGTTTTGTAGAACTTTTTACCATTGCTCACACATGCTTGTGGTCACTTCTGAGCAATTACCAACAACAAAGTGTGACTGAAGTTAAAGAATAACTAACCTTTACAGAGGTCAACAATGAGAGAAATTATTCTGACTTTAGCTCATATAATTGCAGAAGCTGTCAAGTTTCTCACCCCCAGATTCCAAACGTTGAGACCTATGAGTTATCCTACAGCATTTCAAATTATTGGGGTATTGCAAGAGGTTCATTAGTCAGGGTATGAACTCCAAGCTGTAAATCCCACAGAGAATGCCCCCACCGTCCTTAAACTGGATTGTCTATAAGGCGCTGAACACCAACATAAAATGTGGCATCAGTTTGCATGTGGAAGAACAGGCGCTTCAACAGCTGAGCACTGATTTTGAGGCTACGTAATGATGGTCACGTGATGCAAGTGCAACAACAGCTTGTACATTTGTAAAACAGTTAAAATTGCATTCAACGCTTAAAAATTAATGCCCCCATAGGAAAATAGTTATTCAGGTTTAAAAGATTCCAACATAGCAGTATGTCATAGCTCTGGGAAACCAACAGTAACAACTAAATTACAACAAAAATGAAAATTAAGTAACAATATATTCTTAACAAAAAGTTCTCTTGTAGATTCTGTAAACAAAAACAAATGGCTGGTATTAATTTTTTTTGGGGGGGGAGAAATGTGTGGTCCCTACTTGTGAGATGCCTTTTCACTACATGCACTCCCCCACTGTGGCAGTAAAAATAAAATAAAAAGTAAGAAATAGCAAATAGGCAGAGTGGGGACACATGGGATACTGGAATCAGTCAACAAAACCTCCTTAACCATTTCCAAAGGAATGTAAATGCTCTTTTGAAGACCTGTGAAAAACGTTTGTGTGTCGAAGATAAGACGCCAGACACAGCAGCTCCAGCTGCAGCAGCAGCCCGGGCTGAGACACACGACGGAGGGGGGGGTGGGGCGGGGATGCAGGGGTGCTAAATTTCTTTCAGCCCCATCAAGCATACAGCCTGATCACAGGTAACTGGAGGCAAGTCACGGGGCAAGTGCAGGGCCATTATGCATAGCGCTTTCGCGCGCTAATGGCCCTGCCAATCACAGAAGGGAGAGGGGAATTTCCTTTGTCCCCTCGTCCCCCCCACTCTTGTCCCCCGTGTCCCCCGCACTCCAAACTCTGGGGGGAATATATCCCCCTCGTCCCCCACACTTCCTACGCCCATGAGTGGGCAGCCGGGAATGTCGTGTGCATGATTTTATAGCCCTTCCCTTGTTTGTACCTATGGATTTCTCAGGTTGAATTAGTATGAAAAGTTCACTGCCAGCCTTTCACCGCAAGAGGGCGGCAAAGACTGGACTAAATTTCAAATGAAAGGTTCACCAAATGAAACTAACTCCATGTTTTCGGGTGGCCAGACTGCCTTTAGATCGAGGGAAAGAAACATTTTAAGCCTCATTCGTGAAACATTGCACTAATGCACACGTATGTAAAATGTTGTAATTAATGCGCGTGTGACGTAGCAGAGATACACAAAGCGAAAAACGTCTAAATGCTGCATGCTAAATTTGTAACACTTTACTCGTAAGTGACATCAGGTGAGTTAGTGACACGAGTATGATTGCTTCTTGTACATATTATGCAAGTACACCAGGAAATGTTCAAAGGACAATGTCATAGGAGTGCAACTGAGCTCACACACAGTTATAACTTCTTGGCGTTTATGTATTTCTCACACTTCCTAGGACCGGCCCTGCTTATCAGTACATACCAGACTTTTAAATACGCCTGTGTTAAGAAACGGGCAGTGCTCAGCCATGCTGAGCGAAAACCGGGCCTTCAAGGGGTATATATGTACTAAGGATTGCGTGGGAGGAGCTGACGGGTTTTGATAATGCTTTAGCAAATATACCCCTAGGTGTAAACTGCGAGGCACCGGCTATAGTGTCTGGGTGGAGAGAAGAAAACAAGATCAGCTGAGAGGGCGTCGATCTGTTACTAGCAAACAGGACTGAGAGGGAAGAAAGGGGAAAATACATAAATAAGGCATGATAGGAAGAAATGGAGGGTGAACGGCTGAGAAGAGGAGAAGAGGAAAATGAGGCAGAGGGCTAATGGGAGGAAATGTGAGAGAAGGACTGGGGAAGAAAATTGAAGGAGATAGAGGGAAGGAAAAAAGGGGCTAAGGGAAGGAAAACGAGGTGAGACTGACCGGAATAAGGAAAATGATACAGAAGAGGGGAGGAAAAAAGAGGGACACAGATTAAAGGCATGAAAGGGATTGAGAAAGAGAAAATGATGAGAGGAGGAGAAGCGGCTGAAGAGCTAAGGGTAGGTGAAGGAGAGGTTTGCGAGGGACAGCCAGGGCTGAGATAGATACATGCTGAGGCATAATGATGGAGGACGGTGGGAAAGTATAAGGAGATGACTGTGATGGGCAGAGCAAGGCACAATACAAGCAGGAAGCAGAAGGCTGGGAGGGGCGGGTGGTTATAAGGAGTTCTGTTGCATAGCGTATGTACCCAAAGTTATTAAATTTATAGCACTGTAAATTATAGGTGTTAGTGCTGCACAAGGTAATAGTACACAATTTATCAACACTGGAAGGATGAGAGGCTGAGACAGCCAAGTCAGAATTCACACTTATAAGCTTCAGTTGACATTCACATCTCAAGAGAAGCATTTAACTAGCTTCACTAGCCTCTTGACTGAGGAGAAGTGAGGGAGGGAGAAGAGCTGAGGAAAGGAGGACGAGTGGAGCGGAATGGGTGTGGGCAGAAAAAAAAGGAGACTGTCTGCAGCTTAGAGTAGGGAGAGGCATTGCTTAATTTGTAAAATATGAAGTGCCAGGGCTCTGACTGGGAGGCCACTTCAGCTTGCACCACCCATCGCCCTTGTCATCGCTGCCAAAACCACTACTAACCATCTCTCTCGCATGTAAATGCGACTGTTCAGATTATTCTAGGTCCCCAAAGCTAAAGGAATGGCTGGGGAGGCAGGTAATTAACAATTTTAATGTGTATTGTATTCCTAAACAACCGTTGTTCTGCTCATCTCTAAATTAGATGAGCAGCGCCACCATGTGGTAGACTGTTCTATGTATGGTGTTGACAATTAGGTGCCTGTGCCAAGCACGGAAACCAATTAAGTGCTGGTGCTGAGCACCGGAAAGCACCGGCTCAAATTAAGCACTGGGGAGAGGTACTATGCAAACGAAAGAGAGACAAGAAAGGTAAGGGGAGAGGAAGGGGCAGAGGAGAAGAGGAGGGTAAGGTACAGTGAAAGAACTAAGAAGAGGACAGGAATTGCTCAGGGAAGGAAGGGGGGTGGTGGGGGAGGGGGGAGAGAACCCTGAGCAGTGGAGGATCAGGAAGAATGGAAGTGATATTATAGGGAGTGCGGAGCTTAGTCCAGGATCTCTGTGGATCTGTGCCCCTGCCCTGCTCTCGTGACTCTTTGGTCCGAGGTAGGGGAGGCCGTGGAACATCGTGGGTCGAGCTTTCTGTCCCCAGTCCCGCGATTCTTGGGATGGGGGACAGGAAGTAGGAAGACACGGATGCAATTAGTGTGTCATTTCTGGCCCAGATATTGCGATGGCGAGGGGGCTATTTAGGCAGGCCTGACCTGGCCTCCCTCTTTTCCAGAGCCTGTCCTGTTGTCGGGGCCAAAATAGTGCGAGGTCACCATGTAATTGACCGCACAATTTCCCATCCAACCTGCTCCTTAAAACTTTAGGTAGTTGGGGTTGTTGAATCTTAGGGGACAGACATATTTATGAAATAGTGGTGCAGTGCAGGAAAGTGCAGTGCAGCAAGTCACCTTGCTGCGATGCGCCACTGGGAAAGGGCACGAATGTGCCATATTTAAGGCATAGGGTAGATTTCTGACTTTCCCCCTTGCGCTGGTGCACAATGGGCTCTCTAGTGCCAACGCAGACACCTTGCACCATGGTGCAAAGGTGCCTGCGTTGCATGCAGGATTGTTTTTGGGCAGGAAGGGACACCTTCCTGCACAAAATCAATCCTAGGAGACATATTCCTCTTTCTATGTGTGCTACATGCAGCACACATAGAAAGAGGAACCAACAGGAGTTGGCCTAACGGCTAGGGCAGTCGACCTCGAATCTGGGGAACCGGGTTCGAGTCTCGGCAATGATGCTGAACATCCTGTGATTCTGGGCAAATCACTTAATCTCCCTGTGCCTAACAAAAATGAATGTGTCCTCATGTAACGCAACTGGTGCTATGTAAAGCGCTCTGATACCTGATACCGGGTCAAGTTCGCGCTATATAAAACTCCGTAAAAAAAAAAAAAAAAGATATTTTTCCTCATTATGCGTCCCCTGGGGAGGCATATCTTTTTAGCGCCTTCCCAAGTTTATAAGGTCTTATAAATCTGGGAATGAGTCAAAAACCATGGGAATTGTGTGGGAACACCCACTGCAACGTCCATGGAATGGCTTCCCAGGGCAGAGTAACATAATGCAGCGATTTGCGCTGCGTTACTCGAGATTTTTGGAGCCACTCAAAGCCAGGTAAAGTGGCTTTGCGTGGCTTAAAAATTCTGACTTAAGGTTTGCGTCGCTCTTGCATCACGTTGCGTGGTGCAACAGCGAGAAAACCGGGTCATAAATATGGCATTTAGCTTCTCTGTGCGGAATAGAAGCATGCAACACTGCGTGATCTCAAGGACAGAAGGACTCTGGATCGAATACTTCTTAGGACAGCACTGAGAGGATAGGCCGCAATCCTTTTTTTGCAAAGGACGTTCACACCGGCTTGGGGGCACAGGCTCACAGTTTACCAGTGAAGGGCATGGGGCCGAAGCCCCTGGTATCACATCCTGTGGCCAGTCGGGCAGCATGGTGTGGGGGGAGGGCTGTGGACCACAGCAGGTGATCAAGGGTATGTAGAGTTGGGACTGCCCCACAGCGATTCAGGTGGGTTCACCTGTGTGGTTGGAGTAGGATGATGGGGATCCAGTCCTTCACGCTGTGACAGTTATTCAGGGAGAGCCTCATTGTAAATATTTATTTATTTGATTTATTTGATGAGTTTTATATAGCGCTGGCTAGACCCAGAGGTATCAGAGCGCTTTACACGAGGTTCCACATTGTTACACAGTTACATCAGTTACAGGTTAGGTCCGTTGCTAGAAAACATTTAAGGAGCATAGAAGACAAGATAAAAGGAGCGAAGAAGGGTAAAGATAAAAGGGAGGGAGGGAGATGCGGCGGAGAGACGAAAGAGAGTCTGCCCAAAGTCCGGCTGGGTAGGTGACGGCCGAGGGGGAAGTCCACAATGCTAGGTCTCAACAGTTGGTGGCAAGTTCACGTATTCTATGTCTTGATGGGTGAGCTGGAAGGGGGATAAGTTCGAGGTCTGGTCGAAGTCCAATACTTATATGTATGAATCATCTTTATTCTGACAGTCAATTTGTTTTTAGATGTGCTATATGTAGATAAATTGTAATGTGTAAATTTTTGTTATCTGATGTAATTCTTTACACTTTTGCAAGATTGAAGATAGATTGTTGTGTTTATGATTTGCTGTAAAGTAAACATGATCTGTTTCCCATGACAAATATTAGAGTAATGACTGGTCATTGATTTGGTTGAGTTGGAGGGGACGTGGTCCAGACTGGTGGGTCTCCGGCTCTTAGTGGTATTGTATGAAGAAAAGAAGAATGGTTCTGAATTGCTGGTTGAGGGGTAGTGAACAAGATGTGGTGAGGAGGATCAGAGGCAATGGAAGCTTTGAATGGTAGAGTGAGGCATTAGGGAGTGAGGCATTATGGAGTGAGGCATTAGGGAGTGGGGCATTAGGGAGTGGGGCATTAGGGAGTGGGGCATTAGGGAGTGGGGCATTAGGGAGTGGGGCATTAGGGAGTGGGGCATTAGGGAGTGGGGCATTAGGGAGTGAGGCATTAGGGAGTGAGGCATTAGGGAGTGAGGCATTAGGGATGAGGCATTAGGGAGTGAGGCATTAGGGAGTGAGGCATTAGGGAGTGAGGCATTTGAGAGTTAAGAATTAGTGAGGGGATTCCACTATCAGGGGAAAGAGGGGTAGAGAAGCGGCTGAAGAAACCAGTCTTGCTGAAGTAGAAAGGTAAGCAAAAAATGTGCAGAATTAATACCTGCATATCAGATTCAATAAATACCTGTCAAATGTGCACAACTCAGGTACTGGCAGTCTATTTTTATCTGAGTTACAGAAGCTGTTTTCAGTAACTGGAATACGATGGCCTCTGATCACTAAGAACTCAAGAAAAATGCTAATTACACCAAAGACAGATCTGTGCTTCCTCGAGTGCCCTAAATGTACCTGTGGGGGAATTCAGAAACAACGTCAGAAAAAGATGCATAATTCACAATGCGAGTCTAAACTCCTCTGCTGCTTATTACCACAAGCGCAAAGCACACAAGTATTGGACATGATTTATGAAGATATTGATTGAAATAAATCTGAGGATCTGGTGCTTATTTCACTTTCATAAAAATATTTGCTTTATCAGGGAGCTGGCAGAACAATAATTTTATTTAATTTTTTTTTTTTAAAGTTTTATATAGAGCTGGCTAGGCCCAGAGGTATCAGAGCGCTTTACATGAGTAAAATGATATAAAGCAAACATGGCATACAAGTAGATAAAAGATAATGAAACAACATGCGAAATATACAAATCAAAATAGATAAACAGGTGCAAGAGCTATACACTTCAAGTAATTAGGTAGGTGATGTTAAGGAAATGGACAAATAATTGGACAAATATAACATGGTGATTGGAGATCAAGTGCAGGTCACAGGTTAGGACCCCCAATAATAATTGGGCCAACATGGCATACAAGTAGATAAGGAATAATGAAGACAACATGCGGGATATACAAATCAAATAGGTAAACAGGGGCAAAAGCTATACATTTCAGGTAATTAGGTAGATGATGTTCAGGAAATGGACAGGTTTTACTGGCCAAATATAACATGGTGATTGGAGATCAAGTGCAGGTCCCAGGTTAGGATCCCCAATAATAATTGAGGAGGTGGATTTTGAGGTCTTTTTTGAAGCTGGAATAGGAGAGGTTACAGCGCAGGTTTTTTGGGAGGGCATTCCAGATGATAGGGGCATTACCACGGAAGGAGCGTGATTGTGTGGATTTCTTTTTATGAAGTGGTGGGATTAGGAGGAGGGTGTTGGTGCTTCTCAGAGTTCGTGTGGTGCCTGCAATGAGGAGTTTCTTGGAGAGGTACTGCGGAGTGTTTTGGTGGAGGACTTTATGAGTAATGCAGGCAGTTTTGTAGGCGGATCTGCCTTCAATAGGGAGCCATATAAGAGATTTGAGAGCCGGGGATATATGATCGAAACGTTTGCAGTCTGTGATGAGCCTGGCTGCAAGGTTGAGCACAGCTTTGATTGGAGCAAGGTGGACCTTTGGGATTCCGTTGAGGATGGCGTTACCATAATCAATACGTGAAAGAACAAGTGACTGTACAACAAGTTTAAAATCATCGGTAGGTATAAAGGGTTTGATTTTCTTGAGGTGACGGAGAGTGAAGAGGGCTCCTTTAGCGGAGTTTTTGATGTGGACGTTGAGGGTTAGGGTGTTGTCGATAGAAATACCAAGAGATTTGACGGAGTTGGACAAGGTGAGTGAGCAGTTGAGTGCGTTAAGGTCAGAGATCCAGGATTGAACGGGAAGAGGGTTATTTTTAGGGGAGAAGAGAATGATTTCGGTTTTATTAGGGTTAAGTTTGAGATGATTGGAATGGAACCAGGTTTGGATCTTGGTGAGGGTGTTGTTCAGGTGTAGGATGTCATCGTGAGTTTTAATCTTGTAATAGATTTGGGTGTCATCGGCGTAGAGGTGGTAGTTGATGCCTGCTTGTTTAAGAATGAGGGTGAGGGGTTCCATGAAGAGGTTAAAGAGGGAGGGAGAGAGAATAGATCCTTGGGGGACTCCAAGGGAGACAGGAGTGGGGTTAGAAAGACAGTTTTGAATTTTGATTTGCTGAGTTCGGTGTTGTAGGTAGGAGACAAACCATTTGTAGGCAGTACCATTAAGGCCGAAACGGGTCCTAAGCACGTTAAGGAGGGCTGACTGGTTGACTGTATCGAACGCTGCGGAGAGATCAAGGAGGATAAGAAGGCAAGTCTCGCCATTATCAAGTGAGTGGTGGATGTCATCGATAACATTGAGCATTGCCGTTTCGGTGCTGCAGCCTTTCCTGAAGCCTGATTGAAAGGGGTCGAGTAGGTTGAAGTTTTCGATGTGTTTGTCTAGTTGTAGTAGGACACATTTTTCAAGGACTTTTGAGAGAAGGGGGAGGTTAGTGATGGGGCGGAGATTATTTAGGTCATTGGGGTCAGCATTGGGGTTCTTGATTATGGGAGAGATTTGTCCAAGTTGAAGGGAGGTGGGGACACAGCCAGTGGAGAGAGAGGTGTTGATGTGGTCCAGTATGGGGTAATGATGTGCTTAAGGGCAGGGACAAGGTTAGAGGGTAAGGGGTCTTTTGTGTGGGAGGACGGTTTAAGATTACCAATTATTTT
This sequence comes from Calotriton arnoldi, assembly GCA_963921515.1. Taxonomy (NCBI): domain Eukaryota; kingdom Metazoa; phylum Chordata; class Amphibia; order Caudata; family Salamandridae; genus Calotriton; species Calotriton arnoldi. The sequence continues at coordinate 264,757 of CAWUFW010004238.1, forward strand.
AAGGACTTCTAACTCAGTCATGGGGAGGAAGTTGAACAATGAGGCATTATTCTTTAATTGTGAGTTAGGGGAGTTGGATTCCGGGAGATGTGGTAGGGGATAGGTGTGAGGAGTGGTTAGGGGGGGGGGGAAGTAGGTAGGTGAGGAGAGTCGCTGGGGAGCGGTAGGGAAGCGGGCATAAGAGAGAAGGGGTCAACAGGTGGAGGGGATGTGGAGTAGGAATTAGCGGTGAAGACAGGTTTGCATTGGGAGTTGGAGTGGAGCTGTGTGGGAAGGAAGGATTGATCAATTTTAGCTATTTTTCTGAGAAGAAGTGGGAAATTTCTTCACATCTGGCGGAGGAGGCGATCAGATTTGGAGGTGCGGGGGAAGTTTGGTTTCGAATGATTTTGAAGAGTTCCCTAGGTCTGTTTTTGGCACGATCAAGTTGAGTGCGGAAGAAGGATGCCTTTTCCTTGAAGATGTGTTTTTTGTACGTGGATCTAGCATGTCTGAGGAGTGCAAGATGGGAGGGAGAGGGATGGTGTCTCCAGGTTCTTTCCGACAGTCTGAGTGACCGTCTTTCGTTATTAAGCTCGGTAGTAAACCAAGAGTTAGAGGGGGTGTTTCTTTGGTCTTTGAGTTTAGGCAGGGCCAATTGGTCAAGGATACCGGTGACAGTATTGTTAAAGTGTTCAGTGAGCTCATTAGCATTTTGTGAGGGGGGAATGAGAAGAAGTTGAGCTTTGAGTTTAGACTCAAGAACACCAGGGGGGATATGTTTTAGATTCCTGGTCAATTTCTTAGGTCTGTTGATTTTGGAGGTGGGGAGATTTGCAGTGGTAGCAATGGTGAACAGTATAAGGTGATGGTCAGACCAGTCGATGGGGACGATATTAGTCACGGAGGCCAGATCTTCGTTGGAAAGGATGGCGTCAAGGATGGCTCCTTTAGTGTGAGTAGGGGACAGGCATAGTTGTTTGAGTTCATTGATCTCAAGTAGATTATTGAGGAGGGAGATAGTAGGATCATCAGTATCGTTCCAATGGAGGTTAAGATCTCCAAGAAAGAGATTTTTTGAGTTGGATAATGAGGATTGTCAGGAGCTCATAAGTCCTCGATGAAGGGCTGGGGGGCTCCAGGGGGGTGATAGATGATGTGTAGACGAATTGGGTGGGAATTTTGAGTTGTCAGTTCAGCTTCCAGGTATTCGCAGGAGGAGTAGCCAGAATTATTGACAAGGGATGGCTGAAGTTCATTTTTAAAGATAATGGCTAGACCACCCCCAACTCTGTCAGGTCTATCTTTTCTAAGAATAGAGTATCCTGGGGGGGAGAGTAGGTCTAGTATGATCGTTGAGTGGTCATTGAGCCAGGTTTCTGTGAGGAATGCAATGTCAATGGATTCACTCAGGATCGTACGCAGATGACACTCAGCTAGTGGTCACTCTGGCTCCTAACTCACCTCAAGCAGCTAACAGCTTTGCAGCCTGCCTGAAAGACCTGGCAGCATGGATGTCAGATAATTGCCTAAGTCTAAATGGCAGCAAGACAGAGGTATTAATAGTAGGAAATTCTCCATCTATATGGTCGCCGGCTTGGTGGCCAACTATGCTAGGACCAGTTCCTTCTCCGAAGACTGAGGTGAAAAATCTGGGAGTATGGATGGACTCAAAACTATCCTTCGATGCCCAGATTAAAAGAACGAGGGGAAATGTTTCGGAATCCTGAAGATTCTAAGGAAAACCCTGGACATTCTTCCTATCTCTGCCAGAAAAACCTTGATCCATGCTTTGGTCACGACAAGACTGGATTACGGGAATGTGCTGCTCTTGGGCGCTACCAAAAGGGTCTTCAGAAATTGCAATCCATCCAGAATGCAGCTGCCCGTCTGGCTCTGAACCTGCTGAGAAGGGCACCTTCTAAGAATGCATTGGAAACACTGCATTGGTTGCCTGTTCAGAAACGGATCACGTTCAAGGCACTGTGTTTTGGCCATCGTATTCTACAGAAAAAAGGCCCTACATACCTGCACAACCTACTTCTACCATATAAAACGGAACGCCAGTTAAGATCTACTGGGACACATCAGGCCAAAGTCCCAAGGATAAAAAGAGCACGCATGGGCGCACGCTCTTATAGCTATCTGGCAGCTAAGAGCTGGAATGAGCTTCCCGTGTCCCTTCGGGAGGAACAATCACAGAAAGTTTTCCGCAAAAGACTAAAAACATGGCTTTTTACACAGTAGATAAGAGCCATACTCGAACTGCAGACAAATGATTCTTGGAATTGTCAGTTGAAGGAAATAGCGCGGGGACACACCAGCTGGTGTAACCAGGCGCTTTATAAACCTAAAAACTAAACTAACTAAACAGGATAGTTTCCGAGATTTCCGTGGCATGCTGGACTGCGGAGCGACAGTTGACAAGCATACATGTAAGTGGTGTGGGGTTGCATTTGGTGGGTGGGCAAGAGTGGATCGATGTGAGTTGTGGCGGTGGTCTGGGGGAAGCGGGGGAGGAGGGGATTCTATTAGTCCCTAGGATAACAGGGATGTGGGAGTAGGGGAGTGGAGGATTGGCGGTTGGTAAACTGGGAAGGTAAGAGTTGCATAGGTCAGAGAGGTCGGACGGGGAGAGATTGTTCGAGGTGCGGCGAGGTCTATGTATACGGCAGCGAAGAGGAGTCGATCTCCAATGATTGTGTTTGGAGTTAAGGGATTTTGGGGGGTGGGGTGGGAGGAGATTTTATGGTGAGGGGGGTTCTGGAGCTGAGAAAGATAAAATCTTTCCTGAATTGAGAAAGTTTAGTAATCAAATTAGATAGGTCAAGTTCAATGTTGTGTAGGCTCTGGGCCATTATGGTGTAGGGAGGTACCGAGGGGGCGTGGTCTGGGTTAGTTGCGGAGGGTGGACTGATGTGTGAGGGGGAGATAAGGTAGTGGGAGTGGAGTGAGGGGTGACGGGTCTGTTAGGTGAGAGGGGTTCAGAAATCAAATTAGATAGGTCGAGTTCAATGTTGTGTAGGCTCGGGCAATTAGGGTAAAGGGAGGTACTGAAGGGGCGTGGGCGGGGGAAGGGAATGGTCTGGGGGTAGGGAATGGTCTGGGTTAGTTGCGGAGAGTGGACTGATGTGTGAGGGGGGAGATAGGGTAGTGGGTGTGGAGTGAGGAGTAAAGGGGCTGTTAGGTGTGAGGGGTTGGGCTAGGTTGGACAGGAGGTTAAGAACTTCAGGAGATGTGGTCAGAGAGGATAAAAGGGCATAGAGTGAGTGGAGAGCGGATATATTGGGGTGGGGGGTTGTGAATTTATCGGGGTTGGGATAAAGGATTGGGAGGCGGAGTTGGGAGGGCCTGAAGGGGCAGGATAGGGGGGATGAAGAGGAGAAGAGGGTGTTCGGGATGGGAAAGAGGGGGGTAAGGAGTTGTGTTAGGGGATTGAAGGGGAAGGACGGTGGCGTACGTGAGTGTTTGGGAGGGGCGGAGAGAGGTTGGGGGTCCTGAAGAGGGGGGGTCATGGGAGGGGAATGATAAGTAGATGGCAGGGATTGGGGGCTACCGTTTTTAGTGGAGGGGTCCGAGGAGTGTGAGTTCCGGAAGTTAGGAGGAGAGAGGGAAATTAGAGGGGGATGAGAAATAGGTAACAGTGGTTGGGGGATGTCGTTTGCTGTAGAGAGGTCCAGGGAGGGTGATGGTGAAGTCCATGATTGGAGGATGGTGTTAGCTGGATGGTTGAGAGTGGAGGTGGAGCAAGGGGGAAGGGGGGAGGGAGAGGTTGGAGGGGCGTTATTCTGTTGGGGAGAAGGAGTGTTAAGCGTAGAGTGGTCAAGGAGGAGAGACATAATGCTGAAGTGGTGTTCGAAGATGGAAAGGTAGGATACCATGGCTTGTATGAGGATGTTACCTGTTGTGAAGATGGAGATATCGATATCACCATGAAAGTCTGGGGAGGGGCGGTGGATATTTTGAATCCATAAGGGATTTTAGTTGATTTAGAGATTGGGAGGTGTTGTAGGAAGATGCTTTTCCATTTGGAAGGACGTTTGGAGTAAAAGATGTAGTTGGTTATAATGGGGGAGGTGAGGCTGAGGTAGTTATCAACAATGAGTGTTTCAGGGTTACGGATAAGGAGTTTATGTTTGAAGTTTTTCTTAGCATGTTTGGAGAGATTGGGGGGTAGAGAATGGTCCATGAGTTGGGGCCATGTTTGGAGAGAGTAGGGTCCTGTGGGTGGTGGTCAAGGCTGTGAGGGGGCATGTTGGGTAAATGTGAGAGGGAGAGAGAGTGGAGAGAGGGAAGTTTAGGAAATGGGGTGTAGAGCAGGAGAGGAGGATTGGGAACCAAGGGGGCACTGGGAGAGTGGGGGGTAGAAATAAGGGGGATAGACAAGGAATAGGGTAGACACACGAGGAATTATAATCGGCAAAATGGAGCAGATCAAATAGATAGACAATTATATCGACAACATGGAGCAAATCAAATAGATAAACAATCGGCAAAATGGAGCAGATCAATATATCAGCAGAAAAGCTTGCGGTCAGATAGATGGACAATCGGCAAATAAGAGCAGATCAGTATAAAACAACAACAATGCTTGCGAGGGCGAGGAATGTCTAAATTAGAGAGGGAATACTGGAAGAGAGAGTAATACAAGAGCATAAATATAGAAAGAGTTAGAGAGACATATGGATAAATCACTGAGCCAAGAAATTAATATGCGGTGGAAGTTAGAGTAAGAGAATAGAGTCACATAAGATTCACAAAAAACAGATACATAAGCACTGTTGAGGGACAACATAGTGTGGGGTCAGAGGCATTCTCCATTTTGTAGAGTTTGAAGAGAAGTCATCCATTTTGGAGAATTTTTGAAGAAAGGACACCATTTTAGGAGAAACACGGAAAAAAAACCATTCAGGGGGAAGTCAAGGTAATGTAGGTGGAAAGAGAGAAACAAACAATATCCAGCTTGTCTGAAAAAGAACTCACGTCTCCAGCGTGTCTGAGAGAGTACACATGATGGAAAAAGTGTAATTCTGTCGATGAAGGGGTCGTCAGACAAAGAGCGAGTAGATTAGCCCGTAAAAGAGAGCCATCTGGACACAGAAAGGCTCCCGGTAGGCCGGAACCTCGGATGCGGCACAGCTCTGGGGGAGCGAAGAGTTTCAGGCAGGGAACTGGCCAAGCGGTCAGCGAGGAGGTAGGGCGCGGAGGCCCCCTCAAGCCCCCCCAGGGAGTCATAGCAGAGGCAAGAATCAGAGGAAGGGAGGACCAAGTGCCGGTCAGGATCCCTCGCTCCACTTGCTCAAACACGGGGGCAGTGCGTACGGCTCCGGTACAGCGAAGGTCGGAGTGCTGCGAGCCGGAGAGGTGCAGAAACAAAAAGCGGCGTGTCGCCAGCAAGGACGGCCGCGGCAGCGGGAAAGGTGGCGGGAGGGCAGTACGCACGGCTCCGGTACAGTGAAGGTCGGAGTGCTGCATGCCGGAGCAATGCAGAACAAGAAGCGGAGTGTCGCCAGCATGGACGGCCGTGGCAGCGGGAAAGGCGGCGGGAGGGCTCTGGTCAAAAACGAGGATCGAGGCAGAGTAAGCCGGCGGGATGCAGATCAGCCAGTGAGCCTTGTCCAGTCAGAGCAAGGACTACGCGCCACCAGACCTGAGGCGGGAGGGCACCGGACAGTTCACGGAGCTCCGTCCAGCATCAGCCAGCGATCCCAGCAGCACGCCACTCCGAGGGTCCTCAAGCGCCTGAGAGGCCACTGAGATGAGTGGGAGTTAACGTTCGGCAGTGAGTTCGAGTCGTGAGCCCAGAATAGATCGGGGCGGCAGTCGCTGGAGGGGCCACGCCAGCCAGGGTCCAAAGGTGTGGAGGACTCGTCCCGACTAACCTCGGGGGGTCAGGTCACAGCGAGGAGCGGCCCGGTACAATAGTCCACGGGTCATCCAGTTCCGTCCGGCCAGGACCAGGATCGTGCGTCAGCAAAAACGAGGCAGCAGGGCACCGGGCGGCCCACGGAGCTCTAATCGGCCTCAGCCTGGGGCCCCTGAACTCCGAGAGACCTCAGCACCAGAGAGGCCGCCGGAGCGAACGGGGTCACAAGATCCGGAGAGGTCACCAGAGAGGCAGCCGGAAGGATCGGGGGCACAAGATCCGCAGAGGTCAGGCAACCAGCCAGGTGAGGATCAGGGGCAATAGTCGATTGGAGAGGCCACAAGTCCAAGGGTGCAGGGGACTCGCCTCAATCCGGTCCCAGCGAGGAGTCGGTCCACGAGTCGGCGGGACGTCAAGTCATCAAATGTCGTCTCCAGACGGGTAAGAAGCGATGCAAGCTTATTTCTGATGAAAGTAATTAGATTGGTTGCAGGATAGTTGCGTGATCGTGGTGAATGGCTGGGTAAATATGGGATATCTACCGATTTAGTAGACCCAAAACCCGGGAGCTTCATTCGAGAGCTCCTAAGCGGCGGCCATCTTGTCCCATGTCATCTTGTCCCATTCATATAATAATGGTGAAGCTGTAGATGATTTGTAATACACAATGTAGGTATATAGCCTTTACCAGACCTGGCACACTGGTGAATGTTAACACAACAAAAGAAGATGGGTGGAATGTTTGCAAAAGCCTCAGTCACTGGCAATCACCTGGTGGTATTCCAGTTCCTCATGTATGCCCACTGCACGACTCCAGATGGGGAGCAGCCATGTACAAATCTGTCTTGGTCCTACTCCACGATTAAACATTTAGCTCAATCTGTTAGAATGCATTCATTCTAAACAGGAAGAACAGCATCTCCAGACCAGATTCAGCCTCGGTGTGGCTCATCAGTGAGGTCCAGCTTGGATCCTGTCATACAGTGAGCAAGAGTCTCATCTGGACAGATTCAGTGCACTTAGGGCATTATAATGAAACAATAGAAGGCTACTGAAAGCCAGAACCGCTCTTTTCATGTCTCTCTGCTGGTATGGTAAGGGATCTGTTGATGAGCTCAGCAGAATTTTAGGATGTTTCTCCTATTCTTCTCTCATCTATGCTGTAATACCGGCTGCGGAAGCAAAAAAGGGGGACCTCCTCTGAAAGGATAATTTGAGGTCAGGGAGCTATAATGTATGTTTTGTTTTTTATTCAGGTTCAATCAATTTAACTTTGTTTTCTACATGGGCTTTGAACATTATATGCTTATACCTTTCAGGTATCCCCTGGGTGTTCTTGTGTGCTATAATCTGGTTATGGTCCTGAGGAAGGTGGTGTCATCTTTTTTACCACCGAAACGCGCGTCGACCAATATTGTTCAGATTGTGCTGAACACAGCCATTCAAACTGGTCGTGGAGATAGTGTAATCTTTTGTCTCCCACTTTTTCCAGATCACTGCATTGACGAATGTTGTATGAATTTGTATGAGAGCGTATGTCTGTGTTGTAGTATGTATGTATCCTTTGTATGAACTTTCACTCAGGGGTTAATTTTGGTGGATTGTATTATATTCTACCATGTATATTAGTATTGTGTTTATTTGTATGTATATGTTGAAAATAATATTTTTATTTTTAAAAAAAGGAGAAAGTCAAGAAAAATATATATTTTTGTGAAATAAAAAAATTGAAGTCAAATAAATAATGAATAAATGTTAAATTATGGAAGTCTCTTCTCCTTTTGAAGCACATTGTCAATATGCTATAGCTGGTTAGCCCATGTTGATTGTAAATTTTTGATCTGTGAAAGAAATATAGGTCACGAAGGGAGTTTCTTTATATTGTAATACTGGCTGCGGTCATCACTTCCCTCTTGTAGAAGTGGGATGAGACGTAAACCCGATAGATCGGGTTTATTACTTGTCTGTCACTATTCTCAGGGACTCTGTCATCCTTCTCAGGGATGTGGCTGATATCACTTATTTTGTTGACTGTCCTCCGTGGTCCTTCAACGATACTTTCATTTGATGCCTGACATCGAGTCGAATCCTACATTCCACCACAGCCAAATACATTGTTGTTCCCAAATTAAAATGCTCCACCTGGGGAGGCAGGAGGTTCTTTTTGGGAACGACAGCAACCCGGGATACCCCACCACCTCATATTAAAAGCGCACCTAATCTTATTACCTTCAGGAAGCTCTTAAAAACCTGGCTTTTCAGTACTTGCTAGACCTGCTATTTCCTCCTGCACGTCTCTTCTCCAGTATCAAAGCCAGCGCCAAGACACCCTAGGGCAATCGAGCGCTTTGGAAAATATTTTAACATAACATCAAAAGAAGACTGTACTGTACTAGCCTCTTGGTACTGTGCCTGCCATTCCAGATTTAATGCTTCCTTTTGGCTCCACTCAATTGGTTTCTTGCCAGCATTATGCACTTGTGGAAATACCCACTGAAGCAAAGGACATAAACAGCTCTTGTAGTTTTTGGCTCATTGTGATTACATTGCCATCTCTCTTGGACCCAAAACAGAGTCTCCGGGACATGACTGCAGAACTAGAATTTAAAAAGGTTAAGCCTGTTGCTCTTCTGTTCCCCTTCCCTTCCTAGAAAGGCATTTACATCAACTGTTTGCAGGGGAAAATCTCTGACTATTCACAGAGTGGGGAAGAGTGGAAGTAGAGTTGGTGAATGGCCACAAACTCATGGCTAATCACGCTTTGGACCACTCACTTCTGCTCTTGGGCGGTAGTTACCCCAGTGAAATTATATACAGTTTTGATGTACAGTTACACAAGAGTAAATGGATTTACACCTGCTTGGTATCCTTTTGTGAATATCTAAGAGTTGTAAATCCATCTATTTTCAGCTCTAAATGCCTATGTGAATCAGGCCCCTCCTCTCTGGAAACCAAACTACATTGGTCAACTATCATTAAAGCCGTATTGATCAACTATTTCCTAGATATCATTCTATAATCCAGAACTTTACAAGTGCATTTTAATTATGAGAGATGCTGATTGCTGGGTGAACAGTACTAATTATTCCCAGCTAAATTCTGTGCAATGGTTTGATAGCTAAAGCAAGAATGAGAGACGTCAAACAAAAAAAAGTCTGTATTATTGACACGGAGTAGCTTAATCAATAAGATTGGGGGTGTAAGCTTCAGATTTCTCAACAATCATCCTGGCATATCATATTAAAATATATTATTTGGGAAGCAGCGCATGAAAGGGGCTTAAGGGACAAAGGCGAGGGAGAGGAGCGCAGATTGTTAGGGGTATTTAAACACAATATTTAGCAAAATAAGCAATTTTTAAAGACCTTCAAAATAGAGACAAAAGAGAGTGAGTGTGTGTTTTTGTCTGTGCGTGTATGTAAAAATCCCAGGTGAAACCCGACAGGCACTTGCCCATACTCGACTGAAAGCACCTGTACCCAACTACTTACTAAATAATATATTTATTGGGGTGGTGTAATACCCCAAACACCCCCCTTGAAGGTACGCCCCTGATTACAGATTTAGATAAAATATCACAGACAGATTTACACATTTTTCACGCAACGCAGCACCAAATTTGCTGTGCTTCATGTGCTCAATGGGGAAAACACAGCGCAGAGTCAAATCTAATAAGATTGACCTGCTCCTGATGTCATCTTCTGAGCTGGTTCATTAAAAGGCTGCCTTGTGTCATACAGAGCCTCGCCGAGATGATTGTGCACTGTCTAGCATGGGGTCAAAACTGGAAGCATACCCTTACAGTACAAATTCCTGTGTCTAAAAAAACATAGAAGGATCCCACGAACTGGATGTGATGTGCACTTCAGCACACATGCAATGCATGTCTTTATGAGAAATTGTAATTGTAATTGTAATTTGTAGAGCGCATAATCACCGTCAGGTCTCTAAGCGCTGTGAGAGAGAGCCCTACCGAAAATGAAAATATTTCTCCTTATTAGTGCCTGCTTCGAGCAGGGGTCTTTGCGCCAAACCTATAGGTGTTTGCCCTCATCAGACCAAGTAATGCCCCTCAGCCGCGGCCGCTGCAGGTAAGAGCGGTGGGTCCAACTGGGGGGGATTTCGAGAGACGACCACAAGGGAAAATAAATAAAAAATAAATTTTCCCTCGTGGTCGTCTCTCGAAATCCACCCCCAGCCGGCCCCACCACCCGACCGCTCTTACCTGCAGCGGCCGCGGCTGAATTTGATGCAAAGCAATGCAAAGACGTATAAATGGCACTTTACTAGACCAAAATGCATTCAAGAGTAAATAGCAATGCACTGCTTTGTGTGACTTTTGTGACAACGTAAAGCTTTAGTAAATCTGGGCTCATGTATTTATCTAACCAGTCTTCGCAATAGTGAAAAACTTGTTCAGTTCCTTATGGGATCTTAGGTTTACTTGGGGACAAATTATTTAAACCTAGAACAAACATCCTGATAACAATTTTAAGCTCACAAAAATATCACATAAATATCAATATGATTTCTGTTCACATCCTGGTTGACTAGTTTTCACAGAGGGACGCCTCCTGCTTGTCCACCCATCTAGAAGCTTTAATCTCCTTAAAATACCACACATATTTTACAGCAGCTCTGTAAAAGATTGCTAATGTCAGAAATCCAAATACACCACAAGGAAGTCTGATAATAAATTATGTGCCCAAGACCGCTTAAATATCTCTGGTGTGCCCTTGAATGCAGTTGGTGTAAACCTGGCCTGTGCACTGGTAAATTCAAAGGCAAGGTTTTAACACAGGGCCACGAATAGAACGAGAAATAAGATTGCAGGCTTTAGGACAATACTATATCTTTTAATTAATTCGGGCACTTTTGACACTAGAGTTTTGACATCCATCTCAAGAATTTGTCGATCATTTTATATTCTTTTCTCAAGGAAAGATCACAAACATCCTCTTAACTTCGTTCCCCTAAATAGGTCTTTCGTCTTATTTCTAAAGTCCACCTATATTTTAAATATTAATAAACCCACCCTCGCCTATTTATCACTCCCCTTCCCCCATTTGTGCACAAATCTCCTTTTCACTTGTTGTGCTTCTCTACTCAGCTGTGCACCTATTCTTCTGTTTCTTGTCTAAGCCAGTACCCCTGCCTGGTTACTTCCTGCTCTTCTGGGTCACGTGGCGTCATCTTTTGAATGTCTGTGACCTTTAAATCCTCTGTTGGCTTGTGGACACCTGAAGAGAGTACATGGAATAAGAAAGGTCATTCAAGTCAGGAAGAACTAGAACTGATTCGCTGTGCGGTATATAAAAAGCACCAACTCTGGTGAGCAATGTTTCCTGTTTTTTTACTCTAACACTATCTTTCCTATTTACAACAGCAAGGTAAAATGTATTATAAAGAACAGCCATGCAAAGCTATAAATACCTAAACTACATCGGTGTAGAATCACAGGTAAGTAAGACAGTGGTGGTCTACTTAGCAGTGAGTCATAATTTCTACATTGCAGTAATGTACCTGTAATTGGAAAATTGACTTGGTAAAATGATAATACCCTCAAGGACAAATCTCTTTTGCTAAGCGTGCAGATGTGTGACAACAGCATGCAAATAGCACTGTTAAATTTGAGAGTTTGCTTAATCACACACTACCACATATGTTATAACTTTAGATTCCAGTTAAAAAGATGGCTTACATTCAATTTCCGAGCACCACCTTCAGTGCACAGTGAGGAGAATGGCAATCAGTCTGACTATGCGAGCATCCCTATCCGGTACAAGAGGAGGCCTGGTCAAAGCTCAACCAAGCAGCAGAGACCAGGGATTCCACCCTGTTTTGGAAGGTGATAAACTCATCCCTCTGGAAAGACGATCAAGAACCTATCATCGAAACGGTGATCGCTCCAAAGGACTGGCTCACCCACTTTAGTGGAATTTTTAATGTGTCTATTAATAACATAGAACAGCTTGCCTCTATAGCCGTGATACCTCTTGGACAAATTAGACTGGAGGAGGTAACAGAGGCAATTAACAAGATGAAGCAGGGAAAGGCCCCTGGACCCGATGGGGTCCCAGCTGATGCATGTAAAAAATACCCACAGCTATGGGCACCCATTTTAACGCAGGTATGTAATGCAGCCGCAAACGGCTGCGTTCCTAAGACCTGGACAGACAGTGTCATTGTCCCAATCTTTAAAAAGGGGAATCGATCTGATGCAAGATGCTATCGCCCTATATCCCTTTTTGACTCTTCTGTTAAGATCATGGGGCGTATAATCCTGGAAAGATTGGAGAATTGGGTATATGATAATAACATCTTGACCGAAACCCAATATGGTTTTAGAGGGGATATGGGGACGGTAGAGCAATGCTTAAATTTGCATCTAATTATAAATAAATATACCATGGCAAAGGAAGAACACATTTACCTATGCTTCGCAAACTTGAGTTCTGCATTTGATTGTGTAAATCATGCCAAACTATGGGAGGTTATGATGGAGATGGGTGCCCCAGCCGATATTATATCATTCCTTTCACAATTATACTCAAGACTGACCTCTAGGGTAAGATACGGAAGGGGAGGTGAATGTACTACAAACTTTAAGGTATCCAGGGGAATACGACAAGGGTGCGTCATTGCCCCACTTTTATTCTCATTATATATAAATGGAGTTGACAAAACCCTGCAGAACCTTAACACAGATGCCCCGAATATAGGTGTGAGACCGACCCCTCTGCTCCTGTATGCAGACGATGCAGTCCTAATCTCAAGAACTGCAAATGGACTGCAAAAGCTGATTGAGGAGTTCGACTAATACATGGAACAGAGGGATCTAAAATTAAACCTCACCAAAACATTCGTGATAACATGAGGTAAAGGCAGGGTAAAGAAAAAGACTCATTATGTCAGGAAACTCCCCATCTAGATCAGACTAGACTTAAACTCATTAGAAACATAGAGGCGGTTTTTAGATTTTGCAACAAGATAGGCAACAAACCTATCCGGGATATGTTAAAAATATATGGTAGTAAATGTCTACCTGTAGCTACTTACGGCTCTTTAGTATGGGGTTTCGCCAACTGTAATGGATTGAAATCCTGTGAAAACTTTTTCCTTTGCCGTATGCTGGCTGTCCCAAAATCCACGTCAACATATCTTTTACATAAAGAAGTGGACACACCATATGTTACTGATTTAATCCAAGTAAGAGCGCTATGCGCCTGGTATAACATCTGGAGTAAGGAGGGTTTAAAATTTACCAGAGATATCATTATGGACTGTCTAGCTTTGGATAATATAAATAATATCCCTTGGTTTGCATATATGGACAGCCTACTAAAGTACATTAATAGAGACCTATCGGTGAAAGACCCCACATCTATATTACAATTTGGTAAAAATGATGTGAAAAAACTGTACTTAGAGAGAGTAAGCCAAATAAGAGCTGAAAAAGAGGAAGGAAAAATCAGTGTATTAAGATATGTGGCTACCATCGAGTCACTTGGACTTCCAAATTATTTGGTAAAAGTCACAAATACACAGGATAGATTTTATTTGACATGAATGCGTTTGGGTACACTTCATGAATTAGTGGCTTTCCCTAAATCTAATAAATGGCAGAAAATAGTACACAAATGCCCGTGTGAAGGAATAGCCAACCAAACAACGATGCACTTTATGCTGTTTTGTAAGTTTTATCAAGATATTAGAAAACAATTTTTACGCCCAATTTTTATCTCCCGAATTTTTTTTTTATAAAGATGCGATGAAATTCATATGTACCCTTGAGAATGAACTAGCCTGTAGTGCTGTTGTTGGTTTTATATCTCGTGCCATACAAAGAAGGAAATCTTTAAAATCCCTAGACCAACTTGTTTACGAAACTGAATGAAGGATGGCCCGAGTCAAAAATAAGATATAATTAAGCGGGATTAACTAATGACATGTATTGATGAAGATTTTAACGTTTTAATATGAAATTTTTTAGACTAAATGTCTATTGTGTATTGCTATAACTATGAAAATAATTTTTTTAAATTTATGTGTACTTTTATAAATCCAACAAAGATTCGAATAAAGTTTTTATTGATTGATTGATTGATTGATTCGATGTGCGGTATTTAAAAAGCACCAACTCTGGGGAGCAATGTTTCCTGTTTTTTAACTCTAACACTATCTTTCCTATTTACAACAGCAAGGTAAAATGTATTATAAAGAACAGCCATGCAAAGCTATAAATACCTAAAATACATTGGTGTAGAATCACAGGTAAGTAAGACAGTGGTGGTTTACTTAGCAGTGAGCCATAATTTCTACATTGCAGTAATGTACCTGTAATTGGAAAATTGACTTGGTAAAATGATAATATCCTCAAGGACAAATCTCTTTTGCTAAGAGAGCAGGTGCGTGACAACAGAATGCAAATAGCACTGTTAAATTTGAGAGTTTACTTAATCACACACTACCACATTAACCCTGGGCGGTGAACTACGCTACGCTCGCGGAGTTTGCGTAGTTTCGGTAACTTCGCGATTCGCGTAGAGCGCGAAGTTACCGAGCACTACGCAATTTGTGGCGTAGCGTAGCTGTTTTTCTTCTTCGCGCGCTCAATATGCGTTCTTGCGCGCGCGGTAACGACCTACCGTGATTCTGCGTTCGCCGACGCGATTTCCTATCCGTTCGCGGGCGCCACGAGATTTGGAATCCGGCCGCACGATCCCGCGAGAGTGTGCGAACGCGTCATTCGGACGCGCGATCTGACTTCCGGCGGCAGTGTTGGTAAGATCGCGATCCCGAACACGAAGAAACTACAATCTGGCGAAGAATATCTCTCGAGCATCATAAAACCTTCTCGAAAATGATTCTTTTGCTCCAAAAAACTCCTCAGATTGTGATTTGGCTGTAGTTTTTTGTGCAAGGAGTCCTTTTCTTTTTTTACTTTTTTTTTCAAGAGGAAGGAAGTGCCCCTGAGTCTCAAACTTCCTGTTCCTGTCCAGCAGGCTCCTCCCAGTGCTTTGTCCATGTGCTGTTCACTTTCATTTGGATTTGGAGCTGGAAGGATCACTTTTTGTGTCTGTCTGCTGCATCATATCATTGGATTGGATTTGAGGACTTTTGGATTTGAGATTTTACAAGTAAGTTGGAGAATTGGTGTACTTGTTTGTTTGATTGGGGCTTGTTTGTACCTACATTTGTTTGGGATTTTCATCGGTTTTAAAATGTATTGTTGTGGCCTGTAGTTTCAGTAGGGGTCTAGTTGTTTTTCTTTGATTGGAATTTCAGCCAGTAGGCCCAGAGGTACCCATGGGTGCATGTTTCTGTGGTGTCTGTTGAATTTAAACATCATGTAGGGAATGGATGGCATTGGATTGAATTGGTAAATGTGGTTTTTGGGGTGTATTTCACTTTTTGGGTGTGTGTTAATAAATAAATCCCTTTGTTGGATGTGTGTGTGTGCTTGTTGTGTAACTTTCCAACCTTTCGTAGCCCTGTGGATTTTCGTTTTTGCATTTTTGTATTAAAGCTGTGTTGTTTAGCAGGCCTCCTTTGTCTGGTCATATTATAGGCCTGCTTGAGTTCATTGTTTTCCATGGTCTGTTGTGACTGTGAGTGACCACGTGGCTTGGGGCCATTTTGTGGTGGTAGTTTAGTAGTGTGCTGCTTTTTCGATATAGGCCTGCATGTCTTTTCTTTGTTCCCCTTGGCTTATGCTTGTTGTTGTTGTGGCCTGGCCATGTGGGTGGCGGACATTTTGTGAAGGCAGGCAGTGTGCTTTTGCCATAGGATTGCATTGTCTGTCTTCCATTTCTTTTTGTTGTGGGTGGCTAGCGGCCATTTTGTGGAGCCATCCAGGCAGTGTACTTTTGCCATAGGCCTGCATTGATTGTCTGTCTTCACTTTCTTGTTATTATTTGTGGGTGGCCTGGCCATGTGGGTGGCGGCCATTTTGTGGAGCAAGGCAGTGTGCTTGCTTTTGCCATAGGCTTAAGCTTGTGGCCTAGTCTGCCAGTAGGCCCAGAGGTAGTCATCATGGGTGCATAAAAACTGTTTCTGTGTTGTCTGTTGAATTTTAACATCATTTAGGGCATGGATGGCATTGGATTGAATTGCAAAATGTGGTTTTTGGGGTGGTATTTCAGTTTTTTGGTGTGTGTTAAATAAATAGGCCTTTTCAGCCAGTAGGTAACCCTGGGCGATCAGCTCGCGGACTTTGGGCAACTCCGCACTACGCGACAACGCGGACTTACACTTTTTATCTTCTTCGCGCGCTCAATATACGTTTTCGCGCGCGCGATAACGACTTTTTGTGACGATTGCGATGCCGAACACGCAGAATTTACAATCTGGCGAAGAATATCTCTCGAGCAGCATAAAACCTTCTCGAAAATGATGATTTTGTTCATTTTGCTCAAAAAACTCCTCAGGTTGTCATTTAGATGTAGTTTTGTGAGCAAGGAGTCAATTTTATTTTTTTTACAATTTTTTTTAAAGAGGAAGGAAGTTCCCCAGAGTCTCCAACTTCCTGGTCCTGTCCTTTGTCTTCACTTTCTTGTTATTGTGGGTGGCCTGCCCATGTGGGTGGCGGCCATTTTGTGAAGCCAGGCATTGTGCTTTTGCCATAGGCCTGCATTGTCTGTCTTATCTTACTTTTCTTGTTGTTGTGGGTGGCCTGGCCATGTGGTGGCGGCCATTTTGTGGGACCAGCCACTGTGCTTTTGCCATGGCCTCCAAGCTTGCGGCCTAGTCTGCCAGTAGGCCCAGAGGTAGTCATCATGGGTGCATAAAAACTGTTTCTGTGTTGTCAGTTGAATTTTAACATCATTTAGGGCATGGATGGCATTGGATTGAATTGCAAAATGTGGTTTTTGGGGTGGTATTTCAGTTTTTTGGTGTGTGTTAAATAAATAGGCCTTTTCAGCCAGTAGGTAACCCTGGGCGTTCAGCTCGCGGGCTTTGGGCAACTCCGCACTGCGCGACAACGTGGACTTACACTTTTTATCTTCTTCGCGCGCTCAATATACGTTTTCGCGCGCGCGATAACGACTTTTTGTGACGATCGCGATGCCGAACACGCAGAATTTACAATCTGGCGAAGAATATCTCTCGAGCAGCATAAAACCTTCTCGAAAATGATGATTTTGTTCATTTTGCTCAAAAAACTCCTCAGGTTGTCATTTAGATGTAGTTTTGTGAGCAAGGAGTCACTTTTTTTTTTTTTACAATTTTTTTAAAGAGGAAGAAAGTTCCCCAGAGTCTCCAATTTCCTGGTTCTGTCCTTTGTCTTCACTTTCTTGTTATTGTGGGTGGCCTGGCCATGTGGGTGGCGGCCATTTTGTAAAGCCAGGCATTGTGCTTTTGCCATAGGCCTGCATTGTCTGTCTTGTCTTCCTTTTCTTGTTGTTGTGGGTGGCCTGGCCATGTGGTGGCGGCCATTTTGTGGGACCAGCCACTGTGCTTTTGCCATACGCCTCCTAGTCTGCCAGTAGGCCCAGAGGTAGTCATCATGGGTGCATAAAAACTGTTTCTGTGTTGTCTGTTGAATTTTAATATCATTTAGGGCATGGATGGCATTGGATTGAATTGCAAAATGTGGGTTTTTTGGGGGGGTCTATTTCACTTTTTGGGTGTGTTAAATAAATGCCTTTTTTGCGTGTGTATGTGTTGTTGTTGTGGTTGTTGTCTAACTTTCCAAACTGTTTTTAGCCATGTGAATTTTAGTTTTTGCATTAAAGCTGTGTGTGTTTTATCAGGCATCCTTTGTCTGGCCATATAGGCCTGCTTGAGTTCATTGTTTGCCGTGCCTTGTGCCTGTGAGTGACCATGTGGCTGGGGGCCATTTTGTGGTGGTAGTTAGTAGTGTGCTGTTTTTGCCACATAGGCCTGCGTGTCTTTCCATTGTTCCTCTTGTCTTACTGCTTCCAAATCCATCCCCATTGCCAGCTGCAGCTCCCTGATGCTGCATCCATCCCACGTGATGCACAAATTTAGGCCAAACAGGCTCCACTACATTTTCGTTTTTGTTCTTTGCTATTCTTATTTTTCCTGAGTGTACACACTACACAGTACACCAGGAAAGCCCTGGCCTTGTTGTCAAAGTCTCATAAATGGCTACACTGTTGTTGTTCACTGAGTTTCTAAAATTTAATAATTGAGACAACCACACACTAAGTTATATATTATATTAGTTTGATTTGTGCTATCGTTTGACTGATGTTCTTCTGGCTTTTTTGCTTTTAGGTGCACAAAAGACTGAGGAGGAGGTGTCATCATTGCCCGTTGTACTGCCAGACAGACATCCTGCTGCTGTACACAACGTGACGTGTGACCTGACCAGACATCTCTGCAACTTGTGCAACTGAGTGCTGCTGACATCTGAAGAAGATGGGCCCAAAGAAAGCAGGTACTAGGTCCTCCAGTACCAAGAAAGTTGCTATTGAGAAGAAGGAACAGAAGAAGGAAGTGACACTTATGTCTGGTGTGCCGCCCAATACCTTTTTTGGGAAAAAAAAAATTACGCCTGCAGCAGCGGTGTCCGGGGGCAAGCTGGGGGCAGCACCTCCGCATCAGTGGGCCCAACCCACCAACCCAGGCCCAAGCACATGAGTGTGGAAGAGGTAGCCAGCCTATTGGTGGAAAGCAGTGATGCTGAGCCTGAGATAAACGTATCGCTATCTCAAAGTAGTACCCAATCAACGCAGGAGGAAACACAGCAGATAAGTGGTCAACAACAACAACAGCCGCAACCACCGCCCGCAATAGTAGTTATTGTTCCTCCCGAAGTAGGGGCAGTTCAGGAAATTGAGCCTCATGCAGAGGTAGAAGAAGAAGCCACTCATTCAGAAGATCCATTGTCTTCCAAATCTCCAGCAAGGAAAAGGAGGGGTAGTCCATCAAGTTCTTCGCCAAGCCCCCCTTCTGATGATCTAGATGCCACAAACTGAGTCTGAGAGGGAGACACGTCCCAAGACCAAGCTAGGGAAAAGGAAGGTTCCAGAAAGCCTTACACTTATGGAGGTCGATGTAGAACAGCAGGATGATGATGATGACCCAGTCATCACGAACATCACTCCCGGCCCCGAGGAGATGGAGACCAACATTATTACCCTATCCAAAATCGCTGCGAGGGATGTAGCACGCATACCTCCACAGGTAACACCAACACGACCTACAGCTTCCATATTTGCATTAGCAAAGGCCCGGCAGCGACCTAAATCCAGCACAACCACCACCTCAATAGAAGTAGGTAGTGGTACAGCACAGAGTCAAATTCAACACACACCCTCCAGTTCATCCGGCATTGGAAGTGGCACCTCCAGCAGGAGGCAAAAGTTAAGCTCTCCAGTTTGGGACTTCTTTACGGTTAGCGAAAAGGAGGAGAACATTGCTATATGCTCCATTTGTAATACCCTCTGTTAGTCGTGGTAAGCTTGGTACAAACTATGGTACCGGAGGCCAAATAACCCATCTGAAAAAACACCACTTGATCAGCTGGGAGGACCACCTTCGCGGCATAAAAACTGCAACCATTGGTGTTGGTGGGGATAAAGGTGTAGAAGATCCGATCACGGTGGAAGAGGAAGGACAGGGAGACATTCTCTCTGGTAGTGGTACACAAAGTCTCCCTGTCCCCAGCAGTGCAGTGTTAACGTCGCCCACATCTTCAGCAACATCTCAGTGGCACAAGAGTAAGAGTCAGCCTGAGACAGCAAGGAGTATCGCAATGAAAAAAAGTGCGTTGTTGAGCCTAAGAGAAAGGAAAACCATGCAGCCTACCATTATCAGCATGTTTGGGGGGGAGGGGCAGTACGAACGCAACCACCCAATAGCACGTTTGTACAATGCGAAGCTGGCTAAAATGTTAGCACTGGACCGTCTCCCTTTTTCTTTTGTTGAAGGGGTGGGTTTTCTGGAATTTGTGACAGCCATTCAACTGTAGCAATGTTTGCCATGGAGAAATCTCATACTGCTGCAAACATTTTGGAAGAGTTTAACACCAAGGTCTTTGAGTGGCTGCGCCCAAGAGGGCTTAAGATTGGTTTTGTTGCCACGGACAAAGGCAGTAATGTAGTTAAGGCCATGGGCGATAGTGGCTATTTCAGGGTCCCGTGTTTGGCACACTGCATTAACATTGTTGTTCAAGACTTTCTGAAAAATGAATCCAAAGTCAGCAATTTACTGGCCACCTGCAGAAGAATATGCACGCATTTCAGCCATTCTTTTAAAGCCCGGAAGCAGCTGAGGGTCATTCTACGTGAGCATAAAATGCCAGTCAAAGCACTCATCCAGGAGGTGCCAACATGTTGGAACTCAACTTATTACATGCTTGATCGTCTGTTTGACCTGTATATACCACTCAATGCTTATGTCATGCAAAGATTAGGGGAACCTACTGTGAGAGGCATGACCGTTGAGATGGGTCAATGGGACTTCATTAAATGCCTGAAAGAGATGCTACTTCCTTTTGAGATCTTCACACGTGAAGTCAGCAGGGAGGACTGTACTATGGGCCAAGCTATCCCATTGTTGCACATGCTAGAGCAACAGCTGAAGGAGGTGTCTGAAACGTACGCAGGTGTGGATGACAAACAAGACGCATATCATTTGGCGGAGTCCTTAGCCGCTCGCTTATCTGAAAATACAAGGATTAAAAATAACATTGTGTCACAACAACATTACATTACTGCCACAATTTTGGATCCACGGTACAAAGTATTTCTGAACAGTAAGGCAGTAATTCCTTTTTCGGAAGTGGATGTTGCCAACTACAAAACTTTGATAGCTGAGGAAGCCACTAAGTTTGAAAACGAACGGCTGGTAATTACAGGCCCCCCACCCCAGGACATAACAAGTACTACAGGGCATCCAGAGTCAAGTTCTACTTCAGAGCCTGAGGGCAGTGCGTTTGCCTCCCAGCAGTCACCGACACCAACACTACCAATAACATCAACAACAGCAAGAACAGGATCATCCACAGTACAATCGGCAACTGATTGGTTTCTACGGCAGGGGTATGGTAAGTCCAGTGCTGATGCAAAGGCAAAACAGGCCGAGCACATCGGAGCACCCCTGAACATTGAGCGGACGGTCCAGGCCTATCTGGATGACCCAAGAGAGGTCTTCATGGATCGAAACCCATTGGTGTATTGGTATGGGAAAAGAAGCCAATGGACAGTGCTCAGCAGGCTGGCGATAAAGTATCTGGCTTCCCCTGTCGCAAGTGTCTCTTCTGAGCGTGTTTTCAGTGCTGCTGGTGCCATTGTAACTTTGAAAATGGACCAGTCTCTCGCCCAAAAGCGTGGAGAGGTTAACCATGATCAAAATGAATCAGCACTTTATACCACCGGATTACAAAATACGTGAATCACAGCAGGAAGAGGAGAGCGACTTTGATGATGTAAGTAGTGGGTTACAGGACCTACTTCTGTCCGAACCACCAGAGTTTGAGGACGAGCTCCTCTTCCCTGACAACTAGGCTTTCAAATTGTTACTTTCTTCCTTCCTTTATTTGTCTGTGTATCTGTCTTTCTGGTTCAAATCAAATCACAACAAATCCATCACCACCGTCTTCTCTTTTTATTTCCCTATTGGAGTTGCATGTCTGTGCATTTAACTGTCCACTCTTCAGAGTCCTGCTTCATCTTCCTGACTCGCCCTAATTACATTTCCATCAAGCCAGACATTGGAGTACAAGAAATGTTGCCTTTAACAGTCCCTCCATAAGAAGTGAAACGTGACTATAGCTATCCTCCGTTTTGTTTCCGAGCCGAAACTCATCACTGTCCGAAGGCTACTGCCTCTGCAGGCATCCACAACTCTTCACTGTCAGAACTTGGGCAGGCATCCAAAAGTAAACTCATCACTGTCAGAAGGCTACAGCCTCGGCAGGCATCCAAAGCTCATCACTGTCAGGACAGAAGGTACTTGGCAGAGAAAGACAAGACTCTTCGAAGAAACTTGCTGACATTTCTGCAAACTCAATTGACCAGCAATGACCGCTACCCAGGCCGCGGCCCATCACAGCGCTGACCATGTGAAGCAACTTAAACTGCGACAAAGTGCCACAGATGAATAAGACGAAAACCGAAACAGCGACTAACACTCAAAATGAATGTGGAGTAATAATGAGGCCACTGCCTCGTTAAAAAAAAACACACACCTGTCAGAACTAGGCATTTGATGATCTGACAGCCAAAGAGAAGAGCAAGGCAGGTAATGATGGCATGCATTGGATGCTTGCTGACTCTGAGCGATTGCTGTTGTTTGTTGTGTTGATGTTGTGCATGAAGTCGAACTCTACTAGTTAATCTACAAAGTGAAAGTGACTCAAGTGACAGTCAATGTTTCCCTTCTTGTTGTTTAATAACCAAATTGTACTCCTACTACTGCAGGTGCAGGCCAATATCTGTTGCAATTTTTTAATATGGAATATGGACTTAATCGGAGTCACTACAGACTGAGTTGGAGTTGGACAACACGTACCACACCATGATGATGACCATACTATCTTTGCACGCAGTCAGCCAGTTGGATCGGAGATGATTGAAGGAATAACCGCGTTTCATGAAGTGGCATAAAAGGTAAACACAACAATTCAACAAGAAAGTAAACACAGCAGACCTACATGTCCATGTAGTGGTGGAGTCGAGTGTAGTCATATGACTGACAGCGGCGCATTGATTTATCACTTAATTTTGAAAATGCTAGGTTGCTGTATATGCCTTTTGTCTGGCTCTGTCAAAATTTAAGGTAAATGGAGGTTGGGTCACGGGCTGGTGCTGTGGTGGGCCTGTTCTGTCCTGTTGTTGTTGTAGCTTAATGCTGTAAACAGAATAGACACGATATATCCAAGCCGCCTCAGTCTGAAAGTGTTCTCTCTTCTCTTCTTGGACTCCACTGTAATTGATGCTTTTTTTTATTCATTGATTTTTCAATACCCCTTTTGTTTTTCCATCTACACTTACAGGCCGGCCTTTACCCTGTGCTATACTGGGAGAAACAACTCACACTTACCTTACCAATCCGCATCAGGCAGGCAGTGGCACCCAAGATTGATGTGCGGAGCGTCCATGGAAGATAGGACCAAGAGGAATGACGAGATTCAACTCCACAATTTGACCAGGATAATACAGTAACTTTAGTATCATTCATCATTCGTCTTTTAATTAATTTGATTCCTTTTTTCTCTTCAATCATTACGACTGTGTGTTGTGTTGTTGTTTGTTTGCTAATTGATCCCTACAACTATTTTTTAATTTTCTTTGCTATCTTTAAAAGTAAGCCCGGTACAACATGGAATTTGGGTCTCTCTGAGGGCATACAGGCAAGGCAAATTGCATAGAATATACTGCTGCCCTGTACTGTCTAATTGTCTAGTAGTAGTTAGTAAGAACTACTCATTAACCATCAAGTTATCTTCATCATCATGCATGCATTTCCTTTTTCTCCCTTTATAGATTTATTGGATAATATCATGGTCATCTGCCAAGATTGCGCTTTGCTTTTGTTGGGTCCATGCGTACTGTTTTTCTTTGTCAAACCTTTCCCCAAACCCCCTTCCCATCCATTCATCAAACCCTAACCCTCTTCCCCCGGGCTGTGATTTATATTGAGGTGTGATGTGACTACATTAAATGTACACCAATTGATCACACGCTTGCTGGGGCAGATGTGGTGAAAGCAACACTAATTCAATTTCAAGGCAGGGCGAGGATCTTCTTCTGCTTGCCCACCCATGCTCAGTCTATGTGCAAGCCAATTTGTTTCCAAAGGGACCGTCACCTAATACATCATAATTAATTGCCGGCATTGATTGGATTCATCATCAACATCCGCTACCACACAGCAGTAAAGGTTACGAATTACGATTGTGTTAAGTTAAGTGACTCACTCGACACAACTACAGTTTGTAACTTCTTGTACTAGGCTGTCCCCGCCACCATTATGTTTTATTTTACTTTAGCAGTTGCAATATTGTTTGTTTGGCAGTCTTCTTCTGTACTGTACTTAACTTCGTTCTACTACTCCTCCCACAGTCGCTCTCAGGCAAGTGACTGTCTCTTTATTATTTTTTTTGCAAATGCTACTGCCAGTGTCTACTACTACCACCACAACCATGGCATCTTCTCCATTCTCTTGGGAAACCATGCAACAATCGCTGTGCCGAACGTAATCATCATCAATCACAGGTAAGACTAGTTTGTTGGGAGGTATAATGGACTAGGAGGAGAGACTGACAGTACTAGTAGGACAAATAACTCAGTGAGGGGTACCGCATCTATCTGTTTGTGTTACATAATCGGCAGATTATTTAATTCAAACACTGGCTGCGGCCCTGCAGCAGCAAGGAAACCATTGACGTAAATTCGTAAAACAGTAACCCCCCACAAAACATTAACATCGTATGTTTAAGTATAAATATAATTTATTACCCTAACAAAAATAAACTATCCCACACCTGACCCACCCCTCTCCCTAACCCCAACCAATGTCCAAAACGAAAAAGTCCAAACAATGTCCATAAACCCCAACACCCAATTCCCACCCACCAACAAAAGGAATAAAAAAGGGGCAATACAACGGGGTCCTATAGTTCTTATATTCGGCGGGCTTTCAGGTGTTTGTCCACCAGGATCTTCACCCGCTCCTCTAGTTGCTCCTCTAGGCGTGAAATCCGGAGGAGCATCTGGCGGCGAAATGCCCTGCAGTGGCATCCAGGGTGGGGGGCAGCAGTGCTGGCTGTTAATGAATTGCGGTGGCGGGCGGCTGCCTGACCGTGGTGACGTACCACTGGAGGTGGGGCCTGGCTGGGGCCCGGGGCATCGGAGGAGGCTGCAGCTGCTGCCGCCTCCTCCTCCTCCTCCGCCTGAGCCACCAGCCGCCGATACTCTTCGCAGATGGCCTCCAGTTTCCGGCGCCGGGCCCTGGCTGCCAACTCCTTCCAGGATGGTTTTTCTTGGGAAGGAGGAGCTATATCAAGAAAGAAAAATAATATTGTTGTAACCAATACTCTTAGCAAAACAGTAACACAAAATTAATTCAACACATAGTGGCACAGTAGCACTAGCAAGAAGCACAGTACATAACATTTGTGGTAATAATCTATCCTCCCACTTCCTCGGCCTCTAACATTTGTGGGAGTTTCAGGCATTATACTAGCACTATGGACTCCAGTACACAGTACACCAGTCTTCTTCTTATCTCTAGTTTAGCGAAATTACATAACCTGGTTGTAGCCGGCATGCCAGCTCAGTCAGCTATGCTTGCACCCAAGACAAACATACGAGTCATGACGCAGACTCACGTTAGTTTTATTTACTACTGTCTGCAGGTGGGGAAGCTCGTATATGGGACGACGTCATAAGGTCAGTAGCGGTCGGTGGTGGGAGTGCTGCCGGGCGGTGACGTGGGGAGGGGCAGGGTGGGGGGTAGTAAACTATGGATTATGGCCAATTACAGGTAAGTAAACATATAAATAAATAAAACTAATTTCGTTGCGCGCACTGCATCGCATTTGGCGGTGCAGTGCGCACAATGAAATTCGCTTTATTTATTTTTATGTTTAGTTACCTGTATTTGGCCGTAATCCATTGTTTACTACCCCCACCCTGCCCCTCCCCACACATCACTGCCAGGCAGCACTCCCACCACCAACCGCTACTGCATAAGGTACTTTGTTTTGATTGACTGTGAAACCAACAGATAGGCCACCCTTTGCAGGCTGGCTGACACATTCGAAAATAAATTAACATAGGGAGGGAGTGGTCCTCGGAGTCGAAGGAAGGCGCTTGATAACTAACTATACACAATATATATGATGTGCTTGCAAACTACTGTGAGTCAACTGTATTCTGAAAATACAACTTGTATTCCCCTCGGCTTTGCTACTCTGGCGCGGTTTCTTTTACATGCCCTTCAAACTAAGACTCTGCATCCCGTGACAGTCTCCACCTATGCTGTCTATGATGAATACATACAGGCATCCATCCATTCTAAGTAAATGTCTATCATTCTTCTTAATCTCTCCACAAACCTTAGTTTGTTTCACCAACAACCACCCATGCGTCCACTCCTTCCTTGCTTGCCTTGGCTTTGAGTTTCACCCAAACACCGCTGATGATTCTTGCTATCCCCAGTATCCACCCATACTGTGTCGCCCACCCAGGCAGGCATCCATTCTTCTTTCACCTTCCACCCATCCTTCAACAACACATGCATCTGATTCCTATCAGCCACCTATGCATGCTTCCAACGTATCCTTCTCTGCCAGTCATATTACATCTCGCCCGACCTTCCTCCTTCCACCCTTCTTTCCCTTTTTGTTCAACACATCCATCAAGGTCATCTGATCTGACTTTTAGTCTTCTCCATAAAACTTTCACAGCTGAGTTGGAGTCAGATAGAAGAGGCCATTGGTTACTCAACTCACGCTGCTAATGCTATTGCTAATGCATTGCTAATGCTAAGTAAAGGGTGTCTTCTTCAACCGTTGTATAATGTTCACTACAACTTCATACTTAATAAGTCTCAACAGTACAGTGACTGTGAGTGAAGTGAACACCCTTCCAGCTAGTGCAATGTCAATAAGTAATGAATATAACTTACCACCGCCCGCCACTGCTTCTGGCTCACCCCCTGTAGCTCCTGCAGGTGCTGCATCTCCTGCCCCCTCCGGAATGGCCGCATCGCCATCGCCGCTGGCCCCGCCGGCACTGGTGGTCGGTAGTACGCCTCGAAAAAAACATGACACATTTTTAGATGCCTGTACACCTCCCCCCTATTTATTCGTTTTCATTAGCAAGATTGAAAAAAAAGTTAATACATACATATACAACATACATCACTAGTCCAAACTCCAAATCGGGTAGAGTAGAGTCAGTAGACACTAGTAGTGTTATGGTCCCTAGGGTCATTATTATAGTCTACTCTACTCTTTGCAAAGTTAGCCTGAGCCATGCAACCATTTTTCGCTTCATGTCTTTTGCGCATGTTACCTCGCAGCTTGTTGTGCAGTAAGATGCCTTTTTGAGCCCACATGGGCTCATACAGCTACTGTCTGAGCGTTGCGTACAAGAGGTCGAAAAACAAGCCACTTTGTTATGGAGTTCGGTTAGTCCGTATTGCTTAGCCATAAGTAACATGTTACACTTTTTGGCATGACTGAGAAATGCTTGCATTATACTATCTAACGTGCACCATTTTTCTCATAACAGGCAGAAGATTCCCTTCTACGAACCAGAGATTTGCAGAGCTTATGAATGATGCATGATGCATGTAACCAGTACTTCTACGTTCTACGGTGAGGGGTCTCCCAGAATTCGCACAGATCTTTTGTCTTCTATCATGCACTTGTAACAATGTTTATTGTTTTAATCTTATGCATTTTGCTGTTGGAGCTGGCTGTAGTACACTGAATTTTATAGAACAACATACAGAGCTTGTTAGTTGAAAATAAACCTTTTGAACTTACACATAGACTCTGTGGTATTTGGTGTGGTGGTGGTGGTGGACTTACACGAGTGAGTGAGCGAAAGGGTGTTATGTTCTCGGTTGTGTAATCATTGGGTATCTTCGGGTGGGGGTTCGGGGACCTAATGAGACACTATAGCTAGTCGGTCAGGGGATTGTGGGTTCACTTCTGACTGAGGTGTGAGGAAGGTCCAACCTCCCATCACCAACATCCTATTTTCTTGTGCATAGTTCTGTATGTGGCTGTGCAGAATCCCCACAACAGTAGTAGTATTTACTATATCCTATCAAAAATAGTCAAATATCTGGTTGGGCATTTTGTTGGTGGTAATTGTCAAAGCCTCAAGATTAAGAAGACTAGAAGAGGACAACCCAAAGGACTGGACTCAGTGGCTAGAGCTATTGGTCAATCTGAGTTTTATTCAAAACCGTAAAATAAAGAGTGGCAAACTGGGCAAGCTTAGCTACAGACAGACTAATAGTAGTAGTACAGAGAGTCATAGCAGAGGCTGTTAGAACTTAGAGGCAGGGATAACCAGAATTTAGAAACAGATAGTCAAGTCACGATCAAAGAAGCTTTTGTAAAAAATAGAATTAGGAAGTGGAACCAGAATTAATAGTTCGGAAAAAATAAGGTGCAGTAAAAGTTAGGGAAATATAATTGTTAATATTAACCACAGGAGGACTTACTGGGGCCAGCAGCAGGGCCCTCGGTAGAGGAGCGGTCCTCTGGTGGTTGTCCCGCCGACTCGGACCCCGTCTTCTTGCCCCTGGGTGCTGCAGATCAGTGATCATGTAAGATATAATAAAGAAAGAGACAAACATTAATGATTGCTGTGAAACAAATAAATTATCTAAAAAACGCTCAAAAAACGTTTTAGGAGACAATAATTGCATTAAAATTGACCTATCTAATCGGATCGACTACTTTCTTGCGGGATTCACGGACCGTCTACTTATTTATGAACACTAATCCAGTGTTCCATTCTGATTGATTCGAATCCAGAACACTAACTAAGCCTAAGTACCACCTGACCTAGCCCACCTATTCCAGACGGGCCAATTGTTCACTAAGTCTGCATTTCCATTTTTTTTAGCCCTCAAAAATGCATAGATGAGATGGAGGACACGTGCATAAATTTGTGCATACACCAAATTGTTGGTTGGTTGCGTCTGATGTTCTGCTACTGACTGACACTGCTAAGCCTACCACTCACTAAACAAACTACAAAAGGTTCTACTAAGGACTGGGGTAAGCAGCACTCAGTGACAGAGGATGCGTCACGCAGACCGCTAAAAAATTATCAACTAAACCTAGTATCAATCCATCCACCACTATTTGACAGGAGGACAAAGGAAGGACTAGAGTCTCTCTAGCAATAGCATTACCTAACTTAAGTTCTCTAAAGTAAACTCTTACATAATAATCAGGCCAAGCGAGCGCAAAGTTGCAAACAAGTAAGAGTAGCGCCGAGCACCTGTGTCCTACAATGACAGAAGATTTTGAAACATAATTTACCTGCAATGTAAGCAGCAGTATTCTTGTTATTCGTAAAAAAATTATACACAATACTTATACTACTATATATATTAGCTACTCACCAAGCCCCACGACCTCGACACCTAGCAGGTCCAACCGGTCCTGCTCCCGGTCCAGGATGTCTGACCACCGGTGGGCCAGCTGGTTATGGGTGCGCCGGACCCCTGAGCAGCGAAACACTGCCCGGCGCACCTTCGCCCACCGGCGGTGACGCTCCTGGGTAGGGTACCCGGAGCCTGGCCTGCCGCCTGCTGCCAAGGTCAAGGGGAGGTGGCGCTGCACAAAAAAAACAAGGGCGGCCACCTCCGCCTCGCTAAAAAGCTGCCGGGCTTGCACCCCTGCAGGGCGCAGTCTGCCGCAAGGCAGGCGGCTCTTGGGTGCACGCGCCTTGCCCTTGGAGCCGTTAGTGCTGCTGCTACCCTTCGCCATGGTTCTGGGGTGTGTGGGAGGAGGCGGAAAAGAAAAGTTAGAAGGGAAAAATAAAGTTAGGGGAAGAAGTAGGAGCTTAAAGAAGAAAGTAATATAAAACAGTAGAAAAGTAAAAAAACACAGTAAAAAGTAGAAATAAATGCAAAATATAGACTTAGGCACAGAGAGAGATAGATAATAAATAAAAAAAATTGAAAAACAGTGTAAAAAACTAAGGATTGCAAAGATTGAGGGAGGATAGAAAAGCAGGCCCAGAACCATAGCATAGAGTGAAAAACAAGATGGCCGCGCCCATCGCGACCGCGTGGGTAAGTTCGTGCGATATTTCTCCCCGAGCACGCAAAAAGCGTCGCGAACACGTACAACGCGTCCCGAACATGAAATGCGCATCGTGAGCACGCTATACGCGAACAGGAAATAAGGCATCGTGAACGGGCGGGACAAGTGAAAAACAAGATGGCCGCGCCCATAGGCGACCGCATGGGCAAGTTCGCGAGATACTATCCCCCGAGCACGCAAACAGCGTCCCAAACACGCACAACGCGTTCCTCAAGAAGAAAAACGCATCGCGAACGGGCGCGAGAAGCAACTACGCACGCTCGCGTAGCTACGCGTAGCTCACGTAGCACTTTAACGTCTTCGCGTAGCTTTGCGTAGCGCAACTACGCGAACTACGCCCAGGGTTATACCACATATGTTATAACTTTAGATTCCAGTTAAAAAGATTGCTTACATTCAATTTCCAAGCACCACCTTCAGTGCACAGTGAGGAGAATGGCAATCAGTCTGACTATGCGAGCATCCCTTAGTTCCTGCAATTGCTACAGCCCAGGACAATAAAAGGGCATGAGCCATTAGTGAATTTTCAAATTCTTGACAACCATCCTCCAAGAAATGCTAACTGCATGATTGTGAAACTTAACAGCAGGATGGCAGATGTGGCAGAAATACTGCATTTTATTTTCAGTCTCCACACCGTTGTAAATTACAAGTAAACTTGAGGAATATGCCCATTAATTGAGACCCAGTCAATGGATAGTCTCCTCGTCTGCCATAGTGAAAGCAGGGTTGATCAGATCAACAACATAGTGCAAAAAATAATTTTGGGATGAACTCCAATGTTTCTACAAATCCTGTACTTAAGATACTGTCCACCCAATTTAAATGAGCTACATAGTAAGTCTTTAAAATTGCATATTGAAACACAAATGCATTTCCATTTCACCTGAAATCCACCTGTATATTATTTTACCTAGGCAAAGATAGTAATTATATCTTTGCATAGCACTTACCTTCCCTGAAGAAGCCCCACCATATATCCTGTGATGAAACATGTTGGTTGCTGGCTCTTCTATATTTGATCACATCAAAGATTAATAGGATTTGTAATGACTGTTTTTCTCCTGCTCACTCATAATAATAGTACGTTTGAAGAAATGTGTTCTCTTGGAATTTATATAGATTATACATGATGTTAGAACTGGGGGTCTCTAGTTGGCAGAGGTAGGTACCTTTGTCCAAATAGGGACCCTTGCTTCTAGTCAGGGTAAGGGGGATACACTACTAAAATAACCTCTGCTCACCCCCTTGGTAGCTTGTCACGAGCAGGCAGGCTTATCTCAGAGGCAGTGTGTAAGGCATTTGTGAACACATACAGTAACCCAGTGACAACACTACAGATGGACACCACACAGGTTGTAGTATAAAAATAAGTATTTTTATATAGACTTAACACAAGACCCAAACAACAAAAATCCACAATTCAATACGAAAAATATGACTGTCAAATGGTAGAAAATAGCTCAGTTCAATATAGATGATAAATGCGACACTTTACTCTCAATGTACCTTTGGAAGCGTAACGCAAAACAAACAAAAGGGTACCAGGGAAGGTGATACTTCGATTCCTTACACGCAGAAAGGAGGATGCGTCGGTTTCTTACTGTGGCCCGGTTCCGATGCGTCGAGATGGCGCTTCGATGCGATGACGATCCGGTGCGATGCGAGAAAATGGCGTCTTGCTTATGGTGCGATACTGTAGACGGGATGCATGCACGCCCGACGACCGTGCGGCGACTCGGCGATCTTCTGAGCCGCGACAGGCCCTGCGACACGCTTCTCCAGTGATGCGCCGGCGTCCTCTGTGGCGGCGGCACGCTTCTCCGGTGATGCGAGGCGCTTCGGTGATGCGATGGCGACAGCGGCAGTGGCGGCACGCTTACTCCGTGATGCGACGACAACTGCTGCAGAGGCACGCTTCTACGGTGGTGCGGGGTGCTTCGGTGAGGCGACAGCGGCGGCACGCTTACTCTGCGATGCGACAACACTGCTGCGGCGGCGACACGCTTCCTCCTCGTTGAGTCGCGCTTCCAGCTCCCAGCGACACGCAGTCTCTCAGAAGGCCCAACAGCAGTAGGCACTTCAATTCCCAGCAAGGGAATTCAGGAGGGGAGCTGGGGGTGAAGTCTTGTATCCCTGAGACTTCAGGCAGGAGGCAAGCTCAATGTTCAAGCCCTTGGCGATCTTCTTCAAGATGATGAAAGCACACTCAGTCCTTTTCTCCTTTCTTTGGCAATAAAGTAACCACTGCAGGCCAACCCAAACAACACGCAGCATAGGGGTAGTCTCCTCCTTCAGCTTCCTGGTTCTTCTCCTCAGCAAAGGTTCGTCTTGATTCCCAGAAGCGATCTAAAGTCTTGGGGTCTGGGCCCCAATATTTATACTAGCAAATCCTTTGTCCTCTGAAGGCAGAGGGTCCTGTACCTAGTCCAAACCAGTTCTGGGTGCATTCTGCCAGTGCACAACTTCTTCCTTTGTCAGTGTGGGCCAGGGTGATCAGACACACCACAGGAGGTGGAGCCAGCATTGTGGAAGGCAGGCACAGCCCTATTCAGGCCCAGGTGCTACTCCTCCCACCACTCCTCATGCAGATAGGTCTATTCAGCCTAGTGCTGACTCACACTGTCTCCTGGTCCTGGAGTCCCCCAGCCCCTGTCACTCACAAACCCAGACATACAATACACAAGCTAGCAGAGGCAGGCTGGATGGTTTAGGCAAGAAAATACCTACTTTCTAAAAGTGGTATTTTCAAACACAGAATGTTAAAACCAACTTCACTAAAAGATGTATTTTATCATTCTGAGTTCAGGCATACTAAATTCGTTTTTCTACCATGTTCCCTGGGTCAGTTAGGATTATAAGATGTTATAATCAAACTGCCCATTCTGGCCTATGGGGACAGGTAGCATTGCAATAGTGAAAAACGAAATTGGCTGTAATTCACTATCAGGACATGCCACACACATCAGGGCATGTCCTACCTCTTACATACAATGCACCCTGCCCGCAGGCCTACTTTAGGGGTGACTAACATGCAGAAAAGGGAAGGTTTGGGGACTGGTAAGTGGGTGCACTTACCAAGTTGACATGGCAGTACCAGACTGCACACAGGCTCTGCAATGGCAGGCCTGAGACACGCTTTCCAAGCTGCTCCGGTGGGTGGCACAACCAGTGCTGCAAGCCCACCAGCAGCATTTGATTTACAGGCCCTGGGCCCACGCGGTGCACTATACTAGGGTCTGACAGTAAATCAAATAAGCCAATCATGGAGTCACTAATCCATACATCAATTTATCATAGGGAGCACTTGCACTTTGGCACTGATTAGCAGTGGCAAAGTGCCCAAAGCATCTAAACCAGCAAAAACATGTCAACAACAGAGGAGGCATAGCGAAAAAATGGAAGGGAGACCCACGCCAATGGTACCAGGTCTAACACGTGTCCCCTCCAGCTGAAATGTGGGGAGAACTAACCTACCTCCTGGGAGTTCTCATCACTAAGGTGGAAAAATCTGGACAGACCATCAGCATTGGCGTGTTCTGTACCAGGGTGGTGTTCCACCGTAAATTCCATCCCCTGTAGGGAAATGGACCACCTCAATAGCTTTGGATTCTCACCCCTCATCTGCATCAACCATCTGAGGGGCCTGTGGTCTGTCTGAACCCGGAAGTGAGTCCCAAACAGGTATGGTCTCAACTTCTTCAGCGCCCAGACACTAGGAGTCAGGGAAAACAGGTCAGGAAACTGTCCCAACAGTTGGCGACAGTCTTCCCGCTGCTCAGGTGTCAGGGAGTTAGAGAGGTTCACACCCTCCACTGACCCATCTTGCTCTGTTGCAGACAGGAGGGGAGGAAGAGGTTCTGTCTCCTCTTCCATTCCATCATCTGTTGCTAGGAGCATGCCCACTTTGGACCTCTCAAAATGGGGCTTTAGGCGGTTGACATGTAGGACCCGCAAAGGGTTCCTGGGAGATCGCAAGTCCACCAGGGAGGTGACCTCACTCTTGCGCTCTACCACCTCAAATGGTCCGGTCCACTTATCCTGGAGCGCGCAAGGCTCCACGGGGGCCATGACCCATACTTTCTGCCCAGAGTGGCATTCTGATCATACCACTGTTTCATCTCCTCCTGGCTGGCTTCCAGATTCGCCTCAGCGAGTTGTCTGAATCGCCTAGTCTGGTTTCTAAAGGCCAGCATGTAGCTAAATACATCCTGGGGAGGTTTACTGGGAGCTTTCTCCCAGCCTTCTTTCACCAGACTCAGAGGTCCTCTTACCGGGTGACCATAGAGCAGTTCAAAGGGGCTGAACCCTAAGGACTTCTGTGGCACCTCACGGTAAGCAAACAAAAGGCATGGCAAGAGGACGTCCCACTTACGCCTCATGGGTTCTTCCAGACCCATAATCATGCCCTTCAGGGTCCGGTTGAATCTCTCAACCAGCCCATTACCTTGGGGGTGGTAAGGAGTGGTGAACTTGTACGTTACACCGCACTCCTGCCACAGGGCCTTCATATACTTGGAAATGAAGTTTGTACCATGGTCAGACACCACCTCCTTGGGGAACCCCACGCGGGAGAAAATCCCCATCAGTGCACGTCCCACCACGGGGGCCGTCACTGTCCGAAGAGGGATGGCTTCCGGGTACCGGGTGGCATGGTCCACCAAGACCAGGATGAACCTGTTGCCCATGGCTGTCTTGGGGTCCAGTGGCCCCACAATGTCAATACCCACCCATTCAAAGGGGGTGCTGACCACAGGGAAAGGCTGGAGGGGAGCCTTGTGCTTCCTCCCACTTTTTCCACTTGCCTGGCAAGTCTGACATGTCCTGCAATGTGTCTGAACTCTTGTGCATCTGGGGCCAATAAAAGTGGGTGACAAGCCTTTCAAAGGTCTTGCCCTGCCCCAGATGTCCTGCTAAAGGCACATCATGAGCCAAACCCAGTAGGAAGGCTCTGAAGCACTGGGGTACCACCAGCACACGGGCTGACCCAGGCTCAGCAAACTTAGGCTCGCTATACAGGAGACCATTCTCCCAGTAGATCCAATGTGATCCAGACTGATCACCTGGTGCCTGGTTTGTGGCCTGTTGCCGCAAACCTACAAGAGAAGGGCACTTGTTCTGCTCCTCGCAAAACTCCTCCCTGGAGGGTCCTCCTTCTTGCTGCCAATGGGTCAGCTCAGGCAGGTCCCCCAGTTCGGCCACTTGCTCCCCTGTAGTTTCCAGAGCATCCCGCTCAGGTTCTGCTTCCTCCTGGACCGTGGGAACTACGGGGTCCGATTTCCAGCGCCCCCTGCCTCTTCTCTTCAAGGCAGGCACCTGGGCCACCCTCTCAGGCTCCAGGTCCTCTTGTACACCTCTACTGGCTGCCATAGACCAAGTGGTCGCGCACGCCCACTCAGGCAGACCCAACATCTCTAAATGAGACCTTCTCTCCACCTCTGCCTAAGGTGAACTTTCTAAATCGTTGCCCAACAGACAATCTACAGGCATGGCTGGCCTCACAGTTACTTGAAAGGTACCTGAGACCCCCCCACTCAAAGGGAACCTGAGCCACTCTGCAGTGGCTCTCTGAGTTGTCCGCGGCAACTACTGGGCAGAATGCATTGGGGATCACCTGCTCTTCAGACACCAGCCGACAACTGACAGCTGTCACACTGGCACCGGTGTCTCTCAGAGCCTCCACCCTTTGGCCATTGATAGTCACCCACTGCCTGTATTTTTTAGTGTTATCAGGAAGTTGGGTCCTGGGGACCATCTCACTGTCTCCTAAAGAGACCAAGGACATCGCTACGGGACCCCACCCACCTTGGGCACCCATCTCCTCCCCCAGGGCTACACTAGCTACCTGCCGGGGTGGTGCACCAGTGGGTGCTGTTTACCCATACAAGGGACATTTGGAATCATAGGAGCAGTGGCCCACTTGACCACACTTAAAGCAGTTCCTGGGCCCCCTGTGAACAGGCTTATCTGTCGGGGCCCCTGGCTTCCTCTCAGGGGGAGGCTGGGAACCTTTCCCTTGGTTCCCTTGGGGATTACTTTGGGGCCCTTTCTGGAACTCCCTCTGTTTACCCTTGTCCCCCCCACTCCTCTGCTGGAGACCCTGCCCACCTTTGGCGGAGTCTCCCACGTGACCCTTGTGGACCCCAGTGCTCACCCAGCGGTCCGCCTCCTCAGCAAGCTTCCTAGGGTTAGTCAGCCTACTATCAATAAGGTGCTGGCGTAGCTCTGGAAAACAATTTCCTGACAAGTGCTCCCATGCAATCAAATCAAAGAGCGCGTCAAAATCATTCACTTTGCTACCCTTCACCCAACCATCCAATGCTCTGCAAAAAAAGGTCACATATTCCACCCAAGTACTTGACTCCAACTTTTTGCAATTTCTAAACCTCTGCCTATACAGTTCAGGAGCCAACCCATACCTAGACATCAATGCTTCCTTCATATGGCTATAAGAATTGTGGACTTCAGAGGGCAAGTCTAACAAGGTATCCCGCCCCTCACTAAGGAACCGTCCCCACAACCCCGCTCCCCAATCATTCTCAGGGACCCGGTGGGAGGACATAGCTACCTCATAGGCCTTGAACCACTGACCAATATCATCATTCTTATAAAACTCTTTCACCACATCTTTAGGTAGATACACCCTGGCTTCAACAGGCATGGACGGTGTGCTGCCACCAGAGGGAGTAATCTCTAAGCTCCTAGCTTTCAACTCCAACTCCCTCAAACTTCTCTCATGCTCCATTTGCATCCTCTTTTCCTCTAGGGCCAATTTCTTAATTTCCAATTCCAACTGTCCACCCATCTTAAGCTTGGTCAGCTCCATTTCATGCTCCCTACTTCTCTCCCTGTCCTACAGCTCTCCTGGGGACAGGCCCTTGGAAGAAACACTGCTACCTGTTGGGGAAGGTGCTTTCCTCCCCCCTGGACCCAATGGCCCATCCAGCTGCCCCTCTGCCTCTTCAGCCCCCTCCTTATGCTCTTCCACATGCTCAGGGGTACTTCTTGCTTCCACCCAGGCCCTCAGCGCCTTTTGGTACTCATCCTTCTTGGTGAGACCTGTAGTAGCAACTTTCAATTTCCTGCAGAAGTACTTTAGCAGTTTCACATTGTAACTTTCCAGCTTTTCTTCTTCAAAATCTAAATCCACAGATGCGATGGATGCTGTTTTGCTCATGGTGACTAAACTTGGCAGTTCTTGGCAAAAAATAGAAATCCCAGGAAAATCAATCTACCAGAAATGTATGTGGTTGCGTTTGGTCTGCACTCACTAGTAGTGTACACCAATTACTGTATATGAGTCACAAATGCAAGTACAGAATC
Organism: Calotriton arnoldi; assembly: GCA_963921515.1. Taxonomy (NCBI): domain Eukaryota; kingdom Metazoa; phylum Chordata; class Amphibia; order Caudata; family Salamandridae; genus Calotriton; species Calotriton arnoldi. The sequence goes on from CAWUFW010004238.1 coordinate 301,704, forward strand.
CTCACCGCTGACCACCAATGTTAGAACTTGGGGTCTCTAGTTGGCAGAGGTAGGTACCTTTGTCCAAATAGGAACCCTTGCTTCTAGTCAGGGTAAGGGAGATACACTACTAAAATAACCCCTGCTCACCCCCTTGGTAGCTTGGCACGAGCAGGCAGGCTTATCTCAGAGGCAGTGTGTAAAGCATTTGTGAACACATACAGTAACCCAGTGACAACACTACAGATGGACACCACACAGGTTGTAGTAACAAGACCCAAACGACAAAAATCCACAATACAATACGAAAAATATGACTGTCAAATGGTAGAAAATAGCTCAGTTCAATAAAGATGATAAATGCAACACTTTACTCTCAATGTACCTTTGGATGCGTAACGCAAAACAAACAAAAGGGTCGCAGGGAAGGTGATGCTTCGATTCCTTACACGCAGAAAGGAGAATGCGTCGGTTTCTTACTGCGGCCCGGTTCCGATGCGTCGAGATGGCGCTTCGATGACGATCCGGTGCGATGCGAGAAAATGGCATCTTGCTTACGGTGTGACACTGTAGACAGGATGCGTGCACGCCCAATGGCCGTGCGGCGACTCGGCGATCTTCTGAGCCGCGACAGGCCCTGTGACACGCTTCTCCAGTGATGCGCCGGCGTCCTCTGTGGCAGCGGCACGCTTCTCCGGTGATGCGGGGCGCTTCGGTGATGCGATGGCGACAGCGGCAGCGGCGGCACGCTTACTCCGCGATGCGACGACAACTGCTGCGGCGGCACGCTTCTCCGGTGGTGCGGGGCGCTTCGGTGATGCGACAGCGGCAGCGGCGGCACGCTTATTCCGCGATGCGACAACACTGCTGCGGCGGCGACACGCTTCCTCTTCGTTGAGTCGCGCTTCCAGTTCCCAGCGACACGCAGTCTCTCAGAAGGCCCAACAGCAGTAGGCACTTCAATTCCCAGCAAGGGAACTCAGGAGGGGAGCTGGGGGTGAAGTCTTGTATCCTTGAGACTTCAGGCAGGAGGCAAGCTCAATGTTCAAGCCCTTGGAGATCTTCTTCAAGATGATGAAAGCACACTCAGTCCTTTTCTCCTTTCTTTGGCAATAAAGTAACCACTGCAGGCCAACCCCAACAACACGCAGCATAGGGGTAGTCTCCTCCTTCAGCTTCCTGGTTCTTCTCCTCTGCAAAGGTTCGTCTTGATTCCCAGAAGTGATCTAAAGTCTTGGGGTCTGGGCCCCAATATTTATACTAGCAAATCCTTTGTCCTCTGAAGGCAGAGGGTCCTGTACCTAGTCCAAACCAGTTCTGGGTGCATTCTGCCAGTGCACAACTTCTTCCTTTGTCAGTGTGGGCCAGGGTCATCAGACACACCACAGGAGGTGGAGCCAGCATTGTGGAAGGCAGACACAGCCCTATTCAGGCCCAGGTGCTACTCCTCCCACCACTCCTCATGCAGGTAGGTCTATTCAGCCTAGTGCTGACTCACCCTGTCTCCTGGAGTCCCCCAGCCCCTGTCACTCACAAACCCAGACATACAATACACAAGCTAGCAGAGGCAGGCTGGATGGTTTAGGCAAGTGTTGGAAAACGAGGCAGTATCTGTGTGGCCTGCACAAACAACATGACTACATTTGTCCTTCACTGGGAACCAAACACCCAATTGTAGCGCCTGACTCTCAGAGGGTAGCGTTGCAGAGCAGTCTGAGGCTTTACTCAAGGGAGGTGGTGTGGGCTAGTAATCGCCATTTGCAGGTGCGCAAAAATAACACTCAATAATTGATTGTCCAGTCTGTACTTTGCTTTATAAAAGTAAGAGTACATTTATTAAACACACACACTACTCAATACTATGCACCAATTTACAAATATACATAAGCTGTTGGAATTACTTTGTGACATTGCGTAACATCTCCACCCCTCAAGCAGGGGGGGTGGGGTCTAATACCACCACTCCCATGTATGCACATCATCTTGCCCCCAATGCAGTTAGTTGAACATAACCTGGAGCGAGGGCCCTGCGCACTGGCACCATCCCAGTGGCGACCCACCCCATTACCTCAATACGCATTAAACATAGGTTCACCTGCCCTAGTGACACATAACCCTGACGGAGCATCCTATATTGACCATACAGTATGCACCCCTACATCTTCAGGGCTAACCGTCTGGGTTGTTCCTCACTTAAGCGCAGCAGCAAGAATACATGTTTAAGCACTACTTTGGAATGACAGTACTCATCACCTTTGTTGGACATTAGAATGCATTGCAATTACAGCCCCTAAAGGCATCACAGATGAAATCACAGGATTACGCATATACAGCCAGACCCCCTAGCAGGAATGTCTGGCAACATAACCCACTGGGCTTATGACATCACCTTACACAGGTACTTCACATTACATATGTGACCTTCAGTCCCTCTAAAAAGGAATAACTGTTAGTAAATGCAGTTCTGGTGCAATTACACCTCTTCACCTCCAGGGGATGCCCTTCTCCAGACATCCCCAACTCAGCCCTTCACTCCATGAAGCACTTCTCCATTCACCCTCAGCTGTAGAACAAAAGTTCCAGCCTAGAGGATGATAAATGCAAGGTGAGCCCTTGAGGGGTTATTCTTTTTAGCTCCCTATGACACTTAGGGAGGGACTTTTCTTCATTGGGCTGGGGGAGACTGCGTTGCTCCGGCAGCTCCCCCAGCATCCTTGCACCAAGTTGGTGGTGATCCCGTCCTCCTGGGGCCACCACAAGCACCAAAATAGCCGGTTTTCAAATGCCTGGCAAGGCATTATGGGGTGCTTCGTGCTCCTCTCGTGAATATTATATTAGCGGCTCTCCCGCTGTGCCGGGGAGAGCCGCAATGCAGCCTGCGGCCTTCCGTCGCTTCTTCCGGCCTCGGTGGGGGGCCCGGTCCCACCCGGACCCCAGGTGAGTCCCGCGGCGCGGGGAGCCCACCCCCGGCCGCTTCTGCCAATTTCCGGGGCCCGGTCCCACCGGGGCCCCTCCTCTCTCGTACGGGGCCCCGGTCCCACCCGGGACCCTCGCAGGACCTCCACGTTGGAGGGAAGCCCGGGGAGCCCACCCCCGGCTGCCCCCGCCAGCTCCCCGCCCGGCCAGCACCCTTGCGTGCTTCCGCGGGAGCCGGCAAGGCATTTCTGGCCTGCCCGCTCCGGTGGGCAGACGTGCCGGACCTCGGGGGGAGTGCGGCTGCACTCCCCCAGCCTCTGCCTGCTTTTTGGGGCCCGGGGATGGGGTCCCGGGCCCCCGGACATCTTCAGGGGGGGCGCGACGGCGCTCCCCTCCATCTTGCGGTCTTCGGGGCCCGGAGATGGGGTCCCGGGCCCCGCCTCCTCGTCACGGGGAGCGCGACGGCGCTCCCCGGCTGCTCTGCTTCGGTGGGGGAATATCTTCATGGGGAGCGCGACGGCGCTCCCCGACTTGACTTCGGGGCCCGGGGATGTGGTCCCGGGCCCCCTTTTGCCACTCTTCGCGGGGGGCGCGACGGCGCTCCCCCGCCTCCTGTCTTCATGGGGGGGCGCGACGGCGCTCCCCCGCCCCCGTCTTCACTTGCTCGGCGGGGGCCAGGGTGGGCTCCTGGCACCCCGTGTGGGGGACATCTTCACGGGGAGCGCGACGGCGCTCCCCGGCTTGGCTTCGGGGCCCGGGGATGGGGTCCCGGGCCCCTCTTGGGTCACCTTCACGGGGAGCGCGACGGCGCTCCCCGGCTTCCCTTCCTCCCCAGGGGTCAAAGGTCGCTCACCTTCCGGGGGCCATATCTCAGCCCCTGGGGGTCCGATCTGCCCCATTTTCGCATCCTCTTTCTCCTGGCGGCGGCCCCCAGCCACTGGGAGCACTCTCCTTCACCCTCCGGGTCTCCAAGAGGGGGCATTCTGCAGGGAGCGGTCTTCACTGGCTCCCTGCGCCAGACTTTCGCCTGGCTCTCCTCCTGGGCCTCTCTTCTCCCTGCGCAGAGGCCCCTGCTTCTGCGCACCGGTCCTGGGCTCTTCTTCTGGTGCTGTTAGGGGCCTGGGGGGCAGTCAGGGGGTACCTCCTTCCAACTGCCCATTACCAGGCTCCAGCACCTTCCGCCTCAGCCGACCACACCCCAGAGAGAGCTCTCTTAGTCTGCAAGCACTTTTTAAAAGTTGAGTAGGGGGCTGGCAGGAAGTCTCTGTTGGTCCTATCAAACAGCGACACATCACTTCCCTGCCCCTGCTCCCTCCTTCTTGTCCAGCCTCTGGGCTGGTTCAAAATGGCGTCGTCCAGGGTCTCTGGCCACATGGTCTCTGAAACACGAGCCCTTCCCTCCTTGGTGCAGCCTGGTGCCTGGCACCAGTGATAGCTGCTGATGGATGAGCCTGTAGCCCCACCCATCTTCTTCTTCGTGGAGAGGAGGCCTTAGCTTGTGGAAATACTTCTTCTCACACCCGTTACAGTGGACTTTAGTGCGTGTCTGGAATCTGTAGGCTTTAGGAAAGTGACACTACCCATGGGCTCCACTTCCCCATAGGGGAATAATGAAGTGAAAAACACAGTAAAGCACACTGACTTTCCCTGGCATGTTTCTTCCCAGTGTATAAAGCCTATTCCATGTCACCACCCAATTCTGCATAAGTCCTGCCACACCATTCACTTTGTAGCTGCTCCTGGACTGCGCACGCCAGGAATCTCCCCTGCGCAGCCCCTACACGTGTGCACACGCGTGTACACAGGTGTCGGCATGTAACCAGCCCGGTGCCCCGTACTCCAGCTGCTGCGCAGCGGCCTAGTCAAGCTAGAGGGACAGCAGTAAAATCCACATGCAGTCTCTTTCATCATGAGTTCACTGTGGATGAGTCCCAATTTATGAGGCTCTCCCACAGTAAAAGCTCAACACATAGGTGCTCAAAAAGTGAAAAAACCGGGCGGCCCATAGTGTCAGAACCACCTTCTAACACACGCCGCGCCCAGCTGATTCCTACAGGGAAGAAGTAGCCACTCTACATGGGTATCCTTCCCGTAGTCAGCGATAACTAGTTATAAGGGGTTCTGACCAGACCCCCCTTACTCACCAGTTATCCGCTCAGACCACCTACTCCTCCCATCCATGAAATCTCCACCCATGACAGGGATCCCAGACTACCCTAAGAACCCTCCGGGCTCTAGGTTAGATACCTCTAGGTCACTCATGGTCTACATGGACTTGGCCTCACTAGGCCCACCTTTGCCCTTGGGCATGCAACACTATACCCACCCCTAATCTGGACAAGGGTCCAGTGCCTCAGCACCGATGTGGTCTTCTGGGATAGGTCTACATCCCATCCCCTGGGTCACTAGCTGGTCTCCCTTCTGGAGTTTGTTCCAACCAGTACCCTCTCTCCGTTTGGTCCTTGCACCCCAAAGATGCAACCTCTCTGGACCGTCACCCTCAGCCTGCCGCTGAGGTCATTCTGCTGCCACCACCCTTTCGGGATGACTGGCTTCCCTAAAGAAAGCACAGCCACTCATGCTTTCCCCACACAGAAAAGCACCTTTGGTCACTGGCCTGGCTCCCTGATAGGACCTCAGACCGGCCTCACCACCACACTGGCAGTGCCAGGGAGGAACACTGAGGGTGCCTCATCAGACATCCTACAGCTCATTCCCCCCGTCAGTAGCTCCACCCGGAAACTACCCCGGGAACCTAGACTCCTTCCTTGTTCTCCGCTGCGAGAACAGGGCCTATGCACCCTTCCCTCCGAGAGGCGCGCTCTCCTCCCGGAGTACCCTTAGAGAGCCTGTGGGCCCCGAGTTAGCTAGACCCAGGCCCACCTCTCATGGCTCTCCCCGGTCTCCCAGCAGCGCCTTGGGAGACCGCCCAGGGACCTACATGGTCCCTGGATGGCCTGCACCACCCCATATGAAGAGCAGGGTCCCTTCCCAAAGATAGGCCCCACCTGCCTCCAGGGTAGTACTACCACACCAAGCCAGGGACCCTAAAGATCCTGGCTAGTCCTGCACCACCCCTTTGTGAAACACAGGGTCCCGTCACTTAAGATAGGCCCCACCTGTGTTCAGGGTGGTACTAGCTGGCAGAAGTCCACCTCCTGCATCGAGCTGGGGAACACCCTCATGCTTCCGGTCCTGGGATACAAGTCCCCTAGGACCTACCTGACTGGTCACCTGGCCAGGCATCGCCCCAGCCACCACCTCAGGCTCACCACACTAGCTCCAGGGTGACATCCAAGCTAAAAAACTACCCCTCCTTTGGGGCCACCCATCACCATGGGACACCCCGGGGTAACCACTCACCGGACCCTGACCCCTCAGGGTCCGCCACTAACCCTTTACCTGGAAACCAGGGAGTACATCACCCCCACTCAGATCTCCACTGGATCAGTTACCTAGCCCACCTAGGGTACCTAGGGGCTACCACTACACACCATCACCCAAGAACTACCCTCCTTTGGGGCCACCCACTACCAGGGGCCACCCCTGGGCTGCTCACCTCCCCACCAGTTAACCTGGGGGGCCTGCCGGACACTCAACTCTACCACACCCTCCTCCCACCATGGGAAAAGCTTCTTGGGGTCCCCCACCATGGGAACCCAGGGGGGTTACTACTCGGGGTAAAGAAACCTCCTGCCCCACCCTTCCAGTGGTTTTGGCCTGCGCCAATGGCAAGTAAACTTTCCGCGGGGGAAGGATACCTGGGGCCCCTTATGTGGAAACCCTCCCTGCCCTTAAAAAGCGTGGGAATCTCCCAGGACCCCCTCTCTCTCCTGTCCCCCACAAAGGTCAATCCACCCCTTCACCCCCACCTGTGATGTAGGTATCAGTTGCTGTCCCTATCTCTTGAGGAGACACCCTCCTCATGCAGGTGTAGTGCATGTAGTGTTGGGGTTCAAAGGTGTACAATACGGCTTAGAACATTTGTATGCAATCATTTCCTGGAAAGCACCATCCCGCTAGCCCATGATAATCAACATAGCGCGGTCATATCAATACAGTTTACATTTAAATCATAATATCTTCACATGACACATATGTGCGCGGGGCTTTCCTTTCCCATACCTTTAGTTCACATAACCAAAACTTTGAACCCTTCTCAGAGCCTTGCGCTCTTCCATTTGCTCATTACTGCATAGGTAATGTGTGGCAAAACTGGACTTATCAAATGCTATAAATGCGCACCAGAATGGGATACTATGGATCCCATCGCTGCCACCAATGTTGGAAAACGAGGCAGTATCTGTGTGGACTGCACAACCAACATGACTACATTTGTCCTTCTCTGGGAACCAAACACCCAATTGTAGCGCCTGACTCTCAGAGGGTAGCGTTGCAGAGCAGTCTGAGGCTTTACTCAAGGGAGGTGGTGTGAGCTAGTAATCGCCATTTGCAGGTGCGCAAAAATAACACTCAATAATTGATTGTCCAGTCTGTACTTTGCTTTATAAAAGTAAGAGTACATTTATTAAACACACACACTACTCAATACTATGCACCAATTTACAAATATACATAAGCTGTTGGAATTACTTTGTGACATTGCGTAACATCTCCACCCCTCCCGCAGAGGGGTGGGGTCTAGTACCACCACTCCCATGTATGCACATCATCTTGCCCCCAATGCAGTTAGTTGAACATAACCTGGAGCGAGGGCCCTGCGCACTGGCACCATCCCAGTGGCGACCCACCCCATTACCTCAATACGCATTAAACATAGGTTCACCTGCCCTAGTGACACATAACACTGACGGAGCATCCTATATTGACCATACAGTATGCACCCCTACATCTTCAGGGCTAACCGTCTGGGTTGTTCCTCACTTAAGCGCAGCAGCAAGAATACATGTTTAAGCACTACTTTGGAATGACAGTACTCATCACCTTTGTTGGACATTAGAATGCAATGCAATTACAGCCCCTAAAGGCATCACAGATGAAATCACAGGATTACGCATATACAGCCAGAACCCCTAGCAGGAATGTCTGGCAACATAACCCACTGGGCTTATGACATCACCTTACACAGGTACTTCACATTACATATGTGACCTTCAGTCCCTCTAAAAAGGAATAACTGTTAATAAATGCAGTTCTGCTGCAATTACACCTCCAGGGGATGCCCTTCTCCAGACATCCCCAACTCAGCCCTTCACTCCATGAAGCACTACTCCATGAAGCACTTCTCCATTCACCCTCAGCTGTAGAACAAAAGTTTCAGCCTAGAGAATGATAAATGCAAGGTGAGCCCTTGAGGGGTTATTCTTTTTAGCTCCCTATGACACTTAGGGAGGGACTTTTCTTCGTTGGGCTGGGGGAGACTGCGTTACTCCGGCAGCTCCCCCAGCATCCTTGCACCAAGTTGGTGGTGATCCCGTCCTCCTGGGGCCACCACAAGCACCAAAATAGCCGGTTTTCAAATGCCTGGCAAGGCATTATGGGGCGCTTTGTGCTCCTCTCGTGAATATTATATTAGCGGCTCTCCCGCTGTGCCGGGGAGAGCCGCGATGCAGCCTGCTGCCTTCCGCCGCTTCTTCCGGCCTCGGTGGGGGGCCCGGTCCCACCCGGACCCCCAGGTAAGTCCCACGGCGCGGAGAGCCCACCCCCGGCCGCTTCTGCCAATTTCCGGGGCCCGGTCCCACCCGGGCCCCTCCTCTCTCGTACGGGGCCCTGGTCCCACCCGGGACCCCCGCAGGACCTCCACGTTGGAGGGCAGCCCGGGGAACCCACCCCCGGCTGCCCCCGCCGGCTCCCCGCCCGGCCAGCACCCTCGCGTGCTGCCGCAGGAGCCGGCAAGGCATTTCTGGCCTGCCCGCTCCGGCAGGCAGATGTGCCGGACCTCGGGGGGAGTGCGGCTGCACTCCCCCAGCCTCCGCCTGCTTTTCGGGGCCCCGGGATGGGGTCCCGGGCCCCCGGACATCTTCGGGGGGGCGCAACGGCGCTCCCCTCCATCTTGCGGTCTTCGGGGCCCGGAGATGGGGTCCCGGGCCCCGCCTCCTCATCACGGGGAGCGCGACGGCGCTCCCCGGCTGCTCTGCTTCGATGGGGAAATATCTTCATGGGGAGCGCGACGGCGCTCCCCGACTTGACTTCGGGGCCCGGGGATGTGGTCCCGGGCCCCCTTTTGCCACTCTTCGCGGGGGGCGCGACGGCGCTCCCCCACCTCCTGTCTTCATGGGGGGGCGCGACGGCGCTCCCCCGCCCCCGTCTTCACTTGCTCGGCGGGGGCCAGGGTGGGCTCCTGGCACCCCGTGTGGGGGACATCTTCACGGGGAGCGCTACGGCGCTCCCCGGCTTGGCTTCGGGGCCCGGGGATGGGGTCCCGGGCCCCTCTTGGGTCACCTTCACGGGGAGCGCGACGGCGCTCCCCGGCTTCCCTTCCTCCCCAGAGGTCAAAGGTCGCTCACCTTCCGGGGGCCATATCTCAGCCCCTGGGGGTCCGATCTGCCCCATTTTCACGTCCTCTTTCTCCTGGTGGCGGTCCCCAGCCACTGGGAGCACTCTCCTTCACCCTCCGGGTCTCCAAGAGGGGGCATTCTGCAGGGAGTGGTCTTCACTGGCTCCCTGCGCCAGACTTTTGCCTGGCTCTCCTCCTGTGCCTCTCTTCTCCCTGCGCAGAGGCCCCTGCTTCTGCGCACCGGTCCTGGGCTCTTCTTCTGGTGCTGTTAGGGGCCTGGGGGGCAGTCAGGGGGTACCTCCTTCCAACTGCCCATTACCAGGCTCCAGCACCTTCCGCCTCAGCCGACCACACCCCAGAGAGAGCTCTCTTCCTCTGCAAGCACTTTTTAAAAGTTGAGTAGGGGGCTGGCAGGAAGTCTCTGTTGGTCCTATCAAACAGCGACACATCACTTCCCTGCCCCTGCTCCCTCCTTCTTGTCCAGCCTCTGGGCTGGTTCAAAATGGCGTCGTCCAGGGTCTCTGGCCACATGGTCTCTGAAACACGAGCCCTTCCCTCCTTGGTGCAGCCTGGTGCCTGGTACCAGTGATAGCTGCTGATGGATGAGCCTGTAGCCCCACCGATCTTCTTCTTCGTGGAGAGGAGGCCTTAGCTTGTGGAAAAAAAGGTTATCAATCCATCCAGCTGAGGTCAGCCCTCAGCCTGGCCCTGGTTATGACTGACTCAGAGAAATGTGACACTTCTGGATGACCCAAAAGCAGTACAAATATGACTTTGGACTCTGCAGAATACTTCTTCTCACACCCGTTACAGTGGACTTTAGTGCGTGTCTGGAATCTGTAGGCTTTAGGAAAGTGACACTACCCATGGGCTCCACTTCCCCATAGGGGAATAATGAAGTGAAAAACACAGTAAAGCACACTGACTTTCCCTGGCATGTTTCTTCCCAGTGTATAAAGCCTATTCCATGTCACCACCCAATTCTGCATAAGTCCTGCCACACCATTCACTTTGTAGCTGCTCCTGGACTGCGCACGCCAGGAATCTCCCCTGCGCAGCCCCTACACGTGTGCACACGCGTGTACACAGGTGTCGGCATGTAACCAACCCGGTGCCCAGCTGCTGCGCAGCGGCCTAGTCAAGCTAGGGGGACAGCAGTAAAATCCACATGCAGTCTCTTTCATCATGAGTTCACTGTGGATGAGTCCCAATTTATGAGGCTCTCCCACAGTAAAAGCTCAACACATAGGTGCTCAAAAAGCAAAAAAACCGGGCGGCCCATAGTGTCAGAACCACCTTCTAACACACGCCGCGCCCAGCTGATTCCTACAGGGAAGAAGTAGCCACTCTACATGGGTATTCTTCCCGTAGTCAGCGATAACTAGTTATAAGGGGTTCTGACCAGACCCCCCTTACTCACCAGTTATCCGCTCAGACCACCTACTCCTCCCATCCATGAAATCTCCACCCATGACAGGGATCCCAGACTACCCTAAGAACCCTCCGGGCTCTAGGTTAGATACCTCTAGGTCACTCATGGTCTACATGGACTTGGCCTCACTAGGCCCACCTTTGCCCTTGGGCATGCAACACTATGCCCACCCCTAATCTGGACAAGGGTCCAGTGCCTCAGCACCGATGCGGTCTTCTGGGATAGGTCTACATCCCATCCCCTGGGTCACTAGCTGGTCTCCCTTCTGGAGTTTGTTCCAACCAGTACCCTCTCTCCGTTTGGTCCTTGCACCCCAAAGATGCAACCTCTCTGGACCCTCACCCTCAGCCTGCCGCTGAGGTCATTCTGCTGCCACCACCCTTTCGGGATGACTGGCTTCCCTAAAGAAAGCACAGCCACTCATGCTTTCCCCACACAGAAAAGCACCTTTGGTCACTGGCCTGGCTCCCTGATAGGACCTCAGACCAGCCTCACCACCACACTGGCAGTGCCAGGGAGGAACACTGAGGGTGCCTCATCAGACATCCTACAGCTCATTCCCCCCGTTAGTAGCTCCACCCGGAAACTACCCCGGGAACCTAGACTCCTTCCTTGTTCTCCGCTGCGAGAACAGGGCCTATGCACCCTTCCCTCCGAGAGGCGCGCTCTCCTCCCGGAGTACCCTTAGAGAGCCTGTGGGCCCCGAGTTAGCTAGACCCAGGCCCACCTCTCATGGCTCTCCCCGGTCTCCCAGCAGCGCCTTGGGAGACCGCCCAGGGACCTACATGGTCCCTGGATGGCCTGCACCACCCCTTATGAAGAGCAGGGTCCCTTCCCAAAGATAGGCCCCACCTGCCTCCAGGGTAGTACTACCACACCAAGCCAGGGACCCTAAAGATCCCGGCTAGGCCTGCACCACCCCTTTGCGAAACACAGGGTCCCGTCACTTAAGATAGGCCCCACCTGTGTTCAGGGTGGTACTACCTGGCAGAAGTCCACCTCCTGCATCGAGCTGGGGAACACCCTCATGCTTCCGGTCCTGGGATACAAGTCCCCTAGGACCTACCTGACTGGTCACCTGGCCAGGCATCGCCCCAGCCACCACCTCAGGCTCACCACACTAGCTCCAGGGTGACATCCAAGCTCAAAAACTACCCCTCCTTTGGGGCCACCCATCACCATGGGCCACCCCGGGGTAACCACTCACCGGACCCTGACCCCTCAGGGTCCGCCACTAACCCTTTACCTGGAAACCAGGGAGTACATCACCCCCACTCAGATCTCCACTGGATCAGTTACCTAGCCCACCTAGGGTACCTAGGGGCTACCACTACACACCATCACCCAAGAACTACCCTCCTTTGGGGCCACCCACTACCAGGGGCCACCCCTGGGCTGCTCACCTCCCCACCAGTTAACCTGGGGGGCCTGCCGGACACTCAACTCTACCACACCCTCCTCCCACCATGGGAAAAGCTTCTTGGGGTCCCCCACCATGGGAACCCTGGGGGGTTACTACTCGGGGTAAATAAACCTCCTGCCCCACCCTTCCAGTGGTTTTGGCCTGCGCCAATGGCAAGTAAACTTTCCACGGGGGAAGGATACCTGGGGCCCCTTATGTGGAAACCCTCCCTGCCCTTAAAAAGCGCAGGAATCTCCCAGGACCCCCTCTCTCTCCTGTCCCCCACAAAGGTCAATCCACCCCTTCACCCCCACCTGTGATGTAGGTATCAGTTGCTGTCCCTATCTCTTGAGGAGACACCCTCCTCATGCAGGTGTAGTGCATGTAGTGTTAGGGTTCAAAGGTGTACAATATGGCTTAGAACATTTGTATGCAATCATTTCCTGGAAAGCACCATCCCGCTAGCCCATGATAATCAACATAGCGCGGTCATATCAATACAGTTTACATTTAAATCATAATATCTTCACATGACACATATGTGCGCGGGGCTTTCCTTTCCCATACCTTTAGTTCACATAACCAAAACTTTGAACCCTTCTCAGAGCCTTGCGCTCTTCCATTTGCTCATTACTGCATAGGTAATGTGTGGCAAAACTGGACTTATCAAATGCTATAAATGCGCACCAGAATGGGATACTATGGATCCCATCGCTGCCACCAATGTTGGAAAACGAGGCAGTATCTGTGTGGACTGCACAACCAACATGACTACATTTGTCCTTCTCTGGGAACCAAACACCCAATTGTAGCGCCTGACTCTCAGAGGGTAGCGTTGCAGCGCAGTCTGAGGCTTTACTCAAGGGAGGTGGTGTGAGCTAGTAATCGCCATTTGCAGGTGCGCAAAAATAACACTCAATAATTGATTGTCCAGTCTGTACTTTGCTTTATAAAAGTAAGAGTACATTTATTAAACACACACACTACTCAATACTATGCACCAATTTACAAATATACATAAGCTGTTGGAATTACTTTGTGACATTGCGTAACATCTCCACCCCTCCCGCAGGGGGGGTGGGGTCTAGTACCACCACTCCCATGTATGCACATCATCTTGCCCCCAATGCAGTTAGTTGAACATAACCTGGAGCGAGGGCCCTGCGCACTGGCACCATCCCAGTGGCGACCCACCCCATTACCTCAATACGCATTAAACATAGGTTCACCTGCCCTAGTGACACATAACCCTGACGGAGCATCCTATATTGACCATACAGTATGCACCCCTACATCTTCAGGGCTAACCGTCTGGGTTGTTCCTCACTTAAGCGCAGCAGCAAGAATACATGTTTAAGCACTACTTTGGAATGCCAGTACTCATCACCTTTGTTGGACATTAGAATGCAATGCAATTACAGCCCCTAAAGGCATCACAGATGAAATCACAGGATTACGCATATACAGCCAGACCCCCTAGCAGGAATGTCTGGCAACATAACCCACTGGGCTTATGACATCACCTTACACAGGTACTTCACATTACATATGTGACCTTCAGTCCCTCTAAAAAGGAATAACTGTTAGTAAATGCAGTTCTGGTGCAATTACACCTCTTCATCTCCAGGGGATGCCTTTCTCCAGACATCCCCAACTCAGCCCTTCACTCCATGAAGCACTTCTCCATTCACCCTCAGCTGTAGAACAAAAGTTCCAGCCTAGAGGATGATAAATGCAAGGTGAGCCCTTGAGGGGTTATTCTTTTTAGCTCCCTATGACACTTAGGGAGGGACTTTTCTTCGTTGGGCTGGGGGAGACTGCGTTACTCCGGCAGCTCCCCCAGCATCCTTGCACCAAGTTGGTGGTGATCCCGTCCTCCTGGGGCCACCACAAGCACCAAAATAGCCGGTTTTCAAATGCCTGGCAAGGCATTATGGGGCGCTTTGTGCTCCTCTCGTGAATATTATATTAGCGGCTCTCCCGCTGTGCCGGGGAGAGCCGCGATGCAGCCTGCGGCCTTCCGCCGCTTCTTCCGGCCTCAGTGGGGGGCCCGGTCCCACCCGGACCCCCAGGTAAGTCCCGCGGCGCGGGGAGCCCAACCCCGGCCGCTTCTGCCAATTTCCGGGGCCCGGTCCCACCCGGGCCCCTCCTCTCTCGTACAGGGCCCCGGTCCCACCCGGGACCCCCGCAGGACCTCCACGTTGGAGGGCAGCCCGGGGAACCCACCCCCGGCTGCCCCCGCCGGCTCCCCGCCCGGCCAGCACCCTCGCGTGCTGCCGCAGGAGCCGGCAAGGCATTTCTGGCCTGCCCGCTCCGGCAGGCAGATGTGCCGGACCTCAGGGGGAGTGCGGCTGCACTCCCCCAGCCTCCGCCTGCTTTTCGGGGCCCCGGGTTGGGGTCCCGGGCCCCCGGACATCTTCGGGGGGGGCGCGACGGCGCTCCCCTCCATCTTGCGGTCTTCGGGGCCTGGAGATGGGGTCCCGGGCCCCGCCTCCTCATCACGGGGAGCGCGACGGCGCTCCCCGGCTGCTCTGCTTCGATGGGGAAATATCTTCATGGGGAGCGCGACGGCGCTCCCCGACTTGACTTCGGGGCCCGGGGATGTGGTCCCGGGCCCCCTTTTGCCACTCTTCGCGGGGGGGGCGACGGCGCTCCCCCGCCTCTTGTCTTCGTGGGGGGGCGCGACGGCGCTCCCCCGCCCCCGTCTTCTCTTGCTCGGCGGGGGCCAGGGTGGGCTCCTGGCACCCCGTGTGGGGGACATCTTCACGGGGAGCGCGACGGCGCTCCCTGGCTTGGCTTCGGGGCCCGGTTATGGGGTCCCGGGCCCCTCTTGGGTCACCTTCACGGGGAGCGCGATGGCGCTCCCCGGCTTCCCTTCCTCCCCAGGGGTCAAAGGTCGCTCACCTTCCGGGGGCCATATCTCAGCCCCTGGGGGTCCGATCTGCCCCATTTTCACGTCCTCTTTCTCCTGGCGGCGGCCTCCAGCCACTGGGAGCACTCTCCTTCACCCTCCGGGTCTCCAAGAGGGGGCATTCTGCAGGGAGCGGTCTTCACTGGCTCCCTGCGCCAGACTTTCGCCTGGCTCTCCTCCTGGGCCTCTCTTCTCCCTGCGCAGAGGCCCCTGCTTCTGCGCACCGGTCCTGGGCTCTTCTTCTGGCGCTGTTAGGGGCCTGGGGGGCAGTCAGGGGGTACCTCCTTCCAACTGCCCATTACCAGGCTCCAGCACCTTCCGCCTCAGCCGACCACACCCCAGAGAGAGCTCTCTTCCTCTGCAAGCACTTTTTAAAAGTTGAGTAGGGGGCTGGCAGGAAGTCTCTGTTGGTCCTATCAAACAGCGACACATCACTTCCCTGCCCCTGCTCCCTCCTTCTTGTCCAGCCTCTGGGCTGGTTCAAAATGGCATCGTCCAGGGTCTCTGGCCACATGGTCTCTGAAACACGAGCCCTTCCCTCCTTGGTGCAGCCTGGTGCCTGGCTCCAGTGATAGCTGCTGATGGATGAGCCTGTAGCCCCACCCATCTTCTTCTTCGTGGAGAGGAGGCCTTAGCTTGTGGAAAAAAAGGTTATCAATCCATCCAGCTGAGGTCAGCCCTCAGCCTGGCCCTGGTTATGACTGACTCAGAGAAATGTGACACTTCTGGATGACCCAAAAGCAGTACAAATTTGACTTTGGACTCTGCAGAATACTTCTTCTCACACCCGTTACAGTGGACTTTAGTGCGTGTCTGGAATCTGTAGGCTTTAGGAAAGTGACACTAGCCCATGGGCTCCACTTCCCCATAGGGGAATAATGAAGTGAAAAACACAGTAAAGCACACTGACTTTCCCTGGCATGTTTCTTCCCAGTGTATAAAGCCTATTCCATGTCACCACCCAATTCTGCATAAGTCCTGCCACACCATTCACTTTGTAGCTGCTCCTGGACTGCGCACGCCAGGAATCTCCCCGCGCAGCCCCTACACGTGTGCACACGCGTGTACACAGGTGTCAGCATGTAACCAGCCCGGTGCCCCGTACTCCAGCTGCTGCGCAGCGGCCTAGACAAGCTAGGGGGACACCAGTAAAATCCACATGCAGTCTCTTTCATCATGAGTTCACTGTGGATGAGTCCCAATTTATGAAGCTCTCCCACAGTAAAAGCTCAACAAATAGGTGCTCAAAAAGCGAAAAATCCGGGCAGCCCATAGTGTCAGAACCACCTTCTAACAGCAAAAAAATACCTACTTTCTAAAAGTGGTATTTTCAAACACAGAATGATAAAACCAACTTCACTAAAGATGTATTTTATCATTCTGAGTTCAGGCATACTAAATTCGTTTTTCTACCATGTTGCCTGGGTCAGTTAGGATTATAAGATGTTATAATCAAACTGCCCATTCTGGCCTATGGGGACAGGTAGCTTTGCAATGGTGAAAAACGAAATTGGCTGTAATTCACTATCAGGACATGCCACACACATCAGGGCATGTCCTACCTCTTACATACAATGCACCCTGCCCGCAGGCCTACTTTAGGGGTGACTAACATGCAGAAAAGGGAAGGTTTGGGGACTGGTAAGTGGGTGCACTTACCAAGTCGACATGGCAGTACCAGACTGCACACAGGCTCTGCATTGGCAGGCCTGAGACACGCTTTCCAAGCTGCTCCGGTGAGTGGCACAACCAGTGCTGCAAGCCCACCAGCAGCATTTGATTTACATGCCCTGGGCACACGCGGTGCACTATACTAGGGTCTAACAGTAAATCAAATAAGCCAATCATGGAGTCACTAATCCATACATCAATTTATCATAGGGAGCACTTGCACTTTGGCAATGATTAGCAGTGGCAAAGTGTCCAAAGCATCTAAACCAGCAGAAACATGTCAACAACAGAGGAGGCATAGCGAAAAAATGGAAGGGAGACCCACGCCAATGGTACCAGGTCTAACACATGAATTTAAATCTATTAAAATAGTAGGTTTTGTAGTGCATCCCAAATTTACTATTTGTACTGGATAAATGATCGCACTGGGGAAACGTGGGATATTATTCCAGGGTGTTTTTATCAGCACTTCCACTGGCAACTTGGCCCTCTAAAGAGAAACAAATGTCTCTATGGGGCAGTGGTGAATAAACAAGAAGTTCTTTGCTATGAATGCCAATTTTGCTGCACAAACTAATTTTTTCAAAATTGTTTGTATGATTTTAAGTATAACCCTATAAATATAGTCACTAGCATGTGTATACTCCTGTCACAGCCAATTACCAGATGACAGGAGATGTGATATAGAGTTGCATTACTTTAGCAACTTCTAGATTTCCCACTGGACCCACTCGTATTAGTATTAGCACTGTCCACTTCTTCTCTAGTTCTCTCTTCCTCAAACTCCTAAACTCCAGATTCTACAATCATCTGACTTTGGTCTGATTTTTTCTGGTCAAGGGCAGCTCCAGAAACTTCATGTGTCTTCCTATGATCAGTACCGTTCAGTAGGTGGGTATTAGCCCTCCCAATAAGTACCTAGGCAGAAGGAAAGGGAAAGAGTACTTAGTGGGGCTGTTTATGTAACACCATTACCATCACAGCACTTTAGTGGATGTCACCAAAACCCATCACTTGATTTGTGGCCTGAGATTCTCCTTATGTTCCTTAATCATGTGTGTCTCCATTTTATATGCTACACACAAAAAAGCCACAGAGTGATTTTTTAATTAAATATTCTAATCTGTCACATTATGCAATGCATTCATAATAGACCAGCCTGCTCCTAGACCTATACAATAATGTGATGGGATGTCCTCACACACCACCAAGTGTCATGCTTCATCATAGGACTCCCCACGCTCTTCAAAAACCTGGTTTGATGAAGAGCTGCCTATGCACTGAAATCAGTGAGGCACTTATTACTAAATACGGATGCGTGAAAAAATATATAAATTTAAAAATCAATGTGGCAATCCAGTCTAACCATTATACTCTACAGAGTGCCACTTGGTATTAAAAACTAAACGTAGGGAACCAGGGAACTAGTACCCCAGCCCCACTAAACTGTGCACATGTTTCTGCCTAGTGGCTCAACAGAGTCCATGGCATTCGTCAGGATGGACATCGGATCCTCTGGTGGCATATATACCTTACATATGCCACTGTGTAGGTGATCTAACCTTTGTCACCACCCTACGTTCTTTGGTCCCTAGGTACGTTAGATCAGGGTAATCTCGCCCCAAGGAAGGAGGGCACAAGAAACCCTATAGTCACACATACACCAAGGTGCATTCCTCGCCGGCCACTTACTGGTACTGGCTCCTTCCGAGGAATGAGCCAGTACCAGTAGGTGGCTGGCGAGGAACGCACCTTGGTGTATGTGTGATTATAGGGGTTCCTGAGCCCTGTCGACATGCCGAAATAACTCTTTGGACTGGCTTAAACTTTCAATTTTAATACTCATCAGTCACCCCCAAGTTAGGCCTAAAGGCTCATAGGGCAGGGCACATGGTCTTTAAATAGTAGGACATGTGAAATTAAGGTTTACATGTCCTGGCAGTGAAACACACCAAAAGTTATTTTTTACTGCAGCAAGGCTAGCTTTTCCTTAGACTAACACTGGGTTACCTTATTACACTTAATAAGTGACACCACCAGTTGGGAGCAGATAGAAGAATACTTCTTCTACTCATTTGAATTTGGATTTATAATCCTCTTTAATGGTAAAGTCGGATTTTAAAGTACTGTTCTGAAAATGGCACTTTTAGGAAGTTGGCATTTTTCTGCCTATACCAAATGTGCCTTTCTGCCAGTGCCCAGGGTCATGTGACTGTTAATGATTTTCCAGTGTTGTGCATTCCTTCCAGACAGGGTACAAAAAGGATTTGTGTGAGCAGAAGGGTGTTCCTCTCCTGAGCAGGATGGCCTGGGAGGGCAGGTGGGGGTGGGGTTGTACTCAGCCGTTCCTGAGCATCAAAGGGTACCTACACCTCCTGACTTCTGAAGATGCTTGCTCTGTCACTGACAAATGCAACTTTCACCCAGGCCTACCTGCCCTTTATCCCCTAGACAGATCGAAGCCAAACCAAGGGAGTGAACAGACCAGAACCAGTTTAGAGTTAAACAAAGGGGGTGATACACATGCACATGCTGGCACTGTGTAAAAAAGTGGCACACTCAGAACCGCTTATCAGCACAACCAAGACCTGAGAAGATTCAGAAGAAGGACTGCCCTACTGTCTGAAGAAGGAAAACTGGACCTCCTTGCCTTGAATTCAGGGACACAACAAGCTTCCAGAGGCCTCGCTTGCTTCCCGGCTGACAAGACCCAACTGGACCTGACCTGTTCCCCTCTACTGGCCTCCTGACTAGTGAAGGGTACATATCTTTATGTCTGCTGAACATGAGTAATAGAGAATTAAAAGCTCTCCAGGAAAGAGCCCCCTAGAGGGGCCCGCTGAGTGCTGCAGCATTCATCCAACAAGGAGCATGACCCGATAATGAAGCATGCCCCTTTGGTGGGTGAGGGTCTGTACATCCTATAAAGCATGTCCACTCACTATAATAGAGTGAAGCAGGACTAGCGGAACAACACACCTTTTTCTATTTATTGGTCCACCATTCATGCCTGGATCTCTCTTTGGTTAGGTAGGATGTGTTCTGTCCATTAAAATGATGACCCTTCTTTTAATCCATTAATACACAGGAGCAAGTGGCGTTAAGCCCAAAATTGTTTATTACTCAAATCAAGAGTCTGAGCCCAGCCAAGGTGTTTGGCAATGGCAATCAGGACAACAATCTGGCGGCTGAGACAGGTTCCGTTACTTACAGCAGTTCTGAATTATCTTCGTTTGATGAAAAAGGTCCGAATAATCTAGGACACCTAAAATAGTTTCCCATGGGCCTTCTTTTCCCGAAGAAGAGCACAGGATAAGAGTTGGAATGCGAAGAAGGACAAGAAGACAATGAGAAGAGGGAGGATGCTCAGGAAATACAGGGATGTTAACCTGCAGTCAAACAAAAAACAAGTCATACATGTAAGTGATATAACAATATTTAGGAGTTCAGAGTCTGGAAATGCTAATATGCTCCTAGTTATTAAATTATCTGACAGACAACTAAATGATGCTGCAGTGAAGGTAGTACAAATAAGTTTAACTTTTTGGCCCACTAAACATTATGATTTTACAGAATTGAAAATGTATTTATATGTTTGACAGAAAATTGAACTTTAAGAGCTTCTATGCCACTCTGGAAAAAGATGGACCCAGGAAGACACGGACATTAAAGAGTTCAGACTTAACGATTTCTGATCTACATGATGTACATGTCTTACTGTCATTAAACAATGAAGATGAACTAGACATTGATGATGTATATGAATTACTTAATGTTCAAATGGATTTAAGTTGTGAAATGGACGGAGCCCACCTTCGAAGTTTGTTCCTCAGGGGTGGTCAGTTCACGAACGTTTATGTGTTCATAAAGAAAACAGTAGAGAAATTACACAAGCTAGAGGACAGATGTTTGAAGAAGAGAGATATGAATTTGTTGAATAGGAAAGATAATTTATCCTATGTAGAACGTATGGCTTTTAAGACTCTGGGTACTGATGAATCTATTGTAAATCGAGAGGCGGATAAGGGTGGAAATATTGTCATTATGTAAAGATCTGACTATGACAATGAGATTATGAGACTATTGAGTGACATAAATGTTATGTAAAAGTGAATGGCAATCCTTTGTTTATTGCAAAACGATGAATCTATGACAAATTGTTTGCCCGGAAGGAAACAGGTTCAATCAATGAGGCAGAGAACAAGTATCTAAGCGTTGAAAATCCTCGCCATCCTTTCATATACATTTTACCCAAGGTATATAAGTCGATAAGTTTTCCACCAGGACAACTGATCATCTGGTCTGGGCAGTCTGACTGTGAGCATTTGTAAGAATGTGTTGATATTTTCTTGAAACCTTTAGTGGCTAACTTACCCTCCTAAATAAGGGATACCATAGATATTTTGAAC
The DNA here is from genome assembly GCA_963921515.1 of Calotriton arnoldi. NCBI lineage: Eukaryota > Metazoa > Chordata > Amphibia > Caudata > Salamandridae > Calotriton > Calotriton arnoldi. Next base: position 322,881 of record CAWUFW010004238.1, read on the forward strand.
AAACTTAATGATATTGATTGGGACTCAAGGCTTTGTAACACTTTCTGTTGAGTAAAAGTGTGAGTCTTCTTGGACATTCTAAGATGCTGAATAAAATGGCTGATTAGATTCTGATGAACAATTTTTTTCTGTTCAATAGGGAATGGTATCATCACATTCAAGGGGTCCAGATTTGGCCCCTCTTATGCCAACCTTTTTATGGGCTGGTTTGAGAGGAGACATGCCTGGGCCTCGATTGCAAGTAAATGGATGGATTATATTTATTTTTGGGGATGGTTCATAGATGACATCCTCATTATTATGACAGGCACAAAAGTTCAATTGGATGAGTATTTGAGCTTTTTGAATGATAATGTATAAAATGTGCATTTCACTGTATGTTGTGACAAAACAGGATCAGTTATTTGGATGTGGAGCTCCATGTAAAGGATGATAAAAGTCACAGTAATCTGTATAGGAAATCTACGGCCACAAATAACATTTTATGGACAGAGATTTCCATCCAAATTTGGTCATCAGAGGGATTCCCTACGGAGAAATGGTCAAATTATGAAGAAATTGTAGTGAAGACCACAAATTTATGATGGTATATGTGATTTGAGGAACAGGTTAACTACGGGGGCTACAGTAACAACCAGTTGAATCAAGCTGAAAGGAGTAATGTTGATAGAAATCCTACTCTTATACAGAAACCTAAGAAGAATGGTGGCAAGAGATTGGCATTGGTGACCACATATAACCAAGAATACAATGGTATATATAAGATATTATTGAAGCATTGACCTATACTCTCAGGGGCACCTGGACTGGTAATGTGATCTGTATTAAACCATTATTCACTTATAAGAGAGGATACAGGATTAGAGATGGAGACACCAGAAGTTATTTGTTGCCAGCTTAGAAAAATTATGACAATTGGTTACCTGGCCCCACCAAGGGGTTTTACATTTGTACTGATTGTTACATCTATCAATATGACCTAAATAAGGCCAAGAATTCCAAATACAATACGGAGGAGACTTACCACATTGAACAATTAATGAAGTTCAATAATGTGTTTGTGGTATCTGCGATTATTTGTAATTGTTTTAAGTTATATATTGGCAACAGCAAAAACACCCTGAAGCTCAGGAAACAAGAACACTGTAGGGCCATAAAGAACCAAGATGTACGCTCTCCGCGGGTTCAGCATGTTAAGGAATCCCATTCTGATGGGATCTACTTTAAATTCCATCGATTAGACAGGATTAGTCATAGTCCACAGAGTGGTGATATGGAGCTAATTCTTCGCCAAATGGAGGCAAGGTGGATCAGCAGGTTAAGAACCTTAGAGAAGGGGCTTAACATTGAGAGTGAACTGCATTATTTTTTGTGATGTTGGAGATTTATTGCCAGGTGTACATTGCTGGATACATCACGGTTGACGGTTGTGATGCAGATGCAGTTTGAGTGTTTGGTTAGTACATTGGGTATGGTTTGAGGGATACGTTCTGAAACTGTCATGATAAGGGTCAGTTGTGGGAGGTGTACATAAATGAGTGCTTTATTTAACAGGGAGTGATGGATATACTGATTAGTTTTTGAATGATAATATTAGTATGGCATGCTATTTTGGCACGTCTCGCCTAATCGTACGCAGCACTCGCCACTACAAAATAGCAATGTTCTTTGTACGTGCGTACTTGATTTAGTCATGAACTCTTTTGATGTCGACAGTGTGGTGAAAAGATCAACATTTGACTCTTGAAAGGGTTAAAGACAGGAATCAGTATCAAATTATCTAAGGGCCTGTCTGACTGAGATGAGACTGGATATGGACCATTTGTGCCATTTAATCTTTTTATCATTTTATGGGTTGCAATGATATGCTCACCTAGTTTATTCAATAGGACTCCTGCGGGCTATTAGATAGTCTAAGAAGGCGGTAACTGATAGAGTGAAATTGATTAGGCAACTTGTGATTTCAGTGTCTTTTTTTTCACCTTGTTCTCATGTTTTAGATTTGGATAGGTGATAGGTGGATTTGGAGACCTTCTCGTGTTGATAGATTTGTGAAGAGGTTAAAATTTTACATTTGAATTTATTGATGGTAGAAACTAATAAGAAAAAAGTTTTTGGGGGTATCTGATGGTGACACGACTGGATGTGAGTGAATTGTTGTTATTTGATTATTGTTTCAATTTTAGGTATCATATTGATATGTTCTTCTAGTTTATTGAGTAGGATTCTTACGTGGCATTTGGGAAGTTCAAGGTGACAACAACTGAAAAAATGAAGATGATAAAGATACTTGTGTTTATTTTTTTTGCAGAGCATAAATACTTTAAACAGATTTTTGATAAGTTGCTCTTGGATGCAAGATACATGTGATTGGTTGGGATTATCCAGTGGAGTAGGGAAGTTGTTTTGGATGACCGTTATTTTTTGATAAACAACTTTATTGTTTTTAACAGAGTATAAGCACCCATGACGCGACTTAGTACAGCACCGATATGGACACAGTACAGTTAAAGGAACACAGACATTGCAGTTAGACCCCACCATCCAGCGGTGACTTGGATGACCGTTATTGATAGGTGTGTACTTGTGCTAATGTTCTTTTTGATAAGTGGTGTGTGATTGACGTTTTGGAGATCAGGAGTGATTGGAAGGAGTGCGTTTTAAATTTGGTGGAATATTTGATGAGTGCTTTTCATGCTTATGCTACAGAGATGCAGAACGAGCTGATGTAACACTTGGAAGGTGAGTAATTTGAGGGGATTGTGAGTGTTTATTTGTGTTCCATCCCAATTTAGGACGGATGCAGATGAGTGGTTACGAATGAAGCGATGGATGTGTTCGATTTTCTAAAAAGTTTGAGTATTAGGAATGCAATTCTTTGAATGTTTTTTATGTAAGACACTATTGTTTGATGGTTTGATGGTTGCCTGTGTGAACAGTGAAAAGTGATGAAATGTGGATTACTGGTGGATTTGAAAGTGATGATATGTGGGAGGTTGGTGATTTCAAGTGATTGTTTTGTAACACAGTTTATATTTTTTTATTATTCTGTGTATGTGCTGTTGTGGGCAATATATAGAAGCATGTAGGATGTTCAATATTGGGTGAATCATGTGAGAGATTGGTTATATGCATCATTTGCTTTGAATGATTGATGACATGACTGGATTATAACATGGGGGTTGTCTGCGGAATGATACATTGTGTTATCAAGCAAGTGAGATGTAATGAGCACTTAAAGTTGAGTGATGCGATCTGGTCATCATAGAATTGGATTATGACAAATATCATAAATGGCATCTGGTGGATGAAGACTTGGATTGATTGATAGTTATTTCTATGTAAGTACTAGATGAATTACAACCACAAGTACTTATTTATAGGGGCTAGGGTACACAATATACATTTATGTGGTTAATATGGGATTTATAAATATAAGAATTTCCTTTTTTTGTACAGTTTTTATTTTGGTGAAAGGTATTTAGATTTTCAGGTCCTCTGTCCTTAGATGCCATTTTATGCAATAATGGATGATGTTAGAAACATGCAGATATTAATTGCCAGATATTATGGCATACTAGGTTTATTGAGTACAACTAGTTCTATGGAATAAATAAAGGCATTAAGGTTGTCAGTGGGAGTTCCGTCTTTTCATTATTCTTGATATAATAAGATTTGATAAACTGCGTGATAGGGTATTAAAATAATTTATCATGATTTTAATTGTTTTATGTATGATTTTAAGAGTATATATGTATGTTTGTTCACAGCCCTGATGAAGGCTGCGAATCTTGATTTGAGGAATAAAGAATTTTGAACTTAGCGCCACTGGCTCCTGTGTATTATTGGACTGAAAGGAGGATCAGAATCTCAATGGACTGTTTCAAATTATTTCGATATGAGCGGTGATAAATTATATGGTGTTTTTGTGATATTGAAAGCGCACCCCTTGTCACTTTGTATATTCTTTAATTTTGGTAAGGGTTTATGAGCAGTAGAACCTTAAGGGTTGAAGCACAACTCCTCTATCCTGCTTGGTTATTGTCACTTGTGCGGTTCTGCTTGGCCAATACTGCTCTTATTATGTCTGTCTGTGTTTTTTAGTAGTTTGCCCGAGTCATGGAAGTCTCTTTGGGGTTTGTATTTTTTAGCCTTGGCATTTATTGTAGCTTTGAACATTAATGTGGTAGTTTCTACTATGGGTTTACAGAACCTTTGCACACAGCTTACACAAACTTTCTATAGAATGCTTCATCTATACGATCTGCAAAGTCTCCGTTATTTCGCCAAGAGCGCTCCTTATCATCTATTTTGGTTAGGCTTAGTGTGAGACAATTTCTTCTTGTGAGGTTATAGTCACATCTGCTCATTACCAAGAACTACCTCTCTGCATAATGTGCTGAGGCCACTGTGAGCCCAACCTCCACATTTTAGGGCCTCCCCAGTAAATCCATTTTTCAGGCAGGAGGCTGGACTATTCAAGCCAAGCCTCGATTTCAATCACCAGAGCCTCAGCATGCCCCAATATGGCGGCCGTGCTGCAGCCCCAGGGCCAATGTGCACTCCACTAACCTGTCACAGCCTCTTGGCAGTGTGCCACCTCCCCTTGGTTCAAGACGTAAGGGAGCACCCTATGGTTGGTTCTCATGGGAGTCATCTGGGTGACCATGTGGAGATTACAGAGCAGCTCCTCACTGTGATGCCATCTTCGCTCAGCGTTGGCCCATTGCATGAACCTTAAAAACATGTACGTTGTTTCCATAGGAGTTTGAGAAAGACTGGTTTTTGAGCTGTACTCAAACCATAAAGTAAATCTTTACTATGGGATATCATATTTATATCCATGGTTGGTACCTGATGGAAAGCATATTGTGAGGACTTGAACCTGGCCTAAGGATGCTGGTGTTATTTGTTTGTATGTTTGCATAGGAAGTGAGTGGGTGGAAATGCAAATATTTGACCTATTGGCCAACGTGTTTAGATATCTGATTCCTGGAGCATCTCAGTGATACAACAAAAGTTTTTACTGGGCCATTAAGGTCAGACAACATGTTGGTTATCTGTTTTAATACCGAAGTAGCCCTTTCAAGGCAAGTGACATTGTTTGATGGTTGAAAATAGGGCAGTATGTGAAATGCCATATGTGTGGCAAGTATTACTGAAGACTGAATGATAGTCAGTGATTTAGTCCCAATGAAAAGATTTAGTTATACATATATTGAATCTTCAGTGGTATTTTTATGAGAACCATTTAGATATATGCTTATTGATTTATGAATTAACTCATTGAATAAAGGAAAGCAATGTCTATAAATGTTATTGAAGAGAGTTATTGATGAATGATTATTGTAATGGTGGAGGTGAACGATAAGTCCACACATTTTATGTGTGCAAAAAGCAAGAATGCTGACAAGGGTGACCTGACCTCCACTGTAGGAGATGATGAAGAGAAGTGCATCCATTTTACAGTCAGGTGTTTATTTTACCTCATCAGATTTTGATCCAGAGCAAGAGAGAAAGAAAACACAAAAGGGGGAAAAAGTACGGCGGGAAAGACTGAGAAAAAGTGACAGAGAGAAGTCATGGATGAAAATGAACCTGCAACAGTGAGATAAAAGGACAGGGAGTGTGATGTGGTGGGTGAAAGAGGCATGAGGTGGAATCTAGACTAAGCAGCCTTAGTATTCGGCAACTGTGGCCTTTGATAGTACTGGCCACGGGCTGATGAGCAATACTTTGGGCCCCGAGACTTATTTATTTACAAATTAAGCACTGAATTCTTCGTATACTTCAAACTCCAGCTCACAAACCAGGAATAGCCTCTTTTCCACTGTAGGAGATGATGAAGAGAACTGCATCCATTTTACAGTCCTTATTTTTAATATTGAGATATTGAAGTAAAGTGGATAATTTGAATTCAAAGGAAGGGCTGAATTGTGATGCTGTGATATTTCTAGATAAATTACAATGACATAAACTGGCAATTAGATTTGATTACCAGGAAGGGGCAATCATGCAGCCATATATGTTTAAGCCCTTGTCTCATGCTTCCTAAATAAGATACTACTCATATTCGAATAAATAGTGCTTTTATGTTATTCAACTATTAGGGTGCTCTTCGACCATACTCGTGTTATGCTATATACATTAGCTTTGTACTCTTATACATTTTTCAGCCTTTTTCTTTTAGATTTAATTTATTGCTGCTTAGATTAGTTTTAGTTCCTTCACTCAGATCATCCACCATGAATTCTAAAACACTGTTGGCAAGCCAAAATCACACATGTAAAGAATGGTTTCCTCCAAACAGGCTTGCTCTTTTTCCTTCCCAACTCTGAGGCTTGCATTCACTCCTCTGATGGCACCTTCTTTGTGTTCCTCAAGATTAATATCACCAATGAAAAAAACCTTTGATTGTGGATTCTCTATTAAATATTGTTCTATTTCATCTATGACAAACGTGAAACTATGTTCCAAGCAAGTGATAAGGTTTGACTCTGTGTTCATCTCCCTCACATACCCCAAGAATTTACCACCCTCTTCCCTGACTGGCAAGCATCACACTTTATCTCACCTATCTGGTTCTAGTGCTACCTAACTGGCTACATACTCCCCTTCTGTGCCACTAGACCCCACTACTATACAACAATCTGGCCTCCTATCCCAACCATCACCTTCTACTCACTGACCGAACTTGTGTCTCCAGCTACCCTTGCTCTGGTAATCAACAAGAATGCTACAATTCTAACACTGAAGCCCTGGCTGTACCACTGACACCGCCCTCCAAATCGGTCTCTCATATGATATGTTTACCACCCCTTGAACTATTATCTGAAAGAAGGCATTTTATCCACTGAAATGTGCTCTCATTACTTGGGTCTGACACACCAGTTATCCTGCGGTCTTCACAAGTTCTTAATTTGAACCAGTGGTTGCAGGTGGGGCCCACCAGCACTACTTTTTGGGGACCGGTGTTTATTTTACCTCATCAGACTTTGATCCAGAGCAAGAGAGAAAAATACACAAAAGGGGGAAAAAAGTACTGGGGAAAGACTGAGAAAAAGTGGCAAAGAGATAAATCATGGATGAAAACGAACCTGCGAGAGTGAGATAAAAGGACAGGGAGTGTGATGTGGTGGGTGAAAGAGGCATGAGGTGGAATCTAGACTAAGCAGCCTTAGTATTGGGCAACTAAGGCCTTTGATAGTACTGGCCACAGGCTGATGAGCAATACTTTGGGCCCCGGTACTTACTCATTTACAAATTAAGCACTGAATTCTTCGTATACTTCAAACTTCAGCTCACACACCAGGAATAGCTTCTTTTCCTAAACAATAAGCTGGATAGCCTAAAGACGACTTTAAACCTTGTATTGCTTTGTTTGAGCTGCGCACCCTGTACCTTCAATGAATAACCCCAAAATTACCCAGGCTTTCAGAATAGTCTCACCTACAATGTCTCATCACATACCCCGTGTTTCCACCCCAGATCCCTGTATCCATCTATTCCATACCTTGGATGAGGGTTCTATTTCATTCCGTATTCCCTCCTTGCGCCTCAACATAACTCAGGTCCATTCTGAATTCCTCACAGTCCCCAACTCTGAGCAATCTGATGGTCCTTTGAACTGACAATTCCTGCTGTCTCTTGGCATCAACACCAAATCCAAATGGTAAGCATAGATTGATAATCTAGTACAAATCAACCATGAGCAAATGGTCATGCCTTCCTTAAATTAGACTTCCTCTAGTGCTCCCTCCTCCACAACTGCATCTCAACCGAGGCACTCTCTATTGAATTGCCTGTTACTATTTGTCTCCTAACTTAAATCTACTGAATCTAACATAGACCTGGCACAGTGAAACTTCCCTATCATTAATGGATCTCCTACTTCCTCCTGCTTAATCATTATCATAACAGACATCAGGAGGTGTGAGCTCTCTGATTCATGTAAATATACTCACTTGCAATCACATATCTGCAGAAACCTTGCCAACATTTCAGTGTCTGAAGATTGAAATCAAAATGGCCTCCTCTCACTTCACCACATTGAGTGCTGTGTACCATCCTTGTGGGAAAGTGAGAATCTCTGTCAATCAAAGAATTGAACAGATTACTTCCCGACTGATTTACTCTTGCAACAATCTCTTCTTTGCTAATTTTAACTAGCAGTGGGACAATTCCTCACACGTAGCTGCCACTCATTAGCCTCCTTTCTGAGCGACAACAATTTCATCCAGCATTTTGCCAACGCCACACGACAAGTGCACCGTCTTTGATCTTATTTCTTCAAAGGCAGACTTTTCTTGGTATATGACCCAACCAAAATGTGGACTGGTCAGACCATTTCCAAATTCATTTCTCCCTTTGTTTTGATAACAATGTCACAGGCCAACCCAAACAAAGAGCCATCTGGGTGTGAATCACCAAAAATAATGATTCTACAGAACTTGCTCTATTATTGGATACTTGCTTGCCTTGCCCTTCTTTCCCAAGCGATGTGAACACACTCACCATTCAGTATAATATAGTCATGGTTGATTTACCTTTTTTCCAATAATAAAAAAGAAGAGGAAACATAATATCTCTGCCCAATGGGTCTCCACTGAGCTTAATGAAGAAAGAAAATAGGGAGAGGTGTTAGAGCAGAAATGGTGATAAAACTCCTCACCCCTCATCTAGCAAACGTCTGAGCTATTAGAAGTACATTAAAATGCATCTTTAATGTCACAACCTATCCCATAAGCTCCCAGCTTGATTCAGGTAGAAACCAAACTTAGCTACTATTGAACTTTATCAAGCAGGCCACCAATCCCGCCCTTGTTGTCTCATCACTGAATATATTAGGAAATGTGAAGAGTTTGTCAACTTCTTTTTGGAAAAGCTTTGAATTGTAGTGAATAATAATAATCTCGTGTAATGAGCAAATAACCTGCCACTCTAAAACCAAAGGGTGTCAGGCTGGGTGCTACGAATAAATGAATGCAGAAAATTGGTAGATACAGCAATATCTACAATGGCGAGGCTATTCTTACATATGGAAAAGGCCCCATACAGGGTTATGGGAAACATGACCGAGAACCAATGCTTAATATTTTAAGCCCAAAAAGAACAGTTGATGGACAGAATGCAGACCAATGTCATACATTCACCCCAGTACACAGATCTGGGCCTAAATCAATCGTTTTTTTGCTCACCTGCCATTCCAGTTTGAACCCAGCCATAAGCAAATCAGTCTTGACCCTGTGCCCAATGGGAACAGTCCAGTCCGAACTGCCAGGCCTGGTCCTCCCTGGACCGGAAACAAGCATCCTAGGACCGGTTGCATGGTGAGCAAAAGAATGATGGATTTAACCCAGATGTCTTGATTGGGGGTGAATGTTTTTATTTGCTCTGCATTCCGTCCATCAACTGTGTGTCAGTTGCTTCCTCGCCCTAAGTGCGCCGGGTATGCCCAGACGTGGGTCCCGGGCTCACTGTGCAACTGGATTCAAGCTATCCAGGCTGATGAGGGGTGAAACCCCGAAACCGGTCCTAGGATGCTTGTTTCTGGTCCAGGGAGGACATGGCTTGGCAGTTCGGGCTGGACTGTTCCCATGCGGCACAGGGTCAAGACTGATTTGCATAGGGCCAGGACTAAACTGGGATGGCATGGTGAGCAAAAGAATGATGGATTTAACCCAGATCTCTTGACTGGGGGTGAATGTTTTGATTTGTTTTGCATTCCGTCCATCAACTGTGTGTCTGTTGCTTCCTCGCCCTAAGTGCGCCGGGTATGCCCAAATGTGGGTCCCGGGCTCACTGTGCAACTGGATTCAAGTTATCCTGGCTGATGACGGGTGAAACCCCGAAACCGGTCCTAGGATGCTTGTTTCCGGTCCAGGGAGGACATGGCTTGGCAGTTCGGGCTGGACTGTTCCCATGCGGCACTGGGTCAAGACTGATTTGCATATGGCCAGGACTAAACTGGGATGGCGTGGTGAGCAAAAGAATGATGGATTTAACCCAGATGTCTTGATTGGGGGTGAATGTTTTTATTTGTTCTGCATTCCGTCCATCAACTGTGTGTCTGTTGCTTCCTCGCCCTAAGTGCGCCGGGTATGCCCAGACGTGGGTCCCGGGCTCACTGTGCAACTGGATTCAAGCTATCCTGGCTGATGAGGGGTGAAACCCCGAAACCGGTCCTAGGATGCTTGTTTCCGGTCCAGGGAGGACATGGCTTGGCAGTTCGGGCTGGACTGTTCCCATGCGGCACAGGGTCAAGACTGATTTGCATATGGCCAGGTCTAAACTGGGGTGGCATGGTGAGCAAAAGAATGATGGATTTAACCCAGATCTCTTGACTGGGGGTGAATGTTTTGATTTGTTCTGCATTACGGCCATCAACTGTGTGTCTAATATTTTAAGCCAGTTGTAGGTGAAGGGCATTGGCACTCATTTGTAGGGACTAGACATACATTTCATCAGCAGACTTGGACCCAGAGCAAAAGATAACAAGCATTTGCAACGCAATAGGTCTCGCATTTGCGAAAGTTTAACCTATTTGCATTGTAAATGACAATGCCTTTTATTTATCTGTTTTGATAATCAACACATAAATAAAAGGCATTGTCATTTACAATTCCAATAGCTCAAACTGTTGTAAGAGCTATTTCATTTTAAAGAACTGGCCGCCATTGTCCTGGGCTGCTTGGAAAGTGAAAGCATGCATGGCGCTCTGAATGTTGCAGGAAAGCATGTCCTGCCTGCAGTAGGAGAAACTCATTAAAGAAAATAGTGCTTACACACATACCATGTAACAACAGAAGTAAAGGGGCCAGTCCTCATGGGAGGTTACGAATGAAGACAAGGCGGTACTAAGGAGGGACTACCACGCCTATTAACGAATCAGAAGCCAGCATTTAAAAAGGACAATGACACAAGCCAACGAAAAATATGGGCGGAGAGTGGGCAGAGAGTGGACAGAGCTACAAGTCCATACTCGAATACAGCGTGCCTCGCAGAGCAGTGCATGCGCTGCCCAGGCTCGACCAAAAAGGGAGACATGTGGTGACGCGTTCTTCCTATTTTTCTTTTTGCTTAGCAGGTATACTAATGCACATTATATACCCATATCTGAAGAGTGACTTTCATTTTAAGTTTGACCATAGTTAGCAATTTCCACATTCTCATTAACCATAGATTATGTTTGCTTACGCTAAGTTGACCGTAGTAAATGTAGAACTCAGTAAAAAAAATAAGTTCTGCTAACATCAAAACTGTGCTCTTGGCAGCTGTGTGTTATCTTACTCTTTATTCTCATTTTAGGACCCAAGCTAAATGAAACAGTTTGAATAGCAATAGCTTTCAGTTGTTTTAATCTATATGATAAAATGTATTGTTGCTAGTATCACTGTAACTGGACATTGGTTTCATGCACCTGTGCCCTGGACGGTCTGCCCCTGATGTTTAAGCCAGTACAAGATATCTTTTGAAGGCCTTGCAGCATTGAGTTTTCTTATTGTGATGCCTGTGAAGGAGAATGCAGACATCTTATCATCTAATGCAAGATTTTGGCTGGTTCCTGCCTCATGAGAACCTTAGGAAGTTGTACTTTGCTTTAGCACTTGTATGTTTGATTATGCTTTGCTGAGTTAGTCAGATTCAGATTGCCACTGTCTGTTTTTGAATGCAGATGCCATTTCCTCTCTTAAGACCCCAAACCTATTTGTCCTGCTCACAAAGTTTAACTCTTGAGCAAATGTATTCCTCTTTGTACGTCTAAACCTTCATTTGGCTCTGCCCTTAGAGGTTTAACTTGCTGGCACCTGCTGCTTACATTTTCCCAACCTCTCCTGAAACTTTAGTTTAGGTTTAGTGAATTCCTCTTCAGGGGAACTGAATCTTACTCAATTTGCATATGACTATCTTTAAATATCTTGTCTTGTCTTGCATTTACTATTTTGACCTACTTTGGATTATATTGGACCATGTTGTAACAAGGTGATTATTGATTTATGACAGATCTGACTGATTTGAGTTTGTAACTTTGCTAATCTGCTAATAAACCTTTATGGTTTGCAAATCTACTACTCTCTGTCATTATTGTGGGGCAAATTGTGCTTCACTGCTACTGCTGTACTGTTAAACTGTTGATGGTAAGCCTCAATTCGAGACAAAGGTCCATCCACCCAGGTACAACTTGTACTTGAATTTGCACCAAATGTTTTCCACAGTGCTAACTTCATTCTCTGGCCCATCACAAGAAAGGAAGAAGAGAAAGGTGAAAAAAAAGGGGAAAAGGGAGAAAAAAGGAATGGGAAAAAACCTACATGAATTAGATATAGCGGTAGGATGGAAGTGTAGGGTTGCTGAGGAAGAGGCGTGAGGTGAAATTTAGACTATGCACTGTGAGAATCAGCAACTACGGAATTCAGCAGTGCCAGTAGCGAGCTCCTTAGAAACATAGGGGCATATTTACAAGGCCCTTGCGCCAATTTTGTGTCATTTTTAACTTGGGAAAAGTGACGCAAAAGTGGCGCAAGGGGCTTGTAAATCTGCCCCATACTTTTTTATAAATTAAGCTCTGACCAGGATGTGTTATGAGAGAGTGGCCCCATGGAGAATCATGAAACTGATGTTTTTTCTCAATGGACCTGGCCGGCTTCGCTTTGGAATGAGACACAAGTCGCTTTCCTTTCTGTAAACTCTGCAGGAATCTTGTGGCTCGTGTACTGTTTTCCATCGGTCTGCGATGAAAGACAAGCGGCTGCGCCACTCCCTTGCGGTTCGGTGTTATTTTCTGCTTCGTGACTGCTGGCGGATTTTAGCGTCCTGGTGACTGGTGTGCGAAAGTGAGTACTCAGTTCTGTTCTTATTGAGATTGCCAAATTCTGAACATTCGCAGTGGGAGGAGTCTAAATGGCCGCTGAGCAGGGGATGGTAATAATCTCTATATTTTTTCCATCACATTTGTATTTCAGTGACACAAAAATTTAGGACGCACGTCCAGGGCGCTTACACCAGCCCCAGGGGGTCACATGTCCATGTCATGGTACATGACTGAGTTCGTAGCGCGCGAGCAGCATTTGAACAGCTTGCCTGTCCCACACCTATGTGTCAATGTATGGCTTCTTCCACAGACCTCGAGGACATTCTGCTCAGGTTAAGTCTGTAGTGTCCTGCTCGACACATTCTAGTGTTTCACCTTGTATTACACCCACACTAACACCCACCCATCACAGGCATCACCGGTCAGGTGACCCTGCTAATAAAAGGGGCAGGGCGCACATGCCCTGGCCCAGTTCCAGTACCCAGCCACACTGCATCTGGGTCCACTATTGGTAGCATGTGGGCCCAGGGCCCACAACACTACAATGACGACGAGGGGGTCTTATCCCGTGTGTGAGGTAGCCGCCGCCTCACAGTTCCTCGAGGAGGGAGTATGGCCCGAGGCACCCTGCACCTGCCACCGACGCTGTCCTGACCAGCCCTAAGGTGGGAGAGAAGAGACTGGTCGCATCCCACAGTCCGGCGCTCCCGTTGCCGCCCACATGGTGAGTCGCGGCAGGACCAGGTGGACAGCGTGCTAAGGAGGGGTCCACAGCCACGAGCAGAGACCTCGAACAACCCTGAGGTACGGCAGGGCCAAGGACTGCTCATGCCCACATGTACTGAGGTGCCCGCAAGTTGCCCGCCGCTCACCGTTCACCCATGCTATTCAGAGGTGCGGTGAAGCTATGGCATTGCAGCACTGGCCGGCAAGCGCAGGGAGGTTGTACCAGCTCTGAAAGTCCAGACGGCCACTGCCAAACTAAGTCTGCCGCCCGACTCCAGCACCCAGCAGGTAGTGCCCCGGCCTCTCACAGCGCAGCGCGGCACCCCTCCCTGACTGCGATCGAAGGAGGAAGTACTGCGACACAGTCAAAAATAAACGGCATGAATTAAGGCTGCACCGGCCTGATCGAGCCCATGCTACACCCGGTAGATTCTGCTGCCCCTGTTAGGCCTGTGAGGTCCCCGCTGCAAGCAAGGAGTGCCCGAAGCGGCGAGAAAGCCAGCGGCCCTGTCACCCACCTGCCCTCAAGTGCACCACGAGATGCGGTAGAACTGAGCAAGCCCCGAAGAGTCACAGCGTGCATCTGTCTACTTCCACAGGCAAGCGCGGAGAGGTGCTGGCGGATTGACACTATAAGCCACGCCTGTCAAGCCTTTGCCTACCCTGCGTCGGTTCCTGGAGGCCCGGTTGGGAGAGAAGACATGCGGCATCTGGACAGCCACCGGGAACTCGAGCAAGAGTGTCCAGCACCACCAGTCCCCACGGCGCGAGGCCCGCAGCGTTGGGAAAGCTGCCGGGGCCCGTGCTGGGAATAGCGCTGCACCGCCACCTAGTGGTCCTCTGTCACCTCCGCAACAGAGGAAAGGAGAGTGCCAGCCATGGCTCCGGTGGAAATGAAGAGAGACGCAGACCAAGAGTGAAATCACCACACTAGGGGCATAGGTCAGCAAAGAGTTTTGACTCACCTGTGTGCCCGCAAATGCTCTTCTCTGCTTGCCCCGCACCTACACGAAGTGTTCCTCACCATACCGGCACCTCCAGCGCCCACGGGGCCCGCGGCATTCAGGAACAGCTGTAGTGGTCTCCTTCTAATCGCTCGCAGCGCCATCTAACTCCTGAGTCCCTACACCGCACCAAAACAGCACAGGGCCCGGTACCTTCGTCTCCTGTGTCAGCCAAGGCCCGCAGTTCCAGGGAAGACTGCCGGGGCGTGTGAGTTTAAACACTACACTGCCACCCAGTGGCTATTCCCCTGCACTGCACCCAGCAGGAGTGATTGAATATAGAAAGACTGAGTCACATTTCCCACATGGTTCTAAAGGACACAGAGCCCTAGACTGTTCTAAAAGAGGCATTTTAAATTAGTATACATATGCTGCCTCCAGCACAGAGTTGGCGGATGGGAAAATCAGTCAGCTAGTAACACTCCAAGCCTGCGTTTTCCCCAAGAGATAGATTGCAAGGCAGCAGTTTGAACACCTTGCGGTCATAGAAGAAACAGAGACTGACCCGGAGAGAACAGCAAGGCAGCACATGCCCCCCTAGTGGTTTCCTGCCCTTGGCACATGGACGGGAGAAGGACTGGAAACCTCCCAAAAAAAGAGCCACAAGAAGCCCAAAGCCATCAAGCCAAGGACGCTGCCAAGGGTACAGTGACGCCTGGAGCAACCAGAATGCAAAGCCTCCAGCCAACTGCCCCCACCTAGTATCACAGGAAAGACAGGTGCAGAGCGCGCACCACCAGTGGCTGCCCAACGCCACGGCCAGCAAGGAAATCGCGCCACTCGCCCCTACGGGGTGAACAGACATCACCGCAAGTGAGAAGAGTGCACCGCATGCCACAGGGTTGATCGTACAACGCCACAAGCTAGAAATAAACGGCAAGTCAAGCGCCAGCCGAGGGCACCCATGATGGAGAACCGAACACGAGTGCAAAGTCAGAGGCACGCAGAGGGCCGCCCATCAGACCTGACAGCATGGGCAGCAGCCCAGGAGAGAGAGAGACCTCTCCAAAGAGAAGGAATGCTGAAGGCAGCAAGGAGATTTTGCATGCCTCTGCCGCACCAGCAAAGCCCCGCTGTGGGCCAAAAGACAGCACAGTGTCCTCCCTCACACTGCCTCAAGACGGAGTCGCCAGTGGCCCAAGACAGGCAAGAGGAGAGTCGCACACTCCATGTGGTAAGCTGCCACCGCAACATGTGCTCCAACGACAGGCGACAAGTGGCCGGACACCATATTCCACAGCAAGAAGGAGCACGTCACACGAAGTGACCAACCCGCCAAGCATGCCTGCATGGAGGCATGAGCAGGCGCTATGATGGCGCTGGCTCGAGGCGCAAGCACGACGCCCTCGAGAGAAGAGGTAACCTGCCATCCTGGCCGAGGACCACCGTGGAAATCCCTGAGTAGGGGATGGTGCCTGTGAAAGGTCCTCAAGAGGAAGAAGCAAGTCCTACTGACAGGAAAGACCTGCGACAGGTCCACAGAAAAGGAAAGACCGTCCCAAGAACCGGACACGACCAGCGAAATGTCCATGTGGCGCAAACATGAGACATGTGGCAGGCCGCCACTTCCGAGTGATGGACCTGGTCGGAAGAGGGAGAAGAGCGTGGCATGACGCCACTCCGTGAAGAAAGGAAGGAGAGTGGCATGACGCCACAGGGCAAACCACCACCACAGGCACGCAAGAAGGAAAGAAGAAGAGCGACAGGACAGAGGACTCGTGCCAGCACTGGAGAAGGTGTTCATCAGCACAAGCCAGCAACCGGGGTGCAGAGACGTCACTGGAGACAGCTTTGCGGGAGGACCAACCGTAAGCCGCTAGCAAGCGCGATCTGCGTCCAGGCCCCACGCTTCGCAGTTCGACCGTCCTCTCACCTGTCACCGGCTACTTGGCATCGATAGCACCACACCTACCAAGAGCACCTGCTGGAAGACAACTGCAAGTGGCCACGAAGTCCCTCCAGTCCTCAATCCATGAAGTCACCGAAAGCAAGAGATCACCGCCTGTTTGCCCAACTGAAGGAAAGTTACCATGTTCATCGTCCAAAGTGCATCATCACCAAGAACATCAAAGGAGCATCGTACCACCAGGTTGGATCCAACCACTCGAGACAGCCGGAGTTCAACGAGGCATTCCTAGTGCTGTGGGACGCTAGCCACCCAGGAACCTTCTGTGTGCCCCTGTAAACCTGAAGCCTGCCGAAGAAGAGCATGCCCGACCATTAGACCATCCACCCTTGGGGTTACACGAGGCTTGGCCATGGCCCTGTTGGGAGTTCCGCAGTGACCCCTCAGCGCGGCCTACGAAAGGCCCGCACAGCCCACGCGGTCACGTGGCAATCCAAGGGCAAGGGCCTCAATGGAGTTCCTGTGAGAGGGGAATCCGAACAGGAGAGATGCGTCGGCAGCAGCTCCACGACTGGCACCGGGAAGCATGGAGGTCACAGATGAAGACTGGTCACCCAAAGACCATCTGAGGAAGGCATAGAACCCGAGTCCTGATGGCAAGAACACCGAGACTGAGACACCACCCTTTGCAGCTACAAGAGCGAATTGGCTGTGGTCCTGTTGGCAGTTCCTCAGTGACGCCTTCGCGCGGCCTACACGAAGCCCGCACAGTCCACACGGTCCCATGGCAGCCCGTGAGGCAGGCCCTCCAGGAAACTCCTGTGAGAGGGGACTCCAGGCAGGAGAGACAAATCTGAACCTGCTCGGCTATCGGGAACTGGAAAGACCATCAAGTACGTCGCCTCCAAGGAAAGGCCTCATCCACCAAGAGCCTCCTCAATAGCTGTAGGTTTGCCGTCCACCGGAAACTGAGAGCCTGCAAGATCTCCAAAGTGGACTCCACCACCGCTCCAGATGCACCGCTATTTTGAACTTTGTAAATAGACTCCAACACCGTGAGACCAGGCCGGTCTGAACTACATCGCCAAAGTGGGCTAAAGCATCCTGACCATACGGTCCAGAGCTCCAGCACTGCCCGGCAGAGGGTCTGAAGAGACTCATTGGTGCTGTGTATTGTTGTTTGTTTCTCTTACAGGTTGGACTTTTGTTTGTTTCTTTTCCATTAAAGTTTGGGAGGGATGTAGTGTCCTGCTGGACACGTTCTAGTGTTTCACCCTGTATTACACCCCCACTAACACACACCCATCACAGGCGTCACCGGTGAGGTGACCCTGCTAATAAAAGGGGCCGGGCGCACGTGCCCTGGCCCAGTTCCAGTACCCAACCACACTGCGTCTGTGTCCATTATTGGTAGCATGTGGGCCCAGGGCCCACAACACTACAAAGTCCTCATTTAGCACCCTTTGATTTACGACAGGACTTGAATGAATGAAGGGAGGAACGAGGACGCTTTATCAGCTTTGGGCACAAACAACTCTAATGTTAAAACAGCACAAAGGCATGGTGGAAAGAGCCGTGTTCATACATGCTCATTTCTGTTTGTTGGTGGCAGCGTATCTGAAGTCATGTTTGGTTTGGGTCAGGAACCGTGGGCTTAAGGCTTCGTTGACAGAAGAAAGTGGGACACTTGCCTTTTTTAAATCCCTCTGAGCAGAAAGGCACATACCGCCCAGCTTATCTCCTCTCGGGGTTCCTGAGTTTATTATTCAAAATACAGTGGAATGAACTGCAGGCCCGACTGCTAGTATAAAACTGCTTCTGTGCACTGTATACAGGACCAATGTTTTGGAGAGTATGGGGCTTGTCCAAGGAAGTTGCTATCAGGGATTAAGTGAAGTTTTGCATCACGAAGAGGGGCGGACTGTGCATTTTGTACAATGTAAGGAGCTATTATTACCACTGTGATAGAATTTCCACTTAGCCTTTCATCATTCCAAGATAAAGAATACACAATATCACTTGTTTCATGTGCAGCTGCATCATAATAAGCTGAGAGAGGCACTTTCACTTTGGTGTGGCTGCAGAACTCTCTTTGCAGATAGTCACATTTCTTCTGCCCGGATCCTGCCGCTTTAATGCCGGTTTCTTCTTCTTCAAGGGATGGCTTTGTTTTCTCCCAGCTCCAGAGGGAGTCTCTTCTCCAATCAAAGTGTTTGACTTTGCACACATTCTTTTTTTTTTTAGAAGTTGCCTGGTCTGTTAGCTTTACAAACTGGGCATGATGATCCAGTTGTATCCATGTACGAATGTTATATGTATTCATGTATGTACACATTGATGTCTCATGTATGTATAAATGTATATATTCATGTATGTAAGGATGCATGTATATTAATATATGCCTGTATATGTATGCATATCTGTAAATATGTAAATAGACATGTATATACACATGTATGCATCTATATTTACATATGAGCATGGATGCATTTGCAATCATAATTTATATAGCGCAAACTTGTGATAAGCACAAGTACACTGGGCAAGCGAATATTGGCTATTTTTCCAAACAATTCCCCCCAAAAAAACATGGCTAAAAGAAATTGTCTTTTACAATGCCAATAGCTCAAAATCTCGCAAATGCGAGACCTGTTGCATTGCAAATGCTTGTTATGTTTGGCTACTTACTGCTTTAGCAAACTACATGTAAGAGGATTGAGAATACACATATCCCTACACACTTGTGTATGTATCTACATCACCTTTTTAGGGTGAGCCCACTCAGGACCACTGACCAAGACCTCATAGAACTAGCCCCAGTAAGTAGATTTACTAAAGTCACACTATACTCAATAATTTTATTTGTGAATATATATCAATTTATTATGAATGTTTGTTAATCAAAAAGTTAAATTTGTGCTTGTAAATCTGATATGTGTGCACCTACGTGTCACTTAGACGCAGGGGCGGCAGGTAATTTTAGCAGGGAGGGGGTGGGCAGGCCACACACTCACACACACCCATGCATTCACAAATGCACACACCCCCATTCACAACACTCACTCACAACAAATTCATACATTCATACATACACACACGCACCAAACATAAAACTTACCTGCACCGCAACCCCCTGAGAGGGAAGCCTCGGAGGTCCCAGGAGCAGGGGCGGCTTCTCCGCTAAGGCAGAGGAGCGTCGCCCCACTGCTACTGTGCAGCAGTAAAAGAAAGGAAAAATAAAATGATAATAATGTGATGTTACTATCATTTTATTCTTCCCTGCTTGGCAGCATGTGGTGGGCACACTAAAGTGCGCATGATGCTTTGACCAGCCCCCTCGGGCCAGAAAAAAAGTCATGCGCAATTTAGCATGTTCTCCATGCAGGCTGCATTACAGCCTGCATGGAGAACATGCCCAGGCACCCAGTCCCTGTCTGAGTGCCAAACCACGGTGCTTAGATAAATCACAACGCTGCATTGCAGCGTTGTGATTGGTTTAGGGGAGCCAATCACAATGCTACATTGCAGCACTGTGATTGGCTCAGGGGAACCTAGCTGCTTCCTGTTCGGCGGAGGAGAGACAACGTGGGACAGAGTGGCGAGGAGGTAAGTGAATTTTTCTTTTTTTTACACTTATACCTCCTTACCCCCTCGCCCCACCACCCGAGATCCGTGCTGGCTGCCACTGCCCAGGAGGTTTGACTTTTGCTCAGCTTCGCAGACACTCTTCTTTCCGGGAAACCGATGGGTTGCAGCTGTTCAGGGGTAAAAATATCTTTGTGATTCGAACCCCTCTGAGCAAATATGCTCTCATGGGCAGGTTTGAGGGAGATCCGGTGTGGATCCACCTGTAAAGTTTAGTGAGAAGCAACAAATTCAGAAGCACATGGTTATTCACAAACTTTTTACAAGATGTTGAACACCCAAAAACTGTTCATTAGGTCAAGCCCCGAAGTATGTATTTTTTTTAAATGGGAAAGGAAAGGGAACACCAACAAAAATTGGGTGTATGGTGGAGGATTTCTCATGGGTGCCAAACATTTTTCCTTAGAGAAACAGAAAAAAGTTTCAAAGTGTGCAACAGAGACGTATATAAGCACTCGTGACACTCTGTATCAATTCAAAATTCTCAGGAGTAATCCTGGATTTGTTTAAGAATTATTCAAAAGTCGGAATTTTTCTCAAAATGTAAATTTCTGGTGTTTCAATGAGCACTATTTTTATTCGGGATTATGGCGATCACTGACGTTTTGTTCTAAAAAGGCTTCCAAGAACTGAGCTGATCACCACTGGGAAATTCTAAGATGCAGTTAGTTTTTAAGAGTAAATTAACCAACCTTGAATGATCAAATGATTAGTGTGGTGTGAAAGGCACTACGAAAAATGACTAGTTGCCCATATGTCCATAGGAATGTGCACTGGATCTCAAAGCACCGATTGTGTGGCTGTAAGACTTTAGTAACAACCACCCTGTGGTAACTCATCTCATGTCATCGACAAATAAGCATCTGAGGGGCCTCCTGTGAACCATAAGATCCTCTCACAATTCATATTTCCACTTCGCATTAAAACACACACAACTATTTGCATGCATTGTATGAGCTCTCCTATTTTCCAAACTTAAAAGTGAAAATGTCAGTGTCTGCCCGTTGGAATTCCATGCTGCACATGCTGTACCATTTAACTGAGCAGTAGTGTAAATGAATACATCACTTCTCATGCAAAGCATGTGGAGCCTAATTTACAACAATATGACGCATCCGTGTGCTTTCCCCTGCGCTGGCGCAGAATTGGCTGCCATGCGCTAACGCAGGCACCCTTGCACCATGGTGCACGGCTGTCTGCATTGCGGGATGATTGTTTTTGTACAAGAAGGGACACCTTCCTGCACAAAAAAAATAATTGATGGTGTTTTCCTCTTTCTATGTGTGCTGCAGAATGCAGCACACATTCTTTAAAAAACGAGGAGAAATAAAAGTATTTCTCCTCATTGCGCCTCCTTACGCCTGCCCTGGGGAGGCGTTGGTTTCTGACGCATTCCCAGGTCCTTATTATCCGAACCGCAAAAAGGCTATGTATATCTGGCTCTAAGTGCTGTTAGTAAGAAGAGCTCTGCAAAAAGCTACTGGATGAGGTTGCATGGTACAGCATCTACAGCCACACAGCCATAAATTACAGAAAATTAGATGTTATGAACTTAGAGCCTTATACAAAGAAGTCACATCATGTGCCAAGAGCAATTTCACCAGATGTACAACCATCTCTGAGTTAAGAACACTAGAAACAGGAATCCTCAATTGCACCTTACTTATCTCCGACCTTAAAGACTACAACATGGCACCAGCACCTTACTCTACTTCTCTACGTCCTAAGAAAGATTACAAACTGCTTATCCCATAAAATAGTCACACACACCTGCTCCAGGTTTTAGGATTGCACAAAGCACATGCACTTTGACAGAGAGTAAGGATTTTGGGCAAATCACTCGCTGCTAAAGGGACAGGATTAGGTAATGGAGAATTGATGGAATACCAACTGGTGATATGTTCACTGGTGATGTATCGGTCAACAATGGGCATCCCTCTATATTTAAACCATGTTGCACCCCCTACTTACAAACAAATTTTAATGCTAGGACAAATTGTACAGCTTTAAACAAAATCGTTGAACGCATGCCAGAGTAACTGGCTTATAGCTGGAATTGCGAATTTAAGTAGCTGTTTCTGTTCGATGTTTATGGTTTTACTGTTATGCAATGGTTTTAATGAACTTATGCAAATAAACTTGATACAAAAAAAAAACTTGATGTGTATTTAGCCGGGAAGGAAACGCACTGGTTAAAGTTTCAAACTTTCCCTTTTCATGGCATCAAGTTTGCATCTGCCTTGTCCTGGCCATACCATCTGGCCTTTTCGGAAGAGAAAGCTGAGGTCGCAACAACAGGAAACATCAAATTTACATCTAGGTTTGGGGCCAGCGTCCTCCAATATACCTCATGTGTAATCCAGCCAAAGAGGAGTCAATCACCCTCTACGGAGTTGAACTATGGACAGCCCAGTGCATCCTCCCACACCAGGGTCATCCTAATGCATGCTATTGAAAAGCCTTCACATGTACCCCAGGCCTTTCTCCTTGTCTCTTTGTGTACACAGAGGCTGATTGAGCCGTGAGAGAACCTGAGCAGGAGGCAAGTAAGTGTGTGCTCTGCTACTCTGCGAAACCTAACTTGCTGGCTTCAGAGCATCTGGTGGAAGCATAATGGTATGAACACATCCAGTCTCAGCCTTTAGTCGCCAAAAGAACATTTGATTTAAAGAAATGTCAAAAATTTGGAATTTCAAATGATTACTTTCTGTCAAGAAGAAATGATTTAGCAAAATTGTTCATAAAAAATAAACTGGATCTGGCGAGTATGATGAACTCCAGAGAAGCTTGGCACAGAAAGGATTATAAGCTTCATTGCTCCCTGTGGCAACATACTCAAAGGACATGACAAAGTGTTGCATTAGACAGCTACTCTGCCCAATGTGGAGATGAGATGTCTATTTGCCTTGGCTAAAGCAGAGCTCCTGCCACTAAATAACTCTGCAAGAAAGGATCTAGCAATGCAAACATTTGCACTGGTCGCACAGATGAAGCAGAAGATATTTACCTCCTTTACCTGCCCTAGATATAGCGGCTTGAGAGCAGACAGTGTTGGGAAAGTGCTGTCCTCATTTGCATCTGCAAATTACAAGACATTGTCTACCTACTAGGAGATCAAGACCAAAGGTAAAAGGACAAGTGGCATCCTTCTTGCTGAGAAGGTCCGGGCTGAGAGACAAAGGACTGACGCTGAACCAAAGCATCTTAGAAGTGCACACCCTTAAGAGTTTAAAAGGCAGTGCAGAGCCGGCTACACTAGATCATACTACAAGGAAAGAGATGAAGATCCATAGAAACCAAACACTCCCTATCCAGGAAATCAAAGATTACCAGAGACTGAATGGACATGAGTAGGTCTGAAAACGATTATATAGTTTTCTCCCAAAACCCTGGATATTTTAAACTCTCTTCCCAGTGATTTGATTTAAAAAAATCTTTCTGCTCCTTTTTTTGTTTTTTTCCTGCCTTCAAATTATTTTTACACAGAATACTTTAATCCTGGGTGAATGATAATAAAATATATAATTGAAAAATTGAATGATATAACCATAGTATATTTAACTGTGTAATCATTGTTTGTCAGATAAAAAAAAGCAAAAAACGCACTTATTATGATGAGGACAGTTGCATACTGTTACTAAATTTGAAATAATATACTTGGAGAATAAAATATCATACTATCCAATAGATCAGTGTTTACCACACTGTGGGCAGGAACCACTGGTGGATTGCAAGACAATTTTGGGTGGGCTGCGAAGGTACTTGTATATGTCACCTTCAAAGCTTGTGCTTGTTTTGTAAGTCACTCCTCCCCAGTCCTTATGGTCAAAATACTTTTATTACAAAGTAAAAACACCATGACACCAGCTGATAGCTGCCCGCATGTTCCCAGTGATGTGTGTGCTCTCTCATTGTCATATTTAAATCATGTTACAGCAGATTAAACACTGTTCTTGTTCTCGACGAAGATGGGAGACGTGAAGACATGGAAATATATCAGTGGCTAATCTGCTGTATTTGGACTCTTAGGTGTGGGAAGGAGTGAGTTACAACTCAAGCACAAGTTTTAAATGTGACAGACTCTGACTCAGTCCTACTGGCCTTCCAGCAGGACTGGCCTGCAAGTAATTACATTACATTGTCTAGGAAGCCTAGTCCTTCTCTGGCCCTGAAGAAAAGCACATGCAGCTGATAATCCTTAGACACTGTGGGCTGCAGCCCCAAACTCAGGTCGAGGCAACTGTGCTACAAAAACAACAGAAAGCAGGTGCTACAAATTTGTTAAGGTCAGGAATGTCTATGTAGCATCTCTCGATGGAGCTCGATTTCAGCTTTCAGGGATTAGAAGCAAACTATAGCCATATTTTATTGTTAGTTACCAGTAGCGGCCCGTGGTGGGAATGCTGCCGGGCGCTGACGTGGGGCGAGGGAGAGGCAGGGTGGGGGGTAGTAAACTACGGATTATGGCCGATTAGAGGTAAGTAAACATATAAATAAATAAAACGAATTTCGTTGCGCGCGATGCATCGCCAAATGCGATGCATCGCGCGCAACGAAATTCGTTTTATTTATTTATATGTTTACTTACCTCTAATCAGCCATAATCCGTAGTTTACTACCCCCCACCCTGCCCCTCCCCACGTCAGCACCCGGCAGCACTCCCACCACGGGCCGCTACTGTTAGTAACACAAGCCGAAGAAAGTCCCTGGTGCTCAAAAATCTGATTACCAGACAATGTACGCAACTGCCCCATCCGCCAGCCACCAGGGGGTTGTTATTGCAGGCAGCAGATTTCTTTCTTTACAGTAAAAATTCGCCCCTGCTTCATGTCAATTAAAGCTAGGTTGGTCGCAAAAGTTTGTTGTTCTAAGAATAGGGGCGTGGTTCTAAAACGTTTGGGAAGCACTGCACTAGACACATGTGTCTTGCTGTGGATGATGTAATGATATCAACAACAATGTCCTGAAGGTATCATTCATAAATCCAATAATACATTTAGTACAATACTATAAAATGTACTGTATGTTGTCACAAATGGATCAAAAAAGGAAAGAAAAAGGTGATATGGCCGAGGAATGTCAAAAAAGTAATCATGTGTTTAATTACAATAGCTATTTTAGCAGCATCGAAAATACGTGTAAAGTGAAAGGTGCCCAAAATGCATAATGTACATCAAGTGCTCAGAATTGTGCAGGTGATGTAGATTGTCAGACCAAAAGGGACAACAATGGTGAAAAGGTATAACAATCATTCATGTGCATGGAAAAGTAGATAATTCATAATGATTCCATGGCTCATATATATATATATGCAGTAATCCCCATCTTTTTCAGTCGGTATAATGTCGACGGTGTTTTGACCTTTCATAATTCAACAGGTCATCATCACGATAAAAAGTTTAGAGGAACACCCAAAAAATTGATTTCTGCATAAAAGAACCATAAAAGATAAATTAAGAATTATTCCTCATTTAAATAATTGGAAAAATAACAAAAGGCCATATCAGAGGTACCTGCAAGATTGGTACTGAGGTCACCTGAAAAAACACAAATATTAAAAAGCTGGACAATTAATCCAAAAGCTGGGTGATGTACAAAGTGTAAAAATGTGCCACCAGTGATAAACACTTGGAGAGAAAAAAAGGATAAAAACTTATGAATTAGGGCTGTGGTTGAAATAGTCCTAAAAGTTTTTCAACAACAAGAGATAAGAAAGTTCATTGACTAAATGTGGGAAGAATAGATTAGGAGGGCTTATGTAGGTGAACTCACAAAGGATAATAATGGCGAGTTGTGCTTAAAGCAAATGGAGACCGAACCCGGAAGTGGTCAGTCAAAGGAAATCAACCTAAAAAAATTAAGACAGTGGGCTAAAGTTAGCCCCTATAAATTCAAGGTAATAACGTGCTGCCTGAGGTATCCAGGATAAAGACAAAGCAATTGAGTGTGGAAGATTATTGAATCAGGGACGCTAACATGTATGCGAGGGGTGCCATCGACAACGTGAGGAAGTGTGTAGGAATATAAATAAGGGCCCTATACAAGGGTGATACGGAGTAAAAATTGAGAAAAAACCTGATAGAAAATATATAATGATGGATGCTCTGAAGTATGAAATCGAATATAAAGGCGATATAGAAATGGTGCCACAAGAAAACTAAAAAAATAAGTATGTGGCAGTGCCAAGAAAAGAGGCCAATCAAATATGGACCAGAGGCCTGAGTATGCAGCCTAAGTGTGTAAATTGATGGTGCTTGATGAATATCCCGATGGGAAGTGATAACTTGGGCTTTTTGTCCAGACATAACTAGTCAGACACAATACTGATCTGTAGCAGGCATGGGCCTCTCTATGGTCACCAGGCTACCATGCACTCACAGAATCACAGGAAAAGGGGAAACCTAGGATTCCTCCATCCCTGGCGACTTGGGTAATGCCTTGCTTTACCTGTGGTGAGTGGTTATAGAGGTTAATTGTTAACTTTTTTGAAAATAATGGTGGCCACTTTCTGAGACTACATTTTCTGTCCTATTATTAACATAAGATGTCCTATGAAATCTACTATATAAACAACAGGAGGGAGTGGGGCGCTTAAAGGCTCAGCATATGGGCCCCTAGAGCATATCAATTCTATCAAACAAAGTATGCATTTCCGGAGTAGAAGAAAATTTAGAAAGATTGGTCGGTATAACTGTATCTATCCACAGATAGGAGCCGGAGTCTCCTCTTTTTGGAACTAGGGCCCTCACACACCCAGTTGGGTGTCATTCTTCATCATAGGGCTTGCTCCTCATTGGGCTGGCACTGCAATGCCCGACGGGCACCCTAAGAGGGGCTCTTTATCATAGATCTTTTAGTTCCCAAACCGTAATGTGCAGTGCAAGTGTAGGGCCTTGAAGTGTAGATGAGTGTAAGGGTTTGTGAGTAGTGTGAAGAAAAATTAAAAAAGAAGTCTAAGTGATACTCTAAACAATTTTTAATCTGTGAGTCCACTTGTCATATTAAAAACAGACTTAGCCTACTACCGACGTTATGTTCTGGTGGTTGCTAATATATGGAGGTCAATATGTTTCTTGATGGGTTAGTCACGGGAGTGATCTATTAGCAATGCGTCAGGACCA
Source organism: Calotriton arnoldi (assembly GCA_963921515.1). Classification (NCBI taxonomy): domain Eukaryota; kingdom Metazoa; phylum Chordata; class Amphibia; order Caudata; family Salamandridae; genus Calotriton; species Calotriton arnoldi. Next base: position 350,034 of record CAWUFW010004238.1, read on the forward strand.
AAAATCAAAATTCTATCCACACATCATTAGGTCGGTAAAACAACAGGTACTTCACATTTAAGTTGTTATTGTGCTTGGTCTACCCCTCATACTAACCAGAACGCCAACCACTGTGTGGATAGAATTTTGATTTTTGGTCCTGACGAATTGCTAATAGATTACTTCCGTGACTAACCCAGCAAGAAACATGTTAACCTCCATATATTAGCAACTACCAGAACATAACGTCGGTGGTAGGCTAAGTCTGTTTTTAATCTGATAAGTGGATTCACAGATTAAAAATTGTTTAGAGTACCACTTAGTCTTTTTACATTTTTCTTCACACTACTCACAAACCCTTACACTCACCTACACTTCAAGGCCCTACACTTGAACTTCACATTACGGCTTAGGAACTAAAAGATCTCAAATAAAGAGCCCCTTTTAGAGTGCCCGTCGGGCATTGCAGCGCCAGTCCGACGAGGAGCAAGCCCTATGATGAAGCATGACACCCAAGTGGGTGTGTGAGGGCCCTAGTTCCAAAAAGAGGAGACTGCAGCTCCAGTTATACTGACCAATCTTTCTAACTTTTCTTCTACTCTGGAACTGCATACTTTGTTTGATAGAATTCTTATGAAATCCACTGTCAAGCAGCAACAGAAGGAAAAAGTCACAAAGCCTGATAAACATTTCTGGATGCAAGCCCTTATGGCCATACCAGTTGCTGTACTAGAATCGTCGGGTGAAAAGATTTTTAGCTGGCAGTCTGGCACTGCAGGACAAACATTTGAAGACTATAGGAAGGCACAACTGTTGTTTATACAGGAATGTCATTGTAATGGGAACCCCATGAAGGCAATTTTGGAGGTAACCCTCTACCCCAAAAGGCATCTTGGTAAAACTCGAAAAAGTTCGGATGCACCCCCTCAGCAGTGTACTGAGTCCGAAGAGTTGTGGGGCACATCGTGAGTAGTAATCATAATATGGAAAAGAAGATTGTGTCCCCGCCCTGGAGCACCCATAATCAGCTCCTTAAGGAGGATTAACTTGCACTTAACATTACGCCATACTGCACTAACTTTAGCTGTGAGTACATCAATTTAGGACTGCAAATTCTAAATGTATGAATTACTAAGGGCCTGATTTAGATCTTGGCGGTCCAACCGCAGGCCCGTCCCGCGTCGGTCTCTGAAACACTGTTGAGCTAATGGCCGTCCGCCCACCCTATCTAGATGTATACGCAATAGACAGAAGACTGGGCGGTCAACTGTGCTGGCGAACCGCCTGCCGTTGTTTTCCTGACGGCAGGGCCCCACCGAGCAGTTCTGGATGTTCCTGTTGGTCTTGCGGTGTCCTGTCGGCAGAGAACTGACAGGGGTGACCCTGGAGGTGGGGAGACAGGTAAGTGACATTTTATTTTTACATAAATCAAATATATGTTGTGTAGGTGTACATATGTGTCTGTGGAATATGTGTTTTGTGCATTATATGTACATTCTGCACTGCACCCCACCAACATACACGCACCATAAAATGTATACCCACACACACCACCAACACTTACCTTTCAGTCCATCAAAACAGGGTGCTGGTCTGTCGCGGTCAAGGTGCAACAGGACAGGGAGGACCTGGACAAAGGAGAAGAGGAGGAAACCGCAGCCTGAGCCCCAAAAAAAGATGAGTATTCACCCCTTTTCATTTGTTTCCGTCTGCTGGACCACGGTGGTCTTCTCGCCTATTACAATGCAGCATCTAAATCGAGCGGGCGGGAAGGCCACCAAAAAAGCCCACTTAGTTGCGGTCGCGCCAACATCTAAATCAGGCTCTAAATCACTAAGATAAATCAGTAACTCATGAATTGAGATAGTTACAAACCTAAAAGAAAGTTAGGTGTGTAGATTCCTTTGGCTAGGGGACATGTTTCCTCTACAAGAAAATCCCTCCACCAGCTTCTTATAGATGCTAGACTACGTTTCAAATTCTTCACCACAGTCCATAGATATCTTGATGGGTCATTCCAGAGTTATCTCTGCAATAAAGTTTACGCTAATGCCCAATGTATGTTTGGTCACCCAAAATCTCCTTAGGAAAGATTTAAATTAGGATTGTAACCGTCTCCCGGTGAAATTTGCTTCCTCTTAACTTTCAACTGTCTCTAACATTACCTCCTTCAAGTGCAAATTTAAGGCCTTCCATTTCTGGACACAGGCAGACGTTATTTATCAGCCCAGTAGCCAGAGAAAGCTTTTGTATTAGTGCCCTAGATGAATATCTTTATCATTTACTCTTGGTAGCTCCTAAGCTAAAACTAATATGGCTGGTAGGCACTTGCAAATTCGGGTTTGTGCATTGTTGTCATAAAAGAAAGAATACACAAGAAGGAGATACTTATCTAGGAAATATTTTTTCTTTGTGCGCGGATGGACCTTGCACACCTACGCACTTGCACACCTACCCCACCATCACACAGACTTACCCAAATAGCCAAAAGAAGGGAGACTACAAATTATTTCTGAAGTTCAGATTTCCTTACTTATTTTATATTATTTTCTCTAAAATATCGCTCATTTTCTTCTAAGTCAACTGGCATGTAAACATAGCCCTCTTTCTAATTTAAAATGTCCCTATTGAGTTTTCCCAAATGTTGATATGTATAAAAGCACCTTCCCACCACAATTTGATGCCCCTTGTACCAGTGTGAGACAAATCTGACAAATGTGAAGAGCAGACACTATTGGCCTTCTCAAGGTTTTAAGCTATACGCGATGGGAGCAAACCATGGGTGGATTGGTAAAGGTTGGGCATTGAAGAAACAGAACAGGAAGTTGGCTAGGTCACAGTTTGACTGTGATTCACCAGTTGGTCTCGTCTAGATTCATATTTGAAAATCCTGACACTACTAGGCTTTGGGGAAGTGGATTGAGCCCACAAGGCAGTTAAGGAAAGGTATAGGCGCATTTTAGGCACGTGTTAAAGTATATCATCACAAAATCCTAAAATTGAACAATAAATATTTGGGGGAATTAGGTTATGGTTTTCTGCTATGATGAACAATAACAAGTCAGGATTATTTAATATATTAGAACCTTAACTAAGTAAACTTTAGGGTTAGGATTCAAATCTACAAAAATGCCCAAGTTATGGTTAGCTGAGTAAGAAATGTCCCCAATCCAAGGCTCCTGACCTCACACATGACATCACAGATAACATCACCCAAGTGCCTCTTTGCACAAGGGCTTAGGGTTCCAGCTCATCCTGTTTCCAGTTGCCCTACCCGTAGAGACTTCTGCGTACATCCTTTTGACGTCTCTCAGATTCTGCAAGGCACTGCAAATACCATGATATGCAAGCTTTAGAGGGAGGGTGACTAAACACATCATATGGTTCAGGGCCAGGCCGTGCGAGTTCTACGTACAGAAGTCAGGTAGGCTTGTATGCATTTGCTTTGAGAGTCTTGTCCTGTCAATTACTACTTTTCCTCTTTGTAAAGACTGAGCTATGCATATCCCAAGGCCTTGCGAATACCCAGTAAAATTATAACAATGGCTATAGACTTCACTGTCAAATTATTATACTGTCTTTGCATCTAAGAGCTGTAGTGTTTGCAGTCATGTTTTCTTCTGGTTTTCTAAGGTGATAAATTTAATCTCCCTATAATTCTCAAACTTAAATGATTTCATGTAGTCCAGCTCTTACTTGCTATTGACATGTCATACTGTTTCCATGTTTCAAACCACTACGTCCATCTTCAGTAAGGCTAGACTGCTCGAGCAGTCTTGTTACCCTTGAAGAGTAAAGTGTACAAAGGGAGCCATGGCTAGACTTTTTCAAAGCAAAGGTACCCAGGACCTATTCCCAACAAGAACCTGACCAAGTAGCCGCCAGCTTCTCAAGGACCTGAAAAAGCAGCCATGACATATATGATACAGACATTTTCTCCTGCAGTTAAGCTGAAAAATAGAGCAAGTGCTAAATATAAACTCTGGTGGAACTTCCAATTGTACACCTATGCATTATTACTATTGGTGGCATTTGTGATTTTTAAATGAAGTGCTATAGGGAAAATTCTCTTACTTTTCTGGTGCACATTGTAATTGGGTATTGGTGCTGATATTTCATGTTTTTTTTGGTCCTACATCTAAAAACCCAAACCTACAAGCAGCTGGGTGTAGTAGAAACTGGAATTTTTGCAAGTGACTCCACATCCACATAGCCCACTGATTACAGGTGTGAAGCAAAAATACAAAGCCGCCAGATTCGCCACTAATCCTGTAATCCAGTGCCAGTGTAATCCAGAAAGAATATATCAATCCTCATTGTCACGACTTCCCTTTGCATTATAGAAACCATTGGGACATTTCAATATCTATCATATCTCACTTCTCTCTCACCTAAACCAAACGTATTCTGGCCAAGTTTTGCTAATTGTTTTTAATGCCATGCATGGCCCCAAAGCAGTTCAAACAATAGCGTCACAACTTTGCAAATGTTTTTGTGCTGAAAGTTGAGGCAAGTGCAGACCAAAAACACTTTGTGTTGTTAGAGGTTGTAATAGGGATGGAACAACGCCAAGACCAGAAGGATTCCTCTCAAAGCCAGAACTACTAACAGAAGAATCGGGCTTTGAGCAATATCCTAGCACAGTCAGGCCTGCACTGATCGGAGGTAGGGCGGGTGGGGGCGCGAGGGGGAGAGGATGCGGGAGGTAGGGGGGTGAGGGCGGAAGGGGGGAACGCAGGGGGAAGCAGGAATAAAAAATAAATGTACCTTCTCGCCGCTGCCTCGCCTCCGTAGTCCTCCCTTGCTTGGCCTTACCGGATGCACACCCAGGCTCCCAGTCAGCCAATCACAACGCTGCCTTAGCAGCGTTGAGATTTGTCGGAGCGCCGTGTTTCGGCGCTCAGACGCTGACTGGGGGCCTGGGCATGTTCTCCATGTAGGCTGTAATGCAGCCTGCATGGAGAACATGCGAAGTGCACAAAACTGTTTTGAGCGGCCCGAGAGGGCCGGCCAAGCAGTCACTGTGCACTTTAGGAGGGTGCTACCACTCCTCCCCTTCCCCCGCCCCCTAACGTAAAGCGGGTGGAAGTAGGATAAAATAAAATGACTATAACATAAGTTATTATCATTTTATTTTCCCTTTGTTTCACTGCAAAAAAGCAGTGGGGCGACACCCCTCCGCCTTAGCGGAGGAGCCGCCACTGTCCTAGCATCAGCTGAAAGCAGACACAAAGAAGGGGCAAATTGTGTTATTTTCCTACATGCAGTATGTATCATTTTTGCAAAGCTACACATATTATGTACTGGAGGGTATCCCTCGTGTGCAAATCTCACGGAAGACACTCCTCGCTCATCTCTGCACCTTTGCTCATTGCTTGTTGTCACACAAAAACTACAGCCCCGATTTACAATTCTTTGAAGCAAGACAGCGGTGCACCAAAGTTGCTGCACGTCCTTGTGTCAAAAGGAGAGAGAAAAAATGCACCATATCTGCTAGAGTATGATGCATTTTTCTCTCCCCAGCACTGGCGCACTTTTGGCAGCCGTGCGCCAAATCACACACCCTTGCGCCGTAGTACAATGATGTGTGCGTTCTTTGAAGCATATGTTTTGTCCTGGAAGGTCTCCCTTCCAATGCAAAAACTATGCTGTAAGGTTTTCCCGACTTTATATATGTGCTGTACAATGCAGCACACACGCAAAGTTGGAAAAACAAAGAGAAACAAAAACATTTCTCCTCATTATGCCTGCCTGGAGGAGGTTAAAGATTTTGGTGCAAATCCCTGTCTACCAATGTTTGTAAGTAGAGATTAACGTCAATACCCATGGTTGGTTGCATGGGAACGCCGATGCACCCCTCATGGAACACACCCTTGACTCACAGTAACATAAAGCAGTGCATAGTGCAACTTTGTGTTAATTTGAGATACTACCCAATGTAAATCCTGAATTGCATTGGATATCAAACCATATCCTAACACTTTGCGCCAGGAATGCTTCACAAAAATGATGCAAAGTCGGCTCAAAACATTAGTAAATCTGGGCCTACTTTTTTTGTACAAGTGCCAATGATGACATCATCCGCACGCAGCTATCGGTAAATACGGCTGTGCATAAGCCATTTGTTTTTTTTACCCTTTGCACAACGCAGTGTAGTGCTTGAAGAATTTTAGTAAATTACGGCCAGCACAATTCTTGTGACATTTCTATTTTATGGATCCTGTGCCTTTAAGTTAACCCTGCCGCCTCCAGTGTTTCGTGAGACATCGTAAAGAAACAAATGGCAGATTGATCTCATAATGTTCATAATTGTGTCATTGAAAGGGGTAGATGTTTCTATTCTAGGGTTGTTATAATGGGATTTAAAATGCGACCCCAGCCTCACCTATTTGCATTGGGATATGGGTTTTAACCCCTTTTAGCTGTGGTGCGACACAGGGCCGGACTGGCTACCGGGCATTTTGGTGTGCTGCCAAGCTGGGGGCTGATTTCGTTGATGGGGACCTGCGTGTGCTTAAAAACATTCGTTTTGCTTTGTTTATTTCGAAGCTCACGCAGGTCCCCATCAACAAAATCAGCCCCCACCGCAGTGAAATCAGCCCCCAGCTCGGCAGCACACCAAAACACCCGGTAGCCAGTCCGGCCCTGACTGTCATAAGCGGACACTCCTACCTCTAAGGGAGGAAACAGTTAACAGAAATGCAGTGCAGTCTTTCCTCTCAGGCACGGCACTTCCTCTCCTTTTATTATTACCCTGAGCAAGAACTTTAACGATATGCAGAAATCATAGCTGTCTCGCAGAATCATTTTAGGACTGACCTCCCCTGACAGTTCTTAAATTATTCAGCTATCAAGGGCCTGCTAAACATTAAATTAAGCATCCTCTCGCCCCTGTCCTAAACCATTAAGTTATGCAAATGCGCAGATAATGGGGCGTGTGACAGCTGGAGGCATTAATCAAGCAGCTCTGTCTCTGGGCTGTTGTTATATGGAAACCACATCTGCTTAGAGACCGAGCAGCCACAATTAGATCCCACTTAATGGATCGAGGGGAGCCCGCCTCGCCCTCTGCACTCGTGTTAGGTTGTAGACCTGGGAGTGAATGGGGCACTGGGGACAGACCAGCCCCTGCCACCGCCCCCTCGCTCATCACTTGCCTGCCTGCTATAAATACCTGCTTTTTCCCATGGAAATGATGAATTACTGGCAAGTGTTGTCATTTGTCAACAAACCCCTGCAGAGACCTCACCCGCTGCTTATGAGCAGATGTTTTTATTGTTGCTCGCTAAGCCTCTTTGGGGAACAACTTTATTTGTTTTTTTACTAACTGTCTTTGTAAAGCAAACAGGTAACTCATTCTAGAATTTGAATTGCTGCTTAGAAGAGCGGAAGTTATTACTGAGAAATAGATGATTTTGTACGCTTATCTGTCAGACCCTCATTCCTCCGTGCATGCGCAAGATCACACAATGCGTAACAGTGCTTTTTTTTCTACAACGAAACCATTTTTGCTTTCTTTTCCATATATATTGTGATACAAGATCTCAGGGCTCTGTTGAGAGGTTGGCGAGGGGAGGATATAGCTAAACTCTCATCACCGCAGTCTGACCAGACCATTTATTGTAACCAGGGCACAAGTCCTAAAAAAAGAAGTGGGGGACTGACCTAGTTTGGCAGTATGCAAGTGACGTCACGGCGCGTGACATCACAGAGTGTGACATCACGGCGCGCAACATCACGGCGCACGACATCACGCATGGCATCACAGGAATTGACATCATAGAAAGTGGCATCACAAGCCACGACTTTACAGGTAGTGGCCTCACAAAAAGTGACATCAGATCTAAAGCCCTCACATATATGTTTAGCAGGTCTATCTTGTGTACGTTTGAGCGCATTGTGAGGATAATAGCACAGTGAGCTATGGAAGATGAGATGTGACTTCTACACCTTGCAGTCCCCCAGTTTTATGTAACACATCCTGTACATTCATTTACAAACTTATATAATTTACTGTACATGTAATATGCACGTGTTGATGTAAAGCACTCTGACACCCTGCATTGGAATGAGTAGTGCTATACAAGAAAAAACAGTGGTACTTAAATTATTTCAACGCCTCCTCAGGGGAAGTAAGCTCTATATAGATGCAATTTGCTTTGTGTAAATACTGGGAAAGACCAACACATCTGATATTCTTACAGTGCATGCATATCTCCTAAACAGGGACGAAACAAAGTGAAAAGGTGCCTCTTTAAGTATGTGTGAAGTGCTAACAAGGTGTGAGCCTTTGTTTCCCCTCTGCTTCATTTGCATCAGGTGTGAGGCTCCTGACTTCTCCCAGCCAATAGACTAATACAAAAGGAGGCCTGATAACCTCTCAAATTCAGCCTTTGTTATGGGCCCAGCAGGAATCTTAAATAAGAAAGCCCCGTCCCCGCCTGCACGTTGTTGCTTGTTGCAGATGGAAAGCAGACAACATGCAGGAGCTGCTGAAAGTGTCCCGGTGTTTGGAAATTACACCGGGACGAGTTCAGTACATTATTCAGTGGTGCCCAAATTCTTGGCAGGATGCACGGCGTTCACCCTGTGAAAAAAGTGGGTGGATGCCAGCCACCTGCGTGTACCCCAGACTTGTGCCCTGATTGTAACATACAGTCTCATTTTCTCCCGGGACATCAGAGCTGTCAGTGTACAGATGCAGGTGTTATGTCAGCGCCTACGGATGGCCGAGAGGCGCCATGCAGAGAGCGTTTGCAGCACGCGGCGATATGGGCCTGCGCAGTAATTACACGGAGGTAGGTGCATATCACGGTTGGCGCAGGTGGTCTCCCTGGGCCCGCCTGGCCTTCCCAGCATTTATTTGCTTAGCCCACGTGGTAAAGGAGATATACCACTGTGGGGAAAAACATGTGTGCATACATGAATAAAACCCCTGGGGTGGTACAGTTGACATCAGTGGACCGATACTACATTCCTCCCGAAATATAGAAATTAAACAACCATAAACATGAAGTGGCTGTACACCAGAGATATAGGAGTGGTGGGTGCACAACAATGCCAAGCATTACAAAATCATACGTGCAGTGCTTGAAATGGTAAAATAGAAGTGCAGGTACTCTGTACCAGAGTACCTGCTTGTTTCTGAGAAGTGCTGGTACTCTCCAATTAAAAGTATTACGTCTCTCTTGAGAAGTGCCAGTACTCTCACTCTTAAAATAAAAAAGTGCTGGTACTCCGTACCGGGCAGTACCAGGCCATTTAAAGCACTGCCTACTTGTCTATTTAGTGTCTCTGCAGTGTCACTAGACATATAAGCCAAACATCAGCATACCTGTCACGTGGTTTCCCTTGTACCATAAAATGCCATCTCACACCAGATGGTCTCGTAGCCTACTTGATGACGTGGAATTACTGTGGAGTACGTATCTGGTGCTAGTGTCACAGCTGGGTGGTAGGTCGGATTGGGAGGGACCGGAGACACCACTGCTATTCACGGGGAAGTTGGAGTCATCCGGCTTGCAGTTCACAGGTCCTGACGAAGAATGAACACTCTCCCCTTACTCAGAGAAAGTGCCCTGGCCATCTGTGGTGGGGTCGGAGCTGTCCACTTCTGGGTGAGCACGGGCACTCGGCTAGAATTGCTTGAACATTGAAATGTTCCTTGTGACTTCTTCGGAGCCCCGCCGAGCGGTCATCTTGGTGCTGTGCAGTCCATGGAGTGGGTTTGAAGAGGAAACGGAATTTGGTTCCAGGGGATCGATTATTGATCAACACCAGGTCTACCACTCTGAGAGTGGATATTTGATTTCCACACACTATGAAGGGATGAGAGGCAAAATCTCTCTACTCCAGCCTCCCCAATCATACAGCACTAACACATTAGGAGGAGTAGCGATCAGTGTTATAAAGGGGGCACATGCTCTGTGAGAAAATACTGCCCTCACTCACAAAATTGTGACATGCTTCATCATTGGGCTTGCTTACAATACACCCCGTGCAGACCAATGCCTGGGGTGGAGCAAAAGGGAGGGGAAGACAATACACACATGAAAAAGAAATGATATCTCAGTATGTTATGGGATCACCGAAAGAAAAGTGCAGTAAAGGTATAAAACTAGCTTGGTGGTGTCTCTGTGTAACAATTTATTCCTAGACCCACCGTCTAGGTCTAAAAACGTGAAGGATGGTGGTGATAGGAGAAATTTTAAGAGTCTCTTCACCCTTCCTTACAGCCAATGTGTTGACATGTTTCAGCCGTATTTAAAAGTGCCCACAGTGTTGGGTCACACCGGCATTCTTCAGGACCAATCGGATCTCAAGTATTATATTTACCCTCTGTAACAAGTAGGTTGTATAAGGAATCTGTGATTTCCAAACGACGAGTTGCGTAAACATTCCATGGCAAAGGATCACCCTTGACGAAAGTTTGACAACAGGGGGCCTCTCCCAAAAAACTCGCCATTTTATGCATTGCTCTTGATGAAACTCAATAACCAAATATACGTTACTTAGGGATACCCTCCGCTTGGAAATCACAGATTCCTTATACAACCTACTTGGTACAGAGGGTAAATATAATACTTGGGATCCGATTGGTCCTGAAGAATGCCGGTGTGACCCAACACTGTGTGCACTTTTAAATACGGCTGAAACATGTCGACACTTTGGCAGTAAGGAGGGGTGAATGGACTCTTAAAATTTCTCCTATCACCACCATCCTTCGCGTTTTTAGACCTAGACGGTGGGTCTAGGAATAAATTGTTACACAGAGACACCACCAAGCTAATTTTATACCTTTACTGCACTTTTCTTTCGGTGATCCCATTACAATACTGCGATATCATTTCTTTTTCATGTGTGCATTGTCTTCCCCTCCCTTTTGCTCCACCCCAGGCGTTGGTCTGCGCGGGGGTGTATTGTAAGCAAGCCCAATGTTGAAGCATGTCACAATTTTGTGAGTGAGGGCTTGTGCCACCTTTTTAACACTGCTCGCTACTCCTCCTGGTGTGTTAGTGGATATTTGGGCCTGTCGATGTTGGCAGGCTTGCGCATTAGATGCCACTCTCTTTTTCATACATGGGTCGTCATCAATGGTACTAGGGTGCCATTCTGTGTAATGAGGGATAGAGTCAACAACCACCCTGATCATTGAGAGATGCCTAGGAGCTCGTCCGGTTGTAGAGTACGGGGTCTGTCGATAGTCACACAAAAAGGAGTATATGGCCAGCTCTGGGACTGCTGATTAGCGGTGGCAATACGAATGACTTTATTTTGAGTTTGCATAAATCGCTCTACCTCTCCATTGGCTTGAGGCCAGTGAGGGGTGATCCTTTTATGGTTGATGTCAAGAGATGTGAGGAAGGATACAATCTCTTGTCCTTGAAAGGGCGGACCATTGTCTGTCCACAGTTCTTTGATTAAGCCGTGAGTGGCCATTATTTTCTTCAGTTTGGGTATCACTTCCTGAGTGCTCAAGGACGAAAGGATCTCCACCTCTGGACATTTTGAATAATCAACGATTGCTAACATGGTATGTTTCCCATCGGGTAGGATCCCGAAGTCTAGGCTTACACATGGCTATGGTCGGCGTGGTCCCACCTCAGTCTCCACCGGTGCTGGTGGGCTAGTCTCATCCGAGGCCTGACACCAGGTGCAAGACCGTAGCAGTATATCGACTTGTTCATCCATCAGTGGGAACCATACTTTGCTCCGTAATCGTTTTTTTGTTTTAACCACCAGTTGGCACCGAGCATGGGCGAGCTGGACTAGTTGGTTGGTCAACTACCCGGGATTATGGTTCGATGTCCTCTGAGGAGGCACCCATCAGGGACGGTGCTTAAATCTTGTCAGACATTGTACAGCCTCTCTAAGATTCTACGTGCTTTTGGGGTGCATTAGCTCCATTGTGCCTTGAGTGCATGCCATCTGTTTGTTTTGACAGCCTCCAGAGCCTTTTGCAGGCAGTCGCTGTGTTTGGTGGAATGACAGATGGTTGCCATGGACAGCGGAAGGGGGTGAGACCGATCTGTTAAGTATTTGATATAGGCCTCAGTTTCATCTGCTTCATCTTCCTCCTCTGATGTGGCAACCCAAGGATGTCGAGAGAGATAATGTGCAGGGTTTTGGGAGCCGGGCCTGTATTCTACCTGTCAATTGTATTTCTGTAGTTGAAGCATCCATTTTTCAATCCATGGGGACAGTTTGGATGCCGTTCCTTGAAACAAGGGGATCAGAGGTTTGTGGTCGGTAGTGACTGAAAAGGGATGTCCATATACGTACAAATGGAAGTGGTGACACCCCCAGTGTATTGGATTGCCTCCTTCTCAATTTGAGAATACCTCTGCTCAGTTTCTGTGAGGGATCGACCTGCAAAACCTACCGGGGTCCTCTCTTCGTCTGCGTGTCATTGCATCAGCAATGCTCCAAGGCCTCTGGGGCCAGCGTCAATGGCTATGGTGAAGTCTTTCTGAGGGTCGAAATACACTAGCATCGTATCCTCCAAAAGAGCATCTTTGGTCGCTTGAAAAGCATGCTTTTGTTCCGGACCCCACTTCCAGGGCACCGCAGACTTAGTGAGGTCCCTGAGTGGTTGAGTCAGCATCGTCACATCCTTGAGGAACCTCCCATAGTCATTTTCCATGCCAAAAAACTGCAGACCAACGATACAGATGTTGGCGGGGGAGCATCTTTGATATCTCGCACCTTATCAGGATCAGGCGCCACCCCTTCAGATGAGAACACGTAACCGAAAAAATTGAGTTTCAGTTTGAGGAATTCACATTTGCTGTGATGCAGTGTTAGGCCAGAGCCCTGGATTCATTGGAGGACCTTTCTGAGTCATATTTTGTGTTCAGGTATGGACTTGGCATGGATCATGATGTCATTACGGACATTAATGACTCCTGGGAGATCAGCAAGGAGCTCGTGGATCACGTTTTGAAAGACCTCGGTGGCGCTCGAGATGCCAAAATTCAGTCGCTTATAGCACCGTAGCCGCACATAGGAAAAAGTTATTATGTAGCGGGATCCTTCTGCTAGGAGCAACTGGTGATAACCAGAACATAGGTCCAAATTTGGAGAACCAACGGGCTTCACTCAGCTTGCTGATCAGGTCGTCTTTTGTGGGGGTACGGTAGCGCCACATATGCGTACCTCCCCGGGTTGTTTGGGATTCCTGGCCACCACGATTGGGGACTCCCAGGGCATAGGCCCTGTGACCTTTTCATTGATTCTGGCTGCTTCTAACTTGCTTAGCTCTTTTTCCACTTGGGGCCTCAAATGGAAGGCGATGCGTCTGTGTCAGAGGGCTATGCTGCACCGATTGGTCTATATGCAGCTTTACCTCGTAGCCTTGCAGGCATCCTATGCCCTTGAATACATTGGGTAAATCTTCTAAGAGGTGAGTGATCGCTTCCTGATAGGCTCCAAAAGTAAAAGTGAAGACTCCCAGGTCCTCTGCAGCTCGGCACCCCAACAACATGCCGGGGACTTCTTCCCCAACGTATATTAGCGCACCTACGGATCGTGACCCATAGCTTATGGTCTCTCTGAACTTTCTTCGCTTTGCAAAGGGTTGGTCCTGACCATACGCAAATATCTTGATCTTTGCTTGGTGCAGACGTGGTGGTGGGTGCATGGTCTGGCATGTTTCAGCTGACATTATGTTTATGGATGCTTCGGTGTCCACGACAGCTGACAGTGGGTGAGTACCTACATTTACTTGGCACCGAGGTAGACGACACGGTGTCTGGGATGCAGTGCCGATGGTGAAGATTGAATGAATAGTATGTTCTTCGCTATCATCATCATCCATGCTGCTGTTGCGCTCTTGTACTTCCGGAACAGTGTTGACCGCCACATGAGGAGCTCTCCCCTTGTTTGAGTGGCATAGTTTCACCAAGGGGTTGAATTTACCGCACCTTGCGCATTTCTTTCCTTTAGCCGGGCACTCTACGGGGTGGTGTGTCTGGCCTCCGAAGTAGCCACAGGATTTGGATTTTGCGCTTCTTTGCCCTGGCGTAGGCATCAAGGTGGTTACATCTTTATTGGTTTGTTGAGTACTGCCTCTATGTAGGACACACATGCTCTTGAGAGTACTTTGGTCCTGCCCATGGTCAGAATGTCAGTTAGTGACTTTCCAGATTCTTCGAGAATTCACTCGTGAAGTTTTGCCGATGCGCACCCTTGGTTTATCTGGCCTTTTATCTCCTTGTTTTCATCTGCGAAACCACACTTGCTGGCTAGCTCCTTGAGCCTGGTATAAAAGGTGTCAATCAACTCTTACACTTGTTGCCTGGCCTGGTGGAACACAAACCTTTCATAGTCCTTGTAGCGGCATGTGTTTTGGGCGTGGCTTCCCCAATCGTTTTGGAGATCTTGTGCACATCTTTGCCTCCAAGATGAAGGATCGTGGCTCTCTTCTGCTCATCCTCCACATTGGTGTTTCAAAAAACAGGAATACCCATTCAACCCACCTTCTCCATCTGGGTGCTTGTGCTGATGGGGCACCTTCAAAGATAAAAAGGCTCGATGGACGGAATGGTGGCCATGGCTAAGTGTTGTGGAGGGTAATGATCTGGCCATCACCTCCTTCCCGCCTCCCTTTTCCACTTCTTCACTTCTTCCACTCCTCTGTCTCCATGAGCCACCAGATTGTGGCAATGTGCAAATCATCTGCTATTCCTGCCAACTACACATATAGGACCCTAAAGAGGAGTTTAGGGAGGGACATCAACCCACCCATAAAAGAGTTTACAAACTGCATGTCTATAGATACTACATCCAAACACGGCCCAAAAGAGTACAGAGCTGGAGTAAGTTTAGCAAAACACATGGCCAACTACTGGAATTGCAACCCCTCCCACGGAAAATAATGGAGTTAGGGACTTATTGCCACTTAAAGCATTTTTACGCATTAATGATTCAGGAAAGTGATGTATAGAATGTAACAAAAGTAATTTCATTACATTTTACTAAAAAATATGGTTACATTATATTTAAATACAAAGAAGGTTATTAAAATATTTTATAATTAAACTACAAATGTGTACTATTTGTTTATAAATTATTCATTAACATCACATTATATTTATTTAAATTTTTAATTATTAAAATAATTTAATATTAACATTATTTACTCTGGGGCTTTATTTTAAGTTCCTAACTCCTCATTTTCTACAAGAGGATGTTGCAGTACCAGTGGTTGGCCACGTGTAGTGCTAGATTTACTACTGTTTTTTTGTTAGTAGCTTACACTTGCAAATTTGGCTCCACCGCTTCTTTAGGGGGTGGGGAGATGTCAGTGTACACTTCTGAGTAACTTTACACTTGGATTTTGTGAAAAGCCAAAAGTAGTAAAGTTACTCAAAAGTATAAGAGTACATGTAGATTTACTGACAAATGTAATTTACCTTTGTGAATAGCCCCAGTAGTACCTATGCATCACAAATTACTTTTAGAGGTAATGCAGGAAGCAAACTGTCCATTTACAACTGAACAGCACTGGCGAGCAGGAAGGAACAAGAATGTCAAGATACCATTTGAGAGATGAGACAGTTGCCAACCTAAAGTAACTCACATCATGAATGTCAACAAAATAATACCAATGTATGTACCAATGTATGTATATTTAGATTATTGACTATCTGGACAGTGAACCGAACTGCCCCTTGGAGCTCGACCCATTGCAATGTTATGTTATATTATGCATTCCCTGCACATTGCAACACCCTCCAATCACTTGGCCTACCGGTTCTTCTGGGAGCTCATGATTGCAGAAAATCATTGGGAAGAGGGGCTTAGTATGGCCCTCACATTCGAGGAAGGGCAGGTTGAGCCTCGTCACTCAACCCATTTGATTGCAATGAGTGTTGAAGGCATCTCTGATTTGTGTCTGTGGAAGACCTCAGGGGTCTGGCTAATATGACCGTCCATTTGATCCTTACGGGAGTAAATCAGTGTATTTGGTGTGTAGTGGTTCTGTTTCTCTGGTTTTAGCCCCTGCGTTCTTCTGATGCTCTATTCCCACAGTCTTTCTCCCCCAGAGTATCCTAATTTAAGTTTAACCGAGTCCCACTGTGTAGAAAACCCAGACCCAGTATGCGTATGTCTATGTATGCATGCAAATGTGCGTATATATGTGTGTGTCTGTTTGACTATGCTCCCGCTTCTATGTTGGTCTAAATGCCACCGAATCTTAGGATCAATGCATTCCCTTTTCTTGTGTACATGCCTTCCTGACACTGATTTAGGTGTTCCTGCATCCTACCATGGGATCTCCTCTCTTGTAAGTGGTAAATTCCCACCCCTGAATTCCCTCACTAGCATTCTTTTGCTCACAGGCTGCAAGTTATTAATATTCCTGGGGTAGACCATCTAGGCACTTCTTCCCAACTCCGATGAATCAATACCAATGAAGACATGGTTCTAGGAAGGTGAAGCAGATTTTGCTTTCAGGATTAGCCATTTCACAATTCAGGGTTAGCTGAAACAATGGCAGGATAATGTCCTTAACCTATGTATCTATTTCTTCCTAGTAAAGGCAAAACATATGAAAATGCAACTGCAGCTCTCTTATGAGCCTTCCCAACAATACACACCAGGTCAAAAACAGCCGGAAACCAGCTGACCACAGTTTTGTGAGAAAAACTTAGAGCCCGCTAGGGTCTTGATGTAATCACAAGGCCAGTAGGATCCTCCCCAGCTGTGGTTGCTACACAGAACGTGGAGTAGATCCATGGGTAAAGGTGAGGATTTGATGGAAAAAGTGACTTTGCTAGTGTAGGGTATGAATATCCTATTTGACATTGCACATTTAATAACCTGGGGCGGAAGATTTGGACTCTGACTGCCACTGAGACCTGGAGTAGAACACCTGGACCCTGAAGGCCACTGAAACCAGCTTGTTTATCAAGTCTTCATGAGAAATGTCTGGGAAAACCACTGGCTGTCTCAGGAGTGGCACAGTAAATATATGGGAGAGGCTATGGGATGGATAGCAAAATCCATAAACTGCTGAAAGGGCTCTTGAATCCTGTGTAAAAAGAGCCCCATGTTGATGAAATGGGGACAAGCTGTCATCCACTAGGATGTATCCACCTTCAACACGCTCACTGATCAAGCAGGTAACACTTTATTCTTATGGAATATTGCATAATGTTCCTGGGTGCACAGATCCCCACTTCACTAACCTTTCTGACTGATGGCCATAACAAGGCTACCTTCCATGAAAAATATTCAAAGTCAGATTTAGGCATTCGGTCAAATGTAACAGTCGCCGTTCACAGTAACACAAATTACTTACATTACTCTTAAAAGACAAACCCTTGATATCAAGGGCAATGCAAAAGCAAGTTATCATTACTATACCAAGTGCAAAGAACCAGAGTGGTTTTGGGGTGAACTTTCAGGTTTCACAGTTTAAGCTCATAACCCTCATTGTCTTATGAAACACATCCTGCACATTGAAAACATAATACATTTTATATATTATTTATTTAAAATATTAAAATACAAAATAATAATAAAATTAAACATAAATAGCTTTAATTCGTAATACAAAATGTATATATATATATATTCACTGAAAAAACAAAGGTTACAGGGACATTTTAGTTAGGTTGATGTTTTACCCACATAAAAGCATGGAAATTCAGCAGTTATAGTTATACTTATAGTCATACTTATGTTAAGAAACTATAACGCGTGGCCTAAACTTACTTAACAGCACAAGCTTTAGATTCTTCCGATAAGTATAACTATACGTCTAACTATAAGTGCTGAATTTCTATGGTTTTGTGTGGGTAAAATGTCAACCTAACTATAATGTCACTGTAACATTTTTTTTCAGTGAATTTCTTTTGTTTTTTTAATGTAAAGTAATATATAATTTCTGCATGTTAATACAACCACCGCCGCACATTTAGTTATAAGTACTGGATCCCTGACACCAGCAAATCAGAACTCTACTGGAACCAAGGACTTTCTGCCTGGAAGAAGAGCTGCTGTGCTGTAGGAGGGACTGCCAATTTGCTACTTGCTCTGCTGTGTTGGCCTGCTGCCTGCTGATTGCTGTGCAACAGGAGGGACAGATTTTTTGCAACTTGCTCTGCTGTGTTGACCTGCTGCCTGCTGCTTCTCACCTGGCAGTGAGATGGACTGGACCTCCTCTCTGTATCCTTGAACCTAAGATCCTCCAAGGGCCTCCTGGCTTGCCTCCTGTTTTCTGAAGTCTCTGGGACTTCTTGCAACTCTCCAGGTGCTGCTTGATTCTGCCATATGTGAGTCATACCTTTGCCTGACGTGCCCTCAGAAGTGGTGTTTGCAGTTGTTTTAACACTCAATGTCAACGCAGCAGGGACTTTGCGCCGATTGGCGCCGACACATTGTCCTTCGATGCCGACGCAGCAGCTGCTCTATGACAGCGTTTCCCCTGCAGATGCGGCTCGACAACGGCAGCGATCCTACCTCCGAAGCCACTCAATGGCGACTGCCTGTGCGGCTCGATGATGACAGCAACCCTACGGCCAATGCCACCCGATGATGTCGCAGCACCTGCAGTTCAATGGAGCTTGACAACGACGCAGGACCTCTCTTTGCATGGCTTAATGATAATGATGCAGGCTCTCTACGTCAACACTTGCTCTGTCCAAGGTATTTCCTCAGCGGGACCTGTCTGGGTCCTGTAACGAGCGTACCCTCCATCGCGATCAGCTTGAACTTTGCATTTGCACTGCTCCCTCGAGACTTCAAGTAGCCTTTTGACTGCTGGTGACTTCTAAGCACTGTTTTCACATTTAATCTTTAAAAATTCATATCTCGAGTTCTACTTATTGGATTTTCGTCGTTTTGGTCTTGTTTTAATCAGATAAATATCCTCCATTGTTCTAACAAGTGCGGAGTATTTTTGTGGTGTTTTTACTGCGTTACTCTAATTCAAGTGTTTTGCACAAATACTTTACACATTGCCTCTTAAGTTACTACTCTGTGCCAAGCTACCAGAGGGTGAGCACAGGTTAATTTGGGGTGCGTATTTGATTTATCATGACTAGAGTGGTGGTCCCTACTTGGACATGGTGCAGCCCTCAGGCAACTAGAGACCTCATTTCTAACAGTGTGTGAGTGGTTAAGTTTTTTTCCATCGAGGTTTGGATCCATGGACACATCGTGGATTTACACTGGGTGTCACACTGTGCGCCGAGGTTGATCCGCAGATCAGCAAAAAAGATTTAGCAATTATATTGCCCATGAGGGCTCCCTCAGAGACCCATCCATGTGTCCTATGGCTCAAGATACCTCTATCCTGACCCTTTACGTGTGTTTTTATTTATGATTTCTTCCCGTGGACTCAGCCAAGAAACAAAATGGTGGCTGCGACTTTCCTTTCAGGTTGTAGCCAGGCAATCAGGGCCTTGCTTTTTGCGGGTACCAGCAGATCCGCAAAAGATCCGGTCCCTAGATATCTATATTTTTCTACCCTTAAAAACTCTGAAACTACTGAAAATATTTGCCCCAAATCACAAAAAGCACAATTTGTGGACCAAGATCTAGCTTTCTGCCAAATTTGGTTCAGCGGTTCGGGCTGTAGCCATGTCTAAAACTTGCAAAATCTCCATAGACATTTCATGGGTAAAAAGTGTTTTGATTCCCAGCTATTGCTCGGGCCCCACTTGACAAATCACCCCAAAACTTTCCAGACAGCAGCTGAACTAACTTGTGTACTAGTTTTGAAAATTTCATGAAGATTCGTCAAACGGCGCCAACGTTATTAGCAAAGCAAAAAACGCTTTGTTTATGGGAAAAGTTGGCCCTAACTATATCTACCTACTGGCTATCACCAGTAGGTATATATAGCTATATATATATATATATATATAGCTATATATATATATATATATATATATATATATATATATATATATATATATATATATATATATATATATATATATATATTCTCTAAAGTAGCAAAGTCAGCGCGCTCTCAGTAACACACAACTCCAGTAAGATCGCCAAACCACCGTTTAATCCACAACGCGTTTCGATTCCGTAGAACCTTGATCACGTGATCAAGGTTCTACGGAATCAGCAGCGTGTGGATTAAACGGTGGTTTGGCGATCTTACGGAGTTGTGTGTTACTGAGAGCGCGCTATTGCTACTATAGAGAATTGGACTACCGGTGTGCTCCGCCGGTGTGTGCGCCACTCTCCAGGGGTCCCAGCAGTCCGGAAGGAGCGGTTTTGGTTGGATATATATATATATATATATATATATATATATATATATATATATATATATATATATATAAATTCCACAGTTCCCGCCCCATGTATTGGCGGGCAGATAGAAAACGAGCCACTCCAGCCAGCGATCTAAAGCCACTTCTTTATTTTGCACAAATGAAAAGATAACGCGTTTCGATCTTCCTTGGTTTTTTGATCACATGACCTAAAATTCACTACAATGGGGCCGATTCCGATCTCGGCCGGTAGGGCTCCGAATAGGATTCGGCTTTACCGGATCCGATTCGGAGCCCTTTTTCCCGACCGAATCGTACGCGGGTCCGGCCGAGCGAGTACGATGTGAATTCGCCGACCGACTCGTCCGGGCGACCCGACCGCTCCGACCGACTCGTACCCGGATCGTACCGCTCCGACCGACTCGCTCGGACCCGGTTCGCACCGCGCAATGGAGACGTTTTCCGGCCGGGTAAGTACGATGCGCACCTCGACCGCTCCGACCGACTCGCGCCGTCCGACTCGAACTTCGCTGTCGGAGCCGTACTTTGGGGGTCCGTGTCGGACCCCCTGTACGGCGTACCCGTGCGAGGCGCACACAGGGGGACCCATGGGTCCCCCTACCTGTGCGTGTACGCCGCGAAGCGCCGCGCGGCGTACTCGCTGTAGGGGCGCCCTTGTCCGCCTCGCACCCATTGAGGCAATGGGAGCCCGCGTACGCGCGTTGTACGACCGGCTCCCATTGAGTTCAATGGGAGTCCGACCGACTCGTGTCCGGTGGCATACGAATGCATCGGACTCGTTCGGTCGGACTGCACGGGTCCGATTCGGTCGGAAATCTCTCCGGGTCCGGCTCGGTCGGAGAGATTTCCGGCCCGAATCGGAATCGACCCCAATGTCTTTATATCAGCATCATTCCATCAATAGATAGTGTAAACAGACTTTCAAACACAATCCCCTTGTTTTTGCCCCTGTCAATGGAACAATACACTTTACTCCATTTTATACCGTTTGATAAATCGAAATTATATCGACCATTATCTATTCTTTATAATTCATATATGACAAATTGAGTCCTAAATTTAAGTGGCCGAAATTTCTCTCATTCAAAATATGTTTAGCAACATGGCTCTCACCATTTTTGAACATTCAATCCATCTCCTAACATTTACAAGGCTATAGTAGCATATTGCTGTCATAAGGAATAACTAAAACCATCAATCATTACTGTCATTATTTTCGGGTATAAATCCCTTCATATTATTCTATATCTGACTTCAATATTGGCTGATTGCCGCCTACCACTTGTCTCCATAAGTGGACTCATTACATCTGATTGTCCAGTTTCTAGTATCCTGTTACGATCTGAAAAACAATTCATTGAAAGTAAAATTAAATACAAGAGCAACAGGGACTCAACACCCCCTATTCTAAAGTCATCTGGTCTACAATATACAACACTGATTCAAACAGATTAAAACAACTTCATCACATATCAAAAATCGGGAAGCTTTGCATTCTTTATAGATGCACATGAAGCTTCTCATCAATGTTCAGCCCAAATGTGCTACACATTCAGCTTCAAAGATAAATCTAGATTCCAGTATATTTACATAGATATTCCTTAAGAATATACAAACAGCAATTAAACAATTTAAAAAATATAACATAAAAATATTAATAAAAATGTGGAATTAAAAATGACCATATATATAAGAAGAAGATACATGAAAGCTCATTTAAAAATGTAAATTAATATGAAAAGGGTTTAGTTAATGTGAAACAAATATAGAGTTAATATATATATGTATATATCTACATATATACATAAATAAATGTATACACTGTAAAATATAGGAAGCAACACAATTACATTTAAGTAAAGATTTGGACTTTCAAGCAATTACATTTACTATTCCCACTCCAACCTAAACAAAATCAGGGATAGTGTTTCACTTTGGAGGGGTTAGATTTACTATCCCTCACCAACATAAGCGATATCATAGAAATTGTTGGACTTCAGAGGGGTTAGATTAACTCTGCCCAATTCAATCTAAGCAACAGTAGGAAAAGTGTTGCACTTTGGAGGAGTTAAATTTACTATTCACACTCCAACGTAAGCAAAAGAAGGGAAAGCGTTGGACAGCTAGAAATCCCATTCCAATTCCTAATTGTTTTAAAACTAATACCTAACAACATATAAATGATAAAACATTTAAAATAAGAAATGTATACATTACAAATAAATAAATGTAATTTAATAGAAAAATACAATTTAATAATACAAACAAAAATATAAAACAAAATAACTGCATTTACAACAAATGCCCATCCCTTCCTACTACCACAAAACCCCAACAAATCAAAATTAAAATCAATTATAAATAAACATTAATAACTTTAAAATAGTAATGAAATACAACAAATAAAATCAAAACTTAATAATAAATAAAAATGAATAATGTTCATTTTAAAAAGTTTATTATGTACACTTATCAACAAATTACAAACTAAGATACAACAAATAATTCACATAACAATCAATTAAAAATGTACATAATTAATTTTCAATTAAATAATAACTTAACATAAACATATCATTAAAAAAACAATAATTTATCATTTAAATAGTTTCCTAACATATCCCCCTACAAACCCAACAATGCTAATAGTAATTGAACTATATAAAAATTAAATTACACATTAAAATTCTCAAAATAATCTTAAATGATTAAAATCACAATGAATAAATTGAAGAACATAAATAAAGAATTAGCAATTAAATATTTAATTAATGTAAAACAATTACTAAAAACAATAATTTATAATTAAAAGAACTTCCCACCCTAGTTCCCTACAAACCCAACAACCCACTACTAAATTATAAATTTTCAATTGAATGTACCAACATTTAACTATAGATTAAAAATAAAAAAATACTACAACAAATAAATCAATTATTATAATATTACTAATACCTAAAATATTAACTTAAGGAATGTTTATTAAACAAATGATAAACATCATTTAATACAACTATATTATAGTAACCAATAGTAGATACAATATTTAGAAAATTATATTCTTAACTTCTAAAATCTGTTCCTCAATATTTTCGACTTGACAATGATTTCGGCCAAATATTGTCCCACCATGATATTTTTGAAATTATATTTTGGTCAGTCACTGAGTAGAGTTCAGTGCACCCACTGTTTCTTCTATTTACAGAGGTGGTACGCAAGCCTCCTGGTTCCTTCAGCTCTAGCATTTGGCTGCCTGCATCTGCCATACTTGTTATATGTGGTGCAGGGGAGGCAGTGAAATGTTTGATGGACAAAATTAAAGGGTCAATTAAACAGAATGTAATGGTGAAGGGTACATTTCGGCAGTGAAAGTGCAATTTTGCCCTGCTGTTTGCACTGAATATTTGGTGCAATAATCACATTCACAACAACCTATCTAAGCAATGCACTGTTTTTGCTCCAGTGCAAATTCCTTTCTCAAATGTGGTTGGTATAAATGATTAGTGAAAAACTAAAATTGCTCCAGAACTAGTTCAAAATTACCTTGCAACAGTGTAATTTGTATAATGCACCCTGTGAGGCCACATCACAAAACATTTTGGACTGGTGCTATTTCATGTCCTTCGTGGTAAGTAAAGCATTGCTTGGAGCAAAGACAGTTTATCACTATAGTATGATAGCAGGTTTCGGGATGTGGTAATGTTTCAAAATAATTTTTGGGCATACTTCGGTTGCATTTTGTTTTGATGGAGATGTGTTGTTTGTTTGTGCTTTAGTGGTTTGTGTTGTAATATTGCAATGTTATATTTTTTTGCATTCATGCTTTGACTGCTCTGTCATTTTGTGACCTCTTAGGTTTTAACTGTGTTGCTATATCGCTTTCTGTATGTTATTGTATTTTATTGTTCTCTTTAGAGATGTCAAGAAAGATTGCTTCAACTCCAGCCAAATGCAGCACGTCTTTAAAGTTTCTGTGACAAACAGCCATTTACCACTGTCTAAGGTTGTAAAATAGAACTGTTCCAGCTCTTTAAGATACTAGTCAGCCCAAAACTGTGGCAAAGTTATGTCTTAAAGTAGCACTTCTAGAGCTTAGTTTATGTGATATGGCAAATGATGATTCACTGGAAGTAAAGTGTTGCTAAAGATGAAAGCATCTGTAAGTTTCAGATAAGAAGAGTCAGCCAGGCCACACCTACCAATCCATGCTCATTTCAACTACCAAGGGAAGAAGAGAGTTAGATTAAGATAGCACCTGGGCAGCAACGCATAATGCAAAAAACTTGGAGATTTAGGAAAAGTCATGAAAAAGCCAGCACTTCATCCCCTCTGCAATAGGGAATTAAAAAATTATCCTTTCAACCAGGATCTGCATCAGGGAGGTGAAATCGAAGAGGGACCTCCTAACTACACAATAGATACTTTGATGTGGCAAAAGAGGTTTAAAACACGCCTCGGAGTATCAAAAACAGTACACATCTTGCGTGATATTAAAGTAATTAATTTAGAGCTACTGCCATGGACAGACCACGCACTGTTTACCCTTCAAATCTCTGATGAGGCACACTTTCCCCCAAGTCTCACTGCAAGACCTACCCAGACCCAATCATGTTCCAATCACTGTAAAAGTAAAACAATCCTTCCTTTAACAACACAGCCGACCCAAACCCATGTATGACCACGGTTACTACCCAATTCTATTACCTAACCTATGGAACTATCTCCATGTACCCATTTTCTTAGTCACAAATCGTTCTGTTATGGTCTTAGTGACACAGGTGAATTACAATAAATAAATCATGTGTAGTAAAATTATGTGAATGTTGAGTACCTCATAAGCTGCATGGTTACAAATACACCTCCTACTACTACATTGTCTGTCTTTGTACCTCATGATCCCACTTAGGTTCAGGACTATGCCAATGGCATCCAGGAGTATAAGGAAGGTTGTCTCAGTGGGTGTGTGCTAATGCATTTTGTACCGCTTTCTTACTTACCAAGTTGATAAAAAAAATGGTCCAATAGTTCTATCTCAGGCTGACAACTGCCCTTGAAAAAATCTTATACTGTTCAAGCCCCTTTTGTCTTCTAAATGCATAGGAAACTGACTGGCTGACACCTGAAGTAAAATCTCTAAAAATATTTCAGAAAGCGCTTTCCTCTAATGAAACAGCTCAAAATTACTACTGAATTCCATGATACTAAATATATTTATTCAAATTAGCTCTATCCCAGGATCTTTGCGTCAATGATCTAAAAAAACTTTAGCAAACACCTTCTTATGCAAATTCATTAAAAGATCTACCTTCAGTCAAATGTTGGCATTCATAGAAGGATATAATCATCTTTCTGGTCCCAAAGTGGATTCCATCCTGGCCGGAGCACAGAAGCACTGAGGCACTGATCGTCACATAGAATTATATTAAAACTACTGTTGACAGGTTTCATCATTCTTGACTTCTTAGCTGCTTTTGATGCAGTTCAATTCCCTATATGCTCTCCTACCCTACCCCATCCTACAGAGACTTGGCAACATAAGAATTCAGGGACTGCCTTGGATTGGATCACCTCCTGCCTCACTCATTATCTCACTTATCTTTATTCTCCTCTGCACAATTCCCACTCATAGCTCTTGTATCTCAGAGCTTGACCTTTGCTCCCTCCCTCTTCAATGTCTACCCAGCCTGCTACCAAACCTTATATCCTCATTCAATCTTAACTGCTTCAACTGTGCTACTTGAACGTAAATCACCCTTAAAGTGTAAAACGCCCTGAGATCTGTACCATCAGACAATGCCTATAAGCTACTGATCACTGATGTAATCAATCCTTAAGTTAAATACTTCATAAAACAAGATTATAGCATGCTTCAAAAGGAGCATTACCCCTGAAGCATCTAGCCACAAGAGCTATGGCTGCCACTTTCCCACTCAGTGGAAGTGAAGCACTAAGAGCTGATTGTGGACTCCAATCGCTGACTCAAATAAATCAAGCTTTCAGATGAAGATGAGATGCATGACTGAAACTTCCCTTACATTTCCTCAAAAGGTTCAACTAAACATTGCATTAGTGCTTTATCAGAATTACTAGGCTAGTGGACTATACCTTGGACCACCTCTATTAAGATCCGATATAGAAAACAAGTTTGTGGTCAAAGTTCTATGATTCACAAAAACACAGGGTTTGTGAACCCAAAGAGCATTGTAAAATGTGAAGAACCCTGTGTACAAGTCAGAAAAGTCTTTCCAACTTGTAAAAGTGGCTTTGCATTCCACTACAAATTGTATATAGGAGAGAGTAGGAGAGAGCCACTGCCCTCCTATTTGGCAGTCACAATGGACTGATTCAATGCTTTGCAACAACAAGTTCATTGCAAGCCATTAATCTGAAACCATTGATCAGACAACCACACCTCAAAGGGGGTGGTACCTGATTTTCAAAAGACAAGCTGTTCCAGTGGGAATGGTGTCAGGCAGCCTCAGAGGGAGGATGCAGTCGTCCAAAGGAAAGCTGCCTGCTCCCGTTTATGGATTTCAAATGGGACACATTTTTGAAAAGCAGAGCCTCTCTTTTTAATAGATAAGGGCTGAGATGGAATGGATCTTTGTACATCAGACCCCATATATTTACAGAGAATTTAGAATGCAGGTCCAGACAGCTCCTCAGATTGCATGAGTAATCCATGGAACTGGACTATTATTCCCTCAACACAAGACAATTATGTTCCTTTTTTACCTCACTGTTGATCATTCTTCCCTTGAACACTCGCAAACTGGAGAAAGCTCCTTCTCAATCAAGGCGGAACACAATCCTAGTGAGAATAATAATTGAAAATCACTTGGAATTCAGGAGACACTAAAACATGGTTCTTCTCATTCGCTTAATCTCACAATTCAGGAGAAATCATATATATAGGCTTAAATACTGTCAGGCACATGCATCAACGTTTTTGCAAGCGCAAACGGTGCGATTCGCAAAAATCGGCCGTTTGCGCCCGCAAAAACGCCTTTGCGATGCATCAAGGTGTTCGGCACTCGTAATTTAAGGAATCGCAATTCATTGCGATTTCTTAAATTTCAATTGCATTTAAAGAATTGCAATTTGCGATTCCTTAAATGCAATGCATGTACCCCTTAGAAATAGCGAATTCGCTATTTGGGGCCATAAAATACAGAGAAATTACTCTGGTCTGTATTTTGCTAATACCTTGAAAAAAGCACCAAAGTGCATTTTTCAAGGTTTTAGGTTACACACACACATGCCCTTGGGGCATGTGTGTCTGCAACTATGGGTGCCCATCACAATTTCAGGGGTGCAACAGGGTGTCATTTTGACACCTTTGCACCCTTGAAGTATATGCATAATTTGCAGTACCTATTGGTACTCGCAAATTGCACATGCTATTTCCCATTCATTCCTATGGGCCTGTAGGCCCATAGGAATGAATGGGAAGCTATTCCTTAATTGCGACTCGCAATTTGCGAGTCGCAATTAAGAAATGTTTAGAAATCGCTATTTTAATAGCGATTCCTACATGCATAGGCTTTTGCGAGTCCCTAATTGCGATTCCTTAATAATCGCAATTAGGGACTCGCAAAAGCATTTCTTGATGCATGTGCCCCTGTATCTCTTATCACACTGTGCAACAACTCAAGCTTATGCACAGTGACATATGATGCACCATGTATGAAGCATGTTTCTCAAGCTCATATACCACCTAATACCTCCCATGAAGGGTAAACTACATTAAATCTCCCTTTCAACCATACACTCCCAAATTGCGTCTAGGAATCCATGCAAATTAAAGTGCTTTGAGATCTTGTCAGGGGTATAAATGCTATATGAATTTTACAATACAATGTGTTTTTGAGTGTTGTAGAGTGGACTAAATGGTCGTAGAGTGAAGTGGAGTGGCATAGAGTGGAGTGTCACAGAGTGGTGTAGATTGGAGTAGTGTGGACTAGCATATAGTGGAGTGGTGTAGAGAGAAGTAGAGTGTCATAGAGTAGAGTAGAGTGGCGTAGAGTGAAGTAGAGTGTCCTAGATGGAGTGCTGAAGAGTGGCGTAGAGTAGCGTAGAGTGGAGTGGCGAAGAGTGGCGTAGAGTGGAGTAGAGTGTCGTAGATTGGAGCGTAGTGGAGTTGTGTAGAGTAGAGTGTTGTCGTGTTGTGCAGTGGACTGTAGTAGGGAGGAGTGTCATAAAGTGGAGTGATGTGCATTGGAGTGTTGAGGAGTGGAGTAGAGTGGAGTGCATGGAGTGGAGCAGCGTAGAGAGGAATATCATAGTGTGGAGTATCGTACAGTGTTATAGAGTGGAGAGGAGGGTTGTAGAGTGGAGTATCAGAGAGTGGAGTATTGTAGAGTGGGGTAGAGTGTCGTAGAATGGAGTGTTGTAGATGGAGTAGTGTGTTGTAGAGTGCAGTGGTATGGAGTGGAGTACACTGGAGGGTTGTTGAGTAGCGTAGAGTGGAGCAGAGTGGGGTAGAGTGGAGTACAGTATCATAGAGTTTTCCCTCCAAATTTCTCCTTTGCTCTGTGCTAAGACCTGTATGTTAAACAGTGCACCCCCAGCCACCATTTTGTGATATCAAGCCAGTGAAACCAGCCCCCCCTGCCTCCCCCCCCAGCAACAGGGATATTCTACATCAGAGGGTGCTTCTGTGAGCTGTTTAAACTGTGTTTAATAGGGACTGTGCACTTCGTTTTTTGGCCAGGAGAGGGAGTAAAGTTTTATTCAAACAGTATTGTTAGATTTCAAGTTTGTGAGGCCTTTACCTGAAGGAAGTCCAAAGTGTGGATTGAGCCTGTCTGTCTCCTAGGAGATTCTGATCAGGAGAAGCAGCTCCCCAGCCCCCACCCCCAGGCCAGCAGGCCTAGGACTGGGGATTGGCTATTCAGCTACCAGGCAACTCTGAGCCCTCCCTCACACCTGCCCAGGCCCCTTAAGGCTTTGCTGGGTGCACCCCAAATCATTCTACTCCATCTTGTGAGTTGCAGCCTACCTGTGCCCCAGATTGCAGTGAGCAGAGTCCAGGAAGTGGTAAGGAGGCAGACTAGTGCTGTCTCTCCCCCCCCCCCCAAAGTTGAAAAAAAAAAAAGATTTTCCCTTTCTGTGATTACTGTCTTTGCCTGTGCTTGTTACAGTTTAAAATTGTAGTTTTAACCTGCCTGTGATTGCATATTTTATCACCTGTTTTGTGTTTTAAACTTGTGGTTTTCCTGTCATGATTGCTTCCATTTAACGTGTTGAATTGTGGGATTTGCAGTCCAGACTCTGTAGTCTTTCCCTCTCATTCCTGGTGACTATTCAGTTTTCCCTCCAAATTTCTCCTTTGCTCTGTGCTAAGACCTGTATGTTAAACAGTGCACCCCCAGCCACCATTTTGTGTTATCAAGCCAGTGAAACCAGCCCCCCCTGCCTCCCCCCCAGCAACAGGGATATTCTACATCAGAGGGTGCTTCTGTGAGCTGTTTAAACTGTGGTTAATAGGGACTGTGCACTTCGTTTTTTGGCCAGGAGAGGGAGTAAAGTTTTATTCAAACAGTATTGTTAGATTTCAAGTTTGTGAGGACTTTACCTGAAGGAAGTCCAAAGTGTGGATTGAGCCTGTCTGTCTCCTAGGAGATTCTGATCAGGAGAAGCAGCTTCCAACTCCCTGGCCAGCAAACCTTGTCTGAGGTTGCTGGGACCTTATATAGTCTGCTAGTGGTTGGTACATGTATACACTGATTGGTGGTTGTATCTGATGTTTCTATTGGATTGGGTTAGTGTCCTCATTGGTTGGGTATTTGAGTGTTCTGATTGGTTTCTGGGTCTGTGATTCAATCAATGTAGGGTTGGGACTAGGGCTAGGGTTATGATTTCTATTGAAAGTAGGGACTAGGGCTTCCTGTGTTATTGGTTGTTGGGACTAAGGTGGAACTAGGGCTAGGGTTAGGCCTTTAATTGGAAGTAGCGATTAGGGTTTCTGGTGTTATTGGTTGCTGGACTGGGTGTGGGACTAAGAGTAGGGCTAGGCTTTCTATTGGAAGTAGGGACTAGGGCTTCCTGTCCCATTGGTTGCTTGGACTAGGGTTGGGACTACTGGTAGGGCTAGGGCCTCTATTGGATGTAGAGATCAGGGGTTTGAACTGATTGGGTGCTTGGACTAGGGCTAATATTGGCTGTAAGGTCCTGGTCTCCTATTGGTTCTAGATTTTTAGGGCTAGTGTTGTGATTGGATAGTGTTAGGGCTAGGGTTCCCATTGGCTGACGGGGTCACCTGATTACTAGGGCTATAAAAGGCCAGGGTTAGGGCGTCTCAGCCCGGGCGTCGAGGCTAAGGGCAGAGAGGACAAGGGCAGTTGCCTGTTTGAGCCTGTTCGAGACTGACCAGGGCCAGGGCCAGAAATGCTGCCCATTTTCCCATTAAGCAACACCCAGCCCACACCATCCACATCCACAAACAGAGCAACACACACACACCAAATGTACACTATGCACAACACTATGCACAGATTAATGTACCAGCATACACTACAAAACCAACCAAACCACATCTATACACCCTACTATCCCAACTACCACACATATCCACCATCACCTACAAACAGTACACAACCCTATCCTATACCACTAACCAATACACTCATCACTAACATAACACCAATCGACACCATACATAACTACATCCCATCCAGACACACGCTCCCTGCTGTAATTACACCTAACATACCACCTTTTATCACTAACAAACATATAATCATCCTTCCATCATTTGTCCAACAAACACCCTCCTCTCCCTTCTACCATAATAACACTAACGTACAAAACACACACTGCAGACCACCACACTTTTTAACTCTTGCAACAAACCAGTCTAAGACAAACACTCTTACCTCTACTTCATTCCCACCTACCCACATCATACACTCTACTCATAAACACATCACCACCCCCTCTACCGTACAACCTCCTTTCACAAACAATACTATACAACCAAATCCATTGCATGAAACATATACATCAGCACCCCTTTTCACTACTCCTCAAAAACAAAACATATCACACACACCAGCACAAGATCTTCAAAGCACAACACCTCATAATACTTACCATCACAAAATACAAACATACACCCACCTTTCAAACAACACAAAGGAACCAACTCCAATGCCAAGCTCTCTCTCTTCCACCACACCTAACACAGATACATTAACACAGCAACTCTCTTCTAACCGCCTCTCATCCATTGGACAATTTAGAACCTTACTACATGACCCACATGCTGCACCACCACCCCTGACTCATACGCCTTCCGCATTAAACACACGCAAACAATATAAGCAACATGCCATACCTCACAACTTCGCTTCCCCATGTCTACTTCACAACAATGTTACACCACGAAAACAACACAGCACTCCAACTCACTCTCAAACACCATCTCCACCACATACACACGCAGACCCATCAAAATGCCTTCTTAGCATGCTGGATGAGGAACATGATACAGAACAGCTACACGATTGCTATCCTAATACAGCTAATGCCAGCTCTAAAAACACACCTGCTACAAACCCACACAATACTGACCACTCTTCTACAAAACAAAGTCTCACTATCACCAAAGGCCACTCTCTAAACTGTCTACTAATAAATGCTCGATCCCTCTCTAAAAACAAGCATCACATCTACGACCTTCTCACAGATGCAAAACCAGACATACTATTCATAACCGAATCATGGTTGGGAGAGGATATGGCTCCAGTCCTGCATGAAGCCATTCCTCTAGGCTATCAAACAATCACCCAAAATCGTATAGCCAAAAAGGAGGTGGTCTATCTGTTGTATTCAGGCAAACAATACATATCACTAAAATTGACGACATCTCCATAAAGAATTGTGAGGCTCTTCTAACAAGATGAAATCCTACACCATCTTCCTCCTGTAACTTCCTGCTCCTTTACAGACCTCCACCTAGCAAGGCGACATTCCCAGACGCACTTCTAGACACAGTTTCAAACCTGATAACAATACACTCCAACCTATGCGTTCTGGGTGACCTCAACATTTGGTTTGACAAACCCAATATGACCCATCCAAAAACAATAATCACTGGCCTAGACGCACCGAACCTCCATCAGATTGTCCACAAACCGACACACACCGCTGGACATATCCTAGATGTCATTTTTGCTAATACTGAACTAGTTACCTTTCAAACTATAACTCCAGTCACATGGTCAGACCACCACTTGCTTGCTTTCCAACATAAAACAACACTAAGCGACTCACCTAAAACTACCTTACATCCATCCACCTATCGGCCGTGGAACAAACTCAATTTGGAACACTTAGAAACACAACTAACATCAAGTACAAATCTAGAAACAATAAATTCTGTTAAAAAACTATATGAGTGGCTACAAGAAGCTTTTGACATCCTGATACCACTCAAAACCACACAACAGAACAAAGGAAAAAAGCACCTTGGAGAAACATAGAAATAAAAGACATAAAACAACAAATTAGAAAGCTGCAACGTACCTGGCTCAAAACAAACGCCAAACAAGACAAACTTCACCTACAAAAAATTAACAGATTATACAAGTCGGCTATCAAAAAAACTAAGAAAAGGTACTATTCAGACAGAATTCAAAACGCTAAATGTGCAAATAAAGAATTCTATAAAATACTCAATGAATTTCGCAAACCAAATTGCCTAGAAGGAACTCATCCTGTTACTCAAGATTTCACAGACAAACTGGCAAATCATTACACGGACAAAGCAGACACGTTGGACTCATACTTAAAACAGAAACAAAGCACCAGCACTAACCCTTGTACAAAACAACAATCCAAGAATACTCTAACCAAGCCTCTCCGTTCCTTCCAACACATCTCACACGATGAATTTATGGATCTGGTCAAAGCAAGCAGGCCTGCCGGCAGCCCTTCTGACCCCTGTCCACCACAAATTTTCAAGACAATTCTTTTAACAACCTCCACTCCAGTAAGAAGAATCATCAACGATTCCTTCACTACCGGAATATTTCCAGAAGAACTCAAAAAATCACACATACGCCCTTTACTGAAGAAAACAAACTTGGACCCGCTGAACCCTGACAACTACAGACCCATTACAAATGGACCTTTCCTGGGCAAACTGATAGAAAGAGCAGCGTTCGCCCAGATGTCACAATTCATTGAAGAGAATGACATACTTTCAGACTTCCAAACAGGATTCCGTCCGGGGAGAGGCACTGAATCTGCCCTCCTTGCCATCTGGTATGACCTGAAAAATACAGTTGACCGCAACGGAGTTGCTGCGCTACTCCTCTTGGACCTCTCGGCTGCCTTTGACACGGTTGACCATGACACTCTGAAACAAAGACTCTATGAAGCCGGCATAGAGGGAACTGCTCTACACTGGATCGCGTCCTACCTTCGAAACAGAACTAATGTCATCCATACCCCACCTTTCTCGTCCAAACCGTACTCCACAAAAGCAGGGGTCCCTCAAGGTTCTATCATCTCGCCCATGCTTTTCAACATTTACATGAAGTCATTACCAGTACTGATCAATAAATTTCACCTCACGTGCTATAACTATGCAGATGACACGCAAATACTCCTTCAACTGGAATGCCCCACAGACATTGGAAAATCACCAATTTTCAGCTGTCTCAGAGCCGTGGATCAGTGGATGACTTGGAGCCATCTCAAATTGAATACTTCAAAAACGGAAATACTCACGTGTGGCGATTGGAAACATTACAACCCGCTTGCCGCATGGCCTAATGAACTGGGATCACCACCTAAAGTATCGAAGGAAGTAAGAAACCTCGGAATGACCATGGACTCCAAGCTGTCGATGAATGCCCAAGTGGACAAACTAGCAAGATCAAGCTTTGTCACTATAAAAACGCTGCAACGAATTTTCCCTCATTTGGGATTTCCGCACAAGGTCCAAGCTACCATCTCCCTTGTTCTGTCCAAACTCGATTACGCCAATAGCCTCTACCACGGATCACCTTTAACAACCCTGAAAAGACTACAACGGATTCAGAACTCGGCTGCCAGACTACTCTTGCATATCAAACCGCGAGACCACATCTCCCCTGCCTTGAAAGCCCTGCATTGGTTACCGGTTGCCAGAAGATCCACGTTCAAGCTGCTTTGTATTACCCACAAACCAATACATGGAATGGGACCGCTCTTCATCAGGAATAAAATCACCAAACACATTCAACAGAGGAACCTCCGCTCTAAAGGAGCATCTCGCCTCAGAATCCTAAGATACAAGAAAAAAACCATGGGTGGCACATCCTTCTCTGTTCAAGCAGCCAAACTATGGAACTCTTTACCCCCAACATAAGATCCACCGACAACCACCTTATCTTCAGAAAACTACTCAAGAATTGGCTCTTCCCCACATAAGCACCATACGCAAACAGAAATTTACAGCATATCCCTCTGTATATAAGCATTTGTTTTCACTATAGACATGTACCTATCTTTGTGTATTGCTTTGTATAAACATGTAGAATAATTATGTTGTTGAGAGAAAAAAATAATAATAATAATAAATAAATAAATATCATCTTTGGTCTACATGTACTTACTTCCATTGTGCATCTATGTACCTTCCATGTACTTGGATCTGTGTCTCCGTTACTTTTCTCCTGAAAAAGCATATCCAATGCACTACCCTATTTCCCATCCTGTGCCTCTATCAATATCTTTAATCTACATATACTTACCTCCTTTATGTATCTATATACTTTCAATGTACTTATGGATCTATATATTTATCACTTTCTTCTAATTTAGCATTTCCAAGACACTACCCTAGTTCTCAGCCTATACTTATCTCAATATATCTTCTAGCCCAACCTTCTGACTCATCTCAAACTTCTTTCTACTACTCTTTCCAATGCACTACCCTATCTCTCATCCTATACATTTATCAATATATCCTCTACATCCACACTCTCATTTATCCCAAACCCCAAACCACTTCTATGATCCCCAAAATAACCCTTTCTAGACTCTCTCTCCTACTCTACCCCTCCTTGCATCATCTGACACCTCTTTTACTATACCGATCCCCTAAAACAAACCTTTCTAAACTCTTTCCTGACTCCTCCCCTCCAAAACTCCCTTTTACTCATCCAAAAGCCTCCTCCTACTGCTAAGACCTAAAAAAAACCAAACAAAATAAAACCCTTCACTCTTTTATCCCTCCACTATCCTTTCCAATCAAAATGAACAGACTAACATGTTCAATTCTCAAATTCCATTTTCAACTATACTAATTCACCACTAATCCTTTATGGGTTCCAGAGTAGTGTGCTACTCGCCAATAAAGCGTCTCAACACCCCATCAGGGTTGCAAGCGCTATATAAATGCAAACCTTTTCCCTTTCTACCCTCCCCAACCCTTCTCAATCCAAATAACTGACTAACATATCCACCACTAAAATTACTTTCATGTTTCACCATACTAATTCAACACTAATACTTATGGGTTCCAGAGTAGTGTGCTACTTGCGCTTCAAAACCCCATCAGGGGTAGCAAGCGCTATATAAATACAAACCTCTTTCCCTCTTCTATCCCGCCACCTACCCTTCTCTACCCAAATAACTGAATAACATATCCACTACTCAAATTACTTCATATTTTACTATACTAATTTTCAACACTAATCCTTAATGGGTTCCGGAGTGGCGTGCTACTCGCCAGAAAACGCTTCAACACCCATCAGGGGTAACAAGTGCTATATGAATGCAAACCTTTCTTCCCTTTTATCCCTCCGCTATCCTTCTCACTCCAAATAACTGACTAATATCCACCACTGAAACTACTTTCATATTTCACCATATTAATTCACCACTAATCCATTATGGGCTTCCGGAGTAGCGTGCTTCAACACCCCATCAGGGGTAACAAGCGCTATATAAATACAAACCTTTTTTCCTCCTCTATCCTTCTGCTATCATTCCAAATCCAAATAACTGACTAACCTATCCACCACTTAAAATGTACTTGCATGTTTCACTATACTAATTCAACACTAATCCTCTATGGGTCCCGGAGTAGCGTGCTACTCGCCGAAAAAGCGCTTCGACGCCTTGTCAGGGGTAGTAAGCGCTATATAAATGCAATTACAATACAATACAATACAATAGAGTGGAGTGGTGTAGACTGGAGTAGTGTGTCGTACAGTAAAGTGCTGTAGAGTGGCATAGAGTGGAGTGGTGTAGAGTGGAGTGGCGTAGACTGAAATGGCGTAGAGTGGAGTGGAATAGAGTGGAGTAGAGTAGAATACAGTGTCATAGAGTGTTGTAGAGTGGAGTAAAGTGTTGTGGGGTGTCATAGAGTGGAGTAGGGTGCTGTAAAGTGGAGTATCATAAAGTGGAGTGATGTATAGTGGAGTGTTGTAGAGTGGAATAAAGTGGAGTGCTATAGAAGGGAGTGGTGTAGAGAGGAATATAATTTAGTGATCATAGGTTGTCATAGAGTGGAGTGGAGGGTCGTAGAGTGGAGTGTCGCAGAGTGGAGTATCGCAGAGAAGAGTAGAGTGTCGTAGAATGGAGTGCCATAGAGTGTCATTGAGTGGAGTATTATAGAGTGGAGTGGTATAAAGTGGCACAGAGTGGAATGGCGTAGAGTGGTGTAAAGTGGAATGGCATAAAGTAGAGTGTCATAGAGTGAGATGCTGTAGAGTGGGGTGTTGTAGAGTGGAATAGAGTGTGGACAGTGGAGTGGCTTAGAATGGCATGGTATAGAGTGGAGTGGCATAGAACAGATTAAAGTAGCGTTGCATGGCATAGGGTGGAGTGGTGTTGTAGAGTGGAATGGAGTACAGTGGAGTGCCCTATAGTGGAGTGTCATGGTGGGGTGTGCAGTGAAGTAAAGTGGCGCAGACTTTAGTGCTGTAGAGTGTCATAGAGTAGACTGACAGAGTGGAGCTGGGTAGAGTGAAGAAAAGTACAGTGGAGAGGAGTGTGGTAGAATGGCGTAGAGTAGAGTGTCATCGTGTGGAGTGGTGTGGACTGGCATAGAATGGAGTAAAGTGGAGTGGCGTAGAGTGGAGTAGCGTAGAGTTGACTAGAGTGTCTTAGAGTAGAATGTCATAGAGTGTTGTGAAGTGGAGTGGAGTTTCGTAGAGTGCTGTCTCATTGAGTAGAGTGTTGTGGCATAAATGTATAAAACAGTGGAGTAAAGTGGCTTAGAGTGGAGTGTCGTAGAGTAGAGTGTCATAGAGTGGAGTAGAGTGGCATGGCATAGAGTGGAGTAGAGTGTCATAGAGTAGAGTGACATAGAGTGGAGTAAAGTAGCTTAGAGTGGAGTTGGGTAGAGTGAAGTGTCATAGAGTGGAGTAGAATGTCGTAGAGTGAAATGTCTCAGAGTGGAGTGGCATAGTGTGGATAGGTGTACATTGTCGTAGAGTTGAGTGGTGTGGAGTGGCTCAGAGTGGAGTAAAGTGGTGTGGAGTGGCATAGAGTGGAGTAGAGTATTGTGGCATAGAGTGGAGGGGCGTAGAGTGGAGTAAAGTGACTTAGAGTGGAGTGGAGTGTCATGGAGTAGAGTAGAATGGCGTAAAGTGGTGAAGGGTGGAGAGGAGTGTTGTAGATTGGAGTGGCATGGAGTGGAGTAGAGTGTCATAGAGTGTAGTGGCATAGAGTGGAGCAGAATGTCGTAGAGTGGAGTGTTGTTAGTGAAGTGGCATAGAGTGGAGTGTCATAGAGTGTGGTAGAGTAGAGTGGTGTGGAGTGGCGCAGAGTGGAGTAAAGTGGTGTGGAGTGGCATAGGGTGGAGTACAGTGCTGTGGTGTAGAGTGGAATGGCTTAGAGTGGAGTTACATAGAGTGGAGTAGAGTAACGCAGAGGGGAGTATAGTGATGTAGAGAGTAGTGGAGTGTCATAGATTAGAGTAGAGCGACATAGAGGGGAGTGGCATAGAGTGGAGTGGTGTAGAGAGGAGTAAAGTGGTGTAGAGTGGAGTGGAGTGTTGTACAATAGAATGGCATAGAGTGCGTGGAGTGTCGTACAGTGGAATGGCGTAGAGTGGAGTAGAGTGGCATAAAGTGGAGTCGTGTAGAGTGAAGTAAAGTAGGGTAAAGTGGGGTGGAATGTCATAGAGTGGAGTGATGTGGAGAGAAGGACAAAACAAATGCGCACACAATCGCTGTCAAGTACTATGCTCCCAGAACTATGCCCCCAAAAGCACATTTTAAACTTCAAAGAACACAGCAAAAACTCCTGTGCCAAAAAAAAAGTCGGGTGGAGTTCAAGCTATATAAAAAGCGATGAAAAAGAAGAAATAGTACCTCAATCACAGCACATGCAGCAGCTGGACACTAAGGGGCCGATTACGACTTTTCGGCCGAGTTGGCGATGCAGCGAGCGCAAGGTAAATAGTTTTATTTATTTATTTACTTACCTTACTCCTGCCCGTCGTATGTCCGACTCCACTAACCCCCACCCAGCCCCTCCCCCGACCCGCCCCACCGCCCCGCAGCACTCCCTCTGCGAGCCACCACTGATAGGAGGGTACTTACTGTTGAAGATATTTAGGTAGATATCTTTGTTCACTCCTGCTATTTTCTCATACTTGTCCAATTTGTTACAGATATTGATTTAAAAAGAATTTTTAATTTGCACGTTATTAATTTTTTCTCATTTTCCATTTTTTTAATCTACATTTTCACAAGCGTATCTCAGTTTTTCATCCCCCACAATCGGTAAATTTTCATGAGTTGTGTACCTTTTTCAGACTTTCTGAATGACCATATGACTATCCAATTAAAAGTCAATGGCAGTGGATTACCGCTGATTACCCTTTGTGCATCTAAAATGCAGCACGGATATCAGAGAAAGAACAAACTAGGAAAATAAATTGAAATACATAAACCAGGAATTTTTGCTATCACGAAGAATAGGCATGTCCGCTCTCTTTCTTTTGCTGGATTTAGGATGGAAGAGTAGAAAGCCAAAATAGATTTAGTAATTTTGCAAATGTCATACAAGAAAGACAGCTTACGATGAATCATTAAGAATGCTGAGGCGTCCATGTTGGTCTGCGCTTTTATTTGAGGCTTCGGAGTCACAACTCAATAAAGAATGAAATTGTTCTCCTGTCAGCTCGAGCAGGGGAACACTCTGTCATCTGTGGAAAGTTCAGCGCAGGTGCCAGCCCTGAAAGTGAAGGAATATTTATGAGCAGCACAGTATTTTTTTCAGCATAGCAAAGCGTTGCCCCATTTCTTTCAACGGAAAAAATGATTTTCCTCCAGAGAATGAAGCCCTGCACTGAGGAAGAACCAGGACATACATGTTAAGAAGCAGTGGATATCAATCTCTCAAACGTGGCTACACTTTAAAAACAGAAAAAGCCATTTCTCTGGAGCAATTGATATGTGGACCTTCAAAAAACAGGACAGGCGCGGTTACTACGCATTGCACACTTGATTTCCACTGACAGGCAATGAAATGGATATTTATTTTGTAGGTGATGTTGGCGCCCCCTTAGACAATGTAAATATTTGGACCCAGATTTTACTAATATCTGGGAGAGAGATAAATGTGTCATATCTTTAAAGATATGGTGCCCCCCCCCCCCCACCTAGCGCTGGCGCGCTTTTGGCTGCAATGCGTCAACACACCCCTACGCCATGGTGCAGGGGTGT
This sequence comes from Calotriton arnoldi, assembly GCA_963921515.1. Lineage (NCBI taxonomy): Eukaryota > Metazoa > Chordata > Amphibia > Caudata > Salamandridae > Calotriton > Calotriton arnoldi. The sequence continues at coordinate 389,950 of CAWUFW010004238.1, forward strand.
GTGCGATCTGCAAAGGATAGGTTTTGTATTGAAAGGGATCCCTTCCTGGACAAAAAATACACTTTAATGCTTTTCACACTTTGTATCTGCTGTGCAAAGCAGTACACATGCAAAGTTGCAAAAATAAGGCGAAATTAAAAAGTTTCTCCTCATTACGCTTCCCTTGAGGAGGCGCAAGGTTTTGGCACAAATCAGGGTTTACGAATGTTAGTAGATAGAGAGTTGCATGAAAGCCCACTGGCGGTGGCATTGGAACGCTCATGTACCACCCATGGAATGGCCCCTTGACACGCAGAATAGATCCAAGTAGTGCATAGTGTAACTTTGTGTTACTTTAGGATACTTTCCAACGCAAACCCTGATTTGCATTGGATAGTGAATCCTACCCCAACACTCTACACTGGGTTTGCCTCACAAAACTCACACAAACCCAGCGTAAAGCTTTAGTAAATCTGGGTCTTGATATGAAAACACCAGCTGCGCCTGCAGAGGAAATGTTCAGTAGGTGATAATGTCAGCCAGGGAGGCTAAACAAAGACATCACTACTGGTAGCTTTGTCAAGAAACATTGAAACTGGTATGGTGCAAATGCTAATTGCCTTCTTCCAAATGCATTGAGTGAGTAAGCCCAGCAAACAATCCGTACCTCCTTTAAGGGAGTTTGTGTGATTCTACAGCCAAAGAGTATGTTTTACAGCACACTTTTTACATGAATTAGCTAGTAATTCTGTGTCTTAAATGGGCACTAATTAAATATTCTAGACTAGCCTTACCTTTTCCAAGGGTGTTCCCAAGAAAACCTTTAACAAGTATTGACAATGCCAATACATTTCGCTTGTAAATGAAAGTTCTACTTCAGTCATTTATGAGTTTAGGCGCTCAATAATTCATCATACATGAACTCTGTCACCCATCCATGCAATTGACAATACTGTTCCATGATGGTTACCTGATTTTGAAGCAGTGGTTGTGTGGGAATTGCTGCACTGCAGATGAAATGAGCATCAAACAAGCAATCCTGTAGCACTGACAGAAAATAAAAATAGGAAAGGCAAAGAAATGAAAGCCGACCTATAAAGGGAGAAAGCTGAGAAGTGAAGGAGTGGCCCACCAGTCTTGGCACTATAGCACACCCATTTTCAAGTAGACATGCACATGTGATCAGACAAATGCTGCTACTCACAGTGCAAGTGCCCAATGGATAAATTGAGACGATCCATTACCCTATGCTGTAATCCTGTCATAGATGGAACCAGAGTGTATATTGACACTTTTACAGACCAGAAACAGATACACCCGCCCCTCCCCTCCCCCCCCCCGAAATTCACTGAAAAAACAAGGGATAAAGTCACATTATAGATATCAATTAAGAAATATGTGTGGGCATAAACAGTGTATGATGAGGGTGCAAGTTATATTTAATTCACTAAACCGTACCTGGCAAATTTACATTTTTTAAAACGTTACTTCTTTTCTCGTTTTAACACCTAACTACAATGTGACTTTAACCCTTGGTTTTTCCAGTGAATTTCAGGGGTTTTATTAACGTAAGCTAAAATCTTAGTACCACACCTAACTATAACATCACTTTAACGTTAGTTTTTTTCAGTCAATTTCTGTGTTTTGTATCACATTCAAAGTTACTACATACCCATCGCCCTTGGGCAATCTGCGGCTACGGACGGAGGGGGTTAGCCCCAAGGCTGGGCCTCTGGCCAATCTCCGCACCCAACCTTCCTTTGATAACATGCTACACTGGTGCCCACCTCCAGCCAGGCTCTGCTTCCATCGCCTTCAGAGGTGTCCAAAGCCCCACTGTTCACAAGCTTCATTTGTGCGCAGCTGAGGTTGGGCTCAGAGTTTGGTTGCACCTGACTCCTAGCGAATGACCAATTCACCCAGGGACTCCCAATCCTCTGTTGTGCACAGCCTTCAGCCCTGCACCCAACCCACTGTAGGGAGCCTAAACCTACGACACACAGCTGATGTCCTGCGCAAAGGTGGTTGACCTCAGGGTCTGGTCTATGACCAGATCATTCCCATTGTTTTAAAAATCTATATTAGAGGTATCACAATACCAGTACCATGGTTTCTTAAAGGTTGCTACACTGAGTAGCACAATAATAGGAGCTATAGGAGCTGGTGCCACAGTACCTGTGACCCAAAATATATTTATTTTCTTGTGATCCCCTTCACATGGCCCTTTGCCGTAGGGTGTGCCCACCCTGACCCCTTTAATTTTTTTTCAGGACTCAGAGAGTCATATCCATATCCTGTAATGGCTGCTATATCATTTTCTCCATGTTGTGGCCAGCCAATCAGGATCTGCGCATCCACTTTGAAACATCTAATAAAAGCACATATGGATACCAACCGTTCAGATAGCTCTAAACATTTACCAGCGTTAACTCTTCGTGCCCACCCTTAGCACCTTTTTAAATGGTAATGGATCAGTGTAAAACTTTCCATGAAGAAGCCAAAGTGGATCAACTTTTTATTTTCTAGAAAGTTTCATGCATATTTGTCATATAGCAGCAAAGCTATTAAAGAAACAAAAATGGCTTTCTTATGGAAACACTGATCTAACTCTAACTACACAGAGGCGACCGCCATATATATGTTTTCTGCCACATCTAACCTCACACAAAATCCTCCTTCCAGTCCTAGTGACGGTGGTGCAATCAATGGGTGTGTGGAACCCGTATTTAATGTTCTAACAACTAGCCACCAGCACTGGAGAACCACACACTCACGGGTTTCCTGCAAAAATATATTTACTCACAAAATGCAACCGAACAGAACAGAAAACATCGAAAGTGTTTCGGCAAAGCCTTGGTCATGGCTGCCCATCAAGGGTTTGAAGCACTATATAAACGATATGATACAATACAATACAACCACAGAAGTAAGTAACCTTTGGTACCAACAAAATTAAATCAGTAATAAGTACTAACATGAATTATTGTGAGGATGCACTAACCTTATGCATCGAATCGAAATGCACTCTCCTGCCTCTCACCTCCTCCACCAATGTCTACGTACACAGAAATATGAAGGCCAGTGGTAAATATGGGGAAAGGGGATTGGGATAAGAGAGAGATAGAGACACCAGACACCACCACTCTGACTCATCACTTCTGCTGGTCAAGGTTATCTGCAGGATGTAGTTCATATATGAAGGGAAAATAAATCTTTAGTGACTTACCATAAAGGGATCTGCATTTGTGGCCAAGCCGACTAAGATGGCGGACACACTTCCCTAGCGCTCCGCTCGGCAGCCCGCGACATCGATAAATATATGCCCTAAACCCATAAAAAAAAAACACTGAAAATGCCACCACAGCCACAATGTCCCCGAGAAGCACCCGATGGGCCCTGGAAGACGACCGAGGAGGTGCTCCCGACGGCACCAGGAGCTCCGGTGGGGTCCCAGCCGCGAACTCAAAATGGCGGCGCCCCGCGGGTCCTGAGCACTCCCGGCGGCCGGAGAGAGATCGGAGGCTGGACCTGATGATCGCCGATCCCTGGACACTGAAATGATCCGAAATCAATGACAAGTAGCCCCCAGAAAGTGGAGTGTGGCCGAAAGGAACAGGTGAGAGCGCTGACGCGGTCGCTCACGAGCCCCGCATAACGAGACTCCTGCACGCGGGGGACCCAGCAGAGGGGACACCACACCGGCGCACGGGCACCTCACATTGCGCCCGCAGAGCGCCCAAGCAAGGCACCCTCCCCCGGCACGGCACTGGGCCTCGAGGTGCGCGGGGAGGCAAAATCGGGATCAGGGCCTAACGGGCGGGCCAATACTGAAAGGCCCCTGTGGATGGCTCCCTGGTGGGGAGAACCGGAGCAACATTCAGGCTGCATGGGACTAGACCCTGACGGAGCGGACCCCCGATCCTGCTAGGCGCTGGGGCCCGTGGCCCGCGAGGCCCGGGAGAACGTAGGAGCGCATTGGTGACCCGGGCGGCGGGGGGCCCTACGAGCTTGTCGCCGAGGTCGTCTGGAGCTGGCGTAGGGCGAAGGCCGCGGAGCGACAGCCTAAGGAAGGGACTAGAGGGGCTCTGCACGGCGATGCTCCCGGGCGTTGCCCGTAGCACCCCTTGGGCCTCGTGGGACGCGGCCGCATTCCAGGTGGCGGCAGGATTGGGAGGTCGGCTACTGCTGTGCACAGGCCCTGATGCGTTGCTGAAACTACATTGGGCCCCCCCTCCGCTGGAGATTTCGGACCTGAATAACACACCGCGTCCATTCCACTCCGAAGATCCCTGACCTCTACCAGCAAGAAACAGGACCGCAGATAGCAGACCGGAGGGGGCGGGTGGGGGGAGTATCTCTGCCCCCTCTTCCCCCCCTAATCACCACCAGTCCTCGACGACGCCGAACCAAAAGAAACACATAGGGGCGATCGGATGCTCCTAACCACCACCTCTTGGGATAGTCTTCCTCAGACGGAGACGCTGCCAGCTCGGTCAGTGCGAATTTGGGGCGGGCCAACAGGCATTCCCCACCTGTGTCCGGGCAACTGCTGGGGGAGCTCACTGGAATGAGAGAGAGGGAAACCACACAGAGAAGTACAGGCCACAACTGACCACAAACCACTGGACCTCTACAAGAGGACCGCGACGCAGGAGTCCACCAGTACACATTGGCGAGGGACACGACCAACATGGGGCGTCCACGCGCAACGGGCACGTCGCAGGCCCCAGGGCCCCTGCGAACAACCTTCCCAGTCCCCAACAACACACAATTAGAAGAGGAGCCCACACACTCAGAGTCCATGTCGAACAAACTGGACAAAGTCCTCGCGGCAATTGAACACTCGAGAGTTACCATGGAAAACAAGTTCAGGGAACTGGCCACAGACCTCAATCTGCTCCGAGACGACCACAGAAAGCTGGCAGACAAAGTTAAACAAGGAGAAAAAACGCTGCACACTCTGGAACCGCAAATGCAGCAACAACAAGACACCTTGAAATACCTGCAATCACGGGTGAAGATCCTGGAGAATAAAACTGATGATTTAGAAGGACGATCCCGCAGGAGCAACATCCGCATTCTTAATCTGCCAGAGGGAGTGGAAGGGACTAACCCTCTCAGATATATCACAACGTGGATCGCAACGTTCACACCGGCAGGGGATCTGACCCCCTTCTTTTCCATAGAAAGGGCACACCGGGTACCGGCCCGCAAACCACCACCAGGATCACCGCCCCGACCATTTCTCTTAAAACTGCTTCATTAGCAGGATAGAGACACTATCCTCCGAGCCGCGAGACAACCGGGAACACTCCGAGTGGAGGACAAACAAGTCATGCTATTCCCGGACTACTCACGAGCTGTTCAACAACAGAGGGCCACCTTCCTAGCAGTTAAAGGCATCCTGCGCCAAAAGAACGTACAATATGCGCTGCTGTTTCCAGCCCGTCTCAAAATCATCCACGACGGAAATACCCACTTTTTCTCAGACCCCGCAGAAGCCAGCAGCTGGGTGGAACAGTGGCTATCACACCTGGACAATCCCAGGAGGGTGCAGACCTATCGGCCGTCCGGCCGCCAGAGAAGACAACAGAAAAAAGTCACTCTTACACAACTGAGCCCGCGTTCAGACTCTTCCAACAAGAACTCTCCCGATCTCGAACAAATCATAGCAGAACGCCGAAGGGCACTACAAGCGGCCACAGAGATGAGACTACCAGGGGACAGTTCGGATGGAGAGAGAGGCCCACACATATTCACTTCAGAGGAAGAAGGCAGCGACACGAATACTCCCCACGATGGCTCGATAACATCACCAATAGTAACCCCCCAAACGGCGGACACACTGATCTGATACTCCCAACACAGAATGACGAACATTAATGAAGATATCCTCCGGGACCGCAACACCCCCCAAATCAAGAGACATTGCTCGACACCAAAGGGGCGCTCCTGTACCGGTCCCAAACTAGGTGCGCTTGAAGATTGAATATAGATCTGAACTGTAGCGGATAGCAGTGGAAGGGACAGACACCGCTGGGCACCACAAAAGCACAGTCAACGGGCGGGTAGCCGCAGTGGCAATGGCTGGCGGAGATGGACGACCACTCCCCCCAAGCAACAAACTAAAGTTATCACATGAAGTGCAGTTTGGACGTATCGCCTCGTGCGATAGGTCCTCTGAGTTGGGACTGTTTCCCGTTGGTTCACCTCACTTTCCCCCCACTTCACATCCCCCCAATACTCCCAGGGGAGCATATACACGGAATTGAGAAATGTAGTACATACACAAGTGGCAGGCATTCTGGCGGGGGGGAGGCATGAGGGACGGAGGGGACACTAAGCCAGGAGAAGCACCGCCTAGACACTAAACGAAATGGCAGACAAGATCCCTAACACAGATTTGAAAGTCATTACATTAAATGTCAGGGACATGCACACAGCAACCAAACGATACGCGATCTACGCCTACATTAAACGGCAGCAAGCGCAAATAGCTCTCTTACAGGAGATGCACCTGACGGCGACAGAGGTGGATCGCCTACGCAAAAAATGGCGGGTATTATTTGTGCCACAACATACTCTGCATTCGCCAGGGGTGCCCTGATTTGGATTAGACCTGGGATCCCCTTCAGAGAACAATCAAGAGTAGTAGACAAAGAAGGCCGGTACTCACTGATAGCGGGACTACTAGAGGGTAGATCAATACTGTTCGGAAGCATATATGCCCCCAATGTGGAGCAGGAGCAATATTGGAACCGCCTCACTGGAGTACTAGCACAATACACATCAATACCATGGCTGTTGGGAGGGGATTATAACTGTACCCTGGACATCTGCCTGGATAGATCTCACCCCCCTTCGGCGCAATCTCCCGCACCGAAACAGACAGAGCAATTTCGGAATTGGGTGAATCACTGGACACTAGTAGACGCCTGGCGAGAAAAAAACCCAAACATTAAAATGTACTCCTTTCACTCCGCCCCACATAATCTACGGGTGAGGCTAGATAGATTCCTCTGCTCCAAAGCACTACTCCCCCAAATACAGCACACTGACTACCTAGGCAGAGTCCTGTCAGACGCACATACAGTGATCCTTAGGTGGAGACCACCCCACCCCCCGTACCCACATGGAAGTTACCTCGGGAATGCCTCACTGATCAGGCGTTCTGTCACACACATGGCGACCACATCCGGGAATACTTCACACTAAATGCAGGCACAGCCACATCTAGATTGATAGAATGGGACGCGTTTAAGGTCGAACCAGGGGACACTGCATCCAACAGATAGTAGGAGTGCGAAAAACACTAGAGCAGTCGCTGCAAAATGCGGAAACAAGATTGGCGGGCCTAACAAAAAGCATGGATAAAGGGGAAGCTACCCCAGAGCAAGTGGCGGCAGCCAAAACATTTCATGCTGAGACAATGAGAGACCTTCGCAAATATAACTTCAGGGTCTATGCCACCCGGGTGCATCGTGAGGGAAACAGGGCGGGAACACTCCTAGCCTGGCTTGCGAAACAGGACACGGACGTGAAACCAATCACCGAATTGATAGACGCGACGGGCACCCCTAAACAGTCACAAGTGGATATACTACGCATCTTTCACGACTATTACACGGGAGTCTATCGGGCTCCACCGCCGTCGTCACAACAAGTGTTGTCCCAGTTCTTCCACTCACTGCCTCTACCCAACATCCCATCAGCGGATGGGAAGGCGTTAGAGACCAAGATTAAACCCCCGGAAGTAACCCACGCAATCAGAGCATTGGCACGACGTAAAGCGCCGGGAATGGATGGCTTTTCCCTCGAATACTATACCACCTTCTCAGTCCAGCTGACCCCACGGCTTGTTACCATGTACGAGGACACGCTACAAAGAGGCAATCTCCCGGGCTCACTCAGGGAATCTACCCTGGTGACATTCCTCAAACCACATAGAGACCCCACACTCCCGTCCTCATATAGACCAATAACCCTGCTCAATGCGGACTGTAAAATTTTAGGATCGATATATCCAAGTCCTCCCACAGTTGATCCACCCAACCAAAGCGGGTGTAACGTTTCACAAAATATACGCAGACTCTTCCATATACAGGATAGAGCGAAAGATCAATTCCCACGCGCTGCATGCCTAATTCTGGACCTTGAAAAGGCCTTTGATACACTACTATGGCCATACCTATTCGCCGTCCTGCGAAAAATACGTGTAGGACCGATCCTGATGGCATGCACACAACTCCTCTATAAGGGCTTCACATCTAGGGTGAGAATAGGGAAATACATTTCGACCCCATTCCCGGTGGAACGGGGGACTAGACAGGGATGCACCCTATCTCCCCTCCTGTTTGCCCTGGCAGTGGAGTCCTTGGCCATCCGCTTACGTCAGGGGGGCGAGGCATGGGGCATTCCAATAGCAGACACAGTACATTGCGTATCACTATACGCAGACGACCTTTTGATCTATGTACGGGATATCACGAGCGACCTTACGCCGATATGGACAATATTACAAGGCTTTGCAGAGGCCTCCGGACTCAGAGTCAATTGGGACAAATCTACGATTTTTCCACTAAGCCCTCACTTAGCTCCCTCGGAGGTATCGATAGGACCCCAGACACTCGGTTGGAACGCTGCGGCACCCCGGTATCTAGGAGTGAGACTGTATCACTCACCCGAGAACCTCTATGAGGGGAATCACCGCAACACTTTGGCGGGGCTACGTACGGCGGTCGCCTTCTGGAAGACCTTACCCTTGGCCCCCATAGGGCGTGTAGCCCTAGCAAAGATGATTATGATACCCAGACTGCTTTACTCCTTTACTAATCTCCCTGTAATACCACCTCGCTCCTTTTTTCAAGAGCTAGACACATTACTCACAACATTAATATGGGGGGGTGGTAGACACAGAGTAGCCTTACCTACACTATTTTTACCCACAACACAAGGGGGTCTAGGAGCTCCTTCCTTCGAAGCGTATTTCTTAGCAGCTCAACTTCAGTGGCTATCTCATTGGACAGCCGAACGCCACATGGAGGAGACGTTCTCCAACGATGGCCGTGTACCTCTCCCAGCCCTCCGGAGAATTCTGATGCCGGGTACCAAACCTATACGTACACACCCCCTACAGGTCTCAATAGCCCGCAAATGCATGATGAGTATCCACCGTATGTCAAGAGGTCAGCCCCTTTACTCCCCATTACTCCCATTAGTAGGATTCCCCCAACGGGAGAAATATTACACTTACAGGGCCCTCCAGATATGGACCGATCACGCAGTGACAGAGGTCGAGTCCCTGTTCGAGGACGGGCATCTGAGAACATATGCCCAAATGAGGGAATGCTATGATCTCCCACCAGGACAATTCCTGATACATAGACAATTAGTGGATAGCGCCCGACACTGCTGGGATCTCAATGAGGGGGAACCACCGACACACCCGGTCCTACACACTAGTCTGCGCATGGGCACGGGGAGACACTTAGTCACCTGGCACTACAAAGCGATCCGGGAACTGATCACAACCCCCTTACACGTCTTACGACAGAAATGGGAGGACGAGATAGGATGGGTGTTCCATGACAGAGAATGGGAAAAGGCATTGGAGTACCCAAAAAAGGTTTCTAGGAATGCGCGCTTCAAAAACATTCAATTCAATATTTTACATCGTGCATACTTAACACCGCACCGGCTCCACCGTTTTTACCCTGACACACATTTCGCATGCCCCAGATGCCAGACTCCCGAGGCGAATTTTAAACACATGTTCTGGGACTGTCCCACGATCCAACAGTATTGGGATAGGGTGCACCAGACACTCCGGGCAACAGTCAACCTCACGGACATATCTACATGGGAAGCATGGGCCCTGGGAATCTTCCGCAGGCGGAAGACAGAAAAGGTACAATGCCGGTTTGCATCCCTAGCCATTCTTTTAGCGAAACGTGGAATAGCCATGCATTGGAGGACCCCAGCGGGACCCCCAGAAGCAGCCTGGGTAGGCGCCATGAAAAAATGGGGGGCGGCAGAGGAAGAAACACTGAGAGACGAGGAGGTGAAAGGGATACGTAAACATCCCATCTCTATGGAATGGGCGCAACTACTATTCCAATTTGTTCAGGAGGCAACACCAGAGGAATCACCCACAGCCACGCAATCTCAATCCCAAACTCCACCCCTGTCCCCCATGGAACAAATGATGACCAACACGAGGCAGCCGTGTGATACATAAAACCGACTGTGCGCTAGGGCACTACCAGATACGTTCCCCTGTCCCTGATGGGAGGCACAACACCTTGGCTCCTCTCTCCCCCGCTACAGCCACCACAGCATACTAACGGCAAACCAGAATCAACCACATAACAGATAGTTACCAAGCTACAATCCGACGGCTCCCCAACCCCCCCCCCACGATCTCCCCCCCCCAGTTAACTGTTCTATGTTTTCCCCCCGGCACCCCCGAAGTCGGCCTACCCGCATTGGGAACGCAATCATGGACACTATACATGAAGGTTTACGGGGATAGGGATGGGGACTGAACACCAACCCATACCACTGGGAAACCCACATACACAGACACCAAGGAACCTACCATTACACGTAAGGTCCAACTGAAGGGTAATCCCCATTTCATCTCGCTGTTTCCTACCTGTGATGCAAATTATCTGATGGGATGGTTGTTACGTGCTGCAAAGATACCATCCAATTGCTTGCACTCACCTGTCAATATGTGTTAATAATGATGCGTAACTATGTACCATGAAATGTAAAACTCCCAATAAAGAAATTTAAACAAAAAAAAAAAGGGATCTGCATTTAACTGTAATATTGAATAAATATACTCTAGCAAAATATCTGTGTAACCAATTCTCTGTACTGGAATGTAAAACTTGTAGTTTCTGAAAACCAAGCATTTAAAGAATGAGTATGTTAAATATCTGTGTGCTAACTGTCAGGCCAGTAAGGCACCACTCACCTGAAATCCAGGCATTCTGTGGCAGCAATGTGATTTGCAGGTCACCCTGAAAAGCAATTCTCATCTCTCCTGAAAAGGGCGTGTGCTGGCGAGTGTTCCCAGGGATAAGGAGTGTTGAAAGATAGAGAGGAAGAGAGAGAGAGAGAGATAAAGAGGGAGAAAGAGAGAGAGGGCCCTTGTTCTTACCTCATCTTCGGGTTGAATCTCGTAATAGGATTCTTATTTTTACTTATCTCTTGAATAAGAGGTATTTTTGGAGAATAACCTGGTTCAATTCACAAGAAGACCAATACACTGTGAAGATCATAGTATCTATTGTTAACATTGACATAACTGCCTTTGGATTCCCCCACACTGCTCACCTGGTTTTGTATTCACTACACTTGATAATTAAGTGTCTTTACTGTTTTCATAAAGGCATCACTATCAAAGACTGTCTTTCTTTGACAATTATTTTTCTCCTCTATTTCTTTGTAAATTTATTTTTTATTTTTGCAAGACAATACAAGCAGAAACACCCATTTCCACGATTTCTCTCCTCTGTGGTTCCACAATTGAATCTATTTTTAAGAAAAACAGTTTTGGGGTTTTTCCTTTCTGGGCAAAGAATGGGTTGTTAGTTCACCATGAAATAGACAAGGTTAAAACATATAGGGGCTTATTTATGAGAGGCCTGTCCAGCCGTTGTGTCACTAAGTTTGAGGCGCCGGCGGCACAGGCAGCACTCCATGTTTACAAATAGATGCATGTGGCCAAATGAGTCAGTTTTGTTAGGCCAGCGTCGGAAAATACCTGCGCAAGAACCGGTTGCGGCATGCAGAGACTAAAATATTCATGGTAGGCGTTCCCCCGAAAAATCCAGCGTAAATGCCGCACAGTGATATTTATGGTATTGTCAAGGTGTGACTCATCGTTGTCAAGCATTATGCAGGGCCTGAAATGCACCAACATTCCTGCGCATCGGCAACCCAGGCATAGGAAATTATGTATTGGCTGTGGTACATGAAGACAGGCCACACAAAACAGTTTGGCAAGCTCAACTATGCCACGGAGGTGCTAATCTTGCAGCTGGGAGTTGTGAGGAGACCTCCTCCCCCACCATGTAGGCAGCGCAGGAGAAGGGATCTCTTTTTTCACTAACGGACTTCCCTCATTGACCTCAGGGAGGATGAGGTCATCACATATTACTGATTCAGGACGGAGTCCATAATAGAATGCTGAACCAGATAGCGCCAAGGCTCCAGCCACCAGCTGCCAGGCCCACCAACATCCCTCTGCAGGTCAAGCTGTTGGCTGTCCTCCACATGCTGGCATCTGGTTCATTCCAGATCACAACAGCCAGAGTGGCAGGAATATCGTGACCATCTTTTTCTGCCTTCTACCCTCTGTCCTGGATGCCATCATCCACCTAACACCACAGTACCTCCTCTTACCCAAGAAAAAACTGCAGCAGCTGGACATCAAGCAAGGTTTCTACACCATTGCTGGATTCCCACATGTGCTAGGTACCATGGATTGCAAACATGTGCAACTGGTACCCCCTGCAGCAACATCCCACCTGTTCAGGAACCAGAAGCATACCTATTCTATCAACGTCCAGGCCATCGTGGACCATCGGGGGATGTTCACCAATGTGCTGGCAAAATACCCAAAGAGTGCGCAGGATGCCTACATCTTCGGGCACTGCATCATCAATGAGCGCCTACAGAATGGGTGGTATGGGAATGGCCTACTTGTTAGAAAGCAAATCTGAAGTACATAAAAGAACTACTAGCAGTAAGAAATGTATGACAAAATAGCCATCTCTGTGTCTGTTGATGGAGATAGGACCATATGTAGAAGGGGTGTGGCTCATACATGCACCATGCATCATGCATCATGGGATAAGTGTAATGCAAACCCCCCAAGTCACACATGTGAAGACACACAAAGCCACTTTGTGTGCCTTTGAATGGCATAAAGGTACAGAGCAATGCAACACTGGGCAAAATGCAGTTTACCACCACTGCGTGCAAGGTAAAAGTTCCATGGGCATTGTGGGAGTGTCTCCATACAACTCCCATGGTTCATGAGGCATGTCATGTATCCCACACCAGGTAAACTTAGAAATGTGACAAATATATTGGTCTCCCCAGGTGATGTGTAACAAGGAAAAACAACTGAAATGATCCAAGTCACTCCCGCTTCCTATGTGTGCTGCATTCTGTGGCACACATATATAGAGGATCAGGGGCCATATGTATCATTCCAAATTGCGATCGCAAACGCCGAAATTCGCAGAATTTCGGCGTTTGTGATCGCAATTGGGCTTAGTGGTATGTATAAATGAAAAACTGCCTTGCAAAATAAGGAATCGCAAAATTTGCGATTCCCTATTTTGCGATTGCATTTAAGGAATCGCAAATTGCGATTCCTTAAATGCAATGTAGAAGCACAAAAAAGTGCAATTTGGCCTTAAGGAATCGCAAATTACCACCAACTTCAAGTTGGTGGTAATTTCTGATTTCTTTGAAAAATGCACTTTTTTGCATTTTTCAAAGTGCAATGTGGCGCATATACATGCCCTTAGGGCATGTATGTGCGCCACATGTGCACCCATGCTTATTTCAGGGGTGCAACAGGGTGTCCTTTTGACACCCTTGCAACCTTGAAATTGCATTCTCAATTTGCGATTCTCTAATTGCTACTCGCAAATTGAGAATGTCTTCCCATTCATTCCTATGGGCCTCTAGGCCCATAGGAATGAATGGGGAGGGTTTCCTTAATTGCGAATCGCACTTTGCGATTCGCAATTAAGGAATATGTAGGATTCGCAAATTTGCTTGCAAATCCTACATACATCTCGTTTTGCGATTCTCAAATAGCGATTCTCAAAAATTCGCTATTTGAGAATCGCAAAACCTAACTTTGATACATATGGCCCCAGGACTCTAAGGCTTCTTCATGTGCAAGTAGGTGCCCCATCCTGCACAAAGACGATTCCACATGCAATGCAAGTGTGCCTGTGTTTGTGCTAGGCTGCACATTGTGAGCCAGTGTAGGCTGAAATGTGAGGATAGTGCGGACTGGCCTAAATACTGTGCACTACTTCCCTTTCTCGGTGATGCAGTGCAGTGCAGACAGATGACTTGGCACAGTGCCACTCTCCCAAATATCTGGGTCACGGTGTCATGTGCACATAGTGGGAACAACGCACTGCAATGTGTAGACAAATATGTTCCACATTGTCATGCACTTACTAATCTATCAATGGCAGTAGCGACAGAACGTCAGTGAATAGCAATGTGTAATTTCACTCTGTGTGGATGGATGAAACCACATCAACTGCAATGGATAACGTATCTCTAATGAAACCATGTGGCACAACAGGCAAGCCAACATGAGTACAAAGACAACACAAGAAAAAAGTCTGAGCTTAGAGTCTCCTCAATGGCGTACCTACTCTTGGTATCAGTCAAAGGTCAACAAGGTCAGTGGCGTGAGAACAAGTACTGTGGACATGAGCACGTGGGTCACATATGGCAGTGTAATTCCATGTTGACCAAAGTGACAGGATAAATACAGGAAGAAGTATGTGGAAAGGCCATGTGTGGCATGCCATGTCAGTGTAGGCCCCAGACATATGTAAATATCAATACTGGATGACATTGTGACCCCAACAGTACAAAACACACATATTTCTCAGCAATACTGACAGCCTACATACACACACATACACGTAGGTTGATGACTACATTGACTGATGTAACCAATGTGATGGCTCACCTGTTCTGTGGACTAAGTAGCCAAAATGAGAAGCATATGAATCCAGCAATGTGCAACTCACTAAGTCAAACACAATGCAGCCAAACATGTCATACATCAGTCACCAACATAAAATAAATTTCAACCTGGACCCGGCACCACAGTGTACTCAGGTTAACAATCTCAATAGACATTATCAACAGCAATGAGTAAAAAATAAAAGGTATAGAAGTACACAATCCCCTACAAGTTAGTCATACGCATATCTGTGAAAAACCAATGCATTGTGTCAACTTTTGGAGTAGACAGCTCCATATAACAACATCAGTGTGTGCCACATAATGATGGCCCACATTGCAATACATATGTGTCAATCAAAGTGTACCATTACAACTTCTCTGGCAAAAACAATAGTTGACTGTTAACAAGAAATAGCATAACAATCCATGTGACATGTTTGAACTGCACCAAGTGTATGCACCATAACACATGGTAAAGGAAGCGAACTATGAAACATTTGTGCCAATGTCATGTAGGCCACAAACAAAATCTGTGGTTTAACATGGACATTTATCATTTATTTATTTATAGGTTCTATATAGTGCTAGCTAGACCCGAAGGAATCAGAGCGCTTTACATATAATGCAGGATCGTTCAATTGAAGTACATACATATATACACACCAAGAAAAACGTTGTGCAGTCAAGGTAGTTACATTATGAGAACATTAGAACAGCATAAGTTAATGGCGTGAATGACATAGAAGAAGCATAAACAATCAAATGATCGCCTCACAGGGTCTAGTAGGATTGGGTGTGATCTTTGGGAGCATAACTCTGTTTGTTTGCGTATTAAATATTTGTTGAGCAGTAGGTATTTAAGGTCCCGTTTGAAGCAGGAAAAGGATGGGTTACAGCGGAGATCTCTAGGGAGTGAGTTCCAGATCCTAGAAGCATTTCCAGAGAATGAGCGTGTCTGTGAGGATTTCTTTTTCAGTTTGGGAGACATGAGAAGAAGTGAGTTGGAGCTTCTCAGAGCCCTGGCTCTTCCTGCTTTGGAAAGTTTGGAATCTAGGTAGTTGGGGTTCTGAGTGTGAAGGACTTTGTGGGTGATGCAAGCAGTCTTGTAGATACATCTTCCTTTGATGGGAAGCCAATTGAGGTTCTTGAGGGCCGGTGAGTTGTGCTCAAATTGTTTAAAACCTGTTAGTAGCCAGGCAGCCGTGCTGAGAACTGTTCTTAGGGGGGGGCAAGGTGAGTTTTTGGATTTCCTGTGAGGATGGCGTTGCCATAATCCAGTTTTGAGAGGACTAGATATTGCACTACCGTCTTACAATCATCAGGCGGAATAAAAGGTTTGATTTTCATAAGGTGTTTAAGAGTGTACAGCGCTCCTTTGGCTGAGTTGTTGATGCGGTCCTTCAGTGACAAGCTTTTGTCCAGAGTGATGCCCAAGGACTTTACCAAGTTGGATAGTGTATGAGAACAATTTAGGGCTTCCAAGTTCGTGAGCCAATCTTGGATTTGTAGAGGGTTGTTTTTAGGGGAGAAAAGTAGTAGTTCAGTTTTGTTGGGGTTCAACTTTAAGTGGTTGGTGTTAAGCCAAGTTTGTTTCTTGATTAGTGTTTCATTCAGATGTATGATGTCACTGGGTGATTTAATATTTTAGTAAAGTTGGGTGTCATCGGCATATAGGTGATATTTTATCTCTGCTTGGTTCAGGATAACAGTAAAGGGTTCCATGAAGAGACTGAAAAGGGATGGGGAGAGAATTGAGCCTTGGGGTACACCATGAGGAACTAGTGTTGGTTTTGTGAGACAGTTGTTGATTTTTATTTGTTGCGAGCGATGTTGCAGGTACGATGTGAACCATCTAAGGACTGTGCCATTGGTACCAGTGCGGTTCTTGAGTGTCTTGAGTAATGCTGGGTGATTTACAGTATCAAAAGCTGCCGATAAGTCAAGTAGGATTAGGAGGCATGCATCACCTTCACCCAAGAATTTGTGAATGTCATCTGAGATATTGAGCATAGCAGTTTCTGTGCTACAGCCTTTCCTGAATCCTGACTGGAAGGTGTCATGGAGGTTGAATTCGTCTATATGTTGGTTGAGTTGTAGAAGGACGCATTTCTCCAATGTTTTGGCTAGGAACGGGAGGTTGGTGATAAGTCTGAAGTTATTGAGGTCATTGGGGTCAGACCCAGGTTTTTTGAGTATAGGTGTGATTTGGCCTAGCTGGAGCAAGTTAGGTACATGTCCTGAGGAGAGAGATGTGTTGATTTTTGTCCAGAATGGGGCGATGATATGGTTGAGGGTTTGTACTAATGTGGATGGTAGGGGATCAGTGGTGTGGGATGTAGGCTTCAAGTTTACAATTATACTGAAGATTTCACTTTATGTCATGGGTTTGAAGTCAGACCAATTAGCATCATTTTTCAGTTGAAGAAGATCATAGTTGACATTAGTCTTTCTTGGGGTCATTCGGTCATCAGTTAAATCTGGAGTGGGGGCAACCATGGCGGGATGTGAGTCAGTGGGGTGGGTTGGTATGGAAGATGGATTCGCGACTTGAATGATGGATTGCTCAATTTTTGCTACTTTATCAGTGAAGAAGTTGGCGATTTCTTCACAGCGTTCGTTAGTGGCTGTTGTTTCATGAGGGGAGGTTGGGGTAGTTTATCATTTAATGATGTTGAAGAGCTCCCTAGGTCTGTTCTTAGCGCGGACAAGTTGGTTGCAAAAGAAGGTCACTTTTTCTCTAAAGATGTGTTTCTTTTATGAAAGCCGTGCAGATCTTAGGAGTTAGAGGTGCACTGTAGAGGGGTACTGTCTCCATATCCTTTCTGACTGTCTGAGTTGTCTCCTCTCATTGTTCAGATCTGAGTTGAACCAGGATTTTGATTGTATTTTTCTAGATTGTTTTAGTTTGAGCGGTGCCACTTGGTCAAGGACATCAATCATCGCTGTATTATAGTGGGCTGTGAGGTCCTCAGGGATGAGAGCGAGAGGTTGATACTGGAGTTTGGCCCAGACCCTGTATTCCAATTCCATTATTGGGATTTGTTTGATGTTCCTAGCCCAGTGCATCTTTGTTGGATGGGGCTGTGTGAGATCTGAGGTGGGTCTTGATATTAAACAGTTTGAGATGGTGGTCTGACCAGTCGATAGGTGTGATGGATCGAAGTGAGACAAGCTAATTTTTGTTGATTATAGCATCTAGAGTGGAGCCTTACAATGGGTTGGTTCACTGAAGAGTTGTTTGAGGTCTTTTATTTCAAGAAGGTTGGTAAGGATACCAACAGTGGTGTCTTCTGAGTTATTCCATTGAATATTGAAGTCGCCCAAGAAAACGTGGTTCGAGTCAGTTAGGGAGAACCGTGTTACTAGGTCAGTTAGTTCCTCTGAGAAGAGGGTGTGATCACCAGGTGGGTGGTAGAGGTTGTGAAGTTTGATAGGAGAGGTGCCTTTGGCTGCAAGTTCAACTCCGAGATATTCAAAAGTCGAGTATTTTGAGGTTGTTAAGGTAGCAAGATGGATTCCTTCTTTGTGTAATTGCCAGTCCGCCACCTAATCTCCTCGGTCTGTCCTGTCCTGTCGAATGATGGTGTAGCTGGGAGGTATGAGCAGGTCTAGAATGGGGTTTAGTGTTCATTGAGCCAGGTTTCAGTAATGAATGCAATATCTATTTCTTTGTCAAGTATAGCTTCGGCGATATCTGTGGCGTGTTTAACTGCTGATCTGCAGTTGAGGAGCATGTATGTTAGTGGGCTAGGACTATTGTTTGTGGTATGTAGTGTCTGAATAGTGGTGTATTGAGCAGGCGGTCTAGGCGAGGTGATCATTTAAGGGATTCTATTTGTATCCATGATTATTGGGTAGTGGACAAAGGTTTGTGGACCGTATTCGGGGTCAGAGTGATGTAAGATTCTGTGAGAGCTTCAGCTTCCAGATCGGATACGAGGTTGAGAGGTCGGTGGGGTCCGTGGGATGCATGACTCAAGGGAATAGTGGTCCAATAGGGTGTTGACTGAGAGTTGGAGAACCTATAAGTAGAGACAACTTCTCCTTGCCAGGAGTGTGGTAGCGGGTTAACTTGGACTGGATCAGAAGGTCCTTTTTTTATATGTGAGATGTCTTTAGCTAGTGCCTAAAGTTTTGTTCTACTTGATTCAGGAGCTGGGAAAGTCTGTCAGTGAGGTTTCCAGCTCTGAAAGTGGGTGTATACGCACCAGGTCTTGTGGTTAAGGAAGGTGAGTGAGGTTCAATATAGGGAGGGCCAGTGTCATTGAGGTTGGAGAGGCGGACAGTTTGTGTGAGTTGAGAAGGGTCTACATTAGTAGAGAGGAGTGAGTCTGTATGGGACTCAGTGGCGAGCGGTCTTGAGTTGAGGCTGGCAACATCGGGCTCTAGGTGTACGTCAGTGAGTTTTGTTACCGTTTGTTCATTGGTTAAGGTGGGTGCAATTGAAGTCATTCTAGTGATTACTTGGCCAATGCGTTTGTCAAGGGGGGCAGCACGGTTGCTTAGTGTGTCAGAGGGTTCAGCAAAGGTGCATCACGAGTCAGTGGAGTGAAAGTGGCGCAAAGGTTCAGGTTTGGCGGTAGGAGATAAAGAGGAGAGGGGAGATTGGGGCACAAGGCCATCTTGTGTTAATGTAGCAAGAAGTGACTGGAAGTGTCAGTCAAAGATGGCGAGGGTATGGTCTGTAGCTTGTATAAGTATGTTTCCTGTCCTGAAAATAGAAATGGAGATTTCCCCTCTAAAGGTTAGGGAGGAGAATGTGGTGAGTTTAGTTCCCTAGGGGATTTTGATTGATTTGGTAACTTGTAGGTGGAAAGGAAGATGTTTCTCCACTTTGCAGGGCATTTTGAGTAGAAGACGAAGTTGGTTTTCTTGTTGCCATTGCTCACGCTGTAGTAGGTATCGGCTATTAGTTTTTCTGAAAATTGTTTAAGTAGCCTGTATTTGAACTTTTTTTTTGCATTATTAGAGAGAGTTTTTGGATAGCTGATGCTCCATGAGTTGGGGCCATATCTCTCAAGTGCAGTGTCGAGGGATTTGGGGAGGAGCATAGTTAGAGAAAATTAAAAGTCTGGTCTTCCAGCAAATCTAGTAGAGGTAAGGATGTGCAGAGAGTTGAGGGCTGGTAAGTGCGCTATGAAGGAGAATTGCCTCACAGTGCGCAATAAGTTTCGCTAATTTGAAGAGCGGAGGCGCTTCAAAAATAGTTAAAGCTAACGTGCCACTCATCTAAGTGTTAAATAGATAGGTAATATACCATCTTGAAAATCCAATCATTCTCAAAAACACAGGCCAAACAAGGACAAAATACCAAAAAATTAGATGAAGAATAAATATGGGTAAATACAGACGGAACTGTCAAGGAACTAACTACCAAAAAACGCAAGAGCCCTAATATTAATGTAGTTCGTGTTTAGGCCACTCGATGGAGCTCCAAGGCTAGGGAAGGATCAAAGTACTCTTTTAGTTTCCTTCTGTGAAGAGGTCTGGGCTAGGGTAGTTTACTGTTTTGGGAGAGGTTGTAAGGAGAGAGGTAAAATAGCTGCCAGAGAGGGAATATCGAAGGGGGGACAACAAATCCAACAAGCATTTGCAATGCATTTGGTCTCGTATTTGTAAAAGTTATAGCTTTTGGATTTGAAAATGACAATTTTTTTACTTTTGTAATTTATTTTTGCGGTGGAGTTATTATATTTGCATAACACCATTGTCATTTGTATGACTTTGCAGCGCTGGAGAACCAGAATATGGGAAATAGGTTATGAGGGAAGAAAGACAAGAGTAATATGCAGTCTGAAAAAAAGTAACAACATCCTGATAACAGCAAATGATTATAGGGAATGCAGGATTAAGTAAAGCATGTGAAATGTAAGCAGAGCAACATAGTTACCTGAACACGTTTACACGTATTATTTAGGAATTAATGAGTGGTTTTGCCTGAAAAGTTAAGGACATGAGTACAGGGCCCGGAAGGGACTACAGAAGCCAGTTTGCACCGCTAAAAGCCAACAAAAGCTAATCATGCCAATTACGAGAAGAGAGTGTGAAAAGAGCAACAAGTGAGATGAAAGATGCACAATTTATTATACAAAGTTAAGGGCCAGATGTACGACCAGGACAATTGCGCATCGCAAATTGCGACTCTTTTGCGAGTCGCAATTTGCAAGGCGCAATTTCCGATGTACAACAGTGTATTTCACACTGTTTGCGATTCCCAATGGGGTCGCTAATTGCGAGGCTCATTAATATTAATGAGCCTCTCGCAATTTGCGAGCCCATTGGGAATAACAGCCCTCCCAGGGATGGTGGCCTGCTGGACTCAGCAGACCACCATGTCTGGGACTGCTTATTAATAAAGCAGCTTTTTTTTTTTTAAATGCAGCCCGTTTTCCTTAAAGGAAAACAGGATGCATTTAAAAAAGAAAAATGAAACTTTTCAGTTTCATTTTTTTAAGGGCAGGCAGTGGTCTCTGGGACCACTGCCTGCTCTTAAAAATATTTTCCAACATACTCACAAGGGGAAGGGGTCCCTTGGGACCCTTCCCCTTTGCGAGTGGTTTACCACCTACTTGAAGTAGGTGGTAAACTGCGAGTGTTTTGCGGCCGCAAATGCGGTTGCAAAACACTAGTACATAGCATGTTGACTCGCTATTAGGAAGGGACGCCCCTTCCTAATAGCGAGAATCGCAAATGCTATTTTGCGAGTCAGGGACTCGCAAAATAGCATTTGTACATGCTATTTTCCCTTTTTTGCGGCCGCAAACGGGAGGTTCTCCCGTTTGCGGCCGTAAAAAAGGGTCGTGCATCTGGCCCTGAGACTTTTGCAGCAGAGCAAGTCGTCTCTGGACATATGGCCCTGTTAACAAACGTTCACATTAGGTGTTGAAAAAGTACAAACACTGCAGAAGGAGTACAATAGCTATTCCTCATCTGTTGCTGATTCAAGGGCAAGGTATGGAAGTGATAGAGCGAAATGTATTTGTGAATTGTAGGGGTGCATCATAATCACTGGTAGTCTGCACCCGCATGTAATCAGACATATATTCGCATATATTCAGTTGTGTATTCGTGCATGTTTAGTAAGAGTGAATAGTTCACTAATATTAAGTGAACGCAGCAGTATAATTGTGTTATGATAATTATGTAATGTAATGCTTATTGAATTGTGTGAACATAAGGCATAGAGAAATTAGTTCGTGTGTAATTCAATGGCAGTAGTTTAAACGTGCACCATATTAAGGTTGCACATGTAATTCATTTTCGCATAAGATTTGTAATGGAAATGCTTATGGGGGAAAGTAAGATGTGTGTTTAAAGTTATATGTAAAGGCCTGACTACATATATGCTTAGGGAAGGCCTGGTTTATTTTTATGTTAGCTTATTTTGTAGGCACAGAAAAGTTTCCCTTGGTAAGGCTCTCTGGGCACAAACGGTAGATTTAATTAGCACAGTAGAAGGTTTCTGTTGAACGTATCTTTTGTTGCAGGTGCAAGGACACATGTCTCGTTAGTAAAGACTAACTCTTTGTTTTCAAAAGTTAGAGAGATGGGAGGCATGGTACGGGGAGTGAAATGGAATTTAGGGATGATACTTTCAGCGGAGAAGGTGCCTGGGACTCAAGGTCATCGCAACCGTCCAGGATGAAGTAACCGTTTCGATGGAAAAGTACAAGAAAGAAGACCTGGCCAAGGAGGCGTGACAAAGGCGTGTACAACTGTATTGGGGTTTTGTATTAGGGATAGTGCCTTGAGGGAGGAGGCCAGAGAAGAGGTAGGGGAGACCAGAGAGAAGGACAGAGCGGAGCTTAGGTATTATGTGACTGTACTTCTTAGGAAGTCTTCACAGCTGACACCTTTTATTCACTCTTGCCTTTGAAAATCGTTATGCAGGGATGTCACTAAGTGTTAGTGTAAGGACAGCAATTGATTTAAAGCTTGCTTAGATAAATGAAGAGCAACGTAGAAATTGGAGCAATCATAGCTTGGCTGATCCTTCTAGAACTTTCTATTCTCTTTATTCTGAGTCGGATGAGACTCCTGCGTAGGTTATTATTTGTATTAGTGCCCATCTATTTCTTTAACCTCGTGTTGAGGTGCTTGCATGTTCAGTTATTTTTGGCGATAATAAATTCTTATACTTGAATTCGGAGTCAGTGGTCCTTTCAGACAAAATGAATGCTGTTATATAACCAGATGAGATTCTCTCCTTTACACTATTCAACAGGTAAAAAGATCTTGGCGACCAGAAGGTTCTTATAGATAATTAGATAAGAATCGGCGTTATCAGTTGGTAGCAGAGGATGGTTACCTTTGATGGTAAGGGGAGATCTAGAGCAAGATAGGAGATTAAGTTGCCCCATAGAGCCCGAGTGACGCAGATCCAGAGGACCGCGGGAGAAAGATGTCGGAGGTCGGAGGTCGTTGAAAACTGACGGAGAGTGACGATGCGGCGGAAGTAGCAGTTCGTGGTAGAGTGAGTATGAAAAGAGCGGTGTTTGGTAGATTGCGGTGTTTTATTGTTGTGTGATGTCTTGCGGAGTTGGAACGAGAGTTGTGTGATTGAGAACCGGACCGTGAGCGCGCGCGGGACCGGGAGATTTATTGTGGTGTAGAATGCACCCAGAGTTGAGAACGTTGACCAGAGGTTGTGGGGGTCACGAGACGTCATTGACAGACCCACTGAAGATAGGGAACACATGTGTGAGTGTGTGAATAACCGACGCAGGTCGTAGGTTATTGTGTGCAGAACATCGAGTGATTGAATCCTATCGAGTGTGTTAGAGGCGATTGTCCGGTCGTTTCGTGGACAGACGGTTGCCAGATTGAGGTCAACAAGCTCGAGAGGCTGATCGGTCATTGGTGGACTGACAGTCAGAGAGGTAATTGTTCGGTAGGACGGACATTACTTCAGAGTATGATTGGGACAAGTGCGAGAGAGAACGAATGAATTAGAAAGGAGGGGAACTGCTGCGAGCGGAGGAAAAGTGACGTCAGACAAGTGCCGCGCTGAGATAGGCCGGTTGGTGTGAGCCGCGCTGGCATTGGTGGATTGAAATCAGGAAGTAAAAGCTGACATTTTTGAGTGCAAATACAAAGTTGATTCATCATGAAATGTTTTAAAGTTTTACGGGAACTTTGTAGAGGTGATCGACATGTGGTTACTCGGGAAGGAGAGGAAGCTCCTCCCGAGGATACGCCAGCACATTATATGGCAAAGAATGTAGGATTGCATACTATAATATGGCTTGAGAATTGGCATAAAATGACAGAAGGAGAAGGAGAACTGTCTTTCCCACGCTATGGTACTTTTAGATTAGAGGTGTTGTACCAGCTAAAAAGTATGATGGCTTCTTTACGACCACTACCTAGACCGACACAGTTTGAGGCGCAACATGCGTGGATTAGAGCAGCGTACGTTAGGAGGAAAGACAAGAGCCAGGAAAGGGTGAAGAAATCGGTCAGGGCATTTCAAGATGCACTGGAGAAAAGGTGGAGAGTGGAAACAATCGAGGGAGATAAGTTATACCCATTGCTAGTACAGAATGGAAAGATTATAAGAATCGATGAGGACGACAGTGATACAGACGACAGCCTGTTAGATAGGTTGTTGGCAGAGAGGCCACCACCATTTAATCCAGACCTAGAAGAGGGAAAGCCGACTCCAGCAGTAACAATTGATGGGAGCCAGAATCAGACTAGCATGAGAGTAGTGGGAAGGATTTCCACAGGAACGGAAGGGGCAACAACGTCTATGATAACACAGCCTCCTGTTGGGAGTACAAGATTACCGGACTCCTTGACAGTACCAGTTACCATTGGCCCTATAGTACCGGTGTATGACCCAGACCGAGTGAGAGAAGGGAGCTCCGTACAGATGGGAAGGGAAGAAGTAACCAGCGAGAGCGGGAACGGGTTCGGAGTACGAGTGGTTCATTTCCCAAGACCAGTGGAGACAAGTACGCCGTTACCGGCTACTGCAGACTCTTCCTTTAGACAGGAGGAGGAGAGACCGGTCAGACCGAGGTCCTTGCAGGAATCCAAGTCAGCTTTGAGGATGTGGACACCAACAGTAACAAACCAAGAGGATAGGATGCCAGGAGATAGGGCACAAAACATCTCGGAAGATAGACCAAGTTCCAGGAATATGATGGAAGGGAATAGGTCACAAGGACAGAATGGTGACTGTGATGAGCGAGATGGTTCAACTTGTCGAGAAGTACTGAGGAGTGCAGTACAGGCAAGGTTGCTAGACGTAGTAAGGTTGAAAGCAGAGGTAGACGAGATGATCAGTGGGGGTCTGCCTCTGGAAAGGATAGAAATTTATGGATCAGATGAGCTGCTGTTTGTAGCAAAAGATGTGACTCGAAAAGCTAGAATGGCACATGATAGATTGAAGGAATTGGCCAAAAGATATGAGGTAGACCTGAACAAAACTAAAGCGTTGCAGGGACCGCAAAGATTACAATACAGTGACCAGGAGCTGGAGGAGAAAAGAATCACAGGATTAAGGACACACACCAGAGACCTGATTGTAGGAATGCGAATATGGATTTTGTTGGACAAATGGGAAGAAAGGTGGTCCAAGAAGAAACCAGCAAAGAAAGCTGAGGGGGAAACGCCGCCTCCAGGAGGGGGGGCGACGGGTGTTGGAAATTTTCCTTTACGGGAAGTACAGAATGGAGGGTATGTGCATGTGCCGTGGAATAGAGGTGATTTGGCTGCATTTACAAATGAATTTCCTCGGCTGAGGGAGAAACCAGTAGAGTGGTACAAGCAGGTTGAGCGGTTCGTTAAAATTTCAAAAGTATTGTGGATTGATTTGAACACCTTGTTTGACATAGTGGTACCGGGAGATTTGTGGACAGCTTGTAAAGTCGCTGTCGAGTGGCCGACTTCGGAACCTGAAAGGGAGCCGGTTACAAATGGCCCATCACCCTTAGTAATGAAAAAGTATGAGCAGGTGATTACATGGCTAAAACTGAAGATTTCACCCCAAGACATAGATTGGGTTAAGATAGATCGGACTGTACAGGAACCCAAAGAAACGGTGCATGAATATTATGAAAGACTTCTGCAAGCTTTTAAACAGTATAGTGGGTTAGATATCTTGGACCCCAAGGATATGGGACAGTTTGTCTCAAAGTTTGTACTGGGTCTGAGAGTGGAAATCAGCCTCATGATACAGCACCATTTGATCTGCTGGCAGAACAAGCCGTTAGATGAAATTTTGAGGTATGCGAGATACTGTAGTGATGAGGTGGAATCAAAACATCGGAAGCTAAAAGATAAATTGATGCTTGTCCAGATGCAGACAGCACAGGGTCAGCCTAATGGAGGGACCTTAGGAAGAAAACAAGGAAATTCCCAGGGGAACCAGAATGGGCAAGGCCAGGGAAGGGGAAAACCAGTAGACCCCAAGACAGGAGTGGACGTGGCCACACTGAAGAAGACCACGGCGTGTCATCTTTGTCGCCAGGTCGGACATTGGAAACGCGAGTGTCCTTTGAACCCAGTTAATCAGTTGCAGGAAGAGGAAGAGGGGGCTCAGGCACCCACGCAAGAGGTAGTTAACACAGTAACGAGGCCTAGGACGATGAAAGGGGGGGTATACAGCTCTCACGCCCAGGTTCCCCAGGCTCCAAAGATTACACAAGGAATACGAACGTACCAACAGATGCCCCTGTTCGAAGACTATGACGAGAGTAGCTTAGACCCTTTATCCTGACGGTGCCTGAGAGGGGAGGAAGACTGCACACTTGGAGCGGTCTTGGAGGTAGACCAGAGAGGACCTTTTGTGGAGGCAGATATTGAGGGTCATCCTGCCACACTTTTGGTTGATACTGGTGCTACCCGGTCTACTGTGAGATCAGCAGTAGTCCCTAACCTACCCCTCTCGGGACAATCAATCCAGGTGGTTGGAGTAGCGAACAAGAGAATAAGCAGCCCATTGACAGAACCGATCTTAGTAAAGATAGGTTCCTTCCAAACTAGACATCAGTTTGTAGTGTGCGATACGAGTCCAGTTTGCCTTTTGGGAAGAGATCTGTTGTGCAAGTTGAACTGCACGATTTATTGTACGCCTCAGGGAGTGGAGGTCCAGACGAGGGATGACGATGCTGACTTTAAGGTTACCAATCAGCATCTATGTATAGATCTGTACCCAATGGTGACTGTGGAAGAACTTCCACCTGATTTGAGAGACGCAGTGTCATCTGTGGTGTGGGATTTCGCAGGCGATGAAATAGGTCTAATCAGAGGGGTTGAACCAGTGCGGATTGAGGTGAAACAGAATGTTGATTTCCCCAGGACACCTCAATACAACCTGTCGCCAGAAACGATTGCAGGGATAAAACCTGTGATCGAGACTTTCATTGAGAAAGGCATTCTGAAAGAGATCAGAGGTAGCCCCTGTAATTCACCCATTATGGGGCTACAGAAACCGAGCGGGAAATACAGGATCGTGCAAGACCTGCGAAAGGTCAACACGATAGTTGTCCCCTGTTGTCCAGTGGTACCGAATCCATCAGTAATACTGTTCCAGATCCCATGTGAAGCCGAGTGGTTTACGGTCATCGACTTATGTTAAGCCTTCTTTTCGATACCGCTCCACGAGGAAAGCCAATTTCTTTTTGCGTTCAGGCTGGAAAATCGCGTGTTAACATGGTGTCGTATCCCTCAAGGGTATACGGAAAGTCCATCGATCTTTAACCAGATCCTGAAAAAGAATCTCGAGAGTCTTGTGTTGCCGCAGAACTCAGTCCTCGTGCAATACATAGACGATTTACTCATTGCCTCAGAAACGGAAGATGCTTGCAGAATAGACACTGTAGCTCTGTTGAACCACTTAGCAGAGAATGGACATAAGGTATCCCCGAACAAGCTGCAGTACTGTTTGAATGAGGTACAGTACTTGGGACACAGATTAGAAAAAGGCAAGAGGAAGGTGTCACCAGACCGAATCGAGGCAATAATGAGTATGTCAGTACCCACTACACAGAGAGAAGTTAGGATGTTCCTGGGAATGGTTGGCTACTGTCGACAGTGGATTCCTAGTTTCTCCTTGAGAGCAAATCCTCTGCAGAGGCTTACACACAAGGATGTGAATGATCCGGTACCATGGGACGAGGAGTGCTTGATGTCATTCCTGAAACTGAGAGAGGAATTGTGCAGTGCTCCGGCACTGGGGATGCCTGATTACAACAAGGCATTTTCATTGTTCTGTTATGAGAGGGAAGGATGTGCATTAGCAGTCTTGGCTCAGAACCATGGAGGTGTCCGTAGACCAGTTGCCTATTTCTCAGCTACTCTAGATCCAGTAGCTTCTGCGTTGCCCGGATGTCTAAGATCCGTTGCTGCAACAGGTGTCAGCATTGAAAGATGTGAAAGCATTGTAATGGGACATCCATTGACTGTACATGTGCCACACTCGGTTGAGTTATTGATGACCAGGACCAAGACTCAGCACCTAACGAACAATAGGTTAACGAGGTACGAGCAAGTCATACTTGCCGCAGAGAATGTGACTCTGAAGAGGTGCTCTGTCTTGAACCCTGCGACATTGATGCCTACACCGAACGCAGATGATGAAGATTGTGCGGACCATGATTGTCTCGATGTGACCGAACTTTGCACCAAACCGAGACCTGACATTGTCGATGAACCATTGGCCGACCCAGATGAAATTTTCTTTGTCGATGGTTCATGCTTAAGAGACAGTGTGGGGCAATTGAGAGCAGCGTTTGCTGTATGTACCATTTCAGGAGTGGTCGAGGCTGCTTGCCTAGAAGGAGTATGCTCCGCGCAGGTAGCTGAGATCATTGCCTTGACCCGTGCCTGTTTGGCCGCTGATCGAATTCGAATCACGATTTACACTGACAGCCAATATGGGTTTCGTGTGGTGCACGACTTCGGGCAGTTATGGTCTCAGAGGGGATTTTTGACATCATCTGGTTCACCCATTCGGAATGGAGAATATGTAAGACAACTGTTGGATGCACTACAGCATCCGAAAGAAATTGCTGTTGTAAAGTGTTCCGCCCATGGGAAAGGGGAGGACTTTGTGTCATTGGGTAATAATTACGCGGACGAGGTCGCCCGTTTCTGTGCAGAACAAGGATGCATATTCACAGATAGATACGCAGGGGAGAGCCAAGAAAGAACCGAGCTCAACATAATGTTGGCCATGGCAGACACTTGAGAAGAGCTCAAGCGATTGCAGGACGAAGTTTCAGATCAGGAGAGAGAGGGATGGATCAAAGCTGGTTGTGAGAGAGGAGACGTGGATGTGTGGGTCTCCAGTGATGGGAGAGCCGTATTACCAGAAGAGTTGTTGAGCCCGATGGCAAGGCTGATACATGGACAGGCACACCTTGGTAGAGATGCAATGATGAGAGTGTTTAGACAGACGTGGTACAACCCACGATTTCGAGCAATGGCTGAAACAGTGTGTCAGAGGTGTGTTACGTGTCAGCAGATGAACGCTGGAAAGAAAACTGTAGTTACATTGAGTCACATTGGGAGGTCAGGTGGGCCTTTCAACAGAATACAGTTAGACTTCGTGGAAACGCCTAAGTGTAATGGGTTGAGGTACATTTTAGTGCTGGTATTTGTATTCTCACGGTGGGTGGAGGCTTACCCAACACGCAGGTGTGACACTCTCACAGTGGCTAAGTTATTGTTGAGGGAGCTCATACCTAGGTTCGGGATCCCGACCTCTTTGGAATCAGATAGAGGAAGGCACTTCCACAGTGAAATCATGAAGTTACTTTGTTCTGCATTGAATATTGACCAGAGACTCCACTGTAGTTACAGACCAGAGGCTTCTGGGATGGTGGAACAAGTTAATGGAACTTTGAAGGCCCGGATGGCAAATATGTGTTCTTCGACATCCCTGAAATGGCCCGACGCTTTGCCGCTCGTGCTGATGAGCATGCGAAGTGTCCCAGACAGGAAAACCGGGTTGTCCCCCACGAAATCCTAATGGGAAGGGCAATGAGGTTGCCGGCAGTACCAGCTACAGCTTTGATAAGCATCACTGATGACTTGATTCTCGATTATTGTAAAGGACTCTCTGATGTGGTCCGTTCTGTATCCCAGCAGGTGCAAGCAGCAGTGGTCCCAGCCTCGAGTGATCTGTGCCACGACTTGTGTCCCGGAGATTGGGTGCTCGTCCGGAAGCACGTGAGGAAGAGTTGCTTGGATGCCCGTTGGCGTGGCCCGTATCAGGTGATACTCATCACGAACACAGCAGTAAAGTGTGGAGGATTGCCGAACTGGGTGCATGCCTCCCATACCCGCAGAGTTTCAGCACCCTTGGAAGAAACAGCTCCTCTCGTAAATGAAAATCCAGCTGATGTGGCAGAGCCACATGAGAGGACAAGTCAAGCTGTAAGGGTCGCTGACACAGCTGGTGGTGCACTAGAGCAGGCTGAAGGGGGTTTCCACAGTTCGAACCTTGACTCAGACACCGAAGACAGAAACGGTGCAGTGGGCGGAGAAGAGTCAGATTCAGCAGAAAGAGGAAGTAGTGCACTGGGTATAGCAGGGGAAGGCAGACGAATGAACAGAAGTGCGAAAAGTTGGCCTGAAAGACAGAGGCGACGGAACTTGAAGTTAGCACCTGAAAGAGACCTTGCCCCAGTGTCTGAAGCATCTGAAACAGAGGCAAGCGACGAAGACCAGGCTCAAGATAGTCGGCGAAGGTCGAAAAGAACCAGAGTACCTTGTCGCAGATACTCTACCCCTGAGTGGACTTACACGGTGTTTGATGCAGGGAGTGGTGAGCACGGGAAGGCTGAGGTCAGTGCTGGTGGTCCGTCGGAGCCCGAATGTGGTGGTGAAGGTGGTGCTGCAGTTGCCAGGGCTCAAAGTAGAAGGAACACTGACCCTCACGGTTCCGAATCCCCCGCTTCTGAGTGAAGTTCGAAACTTGGTTCTGCATCGACTCGAATTTCCGTCCTTTGGGTTTGAGCCGTCTTCACATGAAATGGTAGTCTTGCGTCTTGAACTTTTGTATCACGTTCTGGTATTTACTTAATGAGGATCTTATTGTGGATCAACTATAAACTGTAAATAAAAGTCTAAAAGAAGAAGATAACCTAGGTCCGAGTGGAAGAAGAATAAACTTAGGGACTTTCCACAGAAGAGGAACGAAAACTAGGGAAGTCTTTTTCTGGACTGTGTAAATAAGATTGTGATCGAAAAGGGAAAATCCGGAGATTTCATGGTTGCCCGAGCTGGTTATGCAAGTCACGAGTAAAGGACACAGAGACTTTTTCAGGGTTCATTGCTATAACCAAGACTTTTGAGAACTTTCGAAACCATGGAGCCGGGAGATCCCCATCGTAGATCAAAGTGGATTGTAGGTGTTCTTATAAGTAGTGTGATAGTTTCTATAATCATAGTAATCATAGTCTCATATACTGGTTCGCATGAGCTAGAAGTGCAGGGGGTGCCAGGGACACCTACACCTACACCTACACCTAGCCAAAAGGGGGTAGACATGGGAGCTGACAGAGCTTTGCTATTAGAGGAAAGTCGTAGGTTACATGTAGATTTATCTAGGGGTGATTTTAAGCTTAATGCATATGCTAAGTTGCTATATGAATATGTTGATGTGATGGATGCGAAAGATTGTTATGTGTGTATGCAGTTGCCTGCTTCGGTGGACGAGGGTATTAGGTACCACCATCTTCCACTGACTTATGGAATTTCATGTAGTCTTGTGCTTAGTTTATTTTATGAGAGAGATCAGTTCGAGTATTTCTTTTCCAATTTCGACGCAGTGCTTCCTGAAGTCCCAGCTTACAAGCATTTGAATAAGTATGACTATTATAAGACCGAGGATAGACTCAGGAAGTTCTTCATACCGAGTTTGGAATTGGATACAGCATTCGCTCATAGACACAATCTGACCTGCTCAATGTCAGATGTGGAGAAACAGTTTGTAGATCAGGTAGAGGACAGGTATAGAAAGCTGACTCACTCACGAGACTTGGGGCATCACAGGCTTGATTGGACAGATGAAGAAAAGTTGCATAAGACCAAGGGAAGCTATGGTCCTATAGCGTTAGACAAAGAGCAGAGGGGTAAGTTGTGTATAAGGCGTTATCAGACTTACTACGAAAAGGTTGCAGTGGGACAAAGCACTTGTGATCATGTGTTCACCATGGCAGATGTGGCAAAAGATTTTCTCCAAGGTCCTGTACAAGTGATACCAACGGTGTATTATGTATGTGGGAAGAATGCTTATGTGAGGTTGCCTGCAAATTGGTATGGAACATGTTATTTGGCAATAATATTTCCAAAGATTTACCATACAGAGGATTTGGATCTTCTAGAAGGTGGGGAGCATTCAAGAGCGAGAAGAGCTGCAAGTGC
Organism: Calotriton arnoldi; assembly: GCA_963921515.1. Classification (NCBI taxonomy): domain Eukaryota; kingdom Metazoa; phylum Chordata; class Amphibia; order Caudata; family Salamandridae; genus Calotriton; species Calotriton arnoldi. Next base: position 422,053 of record CAWUFW010004238.1, read on the forward strand.
AGGAATCGTTGTGGGGGATATCTTTGGAGCTATGATACCCAGTCTGGGAGTAGTCTTGAATGATGTGAAGATCCGGAGGTTAGCGACTGTGGTGGATGAATTTTCAATGAATACAGCAAAGTCATTGGTGTTGGTGGAAGGAGAGATGTTGTCGATAAGGGGAATGGTTTTGCAGAATCGCCTTGCTTTGGATGTCTTATTGGCAAAAGAGGGCGGAGTCTGTAAAATGTTGAAGGTTCAAGAGTGCTGCACTTATATACCAGACCGTAGCAAGGATCTGGAGAAATATATAAGTAACATCACTACAATCCACACAAAAATAGCGGATTTGACCGAAGAGGGGGCCTGGGAAAAGGTTGGCAAGGGTTTTGGTCAAGTGGGAGGTTGGTTTGCGGATCTAGGAAAGGGATTCCTTGGGTACTTTCTGAGACCCCTCCTTATCGTGGTGGTTTGTGTGGTTTGTTTGTGGATTTTGATCAAGGCCTACAAGTGGTATCGGGCAGGCCGAGTCAAGAGAGCATTGAGGGAAAATGAGATGAGATTGGCAAGACTGCAGGACAGTCAATATCAGAGGCTCTAGAGCATGGAGAAACTAAGATCAGGAAAGATGACAACGGGTTCTGTTTAGGTCGGTTTTTTCTCCAAGAAAGTAGAATGAAAAAATGATGACAGGAGTCATCAAAGGGGGGAACTGATAGAGCGAAATGTATTTGTGAATTGTAGGGGTGCATCATAATCACTGGTAGTCTGCACCCGCATGTAATCAGACATATATTCGCATATATTCAGTTGTGTATTCGTGCATGTTTAGTAAGAGTGAATAGTTCACTAATATTAAGTGAACGCAGCAGTATAATTGTGTTATGATAATTATGTAATGTAATGCTTATTGAATTGTGTGAACATAAGGCATAGAGAAATTAGTTCGTGTGTAATTCAATGGCAGTAGTTTAAACGTGCACCATATTAAAGTTGCACATGTAATTCATTTTCGCATATGATTTGTAATGGAAATGCTTATGGGGGAAAGTAAGATGTGTGTTTAAAGTTATATGTAAAGGCCTGACTACATATATGCTTAGGGAAGGCCTGGTTTATTTTTATGTTAGCTTATTTTGTAGGCACAGAAAAGTTTCCTTGGTAAGGCTCTCTGGGCACAAACGGTAGATTTAATTAGCACAGTAGAAGGTTTCTGTTGAACGTATCTTTTGTTGCAGGTGCAAGGACACATGTCTCGTTAGTAAAGACTAACTCTTTGTTTTCAAAAGTTAGAGAGATGGGAGGCATGGTACGGGGAGTGAAATGGAATTTAGGGATGATACTTTCAGCGGAGAAGGTGCCTGGGACTCAAGGTCATCGCAACCGTCCAGGATGAAGTAACCGTTTCGATGGAAAAGTACAAGAAAGAAGACCTGGCCAAGGAGGCGTGACAAAGGCGTGTACAACTGTATTGGGGTTTTGTATTAGGGATAGTGCCCTGAGGGAGGAGGCCAGAGAAGAGGTAGGGGAGACCAGAGAGAAGGACAGAGCGGAGCTTAGGTATTATGTGACTGTACTTCTTAGGAAGTCTTCACAGCTGACACCTTTTATTCACTCTTGCCTTTGAAAATCGTTATGCAGGGATGTCACTAAGTGTTAGTGTAGGGACAGCAATTGATTTAAAGCTTGCTTAGATAAATGAAGAGCAACGTAGCAATTGGAGCAATCATAGCTTGGCTGATCCTTCTAGAACTTTCTATTCTCTTTATTCTGAGTCGGATGAGACTCCTGCGTAGGTTATTATTTGTATTAGTGCCCATCTATTTCTTTAACCTCGTGTTGAGGTGCTTGCATGTTCAGTTATTTTTGCCGATAATAAATTCTTAAACTTGAATTCGGAGTCAGTGGTCCTTTCAGACAAAATGAATGCTGTTATATAACCAGATGAGATTCTCTCCTTTACACTATTCAACAGGTAAAAAGATCTTGGCGACCAGAAGGTTCTTATAGATAATTAGATAAGAATCGGCGTTATCAGAAGGGTGCAAGGATGTTTAGCGTTCCAAGCAAAATAAGGCTGTTTTCAGATTTTTATTGTGTTTGGTGTAATGAAGTGGCAGTGTTCAAAGGGTGCTGTCTTACCTAGCTTTCTGAAGGGCCGGCCCTGCCTCCATGTTTCCATTCCTGGTCTTTTTATTTGCAAATTATTGCTATCTGTTGTGTTAGTCTAAATAGGAATAGGTCAATGTAAACAAAGCAAAACCAGTACAGCAGCCTCCCCTAATAAAAGAAGCTAGTTTAGTAAAATTGTGTGTACTGCTTTGACAAAGAGTTGACCAGGTGTTTTCTCCCTCTTTTTTAAATATCAAATATCAAATAATCTTTCGATGGTTTTTCTTCCAGACATCCTTCATTTTAAATCAATTGTGACGGTGAAGCTGTTGGTGAATTATTCCAACTCCTGCCGTCTATCTGTCTTTCCCAAGAGGCAGAGTGAGGTTGAAATGTAGCAGAAAAGTAATAGTTTGAAGAGAAGGGAGTCTCCTGGATGCCATGTCCGCATTACAGCCTGTGCATGGAGAGAGGTGGGACAAACAGTTCACTGAAGCAGGCTGACCCCCCACAACAGTTTCTAGGAAAGTATCATGGAGGAGAGGCTGGGGAGTAAACAAAGGCAACGTTAAACACCTTCACCGTGCTTCTAATCAAAGCCTGCTCCAGTTAAACACCACATTGCGCCTAATGCAACAGCACTCAGTAAAATAATAAAATGATCATTTTGCAGCAAGGTTTAAGATGGCAGATTTTGCCATCGTTGTGAGTAAGGCAGGTGGGAAGCTCGACGCTCACTTGGTATTTGGAAGCCATATATGGTACAGCTTTTTGAACGTTTAATGGCAGAGTGTAGACGCAATGTCACCTTGTCGCCCTCTGAAGGGGAAGCTAGCCAGTCATTAAGAAAATACACTCAACGAGACAATAACATTTCTACCTACCAGAATGAAGAAAAAAAAAAGCTTTGGAACTACAATCGTCTTGTGCTGCCTGCCGTACACGAGTGCTGGAGGGGAGGGGAGGGGAGGGGGAGGGCGGCGCAAGGGACAGAGGGGTGCTGAAAATGCACTCAACAAGACAGTAACACTTCTACCTACCAGAATGAAGAAAATAAGCTTTGGTACTACAATCGTCTTATGCTGCCTGCCGTACACAAGTTCTGGAGGGTGAGGGCGGTGTGAGGGGGAGAGAGGGTTGAAGCAAGGAGAGGCACATCGAGCGGCCATTGTTAGTGTGCAAGCTAAAAAAACGAAACATTCACTAATAAAAAGCAGCCTTATTTGTCAGTGGCCTCGCAGGCTGGCAGTGTTCGATTTCACAGCTCTGTTGCTCTCTTCCTTGTCCTGCGAATGGTTTGTCCAAAGCAGCCTTGAGAAACTCCTGGCAACCCCGCCGCTTTCTTCTGGCCACACAAGTTAAGAGAGGTCATAAATAGTGGACAGCAAACAGGCGGTTGGCAAAGCATCAAGCCGTCAAGCGATCCCCGGCTGAGTACTGCAAGCAGTTAGTTGGGCGAGCCACGTATTTTGTAAGCATTATGCCGGGCCGTCGTTGGTCATAAAAAAATTAAGGCTGAAGTGGGATGAAGCGTGCCACTTTGCAAATAAAGGCATGCGTCGTCCACAGGGAAATGAAAACTAAGGCGCTGTTAGTAGCAGCACGAGGAAGTTTCTCAAGTTTACCAAAAAATGTTTTTTGTTTGTTTTCACAAGCGCCACATTCCGTGCACCTTTCTTTAGATGAGCCGCGTCTAAAGAAAGTGGCGCCGCCGATATTAAAGTGAAAGCACGGAATGGGGTGCTTGTAAAAAAAAAAAAAGTAGTCCCCAAAGAAATAGCTAAAGATTTACAGTGCAAGGAAACTGTAGTTGGCCGGTGCTCCTGACTTAAAAACGGAAGTGATGTATTGGAGCACCAGCCAATAAGGAGCCAGTAAATAAGAGTGATGGAGTTCTGAACCAATGACAAGCAGCAGCTGTAATTACACTCTGTAGAGTGATTACAGCAGGTCTGGCATACAGTGCATGCTCGCTGATGCTCAACCTGAAAATGGGGGTGATCTACTTAGTGTTCAATTGGATTCCATCAAAAGCTTATAGTTTTAGGTTCTTGTGGGGATTGGTAATGTAGGTTGTCCATCCTATTTATATTCATGTAGAAGAAGGAGGGGCCCCCGGCTGTATCATGGGAGCTGGGTGCGGTGCGATACAGTCATTGATGCAAAAACAGCACTAGAAGGTTGTGCGCTGGGGATAATTAAGACTCTTGCACAGCACTATGCCATTCATTGCCAAAGGGAATGCTCCACTCCAAGATGGCTGCCATAGTGGATAACGTTCCCTCTTGTATTCCATATTCACCAGATTGACTCTTTAAAGATGGCAGCTGGGTTACAAAGCTGTAGTCCTCTGTTTTTATGCCCTCACCGTTAGCTGTTTCTCCGTACCGGGGGCATAAATGTAGAGAGAATGTTGCTGGATCTCTCAGGTCTATTATGGAACCGGCAACAACGCTCCCCTGAGGTGGGAGTGATAGTTCAAAGTGCCCTGGAAGCCACAATAGTGGACCCTGGAATAGTGTCTGCTTTCGTGTGTAGACGGCCAGTCCCACAGCAGGTAACAAATTATTTGCTGAGTGCGATCTTTCGCAGATTGCTCAGGGTGCAGTACAGGGTGCGGCAGTCAATGGTGCATAGTTGGATTTTAAAAGAGACCGGGGCAGCATAGAGGAGGGATGCCAAAGTCAGCTATGCAGAGTAGAACGCGAGTGTAGCACTCATTCTTCAGGGCACAGCTCTCCCTGACCAGTGAGTGTCGTTGGGATGGCGGGGCTGCCCCATTTGCATGTGAACTATTGAGCCAAGAAGGGCAGACTGTGAGCAAAGCGGTGCTCTTCCCCAGCTCTTTGAGCCTCGGCAAGATGGTGGCTGGCTCCACCCAGATGGGAGCAGACAGCATACCCCAATGCACCTGCAAAGCCCGTGATCGAGCAAAACACCTCACAGAGAGTTGCGGGGGAAACGGCCAACACAGAGGCCCGGGCTTGGGCACTAGTCAAAAAGCTCTGACCCTCCCACAAGGTTGGTACGATGGTGGACACCATCTCCCACCAATCGACCCCAGAACACACCACAGATGAGCTAACCCCAGCCCACACCACAGATTAGCCGACCTCCTGAGGATGGCTCCGGGAGATCACACTGGACCGCGGGTGGTTGTCGTGATCTCACCACAGTCCAGTGAAGTGCCGGGACATCCTCATCCGTTCTACAGGGAGTTGAGTCATGGGAGCCTCGGGATGGAGAGAAGGGTGGCATCCAGAGTCCAAATCCAGAGCCCCGACAAATGCAATGTAGCAGGAGGGTAAGGACTTCGAATGCATATGTATGTGTGAGTGTGAAACATGTTGACAAAGTCACAACCTACCTAGGGAGGACCAGGTCAGAGAGGCAGTGAGGGAGCGGCCCGCATGACTCACTGCGGAGCACCCTTGGGTTCTACCCCCTCACTAGAGGTTACGCTCCACACATCTGAAACGACTTCTGGGTTGAGAATGCCGGAGCTGGAGGCACGATGTGGCCGAAGGGTTTCCCTACAGCTACAGCAACTGCTGTGGCAAATGGTCTTGTTTTATGGCGCAGTGAGCGATGAATGTTAGTACAGCCCAGGGGAGAGCCTGGTGTTAACGCCATCTGGCAAATTTCTTTGGGGGGGCGAAGACCTTCATCAGAGAGAGAGAGGAGGGAGCCGACAGGTGCTTCACTGAGGAAAGGAGGTCTCTGGTGATGAGGAGTCGTCACAATAGGCTAGCCCTTCCAAGTAGAGGGTCCCTGTGCAGGCTCTCTCCCTCCCCTCCCTCCCCCTTTTCCTTGCCAGCCCTGCTAAAATAAAACCCTACCAAGGACAGTAGCCACTATTAAAATATAAAGATCAGTGGCAGCAGGGAAATAAAATCTCTTATAAATCTTGTGGACAAGAGTATGTGGCAGATGGTCCTGAGGGAAGCGGGAGCTCCAGGCCTAAGTCCTCCGTCAGCAAACCAAAGCGCTAAAAAGGAAAGCAGCGAAAACATGCATTCTTGCAGTAAGGAGGGAGAAAAACTTTGCAACAAAAGGCAACATGCCAGATAGTATGATGGAGCAGGTATCAAAAGTCTTTTCAGATATATCAAACTCCCCCATGATGGCTATTCCTGCACCTCTCCTAGATGCTGCCTCTACTGGTACTGTATCTGTATCTGATATGGGTAATATGAATGGTAGCCTGAGTCCCCAGCAACGGAATAGTAGTAAATCCAGGGAGGTGGACTATCATTTGGTTACACTCAACAGAAGTGGGGAAAAAGATAAATCAATGAAAGTGGTTGGTAAAGAACACAAAGATTATCCTCCATTTGCAAAAAATCAAAAAACGACTTTGGAGAGTTTAACTATATGGACAGAAGGTTTGGAAAAAGTCAGATTATCGGTAACATGTGACTTTGGCGCAGGATTGGCACCAATCTCTGTGGTTAACTTGCTGTTGCCAAATGCTGATCCAATGGTTAACTTTGGGGTAGGAGAAGTCTCGGATTTATTGTTTCAAATTACAGAAACACTGAGTCTTGAGAGGATGGATCAGGAACTGTCAATTGGCGGCGAAAGACTGTAAGCTGTAAATCATGCTAATTCCTCAGGGTTGCAGGGACAGCAGCAAAGTAAGGAGATGGCTAATTCTAGTCAACCTTCGATGTACCAGGTTCAGCAATTTTTGGAAACCACCCTAGCTGAAATTAGAGATTGTAAAACCTCCCAGACGCAGGAAATAGCCTCAGTTCATCATATGTTGGATAAGATCGAGGCAATGATGCAACAAATTCCAGAACGAATCAAGGAACTTGAGCAAAGAGTATCAGACTTGGAGGATTGCTCTCTTAGTTGGGACAAAGATATTGACATTCTTCAGAAAAAACTACAGGCTTCACAATTTAAAGCAGATGAAATGGAGAACTATGCAAGATGGTCTAATTTGTGTTTCATAGGAATCCCAGAGGAAAATGAACATTAACGGGCAGGCAAATCCATTGATGTATATGGAAACAATGATAAAGGAACATATCCTGGAGAATGCCCCGGCAGATCTTTTTGTAATGCGCCTTGACGCCCTTGGGCTTAGTTCGCGCTTTACAAGTTTTATATTCATTCAATGCGGGCACATAGGGTCCCTGTGCAGCGTTCAGCTGGTGCTAAATATCCAAGGACAATGATAGTAAATTTCTCAGATTATCGTATAAAGGAAGCCATTTTAACTAAAGCGAACCAGAAAAAAGCTTTTTTTCTAACTGATGGGTCAAGAGTGAGAGTTTTTTCAGATATGTCGGCATAAGCAACTCACAGAAAAGGGATTTTCTGGGCTTGATTGGTCAGTTTAAAAATGCAGGGGCACAGGCGTCCATTGTCCAACAATCCAAGTTGAAAGTGTTATTCAAGGGACAATTCCATTTCTGTGCTACTCTTCAGGAGGCCGAGGAGGTGTTGCAGAAGGTGGTTAAAGAAAGTAATGGATAGAGAATCAGAGGAAGCTATGTAAAATTAGAAAAGATATAAGAGATTACGGACTGAGTTAGTGGTTATCCAGAGCATGATAAATATTACTCACTTTTTGTATTATGGTTTTCTAGGTATGCGGCTAAGCACCAGTCACTTTTATATAGCAGGTTATAGCAGTTTGGTGATGGATATGAAGCTAATATAATGCTGTTGAATCCCTGATGCCAGCAGCACATATATCTCTATTTTGCTAAGCACTAGGCATTTTGTTATAATAGCACTTTTTTGGCACGTTAGCACTTTATACTCAGCCCTGGTCCCAGGTAGAAGATGAGAGCTGCTGTGATATGCTGCTGAGTACCAGTTGCTTTTTTGGTTTTAAGCATATAGCATGTTGTAGCATTTTTTCTACGATCTCTGAGTTTATGGGATGCCATGAGTTGTGGGAGGCTGTCTAGTAGATATATGTGTATTTCGTAAAGCATTTGCCACTTTGTTTCAATAGCACCTTCGGGCTCTTTAGCACTTTATACTTGGCTCTAGTTCCAGGGATACGATAAGGCTAAAATATGCAGGGGGTGGAAGCGAGTGTGAGTAGGTGCCAGGTCAGGGCACCATACCTTCATGGGTGGGCTGAGGAAGGGACACACGGGCCATCCTTTTCCTTAGATGTGTTTGGGGTAGGGAGGTGGCTGGGAGGTCATATTGTGGGTTACGCAGATGAAAAGGAGCAAGATGAGAGCAGGACATGTTTGGATCGCCAATAAGAGAAAGAGAAGAATGGGAGGGGAAGTGAAAATAGAGGAAGATATGGAAATGGGCCAAGTCCAGCAAGTAAATGGTAGAAAAAGGAAGTTTGTGGGAGGACAAGATGTATGCTTGATGGCTAAAGTTAAGAAATGCCACAAAGTATAAAAATAACTACGTGTAATGTGAACGGCCTGTTAAATGCACAGAAGAGTGGTGCACTGTTGAAATGGTTGTGGTCCTTTTTCCCAGAGGCAATATTTTTGCAGGAAATGCATTTTAACTCTAACTCTCCCAAAGTGTTTTTTCCAAGGAAATATTATAAGGCCTATTTTGCCTCAGCAAATATGGCAGTGCGGGAGTGGGAGTATTGTTCTCAAATACAGTAGATTCAATCAATCAATCAAACATGTGGCTTGTAAAGCGCAACTACTCACCCGTAAGGGTCTCAAAGGGCCGGGAGGGAGCTGCTGGTGTGTCGAAGGCGCTGTGGTCGAGTCGAGATTAAGGAAGTAATTTGTGATAGGGAAGCTCGATGGATTTGGATTAAGGTTAAGGTTAAGGTAGTAGAAGTATTTCTTACCTTTTTGAATTACTATGGCCCAATTTTTGATGTCTGGGCAAGGATCAGTTTTAGGTGTCCCAATTTGTGCAGGAAGCTGGGCCAGATGATATGCATTATTTCTACATAGGCATTGTTACTAGGTATGAACAGCATAGATGTTAGGGCATCAAAATCACACACAGTGTGATTCTACAGCATATGTCCCATCAAAATGCTGCATCATGGGTTCAGACATACTGCACGCTTTAGAGATCTCCAGATGAGATATTTCACTTTCACTGACCAAAAGAGTGGGCAAACATGTCTGCTGTGTGACGCATGATATGTTTGCATTAAACAGAACAGAACATGCCAAAATTGTAGCATAAATATGTCAACATGAATGTCAGTAGCACCTGAGTTGCCAATACTATGTAAACACATTTGAATATGGTAGTTGCAGCATATGTTTTATGTGATGGCCTACATCTTCATAAGTAATGCCTTTGGGCCATGACTGACAACAAATGGCATGCTTACATGTGTGTCTGTTCATGTGTTTGGTAATCATAGGATGGGCATTTTGATCTTCAATATGTTAGCCTACCATGAGGTATGTCTGTTGTGATCCAGCCTCAGTGGTACTTGAGCCTCCCTAATAGTTATAGAGCAAGGGTCCATGTATCATATCAAATACATTTTTCAACCAGATGAGTAGTTCGACAAGCAGACACACACAACTGACATGCTATGTTCATGTAATGATGTATGGATCCAAATGCAGCCTTGGGATGATGTGTGTACAGGAGCATGTTGAAGTATGACTCCTCATGATTTTCTCTACAAGTCTGAAACTGGAGATAATGGTGACATTTTCGTAGTTTTGCCTGTGAGTTAAATATCATTAATGTCCCACAATCATGTTCTACAGGTGGTACATAACAACCCCATATCCATTTATTGACTATCTGACACTGATTGAGTGAAGGCAGCAACGTGTGCAGCCTTACGATAGTCTGGATAGGATATACAAAGCCAAGCCAAGTCACACTGCCCGTACTGTATCACATTATCCATTTACACTTATATTAATGATCAATGATCAGCACATTTGCAGGAGGCAACTCTAAATCCCAAATTAGGGTAATAAGGCCCATGTGTTAAATTGTAGATTGGGACATCTTCATGAGTGTGGAAATTTGTACTGTATGATATGGTATCTATCTCATTGTGAGTACTGTTACACTTTGTGCACCCACACAGATGGCAGTTGATTCAGATTTCCAGGTTCAAGTAGGGAATGTCTATGTCGTGACAACATATTGCCCATATATCTATTCCTATTGCTGGTATTGGTCTGATCAGGAACATATGATTGTGTTACAATGTCAGACTATTTCTCCCAGACGTCATGTACATGTACTGCTTGTGCAAACTAATTATTTCTATTTTCACCCTAGACAACATGACAGCTGATGATACACACACTTTTGAAATGCACCGGGAATGTTACCAACTTGTGAGGAACATTGCTAAGGCATATAAAAAGATGCAGAAACTGTATGTGCATGCAAAGGCGGCGGGGTCCCTCGACCAACCACACCTGCAATGCCAACATTGCCCACTGGCCAGGATAGAGCTGGCCCAAGCCAGCCCAGGGCAGCCCCAAGCCAGCCACAGCGGTCCAAAGTGTATCAATACCAGCTCCCCCTGCAGCCACACAACGTCTGCCCACACGGTCCAGGAGGCACTCTCAAAGGTAATCGGTGTTCCACTACACCATCATACATGAACTGCGCAAACTAAACCAGAAACTGGACAAGATTCGTGAGGAGCAGGCCCATCATCGCATCCCCTTGTCAAACCTAGAGGAAGCAATGGAGCAGATCTCACAAATGCTGTGAACATTTGTATTTCAAGTTTTTTTATCCCATACATTGTAGTATTTTAGTTAGTAGATAGTATAGGTTTAGATAAGGTAGGCTTTAGATTTTTAAGATATTTTATAGGGTTTTGTTTTTATATATTAAGGTTTTAGTGGGTGGGGGGATAATGTTTAGGCTTTGCAAGAAAAAAAAATCTAAATATAAATACCCCAAAAATATATATTTGTTTAGATTTTAATGTGTAGTTAGTTTATGTATAGGTGTAGTTTATTTTTGTTGTGTGACTGTGGGTTAAGGGGGGTAGGGGTTGATGTTTAACATGTCATTTTTGTTAAATGTATAGCATAGATTAAGCTAAATTTAGGTAGATTAAGGTAGTGTTAAGATAAGTTAGTTTAGGATAGGTAGGTTAAGTTAGTTTAGGCTTAGTTTAGAAAGTGTAAGTTAGTGTAGGATAGGTAGGTTACGTTAGCTTAGGATAAGTTTGGATAGTTTTAGTTAGTGTAAGGTAGGTAGTTTTAGTTAGAGAGTATAAACATTTCAAATATAAAAAAGAAATTCTACTTTCACGAATGTGTAATAATTTACTGCATAAGTGTTGTCATAATTGATTAGGTTGAGTTGAGTACATAATGTAGGAATTCCCAGCAGTGTTTGTAGATATGTGTAACTTTGTGAGATGCCTATGGGCAAGAGTCAGCCAATGTTGCAATGGAGTCACTTAAGGAATATCCAACATTCTTTGGGCACTGTGAGCGGTCCTTTTATGTGAATGGACACACAGCCCAGCACAGATAGTTACCTACTGTAGCACTGTGTGTGTAAGGTATGCTACATGGGTAGGGATGGATCTGTCATCCCATAGTACCCATGAATGGCTGTGTTGGGACACACACTTGTGTTGGGACACACACTTGTGCCTGCCACTTATGCAATTACCTTTGCACCAATTTACCAGTAGGTCATTGTTGTTTGCTGGTTAATAGCCATGTTTGTGACCCCCACTTGCCTGGAAACGTCAATCATCCTTGGCATTGACTACTTACTAAGTGTGGCACTTCCTGCATGTAAATTTGTGCAACTACTTGCTAAGTTAGAAAAACATTAGCCTCACGTTTCCTCTTAGCCTAGGGAAGTGTAGCTTGGTTCCAGGGTCTGTGCTCTGGCTCCTATATATTGTTATGTGTGTATATAGTACAATTGATGTTATGTGTGGTTAGACTCACACTCAATGCATGGGCTCTCGGGGCAAAGGGACATAATGTCCGTATGTATCCCAGTGCTTCTTACTACACTATTCATCATTTGACACATGATCCCAAATACTTGGGAGTTGCAGGTCATGCTTAATGACATCCATGGTGTAGCACTGAGCTTCTACATGCTTGAGTGGCATTGGTATGATGCTATTCAGAAGGAGTCTGGCCATTGGTATTTGCATATTGTCAGTGCGTGCATTATGATAGTACTTATAGGATATCTTTAATTTAAGCATTGAGGCTGACATATTTGCATGATGACATTGCCGTTATAACTGAGCAAGATATCTGTGAATGTGTGAAAATGTGTTAGTGGCTCACATGCCTCATAGGACCCAATTTGTGCAGTTATGCAATTGTGCGATTAGTTGGCCTTTTTCACTGTGTGGAAATCAAGATACAGATACTTATTGTCAAACCATGACGTTCAATAGTTCACAGATATTTTCCACATAATGCCATGGCAGCGGAGGTATATGATGCTTGGCCATGTTCAACAACAGCATGTGATAGGGACTTTAGCGCAATTTCCTTGAGATGCTAGGAAGTGGCTTACGGATATACATATCCACCATGGTCTAGTTAGTCCTATCTGCAACAGACATACAACACGCTGGTTCAAGGTTGTGCATTTATTTACAGGTGTGCCCATAGGCTAATTAAAAGTAGCAGTTCTTGCAGCAACAACCCCAACATTGTTGGAGAGCCAAAGGATGTCCAGACAGAGTACATGGGGAATACATGCCATGTGACACGTCGAGGTGAGGAGTATTCCAGTGAGGAGGAGGTCCAAATTGGCATTAGGGAAGGTAGGCCTAGTTGACTGTCCACAAATGGATTAGATTAACAGGTGGGCATACAAAAATGGATTAGATTAACAGGTGGGCATACAAAAAGGGGAAAGTACCAGGTGACAATGGCAATGGCATGATAATTAACACTGGTCCAAAGGGAAACTGGCCAAGAGGCACAAACAAATGTTACTGGGTAGGTCGCCGCTGGAAAGTGGTGAAGTCCACATATTCCTCCTCTGCTATGTGTAATGTCTCCCCTGAGGGTGATGGTGTTTGTGCAGGAGGCGTCTGAGGCACACACACATCAGGGGCTGAAGATGTGGCTCAGTGTGTCCCGGGCAGCATTTGTCTGTGCTAGCAAGGAAGGCAGCACAGCATTAACAAGGGCCTGATGGCTTGTCAGCAAAGCCACTTATGTTGCGGTGGAAGGCCTTACAACATGGTGCACCGTACCGTAAGTATGGCACATCCATGGCATTTAGAACTGTTGCACCACAGCACAACTTTTTCTGATGCATCACTTCCTTGCCACAGCGATGTATCAGTTCTCATAAATGAGGGCCATAATGTACAGCAGACAAACTACAAAATACAAGGGATTTACACAGTTCTGATGGCAGCGATTCAATCCCTCCCACAGATAAATGCTTGACGTTTAATTGTAATGCATTTTAAAAGTGAGTGGAAAAAAACGAACCCAACTCCTTAGCCTGCTCCAGTAACAGTTGACTCACACTACAGGTCTGGAGAGTAAGAGTCATGAAATGAAAAGGGAAAAACTGGCTTCTCAACCTAATTGTGAGTCCTAGTGCTTCTCATCCCAGTTTTAACTTAGTGAGGTAGCCCCGCCTCCAAGACGGCCCTTTCAAAAAGCAATCAAAATACTTGAATTTAGTTGTTTTTCTTCAGGTGTAACTACCATTACACTTTACCCCTTCTCTCCCTCATCGGCATCCTGCAAGTAACAATCAAGTGTATTGGAGGTGCCTAAATGGACTGGGATGGAGGGTGGATTAAGGACTGCAACGAGGAGCACTAGGACTCTGAGGAAAGAAGATTACCGGTAAGTAATAGTATTATTTCCCCTTCATCTATGCTACTCATACCAGTCCTAACTTGGTCAGGATATACCAAAGCTTTAACACTAGTACCAACAATATAATTAGGGCTCCCGGTTTTATGGTATTTATTTTTTAGCATTTCCGTCTGTATTTATCCATATTTATTTTTTTGGGCATTTTTTCTGTATTTATCCACATTTATTTTTGCCACAAGCAAAAGACGACGCTAGAGCTAGTTTTTTTCCACATTTTGTTAAAAAAATATGTAATGTATAGTTAATTATTATATAATTAACTATACATTACATATTTTTTTAACAAAAACCTTTTTATGACAATTACTTCTTTGCAGTATTCAAAACTCCAGAAGTGAAATGATCAAAATCTTTTTTTACTTAAATGTAACCTATAATGTGAAACAAAAGTATTTGGCATGGACCATGTGACTGTCCTGCATATTTCTTGCAAAGTTACCTGACAGACTTCTGCCGATGTAGTTGATTTTGCCCTATTGAAACACCATTGCACCTATATTGGCAATTCCTGCCCTGCTGATAGATATACCTGTGAGATAGCCTGCAGAACCCACCTACTTATGGTAGCTGTTGTACCTTTTTAACCTTTATTTGCTACCCCATATAACACAAAAAGTGCACTAGTGGAAGAAAATTATTTTGTATTTTCTAAGTATTAACAAAGCTATTTTAAAGTCTAAAGCTACTGGAGTTGACTGTGTAGGGCTTTCATCACACATTGGCAAGATAATTTCAGTGAAAGTGCTCCTTAACCTTTGGTCTACACCATGGGTCTGTTCTTAATACTACCATGTCTGGGAAGAATATAAGATATGGATAGGAGAGCACAAGATCTCTCAGTTTCTCCAATCTTCTGGATAATGTCTCTGCTAGTAGGAATTACACTTTAGCAGAAATGTCAGCTCACTCCAGGAGTTCAAATGGCTCTTTTTGTAAAGCTTCTAAGACAATAAACAAATGCCTTGTTGGTGATGGATTTTAAATAACTGGTTTCCTTAGTTTGAGACCTCCAATCATCCTGAACACTAGTGGAATCATCTGTGAAATATGACAATACTACCCGATAATTCAATGAAGCCCTGAATGACTTCCAATTATGCTGCTAAGGTGAATGGAGCTAAACCTTGCTAAAAGCTCTCCCTCAAGAACTCTAAAATCTAAAGTGGGTCACTGGATTTTGCTACCAAAATTTAAAGAGTACACCACTTTTTAAAGTTATTCCAGTGCTTATAATAAGACCAGAATCTTGATGGTATTTTGGAAGCTTATCTGAAACAGCCTAGATCTTGGATGGCAAGCCTCTGAACTTCTCTGCATGAGTTGCATATTGACTGTCTGTTTCTGAGCTAATTCCAGAAACTGGAGAGGAGTATGTTGAATTAGAAGTTTAAAGGGTTGTTCTGATGACAGCTGCATCAGTAATGAAAACCACGGGAGATGAGGCCAAAAGGGGACTATTAAAATTTCCCTAACCTTATCGTCCCTAATCTTTCGAAGCACCTTCAAGTGGAGGAGAATAGAACGAAATACATATAGAATCCGTCCTGGACAAGGGCTAGATAGAGCATCCACTGCCGAAGCATGATAACTGCTTGTTTCCAAGTGGAATTTGGGAAGAATGGCATTGTTCGGGAATGCACATTGGTCCAACCATGGAATCACGACCAGGCACACTATATCCTAAAAAGCTTCAGGTGAGATGCCAATGAGGATGCTAAGATGTGAGTTAGGGCTAAGTTGTGAGTTAGGGCCTGATTTAGAGTTTTTGGGGAGGGAGGCAGTTGCGACGGGGTACCCTTTACCAAACTCTTGGTCTTGCTGCCTGATTTACATGCAGGCATTCATATGTATATTGAAGACAGAGTCTATTCCAGCTCTGTCATCGAGATAGTGGTCTGACACCATGGGCCATCATAGTTTTTGTGATTCGACCACCTGTCCGATTTAGAATAGACGGTTGACTGGGCAGTTTTCACTGTCCATCACTGCCAGGAAAAAACTGGCAGTACGGGAAAGTGAAAATGCTTCAATGACCCTAATACCAGGGAGACAGTTCCGATGATATGGAGGTCATTAGTTTTGAGAGTTTGTTTTTGAATAATCAAAAACATGGTTAAAGTTTGATGAACGTCCATCAATTTGACGGTACAGTTGTCAAACTTTTAATTACTTGACATGAATCACTGTGATGGCGGTTCCTGCCAGATGTCTGCAAATATGAAGGATGGGTACTTCATCAAGTGGATGGCGTATTTTACTCTGTCGCCCTAATGGAATAAAAACCGTACAACGCACTCTAAATCAGGCCCTTAGTCTGTCCGCATCAATATTCCTTGTCCCCGGGATATACTTCACCTTCACTGAAAGAACATTTGAGTAAAATGCAGTGAGCTATATTAGCTAGAGCCCTGTTCCTTCTTCTTCCTTGCCTGTTCACATAACTTTTGGTAACCTGATTGTCGGTTCTGATCAAGACCGATTTCCCTGTCAGTTGCTGAGCAAATTACTGTAGGGCTTTTTCCAATTGGTGGATTGGTTCTTCTCGGTCTACCATCAGCTGTTCTTCACCTCCAACCGCTCCAGAATAGCACCCCACCCTCAATGTCTCACATATATTTTTACTACTGATGAGTTTGATACTGAAAGAATATTCCCTTCTGTACGTTTTGTGGACTCAGACACCACTGCAACTTCTGCTTCACTTTGTCTCACAATGGTATCAGGTTATCATATTCCTGTGACACGGGGTCCAACATCTAAGGAGATGGATAGGCAGAGGCTACAGATGGTGGCAAGCCAATGTAGGTACTGCCATAGTTCATGACATTAGTCTATGCACCATTAACTGAGACCTGACTGATGCTTTGGGGAAAGTCACCAATTCTTTCAACTGAGTCCGTACATTTTCCATTCTTGCTTCTGGAGTAAATGCCTTTGCCTTCTCCTTGTCAATGATAGCCGTAATAAACACCTTCTGTTCCGTCAGCTGAAGACCGGGCTTTTGAAGGTTGATGATAAACCCTAGAGACCCTGGCAGTCGCACACCTTTTTTCAGATTGACTTGGCCATAAGGAAAGAACAATCAGATACTAGCCAGTCATCAAGATAAGGTAATATGCGTACCCTTTGTTACTGCAAAACTGCCACCAATGGAGCCAGTACCTTTGTGAAGACTTCCCGCAAGGAGGCCAGATCAAAAAGAAGCCTCTTAAACTGGTAATGCAGTTTACCCAATGCAAATATGAGATATTGCTGACTGTTCTGGTGACGTGGGACATGAAAGTACATGTCCTGTGGGTCCAGTGTTACCCAAAAATCTCCCTTAAATTTTTAATTATAGATTGCAATGTCACAATCTTGAATGAGGTCCAAATGACTACTTAGTTCAAAGTTTTAAAGTTCATGTCTGGTCTGAATTTCTTGTCCAGCTTTGGCGCATAAAGATTATAGAATATATCCGATGTCCTCTCTGAAACTGAGGCTCTCAGACATTTCCTCGTCAAACAAGAAATTGCACACTTTGCAGCAGGGCTTTTCTCCTGATGTCTAACTTGGGTAACGGGGTTAATCTGAAGAGGCAGTCAGGAGCAGGAGTTGCAAACTCCATAAAATAACAAACCTGAATGATGGATAGCACCAAGTTATCTTTTATTAGGTCTCTCCACCGATGATAAAAGTTCTTGATCCTTCTACCCACTGTAGATCCCTTTAGTCATGTCCTAGGGATTTGCTGTGAATTGTTTATTTATGGTCGGGATTTCTCTGACTATGCAGCCCCTGACCTTGGGTCTGGCCTTGAGAGGTATGGCATCCTACCTGGGCTACGCTAGATGGTTTTCTCGGCAAGAAGGATCTTATTCCTGATGGTTTCTTGAAAGATTTAAAGTTCTTTCTTTCCTCTGCCAACTTCTGTGCCAAATAATTAAGTTGAGGACCAAACAATTTCTGCCTTCAAAAAGAGAAGATAATGGATCAAGGATCTCTGATTAGGACTCATTTTTCACAATTTTGACTGCAGCAGCCTTGTCCCTGGCTATGCCACAACTGCTTCTGTTCACAATGAATCGAAGGTAATATCTGAAAGAAATTGGGCTAACAGATCTATGTTTGCTAGGATAGGTGTTAGGTCAGAACCCTCTTGAAGATGGTCACAAAGGGATGGAAAATCATTTAACAGCGGTTGTGATACATAGGCCGCATATACACTATTGCTTAATGAAAAGTTTGGGTTGGGCATACGATAGGTTAAAGAATGCCTCAGGTTTTCTAACTACAGCATCCAGAAGCATAGTTTCCTTAAATGTCAGAGAAGAAGAGAAAGCCATACTTTCTAATATAGCAAGATTAGAACGGAAAATCCTCCTTGAAGTTTCTTGGTCAGAAACTTTGGAAATTAGGTTTTATCTATATCCTTCCATTCCTTAACCCCTTAGCTGCTAAGGCGTTTCCTGACACACTGCTGAGCCCTTTTTGATTTTTGGAGTTCTGTATGCTTAAGCCTTCATGGTGTTTTTTCTATCCTTTTTCCCACATGTTGGATAGTCTTAAGGTATACAGGGTTTTTTGATTCACTCTGAGGGTACCAAGAAAATAGTCAAAATATAGAATATTTTTATTTCGCTTTTATTTATTTTTTAAAGAAAAAAAAGTGCTGTACAAGAAAGAATATTTTGTATCTAAACATGGCAACAACAAAAGATTTGCTGTGCTAAGATCTCCAGCATTCAGGAACAAGCAGAGCTGTCAAAAACATTTTTACCAGAGTTTCATTCTATTTCTCTTAGTGGTAGTCCACTTTTCCTATTTTGGGAGTTTTAACCTACTTACAGTTTTGGTTGTGAAAGGTGTGACCCTATGTGTGAATCAGAAAGCTATATATTTCTAAAAACTAGACAAAATTCTGAATTCAGCAAGAGGTCATTTGTGTAGATTAGTTATGGTTTACCCAAAGATATTAATTGATTAAATAAAAATAATGGGGAAAAAATAGCAGTAGCTGACAACCTTTCCATCTTTCATTTTTTTCCGCAATGACCGGTTTACAAAAGTAGTATTCTGTTAAGTCTGTCAGTCTCTTCTGGTCGCAGGGATTTGTAGTGCTTGCTGGCTGTCCAAAAACATGTGATAGCTAGAGCCTACAAGTGAGCTGCAGCTTATAATGAATTTCAATGTGTAACGAATATGCTTCAATTTATATGGTAAAATATAATGAATGAAAAACAGGTGTGCAGGACACCTATGCATTATTTTTAAATGTGCCCAAGATCCTGAGTTTAGGAAGGCATATTGCAAATGGTGTACTTTCTTATGCACTACTTTACATTTGAAGCCAAAAACGGAGAGAAATAAATTTTAAAACAATTTTGTGTTCCCACTCTTCCCCCGATAAAACAGCACACCTTTTGTGTACCCATAAAAAGAGAAGTCCCTAAACACAGGATGGAGACATCACATTTTGCCACCACTATCAAACCTTTAAGGATAACCAACTAAACCCAGACATTTCTGAAAACTAGACAGCTAAGGGAGTCCAGGGTGGCATGACTTGTGTGGATCCCACTACGTTTTCTTATCCAGAATGCCCTGCAAACCTCAACATGTGGCTAAAATCACACATTTTCCTCATATTTCACTGAGGAAGTTTCGGAATCTGCAATGATCCAAAAAAATCCTAGTACCTAGCAGCCCCACACCTTACCCAATAAAAACAGTACCCCACTTATTTATTTGGGCCTAGCACTAGTAGGTGGACATTGTCTGCCTTACAGTGGTACCTCTCCCGTGATGATTGGTGTAGGAGAGTGCCACTTTTTGACAAGGCTACCCCCACCTTTTACTCACTGGTACTGATTTTGTTGATTGGTAGTGCACTGAGGGCCATATGTATCAAAAAAGAGTTTTGCGATTCTCAAATTGCGATTTTAGCAAATCGCAATTAGAGAATCGCAAATTGCAATGTATGTAGGATTTGCTAAAAAATTTGCGAATCCTACATATTCCTTATTTGTGAATCGCAAATTGAGATTCGCAAATAAGGAATACTTTCCCATTCATTCCTATGGGCTAGGAGGCCCATAGGAATGAATGGGAAGACATTCTCAATTTGCGATTACCAATTAGAGAATCACAAATTGAGAATGCAATTTCAAGGTTGCAAGGGTGCCAAAAGGATACCCTGTTGCATCCCTGAAATATGCATGTGTGCACATTTTGCGCACATACATGCCCTAAGGGCATGTATGTGCGACATATGGCACAAAAAAAAATCAAAAAAGTGCTTTTTTAAAGAAAATCGCAAATTACCACCAACTTGAAGTTGGTGGTAATTTGCAATTCCTTAAGGCCAAATAGCACATTTCTGGTGCTTCCAGAATTGCATTTAAGGAATCGCAATTTGCAATTCCTTAATTGCTTTTGCAAAATCTAGAATTGTAAATTTTGCAATTCTCTATTTTGCGATGGCCTTTTGGGATGATACATCCCAAAAGGCTTTTTCCAATTCGCAAACGGGCCGATTCTGAGAATCTGCCCATTTGCAAACGGGAAAAAGGCTTGATACATATGGCCCTGAGTCCCTGCTAACCAGGCCCCAGTGCCACTGCTCCTTCCCCTAAAACAAAACAAATGTTTAATTGTAACCCAATTAGCAAGGACTTTATCACCCCTGTTAGTACCTAGTAAATGGTACTCCTGGTACCCAGGGCATAGGTACTAACAAGGGTCCCTAAGGACAGCAGAATGTATTATGCCACCCTAAGGAACCCACAAACAAACTGCATGCAGACTGCTATTGAAGGATGCGTGAAATGGTGCAACCCATTCTGAAAACACAACATGGCACACTCACTGTGTGCCATGCCCATGGACACTGTCTGTACTATGTGTAAGTCACTGCTACAGCAGGCCTTAGAGCCCTAAGGCAGGATGCATTATATTACATGTGAGGGCACATCTGCATGAGCAGATGTGTCCCTGTAATGCCTAAGTCCATTGCTGGACATTGCAAGTGATCCGGAAGCCATCATAAGGACATGTACTAGGCACTGGTCATTACGAGTTTCCCAACTACATGATGGTTTCACTGAAAATAATGGTGTTTGGTATCAAACACCTTGTCTTAATAAATCTATACTGATGCCAGTATTGGATTTATTATGACATGCACGCTGAGGGCACCTTAGAGGTGCCCCCTGAAACCCTAATGGTCACATAGTGTGCTGGCTGACTGGTATCTTCCAGCCTGCCACCATAGACAAGTTTCTGACCCCCTGCAAGGGAAGCCCGCATTCTTATAGGTCAGCAACAATGTCTCCTCCAGCAGAATGGCTAGCTGTAGGAAGCTGGCTCAGTATATACTATACCAAAATGAGGTACAGTGTGCACAGAGTCCAGTGAAATCCCAAAGGTAGGCAGAGGTAAAAGTAGATAGCACCTTACTCTCTATTTGTGGTAGTGTGGGCGAGCAGTAAGGCTTTATCAGAGGGTAGTGTTAAGCATTTGTTGTACACACTCAATCAGCAAATGATGTCACACACTCAAAGACTGAACTCAGACCCATTTGATCTGAATAAAAATATTTTTAGTTATTTTATTTCTAGAACCAAGCCACGCCTGTTGCAGGTAAGTGAAATAAATGCTTTGCAAAATCTTATGCAGTATTTTACAATTGAATGCAGGTTCAAATGCAGTTGGTTGAAATACAGATAAGTCAGTACTTTTCAGTTACTTTTCAAATTACTTTGCATGTTACCGTTTAGATTACTTTTTAAGTTACTTTTGCTAATCAGTGTAATATGCCTAGATATCACGCTGAGACATCTCCTGGACAAAATGTAAGTAAATCAGTTTTTGTACAGTTGCAGTTTTTCAAGTCTTCATACAAACCAACTGCACACTTAGAACAATTTTCAAGAACAAAAACAGTCAATGTATTCCTATGGAGAAAAATGAAGTTAACGGTTTGCAGGTAAGTACAAGTTTGTGGGAGTTGGTATTCAGGGGTTAGAACCAGGGTTCCCCCAGGGTCAAGGATGCACTCCTGAATCACCCTCAGCGGCACTAGGGTGGCCGGGTGCAGAGTGCTCAGACCCAATGTTATCCAATGGGGGATAGGGGGCCTTCGGTTGGTGGCTGCTCACAGGCAAGCCACAGGGTTGTGGGAGCAAAGCCCCTGGTGTTAGGCTCAGGGCAAAGGGGGATTCGAGTTAGACCCCAAAGTACACCCGCAGCGGCGCAGGGGCAGCTGGGTGCAGGGTGCTGTTTTGGCGTCGGGTGCCCTGTTGTTTTCAATGGGGATTCTACGGTTGCAACAAAGACTGCAGGCTCGGGGACGAAGATCTTCTGGAGGTGACCACTGGTTGGAGAGGTAAGTTGGGATGCCTAGGGATGCTGGGACACCATCGGTTGGGCCACCCAAGGCCGTGGGACGTCAGGTGCAGGAGTGTCTTTAGGCATCAGGTTTTCTTACCAGCTCCGGTCATGGGGGACCTCCAGAAAGAGACTGCAGGCATCGTCTGGTGAGACGAGGCAGGTCAGAGATCACCAGATCTCAGGTCAGGATCGCCGGGGAGACCTCCTCATGGTGTTGGGCCACTCAAACTCGGGACGTAGGCGTCGAGTGCAGAGTGGTGCAGACTCAGGGTTTTGGTTGGGGAACAGAGTCTGTTTGGTGAGCAAATCCGGTGCTCACGGGAGACAAAGTCTTTAGGCTGGAAGGCAGGGCAGGTCTTTCGGGTTCTTGAGGCTGCTGGCCGCAGGACACACTGGTATTTCGCTGGAGCAGGTTCGAGGCTGAGGCGAAGTCAGTGGGCGTCCTCCTCTTCTTAGCTTCGGCTCGGCTTCTTCGGTCCTTCTTCTTCTTTTCTTCTTGGTCGGTTCTTGTCTGAGGAGGCAAGGTTCAGGGGTGCCCCTAAATACTAGATTTTGGGGCGTTACAGGTAAGTAAACGGTTGGGACCAATAGGTCCCTTCCTTGGGGTGGGTACACCCCCTATTATACCACCCTCCAGTGGTAGGGGGGCAAATGCCTCACTCTGGTTGGCTGGGTCCCCCCATCTGCAAGATGGCGGGGACTGAGAGTTGTGCTTCACCTCGCCTCCCCCACCTGAGGGGTGGGGTTGGCAAAGGTGGGCACACCTCCCTTCCTCACTTGGTTTTCCCGCTGAGTATCCCCCCCCAAAGTGGGGGGTCAGAACCGGTGGGGGTCAGTTGCTGGAAGCAGCAAAGGCCTGGGGAAGCTCACAAAGATGGCAAGCCTTTGAAGCTTCCCCTTCGTGGACCCTGCCTATCCTGGGGGAAGAGGCTTGCCACCTCGTCCCAGGATGTGCATTGTTTCAAACCCCTGAGAGCAGCAGGCTCTCGACCCAGGGGTCCAGAAACATGTCTGGTGGTGGCAGCTGGGGAGCAGCCACTCAGCCTGGACACTAGTGTTAGGTCCATTTTCAGGGAGCATCTCTAAGATGCCCTCTGTGTGCATTTTTCATTAAATCCCACACTGGCATCAGTGTGGGTTTAATGTGCTGAGAAGTTTGATACCAAACTTCCCAGTTTTCAGTAAAGCCATTATGATGCTGTGGAGTTCGTAATGACAAACTCCCAGCACCATATACTCTTACTGGCATTACTGCACTTACAATGTCTAAGAATTTGCTTAGACACTGTAGGGGTACAGGGCTCATGCACCTGTACCCTCACCACTGGCATAGTGCACCCAGATAGAGGGGTGGCTGACCTATGCCAGGGAAGTGGGTTGTAGACATGGCACACAGGGATGTGTGCCATATCGACTCTTCACTTTGTTCTGCACCAAAACACGCAGCCTGCAATGGCAGTGTGTGTGTAAAGGTACAGGGCCTCTAAGGGTGGCACAATAAGTGCTGCAGCCCTTAGCGGCCTTCCCTGGCCACAGTGCCCTTGGTACCTGCGGTACCATTTACAAGGGACTGACCTGTGGCCAAAGAGTGCCAATTGAGTTTTGTTTTTAATGCAGTTTAGGGAAAGAACATAGGCCCTGGGTACCTGTTTGGCAGGAACCCAGGGCACACTCAGTTAAAGTACATCAGCAGTTTAGCAAAAAGTGGGGGCAACCATGCAAAAAGAGGGCACTTTCTTACACTAGCGTTTTCAACATCAAGGCCAGAGGATTCAAAGCCTCTGCCGCCTTTGATATCCGACAACTACTTCCCCCCACACCCGGGAAGCACCAACCTCTGCCCTGGGGCCCATTTGGCACCAGAGCTGGTGGAAAATTAGACAGTCAGAAGGTATGCCACACTTACAGGCAATTACCCTGCAAGCGGTCTCTGATCGGGAGTCCGCCACCTATTGATCTTCATCCTATTTATTTTATTGGGAATAGCGCACATGAAAAGCCTGCAGATGATCTCCCAATGAGAGTCCCTTGTCTACCCTTGATTCACGGGGTCCACCACGAGATACTGGCTACCATATCCATGCTGTAAGTCCAGTATTGGCCTTCCACATATTATTACTTTTTTCAGGATGTTGTACCAAAAAATGATGGTACAAAATTATTGGGCTGCTTTGCTATTCACATATACCAGTCCAAGGTCCTCCCCTGGTGTTTGAGCCAAACCTGCAGGCTGGGCCGACTCCAGTGGCTCCTTTACTCCTTCTTTTATACTTCCATTCCCCAGGTTCAGCCTTGTCATTTGCAAAGGCCCTGACATTTGCAAAGGGTCAAAATGCTGTAGACACCAATAAAGACAGACCTTACTTTTGTATGAATGAACACTGGAACACCACCCGCTGTATTTGAAAAAGTTGTGATATAATTTGGCTGTCTTGCATTGAAGTAACCAATATACCATTTATGCTCACTTACATTGTCACTTCTTTCTTTTTTTGGTTTTGGTTCTTGTCACTCTGGGTTCTTGTGGAAGATCTCTTCTCTACTCACTTGACTGTTGTATTTTGTGATTCAGGATTTGATATTGATGAAACATTAAATTTCGATTTGGCTGAATCAAATTTATTCTAAACACTGGTTTGTTTTTCCTCTAAGATTAAACCTGAGCAGAATTTCTTCTCTGTAAAAATATTAATGTTATTCGTGAGATCAAGTCCATTCAGGATTTTCTGCATTACCATATTGTTTTATTGAGAATGAGTTCCATATGAACACTTGTCTTAAGTTATACACTTATAGGCTAGGCACACCACCTAAGGTGGACCACCTGAAGTGGGCAGGCAAAGAAGGGTTTCACCATCTTGATTTTGGTGAAACTAGGAACTCTGGGTCAGTGTTATGCCTACTCCCCTCAGCAAGTGGTCATATAGGGGGTGTATATATAGTGTAAATATAAGGACCCCCTGTTACTAATAAATGTTCCTAGGACAGGGAAAATACAATCGTTCATATGAGAAATCCCTGGGCAACTAATTGGTCATAATATATATCAGACCATAAATCTACAGTAATAGCACTAAACTCAATGTACCACTGTTAATTTATAAAAAGTCAATTTTATTAGGAAACTATTGTTAAAATGGCTACAAAGCTCGTGAATTCATGAGGTTCTATATCGATAGACAATATACATGAAATAACAAAACAATTCAGCACAGTTTCAGGCAAGGAATATTTAAAAGCTATGTCACAATAAGATTGGTGCAACCATGAGTGCCTTGATATTATATCACAAAGAAAAGTCTACGTAATCACACAGAATAATGTAACATCACAATGTGTACAGGCAATACACAGGAAACATGGAGACAAAAGAATTAATGAGAGAGAAGGACAAAATGGTGATTGATAAAATGATGCAATGTTGGTTCTTCAATGTATCGACGTACGTTTCAGCGAACATGATGCCTTCATCAGGAAAACCACATTGAGAATTAATACCTAAAAATGAAAGGTACATTGAGTATTGGTATCTCCCAATCACTGGTTTTTATCTAATGTGCCTCTAACACCAAGAGTGAAACCGAGTATCGCATGCAAAAGTGTGCAGAAATGAAAATAATCGTGCTCGAGTAAGGAGAAAAGTAAAATATGATAAACAAAATAAAAAAATAAAAAAGTCCCAAGATTAGGCCCTGAGGATCGTATGAGAGATATGATAGAACAAGGTGGTTTAGACAAGATATTAGAAAATCAAACGAATTGAAGCACACGGTGAATTTATGTTAGAATATCTCCAAGCAGGAGTTGTTCCGCAGGGACTGAGAGTTTGTAACATACCCAGTCTTTTTGTCCAGATTAGACAAATTTTAGAAAAATGGACCATTATAACTAACCGTTGCTTCAGAGATTTAATGATCCTGATGATTGAGACAGCTAAAGAATTGGTCTCTACACTGAAAACGGAACTCTCTGAGTTGGAAGATAAAATCAAAAAGTCTAATGCCTTAGATGAGGCAAAGAAAAAATTAGAAGAGGCCGACAGAGAGCTAGCCTCCTTCACAGACTATCTAGTCAAACGCAAAACTGATAAACTTAACAAAGATAATCGTTTTAATTCCGCGAAAAAACATATCTTTATCTCTCTGAAAATTATTATAATCAAGGCCATTACCAAAGTGAAGACAACTTCAGAAATCACAAAGTGTTAACCTTCTCTGACACTTCGGACTCAGAGGCAGAAGGGAGTACTCACCAGCTTGACCAGCCAGGGCGACATACTCCTTTTGACTCTAAAGAAAGCAGGATGCAACCTTTTTTAGCCCAGCGAGGTATACGCAGAGGCAGACAGAAAGCTTGTTTCTAGTCCAATTTCAGAGGCAATTTCCAGAATCAATACTACCCCGCAACAACCAACACATGTTACAAACGTGAAACGGTCAGTACTGGAGGCAGGGGACTTAATACCCATCTTCAATTTATCTTCCACGTCGCTTGATACCTCATGTATGACTTTACTTTCGAAAGGACTCTCGTTTGTGACTCACACCACTGCAAACGTATTTGAACTATATCAAGACATCCTAACATATTTTTGCAAAGTACGCCTTAAAAAATTCTTTGCCATCAATGAGACATCTTTGTCTATTTCTATGAATTTATCTGGACTTTCCAAACCTTCTGCTTTTGCCCCCACCTTAGACCAAGTTGGCCCTGAAGTGGCTGTGTTTGAACATGCAGTCCATCATCGACTTGACAGAGCTACAAAGTATATCCCATAACCATGCGTTATTCTCAACAAGGATGAATTTGTATCTTTACAGCAATTATCACATGATAAATCCCTCACCATCAAGAATTGTGACAAAGGAGGTGGGATTGTTGTACTAGATACTGCACAATATGAAGAAAAAATGATCACTTTATTGAGTGACGTCAGCTTTTACAAGCAAATCACCATAGATCCAACCATGAAAATAGAATCTAAAATCTAATGTTTAACTAATGAGGCTTTATGAGTAGGTGACATATGCGAGAAGGAGTTTGAATTCCTTAACATCAGACACCCGAAAATGCCATGCATTTATGGAATTCCGAAAATCCACAAAAATTTGACCGATCCACCATATCGTCCCATTGTGACGACTATTGTATCAGTTACTGAACCATTGTCGAAATACATAGACAATTTTTTGCGACCCAGTATACCCATCATTCCATCTCACATTAAGAATACTAGGGATATCATCAACAAGGTGGAAAATCTACCATTTCATCCTCAAGGTCATACTCTGGTGACACTGGACATAGAGTGCTTGTACACTAACATACCCCAGTTAGAGGCTCATGAAGCTGTGGCTTGGCTTATAGACACTTATAACATCAATTGTCCTAGAAACGTTCTATTAGAATTGTATTATCTGAAAACACCCTTGAATTTGGTAACACCCTATACAAGCAAATCAAAGGTGTTAGCATAGGGGCATCTGTAGCACCATTGGTGGCTAACATCTACATGCATTGTTGAAAAGAAATGTATCCATAATGAGATAGCACCATTTTACGAATCTGTGTCATATTGGTCCCGTTATATCGATGATATATTTTTCATCAGGACCGACACTACCGAGTTACTAACAGAGTTTCTGGAGTGGCTTAATCTATGTGTCATCAACCTAAAATTCACTGCACATACTAGTCACTCTCAAGTAGAGTTTTTTTACATTTTGATTCGTCACAATAATGGCAATCTCGAAGTAGACCTTTTCGTGAAACCCACAGCAAGAAACACTTTGCAGCATTATGAAAGCTACCATCCATGGATGCAAAAACAGAGTATCCCTTTTGGACAGTTTTTTATGACTACGTCGTAACTGCTCCAATCTACAGGATTTTGATCTTCAAGCTATTGTCATGAAAGAAAAATTTCTCGCAAGAGGTTATCCTAAAGCCTCATACGAGAATCTTTCAAACAAGCTAGATTCTATGATAGAGACACCTTGTTAAGATCACATTCTCGCTCGCCAGTAACACAACTGGTGTGTGTCACCAAACATTCCATGATGAATAAAACAGTCAGACAAATAGTCAACTCTATTTGGCATAGTCTTAATACTCCGATGACACAAGAACCCAAATTGCCAAAGCCATTATTCGCCCATCGCCAGAATAAGAACATCAAAGATATGATTGCACACTAACGCTTTGCCACAAGTCCCTCTTTTGTACAAAAAACTATTGACGCACTGTGCCTGTCAAGGGGACCTTTATATGTACCCGATGCAAAGAATGCGCGACTGTAATTGAAGGAGACAGTCTTACCCATAATGGGTACACGATACATGCTAATAAATTTACCAACTGCAAAACCAAAAATCTCATTTATCTTCTGTTATGTCCTTGTAACTTAGGTTATGTAGGCGAGAGGGCACGCGCACTGTCAACGCGATTAACGGAACATCGATCGGCAATTCGTACGTCGAAATTAACAGCTCCTCTAGTCAAACATTACCTTGACAAAGAACATCCTGCCAATGATATCAGATGGCACATTTAAAAAAAAATTGAAATATCGCAAGAAACCAAAAGTAATGAAATTCGTAAAAGACGGGAGATTTTGGGATTTTTGTTCTTGACACACATTAAAGAGGACTCAACAATGAGATCTCTTGGGAGAATGCAATCAGATAAAACACCTAAATCCAATAGTGTCTTTCTTCATCTGTTTTGACTTTCTCCAAACTGCTAACCATCTCCGATAAGAGCCTCTTTTTGTTACCAGCTTCCACACAGGTTGCATCCGATTCACCTGTATTTAGAAGCTCGACGATGCCGTTTCTAGCACTGGTATTTGTTCATGAGATCCATATTTCATTTGTAATATTATTTCTTCCATTCATATCACTGAGTATAATTGTTAAGAACTTTATTTTTATAATTTTAATGTATGCTTTTCATTTATTTTAAGTCATTTATCTTTCATTCATTTGTATTCTTTCTTGTGACCTCGCCAAACATTTGTGCAGTTATTGCAACTCAGATTCCAGGTATTGCAACGTCATAAGCGGTATGCTGTTATTTTACAGCTTCGTACATTCACCCCGTGGTCAGATTCCTTTTCCATCCTAGAACGTTAGTCCACTCTTTGTGTTCACGCTTCCCACGCCCGTTCCTGACCGACGTCTCCAATCAGATTTACCGTAGTACGTCTTCAGAACGTTCGCTCCTTACCATTTAAACACTTTGGGACTCCACCATTTCAAGTCTTTCGAAATATCCTTCGTTGACCCATATGCCTGGTAAGTGAAGTTTGAGCACGTTTTTAAGATCACGTCGCAGGCTGTGGGCTCTTTAACGTAGAGGACTTAGCATCTTGGCCTGGTACTTTTCATTGCTTTATCACCATATGCAAGACATTCAATGTCCTATGACCGACTTAACCACCGGCTGGCTTTTTATCTTGTTCTATGCACATGGCAAGGTTAGATTTAATTGTTTTCATTTTCTCTTCTCTCCCAACAGTTGAGGCCTTGAGCACGTGGGCACTTTCAAACGCTGACGCTATATTGAAGACTCCCTGTCACGCTCTATAAAGGAATTAACTGGTCATCAATGATATAGGAATGCCTTTCTCCTATGTTTCAGCCTTTGTGTCAGCCATTGACACACTAAAGGTATTTCCCGTCATATCTGTATCCGTTGTCAAAAAACTTAAATTAATATGTGGTCTGAAGGCGCTAACTTAGCACTCTGCATGTAGAATTTGCCTTATTGTTTGCCGTTCCCCTTTATGATCGGATATCCACCACAACCTTACTTATGGGTTTATCATCATATTGACAAGGTACAGCTAATCATCAAGGCTATTTGTTCCCTTACCTAGAGTCATTTTTCATTCTTTATCCTTGGCTATGCTGATTACTTTTAGGCTCGCACATTCTGTATTCTTTTAAGATATTCCTCCTTCTTGAACTGTTGGATGCTCTCCATTGATTCGCTCGGAAGTGCATTTAAACAGACCTGATTGGTACGGTCCCGGGAGCAGCCTAATATCTTGTCTAAACCACCTTGTTCTATCTTATCTCTTATACGATACTCAGGGCCTAATCTTGGGATTTTTTTGTTATTTTTTTAATCATATTTTACTTTTCTCCTCACTCGAGCATGATTATTTTCCTTTGTGCACACTTTTGCATGCCATACTTGGTTTCACTGTTGGTGTTAGAGGCACGTTAAATAAAAACCAGTGATTGGGAGATACCAATACTCAATGTACCTTTCATTTTTAGGCATTAATTCTCAATGTGGCTTTCCTGATGAAGTCGCCATGTTTGCCGAAACACGCGTCGATACATTGAAGAACCAACATTGCATCATTTTATCAATCACCATTTTGTCCTTCTCTCTCATTAATTCTTTTGTCTCCATGTTTCCTGTGTATTGCCTGTACACATTGTGATGTTACATTATTCTGTGTGATTACTTAGACTTTTCTTTGTGAAATAAAATCAAGGCACTCATGGTTGCACCAATCTTATTGTGACATAGCTTTTAAATATTCCTTGCCTGAAACTGTGCTGTATTGTTTTCTTATTTCATGTATATTGTCTATCGATATAGAACCTCATGAATTCACAAGCTTTGTAGCCATTTTAACAATAGTTTCATAATAAAATTGACTTTTTATAAATTAACAGTGGTACATTGAGTTTTGTGCTATTACTGTAGATTTATGGTCTGATATATATTATGACCAATTAGTTGCTTAGGGATTTCTCATATGAACGATCATATAGGGGGTGTAGACACCCCAGGGGTAGGTAGCCCATTGGCTGCTGCCCTACACTAGCCTAAAAGCCCCTAAATTCAATATTTAGGCCCCCCAAAACCAGACATACAAATGTGTCTACCTGGGAACAGAAGAAGGACAAAGAAGAGCAGTCACCGCCAGGACTGAGGACCTTTACTGCACTTGGCACAAAACCCTGCCTGGCTGCTGGTACCTCGACAGATGTAAAGACGCGACTCGTTCAAAATCTGTGCATCCTCCTCAACACTGGGAGTACTTTTTAGTGCTTCAACAACCACTTAGCATCTCCCTTGGGGTGGAGGAGCCATTCCCCTGCATCTGCAGGCACAGACCACATTTATCATGTACATCGTTTTGCTGGCCATCGGATCCACCGATAAAGCATCATACCAGGAAGAGGTTTTTGTGATTCCAAGAGGTCAGCCCCATCTCTTCACCAAGTTTTCACTGAGTGCTTAATTTGAGCCGGTGGTTTCTGCTAGCGGCCACTGACACTTGTTTTTAGGTACTGACACTTTTTTCCCTCATTAGATATTGACTGAGAGAGGGAGAGGG
Organism: Calotriton arnoldi; assembly: GCA_963921515.1. Classification (NCBI taxonomy): domain Eukaryota; kingdom Metazoa; phylum Chordata; class Amphibia; order Caudata; family Salamandridae; genus Calotriton; species Calotriton arnoldi. The sequence continues at coordinate 453,670 of CAWUFW010004238.1, forward strand.
AAAAACACACAATCGGGAAACAAGGCGGAAGACGGAAAAACCATCACAAATGGAGAAAGCAGGGACCGGCAGGAATGAGATAAAGGGGAAGGGAGTGTCTAATTGTGGATTAAATAGGCCTGATGTGAACTTAAGAGTACGCATCCTTGGTATTCGGAGTGCCGACATTTAATAGCATCGGTCAAGGGCTTCTGTGAAGAGCTTTGGGCAACAGTAGTCATTCTTTTACAAATTAAGCACTGAGCATCATTTTTGACAAGAAGATCCCATCATTGGATTCCATGAATTCAGATGTTTCTCACATTGCGTCAGAAGTGTTTCCCTGTCCTGCTACCAGATCAGTATTAAACTATGCACAGAATATGAAGTGACCAGGAACCAAGCAGCCATACAGTTCTTTTTTTTTCATACAGCCATACTTTCCCCAAAACCATTTAAAAAAAGAGAAATCTTTCCTTTTCATCACCTAGTCACTCATCATTGCCAGACTCAAAGTTGCTGAGCAAGGAAGTTATAATGAAAGAACTGTTGCAGCTGCAGGTTTGATGGTAATACAAGTGAACGAGGCTGCAGTAAAACTGAGGTAAATCGTTGAGACAGCTGAAAATTATTCAGATGTAATTACAAATGGTACATACATTTTAAACCACCAGTGATCTGAAATACCCAGTAAAACAAAGAGCAAGAAACAAGAAAACAGCAGTTGCAACGAAGACATCTTGTGGGATAATTTGCATATTAGTAACACTGTTTGAAATAATAATCATGAATGTTTCCACAAGGGCACCTGAGTAGAGATTGTTTCTATCAACTCAATAAATAACGGAGGAAGGTATTTATTCTGAAAAATCAAACTACCTCTATCTGGAGAACTTTAGAGGATCTTCAAGAGTTACCATGAGAGCAGTGGTGCTGGAACAATTTTCAGAGTGGGGGTGCTGCCAACAGTATTATATCATTGAAGACAGAGGGACTGTGAAAAAAGTGTCATACAAAGAACAAGTGTAGCAAATGAGAAACGCCCATTCAACAGGAGAGTGCTACAGGTGTAGTATTTAACCATTGGTGCATTTTGGAGCACACTTTCTTAAATATATTACTAAACCATGCTGTGGTAGCACACTGCTATTTACAGACAGTACATTTCCATTGAAATGGCCACTACATTTGCACAGTCATGCAGTTGTACTGATAAATCAATAGTGCACCAACGATGATGTGTGGAAATTTGGATTCAGCAAATATTTTTTGTGTGCATCACCAAGTAGTGCCCTAATTTGTTTTGATCCTGTTCAAATCTTTGTTTTCATCAAACTTATGGAATTACAAAAACATGTGCTTATCATCAAAGCCTCCAAGAAACTCTTAACCCATAATCTAAATATAAACTGAATATAAATACATACATTATGCAGCCAAAAGTACATACGAATGTTAAATTACATTATTTCAATTCGAAAAAAGTTACCTTTAAAAAATATAATATACATTTAAAAAAAAAAAAATAGTTTATGCAATTAACACTACTCATCCAAATAAACAGGTTTAAAAAATCTACTTCACTTTTCAGAACATAAAACAAGAAATACCATTAATATATTTGACCCCTATAAATAAATGCCCTTATTAAAAAAATATAAATCTCTACCCACAAAATCCCCCAATAAACCAGACAACCCGTAATATAAAAATCAATATTGATGTATACACCCAAAAATAAATGTACCCTAAATAATTCTTTTATTATATAGATTTAAATGGATTTTGAATAATTGAATAATTTCAATAAGTGTATTTATTTATTTAAATAAAACACTACCCAACCTAGCCCACAAAATAACTCACACGCAAAAAATAATTGCAAGTTACAAACCAAAATAACAACATAATAAAGACTTTAAATGTAACAAAATAATTATTTAAAATAAACATTTACAATGTTCACAATATTCAGGTTGCATACTAGGGTTAAAGAATCAAGAGAGTTAAAAAAGCTTGGTATTGACAAGACGGAGGTAAAGCCATGGGTTTTTTGTCACAATTGTGGTGAAGATGAACACTTGATACTGTACTTCAAGAAAGCTGAAAACTGTTAAATGATGGCTACCTACAAAAGATCCAAAATATTTCCACAGCATCGGGAAAGAGGAAAAAGTTTCACTTTAAAACCTCTTACAGAAAGCTCCATGAGCTGCTTTATAGATAGGACGCACTGTCCCTGTTTGCACCATGGCGCATCTTTAACAGGATTGAGGAAGGAAACTCAGCTAGATTACGTCATAGTGGGAGCCAGGCCCACCTTATCTAAGAACAATATTATTAGAAATATCTTAATACCTTTGGGACTGCTGATGAGTTTATATAAAGTTGGTGCTTTTTTTTAGTAGGTTGGTTACTTCCAGGTGCGCATATGCATACTCCAGGAAGTTGATTGAATGCAGACGGCTTGTTGGCAAGGAAAGTGTAGTCGTTGTTGTGTATGGATGGTAAATGTGATGCATGGTGATTGAGTTTGTCGTTGTAACCTATATTCCTTACACACCAGTGCACTCATCAAACAAAACAAATGGTGCTTGTGAGAGTTTGAGTACCTGAAAGTCATCACTCCAGACTGCTAGTGAAGGAAGCACCTGAAGAGAAACCTTACCAGCATGAATACTGGTGTAGCTTAATTCATTTGTGTTCCAATCAGCAATGTTAACAACGATAATATATTTTTTGGCAGGGGAAGCAAGATAGTAGAATCTCATCTTATATCCACAATAGCACAAGTTTAAAACATGAAAACAGTTTTTCTGAGCTGCTTCCTTCAAAGCTGAATTGTGTAGATAAACTGTTGTCAGAGCAGGAGACACTTTGAACTAAAATCATGGAGAGAGCTGACGTATTCACTATTGCTAAGTGGGACATTCCACATGCCCATCGTGTAGAACACTGCAGCAGATTGCCTAGTGATGCACCGTTCAAAAAATAATCACATCACCTAGCAACTGCAGATGTGGGCGAAGTACACAGACACCTGGAAGAATTATTGACAGCTGAAATCATTAGGTTGTCCATATGTCTATATGCTGCCCCTATCGTTATGTGCCACAAACCCAACAATCATATGAGATTTTTCAATAATTACCACAAACTCAATAGCAGTATTGCACCTGACTACAACACTGATACAAGAGTGTTTAACAGGAAGGCAATATATTTCTCTTCTAAACCTTTGAAGTGGGTATTTGGAGATCTCAATGACTCCTGAAGATAAGGAGAAAAATGCCTTCATCTGTCTGCTGGGATTCTATAAAGCACAGTGTCAACTACATTTGACACGTCAATTTTGTGGAAGTAGTCTGAATTATATTGGAAATATGATATAATTTGAAAGCATAGGTGTTGATCCATCCAAAGTTGGAGCAGTAGGGACTTGGCCAAGACCCAATATATTAAATGAACTCCAATGTTTCCTAAATTTTGTGGACACTAGTGCATATTTGCCGCACGATTCGCAAAGATATGCACACCAATGACTGTCTTGACAAAAAGAAATCTTACAACCAGACAACCATAAAATGTGTAAAACGTTTGGTTTCAGATCAACTGTATAATGCAAACAAGCAGTCAATTGCTTATCATGAAAAATTACAATTGACTCAGCAATTTTGCATGCAATAATTCATTATCCACATTGATGCTAGTCAAGATGAATAGGCTCAATGCCTCACCCAGGAGAAATAATGAAAGGGACAAGTCTCTTTTGCCATCAGAGGATTGGCCTTCTTTGAGAAGGACTATTAAACTCTTAAACCTGAGTTTTTTAGCACTCAAATGGGCATTTAAGGAGCAAGTCTTTGTTGAGAACATGACCTATGTGCTGAAGAAAGTTAAGATATATGCTGTTGAGCATAGATGGCTCACTCCATTATCCTTGTCACAATGGCAATAATAACATAAATACTTATAGTCTGACCAGGAATTCACCCCCATCACCAATTACAGAGAAATGGGGTGACGTATCAGGAGTACCAGCTGTGTGTAACATCCTCTGTGATCAACCAGAGCTTCAAAATCAATTCTGAGACATATTCTGGCTGGATAACATCCAGACGTATACTGAGACATTGTAAATCTGGAGTTGATAGAATTACTTACACTGAAAAAAAAAATGCTGTGCACAAGTACAAATATCTGATACAGGAATAATGTGTGTGTTTAATTTGAGATGCTTGAACATCAAACACACCGAAGGGCAAAAATCCAAATAAACATATCTTACTAAAAGAGTGGCATAAATTGGTTGCGAAAGGAGGAATCTTCTACTAAGGGACCGATTCCGATCTCGCTCGGACAGCCCTCGGAGAGCTGTCCGTAGCCTTACCTTGCGACCGACTCGTTCCGGGAGCCGGTCCGTCCGGGCGATGAAGTACGATGCGCAAATGTGTAAAAATCCCGATCTACACGTACGCTCCCATTCCAGCAACATTTCCTGTACGAGCCGGATCCGTAAACGCCGATTCGAGTCGCACGGAAACATTTACACAGCAGTTTCCGGCCGGACAAGTACGATACGTACTTCATATGCGCCGAACGCGTCGCCACTTCCAGCACATCACAGCATCTGGGAGAGCTGTATTTCAGGTCCGATTCGTGCCACAACACAATCCACGGCTACGAGACGGACCAACTATCAACGTGTACGAGACGGAGCAACAATAAGCAAGTACGAGACGAACCAATGATGAATCCCATCGCGCAGGTCATCCCAGTACTGTATAGCTATGACCGGATCAGGAACAGACGCGTACGTCGCAGACGGTAAGTTTATGTTTATGTTTAGAAATTTGTAGAGCGCGTGGCTGCCCGAGGGCTTCCCAGCGCTAAAGAGTGCTGTTTACAAGCTCTATCCATAGTGCGTCTACAAGGGGAACAGCAAAGTTTTGAGATGTTTCCTGAAAACGGTTTTGTTGGGTAGAATTCTTATTTTATATGGGAGGGCATTCCACATCTTTGGTACCAGGTGGGCAAATGATCTGCCCCCCCACCTGGCTCTTTTGGCTCTCGATGTCCTAAGAAGCTGTTGCTGAGCTGATCTAAGTCAGACACCCACCACACAAACAAACGTCACGAACCCGCAAAATGCTACACACACATAGGGGGTGGATATCCCTTCCACCAGCAACAGCCAAACCATAGGGGTTGTATGGTTATCACTACCAGCAGTCCCCACTCATAGGGGGGGGGGTGCTCATCACTACCAGCAGTCCCCACTCATAGGGGGGATGCCCATCACTACCAGTACCCCCTACTCATAGGGGGCTGGATGCCTAGCACTACCAGTACCCCCTACTCATAGGGGGCTGGATGCCCATCACTACCAGTATCCCCTACTCATAGGGGGCTGGATGCCCATCACTACCAGTATCCCCTACTCATAGGGGGTGTATGGCTATCACTACCAGCAGTCCCCACCCATAGGGGGGGCTTATCACTACCAGCAGTCCCCACTAATAGGGGGCTGGATGCCTATCACCACCAGTATCCCCTACTCATAGGGGGCTGAATGCCCATCACTACCAGCAGTCCCTACTTATAGGGGGGGGCTTATCACTACCAGCAGTACCTACTCATAGGGGGCTGGATGCCCATCACTACCAGTACCCCCTACTCATAGGGGGCTGGATGCCCATCACTACTACCATCCCCACTCATAGGGGGCTGGATGCCCATCACTACCAGCAGTCCCCACTCATAGGGGGCTGGATGCCTATCACCACCAGTATCCCCTACTCATAGGGGGCTGGATGCCCATCACTACCAGTATCCCGTACTCATAGGGGGTGTATGGCTATCACTACCAGCAGTCCCCACTAATAGGGGGCTGGATGCCTATCACCACCAGTATCCCCTACTCATAGGGGGTGTATGGCTATCACTACCAGCAGTCCCCACTCATAGGGGGGGGCTTATCACTACCAGCAGTACGTACTCATAGGGGGCTGGATGCCCATCACTACCAGTACCCCCTACTCATAGGGGGCTGGATACCCATCACTACTACCATCCCCACTCATAGGGGGCTGGATGCCCATCACTACCAGCAGTCCCCACTCATAGGGGGCTGGATGCCTATCACCACCAGTATCCCCTACTCATAGGGGGCTGGATGCCCATCACTACAAGTATCCCCTACTCATAGGGGGCTGGCTGCCCATCACTACTACCATCCCCACTCATAGGGGGCTGGATGCCCATCACTACCAGTACCCCCTACTCATAGGGGGCTGGATGCCTAGCACTACCAGCATTCACACACATAGTGTGTCTAAGCTAAACCCCCCCACCCCCACCATCTTGGCAAGATTGTTTTTATGTGTGTCAAATGCTTACAACACAGATTCTGACAGTGAACATACAATGTGACTCCCATCACATGTGTGCCCAAAAGGTGATTGTGGGGTTCAAAAATCAAGCATTTTTGGATCATTGTGGTAATGGGGTCTAAACCCCCCATCACTACAGTGACCAAAAGGTGATTGTGGGCTTCAAAACACCAGCATATCAGGAACATTGTGGTAATGGGGTCTAAACCCCCATCACTACAGTGACTAAAAGGTGATTGTGTGGTTCAAAACACCAGCATATCAGGAACATTGTGGTAATGGGGTCTAAACCCCCCATCACTACAGTGACCAAAAGGTGATTGTGGGGTTCAAAACACCAGCATATCAGGAACATTGTGGTAATGGGGTCTAAACTCCACATCACTACAGTGACCGAAAGGTTATTGTGGGGTTCAAAACACCAGCATACCAGGAACATTGTGGTAATGGGGTCTAAACCCCCCATCACCACAGTGACCGAAAGGTGATTGTGGGGTTCAAAACACCAGCATATCAGGAACATTGTGGTAATGGGGTCTAAACGCCACATCACTACAGTGACCAGAAGGTGAGTGTGGACATAAAAATAGCAGCATCTACAAACCAGCATGTATGATTCCTGGTCCCAACACCACAAGCAATGTTGTGGCAATGTAGTGGTTGTGTCACATACAAACATAGATTTGGTGAGGCAAAAATTGCTGTGTATCACAAGAACACCCTCTGCCATGTGCAGACAAGCATCGGCCATGATCCCTGACAATGCCTCCAGTGTCCAATTAGACTATGTGAAAAGTGAGCATCATGATGCATACACACACATCTTTACGAACAGACACACAAACTAAGGAATCCTGTGGAGACTGTAGATGTTAGGTGACCAAGTCCCATACCATGGCAGCAATGGGACATACCAAACATGATGAATGTGCAGGCTGATGAGCTAGGAGACCCAGGGACACTAGGGAAAAACCTCCAAACAACATCCAGCCAATGGACCGCAAAAGCCATATCAATGCAGTGATGCAGATGCACAAACACAGACAGGCAGCCCCACACTGCATATCAAACACAACATGTGTGTGTGTCTCAGTGTCCCCAGGCTAGTACACAACACATGATGGTGGGATGAACTCCAATGACACAGATGTGTACACAGTGCCATACAAAAGTAACTCATGAACTGTGCACCCCTTTGTGGGCAAGCAGGCATTGTCAGATGAGTGGGATCCCAACGGATTCATGTGACAGAAGCTGGGCGGAACAGCAACCAACACAGCAAGAGACAGACCCACTACAGCACTACCCTCAGGGACCCTACATTGGGGTGACAGTAGCTTGTATGATAATCCCACTGTGATGACAAAGGTAGATGTTGCCCATACTGTGGAGCACAGTCACCTGTGCGCACTGGGTCATGTGTCCTGACCAACAAACTTCCATCACACCTACACAAACACAAATCACTGGCCAAGGCCTGTAATCAATGGGCAAAATGTAGGTAGGGGCCTAGACATGAGACAACTCACATTTGGCCACTCTCAACACCACACACCTTGATCTGCACCAATGTGCATCAGCTAAGCACACATGGACTGGTGACATTGCCCATGCACCCATGACAATCCCAGGGGTGGTGGGGGGATCCAAGGTACCCAAAAATCATCACACATGGCCAGTCAACAACACTTGTGAATGTCTGCCACACTGCACAGTATGCGGTACATGGGCATGACGTGAAATCTACCAGAATCATTGGGATCCCTGCCCCACTCCCACACCAATGAGGAACCAAAGGAGACCCACAAAGAACACATGTCGACACCTTCCAACATTGCAGCTCTGACACTGATGAGTGGGAGTAGTCACACACACATACAAGTGACCCACTCACTGACAGATACCACATAGGGAAAACAAAATGATGTTGGTAACATAGAAGTGCCAAGGGGAATCCTGAATGTGTCCCACGTGCATTTGACAACATCCCCGGACCTTACAACTAAAACACCTAGGGATGACACCCTAATGACCAGTAGTTTGCCATGCACCTACATCCCAGAAAACCCAGGGCAAAGATGTTGGATGAACACAGGACAACTCAGCAAGCACCACAAACAGGAACATCTGTAGGGAACACAGGCTGTGTAGAAAAAGGGAAGGGAACACACACAGACATGCTCACACAACACACACCATTGGCTCAGGAAATGTCACGGAATGACACACTGCCATGAGGGGACTCCACTCCTGGGGAAGGTCAGCTGTGCAAAACGTTGTCTGTGCAGGGCTCTGTCATGTCAGCATAACTCTTGCTCAGTGAGCCAACAATTATAACACAATGAAAGCTCTGGTCACATCAGCCTGTGTACGGGAGTGTCCCTTAAGTCATCTGCACATACGCAATACACATGTATAGCAAGTTGCACTGATGACACAGATGACTTGTGTACCATTGATGCACAAACCTGCCTGTCCAGTGGAGATGGGCCCAGTCAGGGAATCTTACAATGTGCACAAATGTAAGCCCAACATATGTGCAACAGGGTATGCCAAAGATGTGAAGTAGCAAACCAAAGGAGAAAATCCTGGTCCCAAAATTTTGCTATCACTACACCCTGAAATTGCAGCAAAGGATGTCATGGATACATACCAGAATAGTACACATATCCCATGGACCACATGGAGTCCATCACATCAACAAATCAGTCTCTTATTCCTTTAAAACACCATTACAACAGCAAGTTCATGATACTCATCATCAACATCATGTACATTAGATGCAACACCACTGGATAACAACAATTGGCTTTATTCAGCACATAAATCCTTGTAACTGTTAAGTCCACAATGTCAAAAGGCCAATGGCCAGTCCATATCAAGAGTCCTACCAGGGTGACATGTGACAAGTTGTCACCCATTGCTTGCCTGCACTGCTACGGCCAGGGGACATCTCCCCTTTGAGGGGCATACATAGGGGCAGGCCAGGCACCACAGGGACAGGATCAGGGGATAGCAGAATGGGGCAGGGGAGGGGTGGTGGGTGCAGGAGTGTCACTGGCAACTGCAGTGGAGGTGTCTGACACAGTGGGCGCCATCACCACTGCAGGGCTCAAGTCAGATGGGGTGGTTGCCGGCACCACTGCAGTGGGCAGGTCAGATGGTGTGGACGGGGTCTCCACTGCAGTGCCCAAGTCAGACGGGGTGGATGTGCTCTCTACTGCAGTGCCAATCTCCAAAGGAGTGTAATGGGGTTCAGATGATGTGGGCAGGACAGAGGGGGGGGACACGGTCTTCACACCAGTGGCAGGAACAGGCTGAGCGTGTGAGGTGGGGGTGGAAGTGCATGTGGTAGGGGGGGAGGGCCTAAGCATTTTGGGGATGAGGTATCGGTGTGTGGGGGAACCTGGGGCAGGGTGTGGCGGGGGATCTGTGGAGTGGTGGCCTGGGGGCTGGAGGACGGAGGACGGAGACTGTGTGGTGGAAGTGCGGGATTGTGGTGGGGTCTTGCCCTTCCTGGTCCGGGGGGATTTGCGGATGGGGGCCTCAGTGTTCCTGCACCTGGGGGAGGGTGTCCGTGTGGCAGGGGAACTCCCCTCTGTGCATGGTGACTTCCTCTTCCCCTTGTAAGTTGGATCAGATGGATCGGTGGGGAAGAGGCCAAGGTCACAGAGGAAGAGCTGCTGGGAAGGGGGGTTGCAGGTGAGGCAAGGGAAGGGGTTTTGGAGGGAGAGGCATCTGAGGACTGCGGAGTGCTCGTGGATGCCTGTTTGTGTGTCTGTGACCCATCTCCTGTGTGTGTGCCATCAGTCCCCGGAGTGTGCATGCTTGTGCGTCTGGATTTTGTCTTGCGTGGCTGTGTGCTGCTTGTGTCTGTTGTGGTGCATGCCTGGGCCGGTGTGTGTGTGCCTTGGACAGGTAGGGTAGTGGGGATTGTGGATGGGGCAGAGGTAGGAGGGGTGAGGGACTGTTGGAGGAGGGACACTGTTGCCGTCTGTGAGGAGGCCATGGACTGAATGGTCCGCTGTAGGGCAGACATGTTTGATGAAATGCCCTCCATGAAGGACACCTGCTGTGTCAACAGACTGGTGTGAGAATGGAGGACACTCAGCATCGCTGTCTGCCCTACATGGATCTGCTTAAGTAAGTCCACAGCCTCCACACTCAGGGCAGCAGGGGAGACAGAGGCAGGGGGTGCGGTGCCTGGCACGAAGGAGACATGCTCCCTTACACGGGAGCCTCCACGGACATCTGGGATGGGAGCAGATGGGAGGGTGGTGATGGTGGTGGTGGCGGGGACAGACTCGCTAGGTGTTGTCTGGGGTCTGCTGACACCCGCCTCCACAAGGGAGCCATCACTCGAGCTGCTGTGTTCCTCAGCTGAGGTGGTTGTAGCTGAGGTCTCCTCAGTGTGGCTCCCCTCACCCTCCGTGCCACTGGGTCCCTCCGACTCCTCTGCAGCAGACCCAGTCTGGCTCTGCGGCTCCTCTTGGTCCGTGGAGCTGTCTCCTCCAGTAGCCATAGAAGTATCTGCAAACAATCAGGATAAACAGATCCACATCAGTCACCTGTATTGACCTGACACATCACAGTCAGTACAGCACATTACAGAGCACGCCTTGGCATCATTTGCAAAATATTGCAAAAAGAGCTGACACATATTTGAACAAGACACTTGTCAGTCTGCCAGTCAACCATGCCCCTCATATCCTTCCCGTCCATGGACCCATCTGTCTGGTGCATGTAGTATGTCACTACTCATATGTGCACACATGCACCACATAGACAGTTGTCTGAACTGCAGGATTTGTGATTGAAATGTGTCAGTACACACATATCCCATCCCCTGCCACTGACTCAGTACATGTGTCAGAATAAGGGATGGCCACAGTCATTGTAAGCAATATGGATATGCTTCCTTCACCAGACACCATGATGTGCTCATGTATTGATGCTCAATGCCACAATTGAGTGCATGCAGGACAACTGACATTACTGCAGGATACACATTTGCAAGTGGTATACCATGCTACAGGCCAGTCTGGCTAATCAGTCATTACTGGCTTCAGTCACAGGGGCAGTGCATCCAAAAACAAACAGTCTGCACTGTGTCACAATCATGTTTTTGTGGGGAATGTAAGCTCTGCAGCTGTCAAGTGCACATGTCCACCCACTGCTACCCACATCTTAAGGCATCTGATGATCCCACGTTATACAAATGCTACAGTTGAGTGACTGCAAGCACAAATCTGTAAACATGATCACATCACAGTCTGATGAGAACGAATTAGAGCTGCCCGCACTTTAATGTAGAATACACCATTAGGCACAGTCAAGTGATTACACACCTATGTTTTACCCCATTGTGCTGATCCAACAGCCACATCTCAGCTGGCTGCCCACCCCAAACTGTTTAACACCCCAGGAGTCTAAAAAGCTAGGCCACTCCACAATGACACAGAGGCAGACACCTGATTGCACATTTCACAATGCACAAAATGTAGGCTGGCACACAGGAGTAGGAGAACAGAGTGTACTTTCATGTCCGGAGTAGGCATACCTGTCCTGGTCCATGTGCAACATGGGATTACCCTGAACACCAGGCATGTGTCTATGCATGTGTGACACACATGATGTACATTCTTCTGAGGCCCCAACATTGTCTCACCTGCTGCATGGGTGTGTGGTAAATACCCCAGACACATATGGTGAGCCAGAGCAGCAATTAGAACACATATTAATGGCCCACACAGAGTACATGTCAGATTTCTGGCAATGTGCAGACACATGTCAATCAATTGCCTCACTCATGAAGCCCAAAACAATGCACCGGTAGCAGATGCTGTTTCAAACCTTATCCTTGGACAACAGCAGGGACACACAACCCAAGTGACACAAGTCACAGACTGAAAGGGCCACACCTGTGTATCAGATGAGGATGGGCCATAACCTAATTTAGGCACATGACTCTTGTTCAAGCAGACAGACGAACTGTGGGAGTGTAACCAGGCTGAAGGAGTGCAAATAGCATGTGAGACATAGTTCACAGAAAAGGCATGCACTTACCCCTCCTTGCTGCTGTCTGGCCTTTAACTGCCCATCCAGGTCAGGGAAGACCACCGTCAGAATCCGGAGCATGTGGGGGGTCAGGATCCGTCGTCCGCCCCTTCTGCGAGGAGGCAACAGCTTCAGCTGGACTCTTGCGATCCTCCGGGTCCAGCCACGAAGGTCCTGCCACCTCTTCTGGCAGTTGCGGATGCAGCGCCTGTACACCCCCACAGATCGAACTGCACGGACGATGGTCTTCCAGATCTCCTGTCTCTGATGGGCATCAACCTGTGAGGATGACAAAGTTAAAAGACCATTACTACACATGCAACATGTTTGTGCATCACACAGTTGGATATACATGTCGTTATCACAAGGGCATATGATGTACACAGGTAGTGCAACTATGGTAATGGACCCTTGTCCTGCATTAACAACATGGAAACATTGCCTGGGTATTATAACCGTGTAAAAATGCACTTTTTCAGCACAGTACCTGTTCACTACAGGTACCTACACACTTTGGGGGTTACAACTACTCAGTGAGCATGCTAGCCACTGGTGTACACAATGCCATTAGTGCTAGTCAGACAACATGCACAATGAGAAAGGATGTGGACTGCACACTCACCTGCTCCCCTGGTTTCCCATACAGCTTGCTGTACTGTGGAAGGAGGCTGTCCAGCAGGGCCTGGTTCTCCTCCTCTGTGAAGGCTGGGGCCCTCTCCACAGTACGTGCCATTCTTGAAGCCAGAGGATGCAGAGACAGCAGCAGTGGTAGCAGAGATGTCAATCTGGAGCATGTAGTGCAGGCAAATGAGCTCTCAGGGGAACAGGCAGCCTTATATCTGTGTTACAGAGGCAGATTATGAACCATGCGTCCAAAGCTATAGGTCCGACACGTTTGCATCCTATGAATCTGGCCAATCCATCGCATTGCATGCCTCGTACACGCCTTCTGCATCGTTCAAAAATTTCAACTTCATGACACCAATGAGTTTGATACATTGTTGTAGGGAGCCAACGACTTTTTCAGCACACGAATCGTACAAGTATCAAATCCGCGTCCGTCTCCATGGCAGTCAATAGCCAATGCGTGCGCACGCCTTGGTCCCTAGGTGTACGACGCGTCTTTTGAAAACCCACCCGCGTATGTCACCATTACATTCAGGGTCCAAGGCATGCGCACGCCTTGGTCCCTAGGTGTACGACGCGTCTTTTGAAAACCCACCCGCGTATGTCACCATTACATTCAGGGTCCAAGGCGTGCGCACGCCTTGGTCCCTAAGTGTCCGACATGTCTTTTGAAAACCCACCCGCGTATGTCACCATTAGATTCAGGGTCAAAGGCGTGCGCACGCCTTGGTCCCTAGGTGTCCGATGTGTCTTTTGAAAACCCACCCACGTATGTCACCATTACATTCAGGGTCCAAGGCGTGCGCACGCCTTGGTCCCTAGGTGTACGACGCGTCTTTTGAAAACCCACCCGCGTATGTCACCATTACATTCAGGGTCCAAGGCGTGCGCACGCCTTGGTCCCTAGGTGTACGACGCGTCTTTTGAAATCCCACCGCGTATGTCACCATTACATTCAGGGTCCAAGGCGTGCGCACGCCTTGGTCCCTAGGTGTCCGACGCGTCTTTTGAAAACCCACCCACGTATGTCACCATTACATTCAGGGTCCAAGGCGTGCGCATGCCTTGGTCCCTAGGTGTACGACGCGTCTTTGAAAAAGTCACCCGCGTATGTCACCATTACATTCAGGGGGCAAGGCGTGTGCATGGATCGGTCCCTAGGTGTACGACGCATCTTTGAAAAATTCACCCGCGTCTGTCACCATTGCAGTCAATGGGCAAAAGGATGCCACCCACCATAGCTTGCCAGGGACCCATGTGCACACCTACAACAATACAGCCTGTGACGCAGTATGTCAAAAGGCATGTCAGGCTGCATTACCTGTGTGGGTATGTGGGTCAACATGTGATTTAGTATGTGGCACTTAGTGGCACCCACTCCCAGGCTGTGCAAGGTGTCATGGGGACAGATACCTTTGTGTGTTGTGCACATGACCACTGTGATTGACAACTGTACAGTTCAGAGCACAAGGCATGAACACAGTTCCAGGGGTACATTGTGTATGACATGTGACATACACCCTGACTCCTAGGTGGAATGGTATGTGTGTCACAGGGTGTCCCAGTGCCACAAATGTGATGTTCATCCACAGTATGTGTGCATTTTGCAACGCAGATGACTCTGATTTCATGTGCTCAATGTCAAACGGTCACCACATCCATGTGTTTTGTCAATGTGAGTTGATGTTGCGTCTGTGTGTCACAGACATCCATGTCTGACCTGCAAACAAATCAGGTGGCACTTCATGTGGGTGTCATGTGTGCGTTGTGGCGTGTACATGAGACGCTACATCATGATAGTGTCCTTGTGGCAATACAAGGTCCCTGTGTGTGTGTCTGTCAAAAACCTGTGATGTGGGGAAGACATCTGTCCTCACTAGTCACTGTGGTGTGTGTTAGGTATGTGACACTCGTACTGATGTACTGTGACAGAGCCCATAGATTTGTCACAGCACAACATGGACCTTGTTGTGCAGCCATGTAGAGCTGAGATGTCAGATGATGGGCATGAAGCTGACATATGTGCCCATACCCAACAGCACACACATCAGGTACTTGTGTCCTGTTATGATGTTTCATGTGCTATTTAGCGTGGACACTGGCACATAGATAGGGGAACTGACAACCTTTATTTGCTCATCTATGTACTGCAGGAGACCAGCTGTCCACAGACCATTCCCTGACCTTGCAACCATGGTTGAACGTGACTGCATCCGACGGTACCGCTTCACTAGGCCACTGATTGAGGATTTGGCGGAGCAGTTGGCCCCACACTTGCAACCTGGCCGGCCATACCCTACAGCGCTGACCCCCAAGGTGAAGGTGATGGCAGCCCTACACTTCTTTGCCACCGGTACCTTCCAATACACTGTGGCTTCTGCTGGTGGGATCTCACAGACCATGTTCAGCCATGTGCTTCGAGATGTGTTGGAGGCGATGTTGCATTTCCTCAACCACTACATCCATTTCCCAACCCCACAACAACTCACTGACATCAAGAGTGACTTCTATGCACTGGGAAGGATGCCACATGTCATTGGCTCCATTGATGGGACACATGTGGCTTTGGTACCACCAGAGGCACATGAGCAGACATACCGAAACAGGAAACATTTCCACTCAATCAATGCTCTGGTGGTATGTCTGGCGGACATGACCATTTCACATGTGTGTGCACGTTTCCCAGGTTCAGCGCACAACGCTTACATCATGAGGAGTAGTCGCATCCCGACGATGATGTCACAGATGCCGAACCAGCGTGCCTGGCTTGTCGGTGTGTACTGACTGTTTACCATTGTGTGTGTTTGGTAATGTTGTTTTACACCCTCTTTTCAAACTCATCTAATGTGCAATTGTCTGTATGTAGGTGACCCCGGATACCCCAACATGCCGTGGTTGCTGACACCCCTCAGGAACTCTGTGACACCTGCGGAGACGCGCTACAATGAGGCACATGGTCGGACCAGGAGAGTGATCGAGCGGACATTTGGTCTCCTGAAAAGCAGATTCCGCTGCCTGGACAAGACAGGAGGGGCCCTCCCATATGCCCCAGCTAAGGTGTGCAAAATCATCATAGTGTGCTGCATGCTACACAACCTGGCAGTGAGGAAGGAGTTGCCTCTCATCCAAGATGACGATGACCAACATCCGCCAGCCGTGGAGGATCCTGCCCTGGGGCATGATGCCAGTGATGATGAGGGTGAGGGTGATGTTCGGACCCAGCTGATCCACAACTTCTTCACATGAATGTCAGTATACAGTGATGTGTTGTCAAAGTATTGTGTTTGCCTGATATATGTTGGTGGTGCACTGGTGCTGCTTGAGTGTGGCTGTGTGCTACTTGACAGGATGCTTGCAGTGATGTGTCCTTTCAGGTAGTCTGTACTCCCAAACAGTGTTTACCTGATTACTAGGTTGTGTTTACGTAGCTTGGGATTTGTTTTGGGCATGTATATTGTAGTTGTATGCTGTAAATCTGTGTTTTTGATTGTGTTTTCTGTCTGTCCTTCACAGGGTACTTTGGCTGCTGTATGGTGAGGTCTGAACCCCGACACCCAGATTCCTGTTCCAGAGTGCAAGTAGTCGTTGTCCCAACCAATGATGTGCCACACACCCCTGGACTTTCATTGTTTACCACTTGGTTAGTTTTTGATCACTGTCACGTGAGATTACCTTGCATCAGTTGTGGAATCCTCAGGTTGTGAATCTTTAATAAACCTGTGCTTCACTTTGGGATGTGCTTCGTCTGTATCCACACATCCGACAGTCATTTGCATTCTGTACCTGTGGGCTGATTGCCACTGACTCAGGATGGGTGTGGTGTATGTGCATTCCACTGTATTTCCTGTCAACATCAGTGTAGGCGATGAGTTAGATGGCCATGGTGAGTATGTGTTGTGTTGCCCTAGTGGTGTGTCTCCCTCATATGTGTCACATTGCCATGACTCACATAACGGTGTTTACATTGCTGTAGTAGTTTGCATGCACAGTGTTCTTTAGCAGATCATCATCTCCATGACACAAACAAAGTTTAAATCACAACAGAGGCAAGTATTGTGTGATTGTGATTTTATTTACAAACATGTGTGAGAATAGTGAACGTAATTGGAAGTGCTGTACAGTGTGATGGTAATCCAAAGTTCACAGGTGAGTTGGTAGTGTTGGAAGATGAAATGTCCAGAGTAAAGTCCACAGTAATTTGATGCATTGTTCCAACTTAGACCCTCCATGTCAAGTGGGTGAGTTGGGTGTCAGTCAACAAGGTTAAATGGTTTGCACACAAAGGTCGATATCAAGAACAGGTGTTGCGTTCCTGGGGATGTGCATGGCCATCAGCGTCTCACTTGCCCTTCTTCGGACAACCCCTCTTCTTTCTCGGGGCACCCTCAAGTGCAGGCTGCTGCGGTGCCGAGGACTCTCCGCCAGAGTCCTCCTCCCTCCCTGTGGCAGTTGGGGATGTTGTGGCAACAGATGTCATGGGCGCACAGGGAGGTGTGGTCATGTTGGCGCTGATCTGGCGGAGGCATGTCAGTATGTCCCTATGCACCGCTGTTAGATCATCCAATTTGTCCCACTTGGACTCCATGCGGGACATGTGTGTCTCCACCCGGGACATGTGGGAGTCCAAGCGGGCATGATGGGCAGCCTGCTGTTGTTTGAGGTCCTTGAGGATCCCCACTACCTGGCCAAACCCTCCGGTGCTTTCATGGTACGCATCTATAATGCGTCCCAGGTGTGGCTCATCATGCAGTCCAGCCCCATCTGCAGGCCGTGTCCTCTGCCTGCCCCTCCTCCCACTGCCCCTACCCACACGGGCAGGACCTGCGGTGGCAGTCACAGGCAACACTGTGCCCCCTTGGGTGTTGGCGCTGGTGGTGTTGTCCGTTGCTTCCAGGGTGCCCTGTGTACCTGTGCCGTCAGTGTTCTGTGGCCTTGGTCTGTCCGTGTCGGCAGGGGTACTCTGTCTGTTGTCAGATGTGGCAGGAGTGGTTGCAGGGGTGCTGATGTTCCTACTGCTGGTGCTGCACGATGACTCACACCGGAGGTGCCAGGTCGTTCGTGGTCGTCGTCCGAAGAGGACAGAGACTGATCCACACCGGAGAGCTCAGGGTCCGCCAGAGTCTGGGACTGGGACTCTTCTTCAGTTCCTGCTGTGTCCCCAGCATCCCCTGTGGTTGGAAGAGACACACAATGTATGTTATGGTTCTACACACATCAACGTTTCACACACATGACAGTTGCCACTGGACATCATTATGAGAGTCTGTACATTGCATTGTCCTAAGTTGTGACAGACAGAGGTTGATATTGTTGAGGCAGTTTGTCATGGCAACCTGAAGCATTTCAATGTGCACGTCAAGCTGTGTGCATGACCAGCTCATGTATTGATCAATTGTCTGTACATGGCCATTGCTACTCAAGTGCCATCACATGCCTGACACAGCTGTGTCATCCCTGTCCACATTTGTGCTTTGACGATGACATACGTACAATTCCACTTAGGGTATGTTGCAAGCTTGGGGCATGTGTGGTGGCAGTTTTTGCTTGTCTTTGTGCGTCACATTGGTGTGTCTGAACAACATGGTCACAGTCCGGTATGCCTGAGATCTAATGGGAGATACTATTTGGTTGTCTGTGTTCCTAGTTCACATCTCATTTCATACAAGTCATGGTGTTACCGTAGCTGATGATGTTGGTGCTGAGTTTTGTACGTGCTAACGTCATTTATCTTGTCAATTTCCTCCATGGTGAGAGGGATTGAGCACAGCAGCTCTCTTGCTTTTCCATGCTCATGACAGTGATGGCCAGGGGTGTGTGTGTTGCAGTTCTGCTGCTGTGAGTTGCATGCCTCCTCCAATGCAGTCCAGGTTAGTCATTGTGTTTGGAGTGTCTATGACAGTGAGTGATGTGTTGTGTGAATGATGCATACAACGCAGAACGATGTGGGATTGAAATGCAGCTCACAACTGCACCTTTTGGGAATGACACCATGCTACAATGTCAGCTATATGGGTGTGTCCATTCTAGTCACTGTCAGGTGTCCCCTGTCAATAATGTATAGGTGACATTGGGTGTGCTTGGTGCTATGTACTATGTCTGCATCTCCCCAATTGTCATCTACGAGACACACCTTCACAGTCAGGTCAGGGGACACCCCTGGGACACTGCATCCCCAGACAGTGAGAGGATACCTACAGTTCCAATGGCTGTGAGTGTAAATGTGTTTGAGTTGGCCAGTGCGTAGGTGTGACTTGCAGCCAATTCATACATCAGGACCATGTGTCAGCCATCTTGCCAGGGCATTTACTTTCGGAGTGACTGGTACCAAGGGTGCTATTTGTTCTGGCTGAGAAGGTGTGTTTTGAGCCGGCCTTGATAGCATTTGGAGTCATTGCAGGACCTCCTTCACCCACAAAGGCCAGGTAATCCCCCATGTGGCATGCTTCCATTGCAGGGAGTCACAGTTTACGTTCAGGATGTCAGGCAGTAGTGTCCTGTTGTTTGTTTGAGCCCAAGTCCCAGCAGGGCCTTGTGCTCCCCACAGCAGGGCCTAGTGTCAGCCATCTTGTCAGTACTTTTGCACTCCCTGTGAGGTGAGCATGGTTCAGGGTGGGCTTGATGGGCCATGTGGGAGGATGACTTTTGGCTGTGACTACAACTCCCATCATACTTTTGGCTACACCCCCCTTCCCAGCATACCCAACCTTCCTTCCTTTTGACTCTGCTTCCCTGTGAGGTACTGTAACGGTGCTACCAAGATGGCTGACAGTGGTGTCCTGTTGTTTGTTTGAGCACAAGTCCCAGCAGGGCCTTATGCTCCCCACAGCAGAGCGCCATTGTCAGACATCTTGGAAGTGGCTTTTCACTCACTCTCTTGTGGAGCATGGTCCCAGGTGTGTATTTTGGTGTTGGTGGGAGGGGTGTGTGTGACGGGGGCTGCTGGTAGATGTAGTCAGAGCTAGCAGTCCTCCTCCCCCCAGGCCAGGTATCCCGCCATGAAGCATGCTTCCATTGCAGGGAGTGCAAGTTACCTTTCAGGCTGTCAGGCATTGGTGTCCTGTTGTTTGTTTGAGCACAGGTCCCAGCAGGGCCTCGTGCTCCCCACAGCAGAACCCAGTGTCAGCCATCTTGTCAGTACATTTCCACTCCCTGTGAGGTGTGCATGGTTCAGTGTGAGCTTGCTGGGACATATGGGTGGGGGATATTTAGCTGTGACTGCAACTCCCATCATGCTTTTGGCTACACCCACCTTCCCACAATACCTGACCTTCCTTCCTGTGATTCATTTACCCTGTGTGGTGGTGTGCCTGTGCTGACAAGATGGCAGACAGTGGTGTCCTGGTGTTTGTTTGAACACAAGTCCCAACAAGCCCATGTGCTTCACACAGCAGAACCCAGTGTGGTAAATCTCTGTGAGATTTTTTAATTGAGTCTGAGGGAATGCATTATCCCAGGTGAGTTGTGTGGAGTTTGTGTTAAGGGGTGTGTGTGTGCAAGCACCTGCTGGTAGATGTAGTCAGAGCTGGCAGTACTCCTTCCCACTAGGCCAGATATCCCACCATGAGGCATGCTTCCATTGCAGGGAGTGAAGGTTAATGTTCAGGATGTCAGGCAGTGGTGTCCTGTTGTTAGTTTGAGCCCAAGTGCCACCAGGGCCTTGTGCTCCCCACAGCAGGGCCCAGTGTCAGCCATCTCGTACTTACTTTTGCACTGCCTGTGAGGTGAGCATGGTTCAGGGTGGGCTTGATGGACCATGTGGGATGGGGACTGTTGGCTGTGACTGCAACTCCCATCTTGCTTTTGGCTATACCCCCCTTCCCAGCATACCCAACCTACCTTCCTTTTGACTCTGCTTCCCTGTGAGTGAGTGAGACAGCAATGGCAAGATGACTGACAGTGGTGTCCTCTTGTTTGTTTGAGCACAATTCCCAGCAGGGCCTTATGCTCCCCACAGCAGAGCCCATTGTCAGACATCTTGGAAGTGGCTTTTTCACTGACTCTCTTGCGGTGCATGATCCCAGGTGTGTATTTTGGTGTTGGTGGGAGGGGTGTGTGTGACCGGGGCTGCTGGTAGATGTAGTCAGAGCTGGCGGTCCTCTTCCCCCCCAGGCCAGATATCCCACCATGCAGCATGCTTCCATAGCAGGGAGTGGAAGTTGACACTCAGGATGTGAGGCTGTGGTGTCCTGTTGTTTGTTTGGGCACAAGTCTCACCAGGGCCTTGTGCTCCCCACAGAAGAGCCCATTCTCAGTTCTTTTCAAGTCCCTGTGAGATGTGCATGGTTTGAGGGTGGGCTTGTGGGACCATGTGTGAGGGGGGCTGTTGGCTGTTACTGCAACTGCCATTGTGCTTTCTGCTACAAGCACATTCCCAGCAGACCCAACCTTCCTTCCTTTTGACTCTGCTTCCCTGTGAGGTAGTGAGACAGCAATGGCAAGATGGCTGACAGTGGTGGGCTGGTGTTTGTTTGTGCACAGTTCCCAGCTGGGCCTTGTGCTCCCCACCGCAGAGCCCAGTGTCAGCCATCTTATCAGTACATTTCCACTGCCTGTGAGGTGTGCATGGTTCAGTGTGGGCTTGATGGTCCATGTGGGATGTGGACTATTGGCTGTGACAACTACTCCCATCATGCTATCGGATACACCTACCTTCCCAGATACCAAACCGTCCTTCCTGTGAATCAACTTCCCTATGAGGTAGTGTGACAGTGGTGGCAAAATGGCTGACAGTGTTTGTTGGTGATTTATGCCACTGCCTTGCTGTATTTGTTGTTAGGTTTGTACATGTTATGTTATAGTTCCATATTACTATGAGATGGCAGGTATTGTGTTTGTCTAACTGGCATACACGTCACAGGATACTTGCCTTTCGGTTGCTATGGCTTTGCTAACAGTACTAGGTTTCACTGTCCCCTTGACAGTGATATATGTGTATTGCCGCACAATATTGCGTATATTGGTTGTGTACTCACCAGGCTCTGGTATTCCTGTTAATCAATGGATGCTCTCCGGTGGTAGGATGGCCCGCACCTTCTCCTCCCAGGACCTGAAGTATGTTGGTTTGGCAGGAGGGCCACCGCCAGTCTGCTTGCTCAAGGCGTGCTCAGTGTCGATGAGCTTCTTGACCCTCCTGCGCACATCATAGTACCTGTTCTGAATATCGTCCTTTGTGCGCAAACAAGGTGCTTGTGCGTTGACCTTGTCAACGATTCTCTCCCACATCTTGGTTTTCTGTGACATGGGGGTCTGTTGGACCAATGTGCCAAACAACTGTGGCTCTACTCTGAGTATTTCATCAATCATGACTTCCAACTCACTATCTGTGAACTTTGGATTCTTCTTGGGGGCATGGTGCTGGGTGGTTGTGGGGATTGATGTGTGTGTGAGGGTGTAAGTGAGTGTGGTGGGTGTGAGTTTCTCTGTGAATGTGTGATTGATTTTTTGAGAGGTGCAACTGGTGTAGATGTTGTGTGGTGTGTGAGTTGTGGTGTGTCTCTGCAGTGTGGTGGTGTTGTCTGCTGTCCTATGTCTGTAGTTTGCAAAGGATCATGGTAGGGATTTCTGGCCTTTATGTAGGTGGAGTTGTGGGTGTGCCTTTGTTCCATTTTTAAATTTTTTTATTTATTGGCTTTGTCATTGCTTGTTTGGTCCTTTTTCCTTTGGTTTTGTTGAGCATGATGGAGACGTTCATTTGACCGGGTCGGACGCTGCCAGTGGCTCTTGCGGGGTAATCCGAGTCTGTCACACTGACATTGTGCTGTGTTTCTTCGTTGGCGTACGCGTCGGTCGCAAAGGAGTCTATTGTTTGCTAGTCACTGTTTTCTGTACGTCTCGGTCTTCCGGGTTGTGCTCCGTGCGAGTCGGTCTCATTTCACACGCATTGCATCGTACTACGCGGGTCGTACAGCGCGGGTAAGAATCGGTCGGGTCCATTCCTGATGCGTGTCGGTCGGTACGTTTCCCGGTACGTTTACAGGCGAATCACTGTTTTCCGTACGGGTCGATCGTGCGGCTTGTGTTCCGTACGAGTCGGTTGTAATTCACACACATTGCATCGTACTGCGCGGGTCGTAAGGCGCCGGTACGTGTCGGTCGGTCTACATTCCCGGTCTGTGTCGGTCGGTACGGTTTCCAACCGGAATCGGAATTGGCCCCTAAGTGTCAATCAGTAACAAACAGGGTACATGCCAAGGACTATTGTTACTTGTGAAATATGGATAGCAAGGTTTGTACACACTTCAAAATGAGAAAGAACATCTGAGAAATATCAACACTCTTGAACCGGGGAGGAGGAGTTTCATTTGACTACCTGGAAAGATATGTAGAAGAACACTGGAGGAATAATGCTCTTTACGTTTCTTGCAAGCTATATCCAGGCCAGCAGCATCTATGGGATTGTGAGAGTAAATGACACATGGATCCCTAGCAAAGAGAGATGAAGGAAACAGAAGAGCATGCCATCAGATGTGATCAAGCGTGCCTTACAAAAGCTCAAAAGGCATCAGCTATTGCCAAGATTGTTTTGGAAAATACTGTGTTCACTATTGAATGTTAGAAATAATATTTTCAGGTCAAGGAGCTGATTTCAAATTCAAACCGGCCATTCAAATTCCGAAATTAGTAGGCATAAAGAAAACACACACAGCTCTAAGATTATTTTAAGGTGGCTACTCAAGTGGAATATTTAAATTGAACCCTACTTGACATACTTGGAACCCAACAGACCATATAGAAGGAAACATTGACTCAATATGCAGATATGCTAGTTGGTGTGTGTAACTGAACAAAGGAGGATTAGGGAGGATATTCTCCATACTATCTCATGTTCAGAATAGAAGGTGGTCTGTCATGTAAATCTCTGTTTTTAAATCAGTCCTAAAAGAAGCTGCCTTGAGGCAGACCTGAAGTATATGCAGAAACCAAAACAGCAACTTGATCAAGCGTATCAACAACTTTTACAGCTGACGAAAAGGCTGTAGAAACACATAAATCATTGTCAGTTGCTTAAAACTACAAGACTGCCAAACATCAAAATACGGTGCATGTTCATTATTTAGGGTATCGAGTAAGAAACAAACTAGAAGGGAAATGGACATGAGATCTCCATTCTGTAGATAGTAAAATGTCTGATATTCCTGCCTGCATTGTATGTTAGGAAAGTAAATGCAGACAATGCAAAATCCTGCAGAGCAATCATCTATTCCTATTAGACCTATTAGAAGAAGAAATACACTCCCCTAATTTAAAATTGTATTCACAGACCAAGAAGGACCAGAATTCAGTCCAAATACACAGTCAGTGGACCCAAAACAGGTTCCATTGAATCAGAGAGAGGAGTTCCTTCATTTCTAATAAGATCTTGTAGGAAGGTGAAACCCATGACTCGTCTCAATTAAAATACCCAAGGGTTGTAGTGTGATGTACCATAGACATTGGTAACATTGACCTTATGTGTTAGCTAATTTGTGTGTAACATATGAGAACCATATCTCATATAATTTGGAAATGCGATATATGCTAGTGTTGCAGTCTTTTCCATGCATACACTGATTCATCACTAGGGGATACATGTTTAGGAGGGTGTGGTATAGATGTGTTTAAAATGGGTTTACTATGTGCTTTGTGTCTTTATTTACATTCGTAGTGACACCTTATGAATGTTTATGATTAAGGTCTATGCAATTTGTGTGTATTTCATAAATGCAATTTCAAAAGGTCTAGATTACTGTAAACTGCTCATTATATTTACCCCCAGCAAAATTAGGTTTATATTATGGCATGTACTGCTGTCAAACATGAGAAACTATCACCTTAAATGTGCATCCAGCATAAAGAGAACCTAACCAGAAGAAACAATCTACCTCTCCTGGGGCTGTCCTCAGAAACATAAGAAAGTGTGGGGTACATGCATGGATGTCATTTATGGGGCGCCATGGGCCGCAATTGCGACCCCTGTCTTTCCGTTTGTTACCCTGACACTTCCCTTGCGACCCCTGTGTTAGAGATCAGCTGGTAATACCAGAAAGAGAGGACAAGCACAGTGCTTTAAGAGCCATGCTTTCTTTCACAGTTTATGCTTCTCTCTAAGAACAGATCTCTCTTTCAACATGTGTCCTTCTCAGCAGAGGGGCCTGCCTAAGACAAACAAGCATTTGCAATGCAATTGGTCTCGCCTTTGGGACCTTATATGTATTTAGCTATGCAGCACATTAGCCTTGGTGCTGAAACATCTACTGTTGTTTAACATGTAGGGAAAGTAAGCACCAAACTGCGTGACGCGTCAGGTATGGGAACACATGGAGAGAAATATTGCCTTTCAGCGGGAAATGGTATAGTCCAAAACTCTGTTTTTAATATAAAATCAGGGCCTTCGGTGGTCATATCACTGAAAATACAAGATTTGAAAAAATTATTGTCTACGGGTGCTTGTGGAAGACAATTTCTATGGACTGGAATCTAGAGAATGCTAAAGTGATTCTGGTATTTTACTGACCTCTGCTGGTCGTTTTCTATCAAGAGAGTTAAATAGAGGCAGTTGCCAGAAAAATAGAAAAAAGAAAGCCCCTCAGCAGAAAGCAATTCTGGTATTTTACTGACCTCTGCTGGTCGTTTTCTATCAAGACAGTTAAATAAAGGCAGTTGAACAGTAAAACAAAGTCCCTAAGCGGAAGCAGACAAGTCCTAGGACTGATCTCCAGAGCCCACAAAGTACATACACATATAAGTATATACTAAAGTATACTCAGTGCTTTAAATGGGAAAAAATAAGTGCAGGTACTCGTTAAATTGAGCACGGGGCGTGGCTAGTGGGCGGGGTTAGAGGCGGAGTTAGACATGATACAAAAACACTTCTATTGAGTATTCATGTTGTCCTTGCTTTGTCCTGGATAGTGGTCTCAAACTTTCCATATATGCAGATTAACAACTAAAACAATGAATGAGCCAAGTCATCAACAGTACTTTTAGCACTTTAAGGCTAATAATCAATGTGCTCTAGGACGAGAGAGACTCTGGCGCTTACACCTGTTGCGGGACAGAACAAAACATGTGAGAAATGTATCAATCCAAACAAAATGTGTTAACTCGTTATACAAAATGAAGGTGAAACACCAAATGTTCATGTTTTCTAATATTTGCAGCTTCTTAATATCATAATATTTCTAATATTCCTACTTGGTTGCATTTGGCGCAATCCTTAAATATTTAAGATTGCACACATACAAACAAGCATTCCATGCATTTCTTTTCAAATACCTCCTGATTCTGTTCCTCTCAAACACACACTCTCTGTTTTCACATCTCTAACCTCGAGATCCCTCTCGCACTCACCTCTCTCCCGTTTGTAGCTAATTCTGACCCACTCTCTTTACCCCTATTGCATCTTATCACTCTGTCTCATCACTCTATTTCTAATCTGCCCTCTCCGCGCCTCTCTACCTCTTTCCACAGCCGTCTGGATCCCTTCCATATCTCTGTCTGCACTTACCACTTCTGCCTCTCTACCGTTTCCTACTTTAAACTCTGCTCCTTCCCCCTCACTCTTCACCTTCACTCACCCCCGTTTTCCCTCCTCTCCCCTCGGCAGGAGGCCCCACGGCCGTAGAGCTTGCAGTGGCATGCAGTGAGCACTGGAGGGTCCCGAGTATGTGCAGAGTCCAGCAGGGGAAGAACAATACTGGCAGGGCCGGCTTTAGCACTGGTTGCGCCCAGTGCGACAATGGTTTTTGGCGCTCCCCCCCAATGACCTCCTGCGCAACGGATTCCCGCACTACCACCACCCCTTAATAGTCTCCATAACCACTCTCTCTCAGATGCATCGAGTTAGTTTTATAGTGTCACTCATAAAAGTGAAGGGTGTCCGAGCACTTTACATTGCACACACATTACTCAATCATATGTGTGTAAATCAATGTATAGGAAAAGTTCCATATGACAGAGTGGTAGGATTTATATGTCATCCATACTGGTAGGTAGTATAGTTACGGTGCTTGGTCTGGAGAAGCACAAACTCAGAATTTAAAATGTAAGACCATGGTTGGCGATTATCTTTAATAATTGGAATTGATTTACACCCAAATCAACACTTTGTACAACATTAGGATATTGAAAGTCTGGGGGAAAAATCAAACGCTCTAATCTATACTTGAAGTCTGCATTTCAGTTCTTTGATGACAGTAAATAGCTCCGTTTTTTTTTAGCATTTTAACTTATAAGCTGCAAGTAACAAAAGGAAGTCTCTGACGAAAGATTTATGTTATGTTCACTTCGTGCTTTGCATGGTACACATTCTTTGCCCAGGCACATTAACCCTCTGCACTACCTTAAGATGAATCAAAACATCCCCCAGTCAAAACTTCCACTAGACAAAAACTTGTCTCTCTCTCCAGGAACAGCGTCAATCACCGGAGTTAACTTGACATTTTTATTGTTGGCTAAAAATTGCTGCAGGTCAGGAACACTGCAGCGGGTGCTTTAAAAACAATATAAACTAGCAATCAGGAACGCCATGTAGAGCCGGCCCTGCGTACAGACATGGGTAGAACTGTCCCTTTGTTAGTGTCAAAATCTGGCAGAGGCTAAAATAAAGAGAAGTGTACGGGCCTCATGCGGGAAATGGAAAAGCAACGTTGCTTCCTTTCGAAGGTAACCTTTAACAGTTTCAGATAATTGACAGTACTGGCCTCCGATGGGAAGGTCAGCTGAACTCCCCCTCACCTGGGCACCAGGGAGGCTGCTTAAGCCTTCTTCGCCACCTCGATAATCACCGCCCATCATGGACTTAATGTCCCAGCGCGCAGGGTGGGTGGAATCGCAAGGGCAAAAGAGTCCGGACAAAGAAAGTCACACCCCAGTGGGAGGCCAAGGGTGAAAATGACCCTTTGTGTCTGCGTTCCACGGACCCAGCATCGATGCCTAGCAGGGGGTGATGAGGACAAGGAGAGCCTCCATCTGGGTAGGAAGGAGCAGAGGCCGAATCGGGCAGCTTGCCAAACCTGAATAAATAAGGCAACGGCCAACATGCTGCCAAACAAACAGCACGCAGCTGCCCACCTTCTAATCTGACCCTGAGTACCGGTACTCTCCTTGACAGTGGAGAAGTGCCGGTACTCGACTCGGTAAATTTAAGAAGTGCCGGTACTCAGTACCGGTGAGTACCGGCCCATTTAAAGCACTGAGTATACTAAAGTATATACAAGAGGTCTCGAATACTCGACCTAAAAAGGAACATTGTATCTATCCCCGGCAGGAAAGGACGTGATAGACTTCAGGATTCACTGCAGTGTTAAACAAGAATAGGAGCAGCAGCAGTGCAGATAATTCTTCTGTGGAAAAACAGGTGTGAATGGGCCTGGCAGCACTGGATCAGTACTTTCTGGGGTAGGTGTTGGGCCCCATGAACATAGGGTAGAGTGTGACCTAGCAATCCACCTGCAGTATGCAGTTCCAGCCAGTGCAGAAGCTATGTGACAGCGCGATCCATAAAAGGCGAGTTAGTTTCACTTTCTCTGCTTTCGTGGAACGCTTGTGTTTCCTTATTTCACAGGCGAGGAAAGCATACTTTTCAGATTCTAGGAGTGTTGCTGTGTGAGAGTGCCAGTACTGCCAGTCCAGCAGCATGGTGGTTTAGGCTTAAGTGTAATGCAAGTAAATAGCGTTTCTTACATTAAGGTCATAAATGCAAGGGCAGCTTTCCTTGTTGCTCTCGTCATGGTGACCTGCACTGCAAAGCATCACAATATTTAAAATGGATGTTGTAAATCAGCACCAGAGCACTGGGCATTTACGTGAAAGTTCTCAGAGCACTGCTCCTCCAATCAAAGCATACATCTGGAAGATAAGTGCACAGGTATGGTTCTATGTTACATTTTACTGTATTTTTTCACCAACTAAAACTCTGCTCCCACTGAAACCTCTTCAGCTTCTCCTTTTGGTTTCACAATTTCCAGTGGGTATTCCCTGCTCTCTCAATCTGCAGTTTTCTTCCTTTTCTTCATCGCTTTACTCCTCTTTCAAGTCACACTGTGGCATTGCTTGTGTCTCGACCTAAGCACTAACAAAATAAAAATGAGCTGCACTGCCCCTTGTCTGGATTTTAAAAACAGTCATAATTGGAGGTCAGTTGAATTGGCATCCTTTTCCACCTGGTCCCAGGTGCTATGCAACTGCTGCACGAATTATACCCATTCTTCTTTAGTCATTTCAACATATCGTTTTATAGCCAAACATGGGTTTTGGGAGTTTGGATTGACACAAATCATTTTTAAAATGATCATAAAAAGCTAGGAATGCACAATGTTATTTAGGTAAGGAACACAGTGACAATATTTATAACACTTTACGGAGCTCTTTTCCAAGGTTTCACAATTTTGCACGTGAATAGCTCATCCAATCCATATGTTTTTATTTGCATTATGGTACTTGTAGATGTGTGGATAATGGTACAATCAGGGTTTTAGTACCAGAATACAAAGCAAAAATGTGTACTTCATGAGCTACTAAGGCATGGTTTCAGGAGAATGAAGAATTCTGTTAGTTGGAATTGAGGCTGGACATTGCATAGTGCATTGTTTTATCTGCTCAATACTGTATACCAAAGGACATTGCATTCTTTGGGGTATGCAATTTGGCCCCTCAGGATTATAAAAAGCAGTGTGCATCCCAAGCACATGACGTGTTTGCGACACTCTTTGTGCAGATATTAAAAACTGCGACTAGTCATGACTTTCACACAATAGGAGATTAAACAAGAGTTTTCACGTTACACCTTGAACTTAATGTTTGTAATTCATTGGCTTGAATGCCAACAGTAAAAATGTGTTCTTTCAAATAGAGTTGAAATGACAGTATATTGAGTGTTTGGCATGCACAAAGAGGTCACTTGAGACTTGATTTGTTATGTACTGAAATTTGCAGTTGTATTAAATGGGCCGCATGTAATGTGTGCTTGGACCATTCAATTGTAGATGCTTTCAAACTGGGTTTTATATGCCACACTGCATGCTCTATATGCTGTGAGCGCACAACATTATTCATAGTGCGTTATGTTTTGCAGTTTACACAACATTATTTATAGTACGTTGTGTTTTGCAGTTTTTTGTAATCTGAGCAAATCCGTAGATCGTGTTGTATTCCTACAGAATATATTGGAGACGAATAGCCCAGACACCAGGGGGCGAGATCTAAGGGGTATGTGGGGGAAGTCTCTAGGGTACGAAACAAACAGTTTATTATCCGGCTGTACTGTATGCTTTGTTCTGTGTCTTTAAAATCAAGAAAAAGAGTTATAAAAAATAAGAATGTGTTGTGTTACATTGCACATTTCCATAAATGGACACAACATGCTTCTCATTCTGTAAAGAGGGTTCCTTTGACATGTGTTGGTCCAATTAAATTTTAGGGGCCGATTTCAATCCAGGTAGACAGCGCTTTGTTCTGCCAGGGTGATGGAGTAAATTACTCTGTCGCCCTGGTGGATGGACCGCCCACCAGATTTGTAAATTACTACTAGGCAGCTGGTCATTTATAAAGCACTGCCAGGAACCTCTGTCAGGGCAGTTCCTGTCAATGCATTTTGCTGTATGATGCATGGTTCCGTCAACCAAGGGTGGCTCCTCCATGGGAGCTGAGGAGCGTCGCCCCACTGCCAAAAATACCCCCCAGGAAAGCCCCAGAGATGAAAAATAAAATGGTAATAAAGTGAATTTATTAATATTTAATTTTTCATCCACCCGTCCTGAACCAAGTGTTAGGACAGGATGGGTCAATGCTGCACTGCTGCTGAGTGGCACCAGTGAGCTGTGCACTTCAGTTTAAAGTGCACAAGTCTTTTGCCAATCGTCTTGCGACGGCCAGCCAGACATGCGCATTTCAAACTTCTCTAACCTAGCTGTCTTAAGACAGCTGGGATAGAGCAAGCCCTTGGGAGTGCCGAGAGAGGCCGCTCCCTCCAATCCTGGCGCTGCTCTCATGCTGATGAGAGCAGCATCAGGATTGGTTTGGGGAATTTGCTGGTGACAGAGCACAACATGGATGGAGTGAGGAGGACGTCGGACGTTGTGCAGCAAGCAAGGTAAGTGGTTATTTCTTTTTATTTACATTTACCACTCACCTTGCATGCATGCACGCACCGATCACACTTTTGCTCACCCCCCCAAATCTAACTACTTGCCAACTGCCTCTGCCGTCAACATGACGGAGCCCTGCACCAAACAGTTTTCTTTTTTTATGTTCAATTAGAAAATCCTGAAACTGGTTTTTCTTTATGATAAGAAAAAAGAAAAATGCTCCCCTCGCAGTGGGAGCCCTCTCCCAATGGCATGGTGGGCATTTAGAGGTTTTCACTGCCCCTTACCACCCAGGTTTTCTTGGCGGTGATGGGCAGTGAAAACTAACCTGTAATTCAGCCCATCTAAATTAGGTGGGTGAAATTACAGGTTTGCCTCAAACGGGCCTTACTCCTCAGGGCTGTCGAAGGGCTTTATTAATGGCGGAGACAGAGTAGTCTCCAGAGTGATTAAACCTATGGTTCACCCGCATCTAAATAGGGCTGGCGGACCAATATTTTTGTGGTTGGACACTCCATTGCCATTGCGATGGTGTATCTATCCCACCAAGATATAAATCGGACCTTTAATATTGAAAATAATTAGACAGAGTGATGACTATTTGAGAGTCACAGCAAGAGCCATTCTTTTTTGACTAACATTTATGGTGAAGTTTCAGTAAAATAAGTGGTCATCATATCTCTCAAATAAATGTAACTTGAGAGTGAGTATGCCATGTGTAGGGCTTTACACTTTACCTCCTTTAACAACTGGCCAGAATTGCATTAATATTCACTTGCCCAGAATACAGTGTCACCACATATTATTAGCAATTTAAATGTCACATGATGTTACTTTTCTAACATCATCAGGACAAAGATCATGTGATATAAGTTCCTGTAATGTTAATAATAAGTCAAAGGGCATGTGATGTCACTTCCGCTACCCCTGGCATCTTTGTGAATCGACGTCTATGGGTAAATGGTGGACATAAAATGGTTTAGGCTAATGTATAACTGGTCTTATTTAGACTGCTTTATTAAAGAGA
Source organism: Calotriton arnoldi (assembly GCA_963921515.1). Taxonomy (NCBI): domain Eukaryota; kingdom Metazoa; phylum Chordata; class Amphibia; order Caudata; family Salamandridae; genus Calotriton; species Calotriton arnoldi. The sequence continues at coordinate 485,817 of CAWUFW010004238.1, forward strand.
TATACAATTACTATGTTGGTCGATTGCGTTGTCTCTGTCGTGAAAATAAACTTTGGGTATAAAAAAAGAGAAACTAGACTGCAGACATAGGGCCTCATTTAGAGTTTTGTGGGCGGGAAACTCTGTCAAAACGTAATGGCTCTCCTGTCCGCTGTATTTTTGTGCTATAGACTACTAGACTTGTAATATGGTGGAAGGGCCATCTGCCACATTTTTGACAGAGTATCCCGTCCACCAGGCTTTAAACAAGGCCCTTAGTGAATTAGGTAAACAGAATTAAAGTTTCAGGAAGTGAAACTGAATAGACAAGGTTTTGTAGGAAGAACCTAGCAAGATCCTAATATTGACCTTATCCTCTTTTTTTTTATTATTTAAAAAAAAAAAATGGAAGACAGAGGAGAACCCCTCCAGAGTCTTTTTAATGACAGTAGCACGAAGGTAAACTGAACGAGTCTATTGACAAAGACATGAGAAACCTAATAACCCCCTTTAAAGTTTGCTCAGAATATTTAAATTGTAAACATGTGCGTCTGTTACAGAAATAATGAAGATTGATGTGCCCAGGACACGGAAGCTTTTAGCGATCAGGGAGAATTCGGGTCACTGAAGTAAACAAGCAAGAAAAAAACAGAGTTCAAAGAGATCAAACTTCGGAAGTATTCAATGTATTTTGAAAGCATGCAAGCCATTGATTGAAACATTACAGATGGTACAGAGAGTATTTACTCCTTGGACTTTCCAAAGATATCTACTTTGCACGCCCAGCAAACAAACAAATATAATGAACTGTTTGTAAGCATAGCCATCTAAAATTATAGCTCATGCTACAAGAGATATCATCCACATATTATATTGTCAAGAGACATGGGCATGTTCAGAAATATTTGTCAGGTTTATTTATGTGCTATACTAGCTGAGTCAGACACATTTATTTTAGTTACAGATGCAGCAACAACAGAGAAAAGTGCTCTTTATTATTCAAAGTGACCCAACATTTAAAGTGTACAGTTATATCCCAAATGGTTATTGCATATTGAAAGCATCTGTCTATTCTTGGCTCACAGCAATCTGTAGGAATGACTTAAATGAAACAATATTTACAACATTTGTTTTTGAATCAACATTTTTCAAAAGCTTTGAACTTGATTCTACCTGCATCTCATCTCCTTTTTTAAAGCATTAATATATACATGTTTTATAGTATGTTAACTAGAGGAGGTACAGTTTTGAAAATAAATATTTCAATTCAAATTACTGTTTGCATGATAATATGTGAATATATATTTTATGTTCACTGATGCATAGAGTGTTTACATACTTATGTGGATATATAGAATTATAGATGGGCAACAGTGAATTATGGGATGTTTTTAACAGAGGGGTTTTGAGTGACATCTAATGGACAACGAAAACGAACCTCAAGTTGTCTATGTCACTCAGTTCCCCAAGGTGGAAATCATCCCCGTAATTTATTTTTTACCCATCTATAATTCTATGTTACGTATGTCCCTCAAAATCATCTGCCCCTGCTTTTAACTGCTGTGCAGTGGAGTAATGCCGACGCAATACATGACATGGCCTCTGTAATGTATCCATGTCGCAAAGGTTAAAAAAAACCTTACCTGCCATCCTTGACCAACCCCACCACCTTCCCTGCCTTCGTCCCCCCTCCAGTAGCTGTGCTTTCTGCTTTCAGTCAAAGCAGACAAGCAGAGCTGAGCTGAGCTGGCAGACTCTCAAGAGTCCTGTTCAGCCTAGCCTGGAAGGCCTTTATGACATCACAAAAGTGGGTTACCAGTTTTGTTACCACCTATTGCTATGTCATAGCAGTGGGTTATGAGATTCAGAAATTGAAACAAACTATAGAGGCTCTCTATGAGAGCCATACATAACATTATGTGACTTTGAGGCACTGTAAAGCGACAGTATAAGACTTCACGTATGCAATATCATTTTTGCTGTCGGAAAAATGAGTGTCGGGTTATCTCCACTTTTCAGGTGGCATACGTGTCAATGAGAACCAATCAACTCATTCCTTGAATTCAAGTGCTTACAGAGCTATGTCAGAAGCTTAACACTCCTCTGGTAGCAGGACAGTATTAACCTATACAGGCTAAAGATTGCTTATAGGCCAGAAACCAAACTGCATTAAAGTTCATCACAAGTCACTCATCAGTCCCAGAGTCAGAGTCAGGTGTTATAGAGAAAGCTTTAGCTTCAGAGTGGTAGGGGTGCTTAAATATATTGGTTACAAAGTCAAAGGTTGCATGAGCAGTTCTGTAGAAAAACATTATATATTCTAATAGCTCCTGACCAGGCACAGCACCTCGAAGGATTTCTTCTGTGTTATAGCAAATCATGGATGTGCCTATGAGAAAGGTGGGTGCTGCTCCCTAAGTGATCCTTTCAGGGTTCAATGAGCTGAGGGCCATTCAGCTCATCCAACCTTGAAAAGTGCCCATCTGGGTTTACCCTTTGTGCCACCTGGCCTGTCAATACTGGTGAAAAATAACTTTCAATGAGACAGTCATTACCCAAAATGAAGAATCAGAGGATGTTTTTTCACAAAATGATAAGCGTTGGAAAAATGGAAAAATAGAATACTTGCATTGTTCAACTTCTTCTGTTAATCTGCAATTTGATTAACTATGTATTTAAGAATGAATTATGTAACATTACAAAAATGTAATTAAGCATTTATGAGGTTAATGGAAACTATCTGTTTAAACTAATTTTGATTCTGATCTTGATGAGGGGTTTATGTCAGTATTGGATTAGGCAAATTAAGGCTCTTCTAAGATCATGTTCCTCAAAACACTTAAAAGATATGGCAATACGTCATTGCTCAAGTGGGGAGTGCACAATCTTACAACATATTGCTATAAACACAAAATATTTAGAAAGTGAGCAAAGAAGTAATGTATTTAATCCACTATGAATGAAGAACCAAGTTAGAATAAGAGGATTGAGTTCTGAGTATCAATTGACATGGAAGAATGAGGTCTGGCGTTCAAGTGTCAAATTCAAAAGCTTTAAATATGTATGGTTGAAACATAGGGGTGGAATGAAAACATAACAAAAAGACTTTCGTCTAAAAGGAGAGAATAGTTTGAAACAAAAATAAAAAAGAAGTATAACGTTTCTATTGTACTAAATGGCAACTTTAAAACATTTAAATATTAGTGAGTATGCCAAATATATATACGTTTGAGCGATGTAGAATTGGGATGAAAGTAACTTTTATCCACGAGTACTTTGAAATAATTTTAACTTCGATCTGAGCAATGGCAGTTTCAATGTATGTAGATTGTAATGGAGTGGTAGTAATAATGATGAACTGAAGGAGCTCTAAATGTCTCAGAAGAGTTCACCAGAAGGAGCTGTTGTATGGGGCACGGATTACACACCATTACTCTCCCCTTATACATTGGCTTCCTTGTGGTATTCCTGAGGACAAGGGACGTCCTCGTTTAATAAAATGAATTGTTAAAGGAGTGGGTCACAAAAGCTACAGCAGAAGAAAGCAGTGTACAAGAGCCTGCCAATAACTATGATGGCAGACACAGCAGCAGCCCAGCTGCTGAGTGTGGAGATGAAAAAGTACTGCTATTAGTCATCTGAGGACAGCTTGGAATAAAATAAAAATCCAAAGTCTTTGCAGGCTGTAAAACTAGATACTAGAGAGGTTCCTGGGCTTGGCAGAAGGAACTTCACCCCCCAAAAAAACAAAGTTTGTGATTAAGTACACAGCCATGCCAAGTGCTCCAGCAGTACAGCTGTTTATTTAACCAGCTTTTGTGGCCTTAACCTCATGAAGCAGAGGTGTCAAGAAACAAAACACTGATGAAAATTGCTGTGGCAGTCCTGAAGATAAAGGGGACATGAGTTAAAGAAAGGGAACAATTCAATGTCACTTAAAAGCCAAAGGCAGCAGCACCAGGAAATGTAAGGCAACTTCACTTTAATGCCTTAGAATCCTTCAGCAATCTTTTCTTCTGCAGAAATACTGCATGCGCACAAAACTCACAGAAGCATGTGATGGAGCAGGGTTTCACAAAAATGAAACCTGCTCGAATTGATACCCCCATAATACATACTAACAGTAAGTAGTTGTTGAAAAACTAATGTACACCCAACACGAACACAAGGGAAATTGCTTTGCGCATGTCTGAACTAACACGTAAACAAAATAATATTGTATTAACATTGTGATTTGAGAAAAACGAGAAGCGTTGGATAAATAGGCCGCATATGCTTCAGTAATTTGCATGTTGCATCCTGTTTTGAACTAATAAATAATGCTATTTTGGCACAAAGCTTATGCTAGGTAACATTAATGGGGAATAATGCAAGGTGGGTGGGAAACAGTGGAGGTTTCATTATCATATAATTAATAAATGTTAATTTTCATTTACTTTAGTGTGCTAGTGTAGTGTGGTTTGTGGCCTCATTGCCTACATTGCTAAGTTAGCTTAGGCCTGGCTGCCATGATGCCTTTTTGCACACGTTACTTTGTGACTGCGGGGCATATTATCAAGGGCCGGCGATAAATATCGCAAAGCGCGCTTAGCGCTTGCATATTTATCGCCGGCTATCTCTGTAATTTATCGCTCGGTTAGCGCGCTATTAACAACGCGCATCGCCGAGGCGATAAAAATTTCAGAGATAGCGTGATATCGCCGTTTTCCATGGTGGAAAACGGCGATATCCTAGATGATAGGGCCTGTGGTCTTAGCCACAGAATCCACTCCCCATGTTAAGTATGCTCTTAGTCAGGAATTTAACAGACGTTAAATTCCTGCGTTAAGGCATACTTAACGCGATTAAAAGAATCGCTTCCCCGCATTGTAAATATCGCGAAGCTGCCTTCGCGATATTTTCCCATGTTGTTTCCACAGACACGCCTACTTTGCATCTCATTAGCGATGCGAAGTCAGGCGTGCTGGAAACGGGAGCAAAATCAGCAAAACACGCGATAGCGTGTCTTTGCTGATAAGGCGATATAATTATTGCCGCTTTTCGGCCGAAAACGGCCGCAAAAGCGGCGATAATTTTTTATCGCCGCCTTGTTAATATGCCCCTGCGTTTTTCCAGACTCTGCTTGTGCCCGGCTATATTAGAACTGTCTGCCTTTTTGCTTTTCACCTTTTCTCCTGTTCCCTGTGGGTTTCGTCTGCACATCATGTACAAGGTCGAAAAACAACGTACCTTGTTCTTGCTGATCTGGTCAGCCCTCGCACTTAGACATAACACAAAATACAGCTGCACTGGAGAAATTCGTGTGCATTTAATATTGTGATCTCGCTGTTTGTGACACTTGGAGAAAAACCTTTCCAGGGAGAAGAGCTGCGCTTGTCTGATGATGTAAACCTTGCATCTAGATATTGAGGTATGGGGGTCCGCACGACAAAGCCCAGAGGTCTTCTATTTTTATAATAAACTAGTTAATAGCACGGGGAGGGTGGTAAGGCCATTTAGCCCTATATCCACTGTCTTTATAAAATGCTGTCCCCGTTTGTAATCTATGGAATTGTAACTATGCTTCTTATTTTATCGTTATGCATTATGCTGATAGTACTGGCACGTGTACTGTATCTTAGAGCACGATAGTTGAAATAAACATTTTAACCTATAAAGTGTCTCTTATTACGCACGTTGTGGACAAGTATGAGTGAGTTATGAAAGAGTGTTCTTGCTCCCGCGAGTCCTGAGAGAGACCGTGTTCTGGGTTGTCTAATCATTGGTAGCTGCGCTGCGAATGAGACGCTAAAGCTAGTCGGATTGGGATTGTGGGTACTAAGGGGCATGGTTTGCTCACCACTATACTCCGAGGTCCTATTATCCTGTGCATAGCTCTGTGTATGTGCAGAATCCCTACAACATGGCACCACCAACGTGGGGCCTTCTTATCTGCGAGACGCTTGAGTAGTGCTTGTGCTTGTCCACAACACCCTTCGCATACGCTTCTGGAAACGTGTGTGAGGGGGATACCTCCTATATTGATGTTTTTATAGGTTCTTTCAAGCTTGAAGTTATTAAAAGGTGTTTATGTTAACCCTATATTGCGCTGCCACACATTAGGTCGTCGATACTTCCTGGTCTTAATGGCGGATATAAATATACCGGCACATAGCCGCGCTGCGCTCCGGGCTCACTTATTGGCTTATGGAGTGCCTGACGCGGGTGTCGCACTCATCTTTGTGGTGCAGGCTGACCCAGCTCACCACTTTGAGGTGTTTTATTCTTGGGTCACTTTTCCGGCAGTGGACGGAACGGACGATTTGTTCCATGAGTACACTCTCACTGCCTTACCCGTTGCTTATCGGCCTTATCAGGCTCTTGAAGTACCACTTACGGCATGGCAACACCATGTTTGGTATAATGGCGCCCTCCCACATCTGGTCACAGCGGTTCGTTTAGGCCCCTTATCGATAGACGGGGCCACTTGGCCAGTCTTGGCCGGGTATTCCCCACATCCGCGTTATATGACGCTTGCGATTGATGAACTGCGTGCATTGCATATGTCTTTGATACGCGTTCACAGAGCTTTGGTACAATATGTTACTGGCAATGTCCAGGGAGCCCCTCCTGTACTTGCGGCGCATCCAGCTGGACCGGGTGGTGTAACCATAAGTCCCGTCATGGTTAACTCGGTGATGGGCAAGCGCCCTCAAAATAAGGATGATTTACCTTATTGGCTTGCAGAAAAATTTGACCAGCTGGAGGCAGTTTTTCCTAATACTTCTCCTGTGGAAAAACACAGGATTTTGACGATTAGTTTGCCGAAAGATTTAATTCCCGAGTTGGCAGAATGCAACAACTGGGGCAAGGTATTCGCCGCAGTGTATGCGAAGTGTTTCGGCACCCCTTCCATGACAGTACTCCCCTCTGTAATTAAACGAGTGCAGGATGAACATGGTCCTGAAGCGGCTGTGGAATTGGGGATGAGACTGGTGGGAGTGTTCGATGTAGTTGCTGATCTAATCCTTGCTAATGTCAAGGGTGATGCAGTTAACTTTCAAGTAGCTAATGCTTTGGCTTTAGTCCCAGAACCGGACAAGCAACGCGAATTACCGAAAATTATTGCACAGGCTTATAAAACCATTGGCCGCAATAGCCTGGGAGTTAAGCCTTTTGCTAAAACGCAAACTCAATCACAGCCACAACCAAAAACTCAATCTGAGAAAGATGAGAAACCGTTCTTTACTAAAAAGAGCTGGAGGTTGAAGAAACAGGGTAAGCAACAGAAAAAGCCAGGGTCGCGTACTGCATCCCCGGTTTCCGTATCTTCTGAACGCACTTATGATTTGCGCGACGGAGTGAGAATTAAATCTCCAGAGAGATTTCAGGTCCCTGATCCGCATTCTCCTCGTTCTTCACAGGCACCATCGACCTCCCAGACTGGTGGAGGAGATCGCCAGGATAGAGGCAGGGGTCGTGAGGCTCCACAGGGACGAGACCAACCTCGACAACCAGTTCGAGGGAAACCAGAAGACTTTCAACGTTCTCGCCCACAGTTTCAGAAGAAAAAAGTTGCAGCATTAACAGCGAGGTATGCCACAGACGGTGAGAACGAGACTCCTGAATTGGACGTGGGCGGTGACGCTGCTAGACAGCGCAGCGGAAGTTACCATAGTGTGGGAGGCACTGCGTCCTCATGTGGAGGCGACAGCAACTGATACATTCATAACTGTTGAGACAGCTGACACCCGAGTGGCACCCCCAGACAGACTATTTAATATTGTCATTCAAATTGAAGGAGACATTGAGCGTGTTATTAAAGGGATTTTTTGGGAAAATCTGACCTCTTCATATGACATTTTGTTAGCAGAGGCGGATTGGCCGCCCCCATTCGTACTTGCTGCTCGTAGAGGGGAGGAGGTGATCCTTCAGAGCTTTTCTCGTCATGTCCCCAAGGACAAAGCGGAAGCTCTAGCGGCTGAATGGGCTGGGGCCCTGGCTCCGGCGCTATACCGTAATCACATGGGCTGGGATGAGGATTCTCCACCCCATGATATACCATTACGGTCGCTGCCACAGCCTCAACCCCAATATCCCATCCGGCGGGAAGCTAAAGGTCCCGTTTCTGATATTCTGACACAGTTGGAATATCAAGGAGTAATTGAAACATGCGTATCACCAATGAATAATCCCCTTTTTGCGGTTTCTAAACCCGATGGATCGTACCGTTTAGTTTTGGATTACCGACATTTGAACTCTCATTGTCGGACCTTTGCGGTACAAAATACACATAGTTCTGCGCTTGTAGACAGTCTTGTTCGTGAAAAATATAAAACGACACTTGACCTATCCAATGGATTTTACACGCACAACTTATCCCCGGAGTGCAGCCAATGGAGCGCTTTCACTTCCGGTGGTAAACAATTCAAATTTTGGCGTTTGCCCATGGGCTGCAAGAACAGCCCGGGTGTCTTCGCCGCCCGTGTTGTCTCTTTGTTGGACAGCATAGACCCAGATGCGTGTTCGTATGTCGACGATATCTATCTGACAGACGACGAATTATGGCCGCATCTTTCCCGAGTGGACCGCATTATTCTTGAATTTGCGGTCTTAGGATACAAATGTAATTTTGCCAAATCTCACATTGCTGAATTTACCGTTTTGTTCTTGGGCTATGAGCTCAACAATGAAGGTAAGGGCTTAGCACCCCATTTCTTGGAGAAGTGCGCCCTTTTGCGCCCTCCAACCACCCTGAAGAAGCTTCAGTCATTACTGGGTTTTCTAAACTTCGGGCGTACTTACATTCCCGAATATGCCCAGCGTATCAAGCCTCTATATGCCTTGATACAGCCCAACTTTTCGAAGTCATGCTGGTTTCCTGAGCATTCTTCGATACTGCAGTCTTTGTAGTCTGATCTACTTGAATCTAAATTCTTGTTGACTCGTGATAACCACACAAACCTGGTGATTAGAATCGTTCCAGGGGCAGTGGGTTTCACGTACTTAATCTTTAACGAAGGTGACACAGTACCGATTGCATACAAGTCACATCTTTACACTTCAGCGGAGTTGCGCTTTTCCTCTGTGGAGAAAGTTTTGACTGCAGTGCAAATGGCGATTCTAAAGGAACGCGCACTGGCACAGGGAAAACGCATTTTAGTGGTAACACCATATCCTGCCCTTGAGGCAGTAACAAAGGCAAGTGTACCGAACTCTAAGGCATTGCACCCCCGTTGGATACAATGGGCTACATCTCTGACATCCCCGGATGTCACTTTTATCTTTTATTCCTCTCTTCAGACACAGGAGTTTTTACAGTATGAATTTGTTCATCCTCCTCCTCTGTCTTTGCTACCGCTTGAGGAGTACGAATGTATAATTTACACCGATGGTTCGGCACAACCGGCCACGGGTTCCAAGCATGCTTATTCAGCAGCGTGTGCTATTGTTGCAGGTACTATGGTGAACGGAGAGTTCAAATCGACTGTAGTGCACACACAGGCACTGGGAGACAGTACTGCACAATTGGCCGAGCTGTGTGCTTTGGTGCTCGCACTTGAGTTCACGAATCCAGAAGTGACTACTCTTGTTGTATGCGATTCCTATTACTGTGTTCAATCTTTCAATGACAACCTATTCTTTTGGTGCAAAACGACTATAGAGATGCTAAAGGCAGCACAATTAAGCATAAGATGCTTTGGGTTCGAGTGGCAGATCTTAAACAACGTTTGCCTCTCACACTGGTGATTCACACCCTTGGCCACCAGCGTGTGGGCGCACACGCTGTCGGTAACAGTTTGGCAGATGAAGCTGCCAAATCAGCAGTAGCCACGTGCTCAGTAGCAGCAGTTACAAGATCCATGTCTAAAATAGATAATGATATTTTGGCAGCTATTGCTGCGACAAAGGAAGGCGCTAATTACCCAAGGGGTTTCCCTTCCAAATACTCTTATCACTTAGGTCCCGAACAGGTTCCTTACGTAAAGATTCCAGACGTTGGTGATCGGCTGATTCCCAACGCGGACCGCAGACCTTCCTTGATAACGGCCACACACGAAGGCTTGGCTTCGGCCCATGCTGGCGTATCTGCGACTGTTTCCATCTTGCAGCAGCGTTACTGGTGGCGTGGTTTATATAAACAGACCCGTACTTATGTGCTTTCTTGTGACGTTTGTCAGCAAATTAAGCCTTCAACGGTTACACGACCACCACAAACACCGCTCTGCATTTCTAACAGACCTTTGGGTGTGTTTACCTGGATCACTGCGGTCCCTTCTCCTCTGACACTGCATATAAATACATCTTAGTTGCAGTGGATTCGTGCACACGTTTCATCTGGGTTTGGCCACAACGGAGTGCTGACGCTCGAAATGTCATCAGGGATTTGCGTGTCTTTGTGGGAATTTTTGCCTGCGGCACCTTCCATTCTGACCAAGGTCCAGCGTTCGCCTCTAAGGCCTACAAGGACGCAATGGGGTCACTGGGGGCGCGGGTGCAATTTTCGTCTCCATATAGACCTGAGGGTAATTCAATTGTGGAGCGAATGAACCGTGACTTAAAGCAATCCTTGACAGCTAGAGTCTTAGGTACTGGCAGGAACTGGCTGGCCCACTTGTATAGCGTCCAACGTGCACTTAATAATCTCCATAGAAGATCTCTGGGTGGGCAGACACCATACGAAATGCTCTTTGGCATCCAAATGTTTGTGCCAGACCTTGATGGTCTAGACATGGCGGCGAGTGCCGCAATCTTTGACGTAGATAATCATTCTACTATGTTGCAGGACTTACAAGGAGCCCATGACAAACTTGCAAACGAACATTTACCTTCAGCCACAGACGCTGCGTTGCAGATTCCGGTTGCCGGCTGGCTTCCGAAGGTTGGAGATCTGGTCCGAGAGAAGGTGGAGAACAAAAAAGAATTTGGCCCCTCTTATCGTGCACCGGTTCCAGCCCTTGGCTTGAAGGGAACTCGTACAGTCATCTTACCACCGCTTCCTGGTCGCAAGGACAACAGATACATCTCAGTGGACAATGTCAAGCTACAACGTCTGGCCGATCCTGAATAGTGTAACACCTGCGGTCTCATGTCCAGCCATTTCTAGGGCTCGTGTTTATGGCCCTCCAGCTCGCATGGACACTGATGTTGCCATTGAGATGGTCGATTTGCCTGATTGCCTGCTCGACTTCCCGGCTTCCTCCTGCAACGAGGAGACCGAGTACACCTATCCCGCCACCGAGTCGGTGGCTCACCTACCATCAACGCCACTGAGCCCAACCCGTTATTCCTTTGATTCGGCTTCCACCTCATCACTTATCCCGTCCAGCTTCAGTATTTTTGTATCCTGGTTCAGAGACAATTTCCTGGTCCCACCATGGACATACATCTGGTTGGTACTGTTCCTGATTTTTCTGTTCATGTCCATTGGCTTTGTGACAGTTTTCTTCTTGCTCATTAATGGTCACTATTTACCAGAACGCTCTGCAGTGAACTGTGTCGCTGGAACTTTGGCTCCGCATTCTTCATCTCACATCATGAAGCGTGACCACACATTTGTGAACATTTCAGCTTTCCCAGTTGCTGATGGCATCGTATGGGATGCAGTAAATTTCCAAATTCATGGACCAACCGAGATTATTAATGTACCAAATGTCCTCCGTGTTTCAATGGGTGATGTCGTTAAAAGTAATATTCATTCTGACGATTGGGATGTACATGCCGTTGAATCTTTATTTTCTGATTTGAAATATTATGCTGCTTTTAATGCAGAAGACCTGTATTTAAATTCTGCAAGTTATACTGACTTATACTGTTACCAGCATTGGGGTAACCATTTTCTCCATAAACCAAGTACTCTTCGGGGTCCTTTTAATTACACTCAATGGGAACATTGTCCGACCCCTTTGCCAGGTAGCTCCCAAACTCTTAGAAATAAATTTACTTATTTTACAGACTTTGATAGATCGAACCCTGGGTCCTATTACTTTAAATTGAACTCCTCGTCCAATCAGAAGATCATGTTGACCCACTCCAAATTACTATATTCGGGTTCCTTTTTGAATGCATTAGCAGTGGGCGGTTATGAACACTGGCAGGACGCCATTGACTTAAAGTCTATTTGGGGCACCAAATCATGGCAGGTCCGCGGCACGGAAGCATTACACCGTGCTTGCCTCATCCGGGCCCAGATTTTGTTTTTAAATAGTACAATCTATCAAACGACCTGTTGGGGTTTGGCTACTTCCAAACAATTGAACGCACCCTCAATTCCCGCATTGTCTTCCACTCCCAACGACAGCTTGCGTTTTAATATCTCCCTAACCTCTTTGCAAGCTTTGTTTCAAAACAATTCGTTTAATACCTCTACGATGGTTCAGTCCCCCTGGTTGGCTTGGCCCATAGCATCAGATGCCTGCCAACTGCGTTTTCATGACTCAGCTCCTGGTTACAAACAGGATAGGCCAGATCCGAGGTTCTCTGACTCTCGTACTGTCACAACATATTCTGTGGGTAAATTGTGTAAACAGTGGTTGCAGCACTCTTCATTAGATACTGTAAAACAACATTTATCCCTCCTATCAGGCAACATTGATCTGTCCGATTTTATTCTGGGACCTCGTGGTCCTCGACCTAAGAGATTCATTTATGAAACTTACAATGAACTCTGGAAGCTTTCGCAAATTGAAGCTGCTTCCCGTCTCCGGGAAATCGATCAAGCAAATCTAGAAAAAGTGCTTGCTGTTGTTGACAATAGTATTAATACCCTTTCTTCCCGCATTTACACATTAGAGAATAGTGTTTCCTCTATTGTTGATATTGTACAAGATGATGTGTCTGTGTTATATCATGGTCAAAATCAATTGCGTTCAGTAATACAGTTTGCATGGACTTTGCAAACGCTAAAAATGGGTAAAGTTCCTTGGCATTTTTTGAACACCTCTGCCTTATTCCTGCCGTTTAATTTAACTGAAAAACAGCAATTCATGTCCATGAAAGATGCAACATACACTCTCTTGCATATTGAGAAGATAGAGCCGTTCCCATTTTCTGTGGCGGAGTTGGACTCTGCTGTGTGGCTAGTACACGGGGTTATCGCTTTGCCTTTTTCTTTATTTGAGTTCAGTTCCTGCATGAAACATTATCCTGTTGGCCGTTTTCAGCCTTTAGGCAGTGCCTTCTTGCATGAGCTTTGGTCCCTGCCTTTCATGTACAGATGCCTTAGGGACGAAAAAGAGGTTTTTCTCACAGGGGAGTCATGCGATTCTACTGTGGGTCATTCCCTGATTTGTAAAAACATTAAATTGCACGGGGCTTGTAACGTTTCGGCTCCGAATCTTGCTTGTGTTTTAAAGGGCATTCCTGCTCCTGCTATATCACCTACTTTCACTGTGCTTGCAAATGGTAGCTATCTCCTTCTGAATAATCAGGACTGCTGTGGAATGCTGGCCGGCATCCCCTATATTGTAACAGTTTCCTCACCGCGTTGTGTGCTGCAAAAATGTGCTTTTTCCTCCCCCGCACGACATAATAGATGGTTCCATTTGGCCTTCCATTCCAACTTTGAAGGCGGATTTCAATAAATTGAGCAGAATAAAGGTGCTATTATTGAACCAGGAGGTTATGCTCACATCCGCTCGGGAAACCTTCATCCTCCAGGTGGCTAGTACCCACAGTGAGATACAGGCCCTTTTGAACAAAAACCTCCCACAACATTTCGGTGAGCTGATTCACCGTATTTTCAATGCGTCTAGCACCGAAGGTCTTGTGCACTTTTTTAAAGTTGTGGGCTCTGGCCTTGTTACCTCCTTTCAAGCTATATTTGGTGTAATACCGGCTTTTATTCATTCTATTTTTTCCAGCGACTTTGGCGGCTTTCCGTTGATCCTCGCCTTAGCGGCTGGTGTATTGCTTTTGGTTTGTTTGCTACGGAATGGATGCACTTCATGGGGACCTCCTCGACCACGGTCGGCTCCGGATGCTCCGTGAACGCATGCTTCTCAGCTTCGGCATCCTGCCCTTAGCGACACTCAGCATGTCATATCGACTTTCTTTTCGCTTTGCGTATTTCACTTGCGTGCAACCTGTGATGTCTTGCTTAAGATGTCCTTTCTCCTGGTCCTTGGATTTTTGCCTTTCCAATACGTCTCTGTCGGACCCGGATTTTGCCCAGTTGATGAGTCCCTTAGAGGCCCATGAACGGGACTGTTCCGGCGATGGCTTTATGGCGCGTGCGGCTGCACTTGGAATTTTGGCGCAATGGGATGTCTGGGCGGCTGCTCGGACTCTCCTACAACGAAGTTATGTTGAGTATCACGCAAGTTGTCCCGCAATGCTGATCACTGCTCCCTCATGTGAGGACCATGAATGCAGTTTTGATTTGTTGAACTGGATGGCATCTCTTTTTCCCGACAATACCAATGATGTCCTCTTGGAAGGTGTGGCGTTATTCTGCACTTACACTCTATTGGATTAGGGAACTTCGCATTCTGCGGACTGCCTTTCTGGATTTTTTTTTTTGTCCTGCAAAACTATTTTTTACTCATTCGCTGTCCTTCATGGGAACTTTTGGATAATAGACGTTTACATTCTGCTCCATCTATTTGAACTCTGTTTGCGTCCTATGTCTTGGCCTGTGGACTGACCAGGGGAGGGTGTAGTGTGGTTTGTGGCCTCATTGCCTACATTGCTAAGTTAGCTTAGGCCTGGCTGCCATGATGCCTTTTTGCACACGTTACTTTGTGACTTTGTTTTTCCAGACTCTGCTTGTGCCCGGCTATATTAGAACTGTCTGCCTTTTTGCTTTTCACCTTTTCTCCTGTTCCCTGTGGGTTTCGTCTGCACATCATGTACAAGGTCGAAAAACAACGTTCCTTGTTCTTGCTGATCTGGTCAGCCCCTCGCACTTAGACATAACACAAAATACAGCTGCACTGGAGAAATTCGTGTGCATTTAATATTGTGATCTCGCTGTTTGTGACACTTGGAGAAAAACCTTTCCAGGGAGAAGAGCTGCCCTTGTCTGATGATGTAAACCTTGTATCTAGATATTGAGGTATGGGGGTCCACCCGACAAAGCCCAGAGGTCTTCTATTTTTATAATAAACTAGTTAATAGCACGGGGAGGGTGGTAAGGCCATTTAGCCCTATATCCACTGTCTTTATAAAACGCTGTCCCCGTTTGTATTCTATGGAATTGTAACTATGCTTCTTATTTTATCGTTATGCATTATGCTGATAGTACTGGCACGTGTACTGTATCTTAGAGCACGATAGTTGAAATAAACATTTTAACCTATACAGTGTCTCTTATTACGCACGCTGTGGACAAGTATGAGTGAGTTATGAAAGAGTGTTCTTGCTCCAGCGAGTCCTGAGAGAGACCGTGTTCTGGGATGTCTAATCATTGGTAGCTGCGCTGCGAATGAGACGCTAAAGCTAGTCGGATTGGGATTGTGGGTACTAAGGGGCATGGTTGGCTCACCACTATACTCCGAGGTCCTATTATCCTGTGCATAGCTCTGTGTATGTGCAGAAATCCTACAACACTAGATGAAGCAGCCATATTTCTAAACTTGGCTAAAGTGGGAGGGGGAAAACACGAGGAGTGACTGTCAGAAGCAAGACAGACGCGCAGTGCACCGCAGATGACATGAGAAGGGTGAAGGCCAGAGTGTCGAACGACTGCCAAAACAAGTGCCCAGGCATGGGACCGGAGACACAGACTGCGGATGATGTTAAAAATGAATGAAAAATGTTAAATTTTGTATCACATGAAATAAAATGAGAACAAGCTGAGAACCATACCCTGAGAACGAATGGTGAACAATGAACTAGTTGAAATAAAGGTGAAGTCACAGTGGTGTGACAACATCACCTCCCAAGCCCACCAATCCCTTTGCGAGATTTAATAATGTTTGCAACAATTGTGGGATGGACATGTTAGTTTAAGGGTATAATTGGGGTGCCTTTAGGGGTGGGGTTTAAGCTTAGGCCGGCAGGAGAGAAAGAGGGGAGATGCGTCGCTGTCCGTCGGTTTGCAGAGAGGCCTAACCGTTCCTGACCTGTCCCGATCCTGTTTCTTCTTATCCTTTGTTCCCTGATCCTATTTCGACAAACTCCCATCTCCTAGGCCGAGGGGTTGGTTTTCCTACAGACCAATATGTTTGTATTTAGTCAAACTTGTTCTCAGAACTTAACTTATGGATGTATATTTTGTCTCTGAAACTTTTGTCTCTCCACCTATCCACTCCGTCAATTATTATTATTATTATTATTAGTTAGCTTGTAAAGCACCTGGTTACTCCAAATGGAGTGTCCCCGCGCTAGGACATTAATGAAAAACCCAGCGACAGTCCTGACCTAGCGACTATCCTGCGCATAGGACTGACGGAACAGTAGAAGGCAAGAATATTACTTCCGTCCACCAGAAGGGTGTCGGAAGAGCCAAGTTTTCAAATTTTTCCGGAACAAAGACTCCAACACGCAGGTCCTAAGATCTGCGGGCAGGTCATTCCATGCCCTAGCTGCCAGAAAGCCAAAAGATCTCCCTCCGGCTCGAACCTTCCGCACCCTGGGCACAATCACCCTAGCAGAGCCAAGCGATCTCAGGTCCCGGGCGGGCCGGTAAACTGTAAGAAGGGGGAGCAGGAATCGCGGCCCCTTCTGACTAAGGATCCTATGACCAAAGCATAAGGCCTTAAAAGTAACTCTGGCCTGAATTGGGAGCCAATGAAGTTTCTTCAGAGCTTCCCCCACCGAGACCCGCCTAGGTATGTTCAAGATCAGCCGGGCTGCAGCATTTTGGACCTTCTGCAAGAGGCTCAAATTTCTAGCAGTCACCCCTAGGTACAATATGTTGCAATAATCAAGGCGAGATGTTACAAGAGCCTGTACAATAGTTCTTTTAGCGTCAAGGGGGAGAAAGTCCAAAATGTTGCGTAGCATTTTAAGAATGCCAAAGCAGGCTCCGGCCACAGCGGTAATTTGCTCAGAGAAGGACAGATTTTCATCGAACCATACTCCCAGATTCTTCACCTTGGCTTTCGGTGCCGGAGTAGGTCCTAGTTCCTCAGGCCACCAATGCTGTGACCAGAGAGAGGGCTGTTTTCCAACAACCATCACCTCTGTCTTCCCTGCATTCAGCTGGAGGCAGCTGTATCTCATCCAATCCGCAAGCTCCCCCAAGCAGACCTTAAAATCAGATGCCATTCCAGATTCCTTTTGCTCCAGGGTCACAACCAGCTGAGTGTCATCAGCATATGACACCAGCTTTATCCCATGCCTCAATACAATATCTGCCAGAGGGTGCATATAGATATTAAACAGAGTGGGGCTAAGAGCCGAACCCTGCGGCACCCCCTGCGACAGAGGACAGACTCTGGAATTAAATGGATGTTGCAGAACCTGAAAGGATCTGTTCTGCAAAAAGTTTTTCATCCATACCCACGTGCCACCTTCCACCCCAGCCTCCCGCAGCCTCTCAAGCAGGAGGCCGTGGGACACCGTGTCGAACGCAGGCTGTAGTCCTTCCTTCATCTGCAGCAATTCTCAGCACTTCTGCTGCCAGGAGAAGGGCCGACTCCGTGCTATGGAGTTGCCTAAAGCCAGACTGGGTATCGTGAAGGTTCTGTCTCTCTTCCAGAAACATAGACAGTTGACCGTTAATATGTTTCTCTGCAATTTTTGATACATAGGGGAGCAGAGAGATTGGTCTTAAGTTTTCAGGAAGAGCGGGATCCAAAGACGGTTTCTTCAGCAATGGGACCACCATAGCGTGTTTCCAATTACTGGGAACCTGCCCCGTGCTAAAGGACATGTTCAGTAGAGAAGTGAGAACCGGGGCAATAGCTTTCTTCCCTTGCCGCAAAAATTTTGGGGGAACCGGGTCCAACGGTGACCCTGATTTCACGACCTCCATCAGCTTTAGAACCTCACTTTCCATAGGAGGATGAAAGACAAACTTATCCTCGGTCCAGGGGGCCTCTACGACAGGAGCGGGGACATAGTCTCTTAGTTCATAGTCAATGATATGTATTATTAGATGAAACTATTGTCTCTTCATCTATCCCGTCCGTTAGGTATATGATGTTTTGCACATATTTTTCCTGAAACTTTTGTCTCTTACTCTATCCACTCTCTCATTGCATAAAGTCATTGCTGTTTGGATGAGTCTGCATTTCATTTACTTGCATATGTAAAATTTCTCCTTTCGTGAGATTCAGTGTTTGTATTTTGTGACCAAATGCAGTTGAGCATAATCCTTAATTATTTGTTATAAAATTCATTATTAACTTCACCGAGAGTCTGTGATCATTTTAAATAATTAAATGGTTGGTAAGTTAGAAGTTAATCATTGCCATCAACTATTCAACTAATTGGTCCATCGACCAAGTGGAAGGAAATTTGATGTGAAAAGTTAGTTGTGATGCCATATTTTAACCTATGAAAAGAAAGGAATTGATCGTACATATAAATTGACCCCAGCGCATCAGGGATTCTGGGTGAATGTGTATGGGCCATTGTATTATGATGTTATGGAGTATTGATCCCTGATAAAATATTGGAGCTGCCCTGGATCAGTTTCCTGGTAGCAGAGGACGGTTTAATTATTGATTAGTTTGGTAATGATTATTGATTATTGATTGTATGATCTTAACATGAAAACTTAGTGTCATGTTCTATGTTGTCTAGAAGTTCAGGTACGGAGATACCTGAGGAATCCCGGGAATGGAATTTAGCCTGAAGTGGGCAGAAGAAGAGTATGGCAACGAAGCCACACTGCAGAAGTACTTTGTCTGTTGAAATAATACCTAAAAGCTATGGAGGGCTGTAGGTGTTATATTAGGGAAAGTTTGTGTAAAAGGGGAGTGGCTGAAATAGCAAAGGGTCCACTTCCGAAACTCTAGCCTTATCCCCAGGAGAGTAACAAGACCCATTTTCATGCCAAAAAGTCCTCTTGTGAAATCTTGGCCTTATCCCTAGAGGAGTAATAGGTCCACCCGGAACTTGTTTGAAGAGTAAAATAGTGCTGGTCGTTATTAGGACTCGTAGTGAGAAAACCTCTTGGAAAAGTGAAAAACTATCTCTTTATTTAGTGGAACAGACAAGGTAGCATTGTTTTATGTTACTAATCGAATTTTTTGATTAAGAGTGATTAGAAAATATTGCTGTATTATTTTGTAAAGGGAGGGTCAGTAGAAGGAGTAATTCTGACGTCAGAAAAAGCTGCGCTGGTATTGGACAAGCAGCGGGCGTGTATTGAGCTGTGATTGGTTGGTTGGTGTGAGCCGCGCTATTATGGTTGAGATTTTGCTTACGTAGCAGTACTGTGATTGGCTGGTTGGTGTGAGCCGCGCTAGCATTGGTTGAGATTTTGCTTACGTAGTAGTTCTGGGGGTTGGTGTGAGTCGCGCTAGTATAGGACGAAAGTTTACCAATCAAATAAGAGAAATACGGAAAGGTTGTTGTTATTTATACATGATAAGACCCATTAGCGGACAAGGTCAGAAAATAAAGTTGATGCAGAAAATAAAGAATTTCTTTAAAAAGGACAAACCAATTGTGACTAGGGAGGGAATTCCGATTCCACCTCCAAAGACGCATGCTTCGTTTATGATGTTGGAGCGAGGATATCATACGTGTGTTGGTCTTTCTTCTCATCTTGGCAGACAGCTGTATGTCTGCCTTCACTTTTCTTTTCATTCTTTCACTACCGATAACCGGATAACTCCGTGTCGCGGCAATCTTTTAGATGCCTGCGCACGTTTCCGGTTTGCCTAATATTTAAGCCCATGTGCACGTCGGATCTGTGTTACCGACCATCGGCAAACAGACTGTGCAGTTTTGCTGTAAGCACGTATTACCGTGCACCGCGGAACGATTATCCCTTTAGGTAAGAGACGAACACTATATCATCTCTATACATCTCTGACACATGGGGCCTTGTGGAAGCTAAACAATTGGCTTCTTTTATTACAGGAAACAATTTCAAAGCGGACATCCCACCAATTGCTGGCCCGCATTCCTTATTAGTCACGATTCAGTGTCTGTTCTTCGGTAAGATTCCCAACTTTATTTCATAGTTTTGAAGTTTCCCTTATGCATCCGAGCACGACAACATGCTCCTTTGTCCCCTTCTTTTCTTATAGTTCCGCCCCAGATCTTGACCTACATTTCCTTCTCCTCATCGTGATCGCCAGTTCATACCCTCAACAGGGGTAAGTGTCCCCATTGATCAACAAGTGGCCAACTAATAGAGGAGCTTTTATCCCCTTAACCCCTTACTTATTTCCTTTTCCTTTCTACCACCAGAACCCAGCAGGGTCTCCCTGTGAGTATTTCCTTTTTATTTCACTCACGGTTGGCACACATTATTCTTCACCAGAATTGCGCGGTTGACAATCTAGGTAATTCCTTGTCCTTGGTAACATCAGCCATTACTAGTATGCTGTTACTAGGTCCATATATTATCTTATACAAATTTCATTCTTTTCCCAGATGTTCCCAGTATCATAGGTCCTGATGAGACCCCACATTCTAGAGAGGGTCGAAACGCCGTCGACACCTTTTGATGAAAAACGAACCACTGACATAGCACTTATTATTGTATAAAGTTGCTATATATGATGTAAAAATTTCAGATATGGTCGTTTGATAAATAGTGAACCCTTGTAAATATTGTCACATTGTGTCACTCAACTGTTAGGTTCATGTTACACTTGGGACACTTCTTCACAAATGCCTTTGTATAATTTTTGTATATGGTGTGAATAATACAAATATATGTGTATAACAAAAATCCTTGGTATTTTGGTTTTCTCTCTATGACATCCTTATAAACCCTTTTTATCGCGATTGTGCACCTATATATTATATACAGATACATATTATCCCACAGGAACCGTTGTTTTCTTGTAATATATCCAAACACACCACAGTATAAAATGAGTCTAGAAGTAATTGCAGGAGTCGCTCCTGTGATTTACCAAATGATTGAACAAGGAATTTAAAAAGAAATAATGAGCAGTCCCTGTAATTCACCTATCATAGGTATCAAAAAGCCCAGTGGGAAATACCGGATAGTGCAGGATTTGCGAAAAAGTTATAAAATTATAGTACTCTGTTGTCCAGTAGTACCAAATCTGGCCGTGATTCTTTATCAGATCCCATGTGATGCTGAATGGTACACAGTTATTGATTTGTGCCAAGCCTTTTTCTCAATTCCTTTGCATCTGGAAAGCCAATATTTGTTTGCATTCCGGTTCGGAGACCATGTTTTGGCATAGTGCCGAGTTCCTCAAGGGTATACAGAGAGCCCCTCAATTTTTAATCAGATCTTGAAAAAATGTCTGGAGACTCTAGTCATGCCAGGTTATTCGGTTTTGGTTCAATACATTGATGTCCTACTGGTGGCATCAAAGACACGAGAGGCATGTGTGACAGACACAATTGCCTTGTTGAACCATTTGGCAGAAAAAGGACACAAAGTGTCCCCAGCAAAATTGCAATTTTGTAAACAGGAAATACAGTACCTTGGACACAAGATAGAAAGGGGAGTCAGAAAAGTATCTCCGGAAAGAATCAGTGTGATCAAACAAATGAGTCCACCTAAAACACAGAAAGAAGTACGGATGTTTTTGGGAATGGTTGGATACTTCCGTCAGTGGATCTATGGTTTCTCACTGATTGCAAAACCTCTACAGAGGTTAACACGAAAGGATGTGAAGGATCCAATTGTTTTGGATGATGAAAGTATGGAAGCTTTTGTAAAATTGAGAAGTAGTCTGTGTCATGCACCTGCATTGGGAATGCCAGATTATTCCAAAGAGTTTGCATTGTACTGTTGTGAGAGAGATGGGTGTGCACTCTCAGTCCTAACACAGAAACATGGAATGGCAAGACGTCCAGTAGCATATTTGTCTGCTACTCTGGATTCAGTGGCTGCAGCATTGCCAGGATGCTTGAAAGCAGTAGCAGCTACTTGTATGAGTCTGGAACAGAGTGAACCGATTGTGATGGGGTATCCAGTTAAGGTATATGTGCCACATTCTGTTGAGATTCTTTTGACCCATACCAGGACACAGTATCTTACTTCTAGTTGGCTGACTAAGTACGAGAGAGTGATTCTGGGTGCTGAAAATGTGACTGTGGTAAGGTGCACTACTGTGAATCCGGCAACTTTGTTGCCTAATTCTCGTTGTGAGGAAGCTGATCATGATTGTCTGGATGTGACTGAATTCTGCACCAAACCTAGGCCAGACATAGAAGATTGTCCATTGGAGGAATCAGATTGTGAAATGTTTGTTGATGGATCCTGTTTGAGAAATGAAAGAGATGAATTGTGCACTGCCTATGCTGTTTGCACCATAGAAGGGGTTCTTGAAGCATCTTACCTGAAAGGAGTAAACTCCACCCAAATAGCTGAGCTGATAGCTCTGATTAGAGCATGCAAAATTGCCAAAAGCCTGAAAGTAACAATATTCACAGACAGCCAATACGGATTTGGAATTGTTCATGATTTCGGCCAGCTATGGATGCAAAGGGGATTTCTGACCTCTTCAGGTTCCCCTATTAGAAATGGTAAAACTGTAAAAGAACTATTGGATGCTTTGCAATTGCCCAAAAGAATTGCAGTAGTCAAATGTGCCGCACATAAATCAGGAGATGATTATGTGACGAAGGGCAATAGATATGCCGACCAAATAGCACGTTACTGTGCACAAAATTCAATGGCTTTGAACAGATCAATTGACAGGAGAAATACCGAATGCCATCTTTTGTTTACAACAACATTTGAAACATGGGAAGAAGTTAGACAGATGCAGGAAGAAGCAAGTGATGAGGAAAAGGAAAGATGGAACAGAACAGGCTGTAGCAAAAGAACAGAAGATGAACTATGGGTCTATCTTGATGGGAGACCAGTGTTACCAGATTCCTTACTTTCCCATATGGCCAGGGTTTACCATGGAATTGCACATGTCGGGAGAGATGCAATGATCAGACTCTTCAAGCAGTCATGGTATAATCCAAAGTTCAGGGTCATTGCAGAGAGCCTTTGCCAGAGGTGCATCATCTGTCAGCAGCAGAATCCCGTCAGAAAGACAGTTGTAAGTTGGGGACGAATTGGGAGAGCAGGAGGTCCATTTACCCGGCTCCAGCTTGATTTTATTGAGCTTCCCCCGTGTAATGGTCATTGTCTGTTTGTTCTCTCGCTGGGTGGAAGCCTATCCCACGAGAAGGAACGATAGCCTCACTGTGGCTAAACTACTTTTGAGAGAACTGATCCCTAGATTTGGAATTCCAGTCACTTTGGAGACAGATAGAGCAACTCATTTCAATAATGAGATAATTCGGCTGATTTGTGCAGCATTTAAGATTGAGCAGAAGCTGCATTGTGCCTATCGACCCGAAGCCTCTGGAGTGGTTGAGCAATTGAATGGCATTTTAAAATCGAGATTAGGGAAAGTGTGTGGATCCACAACACTGAAATGGCCTGACGCTTTACCCCTTGTGCTGATAAGTCTAAGAAGTATTCGTGACAAAAAGACTGGATTGAGTCCCCATGAAATTCTCATGGGAAGAGCAATGAGACAAGCATATATACCAGCAAACAAACTAATGAGTATATCTGACGATCTAGTGCTTGACTATTGCAGAGGATTGGCTGAACTGGTAGTTCTGTGTCTCACCAGGTTGGAGAAGAAGCGACAACGATACATTGGAATCAAGCTCATGATCTGAGTCCCGGTGAATGGGTTTATATCAAGAAGCACGTAGGAAAATTGTGTTTAGAACCCAGGTGGCATGGGCCTTATCAAATCATACTGGTGACGACAACGGCAGTGAAGTGTTCTGGCTTGACAAATTGGATTCATGCGAGCCATACCAAACGAACCCTAGATCCACTTGAAAGACCGAAGGAGCAACAACCGGTGAATGAATGTGTGAAGCTGATGAATCTAGAGTGATAGATTCTGACGAACAACCAAATGGTGAACAGCCGAGCACAAGTCGAGTAGAGTGGGCGCAAGATTCCAGGGTTCGAGAGACTGCCATTGAGCAAGAAAGAAGCGAGTTTATTGTTGATCCAGAAGAAAGTGAACTCTCAGCAGAACTTGAAACCGATTAGATTGTTCTTGAATCAGAAGGAAGCGAGTTCACAGTTGAAAGAGAAGTTATTGCCGAATCAAAAGAACCCAAAGAAGCTGAAACTCAGGAAGAAGACCAATCAGACGTTAGAGCAAATAAAAGAATCTGTGAAACAAATGCAGAAAGTGACAAAGTGATCAAAGCAAAGAAACCAAGAAAGGATGAAAATTGGCCAAGTGGAGTGAAAAGACTGAAATACACTCTTGTGAAAAGAAAGTTAAGAAAAAGACCAGAACAAAGCAATAAGGTCTCAAGTCAAACAGAACAAGAAGAGTCAGGAAAAGAATTAATACGAAAAACCAGAAGAGTAGGAATACCCAACAAGAAATTCAGAGCACCTGAATGGACCTATGTTATTTTAGAAGAAATTGAAAGTTCAGATCCAAGTGAAGAAAAAGATAAATCTGACACTGAGCAAGTTGATGAAAACAAACTAAGACCCCGTTAAAGAATTGTGACAAAACTAAGGTGCAACCTTGCTGATTAAAAGTAAAAACGAAACAAAGACTCAAAGAAAATTGAAGAAAAAGAACAAAAGAAGGGGGTAAAGACGAAAGCCTTGAAGTGTAGGATTACACTACTATTTTTAGGATTTTTAAATAGCTTAGAATTTATAGGATTAGATAGATTTTTTTTTTTCAGAAACAAAATGGCTGAAGCAAAAGTGACTGAGCTTCCAAAATCTAGTCTAAAACGTAGATGTATTAAAGCTTGCTTATGTAGTGTCTTGATGCTAACATTTATGTGGTTATTATTAACTGTCCTTGTACCTATTCTAATGGTAACTAATGATGGAAACAATATTAACAATATAACAAAAGAAAGATGAGTGATGTCACTAATGAAACTCCTAATACTAAAATAGAACCGTTGGATGGAAGCACTCTCCATCATGATAAATCAATTGGTGATTTCTCGTTAAATGTTTTCACTACATTACTTTATGAGTATATTAATACAATGAATGTAAGTGATTGTTACGTGTGCATGCAATTACCTTCGTCTGTCTCAGAGGGGGTGACCTATCACCACCTACCGTTAACCTATGGTGTGTCTTGCAGTATACTTACAAGTCTGTTTTACGCAACGGGAAAGCTCGAGTACTACTTTTCCAATATAGATTTAGTATTTTCCGAAAATCCTATTATTAAAGAATTAAATAAGGTTTTAAGTGCTAAAAATGCGCGATATATGGGGGAATCTTTCCATATTACTAAAATCTTAAACATAGAATATGCTTATAAGAACAACTTAACTTGTAATTTGCGGGTTGAAGAGAAAGTTTTCATAGAAATGGTAGAAGATAGAAGAGAAAGTTTCAAAAGGAAAGCTGCTGAACAGAAGTCACGGGTACCACCATGGGATTTTAGGGAAGGAAATTATGAAAAAGGTGAAGGATACGCTGCAATGTCCCTGGACTGGTCACAGAAGGGTAAAATTTGTTTGCTTAGAACGAAAACTAACTATAATAATTATCTTATTGGTTCTAGTGAATGTGAGCATACTTTTCAAATCACTGGAGGTTGGGGATTGAAAGGTGGAACTGATCCTGTTTTACCAGGAATGTATTATGTGTGGGGCAAGAAAGCCTACTATAGGTTGCCTGCACATTGGTATGGTAGTTGTTATTTTGCTATTGTCATTCCCAAGGTCTACCATATGGACCGAAGCAGCCATAAACTGAACGAAGTAAAGCAAGGACTAACACGTAACAAAAGAACAAGCTTCTCAGAAATAGTAGGAGATATTTTTGGTGCACTGATACCCTCAGTTGGAGTCGTTCTGAATTCACATAAAATTCGAAAATTGTCCACAGTGGTTGATCGTTTATCTACAGATACCACTGGTGGGTTCTTGTTGATAGACACAGAAATTGTTGTAATCAGGTCAATGGTTTTGCAAAATCGACTTGCCCTTGATATATTATTGGCAAAGGAGGGTGGAGTCTGTGGAATGTTGAAAGTCCAACATTGCTGCACATATATCCCTGATAAGAGTAAAGGACTCGAGGGATATATAAAGAATATTACAAAATTACATGAAGATTTGACCCAACTGGAGGTTGATGGTGTTTGGGAGAGACTTGGTAAAAGTTTCTCCTCTATAGGTAAATGGTTTTCTACCTTTGGAAGTAGTTTATTAGGAAGAATAATAATGCCAATCGTTTCAGTAGCAATAATAATCTTAGTAATAATAACAACATATAAGTGTTGTAAGTGCAAGAGTGGAAGAAAAGAAGTGACTGAATCAAAGAATAAACGAAGAGCAAGAAAGAGAAAAAGAGAAGAAATAGAATTAGAGGAAATGAAAGGAGAATACTATGACTTGATGAAACATTTAGATGAGGGTGCCATAAAAAGAGAGAAGAATACGGAGTTATAAATGATTAAAGATGGCACTCGGTATGGTAGGTATTTTATGATGGCTCCTAAACGCCATCAGAGGGGGGAATTGATGGAGCAGGGTTTCGCAAAAATGAAACCTGCTCGAATTGATACCCTCATAATACGTACTAACAGTAAGTAGTTGTTGAAAAACTAATGTACACCCAACACGAACACAAGGGAAATTGCTTTGCGCATGTCTGAACTAACACGTAAACAAAATAATATTGTATTAACATTGTGATTTGAGAAAAACGAGAAGCGTTGGATAAATAGGCCGCATATGCTTCAGTAATTTGCATGTTGCATCCTGTTTTGAACTAATAAATAATACTATTTTGGCACAAAGCTTATGCTAGGTAACATTAATGGGGAATAATGCAAGGTGGGTGGTAAACAGTGAAGGTTTCATTATCATATAATTAATAAATGTTCATTTTCATTTACTTTAGTGTGCTAGATGAAGCAGCCATCTTTCTAAACTTGGCTAAAGTGGGAGGGGGAAAACACGAGGAGTGACTTCGCTCTGTCAGAAGCAAGACAGACGCGCAGTGCACCGCAGATGACATGAGAAGGGTGAAGGCCAAAGTGTCGAACGACTGCCGAAACAAGTGCCCAGGCATGGGACCGGAGACACAGACTGCGGATGATGTTAAAAATGAATGAAAAATGTTAAATTTTGTATCACATGAAATAAAATGAGAACAAGCTGAGAACCATACCCTGAGAACGAATGGTGAACAATGAACTAGTTGAAATAAAGGTGAAGTCACAGTGGTGTGACAACACCACCTCCCAAGCCCACCAATCCCTTTGCGAGATTTAATAATGTTTGCAACAATTGTGGGACGGACATGTTAGTTTAAGGGTATAATTGGGGTGCCTTTAGGGGTGGGGTTTAAGCTTAGGCCGGCAGGAGAGAAAGAGGGGCGATGCGTCATCGTCCGTCGGTTTGCAGAGAGGCCTAACCGTTCCTGACCTGTCCCGATCCTGTTTCTTCTTATCCTTTGTTCCCTGATCCTATTTCGGGGAACCCCCACCATCTCCTATGCCGAGGGTTTGGTTCTCCTACATACCAATAGGTTTGTATTTAGTCAAACTTGTTCTCAGAATTTAACTTATGGATGTATATTTTGTCTCTGAAACTTTTGTCTCTCCACCTATCCACTCCGTCAATGATATGTATTATTAGATGAAACTATTGTCTCTTCATCTATCCCGTCTGTTAGTTATATGATGTTTCGCACATATTTTTGCTGAAACTTTTTTCTCTTACTCTATCCACTCGTTCATTGCATAAAGTCATTGCTGTTTGGATGAGTCTGCATTCCATTTACTTTGCATATGTAAAATTTCTCTTTTCGTGAGATTCAGTGTTTGTATTTTGTGACCAAATGCAGTTGAGCATAATCTTTAATTATTTGTGATAAAATTCATTATTAACTTCACCGAGAGTCTGTGATCATTTTAATTAATTAAATGGTTGGTAAGTTAGAAGTTAATCATTGCCATCAACTATTCAACTAATTGGTCCATCGACCAAGTGGAAGGAAAGTTGATGTAAAAAGTAAGGGGGTCATTACGATGGCGGGCGGACAAAGTCCGCCCGCCATCACAACGGAAAAAGGGACCGCCCGCAAGAGGTGCGGCGGTCCCGCTGTGCGTATTAGGATGCAACCGCCACCATGGCGGTCGCATCCTGTATATTTAACATTGTGGCAGGCGGTGCTGTATGCAGCATCCGCCACAATGTTTAAGGGGCATGTTGTGCATTTGCATGCACAACGTGACAGGCACCGTGCGGTGCCTGCCACCTTGTGCATGCAAATGTCGGGGGGTACCATAGGTACCCCCCAAGTGCAGCCACCCACCCCCCAACCACCTGGGGGCCCGCAACGGGCCCCCAAAGGCATGCTCCGCATGCCTTTCCATGTCGGAGTTTCCGCCATGAAAAGGCATGAGACCGCCATGCAAGGCACTGCCACCATATTGCAGGCCTTTTCCGCCCGGTAGGCAATCGGGCGGATTGCCTACCGGCGGAATACTGGCGGACGGTCTTTCCGTCCGCCTGGGTCCCCACCGCCATTGTAATATGGCATGGGGGAAATGTTATGCGGGTGGACGGAAATGGCGATCCACCAGACATCATAATGACCCCCTTAGTTGTGATGCCATAATTTAACCTATGAAAAGAAAGGAATTGATCGTACATATAAATTGACCCCAGTGCATCAGAGATTCTGGGTGAATGTGTATGGGCCATTGTATTATGATGTTATTGAGTATTGATCCCTGATAAAATATTGGAGCTGCGCTGGATCACATGGATCCCAGAATCAAGATCTGCAGAATCCAGCAAATGGCTGTACAGGAGTAATTTAGAGCTGGGTGATAAATCCTACAATTTGTGAATGAAGTTCTAACTGATGGGTGGAAATTCCTCCACCAAAACGACTTCCTCCGCCACAAAGATAATAATCTACAGGAAATTCCTCTGTTGAATGTGTGGGAGCAAAAACCGTATCCCAATGTTTTAGGACACCCCAAAATTTAGAAACTCTGAAATGTTACCTCATACGTATCTCCCATGGAAAATAATTGCATACAAAGGAACCCTCCTCAACATCAGTTTAGTAGAGTTTCAAAATAGGTAACTGGGACCACTCAATAACTGAGTGTTAGATCAGAAGGAAAAGCTAAAATGTTTTGTTACAGAAATCTCAAAATCAAGCAGTAATGAATAATGCCACGAAGGCTCCAAATATAGAGTTAATACAGAGTAGTCAAAAATCATAAATTATTCCAAGTCACAAATGAGAAGCAAAATCAAAAAAGAGTCAAAGAGCATCCCTATTAGCTTCTTGGAAAGCTCAAAAATCTTCTGCCTCACTCCCAAAAACAAGGCGTTCATTTACACAATTCTTGCATAGAAAATTAGCTAAAACTGCAGATTGATCATAGCATGATCACATGTAATAATGCTTTAACAATTCAGAAGTAATAACCCCAACAATTTCATAAATTAGCACTATCCCATTTATAAGAAATCATCCTGCATCTTCCGTGTCACTGTCATCTGTAGATGTACAGACAAAATACGCAACATTTAACAATATCATTCCACAAAATTAATAAGACTTGTATGTCCAATGGAACTACAGAGGGAGACACCTTGGCTATATCAACCTATCTGGTACACCAGAAGTTTCACTAATAAGCCTTGCATTCATAACAGTTAGAAAAACATTACATCAGCTGTCTTCGCTCTTGCAGAGCCTGTGGGGAGAGAAGATGTGCAAGGGAACCTGATGGGAGAGGGGGAATTGAGGAGTGAGTGACAGAAGCAGCATCCACTTTATCCAAAATTGAGTTTTCATCTAAGTGTGGCATAACTAATTCATGTTAATAAACACACTTCTAAACCTCTTATTAAACTTGTTTCAACAGTAAACATGTTAATTAATCATTTGTGTATTGGACCCAACATAAAAATGATTAATACTCAGTATTATTTGTTGCGTAAAATATAAACGTTAAAAATACTTTAACAGTTTTCCCCCTCTGATTATTCTATAATCACTAAAAAAACACATTAATAACTTTATTAATTAGAAAATCATTCAGTTGGCATCACTTTCTGCTTTTTCTGGAATTTTCCTCCACCATCTTTAGTTGGTTGTAGACACTATTCTTGATCTTCTCCATTCCTCAGTCTTCTTCCTTTTTAAACTACCCCTTTTCTTTCCACATTTTCTAAAGCGACACCCAGACCATTTCACGAAAAGAAACAGGACAATTGCACAAATCATTATAATGAAAACAGGGTTAGGTTTAGTCTTAAAGTACTCCCTCCTACACAATCTAACCATTCACCAACCTTGCTAAACCCCTTACCTATCCCACAAAGCCAGGAAACTACAGTTTCCCATCAGACATGCTGTTTAGAAGATTGAATGTCATGGGAGATGTTAGTGATGTTAGTATTAAAGGAGTTAATAACACTACCATTGTCAGGTGTGTAAGTACAACAACTCTCAGCTTTATTACCTTGAAAACTCTGCGTTCTTTCACCAGGAGGATGCTAGACAATTGCTAGACAAATGCTAGACAATTCTGCATGTCCATGGCTCTAATAGCCATCATCTCTACCTTCACCTGCTTCAGTAAATCTGTTGTATTTACTGCAAGCTTATCTACTAAGGTACACATTTATCTGATTATCACATCATTTATTGTCACACCTGCAGAAGGAATCATGGCACCGAATATAATTAAAACTACTCGCCCAAAACTCTGTTCACCCTTGCCATGCAATTTCAATATCTATTTCACTCATATTGTAAAGTCTATGAAATACTAAAGCTAAATACCAAGACTCAGCCCAATTTTTCAGCAAATTGAAATAAGCAGTTTTCTCACAAACATTATAAATTCCTCTTAATATTGGTTCTCCATGGAACAAATGTTTCCACTTACTTAATAACTTCTATAACACACACTGTCTCTTACATATTCAGTCCTACCACCTTTCAAAGGACTACGCCATAACATGCATAATTCACCCCTTCGTTTTTGCTCCATTCTGAACCTAGGGGTATATTCATGAACCCCTTTGCATCGCTCTTGCACCACGCAGCATGGTGAAAGAGCGACTCAAATATAAAATGAGATTTATGAAGCCACGCAAGGCCACCTAGTGTAGCTTCATAAATCTTGAGTAATGTAATGCAGCGCTAATCGCTACGTTGCATCACTCTGTGTCAGGGAGGCATTTAAAAGGGTTTTGTGTAGGTGTTCCCACACAACATCCATGGATTTTGACGCATTCCCAGATTTATAAGATCAGGTAAACCTGGGAATGCGCCAAAAAGATATGCGTCCCCAGGAGAAACTAACGAGGAGAAATTTCTTTAGTTCTCTACGTTTTCTCCTCTTTCTATATGTGCTGCATTCTGCAGCACACATAGAATGAAGAAAAAGCCTCTCAGGATTGTTTTTGTGCAGAAAGGTGCCCCTTCCTGCACAAAAGCAATTCTGACTACATCACAGGCACCCTTAAACCATAGTGCAAGTGTGCCTGAGTTGGGGCTAGGCTGCCAAAACGGCACCAGTGCAAGGGAAAAGGACAGGAATGCATCGTATTGGATAAATACCGTGCTTTCCTGCCCTTTCCCTGTGACGCAGGGCAGCGCAGCAAGGTGACTTGCTACGCTGCCCTATGCAACAAAAGTCTTAAATATGCCCCATAGGATTAAATTTGACAACCTAAATTCTTCCTCTTCCGTCATCTGCTCCATTATAATCTTCTCTTTTTCACAATCTTTACTCCTTTCTTATCATATTCTCTAATACAATTATGTTCTCACTATTCAAAACACACATATTTAGTAATTTTAGTTTCATACTTGTTTTGTGCAATCACCCTTAAGAATTATCATATTTAATTGCCTTGTTATCTTCTTTTAAAGGTAAATCATCTAAAGACTCATTGAAGCCAGCCAGATAAGGAGATAAGGAGAAAGTAATTCATCAATATTAAATATAGTAACATACACATTGCAGGGCACATGAAGTAGGAAGCTGCAGATATGTCAAACCCTCCCTTGCAGTTGTAGGAAGGAAAGCACACACAAAACAACCACTAATATTCATTATATTTTAGATTAATGAATCATTTTAGTACAAATTCTATCTTGAAACACACTAACTAAATTCTCTTTATGCTCTAATATATCCTGTTTCAATTCAGTTTTAATAGTTGTTAGTTTGATGTTATCAGAAGCATATCCCACTGGAGCCAGTAAGCTCAACAACAGTCCAGTTAAGACTAAAAATGTAGTTAATGTAATCACTAACCCTACAATTGTACAGCAAATGCTGTACTCCATCTTCTAGTTGAGACAGAAAAATATCTTGATGCTTCAAAAATTCAAAAGTACAAAAAGTGTCTTTAAAACAATAATTGATTTATTGTTTTCTTCTTATTTCTTTAAAACAACTTGGATTTTCAACTGGAATTTCTCAGTGGTTGGATCAGAGACTACTGCTTCTTGTTGCCACTCAAGCTTTTGACTTTTATACGGTTACAGCCCTTCATTCTGATCCTTGATTTAAAACTAGACTTTAGGCTTTTCAGGTTTTTCATCAGAGCTTTCATTGATCTGAAACATTATGATTTCATGTCTTCCATCACCATGTCTTTTTACACAGGTTTCAACATTCTCACCCCACCCCTCTGGATCCACGCTGCAAACTTGAGCTTGGGGCTGAACTTCACCTTGAGTATAACTTTGTGACTTTGGATCTGATTCAGGAGTTGCTTCTTTCACTTCTTCTGCCGCTCGCATGCTTTTCATATGAGCAGCGTGGATCCACTGCAGCACACCAGCACCTTTACTACAGTCTTGGTCACCAATATAACCTTGTAGGGACCGCGCCACCTCTCATCCAGGCAATTTTTCCTGCCATGCTTCCGGATTATGGTCCAATCTCCTGGGTTGATTTTATGACAGGCAATGTCTTTTATTTCTTCTGCTGCCACATTCACCGGGCGTGAGACAGATTTCATCATATCAGTCAGACCTCTGCCATAATCTAGCATAATGTCATCAGTTATTGAAATTAGTGCAGCTGAAGGAGTGTATGCAAGTCTCATTGCTCTTTCCATGATCAATTAATGGGGTGACAAACTAGTCTTTTGGTCAGGAATGCTTCTCATTCTCATCAAGACAAGAGGAAGTGCATCAGGCCACTTTAGGCCAGTTGAAGTGCACACTTTAGCCAACTTCTTCTTGAGAGTGCAATTAGCCCTTTCTAGCACACCTGAAGATTGAGGTCGATAACTACGATGGAACTTTTGTTTTATCTGGAATGCTATGCGGATGATTTCCAAAACCTCATTTTTTAAGTGAGTACCACAATCTGTCTCAACAGACGTTGGGAGACCAAATCTGGGTATCAACTCCTGCAACAAAAGTATGGCAACTGTAAGGCTATCTGATCTCTGGGTGGGGTAGTCCTCCACCCATTTTGAGAATAAGCAGACAATGATTAAGATGCACTTTAAACCCTTATATGTTGGCATCTCTAGAAAGTCTGCTTGAAGCCTTGTAAATGGGCCTTCTATTTTGCCAACATGATTCATCACTGTTAAAGTCCTCCTTCCTTGATTATTTCTTTGACACTCCAAACACCGTACACATATGTCCTCAGCTACATTTCTAATTCCTGTATTTTCCCAGTTCTTTTTACATATACGCAACATGCTGTCTCTACCTACAGGCATTTGATTATTCAAATATTTGGCCAGAGGATACAACATTTCATCTGGAAGGATGTATTTGTTCTCACCATTAACATACAGGTCCTGACATTTTTACTTGTAACCCAATAATTCCCATTTCCTTTTCTCTTCATCTGAAACTTCCTCCTGCAAATCCTTCAACTCACTCAAAGAACTCTGAATGAAATTCTTAAAGAAACAATTTATATTTTTACATTTTGTGTGGTACTTATTCTTGAATCATCATTTCATTTTCTTGCACCTTCTGCAATGCACAGTACTTTGCCATCTGACCTGCGTATCTGTTGCAAGTGTGACTAGGTTTTTACCTGCCTTATGGTGAACACTCTTGAACACCACAATGTCCTTATTGCTTTTAATAAATTCAATATATAAGCACTATTTTTAATAAGAGCTCCAGAAGATGCCATAAAGTCCCTCACTGACCACAGTTCACTGAAGTCATGAACTACTCCAAAACCATACTGTCTGTTTGTATAGGTTGTCACAATCAAATCTTCGGATAATCAGCAAGTTCTTGTCAGTGACACTAAACCTGCCACCGGTGCTGGGGTTACATTCGGCAGAAAAAATGCTTCCAGGGTCTCAGAAATGGACACACTGCATAGGCTGCCCTTACTGCTCCATATTTGGTCTCTCAAAGAAGAACCATCAACAAATAATGTCAGATCAGCCATTTTAAAGGGAGTTTCTTTGACATTTAGTCTTGGTTTAGTACATAACTCAGTAACTGTGTGCTCTTGTTCATAATCGGTCTCATCAATTTCATTACCTTTCCTTTCTTCACAGCATCTGTCTGAATAGTAAGCAGTGTTGCTGAGTTCAATAAATTGCACCTTTTAATATAAATGTTTTCAGCTGCAAAAATGACTTGTTCATAATGATTCAGCCCAGTGAACGTCGTGTGCAGTGTTCTTGTACATGTCACACAATTTCAACTGAGGGAGGGACTGAGTGACATCATCACCCTGGATTCTATTTGAATTCTGGTGACACCTGCATTTCCAGAGCCTTTCCTACAGATGTGACAGTGTTTATTTTCATAATTTCAACATTCACAGTCACAAGTAAAGTATACTCTATCACTTTTCGTTCACTCTGTTCAATGGCAACACATACAGCTGCAACCAATTTCAAATATCCTAGAGACTTACAGCTACTGGGTTGGTCCAATACAGCTGATCAACTCATCATGCTTCTGTGCCAGGATTGATAAAGCACATTAATTTCTCTCATGACAGAACAGGAAAAAGGTTAAATTATAGTCTGGCATTCCCAGTGCTGAAAGATTGCATCTGATCTTGCCTTATTTTAACGGACTCAGCACTTTTTATCAGTCCAATTTCTTTTCCATAGAAATACCATACCTCATCCTTGACAATATGTCTCAAATCCAGAGGCAAGTCTTCTTTTGTCAAAGCTGGGAATAATTGAACTCTAGTCTGTTGTGATTTTATTTTAAACACTGAATCTTCATCTTGAGTTTCAATCGCAATACCATCTCCTGTACAATACATCACGCAATTCCTTTTGCACAATAGGTCTCTACCCAACTGATTCACAGGACTTGAATCCCACAAGGTGAACCGGTGATAATTCTCCACTTGACTATTCCTAACTGGGACATCTGCTCTAACCTCATTAACAAATTGCATATTACTAATCCCTACAACTTGAATTTCTTTTTTCAAGAGGGATTGGATTGGGACCTCCATAGAATGAACTGTAGAATGAGTAGCCGCTGTATCAATCAAAAATGAAATGGGATGGCCATTGACTTCTCTGTCAACTTATGGGCCACTTTGGTCTACCACTCGGACTGCTCCAGGTTAGCAGTCCTCCTCCCCCTTCAGGCACAGTCATTGTAAATGGCTTCCTGCTGAATCATCATTCAGAACCAGAATCATAACTTGCACTCTAAGGGGCTGATTAGGATGGCGGGCGGACTTTAGTTCGCCCGCCATCCCAGTGGAAACGGGACCGGCCGCCAGACATGCGGTGGTCCCGCAGCCCAGATTAGGATGCGACCGCCACCCTGTCGGTCGCATTCTGCATATTTGACATTGCGGTGGGTGCTGCTTACAGCAGCACCCGCCGCAATGCCAAATGAGCATGTTGTGCATTCCCATGCGCAACGTGGCAGGCACTGCGCGGTGCCTGCCACCTTGTACATGGAACTGCAGGGGGGTACCATGGGTACCCCCAAAGTGCACCCCCCACTCCCCCTGGGGGCCGGCAACGGGCCCCCAAAGCACATCTCCGCCAGCCTTTCCAAGGCGGCATCGCCGCCATGGAAAGGCCTCTTGAGACACATATCCTAATATGGATGGCGGTGCCTGCTAGGCACCGCCACCATATTAAGGCCCAATTCCCCCTGGCCGGCAATCGGAACGATTGGCGACCGGCGGAAAAGCGGCAGACGCACTTTGCGTCCACCGCGGTACCCCCGCCATTGTAATATGGCGGGGGGTAAATCGGGTAGAGATGGCGGGCGGATCGCCAACGCCTGGCTGGCGATGGCGATCTGCCCGCCATCATAATCACCCCCTAAGACATTTGGTTTCTCATGTTTTGCTTCATCACTGGAGCTGAATGCAATGACATTCAAACGGATTTCTGGTTCTTCACACACTCCTTAGAATGTTGAGCAATTGGGAGCAGCAGATTTCTCTGCATTTAGGGAACATCATTACCCTGAATTCTATTTGGATTCTAGTGACACCTGCAGTTCCAGAGCCTTTCCTACAGATGTGACAGTGTTTCTTTTCATAAGCTCAACATTCACATTCATCCAATCATAGTTCATCATCCCTCCACCACCTACTTGCATTTCCATTGCACTATTTCCTATTGCTGCACCCTGCATTTGGTTCACCCCATTCATTCCAGACTGAACAAAGCTCATACTTGAAATAAATGTAATTACTACTATACTTTGCCAGATTCAGAATCACATCTATGCTCTTTGTCTGCCTCTACAACTCATTCTGCTTTATATGATTACTAAGCTGTGGTCTCAAACCCATGACAAAAGCAGACACAAAACCACTGACACCCTTGTTTTCGGGATCATCGACTCCACTGTGTTGCTTGAAAATCTGCATGAGCCTTTCATAAAAGACATGCACTGAACTTTTCCGTTCCTGCAAGGTTCTCAAATGTTTTATCAAATGTATATCCTTATTGGACACAGTTTTCTTTTGATGATTAATCACTTGTCTGTATTTGTTATATACTTCCTATGAAGGAGCATTATTAGGGGCAACCCTAGCTGGTTCTTCAGTTGGCCACACAACCCTCTCCCTACATTCTGCTCACAAATCAAGAGGGACCACAATCTCAAATAAAGAATTCAAATCATTCCAAAATACCTATGATATGTTTGTAAACCTGTACACCTCTTTGTGCCACCTCTCCGGTTCCTCTTGCAATTCAGGAAAGTTTGTAGTGAAAGCATACAGTTCATCCCTTGTACATGGCACATGTACCAGATTTCCTCCATGCACTTCCCTCAAAGTAAACTCCAAAACCATGTCTATTCCAAACTGCAAATCACTTGCCGTTCCGCTTGCTCTACCTTTTGATCGCTTCACTTTCTTTTTACTCACTGTCCCTTTCTTCCATCGCTCCTTGTATTTCTGCAGGCCACTCCATTCAACTTGTTTTGTCAAATAAATCCTGTATATGGGCTCCCAGAGTTATTGAGCCCATTTTTTTAATTTCATTTTGAGTCAAATCCATTTTTAAATGTAGTTTCATATTTCTTATTTTACTGATCAGCTAACTCTTCCTGCTTATTATGTGTTTATTTGCACATCTCGCTGCTTCTTTAATCAAATATCTAATTTCGACAGCACTGTATGTCAACAGTCTGTTCATATCAATGTTTCCTTGTAACATTTTACCAGATTCGATTTTTAAAAGGCCAAAAACATCCTCGACCACTACTTTTCTATCAGGTAAATCAACTTGAGCCTGGGCAACAAGTTGAGCATCGCTACAGGTGCTAGGTATCACTGTTGTTGCCGTCTCAGTCAGAGCACTCAGTACCATAGCTGTAGGAGCTTGCACTGTAGTGCCATCTCCTCCTGCTCCCATGCCAAGCCCCGAACCAGAACAACTTGTCCTCCCTACTCTAGCTATATATGGAGGAGGTTTAGTATTCAGGAGATAATTAAGAAAATGATCCTTCTCATCAGAATCATTTCCCTGCTTCTCTTCCTTTTTTGTCTTGTTTTGGTCATCTGTTTCTTTGCTGTGGCAGGATAAGCTCTTACACCTTCTATTGTAGCAATCACACTTATTCTCTAACCACTATTTAAATGAACCCTTCACATGCTTTGACATTCTCTTTCTATCCTTCTCTGTTGCCATTCAATTCCATTTAAATAATGCATCAAACTGTCTAGATCTGGTCATCGGCTTCATGATGCTTATAGTTTGTCTAAGGAAATCCAGCTTTTTAATGTCAAACATACCTTCCAAAGGAAACTGCTGGATTTTATCAGAAGCACTAAATTCATGTCATTCAGAAATCCAAGTTCAAGTATAAAACCTGATGTCCGTTATTATTACATATGCAGGCATTTCCTCGTCCAATATTTTCCTACTCTCATTAGCAGGCTCAACAGAAATCTTAGGCTTTTTCAGGATATTCCCTATAATTCTGGCTTAAAATGAACTCAAAATTACAATAAAAGATCTATCAGACAACAACCAATCCAGTGTGGCTCTGTCAAAGGTCATCTTATCACAGTGAGACTCTGTCAACAACAACCCAATGACAGCGCAGCTTTGTGGTGACCAGTCACAGTATGGCTTCTCAGTGAAAGCAGATAATAATTGCAGAACCGTTCTGGGTGAACTTAAACTAATTAAACCCTTGTCTGCTTAACCTAAATAGGCATGAAGTCAATAAGTTAAATTAAAACAAATCTAGTCTCATAATTAATACCTAAAGAGCAACGGAAACCGCACCTTTAACTGTACTGTTCTAAAACCACAATTCATACTCGGCAGACCCCCATCCAGCTGCAGTATGCCCTGGCCAATGTTCTGACTCCCGGGCAGTTAGGAGAATATATACACCAACCTAGATTAGGAAGTCAATCCTGGAAAAGAAATCTCATTAGTTTCAGAAACCCCTAACTGTGTGTCAGCGGCGCCTCATGCAACACACTACCATATGCAGACAAGTAAAAACCACAATATCTGCAATCTTGGATTTTGACAAATCTGATAACCAAACCAATCCCATAATGAACAAATGAATTCACATATTAGAATAGTACATTAACAATACAGTGATTTATCCACCAATTGAACCAACAATTAACATTTCATATCCAAAGATCTCACAAAATGCACAACAATCCATCTCACAAACTCATACTTCTATATAGTTCACAAATCCACATTATGCATTCATCAGTTCACCCTATTCATACTTACACTCCAAATTTTTCAGGACTAAGGGCCACATGTATCAAGATTCAGAATAGCGTTTACCTAATTGCGATTTTCAGTGAATCGCAATTAGTCAATCGCTATTCATAATGCATGAAACTCCAAGAGTTTCATTTAGCAATTCGTAGGGGCTCCCAAATCGACCTACCTCATTAATATTGATGAGGTAGGTCGCAATTTGCGACCCCCTAGGAATCGCTAAACTCACGGTGATGGTGGCCTGCTGGGGTCAGCTGACTACCATTTCCGTGATTGCTTGCAAATAAAGCAATAATTTTTTTAAATGCAGCCCGTTTTCCTTAAAGGAAACCAGGTTGCATTTAAAAAACAAAAATGAAAAGTTTTCTTTCCATTTTTTTAAGAGCAGGCAGTGGTCCAAGGACCACTGCCTGCTCTTAAAAATGTTTTTGCCACCACTCCCAAAGGGGAAGGGGTCACTTGGGGACCCCTTCCCAATTGCGAATGGGGTAAATTGCAAATGTTTTGTGACCGCATTCACGCTCACAAAACATTCATACATACTGCTGCTATTCGCTATTTGGAAGGGACGCCCTAAACACACCCCTTCCAAATACCGAATAGCTAACCCATTTTGCAATTCGGTAACAGGTTACTGAATCGCAAAATACGGTTTGATACATGTAAATAACCTTTTTTGCATTCGCAAATGGGCCGATTCTGCGAATTGGCCCATTTGTGAAGGCAAAATTGGTTGATACATGTGGCCCTAAATTGCAAAGCAGATCTCTTCAGAAACTCCGGCCTTTGGAAATGCCTGTGGAGTTCTAGCAAAATCAACTATTCTCTTAGGCAGGACATAAAGGACCAGGAAAACACTTTGGAGACCTCTTACAAAGAGGAGGTGCTCTTATTATGTAACCATCCTCTGCTACCACTTTTGTGGTAGCAAAACCCATACCCCAATATATTAGGACACCCCAATATTTAGAAACCCTGATATTTTACCTCATTTGGTTCTCCCACAGAAACTATTTGCATAAAAGGCACTCTCTTCGACATCATTTTAGCAGTGTATCAAAATAAGTAACTGGGACCACTTGATAACTGTTTTCTAGATCAGAAGGAAAAGTTAAAGGGTTTTATTACAGAAATCTCAAAATCAAAAGGTACAGAATGATGCCATGAACTTTCAAAATGCAGAGTTAATACAGAGTAGTCATTTTTCTAAGTCCCAAATAAGCAGCAAAATCAGAAAGAGTTGGGCAGCATCCCTATTAGCATCTAGGAAAGCTCAAAATCCTTCTAGCTCACCCCCAAATTCAGAAAATTAGCTAGAAAAGCAGATTCTTCATAGCATGATCACGTGTAACAACTCTTTAGCAAATCAGAAATAATATTGTCAACAATTTCATACATTAGCACTGTCCCATTTCTAAGAAAGCATCCTGCATGTTCTGTGTCACTTCATCCACCTGGACAACCCCAGTGAACTGAACACCGCCTCCCTCCTGGAGAACCTCGCCAACATCTGATTCAAGCAGCTAGTCACCGCACCGACCCAGACAGCCGGACAGACGCTCGACCCCGTCTTCTCTGCCATCGGAAACATCAGCTACAGCCACACCAGGAAACTCTCCTGGAACGACCATCACTGAGCACACCTCGCCTTCGATACGCCTACCACACACCACCGCCACCATCGCCTCCCCAGCCGCAGCTGGATCAAGGCCACCAAAGAGCTGCTTGTCAACTCCCTCAGCACAATCACTCCACCAACGCCCTCGGACGCCAACACCGCAGCACGCAACCTCCACCAATGGATCTCCAACTGTACGGACACCCTGGCACCCCTCAAGAGAAGACCAGGCAACAACGATCCAAGGTGGCTGGCGAGTTCACCTCTGCCCTCCACAAGGCCAGACACACCTGCAGATGTCTTGAGAAGAAATGGAGGAGCAACAAAACTCCGGAGACTCACGCAACCTTCAAGTCCGCTGTCAACTCACACCACCTCCTCCTCAAAACCACTAAGAAAACGCCCATCCAAGACATAATCAGCGGCAATGCACACAGCAGAAAAGAACTCTTCACCATCATCAAGGAGTTTGCCAGGCCCAACAGAGAGACCTCATACATCCCCCCCTTACCAAGACCTCTGCAAAATACTCTGCACCTTCTTCGACCACAAGATTAGGAAGATCTACAACAGCTTCGACATTCTAGACCCACACCCGCTACCATCGCAGACAACCAAGCTGCCCTTAAACAGACCGTGCTCTGCTGGACCCCGCTCACCACAGAGGACACGCTCAAGACCATGAGGAGCATCCACTCAGGGGGCTCGGTGGACCCATGCCTGTACCACATCTCCCACAGAGCAGCCTCTGCCATCGCCCCCCAGCTCCGCCGCACCATCAACTGCTCCATCAAAACCGCTACCATTCACAATGACTGGAAACATGCCAAGATCAACTCCCTGCTGAAGAAGTCATCCTCAGACCCGACAGATCTCAAAAACTTCAGACCGATCTCCCTCCTCCCCTTCCCAGCCAAGGTCATAGAGAAGGCCATCAGCGCCCAACTCTTTGAGTTCATCGAAG
The DNA here is from genome assembly GCA_963921515.1 of Calotriton arnoldi. Taxonomy (NCBI): domain Eukaryota; kingdom Metazoa; phylum Chordata; class Amphibia; order Caudata; family Salamandridae; genus Calotriton; species Calotriton arnoldi. Next base: position 527,639 of record CAWUFW010004238.1, read on the forward strand.
TGAACCACATCCTGGACAATTCCCAATCCGGCCTCCGAAGCACCACAGCACAGAGACTGCACTCCTCGCTGCCACAGACAACATCTGCTCCCTCCTCGACTGGGGTGATACACCAGCCCTCATCCTACTAGACCTCTCGGCCGCCTTTCACACCATCTCCCACTGCACCCTAATCACCAGACTCCACAACGCCGGCATCCGCGAAAGGGCTGTGGACTGGATCCACTCCTTCCTCACCGGCTGGAACCACCGTTCCTCTCAGAACCCACGGAGATCAGCTGTGGAGTCCCCCAGTGCTCCTCCCAGAGCTCCACCCTCTTCAACGTCTACATGGCCCCCCTCACAGCCATCACCAGAAGCCACGGACTCAACATTGTCTCCTATTCTGACGACACCCAGCTGGTCCTCTCCCTCACCAATAAACCCTCAGCTGCCAGAACCAGCTTGCACAGTGGAATGAAGGCCGTCGCGACATGGATGAAAGACAGCTGTCTCAAGCTGAACTCGGACAAGACCGAAGTCCTCATTCTGGGACCCACCACGTCAGCCTGGGATGACTCCTGGTGGCCATCCGCCCTTGGTGCTCCCCCCACCCTGAGGGACCACGCATGCTACCTTCGCATCATACTGGACTCTTCGCTCACAATGGACCACCAAATCAACGCAGTTTCCTCAGCTGCTTCCACACACTCCGGCTGCTCCGAAAGACTTTCAGATGGATCCCCACAGAATCCAGAAGGACGGTCACTCACGCACTCATCACCAGCAGACTCGACTACGGCAACTCACTGTGCGCCGGCGTCACCCAGAAACATCTCAATAAACTACAGCGCACCCAAAACACCGCCACCAGACTGGTCCTCGACATCTTCCACCACAGCCACATCACGCAACACCTCCGACAACTCCACCGGCTTCCAGTCAACAAGAGAGTCACTTTCAAGCTCCTCAATCACACCTACAAATCCCTACACAACAAAGGACCAGCGTACCTGAACCACTGCCTCACATTCCACGTACCCACCAGACAACTCCGATCCTCCCACATCGCCCTTGCCGCCATCCCCAGGATCCACAAGACCAGAACAGGAGGAAGATCGTTCTACCGCGCCGCCAAGACAAGGAACACCCTGGCCCTGCACCTCAGGCAATCAGCGTCATTGACCCAATTCAGGAAAGACCTCAAGACCTGGCTCTTCGATTGATCCTCCACCCATTCTGACCAGCAGCCCCCACGCCTTGAGACCTTCACAGGTGAGTAGTTGCGCTTTACAAGCCCTGATTGATTGATTGATTGATCGAGAGATGCCCAAACAAAAACGCAACATTTAACACTTCACTCAACACAAAGGATAGGACTTGTAAGTCCAATGCAACTACAGCAGAAGATACCTTGGATGTATCAACCTATCTGGTACACTAGAAGTTTCACTAATATGCCTTGCATTGATAACAGTTAGAAAAACATTACATCAGTAGTCTTCAACCTGCAGATCCTGTGGGGAGACAGGATGACCAGGGGAAACTGAGGGGAAAGGAAGAAGCATCCATTTTATCCAAAAAGCAGTTTTCATCTAAATGTGGCATGGCTAGTTAATGTTAATGAACACACTTCTACACCTCATATTAAACTCTTTCAATGTTAAACATGTTAAATCATCATTTGCATATTGGATCCAATATAAAAATCATTGCCGAGGGTCCTCATCCTGGGACCCTCAGTCTCCGCCTGGGATGACACATGGTGGCCCTCTGCCCTCGGGAGTCCCCCCACCCCGACAGACCACGCTCGGAACCTCGTCATCATTCTTGACTCCTCTCTCACCATGACCCGCCAGATCAACGCCGTCACCTCCACCAGCTTCAACTGCCTCCGCATCCTCCGAAAGGCCTTCAAATGGATCCCCCCCGAACACAGAAAAACCGTCAGCCACGCACTCATAACCAGCAGACTGGACTACGGAAACGCCCTCTACGCCGGCATCAACAGGACCCTTCTACACAAGCTCCAAACCATCCAGAATGCAGCGGCCAGACTCGTCCTCGGGAACCCACGACATGAACGCATGACGAAACACCTTCAAGACCTACACTGGCTCCCCGTCGAGAAGAGAATAACCTACAAGCTTCTCACCCATACCTACAAATCCCTCCACAACATCGGACTCAAATACCTCAACGATAGAGTCTGTTTAAACGCACCCAAAAGAACTCTCCGATCTGCTGACCTCGCCCTAGCGGAGACCCCCCGCATCCGCAGAAGCAGAGCAGGAGGAAGGGCCTTCTCCTACATCGCAGCCAAATGCTGGAACGAGCACCCGGTCAGCATCAGACGCTCCCCTAACCTGCACATCTTCAGGAAGAACCTCAAGACCTTGCTCTTCGACTGAGCCGGAGCTGCCTACCACCCCCCCCTCTAGCGCCTTGAGACCCTCACGGGTGAGTAGCGCGCTTTATAAACCCCCTGATTTATTGATTGCTACACAATATTAAAATATAGACTTTAAAAACATTTTAACAAATGTTAGCCTCAATGCAACACTTTCGTAGGCTGAAAGATTGTCAGTTACCACTTGTTTCTATATCAGGTTCCAACTATCATTTTCAATAGTACTGCTGAGGGAGGTAAGAGGAGTTAATTTTGAAAAAGGGAACCAAACCAAAGGAATTTCATAGTATCACTTAGACCATAAAAAACCTACCTTCTAGAAAATTTGGTGATTGAACGGGATGAGACGAGTCACTCAAGTCCATAAGATGTTTCAGATAGAGGGGGAGTTTAAATGGCATGTGCGCAAGGCAACTTACCATACAACCCTGTTTTTATGCTCATGGGAAAACTGTGAATATACATCATGCAAAAGTACATAGTCAACCATGGATGACTGTGCACAATTAATCACATTTAGGCTTGGCTTTACTGACTTTCTGAATGTTATGAAGAATATTGAAGGTGCCTCCTTTATCAAGTCGGGCATTAGCCACAACCTTTTGATTTTACAAAAAATTATACTTATAATGTGCTTACTTACAGTGGGCTGTCAGCCAGTTCTCTTCATCTATTGATCTCTTGTTTTGTTGGTCAAGTTTTGCTTCCCCCGACCACAGCATACATCATGGCAGGGAGGATCATACGAAGAGCCATTGGCTCCCTTTACTGTGTGTTACAGCATCCTGCTTGTGCACAAAGTGCAAATCCACCCAAAAAGTATTCCCCTTGAGTGCCAGAGGTTGTTGTGCTTAATAGATACATTTTTTACATTTTTTTTATTTGCAAATAACTGGCTGCTTTCCAGACACTGCTACTGTCCCTCACTGCTGCTTGCAGTGAACACATATGCACAGTCATCATTAAAGTGTCTGTAATACTTTATTAAAAAACACTCAAAGACAGCTGCCTGTGTATGCGCATGCATTTGCATGCACCGGTAGTATTCAGTCAAAATATCGAGTTGAAAATGTCGACTTACACTAATATTACGTTTTATCGTGGCACAGAAATATCGACAGCAAGAATATCGTGATCAAGAATATCGACTTAAAGGAAAAAAATATCGATTTTAAATATATAGAAGTCATGGATATTGTTTGCAAAAATATCGATTTTTTAATTAGTGTTATATATTTTAGTATATATTTTAAATGGATGTGATGTATTTTTTTGTATACGTATTGTTTATGTTGTTTAATATATGTGTTAAATTTTTAGTTGCTATTAATTTTATTTTAATAAAATTTTGTGTTTTTTAGTTCTGTAGCGGGTTGTGGGTTTATAGAGGAATAGGGTGGGAAGTAATTTAATTACAATAATTTAATGAATATTTTTTATTTATTAATATTTATTTAATTGAGATTTTATAATGTTAATTGTGTTTTACATTTTTTGGGGTACATTTTAGGTGTGGGTTGTGGGGTTTCTAGGGGTAAAGGGTGGGAAGCAATTTATTTTTAAATAATTAATAATTAGTTTGAATTAATATTAGTTAATTAATTGACAATTAATTATGGTAATTGTGTAATTAATTTTAGTTGCAGGTTGTGGGGTTTTTAGGGGTAAAGGGTAGGAAGTAATTTATTTTAAATTAATTAATAATTAATAGTAATTAATTGATAATTAATTAGGGTAATTGTTTAATTATTTTTTGTGTGTGTGGGTTTTGGGTTTATAGGGGGAAGGGTGGGGAGTAAATTAATTTTACTTACTTTATAATTAGTTGTTAAATATTATTAGTTATTTAATAGAAAACATTTTTTAATTGGGTAATTAATTTTTTACAGTTTAATTTTAGGTGTGCGTTGTGGGGCTTATAGGTGTAAAGGGTGGGAAGTTAATTACATTTTATGTGTTTTAATTTGTTTTTAATTAATAATATTTGTTTAATTGATAATTAATTATGTTAATTATGCAAATAATTTAAAAAAAAAAATTTGATGTGGGTTGTGAGTTGTATGGTGTTATAGGGTAGGAAGTAAATAGAATACATTTATAAAATAGTGAATGTTTTTATTAATAAATAATTTCTAAATAAAAATATTTATTTGTTTATAAATTATAATTGTTTTTATTTAATATAATATATGCAGGTATTTGTGATATGTATTTAACATTATAATATGTTTTAATTTTTTAATTTTTAATATTATTATTTTTTTTTTTTTTACATATTTATATATATTTTTATTTATTTTTTAAAAAGTATTTTTATTTTGTTGTTGATATTTTGTTTGTTTTTAATTTTGAACTGACTGGAGTGAGAACAGTAAATTTTACCCCTCCGCTATCCAACACTTTTCCTATTGTTGCACTGACTGGAGTGGGAATAGTAAATTTTATCCCTCCGCTATCCAACACTTTCCCTACTGTTGCACTGACTGGAGTGGGAATAGTAATTTTTACCCCTCCGCTATTCAACACTTTTCCTACTGTCGCACTGACTGGAGTGGGAATAGTAATTTTTACCCCTCCGCTAGCCAACACTTTCCCTCCTATTCCATTCATTGGAGTGGGAATAGTAATTTTACCCCTCCGCTATCCAACACTTTCCCTACTGTTGCACTGACTGGAGTGGGAAATTTAAGGTTAAAGATTTTTAAATAGTTTAATGTTTTAATTTATAATAGAATGTTTTTTTAATAGATTTTATGTTATCGGTATATGTATATCTATATTTATATGTTAAACTTTTATATAATTTAAAAATTATAAAATACATTAAAATATTAGTTTAATAATTGTTTTAAAGTAAATATATATATTAATTATTATTTATGTGTGTTTAACTTTTCTAAATTAAGTTTCTTTGATATATTTGTTAAAATGTATATTAAATCTAATTTATTTTGTTTAATTAATTTGATTCTTTCATATATTCAATATTTATTAATTTACTATATATATATATATATATATATATATATATATATATTATATATATATATATATATCCAAAACAGTTCCCAAATGAACACGCACACTCGAAAGTTCTTTGCAAGAGCAGAGAGTTTAATCCTCAAACGTTACGCGTTTCGACAAACAGATGTCTTGGATTACGAAGTCCGGCGGTGGTTCCACCGGCATCACGCACCACCTGGCTGTGGGCTCGATCTCAGAAGGAACCGCTTTCCAAGTATTTCATATATATATATATATATATATATATATATATATATATATATATATATATATATATATATATATATTCACTGAAAAAACCGTAGGTTTCAGGCATGTTATAGTTACAAATTAGCATTTTAAAAACCTTTGAAATTCACTGAAAAAACCATAGGTTTCAGACACGTTATAGTTAGAAATTAGCATTTAAAAAACCTTTGAAATTCACTGAAAAAACCAGAGGTTTTAGGGACAGTTATAGTTAGTTGGACATTGCACTCGTACAAAACCCGTGAAATTCCCCCGTTATAGTTAGTTCAGCTAACTATAACTCGCGCCTCGCAATGCACTGCTGATGACGTCACATATTACATCACTCATGACATGGTCAGTGACATCACTGATGACATCACTGATGACATCTCAAATGACATCACTGATGACATCATCCAGTGACTGTGTGTTTCTGTAAAGTTTAAATATGTTTAATATATATAGGGAAAGGCGTATTGAAGAATGAGTGGGTGTATAAGTGTCTGAATGGATGATTTAGTACGTGCGTGACTGACTCTACAAGTGAGTGATTAAACGTATCTTACTGAATGCATGGGTTAGTGACTAAACTGTGTGAATGTCTGTATCCGTCTGTTGGTGTGTAAGTGGATGCATGGATTTGCGAATAGCTACATGAGTGTCTATATGGGTTATTTATTGGTTCTATGAGTATCTGTATGGGTGCCTGAGTGTTTGTGTGGATGGGGTGTGTGCGACTGTGCATAGATGTGTGAGTGGGTGATTCACTGGGTGGATGGTTTCAAGAGTGCATCGGTGATAGACTGTATGGGTGGGTAAGTGTGTGTAAGAGTGTGTTAGTGAGTGAATGTATGTCCCAGTGGTACATGTGTGAGTAACTAAATATGTGAAAGGCAGTATATATGTGTATTGGAGTATATAAATAGCTATAAGCGAGAGTGAGTGATTGTGATAGTGGCTGTATGGATGAGTGTGTGCTTGTATCAGTGATTGTATAAGAGCGTAACAATGTGCTAGTATTTGTATGATTAAGTGAGCTGGTGTGTGTATAACTGTATAGGTGAGTAAATGGCAGTGTGTTTAATTATTTGCATGACTGACTAGGTGTGTGAGTACCTCTATGGATGAGTGGCGGTGTTTGAGTGTCTATATAGGAGTAAGAGTGCATATGATAGTCCTGTACTGAGTGACCATAAGTATGAGTGACTGTACGGGTGAGTGAGTGGATGTGTGTGTGTAGACCTAAGAATCAGTGAGTGGGTATGTAGTTATTGGTGTTGGAGTGTCTATGGTTTTGCGAATGGCACTCTGTAATTTAGATTGGGTGTATCAAAGGTTATATTAGGGTGTGAGGAGCTGCATCAGATTATCACGTGGATGATGTCATCAGTGATGTCATTTGAGATGTCATCAGTGATGTCATCAGTGATGTCACTGACCATGTCATGAGTGATGTAATATGTGACGTCATCAGCAGTGCATTGCGGGGCGCGAGTTATAGTTAGCTGAACTAACTATAACGGGGGAATTTCACGGGTTTTGTACGAGTGCAATGTCCAACTAACTATAACTGTCCCTAAAACCTCTGGTTTTTTCAGTGAATTTCAAAGGTTTTTTAAATGCTAATTTCTAACTATAACGTGTCTGAAACCTATGGTTTTTTCAGTGAATTTCAAAGGTTTTTAAAATGCTAATTTGTAACTATAACGTGCCTGAAACCTACGGTTTTTTCAGTGAATTTCAAAGGTTTTTTAAATGACAATTTTTAAATGTATTAATTTTTATATTAATTTTTTTCATACTGATTTACTACATTTTTAGAAACAATTTCTTTTACATATTTTATTTTTTAAATTACATTGTAATTACATTATACATTACATTACAAAAAATACTTTCTCAGAATGAATTACTTTAGTTTAAATACTTTGCACATAGGCAATAGACTTTTAAGTACAGTAGTTACAGTTGTTGCAATGGGCAACACATTTTCAAACACAATGCAACATTCAGCTCAATGTGAATTTCTAGTTAAATGCAATTAGTTACTTTATGGATTACTTTTCTAACCACAGGACTGGATCCTAGATTCAGTCCTGGTACATCTCCTGTAAACAGTTGAGTAAAAGCGTTTTGGTTACAGTCGTGATTTTTAAGGAATATTATTGTATTTTAAAAGTTGACACTTTGAAACTTTTTCTCATAGAATCACCAATGTTATCCTATGGAAGGAAATTCACTTAGCAGGTAAAAACTGTTATCGTTACTTTTTCTTACTCAGTGTTGGATCCTGGATCCAGCACTGGTGCATCTCCTGTAAACAGTTGAAAGAATGCGTTTAAGTCATACAGGCGATTTTTAAGGAATATTTGTAGTTTGTGAAAATCGACACTTTGAAACTTTTCTGCTGAAAACCAGACAATGGATTCCTATGGAAGAAAATATAAGTTACTGGTAAGTACGGTTAAAATTACTTTTCAGGACCAGTACTGGGCTGAAAGATACAGCACTGAGTTCTCTCCTTATAACAGGTGAGTAAATCGGAATTCGTATTTCGGCTGATTTTAGAGGAATATTTGTATGTTTCAAAAATCAACACTTAGAAACTTTTTCAGCAAAAAGCAGGCAATGATATCCTATGGAAGGAAATTCAAGTTACTGGTAAGTACGGTTAAAATTACTTTTGAGGATCAGTACTGGGCTGAAAGATGCAGCACTGAGGTCTCTCCTGATAACAGGTGAGTAAATCGGAATTCGTATTTCGGCTGATTTTAGAGGAATATTTTAAAGTTCCAAAACTCCACACTTAGAAGAATTTCCAAGTGAAACCAGTCAATGTTAGCCTATGAAGGAAATTCAAGTTACCGGTAAGTACGGTTAAAATTACTTTTCAGGACCAGTACTGGGCTGAAAGATGCAGCACTGAGGTCTCTCCTGATAGCAGGTGAGTAAATCGGAATTCGTATTTCGGCTGATTTTAGAGGAATATTTTAAAGTTCCAAAACTCCACACTTAGAAGAATTTCCAAGTGAAACCAGTCAATGTTAGCCTATGTAAGGAAATTCAAGTTACTGGTAAGTACGGTTAAAATTACTTTTCAGGACCAGTACTGGGCTGAAAGATGCAGCACTGAGGTCTCTCCTGATAACAGGTGAGTAAATCTGAATTCGGATTTCGGCTGATTTTAGAGGAATATTTGTATGTTTCAAAAATCAACACTTAGAAACTTTTTCAGCAAAAAGCAGTCAATGATATGCTATGGAAGGAAATTCAAGTTACTGGTAAGTACGGTTAAAATTACTTTTGAGGATCAGTACTGGGCTGAAAGATGCAGCACTGAGGTCTCTCCTGATAACAGGTGAGTAAATCGGAATTCGTATTTCGGCTGATTTTAGAGGAATATTTTAAAGTTCCAAAACTCCACACTTAGAAGAATTTCCAAGTGAAACCAGTCAATGTTAGCCTATGAAGGAAATTCAAGTTACCGGTAAGTACGGTTAAAATTACTTTTCAGGACCAGTACTGGGCTGAAAGATGCAGCACTGAGGTCTCTCCTGATAGCAGGTGAGTAAATCGGAATTCGTATTTCGGCTGATTTTAGAGGAATATTTTAAAGTTCCAAAACTCCACACTTCGAAGAATTTCCAAGTGAAACCAGTCAATGTTAGCCTATGAAGGAAATTCAAGTTACCGGTAAGTACGGTTAAAATTACTTTTGAGGATCAGTACTGGGCTGAAAGATGCAGCACTGAGGTCTCTCCTGATAACAGGTGAGTAAATCGGAATTCGTATTTCGGCTGATTTTAGAGGAATATTTTAAAGTTCCAAAACTCCACACTTAGAAGAATTTCCAAGTGAAACCAGTCAATGTTAGCCTATGAAGGAAATTCAAGTTACCGGTAAGTACGGTTAAAATTACTTTTGAGGATCAGTACTGGGCTGAAAGATGCAGCACTGAGGTCTCTCCTGATAACAGGTGAGTAAATCGGAATTCGGATTTCGGCTGATTTTAGAGGAATATTTGCACAATGGTGAAGGGAGGGGCGGGGCCTGAGGTGACATCTGTGCAAACGCGCCCCGTGGTGCGTTTTAAGTTGGGGGATTAAGTCCCCTTGAATCATGAGGGTCCCTACGGGCCAACTAGCCCACCAGGAACCTCCAGTATGCGCCAGGGGCTGCGTTGCAGAGACATGTACAGAGGCCACACCCCTTTTACACCTCTCTGCAACGCAGCTCTGTGGCGCTTTCTGGACGTACCTGTTGGGCTAGTTGGCCCCAGGGACCCTCAGGATTGAAGAGGATTTAATTCCCCATCTTAAAACGCGCCACGGGGCCTGTTTGCACACATGTCACCTGAAGCCCCGCCCCCTCCCTTCACCACTGTGCAAACGCGCCCGTGGCGCGTTTTAAGTCGGGGATTAACTCCCCTTGAATCCTGAGGGTCCCTGGGGTGCAACTAGCCCACCATATACCTCCAAAAAGCGCCATAGAGCTGCGTTGCAGAGAGGTGTAAAAAGGGCGTGGCCTCTGTACACCTCTCTGCAAGGCAGCCCCCTGGCGCATACTGGAGGTTCCTGGTGGGCTAGTTGGCCCCAGGGACCCCCAGTATTCAAGGGGAATTCGTTCCCCTCTGCAAACGCGCCAGGGGCGCGTTTGCAGAGTGGTGAAGGAAGGGGCGGGGCCTGCGGTCCCGATCGTTTTTTTGTTGTTGTTTTTTTGTTTTTTTGGGGAGGGGGCCGCGTGGCCCCCTCCCGAGCCACTACTTGCCCCGGGGACCCCATCCCCCGGGCTGGCCCTCTCGTTGGGGACTGTGGGGGGTCCCCAATCCCCCCACAGTCCCGCCTGCTCCCCGTGTCCTACGGGAGCCGGCATTGCTTACACATGGGGAGCAGCTAACATGCTGCTCCCCATGTGGAAAGCAGTCGGCTTTGGATATTGGAAGAGAGAGCAGGTTTCCTGTCTCTCTTCCAATATCCAAAGCAAGTTTGCAATGACAGGACGGGAGCCGCGAGGCTCCCGTCCTGTCATTGCAAACAGCAGTGTCCCGGGGGTAGGCACCCCGGGACACTGCAGGAGCCGGCCCTGGGGGGTGGTGGTCCCCAGGGCCATCAAGGGCTCCAGGAGGGGGGCCGCCCGGCCCCCCTCCCATTCAGTGCACAGCCCCGGGGAGGTGGTGGTCCCCGGGGCTCTGGGGGTCCAAAACGGACCCCCATTGTAATTTTTCTTAGTGCCCCGGGGAGGTGGTGGTCCCCGGGGCGTGTGGGGGGGCTGGAGCCCCCCCACACAGGTTTTTAATTAAAAAAAAAGAAGCCCCGGGGAGGTGGTGGTCCCCGGGGCTGCGGGAGGGCTCAGAGCCCTCCCGCACCATTCTACATAAAGCCCCGGGGGGTGGTGGTCCCCGGGGCTTGGGGGGCCCTTAGAGGGCCCCCACACATAAAATTAACCCCCCCCCAGCATGCCCCCGGGACTTGGCCCACCCGGGGGCCAATTAACATCGAAGCGCGGGAGACCGCGCTTCGAATTTATTTTTTTTCCGGCAGGGTTCGCGCTCCCTGAGCGCATCCTGCCGATTTAAAAAAAAAAAAAAAAAATTATTTTTTTGCCCAGGGGGTCCTTGTGGGACCCCCTTAGCAGACCTAGGGGGTCAGGGTGTTTCTACCCTGCCCCCTTTGTGCGCTTTGCGCACTTGTTTCTGTCCCTCGGTTCTACCGAGGGACAAAATGGCTGCCAACACTTCCTGATTTGGAGTGTTGACAGCCAATTAACATAAAGCTCGTGCTCGGGAGGATCCGCGGCCCTAGATATATCTATCTTTTTTACTTTTCATTTTCTCAGCAACTACTGAACGGATTTACACCATTTAACAAAAGGGTTCTTTCTGAACCAAGAACTACCTCTTTGCCAAATTTGGTGTAATTCCGTTCAGCAGTTCGGGCTGTAGCCGTGTCTAAAGTTTCCTATGGAAAATTGCATGGGGAAAACGCGTTTTGGGACCCCCCTTTTTCTCGGCCCCCGCTTGACGAATCCCCCGAGACTTTCAGGGTAGGAGCGGACCGGAGCGCCCCACAAAGTTTGAAAATTTTGCGAAGATACGTCAACCGGCAAGAGAGTTATTTCAAATAGAATGTCGCGGATTTCCTATGGATAATAGGTTGTAACTATAACTATCTACTGGCGACCGCCAGTAGATAATATATATATATATATATATATATATATATATATATATATATTGCCACAATATCCCTTTTGACAGGGATGAGTCTCACCGCACTCGCTGCTCCTTATAGTACACATTGCCATTGAGTCCTTCCTACAGGAGCGGAACATCCAGTTCTCTGACCATAACAAAATGCTACTGGAGATGATACGGTTCTGCCTAACGGAAAATATTTTTTTATTTGGCGAAGAGATCTACCGCCAAGCAAAGGGAACGGCTATGGGTTTTTCATTCAGCCCAAGTTACGCCTGTTTGACAATGGGGTGGTGGGAACGCAGTATCGCTTGGAACTCAAGAAATGATCGATATGTAAACAAAATAGTTAAATGGCTACGATATATCGATGATTTGATTATAATCTGGGACGGTACTAAACAGGAATTCATAGAATATTTTGCCATTCTTGACAACACGGAGACTGGTCTTAAATTTACATACACAATCAGTGATGAAAGGGTTATCTTTCTGGATACAGAGGTCTACATTAGTCAAAATGAAGTCCATACAACATTACATCGAAAGGTAACCGCTACCAATGCCGTTCTCCATGCGGAGAGTTATCACCAAAAGAGCCTAATCAATAATATTCCATATGGCGAATTTTTGAGAGCAAGAAGAATATGCTCACAGGAAGTGGAATGGCAAAAAAATAGTAGATCAATATCGAACAGATTTAAAAGACGAAATTACAATAAAAAACTGGTGGCAGCATGTGAACAAAAAACAACACAATTGGAACGTTCAGATTTGATCACTAAAAAACAACTTCCACCTAACATGGATTTGCCTAAACATGAAATAAGGTTGATCACTACATACTCCACAGAAAACAAACAAATAAGAAACATACTAAGAAAGAATTGGAATATTTTAACTCTGGATCCCACAGTTGCCAAAATAGTGGGAAATAATCCTAGTATAACATTTCGCAGAGCAACAAACTTGAAAGACATACTGGTACACAGCCATTTTAGGAGTAAAACAAAACAGTCAACATGGCTACAAAGTACGGGATTTTACAAATGCGCTAGCTGCAAAGTATGTACTATAGCTAAAAATACTAAAGAAATTGAAATGGCAAACAAAAAAACATGGAAAATTAAACAGAGAATAACCTGCAAGAGCCAATTTGTGATTTACATAGTGGAGTGTCCCTGCCCGCTTAGATACGTGGGCAGTACCATATGTGATCTAAAGAAAAGAATACTAGAGCATGTGAGGGCAACAGTGAACGTTGACAGAAGTAACGCCATAGCTAAACACATGGAGAAAGAACATGGTGGTAATTGGAAATTGCTAACCTTTTTTGCAGTGGAACAGTTGGAACATCAAGTCCGAGGTGGTGATAGAGAAAAAATTTTACGGCAAAAGGAATCGAGACATATACTCAATTTTCGAACTTTGACCCCGAGAGGGCTAAATCAGGATGAGGAGCTTCACTCGCATTTATGATGCATACATAAGTACATTAGATTGAATGAAATCTGACAACATATGATGTTGTGTGCATTGAGTGACATTGCACGTGATCTGACAATAATGATAAGAACATTAACCTCCCTTGCATTTGTTTTTAACTGTAAATATTTTTTGTAATGATTAATTCATGGCATATAGGGTATTATTCACTGAAAGGATGATTTACAATATATGGTTATTGTATGACATGAAATTTGGTCTAATCTATTGCTAATGACTATAATAACAAAGGAATAGTGGATTGGAAGAAATATAGGGGTAAAATCTATAGCTGTATTAGATGTTTAAGGAGAGTATTTGCCCACCAGAGGGCATGATCACCTCATGTTCACGAGCGCTTCAATGTTAGAAATTGTTGATAATGCAGAATAAGTATGTTTATTCCTAAGGGATATATGGGACATGTTCCCTTTTATTAATGCTTGAATTCATCAATTGGGTAAGACACTATGATGGAAAGTGTAAACTCTTGTTGACAACCCCATTGGCAGGTTGCCTGGGATCGATAATAATAATCGTATATAGAGTGACACACCATATGAATTGGATGAAAGAAAATTAACAAAGATTGAATAGCACAGAACGTTGTAGCGCTATTAATGTACATAGACAATCGGGGTTCAAGCCCCGGGTTGGGTAAAAAATACCTAAAATCTTTTCTCCCCCCTCCCCCCCCTTTTTTTCTGTAAATACGGCATATATTGCAATGAGGAAATGATAGTGTGATTTGTAATTAAGTTTTGCGCATCCACTTATGGAATCGTTTTGGTGTAATGTGAGATTATTCCCATGATGTGTTTTTATTTAATAATGTGGTATCAAGGTTACGCGACAACACAAAGCATGTGGAACTTCAAATACCATAATGCAACAGATGGCTCTGATAGGAAGTGAGGTCACGATTGTTTAAAATTAGAGGAAAGACAATGGTGCTCTGTGTTTGTCGATTGTTCCCCGTGAGCAAGGTCTCGGCTGAGACTGAAACGCGTTGGGGTTGTGTGTTGGCAGCTTTTGGAAATTAAACACCCTTGAACTATTACTGGATGATCGGTGCCTATTTGTTGTGTACTATAAGGAGCAGCGAGTGCGGTGAGACTCATCCCTGTCAAAAGGGATATTGTGGCAATATTCGGAACGGCTTGGTCCTGCCGTACTCTACACGCACCACCAGAGAGGCGCCCAACAGTCAGGAAACGGGACCATGCAGAAAGGATATATATATATATATATAATATATATATATATAAAAACGATATTTTGTACAACTATATTCATAACATCGATTTTTGTACTTACCATTATAAATATAGGATGTCGATATTTTTGACCTCGATATTTATAACTCAATATTGTGGTATGGGGATATTATGTTTTGTCAATATTGTGTCAGTGAACCCGCACCGGTAGCCATATTTGAATGCTTTATAAAACGTTATTCATTAAAAAGCATTAGCAAAGTCAATAGGCCGGCAGCCAATTCCAGACAAGGTGGCTTTCCAAAAGCATGTTTTACTTGGCTGAGCTTGGACAGTGCCTTCTGAGTACTCCTGTGCAACTATAATAAAAGGAGTAGGCCCAGGCAGAAAACTCTGCTCCACTTGCAGAGTTTTTGGAATTTGGGCACTCTGCGCTACATGGAGTAGCACGGAGCTCCTGGATTCCGCCATCCGGCACAAAGTGGAGTATCTGTTTCCATTTGCGTTCTCAAGATTTGTTTTTGGCACTCGCTTGTGAGTGCCACGATATTCTCGGGCTGCTTGCAAGCCCTTGCGATATTTCACGCTCGCTCGCACAGCTACCGACCGCGACGGTGCCAGTATAGTGCCACTCGTGAATGCATTTCGGGTAGCTTTTCTGCTTGAGAAGCAGCTAAATCTACTGAAAAAGAGGTTTCCAAGTGGGTTTTCTTCTCCAATGGACCAAACAAGTTGTTATTTAGGGCGAGAAACCTTTTTTAAATTTTTTTTCTTTTACAACAGAAAGGAAGTGCCCCACAGACTCCAACTTCCTGTTCATGTCCTGCAGGCTCTTCCCAGGGCTTTATCCATCTCCTGGTCACTTTTCATTTGAATGTGAAGATGGAAGGATCACTCTCTTTGTCTGCTGCATATATACCATTGAATTTAAGGACTTTGCATTTGAGATTTCACAAGTAAGTTAAAAAAAGTCTTGTCTAAGGGTGTTGTTTGTTTGATAAAGGATATGCACCAGTATTTATTTGTACTTTTATTTGATTTTTAAATGTATAATTTTCAGTAGGGGCGTAGTTATATTTTTGCATTTAATTTTTCTTCTTTTCTAAAGGAACAGTGTTGCACAGTTCAGTACATTTTTGCCATGTTTGTTAAATTTGCAATATTTATTTATTCTACTATGTGACCTGTTCTGCCAACAGGCCATCCAGTCAGTAGGCATAGGCCAATACTAGTTATGGGTGCCTGAAACAACTATTTCTGTGGTATGTGTTGTTTTAAAACATCATATAGGGCTTTGATGGCATTGATTTAAATTAAAAATGATGTGCTTTTATGTTGTTTGACCATGCGGCTGGTGACCATTTTGTGCATCCAGCCAGTGTGCCTTTGCCATAGGCTTGCATGTGCTCTTTGTTTCCCATGCCTCCTTCCTCGCTGTTGTTGTTTGAACATGTGGCTGGTGGCCATTTTGTGAATCCAGCCAGTGTGCCTTTGCCATAGTCTTGCATGTGTTCTTTGTTCCCCATGCCTTCTTGCTCGCTGTTGTTGTATGAGCATGTGGCTGCAGCCATTTTGTCAATCCAGCCAGTGTGCCTTTGCCATAGGCTTGCATGTGTTCTTTGCTCCCTATGTCTCCTTGCTCGCTGTTGTTGTTTGACTGTGTGGCTTGCAGCCATTTTGTGCATCCTGCCAGTGTGCCTTTGCCATAGGCTTGCATGGATGGATGTGATATCAGTTTAACAATATGCTTGAGGATCATTGTAGTATATGCATATTAAGAATATGATTTTGATGAACAGTGCTTATATATTACATGCATTTATTGTATTTTTAATTTTGCACCTTCTTGCCTCACAATACGTTTCCTCTGATCCTCCCAAACAAACATCACCAATTATTGATCGTTTTTTTATTTAACATTTTTATTTAAACTTTTTGTATTTTAATTTGTTTAATTAAATTTTTTTAAATTTTAAATTCAATTTTTAATTTACATTTTATTATAATTTTAGATTTTTAAATTTTGTTATTTTTTTTAAATTGTTTATTTAATTTATTTTTGCATTTTGCCTCAATCGATCCATCCATCCATCCACCATAGGTGCACAGCCATGCAACAGCATTCTGTTTTTTAGGTATAATTCAATTTTCTCCTGGACACCCTGGCTGCAGTGCACTGCAGACACATCAGCATCATTATTTTTTTTTAATGATTATTCCATTTCTCCCTGGACCACATTGCCTGCCATAGGCGCACACTAACCTTCATTTTTTTTAAAGATTACTATACCATGCACTTTCCTGAGTGCCACAGGGGTCTCCTTTAGAATAGATGGACATAAAGCAAAGGGCTATATCTGTATGTTGTGTTATCCTGATTGGAAATAAAATTTTATGGTATGGTGGTGAGGTTTGACTTTAAAGTGGTTGATTTAATATTACCTAAGTAACCAACCACACTAATATTGCCTTTTTTTGTACTAATTCAAATTACAACGCCATGTTTCACTAGATGCTTTTCTTGCTTGTTTGCTTTTAGATACACAAGAGAAGAAGAGACATCACTCGCAGTACTGCCAAACAGAAGACCTGTACAGTGACATCAGTCCTCCAATATCTTCCGCTTGTGCAGCTTAGTGCCACTGCCAACTAAGAGCTTTAAGATGGCCCCAAAAAAAGTTCTGCCAAGAAAGTGGTCAGTGAGAAGAAGCAGCTTTCTACCAGTGGCGTGCAGCCTACAACCTTTTTTGGGAGACGTGTGCCTGCTGGACCGTCGTCCGGGGAAGAACCTGGGAGCAGCCCTCCCTCATCAACAGCACCACCTCATCATAAGCCCAAGGTCATGATTATTAGTGAGGCAGCCACTGCAATTATGGTCGACGCTGAAGAGCAGTGATGCCAAATTGTTTTTATTCAGTTCACAAAGTAGTACCCAATCATTTCAGGAAACACAACAAAGTGGATTGCAGCCGCAGCCAGCAATAGTAGATCTTCCTGAAGTTGGAGCAGAACAGGAGGTTGAGCTTCCTGCTGAGAAAGAACCTCCTCTTTTAGAACCATTGGCTCCCAGATCTCCACCAAGGAAAAGGAAGGGTACTACTCCACCATCTCTTCCAAGCACCACTTCTGATGATGATGATAGGGGCATGGAGTGGACCCGGAAGAGTCCGGGAGAATACAGGTGAGGCAAGGGAAAAGAAAAGTTCTTGAAAACCTTAGAATTATGGAAGGGGATACTGAGGAGGATGATGACGATGAGCTAGTCATTATGGAAGCTGGCACAGAGGAGTCTGACATTACTATTCAACCTACTCCCAGGGATGTGGCACAGGTAGCATCACCAGCTCCAGTATTTGCAAAGCCCCAGCTGAGACCTGCACCATCCCCTACCTCAGTAGAAGTATGCACCGCAGAGAGGCAATTGACAACACACTCACCTACCTCCAGTTCTTCTTCAGGTGTTGGCACACTAAAAAAAAGTACTCCTCCCCAGTTTGGGGCTCTATTACACATAGCAAACAGGAGAACACTGCAATATGCACCATTTGTCAGAAGAGTGTTTGTCGAGGTAAGCCTGGTTCACATTATGGTACTGGAGGCCAAACGACCCATATGAAAAAGCATTATGCAATCCGGTGTGAGGAGCACCATAAAAAAATTGCTGAACATGGTTGTGGTGGGGTAAAGGTGAGGAGATCTGGGAAACATCAGCTACCAGTCCAATCACAGTGGGAGGTGATGAGGAAGAAGAGGGTGACATCCTCATGCAAAGCAGCCCTGTCCCCAGCAGTGCGCCATCAGAATCACCTGCCTCAGCGACCTCACAATGGCACAAGAAGTCTCAGAGTCAGATGGAGACACCACGACATACAGTGACTGCCCCACCATGACGCACATTGAGTCTACCACCACCTACTTCTCGAAAGTCGCCTCCATCAGCGGCCCAGAAAAAAAGAAAATCCAGGCTACTATTACGAGCATGCTTAGGCAGGAGGGGCCCTACAACCGCAACCACCCAACGGCATGTTTGTACAATGGGAAGCTGACAAAATCTTTAGAGCTGGACCACCTCCCTTTTTCTTTTGTGGAAGGAGTGGGATTCTTATAATTTGTGGCAGCCATCTGCCTTAAATGGAAGGTTCCTAGTTGGACCTATTTTACCAGAGTTGCTGTTCCATCGCTGCATCACAATGTGCTGCAAGTGGTTGGACAAGCTTTGAAGCAAAGTGTTGTTCACACTAGCTACCTGATGACAGACATGTAGACTAGTTGTCAGGCGACTGATTACATGTGCATCACTGATAACTGGATCTCTTTTGAGGGGGTAAAGCAAAAGCTATCTACAGTTGGCTCTGAAGAATGTTTTAAGAGCGTTCGGTGGCATGCAAGAGTAGCCACGATCGCCATGGAGAAATCACATTCAGCTGCAAACATCTTGGATGAATTTAACAGCAAGGTGTCTGAATGGCTGCAACCCAGAGGTCTCAGAATTAGATTTGTTGCCATGGGCAATGGCAGTAGCATAGTCAAGGCCATGGTAGACGGTGGCTATTTCAGGTTCCTGTGTTTGGCACATTGTATCAACCTAGTTGTGCATGACTTTCTCAAAAAAGAAGACATAGTCAGCAACATACTGACCACCTCCAGAAGAATGTGCACTCATTTCAGTCATTCTTTTAAAGCCCAACAGCAGTTGCGGAGTATTCAGCATCCTAATAGAGTACCAGTTAAAGCCCCTAAACAGGAGGTACCAACACGTTGGAACTCGACTTATTACATGTTGCAACGTCTGTTTGAGCAGTACAGATAGATCAATGACTATATCATTCAAAGAAGAGGAGATGCAATTGGGAAAGCTATGATCATGGATGCAGACAAATGGGGCCTAGTCGAATGCCTGACACAGATGCTACCCCCTTTTGAGGTTTTTACACGGGAAGTTATCAAGGAAGACAGTACGATGGGCCAAGCTATCCCGTCATTACATCTGCTACAGGGCTAGCTAAAGAAGGTGTCTGAAAAGTATGAACTTGCAGGTTTGAACAAAAGCCCAGAATGAGATGCCTTTGTTGAGAGCTTAATCTTTCGCTTGGCTTGTAATGCAAGGCTGCAAATCACATCAACTCATCCCTCTGTGCCACACTACTTGATCCACAGTGCAAAAATATTCTGCCCACTTTCATTCCTTTTTCTGAAGGGTATGTTTCAAAATAAAAAGAGGTGGTTGTTGAGCAAGTCTGAGACCTGGAAGAAGAACAGCTGGAACTTAGAGTCCCACTCAACAGTTCCGGGGTGTCACCTTTAACTACCAGAGAAGGCAATCTTGTCTCTCAGCAGCCAACACCCATAACAAGAACACCAGCAACTTCTGCATTGACTTCGTTTCAAGTGGCAGGTCTTAAGTCCAGTGCAGAGACAAAGGAAAAAGAGGTCAAGCAAGTGGAAGCACCAATGACCATGCAGAGGATGTTCCAGGTGCATCTGGATGATCCAAAAGAGGTCTAAGTAGATCAAAACCCATTGATGTATGGGTATGGGAAGATCTGCCAATGTCCAGAGCTCAGCAGGCTGGCAATAAAGTATCTGGCTTGTCCCGTCACCAGTGTGTCTGCTGAGCATGTGTTCAGTGCAGCTGGCACACTTGTTACACTGAGAAGGACAAATCTCTCACCTCAAAACATGGAGAGATTGCCCATCATCAAAATAAACCAACATTTCATACCACATAATTACACTGTTCCTGGAACAGCACAGGAGGAGGAGGGTGGTTGGTCAGAATCAAGTGTGTTAGCTGACCAACTTCTGGGAGAACCACCTGAGGTTGAGGATGAACTCTACCTCCCGGACTGAGTATACCAGTGCCACCATAGAACTTTTTAATTATTTCTTTCTTAGCAAAAAAAATAGTAGCTAGTGGAACATTATGTTTGTGCCAGATTTATGCTGCCCGCCATTTTTTAGTCACATATATGGCCAAATTGAAGTTGAACCAGTGTGCAGCGAAGAAGCTTAGATAATTCCTTAATGACATTGGAGACAATGCCTGACTCACTCGTATGCCTGTCATTTTTCTGCATCACTTAGCAGGGCTGCCCCAGGAGATCATTCACTTACAAGAGTGCCAATACCAAATTGCAATGTATTGCCTGCGTCAAACATACAAATGTATGCCTAACCTATCCGTGGTTGGATTGGCAAAGGTAACTACAACTATTGCAACAATGAGTGAGTGATTATGAGTGATGATTGATTATTTAGGTGGCAGAGAGAGAGGGAGGGAGTTCAGTTAATAGTAAATTTGATTTTGATGAATTGCAATTTTTGGTTCCTTATTGGTGATCCTTTATCCTGAAGGTGATTGGCCTTTACAAACCTACTTAGCGAAAATTTATCTGTATGGCCCACTCCTTTTTTCAGGTTCTTCAGAGACTAGACCAGTCACTTTAGTTAACAAACACAAATCTATACAAAATACTGCAATTCTGTTTCTCTACAAGCAGTACACTACACGTCTATCTTGCTCGGGTAGGGACTAAGATGGAGTTACTCAGAGTCAGGAGGAGGATAAAAGGACTCAGGGTGGGACTCCCTCATCAACAGCTAGGAGAAGGAAGTTATCAACTTCAAAGGGAAACCATGACTGAGAGGCCTAGTACTCAGCTATGTAGAATGGAGAGAGGTGCCTTGATTTGGTAAATGCTGCCAAATGTGCGTGTGTTGCACTGGTGGCAAAAGTGAAACTCCAAGTCCTTCTGTTTTTTGCTCTGCCTCTGACTTTTCTTGGTACACTCCTTATGAAGATTACCTTCTTTCTGTCCTTCTCCTTGACTCTACAATACAGTTTCTGTTTTACAATCTGCAGGCCTTCTCCTCTCATGCACAAGCGAAAGGCAAAAGCTGAGCTCAACACTCCTGCTTACCTACCGGACCGGTTCAGGCAGGCACCCAAGAGTGTGGGACATTCCCAAGGACAATGCAGATGTACCACCCAATTTGGCAATACAGCATCATTTTTCTTTTAACAGTCATAATTTCAGAACTGGGTGGGTTCAATTCACGCCTCTATAATTAGATTTTTTCTAACCTAGAAGAGAGAACATTTAGATCTCTAATAACCTGGGTCTCTGGGGCAGAAGGAGTGTTTGCAATGCATTTAACTGAACTGTGTCATACTCATTCCTTTGTTTCCTTCCACAACAGATTGATAATGATGATGATGTGCTGCTCATCACCCTGCACCCTGATGTATATTGTTTTTGTGTTGTGTTTGTCTTTGCCACACCTTTCCCGAAATCCCCTTTCCCATCCATTCATCAAACCTCTAACGCTCTTCTCACGGGCTGTATGATTTTTTTGGAGCTGTGTCTTAATTTACACCAAATAGATCACACACTTGGTGCAGCGGATGTGGTTGAATGCGACACCAACTCAATGCGGGATCTTCTATTACCTGAGCAAGAGCCCACACCAGCCCCACTTACCCAACCACGCTTAAGTAAGAACGTCATTCTTCAATGTCAACATCATCATTCAGGCTTTTGTTATGCGTAAATAAAACGCTTGCCCTTGTCGACTAAAGAGTACAGACTTTGAGTAAATTTTTCCTGACTTTAGGGTTTCATAACTTTGGATTTCAAATTCCATGCTCACCATTGCTCAGAATAATTTACTATTGCTGTTTTTTGTTATAATATATGGTATTCTTTGATGTGTCATGGTGGTAGTAGTCTGTCCTCAGTCTTTCGAAGGCTGTAATATAAATGTATATATATGACCTACTAACTCTCGGTTTTTCTTTCAAATTAGTTGCTTGTGATCCTCTTGATTAATCCTATATTTAGAAATCACCAAGGTGGGAGTGGGACCTCGTTGTGATGCCTTCCCTGTAGGCGCACTACCCCTACCATAAAGAAGGTGCCTTTGGAAATCCTCCAGTAAGGTGTTGGAAGATTGACAAAGGGAGCAGCCGCCAGCCATCACTTTATGTATTCAGGTAAGATAACTATGGAGTGAAGTTACCTACTTTACTTAGTACGTAACTAACTTGTACTGCAGATGGGATAAGTAATTGTTTATCTATGTTTCTGTAGGCAATATAGGAAATGGCGTATACCCTCTTAACTGGCATACACTTTGAGAAATAGATAAAAAAAAGACAGGCTGCGTGAAAAAGCATCAGTGCAAAGTTAAAGTAAAACACATCAAAACCTTCAGAAATTAAGTGGATTATAAAAGATTTCCCTTTTACTAACATAGATATGACATATAAAACCCACACTCTCCACCCACAACAGGCCCACCCCTCTCCCACATCTTTCCCCATCCTCAACTAATGCCCAAAGTAAATATACAAAAAGAACAATTGATGGACAGAATGCAGAACAATGTCATACATTCACCCCAGTACAGATATATGGGCCTAAATCCATCTTTTTTTGCTCACCATGCCATTCCGGTTTGAACCCAGCCATATGCAAATCAGTCTTGACCCTGCGCCCAATGGGAACAGTCCAGCCCGAACTGCCAGGCCAGGTCCTCCCTGGACTGGAAACAAGCATCCTAGGGCCGGTTTTGGGGTTTCACCCCTTATCAGCCAGGATAGCTTGGCTTCAGTGGCATGGAGAGCACGGGACCCACGTCTGGGCATACCCGTCCCACTCGGGGTAACAAATTCAAAAAGAACAATTAATGGGCAGAATGCAGAACAATGTCATACATTCACCTCAGTACAGAGATCTGGGCCTAAATCCATCGTTTTTTTGCTCACCATACCATTCCAGTTTAAACCCAGCCATATGCAAATCCTGTCTGATGAGGGGTGAAACCCCGAAACTGGTCCTAGGATGCTTGTTTCCGGTCCAGGGAGGACCTGGCTTGGCAGTTCAGGCTGGACTGTTCCCATGAGGCACAGGGTCAAGACTGATTTGCATATGGCCAGGTCTAAACTGGGGTGGCATGGTGAGCAAAAGAATGATGGATTTAGCCCAGATCTCTTAACTGCGGTGAATATTTTGATTTGGTCAGCATTCCGTCCATAAATTGTGTGTCTTTTGCTTCCTTGCCCTAAGTGCGCCGGGTATGCCCAGACGTGGGTCCCGGGCTCACTGTGCCACTGGATTCAAGCTATCCTGGCTGATGAGGGGTGAAACCCTGAAACCGGTCCTAGGATGCTTGTTTCCGGTCCAGGGAGGACCTGGCTTGGCAGTTTGGGCTGGACTGTTCCCATGAGGCACAGGGTCAAGACTGATTTGCATATGGCCAGGTCTAAACTAGGGTGGCATGGTGAGCAAAAGAATGATGGATTTAACCCAGATCTCTTGACTTGGGGTGAATGTTTTGATTTGTTCTGCATTCCATCCATCAATTGTGTGCCTTTTGCTTCCTCGCCCTAAGTGCGCCGGGTATGCCCAGACGTGGGTCCTGGGCTCACTGTGCCACTGGATTCGAGCTATCCTGGCTGATGAGGGGTGAAACCCCAAAACCGGTCCTAGGATGCTTGTTTCCGGTCCATGGAGGACCTGGCTTGGCAGTTTGGGCTGGACTGTTCCCATGAGGCACAGGGTCAAGACTGATTTGCATATGGCCAGGTCTAAACTGGGGTGGCATGGTGAGCAAAAGAATGATGGATTTAACCCAGATCTCTTGACTGGGGGTAAATGTTTTGATTTGTTCTGCATTCCGCCCATCAATTGTGTGTCTTTTGCTTCCTTGCCCTAAGTGCGCCAGGTATGCCCAGACGTGGGTCCTGGGCTCACTGTGCCACTGGATTCAAGCTATCCTGGCTGATGAGGGATGAAACCCTGAAACCGGTCCTAGGATGCTTGTTTCTGGTCCAGGGAGGACCTGGCTTGGCAGTTCAGACTGGACTGTTCCCATGAGGCACCGGGTCAAGACTAATTTGCATATGGCCAGGTCTAAACTGGGGTGGCATGGTGAGCAAAAGAATGATGGATTTAACCCAGATCTCTTGACTGGGGGTGAATGTTTTGATTTGTTCTGCATTCCGTCCATCAATTGTGTGTCTTTTGCAAAGTAAATATACATCATGTCCATGTAAAATTGCCCAAAAATGCCTTGTCGCAATTCCCACCCTCTCCACCCACAACTCCCTCTCACCAAAATAAACATTTTTTAAAACGGCTATTAGAGGGCATTTTCCACGAGGGTCTCCAGATGTTGAATGTGGCCTCAAGGCATGCCATCCTGTGGTCCAAGTGCGCCAGCTTGCACAGCACGCGCTGATGGTTGAGCCAGTCTGAGGGGGCGAGGCAGGCATGGGCCGCTCCAAGATCGTGTGGCCTGGAAGCTGGAGGCACAGGCGGTTGGCTGGTGGAACTGGGCCCAAGAACAGGGGCATGTGCCGGGCAATCCTCGTCCACCAGCCGCTGATACTGTGCCCTTGTGGCCTCCAGCCTCTGCCGCTGGAGTCGGGCTGAGATCTCCTGCCGGGTCAGTGGTAGTGGTGGTAGTGGTGGTGGACCAGCAGGAGTAGCTATATCAAGAAAGAGAAAAAAGACAAATTGTAAAGAATGCTCTGTGCAAACACATGTTTTTTTTTAATTAGATACTTTGCTGGTCCCCTAGGGCCATTGACATTTTTGATGTGATAAGGAAAGTCAGTCACAGGGACATGCTTTTAACACATGCCTCACATAAAAGCACTGACTGTCTGAAATGCGGCAACATACGGTTAAAAAAAGATTGTTTTTTTTTCTTATAAAGGATTTTTTTTAAATGAAACCACACAGACACTTTGGGCCTGATTACGATGTCGGGCGGACTCAGTCCTCGGACTGTCCGAACTCCGGCCGGCGGTCCCACCAGCTAATTACAATGTGACCAAACAGTGTTCGGTCGCATTCTCCCATTTCTCAATGGGAGCTCGCGTTACCGCCATAAACTGGCCGTAACACAAGCACCCATTGAGAAATGGGAGGTGTTGTTCATCTCTGCACGCCGTGGCAGGCACCCACAATGTGCAGGGATCAACAAGGGGGCACCGCTTTCTGACATGGTTTCCATGCTTGGACATGCCGGCATGGAAACCATGCCGGAAACTGTGCATAGGAATCCTAAGGGTGGAAAGGCCCGCCCTTTGGGATTACGAGCCGCTACCGACTGGTCGACGGGCTCCTTTACCCTGTCGGAAGCCAGCCATAATAACTGGCCGGTGTACTTTCCGACTGCCAGCATTATAATGCGGCGGCCTGAAACTAAACCAAGCGGTCAATTATGATACGGCCTGGAAAGGAGCCTTTACAGGCCGCATCGTAATCGGCCCCTTTGTGTGTAAAAAAGAAAGATAAGTGTTTAATGGGTAAAGCATCATCCACTATGAAGTACAAGTATTCTATTCATGTTGTGCTAAATGACTGGAAGCATGCTAGCTAGCACATCGGGTATAAATTTGCTACTCTCTGCAGTCTCTGCAGCTGGGGTAGCTGCAATGGACAAAAAATTATCTTTGATTCCAGTGGCCCTAATCTTCTTCAAATGCCTTTCAATTGCACCCTGATTCCAAAGAGGCAGATGATTAATATGTCACACACGTCATGTATAAAATGCAGATAATAGATATCCTGTCTGCTGTAAGTAGGCGGTGGGAGAAACAATGCACTGCAGTACAGGGAAAGGAATGGGATATATCGATTTTATTGGGCACGTTCATCACAGAGTATCCCATCCAGAAAACACAAAATCCTAGACACTTAATCCCACTTTCCTTCCTGGCCTCACCCTGAAACACAAATTATTGAAATCAGATACATTTGCTTGGCATCAAGGGAAGGAAACCTGATTTAGATTAGAGTTTGGCGGAAGGGTTACTCTGTCGCAAACATGACAGATATCTCATCCACCGTATTATGATTTGTAATACGGCAGGCGGGATATCCGTTATATTTGTGACGGAGTAACCCCCTCCACCAAACTCTAAAAATTAGGCCATTAGTCTGCTGCAGCAGGGTAAGGTACAGGGAAAGGCCGGTTAGGTACGGTAGAGTTTTTGCTATAGAATAGTGGGGGTAGGGGAGGTGGTTCACTGATGATGTAGCTTAGGCTCAGTCAGTCACTGTAGTTGAAACAGAAATCTGATTAAGGTCAAATTTGATCAGGTGTAAATCAATTATGGAACCCATATGAACCACTTGACCTGTAATATGTGGCACATGCCAAAGAATTGTTTTTTTTTTAATGTTTTTGGTAGGCTCAACAGAGCTTAGGAAAAAATAAAGAAGTGCAGTGCTAGGAGGTGACTGAGTGGGCACTGGGAGGGAAGGGAAAGACACCTTGTTTTTGTTTCAGTTTGCAATCCATTGAAAGCTTTGTAAATGCTACATGCACAGAAGCAGATGCACATTGCACAGCCAACACTGCAGTGCCGGATTCAACCATGCTGCATTTGGGTGGGTCTGGCCCATGGGTCCCGACTCATAAAGTGCCATGATTAGGGAGGTCAGCGATGAATGATGATGGGTGGGATCTGCCTCACTTCACAAATACAGTGCGTATACTAGTAACTGTCAAAAGCCAAGCAATGTGACTTACCATTTGCCGTCCCTGCAGCTGCAGAGACTCCCCTTCAGCTGTTACTGGTGCTGCAGCTGGCCCCGTCACTGGTGGTCTGTGAGGCTAGAAAAAACATTACACATTTACCAGATACACCTCCCCCTTTTAATTTTTTTTAAGTAAAATACAGCAGCAACACATGACTACAGTTCAGTTCTCAGTATCTCCTCTTCCATCTAAAATATCACTTTGGGCATTTTGCTGGTTGAAAATGTTAGAAAAGCCAGAAGTCAAGCCAACCGTAATGGAGAGATATTATGACGACTGTGAGTCATTTGAAGTGCAATGAAGGGGTAGAATAAATTGGTCAATAAAGGACATGTGTTTTTTTCTGGCAAATGCATTGGGACCGTCCTCATACTACTTTCCTGCCATGCTGCACTGTCATTGAAACTGCTGGGATACTTATACAACAGAGCATTGGGGGGCGGGGGGGATCACCATAACCATGGCAACTCTCTCGTCAATTGAGCATGAGCAAGAAATAGAAAGCCTTCTCAACAAACAGGCATAGACGAGCTTGCTTTAGTCTGCAAACTCTGCAATCTTCACAGTAGACTACCTAATCTAGGGGCCTATTACGATGGCGGTCGGAAAACCTCCCCAACCGCCATGGTAACGGGAAAACACCACCCGCAAGGCCCGCGACATAACCGCCGGTCGCATTAGGATGTTCCTTGCTCAAAATCCGACCGCGGCGGTCGGATCGCGGGCCTTAACATTGCGGTGGTTGCTGCTGCCCGCAGCACCGCAGCGATGTCCAAATGAGCATGTCCTGCATTTCCTGGCACTGCGTAGCAGGCACTGCAAAGTGCCTGCCACCTGGTACAGGGACATGTAGGGGGGACCATCGGTACCCCCCCAGTGCACCCACACCCCCCACAAAACATTGGGGGCCCGCAACGGGCCCCCGGAATACAGTCACCGCATGCCTTTCCATGGCGGACTGACCGCTGAGGAAAGGCTGGCTACCGCCGGCATCATAATCGTGCCAGCGGAGCCTGCCCTGCACCGCCACCATTATCCCGGTCCTTCTCTGTCCGCAGGGCAGGAGTGCAAATGGCAACCGGCGGAAAAGCGGCGGTCAGAATTTCCCACCGCTGCGGTCACCACCGCCATCCTAATCTGACCAGCGGTTTTCTGGCTTGCGATCGCGGTGGATGTCCGCCGCAGGTCCGGCGGTTGCCACCACTGGCCGGGCGGCGGTCATCCGACCGCCATCGTAATAGGCCCCCTAGTGTCTTAGTCTTACAGTACCAGTCCACATAGTACAAAGTTATGGGAGAGGGACAGCATAACCAAGCAGAAAAAAACGTAAGCTACAGATTAGTACGGACACAGGAGGAAGGCAGCTGCAGAAACAAGAAATATAGAAAAAGGATAATGCAGGGAGGGATAACAAGAATAAACATTAAATAGAACATAGAGCATTTGAAAAAAAGTCACAGTATAAGAGAATGGAGGGAAAACAAATCTAATGTGGAGAGGTAAAAGTTAGAAAAATAAATAATATTAACGAGAACTTACTGAGGCCAGCTGAGCCGTCTGCCATGGCTGCGGAGCTGGTGGTGGCTGTGGAACTGCCACCTGCCACGGCACTGGTAGTGGCACCTTCCTTGACCCAACCCTCTGATGCCCTCTTCTTGCCCTTGGGTGCTGATGTAAGAAATAAAGAAGATAACAAAAATAGATTAGTGGTACAGTTAATCTCTCCTAGAAAATATTTTTTACAGGCAAAGGCAAACACAGTAACATATTGACGTTCTACTTTTCTAAATAAGATTACCTATATTATCGAGTTGACCTATTCCTAATTTCCAAAACCTTACCTAAGCCCTCTTTTGAATTTCCTAAACTACATTTGGAAATACTAACGCATTGCAACAAATGATCTTTGCTTCATAAATGGCACCTCCTCTGATGGGCCAACTCAGTCAGTTTCCCTTTTCAATGCATAGATGCATATTTTGCATACTGCGTCACTGGAAGATTGCTTGGGACTGTTAAAGCTACATAAAAAGAAAGACACAGAGAAGGCTAACTCAATGATATTATATTACTATTACTACCACAGCACCACTATCTTAGTGACAGGATGACAGAGGAGTCAGCATAACTTCTTAAATAGTCACCCCAAGTGAGAGCCTACAGCAATGAGCAGAACTAGGTAGCTCACATGATATTCGCAACGTTACGTTACGTGAACCTAACTTACCTCTGAGTGTGAGCAGCATGCTATTTGAAAAAAAATAGCATTGTAGGATATGCCACAACAAAATTAGTAATAAGGAATTACTAGTACCCACCAAACCCCACAACCTGGATACCCAGCAGGTCGCGCAGATCCCTCTCCTGATCCAGTATATCGGCCCAGCAGTGCATCAGCTGCTGCTTGGTGCGCCGAACCCCAGTACATTGGCAAACGCAACAGTGCACCCTCCCCCACAGCAGCCGAAGCTCCAGCAGGCCCTACCCGACCTACTCCCGGGCTGATGCCTTCTGCCAGCATGGAGGGGAGGTGGCACTGCACAGAAAAATAAAAGTGTGGATACCTCCTCCTTGCTAAAAAAATGGCACCAAGCTGCATCCCCTGGCTGCGCAGACACCCACAGTGTGTGGTTCTCTGCACCCCCTGCACTTGCGCCACCATGACGCTGGGCGGAATGCAAAAAAAGAGAAAGACAGGAGAAAGAGAAAGAATAGAGAGGAAGAAATTAGAAAGTTAGGGCAAAACTAATAAAAGTCACAGAAAATAAAAAATAGGTGAAAATACAGACACTAAGGAAATAAATGTAAAACAGGGGAGGATAAATTGGATAAAGTAAGGAAGGCAAAGATATAGTAAGGACTGAAAAGTAGGCCGAGCACCATGCACCATGCACAGAATAGGAGAAACAATATGGGCGTACGTGGGGGCGTCCGTGTAGTGCCGTTTGTGCTCACGTTGCTGCATGGAGCACGCTGTTGGCACCAATCAGCGCAAATGGGTGGCCGAACACAACTCCGCCCGTTTGCGCAGAGTTAGGCGGAGTTCACAGAGGTTTTTCCAATCCGTGGAATTCCGAGTAGGGGAATTCCACAAACTCCGCCTACCCCTAATGTTTACCTTTGCACCACTGCAGGCAGTGCCCTTCTCATAGGCTGTGCATCCTCATTATCATCATCATCAAACGGTGCTCTACTTTCAGTCAGGCCTGCTGTGTAATGCACATGAGTAACTACAAAAAAATGCCTAGCTCCTTTAGGGCCACTGTCAAGAAATAAGCGCCTTTAAATTGACAATCTCAATACATTAAAATTCCATTTGAGTGTGTGTTAAATTAAGTTATTATTATCATAGTCACATGTATACAAGGTGGGTATCCAGGCTTCAAGTGCAGATTAACAAAACATTTTCACGCATGTGGATGAAATGCCTTTTGCATCCTTTTTGTTGATTGTTTCCTTTTATGACACATTTGTAACATTTTGTCATGTTGATGCATTTAATATTAGCCAAGGTTGAACGTTTGATTATAGTTATGTTGATATGATTACTATTCATCATGGTGGAGACTACGTAATTTGTCGTTTTGTTTTTTTCAATTTTGGGTATGATGGAGACTTTGACTGATCATGACAGCATGTTTTTATGTGATGGGCGCTGAAATGATACATGCAAGAAGGTGATGGGCAGGGGGGACGTGACTCTTTAGTTATTGCTCCAATTGCCTGACCCCTTCTGCCCCTAGTACATTGCTCTGAAAGAGACAAGCACAAGATTATAATATTTTATGTCTATTTGGACTGAACCACTATAATCTATAATTATAATCTGTAATCTATGTTTCTGTTGGTTCACCGAAGGCCGCAGATGACACACAAATGTGGAAGTGACAATGTGATATAAAGACACGCTCACCTGCATAATAGTCCTTTCCCCTTTGACAAGGTTATGACTGCCAGTGAAATACAAGCAGAGGTTGATACAAAATGGCAACTGAAACATGGTACAAGTTGATGACGTGAAATGTGAGGGGAATGGCTGGTCCATCAAAACGATATACAATCCATTTGTTTATTGGATTCAGAGGCATGTATTGCATGATGTATCCCTGGAAAAGTTCCTACGCAAGGTGGCATACTTATTGCTATTGGATAACTCCATATTACCACTTTGGCGTGGTGACTACAATTATGTGGCTGACAACTAATTAGATAGGTCATACTCAACCCTACCTAATATAGTTATTAGGAGACAGGCAAATGAGGCTAAAGAGTGAATGTCTAGCTAGTAGAAGCAAGATCTCTTGCATTCAACATACCCACATAAAACAGAGCCTTTGCTCTATTACCCTATGTGTGGTGTACACAAAAAAATAGATACATTTCTACCCTCACAAAACCTAGTTCTCTAATGCTGAATATTTGTGTAGAACACTGTTGGACCATTCCGCTGCTACTAGATTGGGGTAGATAGCCCACTTGTATACCTACGTAGTGGTTGCAGGTTGTGGTACTACATGCTGTGGTCTTTAGTGTTACAATGAGGCACTCTGTTATTAACTACTATTAAGAAAATGAAGGGACAGTGGGTAACTCGGAAACTGAATGGGAGACATTCAACGTAGTGCTAAGAGGTATGTATCAGAGGAACAATGTGTGATAGAAGAGCATTATTGAAAGGTAAAAGAGATAGCACCAACATGCGCATCCAAGAAAAAGAAGCTGTGACTGATCCAAAAAGCAGAAATAGGTTATCAACTTTGAAATAAAAATACGATAAAGAGATGCATAGACTGTAATGTTTAGACTGCTAGGAGTTTACTGCTAGGCAACATATGAAAGACAAAAGTCAAGCAGGCTCATGGCACATCACCTAGCATTGGAGTTACAACAATTACCTTGGACAACACTGAAGAGCGATGATGGGGAATTGCACCATACACAGACAGAACTAAATACAATTTTGCTAAGTACTGCACTACGCTATACGGAGCACCACCTGAACTGCTTAATGACCACTGGTTGAATTGCTTAGGTGGCTTACTCTTTCCCACAATTTCTATTAGAGAACAGGGGACCTGATTTAGAGTTACTACATCACAAACATGACATATATGTCCATCCGCCTTATTACAATTGCATTTTATGCTATATAAGAAATTGGATCACTAAAGAATAATAACAACCCTTTTCAGGGTGAACTCTTAAAGTCACTAAATTCACCTGGGATCAACCCCATGGTAGCTGTGACACAAAGCAGACAGGCTTAACTCAAAGTCAATGTGTTAAGTTTTTATACAGTACCAAAACAGTAATGAAGTCAAAATGCAAACCAATAACAAAAACTAAATTAGAAAAATTGAGTAAACATTGATATACAAATGACATCAAAATGACAAAAAAACAATTAGGAGAATCGGAGATACGAAATTTTGAAGTTTTAAGTAAGAATAGGGCCAAGAAACAAAAAAGTGGCAATCAAAGTGCCAGGACCTTAGAGTAATTCAACGCTGACCACGATGGAGCATGGGTTGAATACACCAACCAGGATCGTCCTGGTCAAAGACTTTACCTCATGAGTTTATTTATTTAAGTCCCAATCAACCACAGGAGTAAACTTCCAAAGCCCCCCGGACCTCAGAGGAGACATTCAGAGACTCATAGAGTGTCAGGCAGAGGTCAAACAGCCGGTCTTGTCCAGGTCTAGTTGCCACTGGTCAGATTGGCAGTTACAAGATAAAGCCCCTTGTAGCTTGTTGTATCTCTGTAGCTTTAACAGGACATCAGACGTATGCCTTACCATTCCCAAGGAGTCCACTTCTTCACAAGAGATACCAAGTCCAGTCCTCCAGGTCTCTTCCTAGATCATAGACCGCAGTTTCAGTCCTCTTCTGAACTTCCTCAGGTCCAGGAGTATTCTGTAGTGGGTGCTTGGAGAGGCCACACTTATGCCTGGCATGAGCAAGTGAGTGGAATAACTCCTGGGCACACCCTAACCAATTGGATAAAGGTTCTCGGGGTCAACCCTATCCACTTTGTGCATTTTCAAAATGACGGAATTCTTCAGCCACACTAAATTTGGGCTTTGCATTCTCCCACTTCTAACACTAAAATCGAGTTTGTGGCAGTCACTGTTCTCCCAATAAACATGGAGGCAGACGTCTGGTAGAACAAAGCAGGGTTTCCAGCAACCAGACAGTAGATGCACAAGAATTGTTTTGACATCCTGTTTCCCTTTCTTTCAAATGTGCCCCCAGTGTTATACGTAAAAACCCAGCAGACCTGTCAAGCAGCATTTGACATTCATGCAGTATTTAGCAGTGTAATGACAAAAAGGATGCTCGCCACCCCATCCTGCATATTCTGCCAGGTTCAGAGGAGTCATCTTTGCCCATTCAGGTCAGCCCATTGGTTGCTCCTAGGAGGCACTTCACACCTTTTTCACATATATTCAAATGCTGATTAATGGCTTGCAGAAGTGGGAGAGCAAATGCAAATTTAGCCTCCAGGAACTGCAGGCACTAGTAGGCCTCAAGCCATTTTTGCACTGCGACTGTAATGTATGGCACAATGGTGCTGCAGTCCAGTGGTGACATTTGACTTTCAGATTCTTGGTACATATTATACCAAATGCTAGGGACTTACAGGCAAATTAAATGTATCAATTAGGAATATGCCAATTAGACCATGTTTAAAGGGGGAGCACTTTCACTTTACTAATGGTTAGCAGGGATACATGCACAGAGGTCTAACACCATCAAAAATATATAGTCCAGCAAAAGGCGAAAAATAAGGGGTGACCACACAGAAAAGACAGGTATCCTACATCCTATGCACTTGTAATAAGGCAGGCAGGATAGCTTTCAATTTTGTGACAGAGTAACCCAAATGCCAAACCTAAATCAGTCCCAGACACCAGGGATGAAAGCTCTATCGACTGTACAGGATGTTAAACATGAAACTGAACTTGTGACTAAGAATAAAACCCCTGGTTAAGATGAATTTCGGGTCTACTTCTATATAATATATGAAGAGCTCTTCTCCCCTAGATACTTTGGGGTCTCTAGCTCGGCCTAGGCAATTGAAAAGACTCCCCAGACAACATGCAAAGCGATCATAGTGGTATTGCCATACCCTGATTGGGATCGATCAGATCGGACCTTGAATAGCCCTCTTTCTGTGCTGAACATAGAACAGATATAAACTTGAGAAACAATGCTAGCAAATTGGATATTGCCATTGCTCTATAATTTGGAGCAGCATGATTGAAATGGGGAGCTCAGGAAAGAATACATCATCTAATTTAAGTAGACTGATACACATGATGATAGCCCTGCCAGACACCAGGGAGTTGCATTGTGACATATGGAAAAAGTACATCTATGCTAAGAGCTAACCAGAGGTGGCAATCCTTCAGAGGAAGACAGTGTCCTCATTGTACAGTCAGGCAGCAGGTTGCTGGATTCCATGCTCAGACTGCAGCTGGATGTTCTTACGACACAGTTCGCATTAGTGTTTCTGTTGGTGCGATCATTTGGAGGATCTTTGGGAGGGTAGGCAGTGGCAGAACTGCAGAGTTCTGCATTGGATGAAAGACGTCATAGTTGTGCTTCATCCGCAAGTGCTTATCCGGCACCATATGTTAGAAGACAGGGGCATGCCCAAGCATTATGAATTTCCCTTTCCGTGATGGTGGTCAGTCTAAAGTTTTCTGCCTAAGGTTTGCAATCCAAGATGAAGTTGAGTCCTTTTTCCTGTGATCTCAGTTCTTGTTTGAATATATAAAGGAAACATAAACAAATGATGGATGGATCCAGAAAGATGGTGCTTTCTTTCCTAGTCATCTGTGGCTGGATGCATGTGCTCAGCCTCGGCTCACACAGGTAAACGCTGTGGGGCGGTGAGGTGGGACGGGGCGGGGCGAGGTTGGGATAGTGGAATTCGACATACGACGGGAATGTGAAAACTAACTAAATAAATAAATAAAACCACTTACCTTGCGCATGCTGCATCGCCAAAGTCTGCAATGCGGCAAGCGCAAGGTAGGCTGTTTTATTTATTTAGTTAGTTTTCACATTCCCGTCGTATGTCCAATTCCACTACCCCCCCACCCCGCCCCACTCCGCCTCACCGCCCCACAGCGTTTACCTGTGCGAGCCACTGCTGCATGTGCCTAGTGAGCTATAGAACGCTTAATTATCTGGCACTATTTTGTTTGAATTACTGGTCCACTGTTTGAGTGACACCTAATAAATATGTGGTTGAACGAAAGGTGTGTGGGCCTTGAGTTTTATGTTATGAAGGGGCCCCATGGGGATATCCCTAATCATTGACTCTAATTTCACATTTCCGTCTAATCTTACGGCTAAAACCTCTCACTATCCTTGGTGTGAAAAGCTTATAACGATTCCTGTGCCTCGGATATACTTTAGTCTTCACAAAGGAGTAAAAAAAAAGTCAAATAAAGAGGGATAATTATTATGTGATTTTACCAGCGTGGGCAGATTAAGTGCAGACATGGAACCTGGAAAGTCGAGCCATAGCAGGTTTGGTTAATTTGCATAAATGGTAGTGGATATCATCTTTAAACCTTTGTTTAAGACACATTTTTTTAGGTGCAGCTTGACAGTGCAGCTGTCTGCTAGCCTAATGTTACCAATGCTTTCAAATATACATAAAATGGACTTTGGCTCCACCGAGAGGTGTATTACCCGCTCACCTCTTGTTATTGGCTGTTTGAGCCATCATTCTGCATCCTATGAAGTGCTTCTATTGCCATACATGAGGGACTCTTTTACATCTCAAAGCTATAATCAGTCATCACACATTAAACTGTTTATCTCACAGATGCACTGTATACAGAAAATAATTGTTTTTTTGTTTATATTTTCTCACTGATGCAGGTTTTTATGATGCTTTAGTCCAGTCTATTAGCTTTGCCAATGCTAATTAATCCAAGATAAGTCATTCTAAGCGAGAAAGAGGGTAAGAGTGAGTTGTATGTACTCTCACTTGAACATAAAGATCTCCGTGTATGAGATGCACTGATTCCTTCTGCTAGGTATTACCCTGCAGCCGAATACAGCTGCATTTAGCAACGTCAGCATTTAGCACCGCTTTTGAACTACTGTGCATCCCACAGTGGGGTGAACTATTGGACAATCGTAAATAGGTTTGCAGAGCTATTTGCTGCCCCATTAACTGTTATTGTGAGGAATTATTTGAATGTAGTTTTTATAGCTTCATAGTCCATTTACTCTGCCCCCATAGGGCATTTTTATTGTCAACGGACCTTAATTTCCTCCATCAAAACTTGACGCCATCATATTATGTTAACACACGAAAATCAGAAAGCGATTATTAAACTAACCATAGCTACCGGTACTGCAGTCACCCAATCATTTTTGAGAGTGTAGTAGATTATGATAGAAGAGCGGCTCCTCTTTCGTTCAGCTCGTGGAAAGTGCATTGAGGAGCCACTTTAAAGTGGCTAGTTTAGATTCTGATTGGCTCACTGAATCTCTAGGGTCCCCACTCTGCTCCTATGTCCTTTCAATAAGCTGACAACAACACTAATGAGAAGAATCCAAGAGTGAACAGATGACGAGCGAAGCAAGTGGGTAAAGGTGTGTAACGATCTCAATGTGAGCTACAAGGCTTAGCTTCGAATTTTGCCATGACCACCTCGACCTATCAGCTTTCTGAAGTCCAAAACATGATTGAACTGCTTAGAAAATAAATCTGTCCTATTTTTCTACATCTTAGACAGTATTCAATTTATGATGTATGGTATAAAAGGAGTTTATTTTTCACCTATGTTTTTTCCAGATGAGCAACTGGTTGAAATGTACCAATCATTTATATGCACTAAATATTATACATCGATTTCTGCTCAAAAGCAAATCTATCTATCTATCTATCTATCTACTATCTATCTATCTATCTATCTATCTATCTATCTATCTATCTATCTATCTATCTATCTATCTATCTATCTATCTATCTTTCTATCGATCTATCCATCACCTATCTCTCTCTCTCTCCCTCCCTCTCTCTCTGTCTCTCTCTCTCTCTCTCTCTCTATATATATATATATATATATATATATATATATATATATATATATATATATATATATATATATTATCTACTGGCGGTCGCCAGTAGATAGTTATAGTTAGGATCTATTATCCATAGGAAATCCGTAACATTCTATTCCCAATAACTTTGGCGTCGTTTGACGAATCATCCTGAAATTTTCAAAACTAGTGGGGCACTCCGGTCCGCTCCTGTCTTGAAAGTTTCGGGGTGATTCATCAAGCGAGGGCCGAGAAAAAAGGGGGGTCCCAAAACGTGTTTTCTCCATGTTTAGCCACGGCTACAGCCCAAACTGCTGAACGGAATTACACCAAATTTGGCAAAAAGGTAGCGCTTGGTTCAGAAAGCGACCTTTTTTTTAAATGGTGTAAATCCGTTCAGTAGTTGCGGAGAAATTCAAAAAATAAGAGTGAAAAAATCAATTTCCCATAGGAAACTTTATGCAAGGCTACAGCAAAAACTGCTGAACGGAATTACACCAAATTTGGCAAAGAGGTAGTGCTTGGTTCAGAAAGCACCCTTTTTAAAAATGGTGTAAATCCGTTCAGTAGTTGCTGAGAAAATCCAAAATAAAAGTTTCGATATCTATGGCCGCGGTGGATCCGCGCACCCTCCCGACCACGAGCTGCATGCTAATTGGCTGTCAACACTCCAAACCAGGAAGTGTTGGCAGCCATCTTGTTCCTCGGCAAAAAGGGGGCAGGGTAGAAACACCCTGACCCCCTAGGCCTGCTCAGGGCCCAAACAAAAATGTATGTTTTTTTAAAAATCGGCAAAAAACACGCTGGGTGCGCGGATCCTGCCGATAAAAAAAAAAAACGAAGCGCGGGCTACCGCGCTTCGTCGTTAATTGGCCCCCGGGTGGGCCAAGTCCCCGGGGCATGCGGGGGGTTAATAATAATTATATGGGGGGCTTCTAAGGCCCCTCCAAGCCCCGGGGACCGCCACCCCCCGGGGCTTTAAACAAAATGGTGCAGGAGGGCTCTCAGCCCTCCTGCAGCCCTGGGGACCGCCACCCCCCGGGGCTTCTTTTTTTAAAAATAATATACCTGTGTGGGGGGGCTCGAGCCCCCCCACATGCCCCGGGGACCGCTACCTCCCCGGGGCACTAAAAAAAAATGCTAATTTGGTGGTCCGGGGATGTCTTTTGAGATGTCATCAGTGATGTCACTGACCATGTCATGAGTGATGTAATATGTGACGTCATCAGCAGTGCATTGCGGGGGCGCGAGTTATAGTTAGCTGAACTAACTATAACAGGGGAATTTCACGGGTTTTGTACGAGTGCAATGTCCAACTAACTATAACTGTCCCTAAAACCTATGGTTTTTTCAGTGAATTTGTAAGGTTTTTAAATGCTAATTTCTAACTATAACGTGCCCGAAACCTATGGTTTATTCAGTGAATATACATATATATATATATATTCACTGAAAAAACAATAGGTTTCAGGGACGTTATAGTTATAAATTAGCATTTAAAAAACCTTTGAAATTCAGTGAAAAAACCACAGGTTTTCAGGGACGTTATAGTTAGTTGAACATTTCACTCGTACAAAACCAGAGAAATTCGGCCGATATAGTTAGTAGAGCTAACTATAACTCGTGCCCCCGCAATGCACTGCTGTTGACGTCACATATTACATCACTCATGACATGGTCAGTGACATCACTCATGACATCACTGATGACATCTCAAATGACATCACTGATGACATCACTGATGACATCATCCAGTGAATGTGTGTTTCTGTAAAGTTTAAATATGTTTTATATATATATATATATGCCAAGGTGTATTGAAGAATGAGTGGGTGTATAAGTGTCTGAATGGATGATTTAGTAGGTGCGTGACTGATTGTGTAAGTGACTGATTAAGCGTATCTTACTGAATGCATGGGTTATTGAGTAAACTGTGTAAATGTCTGTATCAGTCTGTCAGTTGGTGGATAAGTGCTTGCATGGGTTGGTGAGTAGCTACATGACTGTCTATATGGGTTATTGATTGGTTGTCTGAGTATCTGTATGGGTGCCTGAGTGTCTGTGTGAGTGGGTGGGGGTGGGTGACTCTGTGCATAGATGTGTGAGTGGGTGATTCACTGGGTGTATGGGTTCAAGAGTGCATCTGTGAAGGGCTGTATGGGTGGGTGAGTGTGTGTATGGGTGTGTTGGTGAGTGAATGGATGTCTCAGTGGCATATGTGTGAGTAACTACATATGTGAAAGGTCGTATATGTGAGTGTTGGAGTTTATAAATGACTATACATGAGAGTGAGTGATTGTGAGAGTGGCTGTATGGATGAGTGTGTGCTTGTATCAGTGATTGTATAAAAGAGTAAGTATGTGTTAGTATTTGTATAAATAAGTACGGTGGTCTCTGTATAACTGTATAGGTGAGTAAATTGGTGTGATTGATTCTTTGCATGACTGAGTATGTGTGTGAGTAAGTCTATGGATGAGTGGTGGTGTGAGAGTGTATGTATAGGTGTTTGAGTGCATATGATAGTGCTTTATTGATGAGTGACTGCATGTATGAGTTACTGTATGGGTGAATGAGTGGATGTGTGTGTGTAGACCTAGGAATCACTGAGCAGGTATGTACTTACTGCTATTTGTTTGTCTATGATTTCGATATTGGTAGTCTGTATTTTAGAGTGGGTGTTTAAAATGTTTTATTAGGGTGTGAGGAGGTGCATCAGATTATCACATGGATGATGTCATCAGTGATGTCATTTGAGATATCATCAGTGATGTCATGAGTGATGTCACTGACCATGTCATGAGTGATGTAATATGTGATGTCATCAGCAGTGCATTGCGGGGGCGCGAGTTATAGTTAGCTCTACAAACTATAACGGCCGAATTTCTCTGGTTTTGTACGAGTGAAATGTCCAACTAACTATAACGTCCCTGAAACGTGTGGTTTTTTCAGTGAATATATATATATATATATATATATATATCAAGAAACAAAGGTTGCCCCACTGAAGCCGTCACACACAAAGGGAATAAACACACGCTGCCACAGGCGGTTGCAGAAACAGCGCTCCCACCTCGCTTACTGTTATGAAGCCAAACGCGTTTCGAGTATCACTGTACCCTTGTTCACTGGCAAAATTCCCGCTTTCCATTAATGCACGGAGTCAGCAAAACTGTGGTGGGACAGTGATTTATTAGCTGCACAAGTCCCGCCCCAATGGGCGTCAAAGTGGCTTTATGGTCAAAGTAGTCCACATAATAGATGCCACACTTGTAGTCCCATAACACCCCAAGTGGGTATTTGCATATTCCGTTATGTTCCAGGCATGAATGGATTCAATCCTTAGTAGGTAAAGCGATAAGCAGGTTCGTTGCAATACATTCCAATATGAACCTGTGGCTCAGGTTCCCTTTGTTCTGCACCAAGCTCGAGTTTGCGAGCATTGAAGATCCGCCATTCAGGCGGCGGGACGGCTTTGCGGCTGGACAGGCCGCTAAACTTCAAGAAACAAAGGTTGCCCCACTGAAGCCGTCACACACAAAGGGGATAAACACACGCTGCCACAGGCGGTTGCATAAACAGCGCTCCCACCTCGCTTACTGTTATGAAGCCAAACGCGTTTCGAGTATCACCGTACCCTTGTTCACTGACAAAATTCCCACTTTCCATTAATGCACGGAGTCAGCAAAACTGTGGTGGGACAGTGATTTATTAGCTGCACAAGTCCTGCCCCAATGGGCGTCAAAGTGGCGTTATGGTCAAAGTAGTCCACATAATAGATGCCATACTTGTAGTGCCATAACACCCCAAGTGGGTATTTGCATATTCCGTTATGTTCCAGGCATGAATGGATTCAATCCTTAGTAGGTAAAGCGATAAGCAGGTTCGTTGCAATACATTCCAATATGAACCTGTGGCTCAGGTCCCCTTTGTTCTGCACCAAGCTCGAGTTTGCGAGCATTGAAGATCCGCCATTCAGGCGGCGGGATGGCTTTGCAGCTGGACAGGCCGCTAAACTTCAAGAAACAAAGGTTGCCCCACTGAAGCCGTCACACACAAAGGGGATAAACACACGCTGCCACAGGCGGTTGCATAAACAGCGCTCCCACCTCGCTTACTGTTATGAAGCCAAACGCGTTTCGAGTATCACCGTACCCTTGTTCACTGGCAAAATTCCCGCTTTCCATTAATGCACGGAGTCAGCAAAACTGTGGTGGGACAGTGATTTATTAGCTGCACAAGTCCTGCCCCAATGGGCGTCAAAGTGGCGTTATGGTCAAAGTAGTCCACATAATAGATGCCATACTTGTAGTGCCATAACACCCCAAGTGGGTATTTGCATATTCCGTTATGTTCCAGGCATGAATGGATTCAATCCTTAGTAGGTAAAGCGATAAGCAGGTTCGTTGTAATACATTCCAATATGAACCTGTGGCTCAGGTCCCCTTTGTTCTGCACCAAGCTCGAGTTTGCAAGCATTGAAGATCCGCCATTCACAACCAGTTCCTCAGAAGTTTTTCAAATTTTCCGGAAGAATTGGAAGATTCTGAAACCAGACAATATTATAGGGCCTCACATCCCACAAAATCCTCTTATGACATACAGAAGAGGTCCTGCTCTAAAAGATCAGTTGGTGAGGAGCCATTTCATGAAGGGCCCTAAAAAGAAAGATATGATAACAGGATTCTATCCATGCATGAGCTGCAAGGCTTGCAAAAACAGTAAAAAAGTAAAGGAATTTCATATTCCAGGCAGGAAAACCAAAAGAAAAATCAACAAACTTATGAATTGTAATTCTGAATTTACAGTATATTGCTTGACTTGTCCATGCGAAATGAATTACGTTGGAAGTACAATTCACCCAACAAAAAAACGAGTCCTCGAGCATATGCGTGCCATTAAAAATCGGGATACCACGTATCCCGTGGCGCGCCATTTCCAGGAGAGACATAAATCCAATCAAAATCTTTTGAAGTTCTTCTGTGTAGACCAGGTCCCTAAGGAAGAGAGGGGAGGCGACAGAACCAATTAAACTTAGAAAGTTGGAATCTAAATACATTGTGGAGTTACAGACCAAGACTCCATTGGGCCTCAATAATGAGGAAGAGTTATGGGTTCACATTCCGTAAACTCATAATGAATTGGGATAGACTGATATCACTGTATTAATATCGGCACTTTGGAGATCATAAGGGTTAGAATGAATTGACAGAGCAGGAAATAGAATTGGTTACAATGAATTGATAGAACATGAATTGTAATGATACAGAGCGTCATGAGTATTGGCATTTCATAAGGTTCCATTAATAACAAAATGTACAGCATTTACTTTCTTGAACGAACTGTGGTAGAAGTGTTTTGGGAAGATTGCCCATCCAGGGCTTGATTCGAGGGAACTCATGAACATTTAGAGACATGGTTATACAAACCATTGAACCATAGAAAGATGGCTGTTAAGGGAATC
This sequence comes from Calotriton arnoldi, assembly GCA_963921515.1. Taxonomy (NCBI): domain Eukaryota; kingdom Metazoa; phylum Chordata; class Amphibia; order Caudata; family Salamandridae; genus Calotriton; species Calotriton arnoldi. Next base: position 570,270 of record CAWUFW010004238.1, read on the forward strand.
ATGCTTTGTTTTGTACAATCTAAAGATATATATATTTTGATCTACAACTGAAAATGGTTTGTGAGAGCATGGTTTTTAAAGGGAGCTATAATTATGATTTATCCAGAAGATTTAACTATTTATAAAATGTACTAAACTGAATTGTGAGATAAACCTAAAGTTATATGCCCTAGAACGTTTTGCCCATTCAGGGCTCAATATGGATGCGGGGTAATACTGACGCATGTACTAAATAAAATGGTTCTACGTACATCATTAGTACCATTGAAATATGGCCGCCATGAAAACCATGCCGTGCTCTGTTATATATACAAGAATGACCCTTTTCACTTTTTATTTTTTACAACCGAAATGAACTGCTTCCTTTCTTTATGTCTACTAATAGGTTTAAGTTAAAAATTGTGATTTTGTTGACCCCACCGACATTGACAAAGGCGTGTAGCCGAAATGCGTCTGTCGGGTGTTTTGTCGTGTGGCAAATACATTTTGGAAAATACATTCTCCAGTGTGCGCCTCGTTTATGACCGGGAAGTGAAGGTCATCTTCTGGGAATATATATATATATATATATATATATATATATATATATATCTCTCCACCACAAAATGCCGGTAGCTCAGGGCTTTGCCTCGCGGCGGTCCATCGTGAAAACCGGCGTTTTCAAAATATATAAAACCAACCCTTTCTTCCAAGAAAAAGGTACTCCGGACACTCCAGGATGCTTGTGATATTTATTTAGCAACAAGAAGTCACACACCGACGCCGTTTCGCCGTTAAGGCTTGTTCACGGTGAAGCTAGCATTGTTACACTTCCGTTTACATACTTTCGTTCATAACAATGAAAATAGGACTTACGCAATCTATGGTCCACATCACATTTGTCCGCCATCTTACCATGGCTAAGACTGTTTGTACAGGAATTTGCATTCAAATAGCAAAGTCATAAATACTCATTTTCATTACATCATATAAATTATAGATGTAAAGTCCATATACATATCCTTCATATGGTTATTCATGCAGCAGTTATTATATCTGATTTCATGATTTAGCTACGTTAATGATATACTTCTTGAAATCCCACAAACTACAAAATATGTCTGTGTATGAATCCACATCACATAAAACAATGTAAAATATCATAATTCTCAAAATAATCCAGCCCCAGTGGGCGTTCTTATTCCTTAATATAACGCAGTGTTGCCCCAGTGGCCCATAATACAATCATGAATTCATTAAAGTTCATAATGACAGTATTCCTTATGTTCTTCGACGTCCCACGATTGCATGAAAACCATTACGAAATGTGTTGATTTATTCAGTAACCCGGAATGCATAGTCCTGATAACAAAACAAAAACAAAAACAAGTGCAAAAAAAGGATTTTTAAAACCTGCTTATCATTCTAATCTAAAAAACATTATTTACATTTAAAATCATGTATCAGATACAGTTAGGAAGTCTGATTTATCATTTTCTCCATTGTTATATTTTTAACCTGATCATAAATAATATTCAATGATGCTACGGGTCAAACAACGGATTATTACCAACCTAAGTTCATTACACATCAAGTCATCCTAGATGTATTGCCAGTTCTTCACTGGAATTCAGACCTGTGGGCATTAATGTTTCGAAATCTATTATATATTTAGATTCTAAAACCCGTAATTGACGCTCTCTGTCTCCACCACGTCTTTGAGGTTTTACAGCATCTAAGATGACAAATGCAAGTAATTTATCATTCTGACCATGCATTGACTTGAAGTGGCGGGCTACAGGGTACTGTTCATTATTGTTCCTTATTGCCCTCTTATGCTCAAGTATACGTTTTTTCGCCCTATGTTTGGTACTTCCTATGTAGAATTTTTTACACGGGCAAATTAAACAGTAAACACAAAACTCTGTGTTACAATCAAAACTGCCCTTAATTAGGAAGTCCCTACTACTATTGGGCACTCTTATTTTAGTACAATTTTTACTGTTAATACAGGCTTTACATTGCATACAACAAGAAAAGCCCGTATTATTGGCCTGTTGGTCAATTCTAGACTTAGATGTTATTTGGTTCCGGCTAAGCTCATCTTTAAGGGACACCCCCCTTCTGAATGTTAATAGGGGTACTTCATGCAAATATTTATCCAAAATAGGATCAGTTTTCAGGATATGCCAATTTCGCTTGAAAATTTTGCGAACTTGAAATGCTTGATTAGAGTAGGTGGTTATAAACCTAACCTGTGATTCTACTTGACTAGGTTTCGGTTTTGGGTTTAAAAGAGATACTCTTTCCAGTTGGTCCACTTTAGTCACAGCTGTTTGTATCACTTTCTGGGTATACCCCCGCTCTCTAAATCTGTTGCACATAACTACCTTTTCCTTCTCAAATTCCATTGCCGTACTACTGTTTCTTTTGGCCCGAATAAGTTCACCATAAGGTATGCTTTGAATGAGGCTATATGGATGAGCACTAGATGCAAATAACAAGCTATTCCCCGCAGTCTCTTTTCTGTGGAGTTTGGTTACAAGATGATTATTCTGTACCATTACCTCCACATCCAAGAACACTATCTTGTTACTACTAATCTGAGAAGTAAGTTTTATATTCAAATTGTTGTTATTAAGGGTCTGAATAAAAGCTTCTACACTGTTTAGATCTCCCCGCCATATCAAAAATATGTCGTCAATGAATCTTGACCACAAAATTACATGTTCACCATATTCCTCAAAGCAACAGGACACTTGCTCCTCCCACCAGCCCATGAAAAGATTCGCATAGCTGGGGGCGAAGCAAGTGCCCATTGCAGTACCTTGCAATTGCTTGTACAGTTTGTCATCAAAATAGAAAAAGTTATTTGTTAAACAATATGTGATCATCTCAATTAACATTTCAGTATGGAATAATAACGAGATTGATCTTGCTCGCAAAAAATGTCGAATAGCCTGAATTCCCAAATCGTGTTTGATTGAGGTGTATAAACTTGTCACATCTAGTGTGACAAGTAAAAACTCTTGATCCCATTGTAAACCATCAATCATATTCAAAAAGTGCATGGTGTCTTTTAAATACGCTGGTAAAGCAGCTACAAAAGGTCTTAAATAAAAATCAATATACTTTGATGTCATTTCCAATTTAGAGCCCATAGACGAAACTATGGGCCTTCCTGGGGGTTAGATGAATCTTTATGTAATTTGGGTAAAAGATACAATATGGGCGTCTTAGCATATTTACGGCTCAAACTACCATATTCCTCCCAAGTTAATAGTCCCCTGTCCTTCCAATCACATAACATTTCCTCATATTTCACATTAGATGATTCTACTTCATTCACATTAACCTCTTGATAGCATAATAAATCAGTCAGCTGACGTAAACCTTCTGCAATATACTCTTCTTTACCCCAAACAACCACGTTCCCCCCCTTGTCAGATTGTCTGATGACAATTGAGGGGTCATTTTTCAACTCATCAATAGCTTTAATTTGCATTGCAGTAAGGTTACGCTTTGCTTGTTTATCTTTGATGTACCGTATTTTTTCCAACTCTTTAACCACACTCTTTTCAAAAACATCCAGTACCTCACAATGTACCATTGGTATAAACTTTGACTTAAGTCTAAAGCCACTCGGACATGCATTGTCAACAGTAATATCCAAATTCATCAAATTGAGATATGGATCTTCATGATGTTCAATGTTCTCATCTAACTCTGCAAGTGTGTGCAGTGTTGTTACATCAGATATACTTACAGATTCACGGCTATCAATTACACTCTCGGATCTAACACTTAGGGGTCGATTCCGATTCGGGCCGGAAAAAGCACCGACCGACTCGGAGCCGGAATTAATTCCGACCGACACGTACCTGTGGCGCCCGACACGCCAAGTACGATGCAAGGCGTGCAAAATCCGACCGACACGTACGGAACCCAAGCCGAACGACCGAGCCGCACGGAAAACAGCAATCCGGCCGGAAAAACACGCGAATCGAACCGACCGACACGCACCCGGAACAAATCCAACCGAAACGTACACGCGAACTCCAAACTGCAAAGTACGATGCAAGGCGCGAAAACCACGACCGAGTTGTATGGAGGACAAGCCGTATGACCGACACGCATACAAAACCGAGCCGAAGTAACACAAAACACCGCGACCGACGCGTACGCAGCATAGAAAACTGCACAAACACAGCGTGAACGAAACGGAGAAGACCGTACGAGACAACTGCAGGGTCCGACTCGGTCACAAGAACGTTTCCAACATGCACAGAAAGTACTAAGGAAAAATACACAAAAAAAGGCCAAACAAGCAATTACAAAGCCAATAAATACTGGGTGGGGTGGGGACAGAGAACAAAGACACACCCACAACTCAACCCATATAAAGGACACAAATCCCAACCATGATCCTTTGCAAATGCTATTCTACTGCCAGCACTCAACAGACAGCAACCACACACCCACAGCTCATCCCTCACACAAGCCACACACCATCAGCACACCAACAAATAGCTACCTCACATACACCCAGCAAAACACACACTCACACACCCTCACCTGCACACCAACACACACATCACTCACCATCACTACCCATCACCATGCCCCCCAAGAAGAATCACAAGTTCCTAGATTGTGAATTGGAAGTCATGGTAGACGAGATCCTCAGGGTAGAGCCACAGCTGTTTGGCACACTGGTCCAACAGACACCCATCTCCCAGAAAACCAAGATGTGGGAGAGGATCATCAACAGGGTGAACGCACAATCACCATGTCTGCGCACAAAGACTGACATCCAGAACAGGTGGTATGATGTGCGCAGGAGGGTACGGGAGCTGCTCAAGAAGGACTACCTCCTGAGCCAATACACCGGCAGTGGCCCTCCTGCCAAGCCAGTATACCTCAGGCCCTGGGAGGAGAAGGTGCGGGCCATCCTTCCGCCAGTGAGCGTCTATGGACTAGAGAACATCCCAGAGCCTGGTGAGTACACAACAAATGTACACAATATTCTGCCACAATACACACACACATCACTGTCAAGGGGAGAGTCAAACCATGCACTCATAGCAATTACACAGCAACCAGAACAGAATCATCCCAAAATGTGTATGTCAGTCAGATAAACACAACACATGCCATCTTAAAGTTACATTTAACCGTGTCATCACATGTACAAACACAACTACAACTACAGCTAGGCAGTGGCACAAATATAACTAACAAACACATCCAGACATGTAGCCACCACTACAACACCAACACACAGTGAAGACCACTGAAAGAAAGGAATTCTGTGTATGCTGGGCAAGTCAGTGTAGCCAATAGCATCATGGGAGTCGTAGTCACAGATATTGCTCACCCCCACAACTGTCCCATCAACACCACCATGAACCATGCGCACATCACAGGGAGTGGAAAAGGACTCACAAGATGGCTGACACTGGCTACTGCTGTGGGGAGCACAAGGCCCTGCTGGCAACTGTGCAACAACCAACAGCAGGACACCACTGACTGACATCCTGAGAGACAACTTCCACTCCCTGCAATGCAAGCACGTTCCATGGTGGGATATCTGGCTGGGTGGGAAGGAGGACTTGCAGCACTGACCATAGTCACAAGCACCTCCCCTCACACACCCCTCAACACATACTCCACATAACCCACCTGGGAGAATGCAATGCCTCACATCCTAACTCAAGATCCCACAAAGAACCTCCACCCCGGGTTATGTTGTGTGAAGCACAGGGACACTCTTGGGACTTTTAGCCAAACAACTGCCAGGACAACACTCCCAGCCATCCTGTCAGCACAGGCAGCCCACCCCACAGGGAAGCAGAGTCAAAAGGAAGGAAGGATGGGCATGCTGGGAAGGGGGGTGGAGGCAATAGCATGATGGGAGTCGTAGTCACAGCTCTACATCCCCCACCACATGGCCCAGCAAGCTCACACTCACGCATGCACATCCCACAGAGAGTGGAAAGGCCCATCAAAGATGTCTGACACTGTTGCTGTGTCATGGGGAGCACAAGGGCATGCTGGGAACTGCACACCAACCAACAGCAGGACACCACTGTCAGCCATCTTGCCATTGCTCTCACACCCACACACACTGAACTCCCCACAAAAGCAAGTAAGTATGGGAATGCTGGGAAGTGGGGTGGAGGCAATAGCATGATGGGAGTCATAGTCACAGACATAGCTCACCCCCACAACTGTCCCATCAACACCACCCTGAACCATGCTCACATCACAGGGAGTGGAAAACAACTGACAAGATGGCTGACACTGGCTACTATGTGGGGAGCACAAGGCCCTGCTGGCAACTGTGCAACAACAAACAGCAGGACACCACTGACTGACATCCTGGAAGACAACTTCCACTCCCTGCAATGCAAGCACGTTCCATGGTGGGATATCTGGCTGGGTGGGAAGGAGGACTTGCAGCACTGACCATAGTCACAAGCACCTCCCCTCACACACCCCCTCAACACATACTCTACATAACCCACCTGGGAGAATGCAATGCCTCACATCCTAACTCAAGATCCCACAAAGAACCACCACCCTGGGTTATGTTGTGTGAAGCACAGGGACACACTTGGGACTTTTAGCCAAACAACTGCCAGGACAACACTCCCAGCCATCCTGTCAGCACAGGCAGCCCACCCCACAGGGAAGCAGAGTCAAAAGGAAGGAAGCATGGGCATGCTGGGAAGGGGGTGGAGGCAATAGCATGATGGGAGTAGTAGGCACAGATATTGCTCAGCCTCACAACTGGCCCATCAACACCACCCTGAACCATGCTCACATCACAGGGAGTGGATAAGGACTCACAAGATGGCTGACACTGGCTACTGCTGTGGGGAGCACAAGGCCCTGCTGGCAACTGTGCACCAACAAACAGCAGGACACCACTGACTGACATCCTGAAAGACAACTTCCACTCCCTGCAATGCAAGCACGTTCCATGGTGGGATATCTGGCTGGGTGGGAAGGAGGACTTGCAGCACTGACCATAGTCACAAGCACCTCCCCTCACACACCCCCTCAACACATACTCCACATAACCCACCTGGGAGAATGCAATGCCTCACATCCTAACTCAAGATCCCATAAAGAACCACCGCCCTGGGTTATGTTGTGTGAAGCACAGGGACACTCTTGGGACTTTTAGCCAAACAACTGCCAGGACAACACTCCCAGCCATCCTGTCAGCACAGGCAGCCCACCCCACAGGGAAGCAGAGTCAAAAGGAAGGAAGGATGGGCATGCTGGGAAGGGGGTGGAGGCAATAGCATGATGGGAGTCGTAGTCACAGCTCTACATCCCCCACCACATGGCCCAGCAAGCTCACACTCACGCATGCACATCCCACAGAGAGTGGAAAGGCCCATCAAAGATGTCTGACACTGTTGCTGTGTCGTGGGGAGCACAAGGGCATGCTGGGAACTGCACACTAACCAACAGCAGGACACCACTGTCAGCCATCTTGCCATTGCTCTTACACCCACACACACTGAACTCCCCACAAAAGCAAGTAAGTATGGGAATGCTGGGAAGTGGGGTGGAGGCAATAGCATGATGGGAGTCATAGTCACAGACATAGCTCACCCCCACAACTGTCCCATCAACACCACCCTGAACCATGCTCACATCACAGGGAGTGGAAAACAACTGACAAGATGGCTGACACTGGCTACTGCTGTGGGGAGCACAAGGCCCTGCTGGCAACTGTGCAACAACCAACAGCAGGACACCACTGACTGACATCCTGAAAGACAACTTTCACTCCCTGCAATGCAAGCACAGTCCATGGTGGGATAACTGACTGGCTGGGTGGGAAGGAGGGCCGGCTGTCAACCAAATACAACCAATGCAGACCATGTTCACACCCCAACAAATACATAGAAATGCCCAAATAATTCCGGACAATGTGCTACACCAATATCAACCCCTGACTGTGACAACTTAGGACAATGCAATGTACAGGCCCGCACCCAGAGGCACAGTCACAACTGTCAGGTGTGTCAACCATTGATGCCTGCAGAAACATAACATACATTGTGTGTGTCTCCCAAAAACAGGTGATGATGGGGACACAGCAGCAGACGCTGAGGAGTCCCAGTCCCAGGCTCAAGAGGATACGGAGCTCACTGGTGTCGTACAGCCTCTGCCCTCCTCGGACGAAGAAGACCAACCTGGCACCTCCGGTGCAAGTCAACATGCAGCACCAGCAGGACCACCAGCTGCAGCACCAGCAGGACCACCAGCTGCACCCCTGCACCCACCCCCTCCAACGACTGTCACCACAAATACCATCCCTGACGACATGGACAGAACAAGGAGCACCACCAGCGCAGGGACCCTGCACCAACGTGGGGCCATGGACACCACCACCACCACCAACCCCCAAGGGGGACCAGGGTCATCTGTGCGTGCCACTGCACGCACTGCACATGTCGGCAGGGGTGGTGGGAGGGGTGGGAGACAGAGGTCGCTGCTTGCAGAGGTGTCTGGTGTGCATGATGACCCACAACTGGTACGCATAGCCGATGCGTACCAGTCCAGCACCGGAGATCTCAGCCAGGTAGTGGGGCTCCTCAGAGACATTAAACAGCAGCAGCCTGCCCATCATGCCCGCTTGGACTCACACATGTCCCGCGTGGAGTCCAAGTGGGACACACTGCAAGAGATGACGGCGGTGCACAGGGACATATTACAATGCCTCCGCCAGATGAACAGCAACCAGTCTACACCTCCCTGTGTGCCAACAACATCTGGTGCTGAACAAACTGCAACTGCCACAGGGAGGGAGGATGACTCTGGCGGAGAGTCCCCTGCACCGCAGCAGCCTGTACTTGAGGGGCCCCCCAAAGAAGAGGGGTCGTCCGAGGAGGGGCAAGTGAGAGGCCGATGGCCAAGTGCAACCCCAGGAAGCCTGAACCTGTTCTGGATGTTCACCTTTGTGCACAAACTGTTCACCCTGTTGACGGCAACACAACTCCCACACATGACATGGGGAGTACAAGTTGGACCAATGTCTCAGACAACTGTGGCCCCGAATACTGGGGATTTTGTCTACCAGGACTTTCAATTCACCTAGGAACTTCTGATTGCAATATAAATGTACAGCACTAACCATCCTATGCACTATTCACACAAATGTATCACAATAAACACACTAATACACCATACTTGCCTCTGTTGTGATTCCAACGTGGGTGCTGTCATGGGGATGATGAACTGCAAAATTACACTGTGTATGCGAACTGCAACAGCAAGTACAACACAGGCATGTGAGTAAAGGCAACGTGACACATAGGAGGGAGACACACCACCAGGGCTACACAACAGCCCTGGTGTTCTGCATCTGCCTCATTGCCTACACTGATGTTGCCAGGAAAGACGGTGCAATGCACAGACACCACACCTATTCCCAGTTGTAGTCAAGTAGCCCACAGGTGCAGTAAGCAAATGGCAGTCAAATGTGTGACCACAGACAACGCACATCACAAAGTGAAGCACAGGTTTATTACACAGTTGCAACATGTCGTAACCACTACAGATGCAAGGTAATCCCACCTGGCAGCGGGCACACAGTCAACAACTGTAGAAGGAAGGAAGTCCATGGGTGTGGCGCACATCACCTGTAGGTCCATGGGTGTGGCGCACATCACCTGTAGGGACACAACAGCTACCACCCTGGAAGTACAATCACGTCGTCGGTGGACACAGTTGACCAAACGAATCTGAAAGTACCCTGTGAAGGACAGAAATGACACACTGTCAAAAGCAATGGAGAACAGGACAGAACAGCAAAACTCATGCACAATACATGTTACAAGATACCCACCCAGAACCAAGTTAGCATGTCAACACTGTTGGGGAGTACAGACCACCTGTAAGCACACATCGCTACACACATCCAGTCAAGTAGCCCATGGACACACTCCAACAGCACCAGAGCACCACCTACACATATCATGCCAACTCACATCATTGACATGACACCTCAGGATACTCACATTCAGCTAAAGAAGTTGGTGATGAGCTGTGTGCGGACATCACCCTCATCATCATCATCATCACTGGCATCGTGGTCCAGGCCAGGATCCTCCACAGGTGGCGGATGTTGGTCATTGTCATCCTGGATGAGAGGCAACTCCTTCCGCACTGCCAGGTTGTGGAGCATGCAGCAGACGATGATAATCTTGCACACCTTCGCTGGGGCATATGGGAGGGACCCTCCTGTCTTGTCCAGGCAGCGGAAGCGGCTCTTCAGGAGACCAAATGTCCGCTCAATCACTCTCCTGGTCCGACCATGTGCCTCATTGTAGCGCATCTGGGCTGGTATCACAGGGTTCCTGAGGGGTGTCAGCAACCACGGCATGTTGGGGTATCCCGAGTCACCTACGGACAGACAAGTGCACATTAGCTGACTTGGAAAAGTGGGCGGAATACTACAGATCAGATCACACACAATGGCACAAAGTCAGTACACACCGACAAGCCAGGCACGCTGGTTCTGCATCTGTGCCATCATCCTGGGGATGCGACTACTCCTCATCACAAAGGCATTGTGTGCTGAACCAGGGAAACAGGCACACACGTGTGAGATGGTCATATCTGCAAGACACACCACCAGTGCATTGACCGAGTGGTAGTGCTTGCGGTTACGGTAGGCCTGCTCCTGGGCCTGTGGTGGTACCAAAGCCACATGTGTCCCATCAATGGAGCCAATGACATGCGGCATCCTCCCCAGGGCATAGAAGTCACTCTTCACGTCAGTGAGTCGTTGCAGTCTAGGGAAATAGATGTACCGGTTCAGGTATAGCAACATTGCCTCCAAAACATCGCGGAGCACACGGCTCAACATGGTCTGTGACATCCCACCAGCAGTCGCCACAGTATGTTGGAAGGTACCGGTGGCAAAGAAGTGTAGGGCTGCCATCACCTTCACCTTGGGGGTCAGCGCTGTAGGATACGGCCGGCCAGGCTGCAAATGTGGGGCCAACTGCACTGCCAAATCCTCAATCAGCTGCCTGGTGAAGCGGTACCGTCGGATGCTGTCCCGTTCCACCATCGTTGCCAGGTCTGGGAATGGTCTATGGACAGCAGGAGCCCTGCAGTGCAGAGGAGAAGAAAGCAAGATTGTCAGTCACCCCACATATGCGGCATTGAACACACTCAATATCACATCATACATCATTATGAGGCACAACTACATGAAGTGTGCAGTTCCGTAAGGACATGTATGGTACATACATGGCCAACATCTGTCATCACGGTTCAACAAGTGGCATCAATAAGTCCCAGGTTGGCCCATTGGATATCATGAGGCCGTGTCACAGTTCCCATCTCCTGCTGCCATGTCACAATCACCCCCACAGTGACATGTGAGGACAGATGTGCCCCAGGCATCACAGCTCAACGACAGGTACATTCCCAGGGACCCTGTACTGCCACATGGACACTGGCATTACATGGAGTATCAGGTATACACCACAGCAAAACAACCATGACCCCCACAGGTAGTGGTTCCACTTGCCTCTGCAGGACAGACATGGACGTCTGTGACACACACACGCACAACATCAAAGTCCATGCACACACAACGTGGATGTGGAGACTGTCTCCCATTGTGCACATGAAATCAGAGACATTGTAAACACTACATGCACACAGACTGTGGAGGACCATCACTATTGTGCCACTGGGACACCCTGGCTCAAACATACCGTCCCACATGGGACTCACGGGGTATGTGACATGACATACACATACACCACCGTGAAATGTGACCATGGCACATGCACAGATATGAACAGTTGCACATCACAGTGGTCATGTACACGTAACACCCAGGATCCTGTCCCCATGAACACGTGCACAGCCTGGGGGTGGCTGCCCCCAGGTGACACCCACAGGACAACATGTACACCAACATACACACAATAGGAAATGCAGCCTTACATGCCTTATGATACAGTTTGGACAGGCTGTGGTGTTGTAGGTGTGCCCCTCACTCCCTGGGAGCTATCTGTGGCTGGCATATGTTCATCTGAGACAGGCATGGTGACATATGCCAGTCACTTGTACAGGGATGCGTTGAACAGCAATGGACCGATCGGTGCACCCGGCCGGCCCATTGCATTCAATGTGTGCGGGTACGCGTTGTACCCCTGTACGCGTTGAACAGCAATGGACCGATCGGTGCGCCCGGCCGGCCCATTGCATTCAATGTGTGCGGGTACGCGTTGTACCCCTGTACGCGTTGAACAGCAATGGACCGATCGGTGCGCCCGGCCGGCCCATTGAATTCAATGTGTGCGGTACGCGTTGTACCCTGTACGCGTTGAACAGCAATGGACCGATCGGTGCACCCGGCCGGCCCATTGCATTCAATGTGTGCGGGTACGCGTTGTACCCCTGTACGCGTTGAACAGCAATGGACCGATCGGTGCACCCGGCCGGCCCATTGCATTCAATGTGTGCGGGTACGCGTTGTACCTCTGTACGCGTTGAACAGCAATGGACCGATCGGTGCGCCCGGCCGGCCCATTGCATTCAATGTGTGCGGGTACGCGTTGTACCCTGTACGCGTTGAACAGCAATGGACCGATCGGTGCACCCGGCCGGCCCATTGCATTCAATGTGTGCGGGTACGCGTTGTACCCCTGTACGCGTCGAACCGCAATGGACCGATCGGTGCACCCAGCCGGCCCATTGCATTCAATGTGTGCAGGTACGCGTTGTACCCCTGTACGCTTTGATCAGCAATGGACCGATCGGTGCACCCGGCCGGCCCATTGCATTCAATGTGTGCTGGTACGCGTTGTACCCCTGTACGCATTGAACAGCAATGGACCGATCGGTGCGCACCCATTGTCAATGGCCTAGCCTGGCAACGGACGCGTTTTCGAAATTCGAACGAGTCGGTTGCTGGAAATTCAGTTGGTCACCCACAACAATGTTGCAAAATCATGTATGTCATGAAGTTGAAGATTTGAAGGATGCTGTGGGCGTGTATTGGTGCTGCTATTCCATGGATTGGCCAGATTCAGAAGATGCAAACGACTTGGACCTATCACTTTGGACACATGGGACAGTATCTGCCTCTGCAGCACATATATATTGCTGGCTGTTCCCCTGAGAGCTCACTTGCCTGCACTACATGCTCCAGGACGACATCTGCCACTGCACTGCTGCTGTCTCTGCCCCCTCTGGACCCTGCAATGGCACGTACTGTGGAGAGAGCCCCAGCCTTCAGCCTTGAGGAGAACCAGGCCCTGCTGGACAGCCTACTTCCACAGTACAGCAAGCTGTATGGGACACCAGGGGAGCAGGTGAGTGTTCTGTGCACTGCCTTTCTGAATGTGCATTTTGTCTGACTAGCAAGGCTGAAAGTCTGCACGCCACTGGCTAGCAGGCTCACTGAGTAGTTGTCACCCCCATAGTGTGTAGTGACATGCACTGGACAGGTATGGTGCAGTGACAGTGCATTTGAACAAGGTTTTACTTCCCATGCAATGATACCATGTAGTGACTTCTGGCAAACTGTCCATGGGCAGCGCTGCACTGCCTGTGTACATCATGTGCCCCTGTGATTGAGACATGTACATACAACTGTGTCATGCACGGATATGTTGCATGTGTAGTAATGGCCTTTTCACTTTGTCATCCTCACAGGTTAATGCCCATCGGAAGCAGGAGATCTGGAAGGACATCGTCCGGGCTGTCCGGTCCGTGGGGGTCTACAAGCGCCGGATCCGCAACTGCCAGAAGAGGTGGCAGGACCTTCGGGGCTGGACCCGGAGGATTGCACGGGTCCAGCTGAAGCTGTCGCCTCCTCGCAGGAGGGGCGGAACACGGACCCTGACCCCCACATGCTCCAGATCCTGGCGGTGGTGTTTCCAGACCTGGATGGGCAGCTGAAGGCCAGACAGCAGCAAGGAGGGGGTGAGTCAAAGACTGCACTGTGAACTCTGTATTACATGCTATGTGCCCTCCTCTGGCCTGGTTAAACTGCCACAGTACAGCAGTCATGTTGTCCAGGAGCCATGTCCCTCTATTGTGCACTGCCCACTCCTCATCTGATACCCAGGTGTGGCCCTTACATTCAGGGAATTGTGTCACTTGGGACTGTGTCCTTGCAGTTTGCTTCACTCAAGGTGGGGGACAGCATCTGTTTCCCTAACTCTGTTGTGGGCATCATGGGTGGGTCCATTGTTCACACAATGCCTGTGTTTGGACATGTAATCTGCGTGTTGCTTTGATATGAGGTCCACTTGCTGAGCTGAGCCACCACATGTGCCTGGGGTATCTGGCACACACCCATGCAGCGGGTGGGAACAATGTTTGGGCCCCAGGAGTGTGCAGATTACGTGTGTCACACATACATAGCCAGCTATCCACTGTCCAGGGCTCATCCCTCATTCATGTGGGGCAGGACAGTCATGCCTACTCCAGCCCATCCAATACACCTGTACTCCCACTCCCTGGTATCAGCTGACACGTTGTGCACAGTGATTTGACCCCTCAGGTGTCTGCCTCTGTGTCAGTGTGCTGTGGATTTGTTGCCAGGACTGCTGGGGTGTTTCTCGGTAGGGGCTCAGCATGCCACTGGAGATATGACCATAGGAGCCGATACTTGTGTGTCACATAGGTGTTTGATCAGCTGCCCGTGCAGACTGGGGTATGCGAATGTGAAGTTCAGGCAGCTGTTTCCCATTCACAGCAGATTGTGAGGGGCTCTGGTTCAGAGGGTAGTGTCACAGGTCTCCCATATGTCCAATCGGTATGACCTGGACAGATGAGGGTTCAGATGATGTGTTGTGTGGGGGATGTACATGTGCACTTGTGCAGCTCCAGGACTTGCATTCCCCATGACCAACTATTGTGACACAGTGCAGAGTGTTGTTGTCTGGCTGCCAAGTCATACATCACTGAGACAGTGATGTATGACTTAGCAGTCATGCCTCCGCCATGGCATGTGTCTACTTATTGGTGATCCTGCAGGGGAGTGACATGTGCTACATGCACACCATTGTGGCGATGGCTATCAGGACATGGGTGCATCATGGTGTCTGTCGCTGGTATGCATCACATGCATTTCCTATTTGACTCTGGGCATCCCTTTCATCCGGAAACCTGTACTGACTCAGTGGCAAGAGTTGTGATGTGTGCATGTCCACATGCTACACCGTGTCCTCTGCACTGTCCAACTACTGTGTAGTTGGTGCATGTGTCCACACTGGGGTGTTGCTATCCAACAGACACCAGACAGATGGGTGCAAGGCCATGTGGGATGTGAGTGCCATGGTTGGCATCAGACTGACAATTGGCTTCTCCTGTTCAGTTAGGGCACTTTTAGCAATGTTCAACTAATGATGCCAGGGCTTGCTCTGTAATGTGCTGTGCTCACAGTGGTGTGTGCGTTTGGTGCAGGTGACTGATGTCTGTCTGTTTCCCCATTGTTTGCAGATACATCCACGGCCACGGAAGGGGACAGCTCCACGGACCAGGAGGAGCCGGAGAGCCAGACTGGGTCAACAGCCGAGGAGTGGTCGGAGGGACCCAGTGGCACGGAGGGCGAGGGGAGCCACACCGAGGAGTCCTCAGCAGCATCCACCTCAGCTGAGGACCACAGCGGCTCGGAGGATGACTCCCTTATGGAGGCGGGTGTCAGCAGCCACCACACCCCAGCTAGTGTTGCTGTCCCCGCCACCACCAGCACCACCACCGCCCTCCGCATCGGCTCCCATTCCCCAGGTCCGTGGAGGCTCCCATGTTCGGGAGCGTGTCTCCTTTGGGCCAGGCACCGCACCCCTGCCCCTGTGTCCCCTGCTGCCCTGAGTGAGGAGTCTGTGTACCTCCTTCGCCAGCTCCATGTAGGGCAGACAGCCATGCTGAGTGTCCTCCATGCGCACACCGCTCTGTTGACTCAGCTGGTGTCGTTCATGGAGGGCATCTCATCGGGCATGTCTGACCTACAGAGGGGCAATAGGTCCATGGACTCCTCCCTGACGGCAGCAGTGTCCCTCCTCAGACAGTCCCTCACCCCTCCTGCCTCTGCTCCATCCACACTCCCCAGCACCTTACCCGTCCCAAGCACACACACACCGGCACAGGCACACACCAGCACACACACGTCCAGCACACAGACACACACGCCACAAACAAAACGCACACGCACGCACAGTCAGGGGACTGAAACCAGACTCACAGGGGATGGGGCCCTGGAACACACACACGCATCCACGAGCACTGCGCAGTCCTCAGTTGCCTCTCCCTCCAAAGCACCCTCCCTTGCCTCACCTGCAACCCCAAAGACCCAGCGGCTCTTCCTCAGTGACCTCGGCCTCTTCCCCTCCGATCCAGCTGATACAGCATTCAGGGGAAAGAGGAAGCCCACCCACACGGAGCAGAGTGCCCTCGCCCCCGGACACCCTCCCCCAGGCGCAGACAGACTGAGGCCCCCACCCGCAAGTCCCCCGGAGTCGTAAGAGCAAGACCCCGCCGCCGCCCTGCAGCTCAGGCACCAGGCCTCCTTCCTCCATCCCTCAGGCCCCCACTCCACAGGTGCCCCCACCACACCCTGCCCCAGGTTCCCCCACCCACAGATATACCATCCCCAAGAGGATCCGGCCTTCTCCCCTGCCACTTGCTCTCCCGGCACCACACCCCCGCTGCGCTTGTCTGTGCCACTGATGTGGTGAGGGTGTCCTCCCCTCTGTCCAGCCCACCTTGCCTGTTCCCCATTCTCCTCCCCTGGTGGTAGGCACTGCAGTGGAGTCCACTACCACCCTGTCTGACTTGGGCACTGCAGTGGCGGACCTGTCCACTCCATCTGCAGGGTCCACTGCAGTCGTGCCGGCACCCACAACATCTGAGTCATGCCCCCAGTTGTGCCGGCACACACCATGTCAGACACCTCCACTGCAGTTGTCAGTGGCTCTCCAGCACCCACCACCCCTTCCCTGCTTCCTCCTGGTGAGCCCTGATCCTGTCCCTGCGGTGCCTGGCCTGCCCCCCGTAGGCCCCTCCTAGTGGATTGTCCCTGGTTTTGTGCAGTGCAGGCATGCGTAGGGTGACATCTGCCACTGTCACCCTGTTTGGACTTTGACAATGGACTGGCCATTGGCCTTTGTGTTTTTCTGGACTTTCACTTTTAAACAAACATATGCTGAATAAAGCAACTTTCTGTTCTCTAGTGCTTATGCTTCTGATGTACATGTTGTTGATGATGCTAACCATGCCCTTGCTGCAGTGATGGTGATATTTGGTCTCATGATAATGAAGTGTTACTGTGCAGGAACACATGTGGTCCAGGGGGAATGTGTCCTATCCTGTGGTGTATCCATGTCATCCATAGCAGCATCTGAGGGTGTCATGTGTTCAGTATTTGGCAATGGGATTTCCTACTTAGATTAGCAATTTCACATCTGTGGCTTCCACCCCTGCACATCTGTTGTGCCTGCCATTGTTCAATTCGTCTACTTCCCTGACCGTGTGGCCATCTCCACTGGACATGCAGGTTTGGGCATCAATGGGGAAGGACTCATCTGTGTTGTCAGTGCAACATTGCTATACAAGTGTGTTGGATCTGTGCTGATGATTTCGTTGGCACTTCCATGACCAGGCTGATGTGACAGGAGCCTTCATTTGGTGCTAATTGTTGATTGTGTGACCAAGTGCTCAGCTGACATGATGGGGCCCTACTGAGGCAACATATGGCACAGCTTTCCTCACACAGGAGTGGAGTCCCCTCATGGCAGTGTGTACTCCTGTGACATTGCCTGCGCCCAAGGTGTGTGTTGTATGAGCATGTCTGTGTGTTCACTTCCGTTTTGCTGTGCATGCTGTGATCCCTAGTGTTGTACCTGTTTGTGATGCTTGCTGAGTTGACCTATGTTCCCCCAAAGTCTTCTCCCTGGGTTCTCTGTGATGTGGGTGCATGGCACATTACTGGTCATCAGGGTGTCACCCATAGGTGTGTTTGCTGTCAGGGCTGAGTTTGTGTGCAGACGCAGATGGGTCACAGTCAGGTTTCCCCTTGGCACTTGTTGTTTGCACCTGTCATGTGATTTCCAGTTTGTGTTATCTTTCAGTGATTGTGACACGTTGTGTGTGTGACTGCTGGCACTCCTCAGGGTCCGGGCTGCAATGTTGGTTGTTGTCTATGTGTGTTCTTTGTGGGTGACCTTGGCTTCTTCATTGGTGTGTGACTGTGGCTGGGATCCCATTGGTTGGTGTGGTATTGCCGTCATGTCCATGTACAGCGTAGTGTGCAGTGTGTCAGACATTCAGGAGTCTTGTTGAGTGGCCATGTGTGATGTGTTTCTGCACCTTAGTTCCCACCCACCACCCTGGAATTGTCATGGGTGCATTTGCAATGTCACCAGTGCATGTGTGCTTCACTGCTGCACATTGTTGGAGGTCGAGGTGTGTGGTGTTGAGTGTGTGCAGATGAGAGTTGTTGCCCGGCTAGACCCCTGCCTCCATGTTGACCTTGGCTTACTGGCCGTGCTGATTGATTTGTGCTTGTGTAGGTGTGATGGTAGTTTGTTGCTCAGGACACATGACTGTGGTTCACAGTGTGAACGACATTTAGCTTTGTCATCACAGTGGGATTGTAATGCAGCCCAGGGTCACCACATTGTGGGGGCCCTGGGGGTAGTGCTGTGGTGTGTCTGTGTCTTGCTGTGTCAGTTGCTGTTCCTACGTGCCTGTGTGACATGTGTGATTTGTGCTCCCTCTCATCTGACAATGCCTGATTGCCCACATAGGGGATTTGGATCCATGAGTTACCTTTGTGTGGCACTGTATGCACATCTGTATGATTGGTATTCAGGCCTCCTCATGTGTTGTGTGGTTGCCTGGGGACACTGGCACCCCCTCACCTGTTGTGTTTGATGTGCAGTGTGGGTCTGCCTGTTTGTGTTTGTGCATCTGCACCACTGCATTGGCATATCTTAGGTGTGCCATTGGCTGTATGTAGTTTGGTGGGTTTCCCCTGCTGTCCCTGGGACTCCTAGGTCATCAGTCAGCACAATGATCATGGTTTGTGTGTCCCATTGCTGCCATGGTATGGTATCTGTTCACCTCACATCTACAGTCTCCACAGGGTATCTGCATTTGTGTGCCCATTGGTGCAAATATGTGGGTCTGCATTCTGATGGTCACTTCTGTCATTGTGTCATTGATGAATGTTGACTGTGTCAGCCCTCATGGGTGTTGTTTGTCTGCACATGGCCAAAGGTATGTCTTATTTGCACTGCAGTATTTGCCTCCCCCAATCTATGTTGCAATGGGACACATGCACTACTTTGCCACTGATGTGTTTTATGTTCTGTGACCAGGAATCATCCATGCAGTTTGGCAGTTGCAGCTTTTTCTTTGTCAACACTTACATTTTGGTCACTGTGATGATGGGGGTTTGGACCCCATTGCCACAATGTTCAAAATGTGCTTCAGCTATGGACCCCACACTTACCTTTTGGTCACTGTGATGATGGGGGTTTGGACCCCATTGCCACAATGTTCAAAATGTGCTTCAGATATGGACCCCACACTTACCTTTTGGTCACTGTGATGATGGGGGTTTGGACCCCATTGCCACAATGTTCGAAATGTGATTCAGCTATGGACCCCACACTTACCTTTTGGTCACTGTGATGATGGGGGTTTGGACCCCATTGCCACAATGTTCAAAATGTGCTTCAGCTATGGACCCCACACTTACATTTTGGTCACTGTGATGATGGGGGTTTGGACCCCAGTGCCACAATGTTCAAAATGTGCTTCAGCTATGGACCCCACACTTACCTTTTGGTCACTGTGATGATGGGGGTTTGGACCCCATTGCCACAATGGTCATGGCCTGCTTGCATTGTGGGGGCCACACACATATATGTGTGGCACATGTGATAGGGGGTCACATTGTATGTTCAGAGTCATGTTCAGTGTTGTAGGCATTTGACACAGTCTACACACGCTTGTCATGGTGTTGGGGGGATGTCTTTTTCTTGCATTCCCTAGGTTGTGGTGTGCTGGTTGTGTCATGCATTGTCCATCCTATGAGTGGGGGTGGTGTTGGTGGTAGGCATCCAGCCCCCCATGGGTAGAGGTGATAGTAGTGGTAGGCATCCAGCCCCCCCTGGGTAAGGGTGGTAGTGGTGGTGGGCATCTGGCACCCCCATGGCTAAGGGTGGTAGTAGTGGTAGGCATCCAGCCCCCCCTGGGTAAGGGTGGTAGTAGTGGTGGGCATCTGGCACCCCCCTGGCTAAGGGTGGTAGTAGTGGTAGGCATCCAGCCCCCCTGGCTTAGGGTGATAGTAGTGGTAGGCATCCAGCCCCCCCTGGGTAAGGGTGGTAGTAGTGGTGGGCATCTGGCACCCCCCTGGCTAAGGGTGGTAGTAGTGGTAGGCATCCAGCCCCCCCTGGGTAAGGGTGGTAGTTGTGGTAGGCATCCAGCCCCCCCTGGGCAAGGGTGGTAGTAGTGGTGGGCATCTGGCACCCCCCTGGCTAAGGGTGGTAGTAGTGGTAGTTATACAGCCCCCCCTGGGTAAGGGTGGTAGTAGTGGTGGGCATCTGGCACCACCCTGGCTAAGGGTGGTAGTAGTGGTAGGCATCTGGCACCCCCCTGGCTTAGGGTGATAGTAGTGGTAGGCATCTGGCACCCCCCTGGCTTAGGGTGATAGTAGTGGTAGGCATCCAGCCCCCCCTGGGTAAGGGTGGTAGTAGTGGTGGGCATCTGGCACCCCCCTGGCTAAGGGTGGTAGTAGTGGTAGGCATCCAGCCCCCCCTGGGTAGGGGTGGTAGTGGTGGTGCGCATCCAGGCCCCTGTGTGCATATGTGGCATTGGTGATGGGCATCCCGCCCCTATGGTGCTGCTGTTGCTGGTGTAAGTAAATTCTGCATCCCTCTGTGTGTGATGTGTCGTGTACGTGTTGTATGTTTTTGTGGTTGGTGTCTGACTTACCTTCTGCGCCGTACGCGTCCGTGCCTGTTCCGGTGGTAAATGTAGAATATTGGTAGGATCGGGACGAAGGGATTCATGGTTGGTTCGTGTCGTTCGTCTTTCTCGTTGCTTCGCGTCGTCCTCGTCGCTGGCGTGTTCGCCTCGTAGCCGTGGATCGTGTTGTGGCGCGAATCGGAGCTTATGTGCGCCTCTCCCGGAAGCTTTGACGTGCCGGACGTAGCGACGGGTTCGGCGCGTACGGAAGCGCGATCGTACTTGTTCGGCCGGACGGGGCTGCATTTTCCCTTCCGTGCGACTCGATTCTGCGTTTCCGGATTCGCCTCGGTCGGAGAACAGGACCTGGATTGGGTGAGTACGACTCGGCCGGATTCTATGCTGTTGTGCGCATCGTACTTACTCGTTCGGTATGATGTACGGATCGGTCGGGAAACACGCATTCGCATGGCTTTTTTCACGACCGAATGGTATTGGGTGCGCCTCCGACCGAGATCGGAATCGGCCCCTTGGTGTATGTAAATGAAACCACTTCTTCAATTTTAGTTTGCGTAAAAAATAAAAAATGTCAATACGAGTTTGTACATAGTCCATGTTTTTGGTAGGACAAAATGATAGACCCAACGTTAATAAATTAATCTCGATGGCAGTTAACTCACGTTTAGAGAGATTTACGACAGTCATTTCGTTCCTCTGTTGGCTCGGGTGACCATTGGTGTAACTTTGGTCAAATCGTCTCTTCCGTCTTCCCCTCGCTTTCTTGTTCCTCTTGTTCCTCTGGTTTTGCCTCGCTGCCCTCGTCCTCGGCCTTGCCGAAAATCCTGATCCATATTTTGTGCATTTTGTTGATTTTGTTTGGCTTTGTTGATGAGTTGAAATTGTTTGAGGAAATTATTTCTACCCAGATTGCTGGCTGGTGCTTGTTGACTTAGTCTTTCCACCGAAACATCGGAAGTATTACTGTCTGAGACATCACTTTCTTCAGTCAAAGTTAGTCTATCACCGATTACCGTTGAACCCCCTCGGGTTTTTTAACTATTCTCTGCTCGCTTTCTGTGAACAGGTGATAGTACTTTTTATGAAAAGTTAAGGTTCTTCCAGACTGATAATCCTTGTAGTCTCTGATAAATTTCCTTTGTTTCTTCATCGTAATCTCATCCTCCAATTTAGCCAGACGGATCTGCAGTTTTTCCATAAATGTATCCAACTTCTCTTTGGAGATCAGTTTTAATAATTCTCCCATAGTTATTTCAATTTCTTCGAAAATTTTGGAACGATCTTTGAGGGCATATTTGATTAATATATGCATCATTACCATAGAACACTCCTTTGAATTGCCTGCCCATTCATCGAGCATATCTGGATCTGGTGCTTCATAAGTTGGAATTGTTTAGATACGAAGACCTCTCGGGACTCGCCCTACATCAATATATTTTTGCAGAGATTCTGCCTCCCACCATTTAGACAGTTCTTTTTTATATAATTTTTCCAATTTGTCATAAAGTACTTGAGCCTGTACCTCGTTGTTTAATAATGTATGCTCATTGCCTGATTGTACCACTGTACTTGCAACATCCACCTTGTGTGTAAAAAACAAACGATTAGAGACTTCCTTTCTTTTAGCTTCCATAAATGTGGCCATTGTTGCTTTAAATGTCAATTTATATTTCGCGCGCTGCTCCTTCAGCGCGTCTTATGCATCCTGGTCTGGTCAATAAAACCCCGCTGCGGGTCTTAGATTCCAATCCGCACCCCGGGTTAAATAGTTGTGTTGTGATTCTATACTCTGAGCGTGCCAGCTCGGTCGTAGAGTAACAAGTGGTCGCAAAGGAGTTTGTCAACTCTACAGCGTCTCACCTGTACCGTCGACTGACGCGATAAATGCTCACAAAATGTTCACACACACGTTACTCACTGTTCCTGACGTCTTTATCATGCCGAAATCCACCAACTCGACACGTTCAGGAACAGGTCACCCAGGGGAAGCCCGACTTGCGAAGTAAATCTCCACCACAAAATGCCGGTAGCTCAGGGCTTTGCCTCGCGGCGGTCCATTGTGAAAACCGGCGTTTTCAAAATATATAAAACCAACCCTTTCTTCCAAGAAAAAGGTACTCCGGACACTCCAGGATGCTTGTGATATTTATTTAGCAACAAGAAGTCACACACCGACGCGTTTCGCCGTTAAGGCTTGTTCACGGTGAAGCTAGCATTGTTACACTTCCGTTTACATACTTTCGTTCATAACAATGAAAATAGGACTAACGCAATCTATGGTCCACATCACATTTGTCCGCCATCTTACCATGGCTAAGACTGTTTGTACAGGAATTTGCATTCAATATAGCAAAGTCATAAATACTCATTTTCATTACATCATATAAATTATAGATGTAAAGTCCATATACATATCCTTCATATGGTTATTCATGCAGCAGTTATTATATCTGATTTCATGATTTAGCTACGTTAATGATATACTTCTTGAAATCCCACAAACTACAAAAATATGTCTGTGTATGAATCCACATCACATAAAACAATGTAAAATATCATAATTCTCAAAATAATCCAGCCCCAGTGGGCGTTCTTATTCCTTAATATAACGCAGTGTTGCCCCAGTGGGCCATAATACAATCATGAATTCATTAAAGTTCATAATGACAGTATTCCTTATGTTCTTCGACGTCCACGATTGCATGAAAACCATTACGAAATGTGTTGATTTATTCAGTAACCCGGAATGCATAGTCCTGATAACAAAACAAAAACAAAAACAAGTGCAAAAAAAGGATTTTTAAAACCTGCTTATCATTCTAATCTAAAAAACATTATTTACATTTAAAATCATGTATCAGATACAGTTAGGAAGTCTGATTTAACATTTTCTCCATTGTTATATTTTTAACCTGATCATAAATAATATTCAATGATGCTACGGGTCAAACAACGGATTATTACCAACCTAAGTTCATTACACATCAAGTCATCCTAGATGTATTGCCAGTTCTTCACTGGAATTCAGACCTGTGGGCATTAATGTTTGAAATCTATTATATATTTAGATTCTAAAACCCGTAATTGACGCTCTCTGTCTCCACCACGTCTTTGAGGTTTTACAGCATCTAAGATGACAAATGCAAGTAATTTATCATTCTGACCATGCTTTGAGGAATATGGTGAACATGTAATTTTGTGGTCAAGATTCATTGACGACATATTTTTGATATGGCGGGGAGATCTAAACAGTGTAGAAGCTTTTATTCAGACCCTTAATAACAACAATCTGAATATAAAACTTACTTCTCAGATTAGTAGTAACAAGATAGTGTTCTTGGATGTGGAGGTAATGGTACAGAATAATCATCTTGTAACCAAACTCCACAGAAAAGAGACTGCGGGGAATAGCTTGTTATTTGCATCTAGTGCTCATCCATATAGCCTCATTCAAAGCATACCTTATGGTGAACTTATTCGGGCCAAAAGAAACAGTAGTACGGCAATGGAATTTGAGAAGGAAAAGGTAGTTATGTGCAACAGATTTAGAGAGCGAGGGGTATACCCAGAAAGTGATACAAGCAGCTGTGACTAAAGTGGACCAACTGGAAAGAGTATCTCTTTTAAACCCAAAACCGAAACCTAGTCAAGTAGAATCACAGGTTAGGTTTATAACCACCTACTCTAATCAAGCATTTCAAGTTCGCAAACTTTTCAAGCGAAATTGGCATATCCTGAAAACTGATCCTATTTTGGATAAATATTTGCATGAAGTACCCCAATTAACATTCAGAAGGGGGGTGTCCCTTAAAGATGAGCTCAGCCGGAACCAAATAACATCTAAGTCTAGAATTGACCAACAGGCCAATAATACGGGCTTTTCTTGTTGTATGCACTGTAAAGCCTGTATTAACAGTAAAAATTGTACTAAAATAAGAGTGCCCAATAGTAGTAGGGACTTCCTAATTAAGGGCAGTTTTGATTGTAACACAGAGTTTTGTGTTTACTGTTTAATTTGCCCGTGTAAAAAATTCTACATAGGAAGTACCAAACATAGGGCGAAAAAACGTATACTTGAGCATAAGAGGGTAATAAGGAACCATAATGAACAGTACCCTGTAGCCCGCCACTTCAAGTCAATGCATGGTCAGAATGATAAATTACTTGCATTTGTCATCTTAGATGCTGTAAAACCTCAAAGACGTGGTGGAGACAGAGAGCGTCAATTACGGGTTTTAGAATCTAAATATATAATAGATTTCGAAACATTAATGCCCACAGGTCTGAATTCCAGTGAAGAACTGGCAATACATCTAGGATGACTTGATGTGTAATGAACTTAGGTTGGTAATAATCCGTTGTTTGACCCGTAGCATCATTGAATATTATTTATGATCAGGTTAAAAATATAACAATGGAGAAAATGTTAAATCAGACTTCCTAACTGTATCTGATACATGATTTTAAATGTAAATAATGTTTTTAGATTAGAATGATAAGCAGGTTTTAAAATCCTTTTTTTGCACTTGTTTTTGTTTTTGTTTTGTTATCAGGACTATGCATTCCGGGTTACTGAATAAATCAACACATTTCGTAATGGTTTTCATGCAATCATGGGACGTCGAAGAACATAAGGAATACTGTCATTATGAACTTTAATGAATTCATGATTGTATTATGGCCCACTGGGGCAACACTGCGTTATATTAAGGAATAAGAACGCCCACTGGGGCTGGATTATTTTGAGAATTATGATATTTTACATTGTTTTATGTGATGTGGATTCATACACAGACATATTTTGTAGTTTGTGGGATTTCAAGAAGTATATCATTAACGTAGCTAAATCATGAAATCAGATATAATAACTGCTGCATGAATAACCATATGAAGGATATGTATATGGACTTTACATCTATAATTTATATGATGTAATGAAAATGAGTATTTATGACTTTGCTATATTGAATGCAAATTCCTGTACAAACAGTCTTAGCCATGGTAAGATGGCGGACAAATGTGATGTGGACCATAGATTGCGTTAGTCCTATTTTCATTGTTATGAACGAAAGTATGTAAACGGAAGTGTAACAATGCTAGCTTCACCGTGAACAAGCCTTAACGGCGAAAGCAGCGTCAGTGTGTTACTTCTTGTTGCTAAATAAATATCACAAGCATCCTGGAGTGTCCGGAGTACCTTTTTCTTGGAAGAAAGGGTTGGTTTTATATATATATATATATATATATATATATATATGTGTGTCGCTTGGTTTTAATGATACTTAAAGGACAGAGAAAACTTTCCTACCGCCATAGTGTAGCACGGAAGTGAGGTGCAAGACAATTGTAATAGGGAGAAGCATGATAGACAGATCTAATTATTAGGAAGTGGACGGGAACTATAATCCTCCTTTGGTATGTAGGTATAAAAATGGAAATATTTGATCTTTGGTCAGTTTCAGCCCCTTGGTGTCGTGCTATTGAGGAGTGTGGCTTCCTCATTGGTAATCTCTTTTGGAGGGTCCACTTTGTTCTGCCTAAGATGTGAATAAATGGACGAACAAGAGAACATCTGGTAACTGAATTGCTATATTGTTGAAAACATTTCTTTAGACTACATGCTCTGCTCTAATGCATTTCTTTCAGCTTGAATGGACAGCAGGGCGGCCCAGATAAGTTCAATGATGGAACTTTGAAACTGCAAAAACAGTGGTATTAAACACTATAAAAGTATGCTATTTTTATTATTAGTAGTTGTTGTACAGCTATTCATTTTACTATTGCTATTACTATTATTATTGTTGTTGTATAAGAATAAATCCAGTAATTCACTCTTGTGACATCGCAACAGTGTTTTACCAAAGTTGTTCTTTGGTTGTGATGCCACAGATGAGAAGCATTCACTTAGTCTTTGTTCCTCTCTCTCACCCAGATCTACAGAGGCTCAAGTGCAGTGGCAGAATTTCTGTTGCCAGTTTCGCTTGTTACTACTCTTGGTGATATCATAGACACCTCAAGCTTCACTCTCATTATTTATCTGATATCACTTGGAACTCCTCTGTGATTAACATGCCTGTTATTCAGCTATCTATCTATATTTCTATATGTTATGCATGGCTCTCATAGAGATTCACTAACGTTCATTCCAGTTTCTGGAAGTCATAACTCCTTGCTATGACATCACAGCAGTTGATAACAAAACTGGTTAACAGCTGTTGCGAAGTCATAAAGGCCTTCCAGGCCAGGATGACAGGGCTCTCATAGAGCCTGTTAGTGCAGTTCTGCTTGTCTGCTTTGACTGAAAGTAGAAAGCACAGCTGCAGGAGGGTGTAAAAAGCAGGGAAGGTGGTGGGCTTTGGTTAAGGATTGCAGGTAAGATATTTATTTTTCACATTTGGGACAGGTAGGAGAGGGTACATTATGAAAAGCTCCTCCATTATCCTCCGCCCCTGTGCAATAGTTGAAGACAGGAACAGATGATTTTGGGGGCTATGCATAACTTAAAATTATAGACGGGTAAAAAGTGAATTATGGGGATGTTTTTCACCTTGGGGATGTGAGTGACATCATAGATAACTCGAGCTTCGCTCTCGTTGTGTCTATTTTATGTCACTCAGAACCCCTTGGTAAGAAGCATCCCCATAATTCACTGTTACAGATCTATAATTCTATAATATATTATGCATGGCTTTCACAGGAGGCCTCAATTGTTTACATTAGATTAAAAATCTGGAAATTCATTGCTATTACGTAGCAACAGTGGATAACAAAACTCGTTGCATACTGTTCATGCTTCATATAGGACTTCCAGGCCAGGCTGGCAGGGCTCTCTTGGGGTTCTGAGACAACTCGATCTTTAATCAAGATGTTTATTTGATGTCACTCAGAACATCTCAGTGAAAAACATTCACATAACTCACAGTTACCCAGCTATAACTCTATGGGGCTGATTACGAGTCCGGCGGTCTTTGGACCGTCAGACTCATGGTGGGGCGGCGGTGGCTGTCTTGCGACCGCCACATCACGACCCTAGTGGTCATGCCACCCTGGAACCGCTGACACCGCCTGGAAACCAAAGTTCTCTGGCAGTGGTTCGGTAGTCCAAAGGCATCCATATGCTTGGCCAGACCTCCGTAATCCCGCCAAGCATATTAGGAGTTTCCTCTCCACCAGGGTGCTCATGGCGGTTCCTCCTCCATGAAAACCCTGGCAGAGAGGAAACAAAGGGGGCCCTACAGGGCCCTCTTGTGCCTCCCGCCCTGAGGATGCACACGTTGTGCATGCACAGAAGTTCCAGCACTGCATGGACTTTTCAGTCCATGCCCTGCTGGAACTGTTTTTGAAGTTCCCATTGCGGTGCCTATTTTATAGGCACCACCGTGGGAACGTCAAAGGAATCACCCGCCAGCGACTAAAAAAGCTCTATTGTGGCAGGCGGTTCTCACACGGGTTTGGCAGTGTGGAGGCGGGACGGTCCCGCCGCCGCATCGTCAAACTCGTAATCGGCCCCTTAATGTTATGCCTGGTTCTCACTGAGAGCCACTAGCTGAGCACCAGATTCTAAATCTGTTTGGTCACTACTACAACATAGCAATAGTGGAAAACAAAAACTGTTAACCACTGTAACCACATCATAAAGAAAATCCATGCCGCTCTGACAGGCCTCTCTGAAAGCCCGTCAGTGCAGTGCTGGCTGCCTGCTCTGATGGTGGGCACAGCGTTCGGAGGTTGGGGGGCAGGATGGTACAGAGGGTGCTGAGTTGGGGGGCTGGAGAACAGTTACTTTTACACACGGACAGGCCATGTTATGTATGGCTCCTTATTATTCCACTACCTCTGTGTAGCAGATGGTTCTGTGGCAAAAAAGTATGCACAGGTACAAAGTGAACAACTGGGATGCTTTTCATCTCATGGTTTCTGAATGACACCATAAACAAGTCAAGCTTCACTCTCGTTTATTTGATCTTACTCAGACCCCGTTGGTGAAAAACATCCCAATCATGCACTGTTAACCATCTATAATTTTCTATAATTTAAAATAATATTATTATTAGTAGTATTATAGTTATCATTATTATTATTACAATTACTGCAGCCACAGTTAGTATTAGACTTCAGGTCCAAAGTTAGACTTTAGGTCTAAAATTAGACTTCAGGTCCAAAGTAAGACTTCAGGTCTAAGTTTACCTTTGCGAATCAGGCCCTAAGTATTGAGCACTTTTTAGTGCCATTTCTCTATACCAGCTCTGTTCTTCAGATTATTTATGCTACCCTTGCAATGTGCAGTCATCTCAAAGCACATTGCACTTTATCCTGTTTTCTAAATATTATGGGCCCGCTTTAAACAGGCAAACTTAGACCTGAAGTCTAACTTTAGACCTGAAGTCTAAATTTAGCCCTAAGGTCTAAGTTTAGACATGAAGTCTAACTTTAGACCTGAAATTGAACTTTAGAACTAGAGTACTTTAGACCTAAAGTCTAAGTTTAGACCTGAAGTTTAAGTTTAGACTTCAGGTCTAAACTTAGACTTTAGGCCTAAAGTTAGACTTTAGGTCTAAACTTAGACTTCATGTCTAAAGTTAGACTTTAGGTCTAAAGTAGAATTCAGGTCGAAAGTTATACTTTAGGTGTAAACTTGGACTTCTAGTCTACAGTTAGACTTCAGGTCTAAGTTTACCTTTGTGAATGGGGCCCCAAGTGTCTAATTTTTAGCTGGTGGAAGCACTTTATCTTGGGAACCTCATACTTTGGCCTCATCTCCTGAAATACTATCAGGATGCTGTCAGAGTAGAAATCCTGGAGTCTAAATCATCTCTTCCTCCTCTAAATCTTATGCAGTATGTTGATGCAGTAAAGAGGACAGTGCTGTCATTTGATGTCAGCCCTTGTCATCTAGGTGCTATTCTCTCACACGACATGGGAACGGCCATTGTTTTCACCAGTCAAAAACTCACTGAAACAAGATATTTCCAGATTGACAGAGAATCATTAGCAATCAGATGGCGCTACATTCATTTCCACATGTGACTATATATCACTATATCGAGAAAACCAATATTGACATACATAAATATTGCCCCAAAAAACCCCAAAACATAGATAGAGTGACCCTATAGTAAAATAGCAAACACCCCAGATTGCAGTGAGCAGAGTCCAGGAAGTGGTAAGGAGGCAGACTAGTGCTGTCTCTTTCCTAAAAAAGTTTAAAAAACGATTTTCCCTACCTGTGATTGCATCATCTTATTTTTTCTTTTTACATTTCTTTAACTGTCTTTGCCTGTGGTTGTTACAGTTTAAAATTGTAGTTTTAACCTGCCAGTGATTGCATAATTTATCCCATGTTTTTGTGTTTAAACTTGTGTTTTTTCCTGCCTGTGACTGCTTCCATTTAACCTGTTGAATTGTGGGATTTGCAGTCCAAACTCTAGTTTTTCCCTCTCATTCCCTGTGACTATCAGTTTTTTCCCTCCAAATGTCTCCTTTGCTCTGTGCTAAGATCTGTATGTTAAGCAGTGCACCCCCAGCGACCATCTTGTGTTAACAAGTCAGTGAAACCAGCCCCCCTTCCCTCCTGAGACAGCAGTAATGTGCTGTAAGCTGTTTAAACTGTGTTTAATAGGGACTGTGCACTTCGTTTTTTGGCCAGGATAGGGAGTAAAGTTTTATACAAATAGTGTTGTTAGAGGACAAGTTTGTTGGGGCCTTACCTGCAGAAGTCCAAAGTGTGGATTGAGCTGGTCTGTCTCCTAGGAGATTTCTGAATAGAGAAGCAGCTTCCAACTCCCTGGCCAGCAAACATTGTATGAGGTAGCTGGGACCTTATATAGTCTGATATTGTTTGGTGCATGTGTACACTGATTGGTGGTTGTATCTGATGTTTCTATTGGATTAGGGTTAGTGTCCTCCTTGGTTGGGTATTTGAGGGTTCTGATTGGTTTCTGGGTCTGTGATTCAATCAATGTAGGGTTGGGACTAGGGCTAGGGTTAGGGTTAGTATTTCTATTGGAAGTAGGGACTAGGGCTTCCTGTGTTATAGGTTGTTGGGTCTAGGGTGGGACTAGGGCTAGGGTTAGGCCTTTAATTGGAAGTAGCGATTAGGGCTTCTGGTGCCCCCTTGCTGCACCTGATTGTGATCGTTTTTTCCTTTCTGTGCCCCCTTGCTGCCCCTGATTGTGATCGTTTTTTCCTTTCTGTGCCCCCTTGCTGCCCCTGATTGTGATCGTTTTTCCTTTCTGTGCCCCCTTGCTGCCCCTGATTGTGATCGTTTTTCCTTTCTGTGCCTGTTTCCCGCCGCTGCGCCTGCGGCCCCGCCCCTCACTGCCCATTCGCTGCCCCATTCCCTGCTCCTCCCTCCCACCTCCCCATTTATGGCGGCCGCGCAGCGGGCGCGCCTAAGGCAAGCCCGTCTGCGCCCGTCCGTGCCGTGGCCGCGCCCAGCGCCAGACCCCCTGGTCCGGGCATCCCCCGCGCCCGCCACATCAACAGACGCCGATACGACGCCAGCACCCTCCACGCACTCAACCCCGGGAAAAGATCACGCCTGCTACCAGGCCACCCCGAAGCGCACCCAAGGGCCCTTCACCTGCCGGAACTGCAGCTTCGCCAGCACCCGCCCCGCCAAACCACCGCCCAGGAAAGAACCCAACTACCTCAGATGCATCCTCCTCAACACCCGCTCCGCCCGCAAACACGCCATCGAACTCTGGGACCTTCTCGACTCAACCTCCCCAGACGTCGCATTCCTGACGGAGACCTGGCTGAATCCCGCTTCAGCCCCCGACATCGCCATTGCCATCCCGGACGGATACAAGATCACCCGCAGGGACCGCACCAACGGAGTCGGGGAGGCATCGCCATCGTCCACAGGAACACCCTCAGAGTCTCAACCAACACCGACGACACCCTCAGCACCGCCGAACACATGCACTTCCAGATCCACACCGATCCCAACACCACCCTCAGAGGAACCCTCATCTACAGACCCCCGGACCCCGACCACAGTTCAGCGATTCCATCGCTGACTTCGTCAGCACACACGCCATCACCTCCACGGACTACATCCTCCTCGGGGACCTGAACTTCCACCTCGAGAACAACAAGGACACCAACTCCACCACCCTGATCGACAACCTCGCCACCCTCGGACTCAGACAGCTCGTGACTACACCCACCCACGCCGCCGGCCACACGCTAGACTCCATCTTTTCCGCAAGCCCACACGTCTCCTTCAACCACACCTCCGAACCCCACTGGACTGACCACCACTGCATCCACTTCACCTACAGGAAGCCCACCACGCACCACCGCACCGAACAAATGCCTCGCCGCTGCTGGAGCAGAGTCACGGAAGACCAGCTAACCACAACCCTCGCCCTGAGCCCACCCGCCGAACCCTCCGACCCAGACACCGCCGCCCGCAACCTCAGACAGTGGATCGACGACTGCGCCAACACCCTCGCCCCGCTCAAGAATCCGCCCAACAGCCACACCAGCAAGAAAGCCACCTGGTTCACCGAAGACCTCCAGGCCTCCAAACGAACATGCCGAAAACTGGAGAAGATCTGGCTCCACGAACGGACAGCGGACAGCTACGCCGCCCACAAGAGCGCCACCCGCAATCACCATCACCTCATCAGATCCGCCAAAAGGGCCTCACTCAAAGACCGCCTAGACAACAACGCACACAACAGCAAAGAGCTCTTCAACATCGTGAAGGAACTCTCCAACCCCAGCTCCAACACCAACGACATCCAGCCGTCGCAAGACCTGTGCGACTCACTGGCCACCTCCTTCCACCGCAAAATCGCCGACATCCATGACAGCTTCAACACCACGACCGCCCGGCAACCACCGAGACCACTGCCCCCACAACCACCAACCGCCTGCTCTCCTGGACCAACATCAGCGACGAGGACACCAGCGAGATCATGAACACCATCCACTCCGGTTCACCGCTAGACCCGTGCCCTCACCACATCTTCAACAAAGCCAGTACAGCCATCGCGCCCCATCTCCGGAAAATAATCAACATCTCCTTTGAGACAGCAACCTTCCCGGAAAGCTGGAAGCACGCCGAGATCACCGCCTTACTCAAGAAACCCAAGGCAGACCCCAAGGACCTCAAGAACTTCCGACCCATCTCTCTGCTCCCGTTCCCCGCGAAGGTCACCGAGAAAATCGTCAACAAACAACTGACCCGCCACCTCGAGGAGAACAACATCCTGGACCCTTCCCAGTCCGGCTTCCGCAGCAACCACAGCACCGAAACCGCCCTCATCGCCGCCACCGATGACATCAGGACCCTGCTAGACAACGGAGAAACAGCAGCCCTCATCCTCCTGGACCTATCAGCCGCCTTCGACACGGTCTGCCACCACACACTACGAACACGCCTTCACGACGCCGGGATCCAAGAGAAGGCCCTGGACTGGACCACATCCTTCCTTTCCGGCAGAACACAAAGCGTCCGCCTCGCCCCCTTCCGATCCAAGGCCACCAAGATCATCTGCGGCGTACCCCAAGGCTCCTCCCTCAGCCCAACGCTGTTCAACATCTACATGGCACCCCTCGCCCACGTCGCCCGACAGCACAACCTCAACATCATCTCCTACGCCGACGACACCCAGCTGATCCTCTCCCTCACCAAAGACCCTCACACCGCCAAAGCCCACCTCCACGAAGGAATGAAGGCCGTCGCCGAATGGATGAGGACCAGCCGCCTGAAGCTGAACTCGGACAAGACGGAGGTCCTCATCCTTGGTTCCAACCCTTCAGCCTGGGACGACTCCTGGTGGCCAACATCACTGGGAACAGCCCCGCCACCCACCGACCACGTACGCAACCTAGGGGTCATCCTCGACCCCACCCTCTCCATGACTAAGCAGGTCAACGCCGTTTCCTCATCCTGCTTCAACATCCTCCGAAAGCTCCGCAGGATCTTCAAGTGGATCCCCACTGAAACAAGAAAAACAGTCACCCAGGCCCTCGTCACCAGCAGGCTGGACTACGGAAACGCCCTCTACGCAGGAACGACGGCTAAGCTCCTGAGACGGCTGCAACGCATCCAGAACGCCTCTGCACGTCTTATCCTCGACATCCCCCGACGCAGCCACATCACACCCCACCTGAGAGACCTGCACTGGCTCCCTGTCAACAAGAGGATAACCTTCAAGCTCCTCACCCACGCACACAAAGCACTCCACAACTCCGGACCAGCCTACCTCAACAGACGACTCAGCTTCTACACTCCCACCCGCCAGCTCCGCTCAACCAGCCTCGCCCTCGCCACAGTCCCCCGCATCCGGAAAACGACCGCCGGCGGCAGATCCTTCTCCCACCTCGCCGCCAAGACCTGGAACACCCTCCCCACCAACCTCCGACAGACCCAAGACCTACTGGCCTTCAGAAGACTCCTCAAGACCTGGCTCTTCGATCAGTAGCAGCACCACCCCCCTCTTCCCCCAGCGCCTTGAGACCCTCGCGGGTATGTAGTGCGCTTTATAAGTGACATGATTGATTGATTGATTGGTTGCTGGACTAGGTGTGGGACTAAGAGTAGGGTTAGGCTTTCTATTGGAAGTAGGGACTAGGGCTTCCTGTGCCATTGGTTGCTTGGACTTGGGTTGGGACTACTGGTAGGGCTAGGGCCTCTATTGGACGTAGAGATCAGGGTTTTTGAACTGATTGGGTGCTTGGACTAGGGCTAAGATTGGCTGTAAGGGCCTGGTCTCCTATTGGTTCTAGATTTTAGGGCTAGTGTTGTGATTGGATAGTGTTAGGGCTAGGGTTACCATTGACTGAAGGGGTCACCTGATTACTAGGGCTATAAAAGGCCAGGGTTAGGGCGTCTCAGCCCGGGCGTCTCAGCCAAGGGTGGAGAGGACAAGGGTGAGTGCCTGTTTGAGCCTGTTCGAAACTGGTCGGGACCAGGGCCAGGAATGCTGCCCATTTCCCCATTCATTAATACCCACCCTATGTATTTGTCCCTCTGTACATAAGCATTGATTTTCACTATAGATATGTTACTATCTTCGTGTATTGCTTTGTATAAACATGTACAATAATTATGTTGTTATAAAAACAAAAGAAAAAAAAATCTTTTGGTCTACATGTACTTGCTTCCATTGGGCATCTATGTACCTCCATGTACTTGGATCTGTGTGTCTGTTACTTTTCTCCTGAAAAAGCATATCCAATGCACTACCCTATTTCTCATCCGCTACCTCTATCAATATCTTTAATCTGCATATACTTACCTCCTTTATGTATCTATATACTTTCAATGTACTTATGGATCTATATATTTATCACTTTCGTTCTAATGTAGCATTTCCAATGCACTACCCTATTTCTCAGCCTATACTTCCCTCAATATATCTTCTAGCCCAACTTTCTGACTCATCTCAAACTTCTTTCTACTACTCTTTCCAATTCACTACCCTATCTCACCCTATACATCTATCATTATATCCTCTACACCCACTCTCTCATTTATCCCAAACGCCATACCACTACTATGTTCCCCAAAATAACCCTTTCTTGACTCTCTCCTACTCTACCCCTCCTTGCATCTTATCACACCTCCTTTACTGTACCGATCCCCCAAAACAAACCTTTCTAAACTCTTCCCTCTGACTCTTCCCCTCCAAAAACCCTTTTACTCATCCAAAAGCCTCCTCCTACTGCTATGACCTAAAAAAGAAATCCTTCACTCTTCTATCCCTCCACTATCCTTTTCAATCAAAATAACAGACTAGCATGTTCACTTCTCAAATTCCATATTCCACTATACTAATTCACCACTAATCCTTTATGGGTTCCAGAGTAGCGTGCTACTCGCCAACAAAGCGTTTCAACACCTCATCAGGGTTACAAGCGCTATATAAATGCAAACCTTTTTTCCTTTTTTACCCCTCCCTAACCCTTCTCAATCCAAATAACTGACTAACATATCCACCACTCAAATTACTTCATATTTCACTATACTAATTTTCAACACTAATCCTTTATGGGTTCCGGAGTAGCCTGCTACCCGCCAGAAAAGCGCTTCAACACCCCATCAGGGGTAACAGGCGCTATATGAATGCAAACCTTTCTTTCCCTTCTATCCCTCCGCTATCCTTCTCGCTCCAAATAACTGACTAATATCCACCACTCAAATTACTTTCATATTTCACCATACTAATTCACCACTAATCCTTTATGGGTTTCCGGAGTAGCGTGCTACTCGCCAAAAAAGCGATTCAACACCCCATTAGGGGTTAGAAGCGCTATATAAATACAAACCTTCTTTCCTCTTCTATCCTTCTGCTATCCTTCCGAATCCAAATAACTGACTAACATATCCACCACTTAAAATTTACTTGCATGTTTCACTATACTACTTCAACACTAATCCTCTATGGGTCCCGGAGTAGCGTGCTACTCGCCGAAAAAGCGCTTCGACGCCTCGTCAGGGGTAGTAAGCGCTATACAAATGCAATTACAATACAATACAATACATATATCGATGACAAAATATAACGGAGCAAATATCTAAAATAAAACATTATCATAAACAAAAAAACAAAATAACAAATATCACCTACACTCTAAAACTAAGAAAACATAATAACAATCACAAAAACCAAAATATTGAACACCAGAAAATCATCATAACTCTAAATAAAACATACAATATTACAGTACATTTATATACGCATGTAAAAATAACTCAAAACATAATCAATATACATTAAATAAATAATGAAAACTCTAATTATTGTTTACCATAAGTGGTGCAAAAAAACCAAATACAAACTAGTCTATAGTCATTCAGTCAAATTAAACTTAAAAAAAGTTAAGAAATAAAAACACTTTTCCCATTAACAAACAGTATAAAAAGAGCAAGAAAACACACAACACAATGCTTCTTAAAAAAGAATTATAGCATTACAGCCTCCCTCTGCCCGATTGCAAAAAGAGTGCAACTCTACAACAAACCACTAAAGACTACAAAGAAAATAAGCTTAATAATCAATGAAAGCTAACGAAATTAATTAATAACCAAAAGTATTTTATGTTTATTTCTCGAAATTACTTGTCCATCCTTTCCAAAACAAAAAAAAATGCAAAAAGAGAAAAATATGAAGACAAAGACACTGAATTACTCAAACTTTGGGTCAGATTTACAGAATGCAGAGATGCGCCAGTTCAATTGCGTCACACAAAAAAACCCTTGCGCCACCATGGATGCGTCGCATTTACAATGCAGCGCACATTGGCGCAAGGATTGACAGATGCGTCACGCATCTGTTGGAAAAGTAACACATTGCTGGAGTCGTGTCGCAAGCGCGACGCAACTCCAGCAATGCTCAGGAATGCCTATTCCTATTGTGCTGCATCACTCCTTACGCCTGCTTCAAGCAGGACTAAGGTTTTGACGCAGTGGCGTCGTAGAAGTGACACAGTGAAATCTTGTAGATTTCACTGCGTCACTTTTACAAGGCTTTCTTGCGTCGGAACCTGACGCAGGTATAATGTGATGCAGGGCTTTACAACGTGACACATCTCCATAGATGCGTCACGTTGTAAATGTGTTGCAACGTGGTGCATTGTTTACGACGCCGCTGCGTCACAAAAGTGATGCAACGGTGTGACGCAGCGGCGGAGTAAAAGTGTCGCAAGGGGCTTGTAAATCTGCCCCTTTGAAAGTATAGCAACCAAAATACAAAAGTAATATTGAAGTGAAAACATAGTTATAACCAACTAAAAAAACAAATAAAACAAACTACCCCCTCAAATTAAATGTTAGATTAAAAAATAAACCGACACTGCTAGCAAATCTTTGCTCTCCACAGACTGCAACAAACGAAAACTGTTGCAAAAACAACACTAACCAGATTTGCAAAGTAAGGAGCTACTATTAAAAAAGTAAAGACAACATTCAGAATATAAGTTAAAATCTGTGCCCGCAATGTAAAATAGTTAAAATTAATAAAAGTTTACCTCTTATTATTTTATCAAATTAATGTATATTTTTATACTCTAAACCCCACAGATAAAATGCAGAGAAAAGACAAAATACATCAAATCCCAAAAAAGTGAAGCTTTTATTAAAATATAGAGGGTATATTTATAGTAAGAAGAGCACTGCCAGTGGGAAAACACATGAAAATGCACTAAATATTTATTCAAACACATGCAGTGGCAGGGCTACAACTAACATTGAAATGGTTGAAAGCATTGGGTGACAATAAATATGGAAACTAAACATCCCAAAAAATAACAGTTCCCATAAAATAACATAAATAAATAAATAAATAAAATATGATAACCCAATTTTAGAGCTGAAATCCTCATCAGTGAAATGAGGATCCAAAAATACAATCCCAAATAAATTAATAGAAAATGAGCACCAAAAACTGCAAAAATAAGCTATTGGAAAATAGAACATACAATATAAGTCCAATAAACCAAGGAATCCTTCCAAAACATAAACAAATTAGAAATAAAAATGCTCCAGGAAAACAAAAATATAAAGGAAACCGTAAAAAGTTACTTTGGTTAATGTAGGAAATCTGCCTTTTCTGCAAGGTCACTCCAATTTTTTGCTAGACCCTATTTTTGCTGGTTTTAGAACTCTATGCACTTTACACTTGCTAGCCAGCGGTAAAGGCCCTATCAACCCCTTCAAACATGGTTAAATTGGACTATTCCCAATTGGCACTGTAGATCCCTAGTATATGGCATAGAAAGTGTGCCCAGGGCATAGAAGTTAAAGGCCACTGGTAGACTGCAGCACCATTTGTGCCATCCACTAGTGTGGCACTGCAAACATGACTACAATGCCTACCCTGTGTAGTCTGAGTGCTGCAGTGCTAAACTTGCACTGTGACATGACAAAATAACACTTTATGACAGGTAAAGACCTCCCTTTAAATATTTGCAAGTCAACCCTACTTAGAACTTATAGCTTCTTTCTCTGTTTAAAAATGAATGGCTTTATCCATCAGGGTATCAAAATATTTAGAAACCATACCAGTTTTTATTTCTGAGACACATTAACACTCCGCTCCCTAGTTAATATTTCAAGACATACCCAATTCTTCAGTCTAATAAAAACATAATGATCATGCGGTAGTTTTGACTGAACAGGATTTGCATCTTGTCTTAGTGGCACTGTCCCTTAATTACAAGAAGAGCAGTATCACAAGTCATTGCTAGATAGTGTTTCATGGTTGGGAGACATTGCAAAATTACAATGGTGGTCATTTGTTTCCAAAATATTGTTTACACATTGAATACTAGAGAAGGACTGGAACTGATTCATTATTCTGTAGTATCTATATGTTGTGCAAAGCTCCTACTGGGCCAGTCAGTGTCTAGCCTTCTTGTAAATCTCCGGAATGATGGATTACTTAAATTGTCTCATGGTGCTGGGTATTAGGTAGACTTATCTGCCATCTTATATTTTGCACCTAGCAGGATTTGCAATAGTTATTCATCGTCTAGTCCTTAAAAGACTTTGTTATTTTTCTTCCAAATTTTCTATTAGCTAGGTAGTTTTGTAGTTAGGATTACAGGAATGTAGGACCCACTCACTGCTATCTATGCACTCAGTCACTAAGTGGTTCATCTTTTCATGCAATCACATATCCATCCATCCATCCTGTCTGAGTCATAGTGCTTTGTTCACAAGCCCACTGTTGTACGTATTGATCCCCTGCACACCCTCCATCCATCAGTTTGCCTCCAATCCCAATACACTTTCCCGTCAGCAATAAAAAAGGCACTATGAAGTAGCCAGTGCTGGTCACATCATAGTGCTTTTATTTATTTTTACTTTCGGCCATGCTGCTTTACAACATGGCTAAAACCATTGACAAAGCCAGTACCTCTCATAGGCGAGACCAATAGGCTTTGTTTTATTTTACTAAAGGGTTGTCCATGTTCATTCCAGAAGTTCATTGTGTAGTTCATACTCATCTCAAAATCTTGAGAATGCCTTTACTGCTATGAAAAATATGACCCCATGGAATATCTGTACTTTGCTTTCGTTCTACCTTCATTTGAAATTGACCTGCATCTCTCCTTTGAGGTAGAGCCTGCTCTGTTTTCTCCAAGTGTGCACTGCATTTCAAAAAGAGCCGTGCCTGTTATCCCATCCACAACACCAGCACACCAAACCCTACTTGCCGTGCAAACCTTGTTGCAATAAATAAGCCAAAATTGACTCACAGATGTATTTAATCTATGTCTGTACTGTAGACTTTCTCCTTCACATTTTGGTATGTTATAATATAAATAGGCTATTTGTAGAAGGTGTATGCTATCCATTGTTTTTCAAGAATTGGTGTGAACTGCGGCCACATAGCCCATTAATCAAATCCCAGTCCATCCCAAATGTTTACACAATTTTTGGCAGAGAAGGTTTACACCTTTTATTAGGGCTTCAAATGATGGAAAGTAGGGGAATCCTGATGGATTGTGGTTCCGGCAGCTTTTTCTGGATGGTCGATCCAGGGAAACATGCTGAATTTATCCGGGTATCATTTTCCCACACTGGGACATAATTCAGCAGTACCTGCATGTAGGCTGCATTTCATTTGAAGCAGCAACCTGCAGGCAGCAAGGGGGTTTCTTATTTTAACATCTAGCTGCGCCCTAATCAAAGGCCTGATTTAAAG
Source organism: Calotriton arnoldi (assembly GCA_963921515.1). Lineage (NCBI taxonomy): Eukaryota > Metazoa > Chordata > Amphibia > Caudata > Salamandridae > Calotriton > Calotriton arnoldi. The sequence continues at coordinate 610,907 of CAWUFW010004238.1, forward strand.
GGCCATCAGCCCTCCTTTTGTTCAAGTATCAACCCATCTGGGAGTCACCTGGAGCCTAAGAACTAGACGCGAATGCAAAGGAAGGAAACAAAGGCGCACAGTTTGTTACAACTTCACAAGTACTTAAAGGATACTATTGGAGGCACGTTTTAAAGTTTATTTAACTCCATATGTAAGAGATGCATAGTTGCACATTTTCAGGTTGGTTATTTGAGACATTTCCATGGTTTCAATGCACTTATGAGTGATTTTCAATTGCCAGTTTTTTGACACTTAGAGTGATACATTCTCATGCGTAAAAGCAAGCAATCAAGTGCATTAAAAGAGCTAAATATCAGAAATTACAAACTTTTGAGCAAGTGGAAACTCTAAAAATATCCTGAAACTAATGCAAAACTCCTGAGATAGAAGGTCACTAACCTGCAACCTTTTTCTAAGGTGACCATTCTGTAAAACAATTACGGCACAATCATTCATCCCAATCAAGATTCACCTTGAGAAAGTTTGCAGGGGACCTGTGGAGGGTTGTATGACAGAACCACGCATTCCATTACAATGCATGCCTTAACAACGCTTTCATTACAACAACCTCGTCTTTACAACGCATGCTTTTACAAAAAACGTCTTTACCACGCATATGCCTTTACCTTTCATGCCTTTACAAGGAAAAGGTAAGTATTTAGCAGGTAATTATAAAGCCTTATATATATATATATATATTATCTACTGGCGGTCGTTATAGTTAGGACCTATTTTCCATAGGAAATCCGCAACATTCTATTCCCAATAACTTTGGCGCCGGTTGACGAATATTCACGAAATTTTCTAAACTCGTGGGGCGCTCCGGTCCGCTCCTAACCTGAAAGTCTCGGGGTGATTCGTCAAGTGGGGGCCGAGAAAAAAGGGGGGTCCCAAAACGTGTTTTCCCCATGCAATTTTCCATAGGAACCTTTAGTCGCAGTTACAACCCGAACTGCTGAACGGAATTACACCAAATTTGGCAAAAAGGTAGCCCTTGGTTCAGAGTCGTGCCTTTTGGTTAAATGGTGTAAATCCGTTCAGTAGTTCCTGAGAAAATCAAAAGTAAAACCAAATATATATCTATGGCCGCGGAGGGTCCGCGCACCCTGAGCGCACCTTCCCGATCACGAGCTGTATGCTAATTGGCTGTCAACACTCCAAACCAGGAAGTGTTGGCAGCCATCTTGTTCCTCGGTAGAACCGAGGCACAAGAAACAAGTGCGCAAAACGCAAAAAGGGGGCCGGGTAGAAACACCCTGACCCCCTAGGCCAGCTTAGGGGGTCCCACAAGGACCCCCAGGGCCAAAAAAAGCATTTTTTTTTTAAATCGGCGGGATGCGCTTAGGGTGCGTGGATCCCGTTGTGAAAAAAAAAAACGAAGCGCGGACTCCCGCGCTTCGAGGGTATTTTGCCCCCAGGTGGGCCAAGTCCCGGGGGCATGCGGGGGTTCATTGAAATAATGGGTGGGGGGGCCTCTAAAGCCCCCCCAAGCACTGGGGACCACCACCCCCGGGGCTTCTTTTTTTATTAAAAAAAATTACCTGTGTGGGGGCTCGAGCCCCCCACACGCCCCGGGGACCGCCACCTCCCGGGGGCACTAAGAATTAGAATGTGGGGTCCGCTTCGGACTCCCGAGCCCCGGGGACAACCACCTCCCCGGGGCTTTGCACATGTTGGGAGGGGGCCGCGCGGCCCCCTCCTGGAGCCCTTGATGGCCCTGGGGACCACCACCCCCAGGGCCAGCTCCTGCAGTGTCCCGGGTGCTCACCCCCGGGACACTGTAGTTTGCTATGGCAGGGCGGGAGCCTGCTCTCTCATCCAAAAACCAAAGACGATTGCTTTTCCACACGGGGAGCTGCATCTTAGCAGCTCCCCATGTGGAAAAGCAATGCCGGCTCCCGAGGGACGCGGGGAGACGGCGGGACCATGGGGGGATTGGGGACCCCCCACAGTCCCCAACAGAGATGGCCATCCCCGGGGGATGGGGTCCCCGGGGCTACAAGTGGCCCGGGAGGGGGGCCACGCGGCCCCCCTCTCCAAAATGTTTTTAAAAAGCCGGCCCCGGGGGGCCATAAGTGGCCTGAGGAGGGGGGCAACACAGCCCCCCTCCAAAAGATTTTTTTTTTTAAAATAAGGTCAAGCCCCGGGGGATGGGGTCCCCGGGGCCGATTAAGGCCTCGGGAGGGGGGCCACGCAGTCCCCTTCCAAATATTTTGAATAAAAAAAAAAAATTAGGGGGCAGGTCCTGGGGGATGGGGTCCCCAGGGCAAATAAATTACAAAGAAGGGGGCCACACAGCCCCCTTCTTAAAAAAAAAAAAAAGACCGGCATCGCGCCGGAGGCCACGCCCCTTCCTGTAGCACTCTGCAAACGCGCCCCTGGCGCGTTTGCAGATGGGGAACCAATTCCCTTGAATACTGGGGGTCCCTGGGGCCAACTAGCCCACCAGGAAATCTCCAGTATGCGTCAGGGGCTGCGTTGCAGAGAGGTGTTCTAGGCCATGCCCCTTTACACCTCTCTGCAACGCAGCTCTGTGGCGCTTAATGGAGGTAGCTGGTGGGCTAGTTGCACCCCAGGGACCCTCAAGATTCAAGGGGAGTTAATCCCCCAACTTAAAATGCGCCACGGGGCGCGTTTGCACAGTGGTGAAGGGAGGGGGCGGGGCCTGAGGTGACATGTGTGCAAACATGCCCTGTGGCGCGTTTTAAGAGGTAGTTTTAATCCCCCTGCCCTATTATGTACTAGGGACTTACAGAGGAGGTCATGCTAATCACAGGGGTACCCCAACGCATAGTGTTCCCTAGTGTATGTAGGTGTTTTCACTGTATTCTAAGTGTCTTTTAGCATAGCACTGGCTCTGGTTAGTCAGAGTCAGTTACCACCAGTACCCGTCTGAAAAAGTTGTGGGCACAGGATGATTTTGCAACAAGGCCTCTTTCTGCTCCTCTGTTGGTTCTTTCTGCACATCTTTTGCTTCTTCCTGCACTTTTCTTCGTCTTTGTGGACTTCTGTTGCTTCTTTCTGCATTTCTTTTGCTTCTTTCTGTGCGTTTTTTCTTCTTTCTTCACATGTCCTGCCTCTGTAGGCATAGTTAGAAACTAGCATTTAAAAAACCTTTGAAATTCACTTAAAAACCATAGGTTTCAGGCATGTTATAGTTAGAAATTAGCATTTAAAAACCTTTGAAATTCACTGAAAAAACCATAGGTTTCAGACACATTATAGTTAGAAATTAGCATTTAAAAACCTTTGAAATTCACTGAAAAAACCATAGGTTTTAGGAAAGTTATAGTTAGTTGGACATTGCACTCGTACAAAACCCGTGAAATTCCCCCGTTATAGTTAGTTCAGCTAACTATAACTCACGCCCGCAATGCACTGCTGATGACGTCACATATTACATCACTCATGACATGGTCAGTGACATCACTGATGACATCTCAAATGACATCACTGATGACATCATCCATGTGGTAATTTGATGCATCTTCTCACACCCTAATATAACCTTTGATACACCCACTCTAAATTACAGACTGCTATTCTCAAAACTATAGACACTCCAACACCAATAACTACATACCCACTCACTGATTCTTAGGTCTACACACACATCCACTCACTCACCTATACAGTCACTCATTCTTACGGTCACTCAGTACGGGACTATCATATGCACTCATACACCTATATAGACACTCACACACCGCCACTCATCCATAGAGGTACTCACACACCTAGTCAGTCATGCAAATAATTAATCACACTGCCATTTACTCACCTATACAGTTATACACACACCAGCTCACTTACTCATACAAATACTAGCACATTATTACGCTCTTATACAATCACTGATACAAGTACACACTCATCCATACAGCCACTCTCACAATCACACACTCTCACTTATAGCCATTTATATACTCCAACACACATATATACTGCCTTTCACATATGTAGTTACTCACACATGTACCACTGAGATATACATTCACTCACTAACACACCCATACACACACTCACCCACCCATACAGTCCATCACAGATGCACTCTTGAAACCATGCACCCAGTGAATCACCCACTCACACATCTATGCACAGAGTCATACACATCCCACCCACACAAACACTCAGGCACCCATACAGATACTCAGACAACCAATCAATAACTCATATAGACACTTATGTAGTTATTCACAAACCCATACAGTCAGTTACACACCAACAGACAGACGGATACAGAGATTCACACAGTTTAGACACTAACCAAAGCATTCAGTAAGATACGTTTAATCACTCACTTATAGAGTCAGTCACGCACCTACTAAATCATCCATTCAGACACTTATACACCCACTCATTCTTCAATACGCCTTTGCCTATATATATTAAACATATTTAAACTTTGCAGAAACACACAGTCACTGGATGATGTCATCAGTGATGTCACTGACCATGTCATGAGTGATGTAATATGTGACGTCATCAGCAGTGCATTGCGGGGGCGCGAGTTATAGTTAGCTGAACTAACTATAACGGGGGAATTTCACGGGTTTTGTATGAGTGCAATGTCCAACTAACTATAACTTTCCCTAAAACCTATGGTTTTTTCAGTGAATATATATATATATAAATACCTATATATATATATATATATATATATATATATCCAAAGAAATATGCCGAAGATAGCCAGTCCCTTCCTTTCGACACCGGTGCCAGCAGCGGCAACGACAAGCCGCTAAATATAGACCAAATCGTTCGTTTTCGAATAATTTCAAAAGAAGAACAGCGGCACACCAAAGGACAACACAATTAGTTTATTGTGTCCACAACGACGCGTTTCGGCGTAGCCTTTTTCAAGTTGTTAACCTGTGCTCCACTTCCCATAGAAATACAGGTCACAGTTTAATACACACATACATATATGTATGTATGTGTGTATATATTTACCTACACACATATATATTTATTTGTACAATACATGCATATTTTCTATATATGCATTTGTAAATATATATAATAAATTATAAATACATATATGTGTTTTTTAACACCCCTCAATCCTTAAACCTTACCCACCCTAAACCCTAAAAAAATCTCTTTCACCCAAAAACCCATACCCACCCTATACCCTAAAAATTCCCTTACCACCCAAAAACCCATACCTACCCTAAACCCTAAAAATTCCCCAGCCACCCAAAAACCCATATCCACCTTAAACCCTAAAAAAATCCCTTGTCATCCAAAACCCCATACCCACTCTAAACCTTAAAAATTCCCTTACCACCCAAAGCCCTTTACCCACCCTACACCCTAAACATTACTGGCCACCCACAAACCCATACCCACCGGAAACCCTAAAAATCCCTTGCCACCCAAAAACCCATACACACCCTAAACCCTAAATATTCCTTTACCTCCCAAAATCCCATACCCACCCTAAACCCAAAAAATTACCTTGCCACCCAAAAACCCATACCCACCCTGAACCCTAAAAATATCATTGTCACCCAAAAACCCATACCCACACTAAATCCTAAAAATGTCATTGCCAGCCAATAACCCATACCCTCTCTAAACCCTAAAAATTCCCTTACCACTCCAAAACCTATACCCACCCTGAACCCTAAAAATATAATTGCCACCCAAAAATCCATACCCACCCCGAACCCTAAAAATATCACAACCATTCTCACCCTAAACCCTAAAAATTCCCTTACCAACCAAAAACCCATACCCACCCTGAACCCTAAAATGCCCTTGCCACTGCAAAACCTATATCCACCCTAAATCCTAAAATACCCTTGCCACTCAAAAACCCAGACCCACCCTAAAGCTTAAAATTACCATCTCAACAAAAAACCAACACCCACCCTAAACCCTAAAAATGTTTGCATTGAGCGCTTTCCAAGTTCTTCAACTGAGCTAAGTCAGTAAGGCCAGCTGACGCAGCAGAAGGCAATGCTAATTCATGTAGGTTGAAGAGCTCAGGACAATCCAGGCCTGAGTGACCAGACAGCTTACCTGCATTCGCCAGCCGAACTGGAGAGGAAATATCCCCTCTGCCAGAACCCGACTGGGACAGAAAATAAGCCTGGGCACAAAAATAAAAGTGGCCCCAATTAACAAATCAGACAGTTAACAGAGTGGCCCACATTTACAAATGTGGGCAGTTTTAAATGCTGTATAGATGATTTGCAAGGTATAGAAGACTCCCCGTATTTAAGCTTGCTGCAGGCAAAGTTTTTTTTTGTCCTCATATGCCAACAGAAAAAAAGCCACACCGACAGGTGTTCTTTGACAGTCTGCTATTTCCACTGCCGAACCCCCGAGGCTAAAGGAAAATAGGGTAAAAAAAAAACTCCTACCTCACTTCGCATCGGCATGTTAGGCTTAATCACAGGACTCCAAGAAGTCGGAATTCCCATCTCTCCATACAGTGCACGCTGTCCAAAACTCTCCCATCTTCCCGCTTCTCTTTCAGTCCAAATTTTACTAAATCTGTTCGATGATTTCAGCTAACTACTGAGAGCGGGCGGGGTGGGCCTGGGCCAGTTTATGCACATCTCCCTCCTTGCCAACAAGATCAAGTAGGAGAGCAAGCGCTTCTGCCTATGCGATATGCACCAGTCAGGCTAAACATTTACTCCAAATAGGATCAGAAGGAACATGATTTGACCTCCGATAATATCAGAGATTGCTCTAAGCACTCCCTCCCAAAAACCACTCGGCCTTGGGCAAGACACTAACATGTGAATATCGTCTGCCTTCTCTTTACCACACCGGTTGCAGCAAGCGGGGGGGGGGTTCTGCAACAAATTTTGTGCATCTCTTGGGTTGGAGTATATTCTGTCCCTAGTGAAAAGATGGTTCTTAATAAGTGGAGCTGATGCAACTGTGGAATATAGGAGGCATTAAGGAGACTGCCAATTATCTGGATGCTCTTCTACCGGCTGATATCCACCCCAGGGATGGACAGGGATCTTACATCTCTCCTCATCAGCCTTCGCCAACTCCCAATACCAAATAAGGATTTCCTTCTTTATAGGCTTGGAGTCTTGTAACCTGTCCTGTAAATCCCAACTCCCCCTACTAGCCCTCCCCAGTCCCCCAGGAGACCAGCTGCATGTACTTGTACCATGAAAGGGTACCCTTGGATTCTGCACTTAACGGCTTCCACTAAATTACCTCAGAACCTTCCTATAACTGCCCCAGCAAATAATGCCTGCCTTAATCAATGGGATACTCAGCTTTAGCAGGATGGTTTCCTGTATAAGTTTTGGGACCAGAAGTAATTCAAGAAGGTCTGGCTGAAAGTGCTGCAGGCCTTCCAGGAGGTTTGATGTCATATGAGGAAAATTCTTGGAATTGATTGCTGTCAGAGTTCAACCCAGTTTGGAATTCCCCAGGTACTCCCTCTTTCTTGTTGGGCAAGCTGCCGGCAATTTGTGTTGTATTATCAGGCAAATCAACAGTAAACCTGAGGCACCCCTAGCTCCAGCTTCCCTGGGCCCGATTGCGGCTGTGACTTCTACACTTATTCCAAAAAGGGATGCATCAGTCTGATTAGACCCTGATGGATACCAGGCCAGTCACCAGTTGGTGTCCTTTAATCCTGCTGCATCAGCCAGTATAGAGCTGCTGTGAAAGCATTACAGAAGTAGAGAGCACATCATAACACAGTGGATAAGTGCATGGAGTCAGACCAAAAAGGTATAATCACCAGTCAGTGGAAAGAGTAGAAGAATAGATGCTTAAAGAACCATTCCACCTCTCACACTGACCTGAGGATGAGGACCATGTACCGTAAAAGGTGATTTACTGATGAATCCCCTGTATAATCATGGATTTAGCTTCCCCCCCACCCTCGAGGACCAATGTCCCCCCACAATGCTGATCTGGCTTGAGTAGAGGAAATAAATCAACCTTCTCAGCATTCAGCAACCTGTGTGTGACAGAGCACAGCTGCTGCAGTGACCATTGGAACTTTCCAAATAGGCCGGTGACGCTTGCAATTCTCAGGCCTACACTGCCACCTAATCCTAATTGCAGTCCCAGGTGTGGGGACATTGTATCATCCCCAGAGATTGAAGCACACTGTGCCACACACATGTGAGAGTGCTCACATACCTCCTGAGTCATGCACTGTACTCCCAGTCAAGGAAGTGGGACCACCTGAAGTATCAGCGGCCCAGGCTGCCTGCAGCCCATCACTACCTACCTGATTCAAGACACCTCCAGTGTGACTTCCCTGCTGTGAGACACACACCACAGCACTGAAGAAGGGCATCACATGGTCAGAGCTGAAGGAGGTTTCAGGGAAGACAGCCGACAGGTCCCAAAGTGAGGAGAAAAAATTCCCTGGCACGGTATCATGCCTGTGAATGCCTTGGGGCTCGCGAGGCCCACAAACGGCCACAAAGAAAAATCAGCCCATAATCTGACCTGTTACTTATACCCTTCAAGGACCTCACAGGGTCTCACATGTACCCTTTCCGGGAAGGGGGGGGGGTGCAGGAGGGAGCTGTACTGATGATGGGTAAGAAAAATGAAAGCTGGCGCCTGTCTTCTCATATGCAGTATAGATGTTTTGCAAGGTATGGGAGACTCATCCATTTAAGCTTGCTGCAGGCAAGGTTTGTTGAATTAGGAAATCAACATTTAAACCCAGTGTAATAGACCCAACAGGCCTACAAACAGAAAAAAGGATCAACCAACACACTGATCTGTCATATGTACCCTCAGGAGACCTAACTGCACTGGAGGCGGGCAGGGCACTGAATGGAGGAGAGGATGTAGCCTTCCATGTAGAGCGGTCGACCTCGAAGCTGGGGAACCGGGTTCGAGTCTTGGCAACGACGCTCAACATCCTGTGATTCTGGGCAAATCACTTTATCTCCCCGTGCCTAACAAAAATGAATGTGTCCATCTGTAACGAAACTGGTGCTCATGTAAAGCGCTCTGATACCCGATTTCTCGGGTCTAGTTCGCGCCATATAAAAGTCTGAAAAAAAAAATCAAATGGAAAAAGAAAGCTGCCGTCTGCAGCCTCACTGTCTTAGGGGGGCAATCAGACATGGTGCGTGGTCTCAGCTATGCCAAGTGCTCGCTTACTAAACCATGTGGCACTGTGGAGCAAGAGGCTGGGCTCAGCGTCATTGTCATTGAAGCTCCGGGCCAGCCAGCACAGAGCTAAATTAACTATACAGTTCTCCCGCCCAACAGATTGTGAATTAAAGCTGCAACTATTTAAAACAGCAGGTTCTCATGCAGCACAGAGCACACTCACCGGTAGTGCACTAGCGGTTTAAATGCAGTTCCTCCATGAGTGCGCCTCAGGGTATTAATCTATAACTAATACATTTAAGTGTGGTGATGTGTGGTGATGCGGACACCACACTAAAATGTGTCAGTCTAACCCCTGATGCATGGTAGTTTTCAGGCCGGGAGATGTCCTTGCACTGTAAGAAAGCAGGATTTATCTGTCTGGATGAGCACACAAATATTGATTTAAACAGCACCTATTAATTTTTTTTTACTTAATTCTTTTGCAGCGCTACTCACGCCAGTGTAGCGTGTCAGGGTGCTTTACATCGCAAACAGAGGCACAATTAATCATACAAGTGTGTAAATCAATGTACAGGAAATATTAAGGGTTATAAGGTGCAGGAATCCCATATCATCCATACTTGTAGACATTTCATGTTAAGAGTAAATGGCCGAGAGAAACACAAAGTAAGGATGTAAAACTTAACACTGTGATTGTGGCTGTCTGTACTAACAAGACTTCATTACTTCCCAAAAGAATCCTTATTTACAATCTGAAAATAACAGCAGATTGAGAAAAAACAATAAGAATCTAAACACATGACATACAGTTTGCATGTGGCTCCTTGATGCTGGTAAATAGATCATTGTGTTGTAGTAGAAGGTTTGCAACTTATGAACTTGAAGTAACAAAATGATCGCAGTGTCAAAAACAGTAGCCCACTTACCTATATACATAAAATATAAATCTGTGATCTGCATGTTACACGATGTGCAGGCACATTAACCCTCTATACAACTTTATGAGTTAAAACTGTGACTGGACAAAACACAGAACTCTCCCAGAACTGTGTTAACCACTAGAGTTATCTTCTTGCTATTTTAATCCCTTCAAAATTGCTGGGCACACAATGATCTCTGCAGCAGGTGGCTTAACCCCGTAAAATATTTTAAAATGCAGTCTCTTTGTTACCAATTAAATGATCTAGGACAGATTTACTGTCACATTTGTCCTTGTTGCCAATTTCTCTGCAGCAGAGTTAAAAAAAAAAAAAAAACATATAAACTGACTTTCAGACTGTGCTTTTCAAGCTCTGCCCGTCGTGAATCCACCGCCTTATGTTGCTTCACCTTGACTTCCAGTTTATGCGATCCTGGAGTACATTTTTTCCAATGCCAGACCTGACGGCATCTCCTTCTGTATGTACACTCCTCTTTTGTACGGTGTTGCATTCCATAGGAAAAAATGTCCTGCAAATCGATCCATGTCCACCAGTTTTGTATATCCTTGTCTATAACGTCACGCCTGCTCCCTGCAGCAAATGCATCCTTTTTATTTCAAATCATTGGTGTGCATGTATTTCATATGGCAGTGCCACACGTTCTGTTGGAAAAGTCATTGACAAATCCAGATGTGAGGTGTGATTGGCTTTTGTTATGGGGAATGTTGGGTGTGGGATGCCCCATAACAATCCAGCCAGTCACCCCTATTTTCATCAAATTCTCACCTTCTCTCCTTGCTAATCCTGAATTTCTACGTTCCTCGTCCTCGACCCAGTCCTAACACATGAGGTAGTATCCAATCAGAGACAGGAAACAAAATAGGAAATGCATGCTTACCCCATCCTCCCTACTGCTAAGGGCAGAGGCTTAGCTTGCTCAGTAAGACTGGGAAAGTGGGGGGCGTGGCCAAGACCCGGAGCGAAATGGCCACTTGATTCTTTAGCTCCGTGAGTCCTATCCCTTCTCCGTCTATCCTGACTAAAGATCCGATTCCTCGAGGTGGGGGAGCACACCTGACTGCAAGCGGGGGCTCCGCGGCTAACTCCCGCCGCCAAAAACCATCCAGGGCCGAAGTTCTGGGTCCCGGAAGCAGCGGGCCTAGTCGGACCTTGAAGCCGGGGGCTCAATTTGAAGGTCCTGCCGCCGAGAGGGGGCCGAAACGTGGACTGTTGTCCCAGTGGGCCCCGTGCACGAACATCCCTGCGGACGGCGGCTCGCAGTACGTCGAGCCGGTGGTGCCCCCGGGGCTGTGCCTTCCCCGGTCGCGGACCTGAAGGCATCGAAGGCGAACTGAGGGGCTAGCGTGCTACGGCCGGGCTGGCAGCGACCTTTGACCAGACCTGGGACACACAGACGGTGAGGTGGAGCGAGGGGTGCCCAAGGTGTGGCGGCAGAGGTGGGACCCTGACTCCCCCCCTCCCCCCCAGCTGATTGATTACGGAGCAAACGATCCACGCAGGGGCTCTGCAGGGAATAAGGAGGGGACACCCTCCCACACACCGCACTGAGGCCCGGTGATAAGCGGCAGGCGGTGGAAACCGCGCACAGTCCCAGTACCCTACGATCTTGCCTACTCTGTGCTCGACTGTGGGTAGCGCCGACGCTGGGATAGAGCTGTGTGGCGCCCAGGCGGTGTCGAGGGTGCCCGGATTCACCTACTTGGGCCAGCATCCACGAGCCAACCAGACCAGAAGTGTGGCGGTGCCGTTCTTCCTCCTTGCACCCCTGCCTAAATAATTGGCGGCAGACGGATGGAGACTGGATCTTGCCGCTACGCTGCGTGGGCCCACAACTAATACCGGACATAGAAACACGCTGTCCAGTGGAATACCGACAACAAGCCACAATAGCAGCAGAGAAGAGCAAAGCCACAGGTGCAAGGGGACCGAAAGCGGTACAAACAAACAGGCTGGACCGCTACACACTCCCTAAAGACATGCTCCAGGGCCGACAGTCTGGGGGTGGCACTACCGGGGAACATGGAGGAGAGGACCAGGAACTGTCCCTCAAAGACGTTATGAAGGCAATCACCACTGGCCAAACCGCGCTGGAAAATAAAATGGACACCATTGCCATTGAGGTCAACCTGATCCGGGCCGATCTCACTAAACTTAACGAAAAAGTTAAACAGGTTGAGCTCACCACTTCCAGTCTTGTAGACGATGTCGCCCAGCTCCAAGGTGAACTGCAGGACATGCAAACATTCCGCAAAACCACGGAACTCAAGCTCGATGATTATGAAGGGTGCCTACGCCGCAATAACCTGCGCATTTTAGGAGTGCCAGAAAAAGCAGAGGGGCAGGCCCCCGACCTCTTCGTAGAGGACCTTATCCTGCATCATCTAAAACCCAAGGGCCTTAGTAAGTTTTTTGTTATTGAAAGGGCACACAGGGTCCCAGGTGGTCGTCCCAAGCCGGGAGCCCCCCCACGCCCAATGCTGGCTAGAGTGCTAAATTTCCGGGACAGAGACGTGATCCTCCAAAATGCTAGAATGGGGACCGCCCTTCGCTTCGAGAATGCCGACATCTCCTTTTTCCCGGACTTCACGCAACGAGTGCAGCGTCAAAGACGGTCCTTCACTACGGTGAAACAGAAACTTAGGGAAAAGGGACTGAAGTACTCTATGTTATTCCCAGCACGCCTTCGAGTGGAAGCCGAAGGGAAAACCTGGTTCTTCGAACAACCGGAGGCGGCGGCGGACTGGCTTGAATATCAGACGGAGCTGGCCCTCCGAGATCGAAATGCTGGGGGGGATGCTGCCTCTCAGGCCCACGGCTGACGAGGCTGACCTGGACACGAAGCCTCCCCAATTCAGGCTAACTATCGAGTTTGGCTGGGACAGGTAACGGGCTGTGTGGCGGCCGGACCCCGGGGAGACGCCTCCCCTCTCTATGACTGTTTTTTGGATCTTTGGTGTGTAAACCACGTAGGGGACTTATTAATCTGTAGCACCCGGGGGGGGGATGGGAATGCGGGCTGCCACGTCCTCACATTTTCTACTACTAGTTCTGTATTAGGGCGACAGGCACTCTGCAAGTTTCTTATGGGCAGTTCTGAGCCCAGAGTGCAGGGCAGCGGGGTGGGGGGCTGTTGGATGGGGGTTGTTGGGTTGGGGGGTCATGTTTATGCATCATCATGGTTTTTACATCAGTATTTCATTTCACAACTATCACAGAGGCACTTGCCAACAGCAACCTAAACTATGACCGTCATGGGGGATAAAAATTTTAAAATATTGAGCTGGAATGTCAACGGACTTGGGGACAAGATCAAGCGTAGCGTGGTTCTCCAATATATTAAACTGCAAGGCCCGGATATTGTCCTCCTACAAGAGACGCACCTGGTCAGGAATCTCTGTAGAGCAATGCACGGGGGGTACACAATGGTTGCACACACAGGGTTCACTTCAGGCTCCAGAGGTGTAGGCATCATGGTCAAGAAAACACTCCCCCTGGATGTGGACTCCACTTGGACGGATGAGAGAGGCAGATATGTTGGGATCTCAGGCACATGGGAGGGCCGCTCCATCACATTCATGTCGGTCTATATACCCCCGGGACTGCAGGGCTCCACCTTTGCTGACCTGGGCTCCGTCCTACTCACGGTACCAGATGGCCTCCTGGTCCTCGGAGGAGACTTTAATGCAGTAGTATTGGGCACACTGGACCGCTATCCCCCCAGGGAGATAGGACCCTCTGCACGCTGGCTGCCAGATTTTCTTGACGCTATGGGGTTAGTGGACGGCTGGAGAATACATCACCTAGACCAGATACAACACACCTTTCACTCAGGCGCCCATCATAGTCTTTCCCGTTTGGATTACTGCCTGGTCCCTGCAGCACAAGTCACTCACATACATGAAATCAGGCACCTAGCCAGGGGCATCTCGGATCACTCCCCGATATGGATACACATAGTACTCAATCAAGTTGCAGTGGGTAGGCTAGCTCCAATTAACCCCTGGTACCTCCGAGACCCGAAACTCCGTAGAGATCTCCACAAAGCCATGGACGATTACTTCTCCGAAAATGTGGGGTCAGTATCCTCATCCCAGTCCCTGTGGGAAGCGTTCAAGGCCGTAATTTGAGGTCAGGCTCTGTCCTTAATCGCAGGGGCGAAGAAGGATAAACAAAAAGAAGTCCTCGCCATAGAGGCTGACATTTATCGGCTGTAAGGCGACCTAGAATCTAGTATGACACCGGAAAAGCTCCATTTCCTGAGCCTGAAACAACATGATTATAAAGCCCTAGTCACAGACAAAGCCAAACTCCTGGGCAGGGAGCGACAAGGTAGAATTTACGACCTGGGTGACAAAGCGGGGAAGCTAATAGCATGGTTGGACAAAAAAGACTGGGCGAGTAGATTAGTCCCAGAGCTCAAAGTCGAGGGAGACACCTCCCTCACTGAACCTCAAGAAATAGTGGACAGATTCGCCACTCATTTCCAAAAAGTATACACGACAGTGACCCCACACACCGAGGAAGACTCACAAGACCTCCTTCGGGACATCAGGCTCCCCCGTCTCTCCTCTGTGGATCGCAACTTTATGGAGAGTGACTTGACCACAGATGAAATTGCGCAAGCAATTCGTACATTGAAACCGGGCAAGGCTCTTGGACCAAACGGCATCCCCATCGAGCTATACAAACTGAGGCCCGATAAACTTGCACCATACCTAAAATCGATGTTTGAGGAATCTAGAGAACATGGAGTACTGCCGAGGGAGCAGAGAATAGCCACCATAGTCACTATACATAAGGAAGGGAAGCCCAGGACTGACTGTGCCTCATATAGGCCAATCTCCCTCCTTAATGCCGAACCCAAAATCCTGGCCAAGCTCCTGGCTACTCGTCTGATCAAAATAATAAGCAACTTAGTGCACCCAGATCAATCGGGCTTTATGCCCCACAGAAATACGGCCCTGAACCTACGAAGGATTCACGGAGTGCTGGGTAGAGCATCAACCATTCAAGAGTCAGCTGTGATAGTGTCCTTGGACGCAAACATGGCATTTGACACTGTTGAATGGCCCTACCTCTGGGCAGTTCTGGCAAAACTGGGATTTGGCCCAAAGTACATACAGTGGGTTCGTCTCCTATACCAAGAACCTCTGGCCCAGGTAGTGGTCAATAATAAACTGTCGGCCGCGTTCCCACTCAGCCGTGGAACTCGTCAAGGATGCCCACTCTCACCTCTTCTCTTTGCCCTCGCCCTAGAACCACTGGCTGCTTGGATCCAACAGGATCACAGGATACGAGGGCTGAGATGGGCTCCCGATCGGGAGGACCGCATTTCACTCTATGCGGACGACATCTTACTCTATCTGGCCTCCCCGAGGAAATCCCTAATAGTAGTGTTAGATATTTTGGCAGTGTTCGGCAGATTTTCTGGATTCACCGTTAACTGGGGTAAATCCTTATTATTTGTCCTTCAGGGAGACCCTCCCACCCCCCCCGGGAAACTGCCCACTTCGGATCACCACAGTGGGCTTTAAATACTTGGGTATTTTTATTTCTCTCGACCCCTCGGCCCCTACGCCCAAAATCTTCTTCCGCCCCTACGTAAACTCAAAAAAGACATTGCCAGCTGGAAATCGCTTCCCCTCTCCCTATTGGGCAGAGCGGCCCTGTTTAAAATGATGTCCTTGCCCAGATTTCTTTACGTACTGCAAAATGCCTTGGACCCGGTACCTGCACATTTTTTCAGGGAAGTAGAGGGACTTCAGAGAGAACTGCTCTGGGACGGAAGACCGCGTATCGCCCTAAATAAGCTGACCCTAAACTGGTACGATGGTGGCATAAGCCTCCCGGACATTAAAAAATATTACTGGGCAGCACACCTTGCTGCCGTAAATCACGGCACCTATGGGCGAGTCGACGACCCTGGCTATGGCATGGATAAATGGCTCCTCTCCGGAGGCAACTACAACAGGGCACTCTATTCGTGACCCAAAAGGTACAACCTGACAGGCCCTACTAACCACTCGGTCCGAATTTGGCACGATGCAACTAACTCCCTTGGGTGGGGACGTAAACTGACGTTGGCAACCCCGCTTTGGGATTCTGAAATACTGGGTAGCTTATGGAGGTCGAAGGGATTCGACAGATGGGACCTTATTGGCATTACACAAGTCAAAGACGTCTGGGGAGAAGGGGGAGTCAAGTCCTTCACCACACTGCAGGCTGAGTATGACCTAGCCGACACTGAATATTTCCGATATGCTCAGATCCAGCACTCGCTCCAATCGCTTCTACCCAAAGGGGTGGCCCCTCTAGAAGCCTCGCCCTTAGAGGACAGAATCTTGGACGGCCACCTACCAGAAAAGACGATTTCCTTAATATACAAAAAACTGATAAACAACATGACTGATCCACTCCAGGCATTAAGGGAGAGATGGATGGGAGATGGCATCGAGATAGATGATGAAGACTGGCAGGAGGCAGCGTCTTCCCCTAGAGTAGTCGCCATACCGGCGCGCCTGAGACTAGTTCAGCTAAAAATCCTTCATCGGGTGTACATCACCGGGCCACGCCTGATTCGTATGGGGGGAGCCGATAGTGGGGAGTGCAGGAGAAGATGTGGTCACCTGGGAACCTTCCTGCACATCATATGGGAATGTGAACACGTCAGTTCCTTCTGGCGCGAGGTACACGAGGTAATGTTTGCAGTGCTGCACATCCGTCTTTCGCCGGAGGCGAGACGCTGCCTTCTAAACATATGGGAACCCACAGATCTGAGCACTTACCAGACACAATGGGCCACCCTGGGGTTCATGATAGCCAAGAGAAACATTGCACAATTATGGGGCGCTGCTAAACCACCTACGCTAGAGGCCTGGGAAAGGGACCTTGATCGGTGTAAGTTTAGGGAGAAGACGGTCTATGCTGCCAGGGGATGCCCTAAAAAGTGGGCCCGAATTTGGAGCCCTTGGAATAACTATCGTGGAGAAATATGTACGCCACCTGCTTGTTCGGAATCAAATATCCCCCCTACCCCGTGACACTCCCCTCTTATGTCGAAATGTAATCCTTCTCCTCTGTACGCTTCTACTACTTATCAACTGGCTGTGTTCTCTGTACTGTCTGTTTGAACCGATGTATGTTTCAATAAAAAGATTTATAAAAAAAAGACTGGGAAAGTGTGAGCTTCCGATTTTCCGTCAATCACGCTGGCATATCATGCCAATCATTATATGAGAAGCAGTGCATGGGGGGCCTTAAGGGACAATGGAAAAGGAAAGGAGTGTGGATTGTGAGGGCATACTTAAAACACAGTATTTGTAAAATAACCATGTTTTTAGACCTATAAAACAGAGACGCGAACGTGTGTGTATGTGTGTTTTGGTCTGAGTGAGCATTTAAAAATCTCACTTGAAATAATCAGAGAGACATCTTACCATTCCTGACTGAAAGCTCCTGTACCCAACTATTTATTAAAAAATACATTTATTAGGGGGACGTAACACCCCGAACACCTCCCCTGAAGCTATGCCCATGGCTAAGGGCTATTAATAACTAGCCTTAACTCAGCACTTCCTGTTTAATTTCCTGTCTTCCACCGAATACGGGGGATGCAGAAGTGACTGCCAGGCTTTCACCTCCAACAATTATGTCACAGGTATTCCTTCTTCTGCTGGGCTTTGGGAGGACCTGTGGCAAATGAGGGAGCAGCAGGAGTCGGGAAGTGCATATGGCCTCCCTTGACTCATATCAGGTAAGCGGTATCTGCCTGCTTTCTGTAAAGGTTACTTGATGCCTCTTTTATTCAGCATCGGAGTGGGACTTCGGAGTCTTCCTCCGTTTAGGTGGCCGATGCCAGATTTGCGGGAGACCCCTTGCGGATTGAGGGGCATATTTACAAGCCCCTTGCGCCACTTTTGCGCCACTTTTCCCATGTTAAAAATGATGCAAAAGCGGCGCAAGGGCCTTGTAAATAAGCCCCTGAATGTTTGGCAGAGAAGTGTACGGCTGCAGGAGCAGTGCGTACGATGCCGGGAGAGTGACTCAGTCAGATTTGATCGTTGCATTCGGGCGCGTTCAGAAGCTCGGCTTCACTTCTGCATTGTTTGCATGCCGTGCGGCGATTAACAGTGGTAATTATGAGGTTTGAGCTGTCAGTCATGCAAGTGCTCTAGTTTAATGCAGTATGAATCTGTATTTATGAATGTGTATATAAGGATTCTTCTTGCTTTTGCATTTACTCGTTATCAGAGCTGGTGTGGAATACTTAGCTTTTGCTGTTGGCTGCAATTATGGGGAAACATGCAGGAAAACGGAGGCATTGTTCTCTTTCATCTTCATCGTCTTCAATGGGCAGTCCTGTGCAATCACCTCCCCCTAAGAAAAGGAAATTGGGCGAGGAGGAGAGACTTAAGAGACTGATTTTGCATACTTTTCTCCTTAATGAAAAACAAAACAGGATCACCATCTTTGGGAGTACATGATCTGTATTTGGATATTTCAAGTTCTGATTCGTCGTATGAGTCTTCTCTAGGCCCAATGGAGCATAAAGGGAAATATGTGTCAAAAGACATGTTACCAGACATACTTGCCCATGTTAGTGAAAATATGGGATTTCCAAAGGAGGAGGTGGTTAGTACATTCAAAGAAGCTGTGTTGCCACAATTTAGAAAGAAGGCTAGTAAAGCTCTGCCCATTCCTCCATTGTTATGGACATTCTGTTGAATGAATGGGAGGATCCAGAAAGCATTAATTTGCCTCGCTTCATGGCAAAGCTTTATCCCTTGAAAGATATGGAGGATAAACTCCCAGAGACTGTCCATATGGTTTCTATTGTGTCCAGTCTGGCGGGGTGCCCGCCAATTGCTGAAGACAATAACCTTAAGGATGGGGCTGACAAAAAGATTGACACTTCCTTGAAGAAGGCTTAGGCTGGCTCCCATCTAGCCATTTATTCTGGAATCATTGGAGCATTTGTAGCACAATCTTTACTGTCTGACTTTAAGACTTTTTTCATGACTATGCAAGATGGTGGGCAGTGTCCAGAGATGTTGGAGTCAATAGAAAGACAAGCTGAATTTCTTTCTGATATAACGTTTAATTCCATCAGGGCATTGGCTCTGTCATGTGGAGCATCCATTGCGGCCAGGCGCAACCTATTCCTTAAAGGTTGGTACACTGATTCAGCTCAACAGTCTATGGCTTTGAGGTTGCCATTTACAGGGCCACAGCTGTTTGGTAAGGACCTGGAAGACAAGTTTCATCAAGTTTTCAATGAAAGAAAACATTCCTATTCCTTTTGGAAACAACAGCAGAACAAACAATCGTTCTTCTCTTCTTCTAAGCTATTTCGTCAACCTTCCCATAGTCAAAGGAATACTATCGGAGGTCAGAAATTCCATGTAAAAGGTTTCCGAGGGAAGTTCCAGGAGAAAAACCAACAGGATCTGTGAAATACCACCACAGTGGTTCCAATTGGCGAGATACCAGAGGTTGATGGGAGACTTTGTAATTTCTTGGAGAGTTGGCATCGCATGACATCTGACAAGTGGGTGCTGAGCATTCTGGAAAGGGGTTATCAGATTGAGTTTCTGCCCCTTCCCCCATCATCGGGTACTGCTCAGATGCCTCTTCCAAGGGATCCACATAGAAGGAGAGCTTTAAAGGAAGGGATTTGTTCCCTACTCCTGAAGAAGGCAATTGTTCCGGTACCAAAAGGGCAAATGGGACAAGGAGTTTATTCGGTTGTGTTCCTATTCACGAATGTGACAGGGGGTTTCAGCATTGAGAGCAACCTCAAGTCTCTGAACAAATATGTTTAAAAAAATGTCATTCAAGATGGAGACCTTGCAACGGATCATTCTCTCGATTCAAGCAGGATCTGTAATGACTGCATTAGAACTCATGGATGCATATCTCCATGTTCCCATGGCACCGGAATTCCAGCAGTATTTATAATTCTCTCTGATGGGACATCATTGGCAGTCTTTTGGCCTACGGTCATCGCCCAGGGTACTTACAAAAGTGGTACTGCCACTGGTGGCTCACCATCATCTACAGGGGATGTCAGTCTTTCCTTACCTGAACGATTGGCTGCCCCATTTTTTCAGGTGATGCAACAACATCTAGAGCTGACCACAGTTATGCTAAAGAGCCATGGGTTTCTTTTGAATGTTTCAAAGTGCAATCTCCAGCCCTCGACACAGAGGACATTCATAGTGGCAGAATTTGACTCTGTTCAGTGCAGGGTGTTTCTTCCTCAGTCCAGGATCCAGCATCTGCAATCTCTGCTGGCATCTCTGTTATCTCAGAAGGCAACCATCCTGTTCAGTAGATGAAGGTACAAGGTCACATGGCAGCCTCTGTCTTCACAGTGCAATGGCCCATGTTGCAACTATGGCCATTACTGTGGCACCTTCACAGATGTGTGACATTTGTCATTCAGGATATGACTATGGAGATTCCAAAGTCTCTAGACATTGTACACAGCCTGCAGTGGTGGTTGGACTATGCAAACCTCCCCAAGGGGATTAGGATGCATCCTTCTCCTCCAACAGTGGTGAAGGCAGAAATCAATGCCCGGGGTTGGGGTGCAACGATGGGGCAGTTGTTAGCCCAAGCTCAATGGAACAGATCGGAGACTATGTGGTCGTCCAATTGGATGGAACTGTCGGCAGTGGAAAGGTCCCTCTGGTATTTTGAGCCCCACCTGTCAGATTGCAATGTCCTGATACGATCAAACAGCACAGTGACAGTGGCATATATCAGCCATCAGGGCAGCAATCACAGCCAGTCCCTCAATCAGGTGGCTTGTGCTTTGGCGAGTTGGGCAGAACTTCATGTCCAATCCATATCTGCTCAACACATCAGGGGTATGGACAATGTTGTGGTAGATACCTTGAGCCACTACTTCCCATCCTCTCAGGATCTGCGCCTCTCAAGCAGGATGTTTTGCCAGATCTGCCGAAGGTTCTGATATCCAGCGGTGGATCTATTTGCTTCCAGAGCCAATGCACTCCTACCAACCTTCTGCTCCAGGATGTGGGGACCTGGGAGTGGATGCCTTGTCATTTCCGTGGCCTCCAATGTTGCCCTTTGCCTTTCCTCACTTTCCCCTCATTCAGTCATTTTGGCTGAAGATCCAGTGAGAGAGGGCATAGGTGGTGGCGATAATTCCTCACTGGCCATGGAGATTGTGGTTCTAATTGTTGAAGAGCATGGTCATTGTTCCTCCATGTATGCTTTCTCAGATCCCATCTCCTTTGCAATCTCTTAGTCCACTACTGCTGGTTCTTCTAACTTAAGCGGTTTGGCGGTTGACCGGCAGGCTCTAGAGAGGCAAGGTTTGCCCGCTCACAATATTTTAGTGGTCCAGGGCTCTCGTAGGAACACTATACTGTCTTCCTATTCTAAACACTGGCCTCATTTTGACACTTGGTGTTCTCTTCATGATATTTCTCCTTTGTCTTCTACAATTTCTTCTATTCTCCAATTCTTTCTGGATGGGCTTGATAAAGGTTATGCACTGTCTACTTTGAAAGGTCAGTGGGCGGCTATCAGAGCATTCAGAGACTCAGGGGCCGATTCCGATCTCGGCCGGTAGGGCTCCGAATCGGATTTGGCTTTACCGGATCCGATTCAGAGGCCTTTTTACCGAACGATTCGTACGCGCGTCCGGGCGAGCGAGTACGATGCGAAATCGCCGACCGACTCGTCCTGGCGTCCCGACCGCTCCGACCGACTCGATCCCGGGTCTCACCGCACCGACCGACTCGCTCGGACATGACTCGCACCGCGCAATGGAGACGTTCCCCGGCCGGGTAAGTACGATGCGCGCCGCGAGCAGTCCGACCGAGCCGCGCACTCCGGCTCGAAAGAGCAGTCGGAGCCGTACTCGGGGTCCGTGTCGGACCCCCTGTACGCGTAGCCGCGCGAAGTCGCACACAGGGGGACCCATGGGTCCCCCTACCTGTGCGTGTATGGCGCGAGTCGCTTCACCGCATACACGCTGTAGGGGGCGCCCTTGTCCGCATCGCACCCATTGAGTCAATGGGAGCCCGCGTACGCGTTGTACGACAGGCTCCCATTGACTTCAATGGAGTCCGACCGACTTCGAGTCCGATGGCATACATGCGCATCGTACTCGTTCGGTCGGGCTGCACGGGTCCGATTCGGTCGGAAATCTCTCCGGGTCCGGCTCGGTCGGAGAGATTTCCGGCCCGAATCGGAATCGGCCCCTCAGTGTTCTTTTCATCAAATGATGGGCCTTTAGTTTCCAGATTGTTTTGTAGTTTTTCACTAACATCACCTGCTGTCAAACCTTCTGTTCTATTGGGGGCTTTTTCTCTGGTTCTTCACACTCTTCAATATCTGCCTTATGAACCTTTATCATCTGTGGATATGAAACTTCTTCCCTTCAAGGTAGTGTTTCTGGTGGCTATCACCTGAGCCAGGCACTTACGGGACCATCCTGCTTTAAGGTGATCCCCTCCATTTTAGAGGTTCATGGAAGGTGCGGTGGTGTTAACATTGGATTCTGGGTTTATTCCAAAGATTCATTCTAAGTTTCATTCTTCCCAGGAACTTGTTTTACCCTGTCTCTGTCTTCCCCTGCTTCTCCAGAGGAGTGAATGTTTCACACTTTGACTATTAAACATGCATTATCTGTGTATGTTGACGGATCTGCTACATTTCAGACTTCTGATAGTCTATTTGTGACTTTTGGTTTTCCAGGACGCGGGAAACCAGGGTCTAAGATAACTCTCAGTCACTAGATTAAGGACACCATCTCCATGGCATATCAGGGCTCTGATTTGCTTTGTCCTTCTAATATTCAAGCAACATCCACTACAGGAGTGTCAGCTTCATGGGCCACTTTTAAAGGCGTGTCCTTGGGTGAGATCTGTCAGGCTGGGACTTGGGCCTCTGAACACACTGTTACTAGACATTATCGTTTGAATTGTGCGCTAACCAGTTGCTTGAAATTTGGGAGTGGTGAGTTACAGGTTTTGGAGGATCCTGCTCCTGCTTGATTGTTTTCAATTATTTTTTAATATGACATTAAATTCACTTGGGTGTGCTTTATATCGTGTTATATTTTATTTCAGGTGTCGGTATTGTAAAGGCCTTCATCTTTTGGGGCGTTTGCTTTGGTATACCTCATGTGTTAGGACTGGATCGAGGACAAGGGGCATAGAGGAAATGCCCTGATTACTTACTGGTAATTCTCATTACTCTTAGGCCTACTCGTTCTTGACCCAGTCAAACTTCCCACCTACTCTCCCAATATCAGACCTTCGTGGTATTTCAGGAAGTGCTGATGTAAGGCTAGTTCATTATAGCCCTTAGCCGTAGGGTGAGTGCGGCCATCAAGCGTTTCCTGTTTTGTTTGCTGTCTCTGATTGGATACTACCTCATGTGTTATGACTGGGTGGAGAACGAGTAGGACTTGGAGTAATGAGGATTACCGGTAAGTAATCAGGGCAATATCAACCCTGATTCTAACCATTAACGGTGGTCTGCAAAGGCCCTGTGCACTCAAACTGCTCTCCGAAATCCCCATCCATTTTTTATTAAAAAAGAACACACTGGAACTTTAAATACACAATGTGCTATTAACAGGTCAACTTTGAGTTAATAAAGGATAGGACCTGCTGCTTTGGATAATCTGCTTTATAGAGCTTCATTATCATTGTCACGTAAATCCCACTCCTGGCGCAAACTCTAGTGTGCATCCGAATTGAGAGATGTATCATGATGCCATTTTCTGTACTGTGCTGGCACAGAAGGGGCCTGCTGTGCTTGATTTTGGCTTCTTCAGCACATGCATTATCTTGAAAAATATCCGATTTAATACATGTTTTGTAACACCAGAGCTCGGAAAATAGGGCAGTAATTACCTCTTTGTGTTTCCAAGCTCTGCTGCCAGCAACACAAGAGTTAACTCTGAAATGTTTCAAGTTAACGTATGTACGAAAGATGCCAAAAAGAAGTGCACAGACCCTTCTGCACTGCGCAGCGAACTGCATCCCAATACGCCTCCCCACCCCAAGAATGACATCTCTGCCACTAATTACACTCCCTGTGGTTGTTTGTCTGCACATTTTCAACAGGTAGCAGCTGTTGCAGGCCATCATGGCAAATGGCGCAACTTCTAAGTTTGTGCACCTTGGAACAGGGGAAACATGCTCTATTAGTGCACAGGGGTGGCTGGTGACATTTGAAAGTGGTGGGGCGTAAAATGATTGGCATACTGCACCGTAGCGAGCGAGCGTAGCGAGCGAGTCCGAACAACCTAAGGGGGGTTTGGGGGGGTTCTCCCACCGAGAAAATTTTGAAAAAAAAGCGGAAAAATTGTGCATTTTCAAGCAAATTTGAGAAAGCAGGAAGGTTAATAAAGCAATTGTGAAAGTGCAGTTATTACATTAATAAAGAGATGTCATATAACATAGGTAGCTGCTTATTCAGTATAACCACAGAGCTTCATAACAGACTTCGAGATACAATGCATTTCTGAGTACCTCACAGATGTTTTTTATTGAACAACAACAACAACAACTAAACTGGTCGCAAAGTGGCTGCATTGAACATATTGTTTACTTTTTGTAAATGAAATCAGCACGTCTCTCTTTAAGTGCAGCAAACTTTTCAATAATTTTAATGTTAAAGTCTGGTATTTTTTGAACTAGCTTGCTCTCTATAGAGAGCATTGCCAAAGCATTGAGTCTTTCCTCAAACATGGTGTTTCTCAGGAAAGTCTTTATCCTCTTTAAGGTTGAAAAACATCGTTCTGACTCTGCTGTTGTCATAGGTGTATTTATTACAATTTTTAGTAAAGCCACTGTCTCTGTAAGTGACTTTTCCATATTAAGTTTATGTATTAAAGCCAGCAAAGAAATGGAACCTTTGGCCTTCCGGTACACAGGCATTGCGTACAGTACAGTCAACTCAGTTCTCAGCTCCTCTTTTTTGAGCATAGGATAAGCTTCCACAGCCTCATTCAGAGCACGCTCAGATAAAGATTCATCATATTTTGCAAACTGTTCACTTTGCAATAATGTGGCACTCACCAAATGTTTTGTGAAAGAAAAACGTTCTTGTGCCTGCACAATTACAATGTCACATATCTCCTTTGCAATTCGGACCAGAGTGGTGATGTTTTTCCTGCGGTTTGAAAAAGTAGAATGCTCTGGCAGTTTGCTGTCTAAATTGTCAACCCCATCTCTCACTTTGCTTATGCTTTGTACAAACATAGTGTATATTCTTGCACTTTGACAGTATCTATCGCTCGTGCTTGTAACTGATTGTATAACAGGTCGACAGCTACCATTATATCATGAAATAAAAACAGTAAGAACTGAAACTCTCTGTCTTGTAGTGTTCTAGCAAAGCCACGGGCTTCAGTCTGACTTTTGTAATCAAACTCATCATTGTCTTCTATGGCGGCAAAACATTTCTCAAGGTCCCCCTATGTTCATAGATTAGGTTGACTGTACGGATGTTAAAGTTCCAACGAGTTGAGGATCCCCTTGGAACGCTTTTGTCCACAATCTCATGAAGTGCTTCCGTTCTTTTGGGGGAACGTGAGAAGAATGCTACCATGCCTCCTACATCCTGAAAGAAAATTCGTGTCTCGGTGATCTTTGATACTGCCTGTTGCATAATAAGATTAAGTTGGTGGGCGTAACAGTGCACATAATGAGCATTAGGGTACACATCTCGAATTCTTTTCTGTACTCCACGGAGGCTTCCACTCATTACGGACGCACCATCATAGCTTTGTGCGATAAGTTTTTTTTTTTGAGGCAGCTCTGGAAAAATTACGCTCAGTTGACGCAGTATAGCTGCAGTAATGGTTTCTGCACTAGAGTCTCTTAAATGTGTGAAACCATAGAACCTCTCCACAACTTGTCTGTCATTGTCAAGGTACCGAAACACTAATACGGACTGTGTTTTAGTGGCCACATCAGTGGTGTCATCTGCCTGAATAGCCACAAAGTCTGTGTTTTGCAACTCTTGCACAATATGGCTTCTCATAATTTCGAGCATACACTCAAGGAGTTCATTTTGTATTGTTTTAGAGGTGCCCTTAAAGACTGTAGCACTTGCTAAATGTGCTTCCATTTCCTTGTCTATGCTTGCTTTTAAATCCACAAGGCCTCTGAATATTCCAGGTTTTGAGGAACTTTCTGATTCATCATGGCCTCGCAATGCCAGTTCGAAAGCACCACAGAAACGAATGCAATCAATTATTTTGGATAGAATCTGTCTGTTCCTATCAACTGCTTCATTGTGTTTCTGTATTGTTTTGCGGTATGTATCGTTTATCTGCTGCTCAATCGGTGTGTCTTCCCCCAACATTCCCAGTCTCGTCAGGTTTTCCATATGCCTTCTTGTGTGTGCATGCTTCTTTATTTTTTCAGACAAATGCTTCAAGTCTGTTACTCCTTCATGTGTCCAAGGAAACTCACCACCAAACAGCAAGCAGGGGAAGCAGAACAGAGAATTTCTTAAAGGGCACCCTGTAAGCCAATCAGCTTTTGTGTACCAGGCGTTTGAGAATGTACGTGTGGACAATTTTCCTCTGTCCTGGGAAGTTTTCTGTAGTTTTATGTCAGGCCGATGAGGTCCTAATTGCTTTATATGTAGTTTCTCTTCAAGTGGCCGTGCCTGGAATGACCTTGTAATTAGCTGTTCTACTGTATTCATTATGCCGATGCTGGCCTTACCAATATGAAAGAAACCTATCAATAATCAAAGTACAACGTATAAGGTGTGGTGCAATAATATCAAATTTCAGTATAAATACATATATCTTGTGCAGTATCGCAATAAATCTCCAACAGCTCCCCTTTGCACAACATGACTGCTAAAAATACAGCCTTACTGCCTGCTGCCTCTGTGTGCCATAGTGGTTGCTGCCGAAGGCACTGAAACAGACACTGCTTGAGGGCCTTGAACAAGGCAAGGGATAGATAGTGGCTTTAACAACCGTTATTGCCCAAAGCACAGGGCTAAGGCTATTAGTAAATTCCATCCACTGTCTGAGGGTACAATGTTCAGAATGTGCATCCACCCCAACCACCATGTAGAGTGACCACATACATATAGCCCTACTAACTCCAATCTAAAAAAAAATAGCATCAGTTTCCTTACCTTTAACACTGGTGTTTGCTGGGTCGTAGCCGGGATGAAAGAGCAGCAAAGGAGGTTGGGGCCCCTTGTTCTTCTTCCAAAAATTGCCCAAAAATTAGGTAATGGTTCACGTTGCTGAAAATAAAAATATAACAATTTATTTTTGAAAACGTTAGGGTAATCAAACAAAGACTGGGGGAAAAACATAACGCTCCAATTTTTACCTTGCAGTTTGCATGCAGCTCTTAGATGACAGTTAATAGCTCACTGTTGTATGTTAGGATTTTAACTTACAAACTGCAAGTAACAAAAGGATCTCTCTGACAAAAGCAGTGACTCACTGACCTATTTACATCATGTGCATTTTGTGATCTGCATCAGGTACATGTTCTTTGCAGCAGGCACATTAACCTTCTGCGCTACCTTGGGGTAAGTCAACAGCAGTAAAAAAAAAAAATCACAGTCAACATTGAGGAGGAGGCAGGGAACACACTGCTGCAGCATAGCCTTTTACCTTTTTACCTCTTTGCAGACACACCACCTACCAGCTCACTCCGAATGCCAAACTGTAGTTAAGTTTGGACTTGGCACTGGCAGCCATCTTAGGTGTAAATTCACAGGGTGTCACGCTACATGGGACCGTCCCTGCTGATGGCACGTGAGGTATGAGGTGCAAATTTGAACATTGATTGGGACCCTAAGGTTGTGATCGAGGATGGAAGCCTCCCACCCTCCCCTATTTCAGCCCTTGCCAGTTTATTTGGTGGGTGGGTTGGGCAGGACAGAAGGAAAGAAAGGAAGAAGGGAGGATGGAAGGAAAGAAATGAGGCAAGAAGGAAGGAAAGAAGAAAAGACCAAAGGAAGGAGATAGGAAAGAAAGAAAGATGGAAACAAAGAAATAACAAAGGCAAGAAAAAGGAAGGAAAAAAAGAAAAAAGGAAAAAGAAAGCAAAAAGGAAAGAAAGAACAAAGGCTCAAAAAAGGAACCAAAAAGGAGAAAGTAAAAAGAAAGGAAAGAAAGAAGCCAAGAAAGAAAAAGGAAGATAGCAAGACAGAAAGTAAGAAAGAAAGAAAGAAAGAAAGCAAGAACAAAAGCAAGAAAGAATGAAAGCCAGAAAGAAGGAAAAAGGAAAGAAAGGAAAGACTGCAAGAAAGAAAGAAGGAATAACTTAATACAGAAATCTACACAACCTATTATGCTGTGAAGTAGCTGAAGTCAGATAATGGGGATTTTTAGCCTCACTGAGGTTTTCACATTTTCCATCATTTTAATATTTCTAGCTCTTTACAGTTTAAAAAGGACCCAGTCTGGGAATGAGAAAAACAAATGATTTCGCACGAGCCCATGTACAGCTTGTATTCTTGCTTTTGTACATAGAGGGCAAATTATTTCTAAAAAGTTGTTTTTGGTGCTGTGTTCCTTTTTCGTATTGTCTTTCTTTCTTTATTTTTATGTGCTCTTAGACCTTCAACATACAATGCACTGTAAAGTTTGACTAAACATACTTTTTTAGCAGTTTTACATAGCACGAACTCGACATAAGTGTATTGGTGTGATTTACATGAGCACTAATAACATTACTCAAGGTCAAATTCCTTAAAAAAAAAAAATTCTCATTGTTACACTCTGTTCAGCCCACACTTGTTCTTAAGCGGGTGCCATATTTGGCGTCAACGAGGTATGTGGCCGACATAATACAGCCACAATCAGGCAGAATCTACATTTGTAAGGATAAAGTCCAAGTCCACTGAATGATAAGTAATGAACTGAATCCACGCAAAAGCAGTTGGCAATGCCAGTAAGTCCTGCTATCGCTGTCCACAATTTGCATAAAACTGAGCTTTGCATCACCTGTAGATTATGACAAGGAGGCCAGTTTATGACAGCGACAGCCTGTATCTCTCTCCTTAACAGTCTGCAGCCTTCAGCCAGATTCCAGGCCTGCCATAGAAACACAAACTTTGAACCACCATTAGAGATAAAAACCTGGCTGTAGCATGATCTATTTGCATTTCGTGCAAGTCATACTACTTGCTGAGTACGAGCGCTCAACCCGGAAAGCAGGCATGGGAATAATGTCGAAAGGTATTGCCGGGAAACCACAGCCAGGCGAAGCCACCACTCCCTGTGAAACTCAAAACTGCTGGAATGAAAAATGGAACTTGGGCAGTCATCATAAATTAAATGCCGAATTCCAGGAGTCGGGCAGGGTTACCGAAAACACTACTTGCATCTCAGCTGCACTTTGATGGGCTTTCCTTGAAATCATTTCAAGGAAAGTCCATCAAAGTGCAGCTGAAATAAATCACAGAAAAATGTGTCCTGCGTTTAATTGTCTCACCCAGGCCCGGCTGCCCAGGCGCTGAACCAAAACGGCTGGGCAGGCTTCCACGGTACCAGAGGGGACTAACAGACGTCTGCTCACAACGGACTCAAACAGCACAGCAGCGTTGTGAACGCCAGCAGCACCATCATTCAATTTGCGGCGCCGGCACCACCAGCAAAACGTCCAGCACGGAGGCGCGCACCTTGCTCAAAACTCCCGGCCCGCTATGTGATATCAGCGCTGCAGCGCACTTCAAAACTGGGGCCGCGCGCGCGCCGCATGGCACTGGTTGCCCGTTACGGCGGCCTTTATAATTTATTTGGGGACACTGACTTAGTGAGTGACCCCAAATAAATTATAAAGGCCGACGCAACGGGCCACCAGTGCGGCGCGGCCGCCGCACTGTCCTCGCTCAAACGTCAAACCGACCCCAGGCCCAGGGGCCCCAATTTATTCTTACTTTTTTTAAACAGAGATGGATCACAGCTCACTAGTGACACTAGTGGACTGGACAGCTGACGAGGTTTGTAGTTTGTACTGTACAGTAGTACAGTACGCTGTCAGTCACCACGACGAGCGGAGCGGAGCAGGCGCAGCCAGAGTCCAGAGAGTACACCGCCACACAGTACAGACAGTGCGCACCTCACGTCACACGGCACCTCACGTCACGACGACGAGTCACGAGACAAAAGCCACCACACCACACAGCACAGTGATTGGCCATAGTTGCGCGGCAGCGGTGGCACCCAATGGTACTTTGTTTGCAGGCTGCCCTGGCTGCGCGGTGTCTCTCAGCCAATCCAGAGACGCTGCATTAGCAGCGCCTGTATTGGCTACAGCACGGATAGGGCTCGCCCATACGAGAGACCGGGGGCTGCTGCATGAAGCAACCCTCGGCCTCTCGGGTCCCCCTCCCTCCCTCTCCTACAGTAGTGGCTGGCTGGCTGAGACAGTGCGCATGTTCGGGCTGGTCATAAAAATGACCAAGCCAAACTCGAGTATGCGCAAATGTCACAAGCAACAACTTGAAGTTGTCAATCAAAACAGTGCTCGCCCCCGGCCCCACCCCCTTCATAGGCCCGCCGATCGCCTCGGGCGTGTCCCGACTCCCGGCCGCGCTGAGTGACTAAGTCAAGCTTGCGGTGAGCTGCGACTAAGGCTGAGCAATTCATTGCAATTCATTGCTTGCCTTGCAGCAGTTGCACCGCACCACACATGCACGGTTAGTGGGGCAATGCCCCAGCGCCCCAATGGACGCACCGCCGCTGTTAGGGCACTATCCCCAATTGTGAGGGTCACAATTTGTCATATCATGAAGGGATGTGCTGGCTCAGCTCAATGGAGCACTTGTTTTTATGCTCCTGTAGTGTTGCGTGAATTCATTTAACCCAATATTTCTCTGAGTTAGTGCATTATTTTAGACAGCACAACTCGGAAACAGAAAGAGGCCAACCTTGCTCACTGATTCCAAGCTGGACTATCGGGCAATCGAGCCCTAACTTGGAGAAATATTAGGTTAAATGAATTCACTTTACACACTGAAGGCAAATAAAACAGGTTCTCTGCTCTGCGCTGACCACGCACAGCACATCAGAAAACGCACTTGGAATGTTTCAGTAATCATGCACCCTCTAAACACCATACCCCACAATAGGCTCATCATGATGGGCTTTGCTAGCTCAGCGCAGCGCTGTGCATAAAGTGAATTCATTTAATCAGATATTTCTTTTAGTTAGTGCTTTATTTTCAGACAGTACAGCTTGGAAACAGTGACCAAGGCTTGCTTTTTTCTGTCTCTGAGCTGTGCTTTCTAAAATAATGTGCTAACTCACAGATATATCGGGTTAAATTAATTCCCTTTGCACACAACAGACATAAAAACAGGGGCTCAGTTCCAGTCTGAGTCAGTAAAACCGATCATGATACCTCCCCTTGTCAGTATTCACAGGGTGCACAATTACTACCAGGGACTGTGGGAAATCTTAGCATGAGACCCCATATTTCTCCCTATCGGTTGACAGTTTCCATTTGAAAGTATGCTCCCTGTTATTATGCTGGGTGCATTACCTCAATATTCTTGTCTACTCGCGTTTATATGAGAACCTACTATTTATAATATACTTGCTCAGCCACTTTTTCAGTTGGCACTCAGGAAATAAAATGCCGGGTAAAATTGACGAAAGGCACGCAGTGCATCAAAGCGCCTGCAGGGGGGGCTCTCCGCCATTCTATCTGCGTCTTGTTTTTTTTTTTATAAACGACGATTGAAGTCCCCCGTGACGACACCTTAGACCTTTCACACCACTAATGAGATCAGGATTTAGCTCCAACTAATATTCTGTTAATTATATCAGTGGCGCTCGGGGAAAAAAAATTGCTGCAGAGAGGAACACTATTTTACGGGCTCTTCAGACAGATATTTAATGGTCTGCTTTATGGTCTCATTAAAAGAACAACGTCAGTGCTTTGAAAACGAAGGTTCGGCCGTGCTTGCGTGCAGACGGTAATCCCTGTCACACACAAAAAATACTAAAGGAGCATGAAAACATTTATTATATTATTGGATCCCAGAGGAAGGACCCGGATAGATTCCTTTCTCACCCCTTCTCTTGAATCTGTGCATAATTAGCCAAAGCAAAAGGGGATATTAACCGACGCCTAACTGCCTTTCCTGCAGGTTGCCCAGCGCTGACCCAGTGTTGCTAAACCAATTATTTTTTTGAACTTTATAGCTTGAAGTAATCCTTTCCACTAAAACTCCCTCTACCCCTCATCTTCTTAACGGCAGGCCCGGCTGCCCTAAATCCCTGTCTTATACTTTGTAGCTTTTTAAGCAAGGCCCCTCTTTAAGTAGGCATAATCCCTTCTCTGTAGAAAACATGAAAGACCTTGAACAAATCAAGATTTCTCCATGGAGAATTCCGTTAATCCCGTGCTTAGCTCCTAACACGAAAATCCATCTCTCCACCAAGTACCCCATTACCAGGCCTAAAACCTGCCGGGAATAACAAGCAAATGAGTCTGTGCTCTCGTCGCCATGCTGCTGTCACATGGGAAGGCGAGCGGCGACGTGACTTTCGTCTAAAACAGCTCCCACCTTTTATTTTTTTGAATGTATTTATTTTTTCTTTGCGCTATATTATTACCACTAATGTTCCAAATTAGGCTAAAGTGGCTTTAGTGAATTTTGCACAAAAAATAAATAATGCGCGCCAGACCGTAGCAGATAGTTTTTGCCATCCATGGTAAGTTTTCGAAAGATTGTTATCATCACTCATTACTCACTGCAGAGAGGTCGTCGTTTTCTTTTGTTTTTTCCTCATACTATCACATTTATATGCAAGAGGTGTCAGGGTGCAGTCGTCGAGAGAAAGCAGCGGTCGGGGCCTGAAAGGCAGCGATCAAACACGGAAAATGAAAGGCCGCCGAGAAGCGCAAGAAGGGCTCCCGCTGAGTTCAGTTGGCAAAGTAAATCACTATGCCTGCTGCCCAAGATCAAGCCCTGCTGACAGTCTCTCATCTCTGATGGTCTAAAATATGGATCCTGGTTCTGATGATTGCTCGCTTTTTTCACGTATTGCTCGCGTTCTTTGAAGCGCCGCATACATATGCATGCTGCTCGTCGGCTGGAACACGGCGGGAACATGGCGCCTGAATCAATAATGGCGGAGGCGAGGGGTGATAAGGGTTAGATGAATACAATTAAGAGTACTGTGATGAAAAAGGGTAGGATGAGAGATGAAAATTGGATATTAAATGGCTGAGGGTGGGACCTTGACTCGTTTGCATAATGTCTGAGTAATGAGGTAATGAAAAGATATTAAAAAAAAGTTGTGGCCTTTGCTACTGTTGGACCTAGCCCTCTCTGCAGGGTCACGTCCAACCTTTTTGCCCCCCCCCCCGACTTTTTGCTGAATTTGTTTTTGTTGGCCTTGGGACTCTGTATACTTTACCACTGCTAACCAATGTGTAGTATCTTCATGTTATGTTTATAATGTTCCCTTTTACCTTGTTCCTAGCTGCTCAGCCAGTGTGAGGTGTGGAATGTTGGTGTGATGGACATGAGTGGAATGCTTGGGTGCCTGATGTGAGTGTTGACAGTTGGAAGACGGGCTGAGCAGCTAGCAGGCTGCTCCTGGTGGGGCTGTTACCACAGATCTTATGGAATTAATAAATATCCTTCAAAGACACTACTTGGCTACGTCTACTATGTCACCTCTACGCATGGGACAATACCACTACACAATGCTAAAGTGCTTGTGCTCTCTCCCTAAAACATGGTTAAATTGGCTTATACCCAAGTGGCATATTTCATTTAACTGTAATTCCCTTATAGAGTGGTATACTATATACACAGGGCCTGCAAATTAAATGCTAATAGTGGGCCTGCAGCACTTATTGCTCCACCCACTTAACATTTTAGGTCGAGCCTGGGCAGCGCATGCGCTGCTCTGCGAGCCATGCTGTATTGGAGTATGTACTTGAAGCCCCGCCCACTCTCCGCCCAAATTTTTAATTGGCTTGTGTCGTCCTTTCTAAATGCTGGCTTCTGATTGGTAATAGGCTTGTTAGTCCCTCCTTTGTACCGCCTTGTCTTCATTTGTAACCTCCCACGAGGACTGGCCCTTTTACTTCTTCTGTTACACGGTATGTCTTATTTACAGCCTGCGAGCACTATTTTCTTTAATGATTTTCTCCTACTGCAGGCACAGCAGGCTTTCCTGCAACGGCGCCGCTTTGCTTGCACCTTTTCATCAACCTTATTATTTTTTTGGGCAGCGCACCACGCGGTAACTATAGCGGCCGTGTGTTTTTATTTTCCATGCAGCTTGCTCCTTTTAATCTGTATTTTTATTTATTGTTTACAAGCACTGCACGCTTTAACTTTAGCGGCCGTGCCACTTCCGTTCTTTTTTTAGGCAGCCTGGCAGCTTGCTCCTCGTTGCCACCCTGTCCCCAGGCGCGCGCGAATCTTTCAGCATTAGCAACAACACGGGCGCCATGCTTAATATTTCAGCAGGCACCTGCTTGACTTGCTCTCTTTGCCAATGCTTTTTTTATACATTGAATCAAGGCGGCCGCGCGTCTTATTGTGCACAGCTCACCAAGTGTTTAATTTAAAACATCAAATCATGGCGGCCGCTCGTCTTGTGCGCAGCTCGCCAACTCGTTGTTACATCATGGTGGCCGCGCGTCATGAGAGGAGAAGGAATGTTGAGATCCAGTCCCGCTGTGAATCCTTACTCTGTACCAACTGCTGCCGCTCACAGCACCACATCGCTGTTTTTTAACTTTCCGTCTTCTGTTCAATTAATGTATAGCGTGCCTACTTGTGTATCTTACTGGTGCAGAACAGCTTTCCTGCATTGAAAAGCGTTATACATTAAATACTTACCTTCACTGTGGCCCCGTAATGAACATAAATTACAGATCCTATGAAGGGCCGACCAAAGGAATCAAGTATTACAAATCGGACAGAGTTCAAAGAGAGTATTTACTGCAACCTCAATCCAAGTAAGTCATTCTCATAAATTCTGCTCTCTAAATCCTCGATAAAAACTTGAAGTTGAGAATGTTGCCTTTCAGCATCTCTGGCTCCGGGACCTAGTAACTGTTTTCCTTACAGCTCCAGTGTTCAGTTTCTCGACACAGCACGCTGGAAACAGCTCTGAACCCAAAGGCAGGAAAATGAATCAAAAGTGCTGTCTGCGTCCTGGTACACTGAGTTTAGGGGACATGATCACCAGTAATTCGCTGCATGCTTTCAACAGAAAGAAAGACTTTGAAGAAACAAAGTTTAATAATAGAAAGCCAACACTAGATGGCTGGAGAGTGCACAGCACACGATCTGCAACAATTCATGCTCATACCATCCCTTACCGCTTACATCAACCATTCCCACCTCATGGTTATTGATATTATGACAATTGGAAGTCAACTATACTTTGGTAAGGGCACCTTTGAGGTACCTATGAGGCAATATGCTGCTATTTTTTGGAAACACTTCACTCAGGGCTTTAAGTGGGCCGGGTCTTGCCGGTGCTCAGCACCGGCAGTTTTAAAAGCAGGTGCTGAGACGGGTCCCTATCGGGCTCTCCATTTTCGTCTTCACCTCACCCTCAGGGTGAAAAAAAAGTCTTTAACTCTGCAGCAGTACCACCCTTCACTGCCTTTGATGTAATTTCGAAGAGACATGTTGGAGTTCTTTCAAAGTCTCATGCAGGGCACAAGTCCTAAAAAAAGAAGTGGGGGGACGCTGACGTCACGAAAGGTGGCTTGCACCATCAGACTCATTGCCTCCCCTCGCTCACCCCTTAGATGCGATTGCATCAGAGAAGCCAGCGCGTGAGCAGCGTTCTGAATGAGCTCAGATCTCGCCCCAGAGAGGCCAAAGAGTGAATGTGTGGCTCCATTTGCTCCAGTTATCGAGCTCCCAGTAAAATAAGTGGGGGAACGTCGTCCACCCGCGTGGTACCCCGACTCGAGCCCTGGTCTCATGTCAGAACTGAAGCATTTTCAATATTATAGACAACTAAGCAATAGGTCTCGCATTTGTGAAAGATTAAGCTATTGGCATTGTAAATGACAATGCCTTTTATTTATTTATGTGTGGGTTTTCAAAAGAGATAACTAAAAGGCATTGTCATTTACAATGCCAATAGCTTAAACTCTCGCAAATGTGAGACCTATTGCATTGTTAAATATGTCTCAGGCTCGCCATTGTAGCCTGTGTCTGCAGTTTAAAGTGCCATTTCGACCGGGTAAAGTAAACCATTTGCCAGACCCAAACCTTTCTCTTTAATACATGTAAGTCACGCCTAGGGTAGGCCCTGGACAGGCCAGAGGGCAGGGTACAATGTATTTAAAAAGTAGGACATGTACTTTTAAGTTTTAAATGTCCTGGTCAGTGAAAAACTCTTAAATTCGTTTTTCA
Source organism: Calotriton arnoldi (assembly GCA_963921515.1). Taxonomy (NCBI): domain Eukaryota; kingdom Metazoa; phylum Chordata; class Amphibia; order Caudata; family Salamandridae; genus Calotriton; species Calotriton arnoldi. Next base: position 647,338 of record CAWUFW010004238.1, read on the forward strand.
CTACTACAAGGCCTATCTCTCCCATAGGATAACATAGGAGTTGCCCTATTACATTTTATAAGTGTAATTTCCAAATGTTTGGTGTCTCTAGAATCCTAATTTAAAATCATAATTTATGGTGAAGTCAGATTTTAAATTATAATTCCGAACATGCCACGTTCAGAAAGTTGCCATTTTCTTGCCTTAGCCATTTGGTGCCTGCAGCCTGTCTCTGGTCACATGACTGGGTATAGTAGGCAGTTGGGCTTTGTGTATTCTCCTAGACTGCCACACACAATGGGAGTTAGCTGTGACTGGATGGGCCATGACTGGAAGGATGGGAGGAAGGAGCTGGGCCCAGCCTCACTTACATCTGCATAGGCTGTGTCCTGTCCCTACACAAAAGGCTTAAGCACCCTGCATTGTCACTTTAAATAGCTTGGAGCCAAGGCATGGAGGGCAGGAAATTCCAAACACTTCAAAACACTGTCTGGAAGCTTCTCCCACCTTCCAGAACCAGGGCACCAGTGTATAACAGAAGGACACCACCACTTCAGTGTACTTCTGGACCTGTGGATACTTTACCAGAAAGAAGGACTGCTGTGCTGCTGAAAGGACTGCCACTCTACTGGACTGCTACTCTGAAGGAGCCGATGCCTTGTTGTGCTGAGCTGATGCCTACTGCTCACTTGCCTGGGGAAGAAGAACTAGACCTGCAACTCCATCTTGAACCCAGGACCCCCAGAGTGACTCAAAGAGCCCATCTGCTGGCCTCCTGATCTGAGCCTCAGGGACATAAAAGGCTCCCCAAGAGCTCCTGGACCTGTCTTAAGTGAGTTACTGTCCCCCAAGTGGTGCCCCTTAAGTCCTGGATGCTTGGTGTGGCTCACAGGGCTCTTAATTCAAGGTTTTGGGCTCTCCACGATTGCGAACGGGCCTGTTCGCACCAGGACCGTGCCGCTCACTCCGAAAATCAGCGTGAGCCACCGCAAGTCTGCCTCTGTGCACAGCAAGCATCGATCGCTGCGGAGCACTGCCAACGCGAAGTACAAGTCCACCCGCCTTCTCCTCACGCCATGCTGACTACTGCCAGAAACCCTCTCCCTGCTACTTGTAACCTTCTCTAACGTGAACAGAACTCTTGAGAAGGTAAACCTTCAGCAGGACTAATCTGGGACTGTATCTGACCCATGCTCCATCACGGTCGGCTCAAACTTTTGACTTTGACCCGGTCCAGCGTAACTAGATAGCCATGGTTGGCTGTTTATGCTTTTAGGTGCTATATTGCAGTTTATTCTTTGAAAATTCATAACTCCCGTTCTACTGATTGGATTTATGTAGTTTTGATCTTTATTCATTAACACTTTTAATAGGAGGGCAACATACAATCTATTGGCTCATTCACATGTCCATGATTTTTTGTAAATAGCTGTAATCACTTAGATCCCAAATTCATAATCAAAGTCTTTCTTTCTGTTGGGAATTATTCTCCACAGCGGCGGTTTCTGCATAAGGGCGCAGGAGCGTTGACCTCCTGACTGCAGCCATAGACATTACATTACATGCAAACTATATGTACGCCACTGCACGGAGCTACCAGCCTCTCGCAGATAGCAGTGGGCGTGGCTTTATTGCTGACTGGAAGCTAGGGCTGTTTGACTGAACTGCGCATATCAGGTTGGTCGGTATTTTGCTTACCGCCAATCCGACATTCGCAGTTTATTGATTCCCCGTAGACATAGCTGTCAATGAGGTGGACAAGCAACACAGCCCCATCTATCTCAGAAGGAGCACTGTGGTCACCTGTCCCAGCCAATCCTTGCACTGCTGTTGTGCTGGTTACTATTATAAACAGCATGAGAGCAGTGCTTTTATTGGCTGAGATGCATTGTGTTTTCATTTCACTTTACCTGCTCAGGTCTTCACGAGGTGTTGATTGAGTTGGGCCGCTGGTGTAGAAGGTTTTGCGCTCTCACCCGTGTCGTACTGTGTCCACGTCCCTCCGTGCCCCCAACCCCCAAAGCTTCACTAGCTTTTGAAAAAAAAATGCTTTTGCTCAACTTTTAATAAAAATATGATATTACTAGTGGGTACAGCATGCACTAACTAGTGCGTGCTACAGCGAAGTATCCCCGTGAAGAAGTAGAAGCCGGTTTGATGTAGCCTTTCATGTTGGAGACACATCTGTCTCATGGTGGTCGTTGACTGTCGTTGTGCAGGAACTCCAGTCGTAGCCTGCTGTGGCCCAACTAAACCTGTCCCCTCAAGACGTAAGTACTTTGTTGTTTGAATTCCACATACTGTTAATGGCAGGTGTGCGATTATGAGTGAGGTCACTTTGTAAAGCTAAACTACCAGTACCACAATGCAAAGCGAACTGACATGAAAAAGGACTGGCTAAACTTCTATGGTGTGTCAAGCACGCTCGGGTAGCCACCTTTCCCAGAGAAAAATACGAGCTCACATTTTAACATTCTGCAAAATCCCGGGCATGATTCTTAGGTAGAACTTCATAGGAAATTGTCTATAACATGGGCTTCCTGTCTATTTACTCTGGTTATCAGAAAGGGGCTGTTGGAAATGGCCCTTTTTGCAGGGTCACCCCTAAACTTTTTGCCTGCCTCCTGTATTATTGCTGACCTGTTTCTGTTGGTTTTATGACTCTGGGCACTTTACCACTGCTGTTCAGTGCTAAAGTGCATATGCTCTCCCTTTGTAAATATGTCTATGTGAATTGGTATATCCCTGATTGGCTTATTTGGTTTACCTGTTAGTCCCTAGTAGTGTGGCCTGTGTGTGCCCAGGGCTGGTAAACCAAATGCTGCTGGTGGGCATGCAGCGCTGGATTGCGCCACCCACAGAAGCAGCTTGTAAAGTGTGTCTCAGACCTGCCACTGCAGTGTCTGTGTGCAGTCCAGAACTGCCATCTTGGCTGTGAAGTGCACCTACTTCCCAGCCCCTGAACCTTCCCTTGGCATCCTGTAAGTCACCCCTATGGTAGGGTGCATTGTATGTGTAAGGTAGGACATGCCTTGGTGTGTGTAGCATGTCCTGGTAGTGAATTACACCCCATTTCGTTTTTCACTACTGTAAGGCTACCTGTTCCTCATAGGCTAGAATGGGCAGTTTGACTATTACATTCTATAGTCCTAACTGGCCCCAGGAACATGGTAGAAAAACGAATTTAGTATGCCTGAGCTCAGAATATTAAAATACATCTTTTAGTGAAGTTTATTTTTATATTCTGTGTTTGAAAATACCACTTTTAGAAAGTAGGTATTTTCTTGCCTAAGCCTTCCAGTGTGCTCTGCTGTTATGTGTATTGGGTGTCTGGTTTTAGAGGGGCAGGGCAGGCTGAGTCAGACCTGGGTTGAATAGAGAGATCTGCATTTAGAGTGTGGGGAGGGGTGGCTCTTTGATCTGAATAGGGCTGTGCCTGGCACGGTGAATGCTGGCTCCACCTCCCACTGTGTGTCTGCTAGCAGACCCCCTCTTTCTGAAAGGAAGGATGCAGCCTGGTAAACAAAGTGCTCCAGGCCTGAGCAGAACTGGTTCTGGCTAGGTTCAGGGACTGGTAGCTTCAAGGATCAAAGGCTTTTGGGGTATAAATATCTGTGCTCAAACCCCCTACTTTTGTATTGCTTTTGGATCTGGAGAGGAAACTCTGTCCGTGCCACTGGAGGAATCTGCAGGAAGTGACTGTCCTTGTGCTTGTGTGTTGTTTCTTGCACTGGCCTGCAGCAGTGACCACTGGACCTTGAAGAAGAGAGAAAAGGACTTTTGAGAGAACTTTTATTTTTGTTACAGCAATTACCCAAGGGCTAGGAAAAGAGCTAGCCTCCTGCTGGAGTCTCAGGCACATCAGACTCCACCACCAAACTCCTGCTTCCTCCCTGCGAGGATTGCTATCTGCTGATGAGGCTCCTGTGAGTTCCAGGGCCTCTAGTTTGCTTCAGAGAAAAGAGTGCTGGAAATCGTCGCTAACGCACGTTTGCGAGCCGCTGCAGTCGAGAGCGCTGGAAAAATCATCGCGCTGCTGCCGCTGAGTGCTCTCAACACGAAACCATCGCTAACGCCCCTTTGCGAGCCGCTGCAGCCGAGACGCGCTGGAAAAATCATCGCGCGGCTGTCGCCGAGCGCTCGCAACCCCTACAGAATCATTGCTCCAAGACATCGCATTGCGGACGCCGTGCGTCCGCCATTTTCATCGCATCGCACCGGATTTCGTCGCTCCCTCGCGGAGCGTCATTTCTTCGCATCGCAACACGATCGCAGAACGCAACAGGCTCGTCGCATCGACTTCTCCCTTGCGGCAAGAAAGTCATCGCATCGGCGGCCTAGCGTGCAGAAGTTTGTCGCATCGTCTCCGCACACGCAACAGGATCGTCGCATCGCCTTCGCCCTCGCGGCAAAGGTCTCAGCGCATCGGCGGCCTAGCGTGCAGAAGTTGGTCGCATCGTCTCCGCACGCATCAGCAGATCGGCGCATCATCCTCCCTTGCGGCAAGGATTTTAACGCATCGCCGGCCTCGCGTGAGGAAAATCATCGCTACCACTTCTTTGCGACATTTTGTTGGTTTTGCTACTAAACCCAGGTACTTTGTGAGAGAAAGGGTCGCAGAGACCACTGCCTTGAATTTGAACCTTATTTTTGCAACCTTTGAACTATTTTTTGACAGTCCTTCAACAGCCATCCTATTTTTGACAGTCTTATGAGAGAAAGGGTCGCAGAGACCACTGCCTTGAATTTGAACCTTATTTTTGCAACCTCTGAACGAGAAAGGGCGCAGAGACCCCTGCCTTGAATTTGAACCTTATTCTTGCAACCTTTGAACTATCTTTGACAGCCCTTCAACAGCTATCCTATTTTTGACAGTATTGTGGCTTTTACAGTTATTGGTCTTGTGATAAATCTGCCTTTATATAAAGATACTTATTTTTTATAACTACTTGTGTGGTGTCCCTTTGTAGTGTTCCTCACTGTGTTACTGTGTATGGTCATAAATGCTTCACACACTGCCTCTGAGATAAGCCTACCTGCTCGTGCTACGTTACCACAGGGTTGAGCAGGGGTATTAAAGAGGGTAGCCCTCTCACTCTGACTTAGGAAGAAGGGTCCCTACTTGGACAGTGGCCAGCCATTGCCAACTAGAGACCCCCATTTCTAACATTGGTGGACAGCGGTGAGGATCTGGACTTGCATTTATGATCGCATACAATAATTATAGTGTACACTGCTAGTGAGTGCAGACCATAACGTACCGCATACATTCTTTGAGAATTTTTTTTTTTTTGCTCCTATATTGTGATTGATATTGGCGGTGATTTTTCACCCGCGCACATTTTCTGAGAGTTTTTGGGATCCTATATTGTGATTGATATTGCCGGTGATTCTTCACCCGCGCCCATTTATTGAAAGTTTTTGATCCCCTATTGTAATTGATATTGCCGGTGATTTTTCACCGCGCACATTTCTGAGAGTTTTTGGGATCCTATATTGTGATTGATATTGCTGGTGATTTTTCACCCGCGCCCATTTATTGAAAGTTTTTGATCCCCTATTGTGATTGATATTGCTGGTGATTTTTCACCCACGCACATTTTTGAGAATTGTTGGATCCTATATTGTAATTGATATTGCCGGTGATTTTTTTACCAGCATACATTTTCTTGAGAAGTTTTCTTCTATCTTTTATTGATATTGCCCGTGATTGTTACAATGGGCAAGCCTATGTTTTATTGATATTGCCAGGTGATAGTACCCGCATACATTTTTGAGAATTGTTGGATCCTATATTGTAATTGATACTGCCGGTGATTTTTTACCAGCATACATTTTCTTGAGAAGTTTTCTTCTATCTTTTATTGATATTGCCCGTGATTGTTACAATGGGCAAGCCTATTTTTTATTGATATTGCCGGTGATAGTACCCGCATACATTTTTGAAAGTTTTTGGATCCTATATTGTGATTGATATTGCCGGTGATTTTTTACCCGCATACATTTTCTTGAGAAGTTTTCTTCTATCTGTATTGATATTGCCCGTGATTGTTACAACGGGCAAGCCTATTTTTTTTTATTATTATTGATATTGCCAGATATTGCTACAATGAGTCTTGCTGAAATGAGACCTACCTTTTATATAGATGATCTGTTGACCTACAGTCTAGAGGAGCTAAGGGGGTTCTGTGAGGAGAGGAGCTTAGCAGTGAGTAGGAAGGAGACTCAGCTATCCCTGAGACTTTGGCAACAAGACAGATGGAGATTCTTGGAGTCCCAGTACACCTACCAAGAGGGTAGTTGGTCTGAGGGTGGCTCTGGAGAGTCTGAAGAGGAGGAAGAAAGTGTTATGGATTATCTCATAGGTGGGGAGTTCCTTGATGAGTCTAGTGCCTATGGTAGTGCCAGGTTCCCCTCAGGGTCCCCAGAGGAGTTGGTGGACAGGTGGGAAGGTCCCATAGGTAGGGAGTCCCTTGCTGGATCTAGTGCACAGGGTAGCACCCAATCCCCTTCATGGTCCCCAGAGGAGTTGGGCCGACAGAGGGAGAGGGAGTACCAGCTGGAATTGGAGAGGCTCCAAATAGAGATTGCACAGTGGAGGCGCACCTAGCGCAGATAGCAGAAAAGGAGAAGTTAGCTCAAGAGGGTAGGTTACCCCTGGAGCGCAGTTTTAATTGTCTGGATTCCCCAGAGAGGGTGGGGTCCAGTGGTGGCAGCAAAATTGAAGTATACAGTGATGACAGTGTAGTACACCCACCCAGAGATGTAGCACCTGACTTGAAGGAGGGGGTTGATCTACACCAGGGGATTCAAGGATATGAGATAGCTCCATTGGTGTGCAGTGTCCCTGAGGTGGATTGGGGAACTAGCGCAGGGGCCCATAGTCCTAGTGAAAGGAGGGATACTCTACCGACTCTGGATGAGAGGTGCAGGGAGAGGGGTTCCCCGTGGTTGAAGTCCTGGTGTATGAGTGTGAGGACCGCCCAGAAGAGTGTGGGTTGAGTGATAGAGACAGTCAGTTAATGTCTCGCCCACTTCAAGAGAGTGGTGTGGGGTACGTGTGTGAGACACTGGATTGTGAGGTAAAGGTTAGCACCTGCGTGGAACTGTGTAATCCAATTGTGGGAGAGCATATTGTGAGTTCCTATTTTCCAGAGCTAAACCAACATGTGTTAGAGTGCGAGTTCTCTGATCCTAGGGAACTTGCACAGGAGGAAGACCTCTGGGTGAGTACCAGAGGCTCTGTAGAGGCATTAGGGAATGACCCTAAGAGAAGTGGTTCAGAAGTTTTCCAACCCAGAGTGCTGGGAAAGGTTAGGAGTGTTACAGCTGGGTCCCCTTGTTGTGAGGAGGTTGTAGGGCCTCACATCCTGTCTCGTGGGAGCAGGAGTGAGACTGGGATAGGTCCTGAAGTGCCCCAGCCTCAGTCCCCAGGACTGGATGGTTCCATGAGGGAACACCAGGTGGGGAGCCTAGTCTGTCTGGATGGACCGTCCATTGTGGGGGTACCCCAGTGTTAGGTGAGCTGGGAGTGCCTGTAGTCAGGCCTCCATCAGTTCTTGTGCCTGGCAGTGCCACTCCTAGGGGAGGGTACGGAAGTCCAGTCTGAGGGATGAAAGGGGGTAGGAGTCCCCAGTGGAAGAGCCAGTGGGTCAGGGGCCAGTCAGAAGGGCTGAGCCCCTAGGAGTGACCATGGTGACACCACTTCAGTCCTGGTTGGCCAGGCAGTTGTTCAGCCACAGGGGTTGGTCCCTGGGTTGGTAAGTCAGATCCAGGAGTTGTCTGCCCTGGAGGGAGGGACAACTGTAAGCAGTGTCCCGACCATTTTTTCTAAGAGCACCACTCCAGGTGGGAGGGTGCAGTATGCTGGAAGGGGGTGCAGAGGGAGGGAGTCCTCGCCTCTGACCCCGGTGCAACCTGCGGGTTTTTTCAGGTTGGTAGGTCAGTTGCATGGTCCAGGCCCTGAACTGGTGGAGGGGTGTGTTTCCATTGAGGGGGGCCTGTGTGCTCCCCAGGAAGTCCTGGTTGGCCAGGCAGTTGTTCAAGCACAGGGGTTGGTCCCTGGGATGGTAAGTCAGGTCCAGGTGTTGTCTGACCTGGAGGGAGGGACAACTGTAAGCAGGGTCCCGACCATTTTCTTTTCTAAAAGCACCACTCCAGGTGGGAGGGTGCAGTATGCTGGAAGGGGTGCAGAGGGAGGGAGTCCTCGCCTCTGACCCCAGTACCACCTGAGGGTTTTTCCAGGTTGATGGATCAGTTGCAGGGACAAGGCCCTGAACTAGTGGAGGAGTGTATTTTTCTTGGGGGAATTGGTGTACGCCCCCAGAAGTCCTGGGTTGCCAGGCACAGGCCCAGCCCAAGGGTACAGACCCTAGGTTGGGGGCCAGGTTCAGGGTGTCCCCCTGATCTGGAGGAAGGGGCAACTGCTAACAGTGCCCCTCCCGGTTTGTGTTATGGAGGCACCTCTCCAGGTGGGAGGGTGCCGGGCCGCAGTAAAGGGGGCGGGGAGAGGGCAGCCTCACCCCTGACCTCCGCCCAGTCTAAGGGTACAGACCCTATGCTGGGATACCAGTTGCAGGATAGAACCCCTGAACTGGTGGGCGAATTATGCAGGACACCTGCCTCAGGTGCCCTGACAATTCTGAAAGGGGGTATCGCTCCAGGTGGGAGGGTACCGAGCCCCAAAGAGGAGGACCGGGTGTGGGAGAGCCCACCCCAGTCTCTAGCCCAGCCGCTGGGTACAGGCCCAGGGCTGGTGGGTCAGTGTCCGGGTGCTTTGCCTGACCTGACAGTAGGGAGAGTGTACAAAAGGTGCCAGGCACCTGGGGTTACTGCCCCTCACTCTCTGAGGCCACAAAGTTTGAGAGCCCTGAGAGGTATAGGGCTTGGATTTCATCACTGACTACTGTCAGTGATTACTGGGGCTTGTTGTTTATCTGTTGGGACACACCTGGGGGCCAGCTAAGGTTAGATGCTGGACAGGTCGTGTCCACAGGTAAGGGGAAGAGTTCCCCATTGGTTGTCTTAGTGAGCCCTGAGAGGTATAAGGCCTGGGTCTCATCCCTGACTACTGTCAGTGGCTACTGTGGCTTATTGTTTATCTGTTGGGACACACCTGGGGGCCAGTTAAGGTTAGGTGCTGCACAGGTGGTGTCCACAGGTGAGGGGCAGAGTTCCCCATTGGTTATCTTAGTGGGCCCTGGGAGTGTGGACAGAGGGATCCACCAGGGTTCAGATTGGAGTAGAGCTGGCATATGCCCCTACAGTTGCGGGCCAGTTCCGTGTTCTATCGCTCGAAGCAGGGAAGCCCATCAAAGTAGTGATTGGTCTACCCTGCGTTTTGGCTGGAAGGGGGTTGTGTTGGAAATGGCCCTTTTTGCAGGGTCACCCCTAAACTTTTTGCCTGCCTCCTGTATTATTGCTGACCTGTTTCTGTTGGTTTTATGACTCTGGGCACTTTACCACTGCTGTTCAGTGCTAAAGTGCATATGCTCTCCCTTTGTAAATATGTCTATGTGAATTGGTATGTCCCTGATTGGCTTATTTGGTTTACCTGTTAGTCCCTAGTAGTGTGGCCTGTGTGTGCCCAGGGCTGGTAAACCAAATGCTGCTGGTGGGCATGCAGCGCTGGTTTGCGCCACCCACAGAAGCAGCTTGTAAAGTGTGTCTCAGACCTGCCACTGCAGTGTCTGTGTGCAGTCCAGAACTGCCATCTTGGCTGTGAAGTGCACCCACTTCCCAGCCCCTGAACCTTCCCTTGGCATCCTGTAAGTCACCCCTATGGTAGGGTGCATTGTATGTGTAAGGTAGGACATGCCTTGGTGTGTGTAGCATGTCCTGGTAGTGAATTACACCCCATTTCGTTTTTCACTACTGTAAGGCTACCTGTTCCTCATAGGCTAGAATGGGCAGTTTGACTATTACATTCTATAGTCCTAACTGGCCCCAGGAACATGGTAGAAACACGAATTTAGTATGCCTGAGCTCAGAATATTAAAATACATCTTTTAGTGAAGTTTATTTTTATATTCTGTGTTTGAAAATACCACTTTTAGAAAGTAGGTATTTTCTTGCCTAAGCCTTCCAGTGTGCTCTGCTGTTATGTGTATTGGGTGTCTGGTTTTAGAGGGGCAGGGAAGGCTGAGTCAGACCTGGGTTGAATAGAGAGATCTGCATTTAGAGTGTGGGGAGGGGTGGCTCTTTGATCTGAATAGGGCTGTGCCTGGCACGGTGAATGCTGGCTCCACCTCCCACTGTGTGTCTGCTAGCAGACCCCCTCTTTCTGAAAGGAAGGATGCAGCCTGGTAAACAAAGTGCTCCAGGCCTGAGCAGAACTGGTTCTGGCTAGGTTCAGGGACTGGTAGCTTCAAGGATCAAAGGCTTTTGGGGTATAAATATCTATGCTCAAACCCCTACTTTTGTATTGCTTTTGGATCTGGAGAGGAAACTCTGTCCGTGCCACTGGAGGAATCTGCAGGAAGTGACTGTCCTTGTGCTTGTGTGTTGTTTCTTGCACTGGCCTGCAGCAGTGACCACTGGACCTTGAAGAAGAGAGAAAAGGACTTTTGAGAGAACTTTTATTTTTGTTACAGCAATTACCCAAGGGCTAGGAAAAGAGCTAGCCTCCTGCTGGAGTCTCAGGCACATCAGACTCCACCACCAACCTCCTGCTTCCTCCCTGCGAGGATTGCTATCTGCTGATGAGGCTCCTGTGAGTTCCAGGGCCTCTAGTTTGCTTCAGAGAAAAGAGTGCTGGAAATCGTCGCTAACACACGTTTGCGAGCCGCTGCAGTCGAGAGCGCTGGAAAAATCATCGCGCTGCTGCCGCTGAGTGCTCGCAACACGAAACCATCGCTAACGCCCCTTTGCGAGCCGCTGCAGCCGAGACGCGCTGGAAAAATCATCGCGCGGCTGTCACCGAGCGCTCGCAACCCCTACAGAATCATTGCTCCAAGACATCGCATTGCGGACGCCGTGCGTCCGCCATTTTCATCGCATCGCACCGGATTTCGTCGCTCCCTCGCGGAGCGCCATTTCTTCGCATCGCAACACGATCGCACAACGCAACAGGCTCGTCGCATCGACTTCTCCCTCGCGGCAAGAAAGTCATCGCATCGGCGGCCTAGCATGCAGAAGTTTGTCGCATCGTCTCCGCACACGCAACAGGATCGTCGCATCGCCTTCGCCCTCGCGGCAAAGGTCTCAGCGCATCGGCGGCCTAGCGTGCAGAAGTTGGTCGCATCGTCTCCGCACGCATCAGCAGATCGGCGCATCATCCTCCCTTGCGGCAAGGATTTTAACGCATCGCCAGCCTCGCGTGAGGAAAATCATCGCTACCACTTCTTTGCGACATTTTGTTGGTTTTGCTACTAAACCCAGGTACTTTGTGAGAGAAAGGGTCGCAGAGACCACTGCCTTGAATTTGACCCTTATTTTTGCAACCTTTGAACTATTTTTTGACAGTCCTTCAACAGCCATCCTATTTTTGACAGTCTTATGAGAGAAAGAGTCGCAGAGACCACTGCCTTGAATTTGAACCTTATTTTTGCAACCTCTGAACGAGAAAGGGCGCAGAGACCCCTGCCTTGAATTTGAACCTTATTCTTGCAACCTTTGAACTATCTTTGACAGCCCTTCAACAGCTATCCTATTTTTGACAGTATTGTGGCTTTTACAGTTATTGGTCTTGTGATAAATCTGCCTTTATATAAAGATACTTATTTTTTATAACTACTTGTGTGGTGTCCCTTTGTAGTGTTCCTCACTGTGTTACTGTGTATGGTCATAAATGCTTCACACACTGCCTCTGAGATAAGCCTACCTGCTCGTGCTACGTTACCACAGGGTTGAGCAGGGGTATTAAAGAGGGTAGCCCTCTCACTCTGACTTAGGAAGAAGGGTCCCTACTTGGACAGTGGCCAGCCATTGCCAACTAGAGACCCCCATTTCTAACAGGGGCCAATAAGGGAGCTGTAGAACACAGTTTAAAGTGTGTTGTTCTTAACTTTACTAATTAAAGTATGTACTGATAAGTGAGAAAATATCGGATTTAGGTGATTTACCTAATTTTTGTACTGCCGAGACATTAAAATAAATACTGGCCATGCAGATAAAAAACATGCTAGGTGGCAACCATATAAGTCGCGCGTTGGTATACAAAAACAGGACAGTTACGCTGTTGTGTAATGCTGTGAACCAAATCTAGTTTTTCTAATTAAAGGCAAGTTGCATGCTTGTTTTTTTAAATTCGCATTTAACTCAAAACTTAGGGCATCATTACAATGCTCATCAGACTCTCGTCCGACCGGCACCGTAGCGGAAAAGGGACCACCCTACAAGGAGTCTGTGGTACCCCTGCCCTCATTACAATGCGACTGCCTTCATGGCGGTCGCAAAGTGTATATTTTCTATTGTGGCTTGTACTGTGGGCTGCAGCACAAGCCACAATAGAAAATACACACTTTAAAAACATCCCTGCACCATGTGGCAGGCACCCTGCGGTGCCTGCCACACGGTGCAGGGATTTTTAGGGGTGGCACCATAGGTGTCCCCCAGGTCCCATATCGGAGGACCAGGGGAAAGGGGGGCCCGCTAGGGGTACTGCAAAGTCACTTTCCATCTGCCTTTTCATGGCAGGCGAACCGCCATGAAAGGGCAGGTGGAAAGGGACATTGTAATCCCTACTGTGGTGTCTGAGAAGGCACCGCCCCTATTGTAGGGATTACTGACCTTCCGATGGTCTGACGGGCACTGTACCATTGGTGCCTGCTAATGCTTTGCCCTGCGTTATTTGACTAAGCTCCAAGCCCATGTTAGCAGGTTACTAATGCACTTAGTCCAATTTAACGTCATATTCCTCAGCACATTAAAAAGCACACATTTCAGTTGTTTAAAAAAAATGACCCCCCACTGGACCATTGTTTAATTGAATTCCTAAAGCTTCAAGAAATCACCCTTTATGTAGACATCCATATTCCATACATTGCCCTTTTATGGTTAACATTATTGCAAATGATTCTCAATATTTTGGTCCTTATCATCAAAATAACAAAGAATGCTTGTAAGTATGGATGCAACACATAGGGCATAGCTAACTATAAAGTAAGAGAATGCAGCATAGTAGTTAGATGCATGCAGAACAACTTCTGAAAGGTTTCAATAAGCAACTAAGATTTAAGAAGTAGAGGACTATTAGTAAACAGACTGATCTACTAGGGCACTAAGCACCTCACATTCTGCAGTAATTGTTCAGAAACAATTAAATGATGCATCAAATATTTCAAATATCACATGGATTTCTCTTGGCAATGCTACTGTTAATGATTTTTTATTTTCTTGATTTATTGTGGAGGGTTATTTTATTGATTATGTCAGAATATTTTGGATTAATTATTAATAGCTGCAAGAAAATTAGTCATTAGTTGTGTGGCCTGCACCAGTAATTAGTCTACATTTGTCCTCCACTGGAAACCAAACACCCCATTGTAGCGCTTGACTCTCATACAGTAGTGTTGCCGAGCAGTCCAAGGTCTACTCAAGGGAGGTGGAGTGGGCTAGCAATCACCATTCTCAGATACATAGTAATAACACTCAATAAATCATTCTCCAGTCTGTGCTTTGTCTTTTGAAAAAGAAAAAAGTACATTTATTACACACACACACACTACTCAATACAATGCAGCAATTTACAAAATTACACAAGCTGATTGAAATACTTTGGGATGACATTGTGCAATCATTCTTGTCTCTCCCAAAGGGAGATTTAGACCAACAAACCACATGTCGAAAACATTCACTTGTATGCAGATGCAATATGTGAGCATAACTTTGGGTGAGAGCACTCACTACTGGCAATAAAGCTTTCATGAGTGGCTATCAGCCTCATTATCTCATTAAAACAGGTTCAAATAAAATGCATAGGCATGTCTGAATGAGATGTCTTATCAAAATTACTTTTAGCATGAAATACACACTTTAACCACAGCCCCTAAAGGGCATCACCTTCATAATCACAACACTAAGCAATTATAATCATTCACCCCAGAGGGTGTTTGCAACATACACTTTGAATAACATGCTGCACTTTAGGTATGGTCCCTAAAGAACATCTCTGTTGTATTACACCAAAGTGCAATTACCACCTCTGACCCCTATAGCATGTCTCTCACAAGAAAACTCACATTATACCATTTATGCCACAACCACTGCAGCCATAGTCTCTGCCCGTAGACAGCCCATCCTTCCCAGCTGTAGAACAAAAGTTCCAGCTTAGAGAAGGCTTGAAAAATACTTGGAGCCCTTGAGGGGTTATCCTTTCAGAGTCCCACCAAACTTAGGGTGGGGACTCTGGCACTTAATTTGGAGGGGAAGCTGCACTGCTCCTGCAGCTTCCGCCACACTTTGGCAACATTTTGGTGGTAACCCTACTCTTCATGGGTCACCACAAGCCAAGAACGAGTGGTTTTTATTTCAAAACATTGGGCCAGGCCCTGCAGGGCAGCATGGGGTGCTTGAATTTTAGAGCAGGGGCTCTCCTGTTGCGCTAGGGAGAGCTGCGTCCATTTCCTTTCATTTTTCTGTTTTGTTTTATTGCAGCCCCGCGCCATGTGTCTTTTTTCTAGGGGTGCCCGGTCCCACCCGGGCACCCCGCGTGCAGAAACTTTGTTGGGGGACAGCCTGGAGAGCTCACCCCTGGCTATCCTCATCGGCTCCCCGCGTGAACAACACTCTCACGTGCTACAGTGGGAGCCAGCAACTGCAATCTGGTCTGCCCACAGGTGCACTCGTGGTCTGGCCTTCCCGCTCCTACCAGACACGGGTGATGGGACCGGCGAAGGAGGGCTACATGGGGGGAGCACGGTGGCATTCCCCCCTCCTCTCCTGCACACTGGGCCCATGGATGGGGTCCTGCACCCCCTTCCCGCACCCCGGGGGAGCGCGACAACTTTCTTCGCCATCTTCCTTCTTAGGGCCCAGGGATGGGTCCTGGGCCACCTTTGCTTCTCCACGGGGGGAGCGCGACAGTGCTCCCCTGTGCCCGATGTCTTCTTGGGGCTCTAGGATGGGGTCCTTGGCTACTTCTGCTTCTCACGGGGGAGCATGACTGTGCTCTCTCACCTCTGTTTTCTTTCCGGGGCTCAAGGATGGGGTCCTGGGTCCCTTCTTCGTCTTGGGGGAAAGTGCGATGGCCCTTCCTCTTTGTTCTCTTGCTTCTCGGGGCATCCCCCAGGCCCTGCCCACCCTGGGGGCTGAACTGGAACCGGCAACGAAGACCCACGCGCTTTGTTGCTGAAAAAGGGATCAAAGATTGCCAAACTTTAAACGGGGAGATCTGGGGCCCAGTTTGGCCAGTTTGGACGATTCTAGTCTCCTTTTGTTCCTGGTGGCGAGCCTTTCACTTGGTCTTCCTCTAGACTTCTCCCCTGCCTGTGCAGAAGCCCAGTCTTTCCCCCAACTGGTCCTCAGGGGTGAAAAGGGACCAGCTTCCCTGGTCCTGGGGCGAGCCCCACTGGTCCTTGGGTCAATCAGAGGCAGAGTCTTTGTTCCAGTGGGCAGTCAGAGGGTTCTTCCTTCCAATTGTCAATGGCGCCAGGTTCCAATCCCAGTGTTCCACAGAAAGGCACAACCAACAGAGCGCTCTCCCTCTTGTGCAAGTCCTTTTAATTGGGGGCGGAAGGAGCCAGCAGGGCTGCACCCTTGGCTTATCCTGATGTTCCACATCATCTCTCCATCCCTGTTCCAACCTCCCTGTACAGTCTTCTGGGATAGCTCATGATGGCGTCACCCAGGAGTCACTTGCCACATGTGCTCTGGGGGTCTCAGCTCCATCCCTCGCTGACATCACTGCAAGGGGCCTTCCCCCAGCAAATCTTCAAAGGAACCCCCCCCCCCTTGGTTTGGCTTCAGAGGTCTGGGCTCCCTCCTTTGTTGAGTGACCTGGGGCAGGCCCTCTTCCAGGCACAGATGACAGCTGGATGATTGATGCAGAGGCAGAAGGAGTGTCTTTGCAAGAAATACGTAGAGCAGCCACTTGGTCGACCCAAACACATTTTTGTCTTATCATAAGTCAGATTTGTTTTCTAATATTTTGAAACATTTGGTGCTTCTGTTTTTTCAAGGTTGCTTGTGTTCTGATTCAGGGTGAACGTGGGTCCGGGGCTGACTGTGCCACTGGAACCTAGCTATACTTGGCTGAAGAGCCCTAACTAGGGTGAAACTGGTCCTAGGTTGATGGTGTTCTGGTTCAGGGAGAACCTAGCCTGGCAGTTCGGGCTAGACTCTTTCCATGAAGAGCAGGATCAAGACTAATTTGCATATGGCTGGGTCCAAATTGAGGAGGCATTGTGGGCGAAAAATGAGGGACTGGGATGCAGGCTGAGCAATTGCCTGTGGCTGAGATTAATTCAAGCATTCCATCAATCACCTTGTTGTATCCATTCAGCTATGAGGTAATTGTTGAATTAAACTCGCTAAGTTCATGGCAATCACTAGTTGTGTCTTGGTGAATGTATGCTGGTTTTGGTATGTCCTCAATAGTTAGTACTAAGACAAGTAGGAGTCACATGGAAGTAACAAGCCTATTACTTACTGGTAATCTTCATTACCTTTAGGCTAAATCCTCTTGGTCACAGTGTCATTCCCTTTCGCCCTCCCGGACTTTTTAGAAACACCTATGACTCAATTATATTCCTTGTGATTTGTGGGGTGAGACATGGATATGTTTTGGCCCTCACACTGTTTTCCTTGTTCATGAAAGGTGTAATGGAAACCCTAAATGAGTGCCAACATGATGCACCCAAGATAGTTAGTGCTTGCACACCAGTTTTGCTTTTTGCTGATGATACCTGTTAGAAATGGGAATTCTGGTTGGGCAAGCGCCTAAGCCTGGCAGAAACCACCACTCTAGTCAGGGCAAGGGAGTTACACACTGAAGATAACCCCTGCTCACCCCCTTGGTAGCTTGGCACGAGCAGTCAGGCTTATCCCAGAGGCAATGTGTAAATCGTTTGCGCAACACACACACACAGCAGTGACACACCAGGCACACCACAAAAGAAACTCCACACAAGGTTATATAAAAAATAGCCTTTGTATTATCATAAACACATTAGAAAATAATCACAAATGTACACTGTGCCACCTGGCACTAGGCAATACTTTACACAGGATTATAAACAGGACAGGGCCAATCGGGCCACTGTCATCACCATTAGAATCACAAGTAGTAAAACACAACCAGTCACTACTGGTAACATCACAGGTAGCATAAACGCATTATGCATAATCCACCTTAGGTATAAACCATCCTAGGCATATATCCTACATTAGCAGTGCACCTCAGTAGCACCTAGCATAGATACATTATGCAAAATAACATTGGGCATAAACACATTATGCACCACATTAGGGCCTTGTGCCCTACCAGCACCTCAGGTGCTCACAGGCCAACTGGCCTTCCTCTGGGGGCCCGTCTGGGACTTCCCCGTAATATCCCCCAGCGGGAAGCCGTGAAAGTGATTGGGGAAGTATTGGAACTAGAGGCGGCAGTTACTAACTCCAGTTTCATCCTACAATGTTTAGATTTGGTTCTCAGCGAAATGTTTTTTTAATTTAACGGAGACTTCTTCCAACAAATACAGGGGGTCAGCATGGGGGCTGCTTGTGCCCCCAGTGTTGCCTGTCTGTACATGGGCCATTTTGAAACTCACCACATCTACAATGAACTGTCCTTTCTCCTACCTTCTTACTTCATTTTATGCCCTGAAGAAGTTCATTGTATATGAACGAAACGCGTTGGCTGGTATATTTTTTACTGTTGGATGCATATGAAAAATAAAGGATTTGCTGAGAAAAGATAACGAGACTAAATGACTTATTGAAGGACCGTTTTTACTCTGAAGTAGTGCACCACTCCAATCTTCTTTGGTTTCTCTCTCTGCCCAGCAGCGGGCACCCAACGACGGCAGGTGCTGGAGTTGTGTGTGCACACTCATCTGGACATAGTGTTGACTTAATTACAAAGGGAACTTAGCAGGAAGTGTGGTCACCGTGTCCGCCGTTGTCCGCAACTTTTCGCAGTAATGAAATGGCCCCCTTCTCTGAAAATGTCTTACACTGGTCACGCTTCATCGATGATATTTTTTTCATCTGGGGAGGTGACCAGGAAACCCTGACTGAATTTATATCATGGATCAACGCGTGTGATTCCAACCTGAAATTTACGGCACATACCAGCAATGTGAGGGTGGAATTCCTAGATGTGTGGGTTGAACACAAAAATGCTCATCTATTGGTATCTCTTTATACCAAACCCACTGCTAGGAATACCCTACTACATTTCAGTAGTTTCCACCCCCGGTGCCAGAAGGATGGCATTCCCTTCAGCCAATTTCTTCGGCTTAGAAGAAATTGCACCACGATAAAGGATTTCATGACCCAAGCTGAAATCCTTAAAGACAAACTTATCAGGAGAGGATATCCCACCAGACTCATTAAAGACTCCTTAAAATGAGCAAGATACTATGATCGCGATGCCATGTTCAGACCCAGGAACAAAGAACAACTAGACAAATTGGTCTGTGTGACCAAACACTCCAATTTTGACAATAAGGTGCGCCAAATTGTCAATACACAATGGCACCTTCTAAATATGGATGGGAACGAACAAAAACTGCCCAGACCCCTCTTCGCCTTTAAGAGGAATAAAAACCTCTGGAATCTCCTAGTAAGGGCCAAGAGGACGGATGATAATAAGTTTTGTCAAAAATCCATCACGGGGGGCGAACCTGTCAAAGGAAACCATAAATGTGGCTCCTGTCAAGCGTGCCCCAATGCCATGGTGACTGATAGGATCAGGATCAATGAGAGGACTGTGTTTCTCAAAGAGATGACCAATTGTCGGTCATCCAATATTGTTTACGTCATCCTTTGTCCATGCAATCTGGCTTACGTAGGAGAAACTGGAAGGGAATGTAGAAAAAGGATAGGCGAACATAAATCTAACATCAGACTAGATAAACACTCCACTAGTCAATCACTGGAGAGAGGCAAACCATACAGAAGGCAATCTAAGGTGGTCCATTATGGAAAAAGTCATACCCCAACAGGGAAGGGACACCACTACCAACCGCAGAAAAAGGGAAGTGTTCTGGATCTTTACTCTTAATACTAAAGAAAAAGGTCTTAACAAACTCATTCCGTGGGAGAATGCAATTTTAGAATAAACTGCGGCCCCCTTGACTATTCCTCACTCTGTTCTGCTCTGAGTCCTCTCCACCCGATCCTGACAACCATGCTCATTTTATATTGGGGATAAGACTTGTGCCAGTTTTGACCGTGTGTCCCAGGATTTTATTCATGCCCATCTCCATTCCTTACCCTGACCAACCGATCATTACTCTGACCACCCCTTTCATGAGGATTGGTCTTCTGGATGGTCATCATCTCCTTTGTTTTTACCCTTTTTTCCTCCGTTATTCTTGTGCCTATGGGTCTCTTTACCCATTCCAAGATGGCGCTACCCCAGGGCCCTTTCATCGGCTTTTTCTCTACCCGGTCTGAGGGAGGAGCTCTGAGCCAGTACAAGGCTCCACCCCATCTTTACGCACGCCGTCGTCCGAGCGTGAGACTCATTTAAACCCTGTGGCTTCCCCTGGTGGGCTATCCGCTACCTGGGGGACGTTTCCACTTTTCCCTTCAGATTCCCGTACCTGCTGGAGGCGCTAGACGAGAACTGGGTGATACTGCCTCCATTTTCTGGTAAGCGAAGTCGGCCGCTCCCTCTCTCACATCTCTTATCGTCACCTCCCGTGTTTGGGCGATGTAGACCCACTTCCCCTGCCTGTTTGTTTATCAGACTTGCTTATCGTGCCCGGTGTTGTTATTACCTCTAGTAGTCCACCATTCTTGTTGTTAACCTCACACTTATTTGGCCATTATATTGTATCTGGCATGTATTGATCCTTAGCGTTTGTACCTTCCTTAATGGGTTAACTAATGCCTGGCTGGAGCCTTGTCCAAACCAGCAGGACTCAAGGGCTCTCCCTTTGCAGTTATCTGTTTCTCTGTGTCTTACCAGACACTTATGATATATAGAGTTTGTTCCTTTTTCCAGGCCCCACTCATACACTTAACTGTCCATCCGGATTTCCCGTGTTTTCTTCCGGTCTGTGAAGGGTCACTGACCGCGGCCTGGGATCGCTCTTTTTCCAGACCATTTGCTGCTGGGTCCAGGTGCTTCTCCTCTCGGCACAAGAATCTTTGTTATCGGACCCTGGGCTATTGTCTGTCCCATGATTTAGGTAAGCCCTAGAGCTTATCCTTCCCCCTTCACAGGACACCGGGAATCCGGATCCCTGTGATCAAGATCTCAGTATATCTTTTTAATGGTTTCTTTCAGGCTCCGGCTGTACCTTTGATATTTCGACTGACCGATGGACGTGTTTTTCCTTTTGTTCGAACCCAGGTAGACCTCCTGGAAGGCCCCTACCCTTACCCCCACACCCCACTCCCTCCCCTTCTTGGTTTTATCATTTTCTATCTTATTTTATCAGTTTGGTCTAATCACTGATTTGCAAACTGTTAAGGTTTGTCACTATTTCTCTTCTCTTTCTTGGCACTGGTTGCTACACAGGTGTATTTTCTTTATATAGCTTAGCCCTATTGGGAGGCTCGCAATTCACGATTTCTGCTCTCTAGACTGTGCACGTTGTCCACATTTTTTATCCTTCTCTGGTCATGAATCTGTGCTCTCTTCCCTTGTGTTGTGCTGTTTAAAATTTTTTGCCCACCCATGGCACACAGCAGTTAATGTTGTATCAATACTGTGTTCTTATTTACTTCCTAGGAGATTCCTTCTTAGTCTGTTCTAAAAAAGTGCGCCCTGCAGAAGGTGAGACCCACATCAGGGTCACCCACCGAAACGCGCGTCGGCGCTGGAATTTCTATGTTCATCTGTCTCCTCTCGATATATACAACAATGTCAATAAGAAATTGATTTTGTTTAATGATTTGTATCAACTATTGTTCTTTAGCTATGAAACAACCCTGTATTGACAATCTTTCCCTATACTCGATCATTGTGGATTTCGCAGTGTCATTAACTGTGATGATCAGAGGGGGTTTTGTTGGCTTTCTGTATATATTTGTATTTAGAATGTTTTGAACCCTTATATTTTAGGACGTATGTGTATGTGTGGGTATGCACTGGTCTGTATGAACGATAGTGTGTGTGCTGTGTTGGTTGCGCTTGGGTCATTTATTGTTTATTATATATCAATCCTCAAACATTTGTATTTTTTTTAATATATTGAACAAATTCGATAATTGTGTATCCAATAAATTTGTGTTTTTGTATTGTGGAAGGCCAGTTTCATGCACGTGTGTATATACATCAGTGACGATTAGCACTTTTTACGTCCTGCAGGCAGAGGGATCTCCTCTTGATTGTACTTCCCCGTAATGCCCTATGTCCGCAAAAGTCAGGGCGCTAAATGGGGTGAGGGTGCAACTCACCCTGGTTCCTCTGTTGCCAAAAAGAAATGTCCCCGTCGTTGCAGCTGCCCGCAACCTCGCGGTGCAGCTGTGTAACCCAGCACCACAGTGCCACTCAAGCCCCTCTCACCGGGACTCTAAAACACAATGCCCCCACATTGCAACTGCCCGCGATCTGGCGGTGCAGATGTACTCAATGCTAGGCACCAACAGTGCCTTGGGAGCCCCTCCTTCCCGGGGCTCCTCTTTAGGGAAATATCTGCCCACGTACCCGCCAGTACCAACAGTGCTCCCTCAACCCCACTCACTGGGGCCTCTCTCTCTCTGGCAGGGAGAACTCCGCAATGACATCCCCTTTAGGCCGGGGGGGGAGGGACACTGACTCTTGTCTCCCCTCTGTGTGTAAACCTGGGCTCCTCCCAGGCCCTACTCCCCGGGACCTTGCACTTGCCTGGAACGTCTCCGCTGATCTGCGCTAGGAGCCCGCGAGACTTCGGTCCGTCTCCTCAGTACGCGGGGGTCCATCTCCACATGCAGGCACGCGGGGCTCTCCTCCTCGACACAGGGAGCCCCGCCCACCGTCAGGCATCCACATGCCTGACATTCTGCCTCTTTCTCCTCATGTGGCAACCGGGCCGGAGCGAAGTCTCCTCCCGGTTGGCTCCTTCTTGCTTCCTCGGCTGCAGAGGATCTCCTGAACTGGGAATCCTCGTCCTCCTCACTCTTTTGGGCAGCTCGGGCGATGTAGCAGAGCCCTGGCTGCAACGCCGCAAACTCCGCCCACAACCAGGCGATGCCTGACTTCCTTCACGGCAGCAGCGCTCGCTATAAGCCCCGTTGGAGCCCCCTTCTCGGGCTCAAGCCAGAAAGTTTAAAAGCACCCACCCCGCGCTCCTGGGGCACGGCCACAGTGCTGAGGGGCATACAAGGGCAGGGTGCTCCTCACGCTACCGGCGGCCCCAGCTGCACCCAGCCAGTCGGCAATATAAAGACCGGGCAGTGCCCTCCTCAGGGCAATGGTGCTTAGCCCTCTCAATGCGGAGGGATAAATCCAGCAAGTACCTCACACAGGGCAGAGCTGGGCCCAGGCAGGCCAGCTCACAGGGCTCTCCGGCAGAGGGGGGTCCTTCGTGGTGGTTCGGTGGTTCCCCCTGGCACCCAGCAGTCCTCCAGCCCCCAGATCCAAGTAAGCACACTTCATGGGGTCACAGCCCCAGTACTTATACTACATTTGTCTTTGTTCTGCCCTGGCACAGGGCTTGGGGATCCAGTCCCAACTGGTTCTGGGGGGTGCTGAAGCATTTTCTATACAGTGCTCACACCCACCTTTGTCAGGTTAAGCTCTGGCCCCAGACACACCACAGGGGGGCGGAGCCAGCATTGAACAAGGCAGGCACAGACCTGTTCAGGGTCAGGGACTACTCCTCCCACAACTACAAATGCAGATCTGCCTATTCAGCCTAGCTCTGACTCACCCTGCCCCTCTGGAGCCACACACCTCACCAGCCCCTTTCACTGAAGAGCCAGACATGCAATACACATCAGGCAGGCACAAAGACACATAGCACACAGAACTGCCAACTTCTAGAAGTGGCATTTCTAAAATAGTGATAATAAATCTGTGTACACCATTACGCAACATTTATTATTACTATTCCAAACATACCAAACTTGACCATGCTGCTCCTCTCATATCAGGAATTACCACTGAAACACTTATCAGGGAATCCCCAATGCATTCCTATGAGAGGGCAGCCTCACAGCAGTGAGAAACAAAAATGGCTGTTTGTCACTATCAGGACATGTCACACAATTAAGGTACATGTCCTACCTTTTACCTACAATGCACCCTGCCCATAGGGCTAGCTAGGGCCTACCTTAGGGGTGACTGGTATGTAGAACAAGCCTTTGCAATGCAATAGGTCTCGCATTAGTTAAATGTGGAGCTATTGGCTTTACAAATGGAAAAGAAATGCGGCGTCCGCCTGTCTTTGTTTTTTTAATTATTGACTATTGTAGCAATGGCACAGCGCTGACGTTTCAAACTATTAATGGAAAGCTCCCCAGCAGTCCATTCATCAGTTCAACATCCTTCGAGCAACAGTCTCCAGCTGATATCACAATCCCCAGTATATTCAGAAGGCTTCGATGTAAACAGGAAGTTTGTATGTTGCTGTCATGGAAGCATCTGCGTGCAACAGAAACACAGAGGAAAATGTCTTCAACAACTCAGCTTGAACTAGCAGGGCTTCAGAATACATTTGACAAAGATAAAATATTCTCAAAAGTGTACAGATATGCCCATGTGTGAGGTCTTCAGCAGTTAATGCGAAGCCACTATTTTTTTTATTTTTAGAAACCACAAGCAGTTCTTATACACCAAACCACAGGGCTAAACCAAACAAATGCAGTTTCTCCAACTGGTGCATGTAGTGTTTGACCTCTACAGAAGAAAAGTCCCTTGGGATGAAAACTGTCTACATTCCCTTCCACTTTGAAAAATGTGCATTATCCTCGGCTATTTAAATATTTCATAAATTGTAAGCAAGGCGCTGATTACCGGAGATACCTAGGAGCCTCAGCAGAAATTGATATTTTATGTAACACTTACAGCAATGCAAGTTAACTTGCACATGGCTTACTTTATTTTACCAGTATACCCCCTGGGAACACAGGCAGCTTTGACTGCCAGGAGATAGATAGAAGAGACATAGGGTTGTCGATCAAAAACAAAGTGCTGGAAGTATGACTGAACAGCATTTAAAGTATGTGAAACACATGAATCCAATGCAAGACATCCAGGCCTACATAACTGTGGATCGGTCTTAATTTTCCATAAGAAATTTGCACTCGAAACGTCTCTAGTTTTGGTCTCTTTAAATCTAAACTTCTGAGCGAGCCACACTTTTAAATGGAAAGCAGATGCTGATGTAGAAGGATACATTTGTTGACAGCAATCAGCTTCCATTGGCTTTAAAAAGACTTCCTAACTTAAACATGTGACAAGTTTGTACAGTCCCTTCATGGGGGCAGCACTGCACGAGTGCTCTGTACATGAGGGAAACCAGAAAAGGAAATATTCTTCTCCATTTTAGAAAAGTTTACTGCTAATTTTCCTTGGTGCGTGCTCAAGGCGAAACACTACAAATTAATCACCTAAGGAGCATGACTAATTATATAGGTCATAGGCCACCCCCCGAACTGCTCCTGTGACACATCTTTTGCAAGGGCTGCGGGACGAACGCGTTATGGTACCTGCAATTATTAGTGAATAATTATTTCCTGCAATTATTATTTTGGCAGAACTTTAGAGTTTTTTTAAAGCTACGAATACAAACACTGCTGCTGCTAGAAAATCGTAAGGGGCAGCACAAGCAACTCGTCTGGCTTTGCGTGTTTCTATTTTGCTGCCAGACTTTCGGACCATAACAATGCGACCTAAACATGTGGGATTTTAGTACCCCGCCGTATTATAATAGTTTAAAGTATTTGAGGGGTTTTCCTTTCTGCAGCACAAAGTACGATCCCCCGCAATGACGTATTTCAAGCTACAGTACAGTCCGTGAGGCTGAAGACATGTTTGTGCACCAAACACTATTCATTTGCACGGACGGCTCGCTAGAGCCACGTTCAAAGCACCCGCCCTCGAATGTCGAATAAATCCGGCGCTGCGCTGAGTATGTGAGAAAAAAAAATACAAGTAATATCGCGCAGAGCGTGTGAAAGTTTAATTAAATAAAATAAGATCCCGTGAAGCATGTGCTATGAGCATCCCCCACATGTTTTAAAAATAAAAGTAACTGTTTGTTGGTATAGAGTTGAAACATGATTAATGACCTGGGCCTGCGGTGCCACGCCAGAGGTCGGCGAAGAGGTCGTTGAGCAAGGCGCCAACTCCCATACCCTAGAAGGTACATCGAATACCTCGCTCCCCCAGCAGCGCCATTAGACACTTAACAGAGCGAAATTCCCCACGTTTCTTTTTAAGTGATCCGAGTACATGGCAGTCACATCGTAACAAACGCACAGAAACACAAGTACAGACCTCCCTTAAAGGCGTACCCATTATAAAGTGCGGCCGAGAGACGCGTTACGACTAACGTGATTACACAGATGTTTAAAGATCCATAGTGGAAATAACATATGGGTCCCTAAACAAGGACGGCTACCACAACCGGCACTAGGGATTAGTTAAACGTTTCTAGCGCTTTATAAAGCCCGGCTTCCATCGCCCCTTAAGGCCCCAAAGCCCTCCTCTCCGCAGCATAATGGCGGCGCAGTATGCAAAACAGACAGCCTGCATCCGGCCGAGGCCCAGTAAACAACCACCAAATAACCAAGTCCCTGCCCGTAGTGTACGGCGCAGACAGTATCGGTGAGCAAGTCCTTGTAGATGATCATGGTTGAAACATGATTAATGGCCCGGGCCTGCGGTGCCACGCCAGAGGTCGGCGAAGAGGTCGTTGTGGCACAGCTCCAGGGTGGGCACCGCCGACATTGCATTTATGTAGGAACACGACTTGCGGGCATTTGTGTAGGGGGCGAGGGGGGTTGAAACAAAGCCGGACAAGCAGCGTGGGACGGAAACTGGTGGTCGGGAGACAACACGGGACTGGGTGGAAAAAACATAGTGCGTACAAAGTTATAAAGGAGACAGTGTAACGCCGCCAGTACACGATCGAGTCCGGATGGGCGGGGCCTAAAGGAGACAGGGCGGTAACAAAAAAGCCTTGTTTTCAATCGGAGGCCAGCGTTTACCATAAATGATGACGCCAGCCAATGGGAATGATGGGCGGGGCTTCAAGTCCCCTTCTGAAATCTTCTCGACTGCAATAAGCCTCGCAGAGCGAGGAGCGCATGCGCGCTCCAGCGCTAGGTCTGCGAGACCTAAAAAAGGGGGTCACAGACGTGGCACCCACTTTAGGTGCCACGTCACAGCGGCAGTAAACTGCGCGCACAGGCCCTGCAATGGCAGAGGCCTGAGACAGGTTTGAAAGGCTACTTTGGTGGGTGGTGCAATCAGCGCTGCAAGCCCACCAGTAGCATTTAATTTACTGGCCCTGGGTATCTGAGATACCACTTTACAAGGGACTGACAGGTAAATTAAATGCGCCAAACAGGTGTAGACCAATCTTACCATGTTTACCACAGAGAGCACATGCACTTTACACTGGACAGCAGTGCTTAAGTGCCCAGAGTGCTAAAACCACCAACACCAGGTCAGAAAAAAGACTAGGAGGAAGGCAAAAAGTTCAGGGATAACCCTGCAAAAAGGGCCAAGTCCAACAATACCCTACTGCTTTCTTGTATCCCTATGGGCTTGCGAAAACTGCTAAATCATTTTGAGGGGTTCAGTAGGGACAGGGGTTTAGAGATCAATGCAGGCAAATGCAATTTCATGGCCATTAACCCCACCATACTTTTAGGAACAAATGACTGTGGATAGATCTAGTGTCGATCAGGTCAGGAGTTTGGACTATTTGGGAGTTAGGCTCACTGACAAGCTCTCTTGGGATCTACAGTTGGCAAAGAGTAATTCCACATTAGCTGTGTCCCTAGCCCTTCAAATTTATAGAGCTGTGGCCATGGGAAGTGCATCATGTGGGGCGGAAATCTGGAGCTCGGGTGACATTTTGCAATTCAATATAACAGAAAATACATTTATAAGATCAATTCTGAATGTCCCAGCAAGTACACCACTCATACCTTTTTATGGTGGGATCTGAGCCTCAAAAGGGTTGATCAAAATGCTTGCCTAAAAATTCTGACCTATTGGGTTAGAATTTGGATAACCCAGGAGCTGGCCCCTTTCAAAGCTGCACTGCAGGAGCTACAGCTCTTGGACAAGCGCTGCTTCACGCCATGGCTTAAAGCCGTGAAAACCTTATGTAGCAAGTTAAAGCTTAAAGGTGTATGGGAAGACCCTAGCAAGTTGAGGAGCAACTCGGCCAGATGGGTGAAAAACATCAACTGGGAGCATGTTCTACAGACGATATGGCATGAGGTGAGGTCTGATGAACTGACGGCTACATTTGTAAGTCTTAAATGTACTCCGCTTTTTGAGCCATTCCTTGATAGAATCATCCCTTCACAGCAAAGTCTCTGCACATTCGCTTTCATGTGGGCACACTGCCACTTCAGGGTTTCACCTTGAGGTGGGATAAAGTGAGGGAAGTGAACAGTGACTGCCCCTTTTGTCCTCACATGGCAGAAACTAAGGTGCACTTTTTATTAATTTGCCAGAAATACAAAGAAATGAGATCCATGTGGATTCTGCACCTATGCCCCAACCTAGACGGTAAGCCATGTTTAGTAGCCCTGTGTTTATTAAAATCCAATACATCGGAACCCATTGTATTTGCTCTCACAAGATTTTTAAAAGGGGCATGGTCTATCAGAGCACCTGTGTTGCAGGCCCAAGCAACAGATGTCATAAGTGCTTAATCAAAGTTAAAATTTCTTTCTTCGGTGCAAGAGAAAAAACATAAAAGTACGATATTAAAATACATTTTTAAACAATCATAGACATAATAAAAACAAGGAATAATACAGTAAAAACAACAAGCAATCAGGTGCTACAAATTAAAAGAACACACAGTATAGGTTTAGAAAGCAAACTTCCTTCTTAGCTTTATAGAACAAATAATGTCATTAAGGAGAGGAAAACACGTTGCAGGAGAAGCTAGACTTTGTAAAAAAACACTCCTTGATGAGAAGTAAAGGGCTTGTGCAATAAAATTGGGCATAAAAAATGAACTCCTACAGTGCAGTACAAAGTGCAAAAAAACATAAAGTTCACAGTGGATTGAGCAGCAACAGCATCACATGGGCAACATGGAAGGGAGACAAACCAAGTACCTGTCGTGGGAAAAGCAACTAAGAAATGCACCGTGTTTAATGTTAGCCTGGTTAGGTAAAATGTTTGTTTAGGGTTTATCACCCATGTCAGATACAATTCCGTTACCTGAGTAGTAGAGATTGGCATATATCTGAGGATAGAGGCCAAGTCAAGTGATTTCTCTTTTCTTGCCTCCTCTCCATGGTTTGGAATTTTTGTTTAACCAGGTCTTTAGTTTGGAGGGTGGGGGGGCAATGCTTTCTAGAGAATTGAAAAGAGGACTCAAACCCAAAGTATTGAAAGTGTTCTTCAGTAGCGGCTGGTGTCGGAAATGTGGGGGGGCAGCACTGGGGGTGGGGGACAGCGTGGGGGGGAGGCTGAAACAATTAAAAAAGAAAACGTACCTGCCGGTCTCGTGCTCGCCGGTCTTTTCCTTCTCGGGGCACAGGCTGAAGCTCCCAGCTTCCCCTGCAGCCAATCCCAATGCTGCTCTCACCATGAGAGCAGCATAGGGATTGGGCGGAGCGCACTGGTTGTGCGCTCCATCGGGAGCTTGGAGCCTGTGCCTGCTGGTCTCTCGATCCAGCAACACAGCTGGGTTGGAGAGACGTCAGTGCACATTAGTGTTTGGCCGGCCTGAGGAAGCCGGCCAAACCATCATGCACACTGACAGCAGGGCCCACCACTCCTCCTCCCCCTGCTGCAGTGCTGTGGCCCCACCCCCAACACTCAGCCACAGGCAAAAAATTAAATGATCTGCATTTAGATCATTTTATTTTTTGTTTGCCTCTGCGGCCAGTGGGGCGACGCTCCTCCACCATAGCGGAGGAGCTGACGCTGGTATTCTTCGCGTATGCCAGCCAGGATATAGCAGTCATATTATTTAGGTTTAGACAGTCCTCCAACAACCTCCTAGCAAAATCAGCCTATGGAGACCGCCATAGTTTCAACCACAATAATAAAGGGGGCATTTTAATCTGGTCCTCTAAAAGGCCCAAACCCAATCCTAAGTGCAAAATGAAATTTGGGGTAGATTTAGGAGTAGCTATAAGCCTACACAAGAATTTGTTTTCAGCTAACTGCAATTTCCGAATTGCTTAACCCTTAGAGATGGGGTCTGTTATGGCGTATATAAACTATGGCAGGGATGCTTAGCCCTCTTACTGAGCGAATGTGTCATTGGGGGGATTTGATTTGCTAGTTCAGTTGTGTCCTGGGCCGGTTCTGGGACATTACAGCTAATTGCCTTGCTTGGGGGTTCTATCTGTCAAAAACAGCAATCAATGTCTTTTTTTTGTAACGCCGTGAACCCCTACATGTTATCATCATCGCACCTTTCTTTCTCTCAAGAATTACCGCCTATCGCCACTTGGCAACTGTTGCTACAGAATGTTTTCAAAATCTTCCAAGCTGCTACACTTCTGAATTGCATTTTTTGCACTTTTTATAGAAATCGTTACGATATTGCGATGTTTTTAGGTCTCGCCTAGGCAGCGCGCATGCGCTGTCTCTCCGAGACATCAAGTAATCTGTATGAGGGGTGAAACTCCGCCTATTGCCGGGTAATTTGTCCTGCCGCTTGCCATTAGTTAACTCTGGCATTTCTTTTGTTAGTGGGCTTAATATTGGCTGTTGATCCGATACGTAACTTCCGTTTGTTCCGGAAGCAGCACCGCCTAACTACAGTCTCGTTACGCTTACACAGCGTAATTGTTATTCGGAGAACTCTTTGTTAATTAATGCTTGTGTCAGTGCTCACTGCTCCATGCATGTGTCGTCCCCCCCACTGCCACCCACCTTCAGTGTCGTCACCCCCCATTTGCAATGTCATCGCGGCACTCTGGTGTGCGGGCGGCAGATGTTTTTTACTGCTCCTGCTACTGTGTATGGGGGGCAAAACTGCCCGTGAGAGGGTGCCCCGGAGATGCTCCGGTACAGGATCAAAGCGGGGAGAAGGACCGTGACATAAGTGTAAGCTATGCAGCAACCTCACCCTTCCTGTAACAGGGGTCTGCACTGTTCTGTATGGCGGCATTTACATTCAATGAAGCAAAGAGTACTGTCTTCAAACGTAATCTACATCTCCCCCACGATTGAAATGTGCTACTTTCCAACTTTGGTTAGACAGCAAAACTGTGGGCTCCCTGTCTGCAAAGATGAAACGACACAGGCGCTTGGCATTATCTCAACCCCCTACCCACCCTGTTGCTGTTTAAACTCGCTCTGTCGCCCTTGTGTCTGTTCTCCCCCCCTACCAGCCAGACCTAAAGCCCCACCTCCTCCATGAGACCGTCGTCTACATAGCCGCTATCCATGCTTGTTTTGTGTTGAAGTCTAGGCATTAACTAGCTGCCGTAAGGAGGATAAACACAGCATGTTCACTGGGGCTTTTGTAATTCTGTAACAGAAACGTATGCCAGGCAAATATTATTTTGAGAAACATTGTGGAAAATCTGGTTACTATTTCCAGCATGACCTCCGAGGTCGGACATTTTCTTTGCACTGGTATTATCTTCCTTCGCCCAATAACCCCATCCAGTCCAGAGGTGTACTTTTCATTTGAAGTTAAAAGTCAGCCTTACCGTTGGACACGGAGATTTTAGGATGCATTCTGGTGAAAATGTGTCCGTTTCATGTTTTTACGCTGCCTTTACAGACTAGCATCACCGTATTCCTTACACTTATTATTTAATTGGAAAGCCGATGTGGTCATTGTTTATAGTAAAAAATCCCTTTAGTATCTTTTAATGTACCTGCTTTTGTTTAATAAAATCTCATTCCACTGGTGTGCTGTCTCATTAGTGCATAGCGCACTACAGATTCCCCGTATTCACTTTCAAACACAGGCCTGCCTCCACAAAGAGAACGAGGAAGGTAATGTTAAAATGACACGGGGTGGTTGCGAATCCAAGCACTTTAATTGTTGTCATGCCGGATGATGTGGCTATAAATATAACAATATTCTCGACGGGGGCTTCTCTCCATGCTCTCCATTCTCTCCATGCTCGGTAAGTGCCAAGGATCATTTTTCCCACCCTGATTGACCAAAAAAAGAGGGAAGCCGTGTGTCTCCATTAATTCTTCATCGGTGGTTTGCATCGCTCGCCGTTTTTTTGCCTCTTTCTCGGGAAGCCGGATCTTAAAGCTTCTGGCTGGCAGGGACACGTTACCAAGAGAGCTGGCTGGCAAGCAAATGCACCAGCGGTTCTCTCTAGGTACAAAATGTTCATGCTGGACATTTGAAACTTTGCACACAACTGATGTAATATACCATAAAAGGCACCTGGATCACACACTCTGCAGAAAATAATACAGCCAGGGAATGCTGCAAGTGCTTCACGTTTACAGTTTTGAGTTAAAGGCATAGCAATATCCCCATATATGTATGCATATCTATAAATATGTAAATAGATTTGTATGCACTCACATTTCACAAGCGAATATTGGCTACTTTTCCCCCCCAAAAAAACTAAGGTAGGTAAAAGACATTGTCATTTACAACGGCAATAGCTGAAAATCTTGCCAATGCGAGACCTATTGCATTGCAAATGCTTGTTTTTTATTTTCCGCTGATCCCTAGATTTTAGCCAGGGAGCCTAATGGACAGACATTGTACCTGCTGCTAGTCACTGCCAAGGAACGAGCCACGCTGTAACTGTTTTCTCATGGCGCTTCCCCAAGATCCTGGCATATTTATATTTGTTTTTATATTTGTAAAACTTATTTTTATTAGATATTTTATGAGATGTTTTATCTATGATGCACTCTACTCTTTAAGGTTGTTTGTGACCGAAATGAAGATCTCTGGGAAGTAATTGGCTCATTTTCAGGATTGAACTCTGATTTAGCATAGAACTTTAATTATTTGCTTCTTTCACCCCATCGTCCATTTTCACTTGGTTCACACACTCAGGGGCATATTTACAAGGGGATTGCGCCACTGGAGCGTCACTTTTTTTGACGTTCTGGTGGCGCAAAGACTTGCACCATATTTGCAAATTAGCATTAAGCCACTTTTTGTGGCTTAACACTGCTTATTAAATATGGTACCCTTTCACGCAGGTATCTGCATGAAAGGGGCGTGCAATAGGTGTTGCTGTGGGCATTCCACTGCAACACCCATCGCTTTTTGACATTGCAAAAATGAACGCCATGCAATAGCAGGCATTAGAATGGCGTAAAAAGGAGAAATGCTTTTACTTCTCCTCGTTTTTGCTTTTTCTATGTGTGCTGCAGCACACATAGAAAGAGCAAAAAGCCATTAATGATTGTTCATGTGCAGGAAGGGACACCTTCCTGCACATAAACAATGAATAAATAATGGCGATTTGCTACTTCAATGTGTGCTGCAGAATGCAGCACACATAGAAGTAGCAAATCGCCATTATTGATTGCAACGCAGGCACCCTTGCACTATGGCGCAAGGGTGTCTGCGTTGGCTCTGGTTTTAGCGCCAGCTCTAAGGAAAACACAGGGGTGCTCTGCACTTTGTCATGTCCTTGTAAATATGCCCTTCACTCACTGCTTTTTCATACCTTTTCGGGTTCTAGTCTGTTTTGGGGCAGAATGGCAGACAGATCTATTAGTACAGAATAGGGAGGACTGGCCTATTTGCCCTCTTAATACATCAGCTTCCCCATTGCCGCTGCAATTAGCTGAGTACACAATGCACGATAAACATGATATTAAAGGCATATATAACAAGAACCACTTTCCACATTACATTGCCAGTAGAAAATCATGCGGAGAACTCCAACACACTTGTGCTAAAAAATATGTCATTTATTCTGAACCCAAGAGTACCATGTTATTTTCTTTTCATAGCACTGCTTCTGGGGGTTACAATCCTGGTAAAATAGGCCCAGAATTTACTGCAGTTTTTGGTTCATTATATTTGTAATCAACAACTAATAACTGGAATAAATAGCATCATGGAAAACAACATTAGTCAAAATGTAATGTGTGTTTGTATTTGCACGTTCACCTTGTGACGTATCTTGTCCCTGAATAAATAGACCCCAGAAAGATGAATGGATTGGTTGACCCATCACGGTTCAAGTGCGTGACCATGAGGTCAAACACAGATTTTATGGCAAGACTGGAGGCTAGCATTATGCATTCTACCTTTATTTACCACTTCTGAGCAGCAGACACTTCAAAGAAAAACTTCTGAATAGAACTTAGAACATCAAACAATATAAAAAGAACGTTAATATCCCATATAATCCTGCTGTCCGCCATCTTCTCCCTCTTTTGTTTGCTGCTTCTGATCAGATAAGTACTCCAAATTGTTATCTTTGGATGAGAATGGTGTGTGGATAGATCGCCGGGAGGACATCGGCGCTGGAGTGAGGTATGGGGGGGGAGCCGCGGGGGGGGAAGGATCGTCACGCTCTTCCCGGTGTCCTGGGGCTAGCGCGGACCTCCCTCTCCAGCGAGCCCCCTACAATGGCTGCGAGACGGGCGGCAGCTTTCATATCGGCCCTGCCATTGATCTGAACACATGCATAGGAGCGGGCCCCGTAGGGACCGCGCAGCCGCGCCCAAAGACACACTACGGATTTTGTGGGGTAGAGCTTGTACGCAACCCTAAGGGCCAGTATGGTCTTGAAGTCCAGCAAACATAGACACGAGGTAGATAAAATGGGTGGGGGGGGGACAGTGGGCGGATGCTGAGCTCACTTAAATCCCTTCCTTATGGCACCAAGCTGGGGTGCAATCTGCCAATTCTGTCAACTGGTAACCAGTTTTTCCCGCAATGTATCTCACTAAGGATTTCTTTAAGATGCCCCCCTGCCAGGGACTGCCTTTTAGGCTTTATTCCCCCTGGAGCTGAGCTGAGACCTGAGCAACATGGCTGATGCCCGGTGGAGCTGCTAGACAGCTATTGAGGAGATTGGCCCTGGTTTCTCCCTCGACCGTCACCTACCCAGCCGGACATTGGGCACAGTTCTTCCTCGTCTCCCTGCTATGGCTCCTTCCTCCCCTCCTTTCCTACGAACTCTCTCAACTTCGTTTTTGTTTACTGTACCTTACTACCCTATTGTAACTGATGTAATTTGTAACGCAATGATCCTCTGGTAAAGCGCTCTGATGCCTCCGGGTCTAGCCAGCGCTATATAAAACTTTTTAGATGTACCTTGTAATGCAACGATCCTCTGGTAAAGCGCTCTGATACCTCCGGGTCTAGCCAGCGCTATATAAACTTCTCAAATCAAATCAACTCAAAACTGGTTTTCCTGAACGCTGAGACCTGAGCAACATGGCTGATGCCCGGTGGAGCTGCTAGACAGCTATTGAGGAGATTGGCCATGGTTTCCCCCTCGACCGTCACCTACCCAGCCGGACATTGGGCACCGTTCCTCCTCGTCTCCCTGCTATGACTCCTTCCTCCCCTCCCTCCTACGAATTTTCGCAACATTGTTTTTGTGTACTGTACCTTACTATGCTCTTGTAACTGATGTAACTTTTAACGCAACGATCCTAAATGTAAAGCGCTCTGATACCCTCTTGGGTCAAGTTCGCGCTATATAAAACTTTATAAATAAAATAAATAAATAAATAGATGAAAGGTTCTAATTTTTGAGTGAAGTGTGTGTTATTATGGATTAACTGATGTTGTATGTTTTAATCTATATTTAAAGAGAGAGTTTTTGAAATACTTGTTGCTAATCTGTTTTGGTCTGTCTTTGTATGCCCCGTTTTAGGGCGAATTACGCTTTGTGTTAGGAACCCGTATTTTTTTGCTGCCTGGAGAAAAGCATTTTTAGTTTTAAGCCGATACAGGTGAGTATTTGAAGGAAAACAAGTACAGAGGTGCTTACCATTGGAGGTGCGAGGGTGGCTTCTCTGCAATGAGGAGTGAGAGGCTTCGGCTGTGATGCGGTGGCCATTTTAAGCATCAGGCACTTTCATGCGCAACTCACTGGTGCATTAACAGGCTCGCTAGTCTTGTTCTTAGGAAGCAGATTTAATTTAAAGGAAATTTAAAAAAACAGAAGGGAACAATGAAGTACGGCACATTTTGGGCCTCAGCAAATTAAAGTTGGGAAACATTAAATATATTTTCTAAACGGAAGCACCATTTTGGATTGGGCTTCCACAGAGATGTTCCCAAATTTATTTCTAGAGGAATTTGGGCATATTGTAGCTTCGTGAGACATTGCTATGTGATGGTTTGTGCCATTGTAGTAATAGTAAATATCTTTCTCAATTGTGTTCTTTGAGAGGTTCTTCTGGTATTTTGTTGGCTCTGTTCTGGTGTTGAGTGTAGGAGTGATTATGTTTGAGAGTTTTTATAAGGGAGTGTCTAAAGGAGTCTCTTTTATAATAATGGCTGAGAAAGAGAGTAGTAATGGGGATCAAGAGAGTATTATTAAAACATTGTTTACTGATGAAATTAGGAATTTAGATCAGGATTCTGTGAGGACTGCTATGGCCAGTAGAAAGAGGAGTCATGTTGATGAGGAGGATGAATATTATTCAATATCTGAAGGATAGGAACGAGTTTACAAAGGAACAGGAGGCAAATGCATTGGGAAAAGAAAGCACCTGGAAAATGGTGCTGATGGAAGAGGAGTCTAAAGCAGCTCTCAAAGAGAGGTTGTTCATGGTAACACCTCAGATTGGCAGGATATTCCTGCAGAAAGATTGGGTAATGATGATATGGATGAATATATTTTTGTTGTAAATTATAAGGATGATTTGAATGAAGATTTTGGAGGTAGTAAGTTCAGTAGACACAGAGGTGAGAATATGGTGATAGATCCTCTAGGTCAGAAACTTTTTGACCCAAAAGAGATTCATCATCCCCGGGAGTTTGATTGGTGGCCCATGAGTCATGTAGCAGAGTATATCAGACAATGGATTCACAGGCCATTAGACAAAGGGGAATGTAATGTCATGAGAGCAGAATGTTCCCACCCTGTTATTGGGGAAAACGATTCAATGACTTCGAACCTGGATCTGGAGTTGATAGCTTACATGTTTAAATTAGGAAGAGACCCGAGAAAAAGTCTTGAAAAGTCTCTCAAGCAGTGTGAGGATAAATTACTAGACACGGGCCTTTGCATTACAGAGCTTCACAATGGTTAAAGACAGGTGGTCTGGCAAATGGTTTATTGTACAGAGATTGTGTGAAGATTTCAGAGGAAGCTGCAAAGGAAGTCCAGGACCTTTACGGCCGACTCAGGACTGAAACATGTTGGCAATAGGGTCATAGGACCATAATCACTCCCATTGACCCGATTTTTAATCATTTTTAATATCCCTGACAGACCCAATAATAAAGGGAAACCGGGGTCTGTCTGAGGTTTTTTATCTTTAATCCCCCTGGTCCTCATTGTTCCAAGAGCTCCCAATACTGTGGTTGAGCCCACCACGACTTGTAGGCGTCGGGGTGACCCGATGATGAAGCATGACACCACTAGGGTGTGTGAGGGTAACTAAATCAAAAGGAATTGTTTCCTTACGCACCATTTGGTGTTGGTAGGTTTATATCCTCACACAGACACTTCCCCTATCATTATTAGGTTACCTAGTTTCTTGTATGGACGAACCCTGTCTATGTGAGGCACCATCACTGATAGGCAGTGTTAGAACCCACTGGGCTTGTTAAAAGACCCCTCACACACCAACCTGGTTGGTGTCATGCTTCATCATTAGGTCCCAACCGGGTGGCCGAATGCCCCCCGGTTGTGCTACGACGCCTGATTACAGCGGAGCTGGTGTAGTGCAAAGGTGTGATGTGAATTAAAAATATCTCTGAGAATCCTTGCCTCTTTATATTTATTACTGGCGGCTCAGGATATCGTTAAAAAATATGTGTGATGCAACTAAAAAGAAATAATTATCTTGTAGTTGGCTATGTGATGGGTCTACATGTTTCAGCCCGCACGAGGAAGTAAGAGGGGCTTTCTTCAGGACCGTGGAAATAACGTGAGTGGCAAAAATGTGTTGCCACATGAAAAGTGCAAAAAGTAAAATAGTACCTACACACGCGCTAAGGTGTGTGGACTGCGTGTCTACGTACTTACGGACACGTATATGAAGAAGAACCTGTGGATAAAAAAGCACAAAACATGCATGCATACATGATTATGACGGACAAATAAGCAACATAAAATGCAATCTTAGGTGCTATGGTCCTCCAAATGGACCTGCCTGGTGATGGTATCTGTAATAGAATACATGCCTGTATGGTAAACGTGCTGCATGCAAAATTCGTGCAGCAGCTGTAATGCTTAACAGTCTTAGCGTTGCTATGAAGCTATGGTGCTTCTGTGCGGCAGTCTAGTGGCAGTATAGGGCCGTGATCACCGCGTTATGTATTATTATAGCGTGACTAGGTGCTGGCCAAGCCACAGTATTGGTAGATAGAACAGAATAGTGGGCGCACACGTAACAAAACGGCAGAATGCCACTGTTCGCGGCGCGTCGATTAATTAAAAACAAAACACAGAAAACACAGAAAACAGGAAGCAGCGCTTATAATTACACTATAGTTGGGAGTGTGTGGCTGATCGGGGCTCGGGAGGAGTTCGCTCCTATAAACGACTCTGGTAGGGGAAAGAAAGCATGTGAGTTATAAGAATAATGAAAGCTCACAGAATGTTTGCGAATGTGGCCCATGGCGCAACCTTACTTGGTATCAGAGCGAACCGGTATTGGATCATTATTAGAACCTTTGTCTCGCTATTGCGACTACTTCCTACAACCCCTGGTACAAGCAACCAGCACCTATCTGAAAGACACCAAAGACCTACTAGGCCTAATAACGGCCCTTCCATATGACCCCAATACTTCACTGTTGGTGTGCCTGGACGTGGAGAGCTTATACACCAGCCTCCCACAAGATGACACTCTCAGGGTACTAGAAAGCACCCTGAACAACTCTAATTGGCAATACCGAACTTCCGTATCCTTCGTTCTAGAATGTGCAACACTTGCACTCAAAGAGAACTTCTTTGAATATGAAGGCAGAATCTACCTACAGAAGCACGGGACTTCCATGGGAAGCGTCTTTGCTCCCAGTGTGGCAGGCCTGTACGTGTATGACTTTGAGTCCCAACACCTACTACACAACGATCAACCACGAATTCCTCAAATCAAATTCTACAAGCGCTACATTGACGATATCTTTTTAATCTGGGAAGGAACAAGCGAATCCCTCAATACATTTTGTGACTGGCTCAATACATGCGATCCCAACCTTCGCTTTACATACAATTCCCACAGACAACAGACCACATTCTTGGACTTAGATATTGAAGCAGCAGGAGGAGGCCTCAAGAGTAAAACACACTTTAAACCGACTGCCCGTAACTCTTTACTCCACTTCACCAGCTTCCATCCTAGACCACTTCGCGAAAACCTCCCATATGGCCAATACCTCAGGCTACGCAGAAACTGTAGTGAAATCGAGGACTATAAGTCTCAAGCCACAGACCTGAGTAAAAATTACGCCAACGTGGATATCCTAAATGCATTACCAACAAAGCCAACAAGAGGGCCAGAAACCAAAACCGAGAAGCACTCATCGAAACTCAGACAAGAGATCCCACCCCAGTGCCACTTACATGTGTGACAACTTACAACACTGTGACCAATAAAGTTTCACAGATCATCCGGAAACACTGGAAAATACTGAAGACAGGTAACCTTGATTGGGCACCACCACTCCTTTCCAACAAAAGAGCAAGATCAATAAAAGATGCCATAGTGTCCACCAGACCAACACAACCACAAAGACCAACTAGCACAGTTCTCAATGCCTGGGGGCTCCCAAGTATCAAGGGCCATTACCCATGTGGGAATTGCAGTGTATGTCACATTACTGAGACTGTAAAAAACCTCACCCTGGAACCGGGAAAGACATGGGAGCTAAGAAAACACACCAACTGTAACACTGAACATGTCATATACCGTATCGTCTGCCCATGTAACCTCACGTACATCGGCATGACGAACCGTAAAATCAAAACCAGGATTTGCGAACACCGCAGCACCATACGGTGCAAGAAAAATACTACCAGAATGACAAATCACTTTCTAGAGACAGGCCATACGACCAATGATATGAGATGAGTAGTCATAGAAGCGCTAGACCCCAATCTACCCAATATCCAAAGCCGCCTACTTGAGAAAGAACAAAGATGGATATATCGTCTGTCCAGCCATATTACTGGCTTGAACGACAATATCCCCTGGAATAGCCTTAGAAGACTCTAGACATAGCATCAAAACACCCAGCCGCCAATTCTTGACACCAAGCCAATTTATGGTTATCACAGCCTCCCTGAGAGATCCCAGATCCCCGCCACTCCTGGCACACTTGCTCCCCCTACCCCATGAAATTTAGGACACACCTGCAGAACCCTGGTATTCCAGCCCTTCAGCATAATCACTTTATTTCCCTGCCATGCTTCCCTCATACGGCATGCGCTTTCCACTGAACACTGTATCCTTGTATGTCCTGAGTTCAGTGTCCACAATTTATATCTAAGCACCTCAGGTATGTCAGAGCACTCTACTCCTGTCACTCTGTTTCATCACAGCGTCTCCAGTTTAGCACTATTGCTAAGTAGTCAGAGCGCCCGTTTCTTGCGCCACATGCTACCAACTGTGCACCTTCAGACACATTTGTAGCCTGAGCGCACATGCGATAAAGAGATCCCACTCTTATCAACACAGGCGCGCACCCTAAATCTACTCCTCATTTTCTTGCTTTATCTCAGCATCATTCCAGACATGTCAGAGCGCTCTACTTTCGCTTCTCTGCTTCATCATAGTAAGTTCATTTCAGCACAATTACCACTAAGTCTGAGCGCTCGTGTCAAAAGCGACATGCTGCCGACTGCGCATGCGCACCTTCAGACACACTTGAAGCCAGTACGCACATGCAGAGAGAGCAACTACTCTAACCCACACATGCGCATACGCTTCAGCCCTGCACAGCCCGGCTCCAACGCTCTCACTGGCACGTACTCCATGGCTCCAACACCTTTATTTACCGAGCCCACCCCGGCCCCCATTCTCATCCGGGACATCGAGAGACCACAATAGGTTGTTAGCGGGTTCGCTCTGATACCAAGTAAGGTTGCGCCATGGGCCACATTCGCAAACATTCTGTGAGCTTTCATTATTCTTATAACTCACATGCTTTCTTTCCCCTACCAGAGTCGTTTATAGGAGCGAACTCCTCCCGAGCCCCGATCAGCCACACACTCCCAACTATAGTGTAATTATAAGCGCTGCTTCCTGTTTTCTGTGTTTTGTTTTTAATTAATCGACGCGCCGCGAACAGCGGCATTCTGCAGTTTTTTTACGTGTGCGCCCACTATTCTGTTCTATCTACCAATACTGTGGCTTGGCCAGCACCTAGTCACGCTATAATAATACATAACGCGGTGATCACGGCCCTATACTGCCACTAGACTGCCGCACAGAAGCACCATAGCTTCATAGCAACGCTAAGACTGTTAAGCATTACAGCTGCTGCACGAATTTTGCATGCAGCACGTTTACCATACAGGCATGTATTCTATTACAGATACCATCACCAGGCAGGTCCATTTGGAGGACCATAGCACCTAAGATTGCATTTTATGTTGCTTATTTGTCTGTCATAATCATGTATGCATGCATGTTTTGTGCTTTTTTATCCACAGGTTCTTCTTCATATACGTGTCCGTAAGTACGTAGACACGCAGTCCACACACCTTAGCGCGTGTGTAGGTACTATTTTACTTTTTTGCACTTTCCATGTGGCAACACATTTTTTGCCACTCACGTTATTTCCACGGTCCTGAAGAAAGCCCCTCTTACTTCCTCGTGCGGGCTGAAACATGTAGACCCATCACATAGCCAACTACAAGATAATTATTTCTTTTTTAGTTGCATCACACATATTTTTTAACGATATCCTGAGCCGCCAGTAATAAATATAAAGGGGCAAGGATTCTCAGAGATATTTTTAATTCACATCACACCTTTGCACTACACCAGCTCCGCTGTAATCAGGCGCCGTAGCACAACCGGGGGCATTCGGCCACCCGGTTGGGACCCCAATGATGAAGCATGGCACCAACCAGGTTGGTGTGTGAGGGGTCTTTTAACAAGCCCAGTGGGTTCTAACACTGCCTATCAGTGATGGTGCCTCACATAGACAGGGTTCGTCCATAGTTGTTTAATACATATTATACAGGGGATACGGACGCACCCTCTCCTTCCCTTGCTCTCTCCCTGTTTCTGATACCTAGTTTCTTGACCACTTGCCGGTCTATTGGAGTATCTTTTGTGGTTTAATGATAAATTACTAGACACGTTGGGGCCTCTTGCTAGGATGTTCAACATGATTGAGGAGGCATATTTAAAAAGATTGGATTTGGATATTTCTCTGCTGAGAGGATGGTGCCAGAGGGTGCTATGCTTCTTGGGCAAGGCGAAAGCAGGACTAATTGCAGAGAGGCATAAAGCAGTTTTGCTTCGCATTAATCCAAAGTTGGGGGATTTTGCACGCAAAGAGTCAAGTGAGGATCCCAAAGGCATGCTCTTCGGTGAAGGTTTAGTTAAGGCTTTGGGCAAATATGTGCACACTTCCACTGCTTTAGACAAAACGCAGTTTAATACGTGTTGAGTTTTGGGTGGAGCAAATAGTTTTTCTGGCAGGGCTGGGAGGAGACAGCAACCTCCCAGCCATAGCTACTATAATACCCAAGAAACCAACTGAGGATTCTACAGAGGTTCCCAGAGCCCACTTTGATTTTACCCTCAGAGAGGAAGAGGGTCCCGAATGAGAGCCGCAAGGGGTCGCGGACAGCCATCTGCAACAAGTTCAGGTGGGTACGAGTACGAGGATTTGTACCATTTTTATCCAGGAAAAGATGGGTGGAAAATTGAGAGATCATGTGGGGGCATGGAAAGGGATTACAAACGATCCTTAGATCTTGGAGACAATTGTGGGTTACACAATAGAGTTTTATTCAGTGCCAGAACAGAGAAAGACACAGAGAGAACTCAGTT
Source organism: Calotriton arnoldi (assembly GCA_963921515.1). Lineage (NCBI taxonomy): Eukaryota > Metazoa > Chordata > Amphibia > Caudata > Salamandridae > Calotriton > Calotriton arnoldi. Next base: position 689,669 of record CAWUFW010004238.1, read on the forward strand.
TCGACAAGGTACAAGGAAACATATTGAGAGAAGAGACAGAGAGTATGTTAAAGAAAGGGGCGATAATAGAGGTAAACGAAGAGGAGGCAGTTTTTGTGAGTACATTATTTTTGGTGGAGAAAATGGGCAAGGGATGGAGACCTGTAATAAATTTGAGAGATCTAAATTATTATGTGATATACAGGTATTTCAAGATGGATACTTTACAATTCCAATGTCGAGGGAGAGTCAGCGGTATCTTCAGTTCAGGTGGAAGGGTCATTTGTACCAGTTTGTTTGTCTTCCGTTGGAATTATCTTTAGCCCCTTGGTGTTTCGCAAGGGAGAGAATAATTTGTATGATCATTTACTTTGACGATCTACTGCTAATGAATCAGAGTATTTCTTTGTTAAAGTTGCAAGTGGAAACAGTGAGAACCCTGTTGGAATCCTTGGGTTTTCTTATAAATTTGGAGAAATCAGTGTTAGAGCCTGCCTAGTCTCTGGAATTTATAGGTTTTGTGGTGGACACGGTGAAAGGTCAATTGTTATTACCAGAGCAAAAAATAAGGAAGATTAAGACGAGAAGTACGGTCTATGCTGAAAAGACAAGTAGTGAAGTTGAGAGACTCGGCAAGGATAGTTTGTCTTTTATCCTTTTCTATACAGGCCGTGTGTCCAGGGCCTTTGCATTACAGGGCTTCACAATGGTTAAAGACAGGTGGTCTGGCAAATGGTTTATTGTACAGAGATTGTGTGGAGATTTCAGAGGAAGCTGCAAAGGAATTGGGTTGGTGGTTGGAAAACCTGAAAGCTTGGAATGGGTGAGTGATTTTTGGTACAAGACCAGATTATGTGTTGGAGACAGACGCAAGCTTGTCTGGATGGGGAGCATTGTGCTCAACTCAGGAGACAGGTGGAGTATGGAGCAAGATGGAACAGATGAAACATATAAATTATTTAGAGATGAAATCAGGAAGTTTTGCATTGCAAAGTTTCAAGTCACTGTTCCAGGGTGGTTCAGTGCTTCTCAAGATGGACAATACAAGAGCAGATCAAGGAAGTTGACAGATCAAGGAAGTTGACAGAGGTGGCAAAGGACGTTTGGGAGTTTTTTCTGGAACACAAGGTTGCTTTGCAGGCTCAGAATCTGCAAGGTGTGCAGAATTTGCTTTCAGTTTGGAATTCAAGGAACTTGTTAGATTCACCCGATTGGAAGCTGGATGTAGTTGTCTTCTGGAGATTCAGTTTTGTTTTGGTCCTTTGAAGGTGAATCTGTTTCCCTCAAGATTGATGCATCAGTTGAAGGATTACTGCAGTTGAAGGCCAGATCCGGGAGCTCTGGTGGTGGATGCATTTACTCAGAATTGGAAGGAGATGGTCCTCCATTTGCTATGATTCAGAGAGTTTTGTTACAGGTGCGGAGGCAAGTCTGTTGGATTGTGTTGGTGACTCCCTTTTGGAGTGCTCAGGCATGGTTCCCTTCTGTGCTGGAGTTGGCGATGGACAGCCCTTTTTTAACCAAAGCTTACAAAGGAATGTTGGTAAGAGAGGAAGGCATAGAGCATCCTTTAGTGGAGGCAGGTTCGCTCAACCTTCTAGTTTGGAAGTATTCAGGGGAACCAGTAGATTCTCAGAGCTTTTGGAAACAGCTTCAGATTTACTCAAAGAGTCATGGGCGCCTGGAACTTGGAAGAGGTATAGGAGTGCATGGTCAGTTTGCCTACATTGGTGCGTGTTAATGGATATAGATCCCATGGAGGTTGATGAGGTGAAGGTAGCTAATTTTTTTGCGGAATTGTTTGAGAAGGGTTTATCTTACAGAACAGTAAACTGTTATAGATCAGCGGTTTCTGCTGGTCATGCAGTGGTGCAGGGTATGTCTGTAGGAAAAAGTCCTGTGGCGTGCAGAGTGATGAAAGGGATCAGGTTGAAAAAACCTCCTAAAGCAAGGTATAATTCGGTTTGGGGTGTGGATTTGATTTTTAAATTGTTTGAATGTTGGCCAGCAAATAGATTTTTGGGTTTGAAAGAATTAACTTGGAAGTTGACCACTTTGTTATGCGTAATTTATTTTAGGAAAGTGTCAGATGTTAGAGCTCTTGATATTAACACTAGGGGCATATTATCAAGAAACGGCGTTAAAATTATCGCCGCTTTAGCGGCAGAAAACTGCCGCTAAAGCGGCGATAATGGGCTTGATAATATGCCCTTGAGAATTCCAATAGAAGCCCATGTTCTGGTGTCAACATGGGCTTCTATTGGAATTCTCAAGGGCATATTATCAAGCCCATTATCGCTGCTTTAGCTGCAGTTTTCTGCCGCTAAAGCCGCGATAATTTTAACGCCGTTCTTGATAATATGCCCCTAAGTATTATCAACCTCAGGGAGTTCTGTTTGAAATCTGGAGAAGAACCAAGACAATGTCACTTTCAGTTTTTTTCCCTAGGTTTGATGCAAATCCGAAGTTTTGTATTGTCAAATGCTTGAAGGAGTATGAGAGTAGAGTGTTGGAGTTTAGGGTCATGGTGTAGATCAATAGTTGATATCATATGTGAAACCATATAAAGAAGTTTCTACTGCTACTATAGCTAGATGGGTAAAGTCATTTATGAAGGAAGCAGGTGTGAATTTAGATCTTTTTACAGCGCATTCTGTCAGAGGTGCTATTGATAGTAAGGCCTACGTTTGTGTTGGAAGTCTGGAAGAAATCTTAAAGGCGGCTGATTGGTCTAATGTAGAGGTTTTCAGGAAGTTTTATTTCAAACCTCTAGAGCATGTTGCAAATAAAGTATTGAAAGGCTTTGAACATGCATAATGCTATCCTCCTGTCTTACCATAAAATGCAGATTCTCATAGGTTTACAGCATAGAGAATCATGATTTTATTAAAGACAAGGACGCTAGCATTATCCCTCCCTCCCTGATTTTTTTTTGGGGGGGGGTGTTCGGAGTTTGGAAAGTGTGTTATAATGGTTTTCTGGAAATTTCTTTTTATTATAACTAATTAGTTAAGATTCCTTATAGTGCATTCGTTATAAATCATGTGTTAAGAAGGATTGTATCTTGAGGAATGGTATTTTATTGTAATAAGATTTTTTATTCCTTACAGAGAATTTGAATTCGATTACGGACATGAGTTTGGGCAATTTTCTCTGGTTCAGATAAGGTTACATTCGTTACAAGGAGAAGAATGGAGAAGAAAGAAACAAAAGAGGGAGAAGATGGTGGACAGCAGGATTATATGGGACATTAAAGTTCTATTTCAATTGTTTGATGTTCTAAGTTCTATTCTGAAGTTTTTTTTAAAGTGTTTGCTGCTCAGAAGTGGTAAATAAAGGTAAAATGCATAATGCTAGCCTCCTTGTCTTTAATAAAATCACGATTATCTATGCAGTAAACCTATGAGAATCGACATTCCTGCAGTGGATGCATTAGTCCACTGAGCCATCAGATTCTGCTCATAGTCTGTCAACAAATATATTCTTACAAATTTTGCTTGCAGAGCCTGGTGGCTTCAGTCATCTCCTCCGTTTTGTGTGGCAGCGGTACTCTCACGCAAGTCAATGCTGACTACGTGGTGAGCAACATTACTGTTTTTTAACATAAGGCCCTTATTTAGAGCTCCGCTGATTAAAATTACTGTTAATTGATATGACAAAATAATAAGACAAGATGTCGAAAAGGGTATATATTACTGCATTGTCCTAGCAAGATGTAATGATTGCATGGCGAACCAGAATGCGTTTTAGAGTGAAATAATGCAATGTAATAAGATCAAAAACTGTATATTGGTCTGTACAATTACAAAGAATTACAGGCATTGGTTAACTCATAGTTTTGCTTAACCAATGCTACCTGAATTGTAGTTCAACGAGCATTGGCTAATCCAAAATACAACTCAGTCTATGTAAGGTTGAGGGAGGATACGGCGAGCGCAGCGTGCCCGCATCCTGCATTGAAAGGTCTTGGGGGCGAGGTACTGATGTGGGGAAAAGATTTCTATGGGGGAGGCAGCACAGTGCAGAGGCTACCATAGTGATTTCTTCTAACAAGTGCTTTAAATGGGCAGGGACTGTCCTGCACAGAGTACCTGCACTTCTTTAATTGTAAGGGAGAGTACCTGCACTTCTCAGCACTGCTGCAATACATTGAATGGGAGAGAATCAGCACTTCTCAGGAGCAAACAGGTACTCTAAATAGTGAGCAACTGCACTTCGGTATTGTCATTTAAAGCGTTGCTTCTAACCCATGCAACCTTATACAAAATGCCTTGACTTTAAGGTTAGCCCACCCAACTAATAACAAATTTCAAGAATGCCAATGGCTGAAAGGGACTGACCTAAATAAAGATCACGGTCCCGTATTATATACACACATGTGTTTTGAAAACACGAGGTGACTGTAGGTGGGAACTAAAAAGAGTGCCATTCTCAATAGCCCAGGGATACAAGCACATGCATGTTGCTATACTTTTCATAGCGTGAACAAGTATGGTGCCTTTCTATGCTGCCTATTGTGCTGCATCTCCATGTCTTGTAATCTAGTAGCACAACCACTGGTAACCACCTCACGCGGAAACTCGTTCCTTTCTTTTCTTTTAAGCAACACCATGAACCGCGAATAAAGTGCTGAGGTTCCACAAACATCCGCTAGATGGCATTAGATCTTTATAATACAAAAGGTTTAGGTGAGTTTAGGCCAACAAAGAGCCATACTTCACAGAATCTTGGACACGGAGTGAAAGATTCGCCACACGCCAGCCACAAGGGGAACCAAAGACCAGCCTCGCTTATATACTCGGCAATCGTCTTGCAAGCATGCAGAAAACTGTAATTATCAACTGAAAAAGAATGTCGATGCCAAGTAATAATCTGCTCGATTTCGAATCATATTGTAATTTGTTTAACTTTTTTTTCTAGCAAATTACAAGTAGCTAAACTCATCTCGAACAATCTTGCCTAATAATGAAAGATAGCACTCCTATAATTGACGTTCAATTATTTTCAATATATGGCAAACTCAGTGAAGCAATCCATATAATGTATTTACCTTTGGGCGTGTTTAAGCTCTGGTGAAATGTTTCCGAACATGCAGGTTTACTGTGTCTCTTTCTGGTTGCCTCCGTAGAGCTGTGTATTAGTGCAGAAGGTGCAGTGGCACCGGGCCCAGGGGCGTGGGGGGCCTGCAGCATCCCACTTAACTCTATCTTTTACAACCCATCCTGGAGGAAAGGGGGTAATTTTGATTGGTTACATTAGGGCTACTGGCACCCTTGCTACACCACTGCTCACATTCCTGCCTGGAGGATAGAGTGAAAGAAGTTTGATGGTCTGTGTTAGTCCTGGCCCTTTTGATATGTTTATCCCCAAACTTTTTGCCTTTCGCCTCCTATTTTTCTGACCCTGTTTTCGTTGGCTGTACGATTCTGGGCACTTTACCACTGCTGATCAGTGCTAAAGTGCATATGCTCTCTGTATACATTGTGATATGATAGGTTATCCATGATTGGCGAATTTGATGTGCTAGTAAGTCCCTAGTAAAGTGCACAGTGTGTGCCAGGGCCTGTAAATCAAATGCTACTAGTAGGCTTGCAGCACTGGCTGTGCCACCCACATAAGTAGCCCTGTAAATGTGTCTCAGACCTACCACTGTAGTGTCTGCATGCGCAGTTGTAAACTGCCATGTTGTCCTGGCAAGTGCACCCACTTGCCATGCCCAAACCTTCCCTTTCCTTACATGTAAGGCACCCCTAAGGTAGGCCCAAGGTACCCCCATGGGCAGGGTACAATGTATGTGAAAGGTAGGGCATGTAATGGTGTGTGTGACATGTCCTGATAGTGAAATACTGTGTATTTCATTTTTCACTATTGAAAGGCTGTCTGCCCCATAGACTTATCATTGGGGCTGCGCTGTAACATTTTACATGTGTAGCATTCCATAGAGACAAGATAGAAAAATAGAGTTTAGGCTTTCTGAACTCAGAATTTATTAACACACCTTTTGGTAAAGGTGGTTTTTAAATTCTGTGTTTGAAAATGCCACTTTTAGAAAGTGGCTCTTTTCTTACTTTACCATTCTGTGTGCCTCTGGCTGTTTGTGTATTCAGCGTCTGGTGTTTGAGTGACAGGAGCTGGGGATGTGCATTCACTCTAGATAGTCCCTAGGGGGGTTGAGGTGTGCCCTGCCCTGCCTTGCCTGGGTGATTCATCGCTGGGCTGAATAGACCTGGTCTGCATTTAGAGTGGTGGTAGGAGTTTCGATTGCACCTGAATAGGCTGTGTCTCCTTTTTCACAATGCTGTCTCCGGCCCCTGTGGTCATGCTGCACCAGGGAGGACAGGACTGGTTTGGACTGTGTTCAGAGACCCTTGACACAAAAAGAACAATAACAAAATGGGTATGAGTTTTACACCTAAAACCCCAGGACTTTAGATTGCGTCAAGAAACGAGAGGACCCTGCCAAGAAAAAGAGCAGAAGGACTGTGTGAGGAGCGCTGCCTTTTCTGTGTGAGGGGTGGGTTGGCCTGCAGTTTCTGCTCTGTCTGTGGTGGAGGAAATGGACTGACTCTTTTTGCCCTGCTGTGGTATCCTGCTTGTGAAGAATCTCCAAGGGGTGGTGTGTGCTTGCCTCCTGTTGGAAGTCTCAGGGAGATAAAATACTTCAAGGAAAGATCCATGCTATATCTTAAAAACAAATAACCTGCCTGGGAGGAGAGCTGGAGAAACTGCATGAGAAGCGCTGCCCCTGGTTTGTGTAGGGGTGGGACAGCCTGCAGTTGTTGCTCCTGTCTGGAGTGGGAGAAAGGACTGGACTGAGTCAGGAGGAGCAGTGGTGTAGCTAGGCACTCTGCCGCCCGTGGCGGTCCCTGCCTTCCTGCCTTTTGCCGCCGCGCTGAGAGGGGGGGTGCTGGCGATGATTTTTGCCGCCACCGCCGCCCCCGAAACTCGTGCCGCCCGGGGCGCACCGCCCCCTCCGCCCCCCCCTTGCTACGCCAGTGAGGAGGAGGCTGTCAGTAAGCAATGCGGCTGCTGTGTGAGACGGCAGCTGCCACCACATGAGAAAACTCCGACAGACCTGGTAGCAAGGTCTGCCATCGGAGAGCGAGAGGCAGGAGAAGCACCGCAGCCCCTCTGCCAGAAGTGAAGTAAGACCAGGAGCCCTGCGAGGACTCTGGGCTGGCGAATGCCCCCAGGATGGGTTGAGGGCCCTCCCCCGCCTCTTGGTTAGAATCACGTGCTGCTGAACCACCCAAGTGCGGGCAGCTGCGCTCTCACCTATTGTTGGGGGCATTGTTCTGGCATCACGGGGAGGACCTCGACGGAGGACCCCTGTGGTGTTTTACAAAGGCTTTTTGAAAATTACCATAATCCCCATAACAGGCCCGCCTTAGTTCTGGTGCCCCAGGTGTTCAGTGGGGATTACCCTACAAAGGGCAGGAGGAGTGCAGGGACACGCACCCTATGCGTTACCGATAATATGTGATGTATGTAATACCTGATTGACAGCGCTCATGTTTTACACCGCAATTTATTTGCAAGGTTCATGCCTGGAAGAAACACCCTAATAAGTATTGTGTTCAGGAGCTACATATGATGTGATGTCTAATGTTCTCACACAGTTTTTATGACGGGTGCAATTTAGGAGTATTTACCTTATTGCACTGAATGTGTTATGACAATTTCCTAGTTGGCAATGTGATTATTGATTGATGTGATTGTGGTCTAATATATGTTTGATGTATAATACAAAGGATATTTTTATATAACCTTGTGTGGAGTCTCATTTTGTGGTGTGCCTAGTGTGTCACTGTTGTGAGTGTGTTGCGCAAACACTTTAAACATTGCCTCTGGGATGAGCCTGACTGCTCTGCCAGGCTACCAAGGGGGTGAGCAGGAGTTATCTTATGTGTATGACTCCCTTACCCTGACTAGAGTGGTGGGTTCTGCCTGGTTTAGGTACATAGTACACTAGCCAACCAGAAACCCCATTTCTAACAGTCTGTAACAGTGGTCGAAGTGCATTAAAAAGTATGGTAACTGTAATGCTGTGCGCAAGGGAGGGTGACTGAGCGTGGGGGCGTAGTTTAAGAAGTGGCTAAGAAAATACTCTGTAACTCTTTTTCGTCTTTCACCTTCAGGTAACTACATATAAAATAAGGCACAGCTTAAATGAAAAATACATACAAGTTATGTTAATCAATGGGAAATGCACTATCATCCATTATGAAGCCTCTATTAGTTAATGCACTGCACCAGAGAGCCACAGAAATGAGTTCTGATTGGTGCAGTGGAGAATAGTGACTTGTGTATGTTTAGTGCTACAAGGTCCAGGTCTGTGAAAGAAAGCGCTGTGAACTTGTAAGTCCTTATTTTAAACTCGCATAACACACAGAATAAGATAGGCTGCTTCAAAAATGCACAAAAATGTTTAAGATAAAAAGTGTTTTCAAAATGTAGATTTTTTGCAGACTCTATGTAGTGCATTTTTTTTTTTTTAATAACTGTCTTTTCAAAACACATGCTTCACAGCTTAGCTGGTATATCCCTTACAATACCTCTCAAAAAGAATAAATGTGTGTCATCAGGAAGCTTCAAGTGACTCCATTCATTTAAGCCAATACCGGCTACCAAGCAACCTTTACATTTGCAGATTGACCAGTTGCGCGCATTTACATTTCTTTCAGGGTAGCAGGCACCCTGGCAAAAAGGCTCTTTAAACTGCCTGCGCCTCCACTGGTTTCAGGGCACATGAGACTCCCTGCCTCACACTTCTGCTGAAGCTTTTCTGCTCTCGGAATTAACCATCCCGTGATGGTTTTAATTTCACAAAAAGTAGGGGGACTGTTTTTCTAAAATTAAAAAAGTATGGGCACTTTGTGCCCCTCCCCCACTTTGCCACTGATCTGTAATATTTAGGGCATATAGGCTGGCACTTCAAAGAGCAGTGAAATGCGGCAGCCCATGTTTCTCCTTGCACATAATGTGCATGCGTGTGTGCGCTTTTTCATGTGCACTAAATAATGGGAAGATCAAGGGCCTCATTTATGACGCCCCTTGCGCCGCCGGAATGTTACTTTTTGTGATGTTCCGGGGCGCAGGAGCCTGCTCCATATTTACGAGCAGCACTAAGCCACTTTTTTTGGCTTAATACTGTCTCCTAAATATCGTTCCCTTTAACACAGTTTTCTGTGTTAGAGGCGCATGCAATGGGTGTTGCTGGGGGCGTTCCCAGCAATATCCATGGCTTTTTGACACTGCCCCAGATTTACGTAAAATCGTAACTCTGAGGCAGCGCCAAAAACTTAAGCCTTCCCAGGGGAGGTGTAAGGGAGACACAACGAGAAGAAATATCTGCAGCACACATAGAAAGAGGAAAAAGCCTCTTGTGATTTAGTGATAGCGGAAGCGCTGAGTGTCAATAAGATAGCAGAAACAGGGTGGCATGTCTCAACTCTGCATGGCATTAATGCCTTTAGGTAAGCAGTAGTTCACTATGCACTATTCACAGACAGGGTTTCGCCCTCAACATTGAACTGAAACTGCTCTACTGGCCGTGGTTGAAGAATCCAAGAGAATTAGCATGGTCGGAGTCTCTGGTTGCGCTATTACCTGGCTCAGGTCCTATTTAGATGGCAGATCATTCCAGGTATTTGCAGGAGAATCTGTTTCTAAGAGCTTATCGCTCAGCTGTGGAGTATTTCAGGACTCATCCCTTAGCCCCACTTTATTCAATGTTTATATGAAACCGCTAGCAGACATTATTTTGCCATACGGTATTAAAATCGTCACATATGCTGATGATACACAGCTGGTGGTGGTGCTTAACCATCACCAGAGTACCCATCCGACCTGGAAGCTTGCTTAGAGAAAGTGGCTTCCTGGATAGACCCCTCCTGTCTCAAACTTAACGGAGGAAAAACAGAGCTAATGCTCCTGGGCAATTCTATGAGTATGAATCCTGAATTAGCTTGGCCAACTTGTCTTGGTCCTTCCCCTACTCCCAGTACTAAAATCAAAAGCCTAGGTGTTTGGCTGGACAAATCCTTTAAATTTGATCACCAAGCAGTCATGCTGGCTGGGGCCTGTTATGGCACTCTCAGACTCCTGCGGAAAGTCTTACCCCTCCTTCCCATGGGAGCAAGAAGAATCATGGTTCAGGCCTTGGTTCTCTCTCGGCTGGACTATGGGAACTTCCTTTATTTAGGAGCTCCCAATTCAACAATTAGTAAACTCCAAGTCGTTCAGAACTGTGCAGCTCGGCTACTGCTCAATACCCCGAAAACTCAGTCGGCTAAGCCAGCTTTAAAGACCTTACACTGGCTTCCAGTCTCAGAGAGAATAAAGTTCAAGTCTCTTTGCATAGCCCATAAAACCTTATTGGGGAAGGGCCCATCAATCAATGATTGCCTTATCACCTTCTACCACCCCACAAAATGTCTACGTTCAGCTAATCTAAATTTGGCCATTATCCCCAAAGTCAAAAGGGTGAGATCTGGAGGAAGGTCCTTCTGGTACAACGAAGCCAGACTTTGGAACACTCTTCCTATTCATCTTTGATCCGAGTCTCGTCACCTTCCTTCCTGAAAGCTCCTCAAAACATGGCTATTCCAAAATGTCTCTCGTTAAATTACCTAGCTCCTCTCTGTCCTGCTGCTAATGCTGGGATGCCTTCGGGTAGCTATGCGCTTAACAAATGCTGTTATTAATAATAATAATAATAATATGTTAATATAATAATGGTGATATCTGGGTGATTGCCTCCTGTCATGGGATTCTACTTCAGAACCAGATGCTCTATTATTGTATTACCTTCATAACTTTTCAACACAGCAACCCAAAATGTAACAAACATGCATTTAATAAAAAAATATGGAATTAGGGGCATATTTACAAGGGCATAGTGCCACCGTAGCGTCACTTTTTCCGACGCTCTGTTGACACTGTGCACTGCTCCATATTTAGAAGGCAGAGCGAAGCCACTTTGCGTGTCTTAACACTGCCTTTGAAATATGGCCCTCCTGGACACAGTTTTCTGCGGCAAAGGGGCGGGCAATGAGTGTTGCTGTGGGCATTCTCATGCAACACCCATTGCTTTTTGACACTGCCCCAGATTTACAAGGATCTGTAAACATGAGTCAGCGCCAAAAACTAATGCCTTTCAAAAGGAGGCGTTAATGTCGCACATCGAGGAGAAATACTTTTATTTCTCCTTGTTTGCTCTTTCTATCTGTGCTGCATTCGAAGGGGCAAAACACCATTAATGATTGTTACATGCAAGAAGGTGTCCCTTCCTGCACAAACACAATCATCCCTGCAATGCAGGCACCCTTTCACCATAGTGCAAGGGTGCCTGCACTGCTGCTAGGTAGCTTTTGTAGCAATGGCGCAGGGGAGAGCACAGGGGTGCACCGTATTCTTGTTACTACGGCGCATCCCTGCTTTTTTTAAATGACACAGCTTGGTGCAGCTAAATTGCTTGCAGCACCGCGCTGCACCATTTCATTGTAAATATCCCCCATAAAGCGCTACCTACTTTAAGAGCTACAGCCTGTCAAGGGAAGAGAGAGCTTTCCTCAGGACACCTACCAGGGTATCACCAACAGAGTATCTTTTTTCACTTGAGGCATCATTTCCTCCTTTGCTCCTCAAACACACAGTTAAGTGGCAGTGTCCTGAAGATCTGCTTCTGTTGACCTTTTATTTTTTTTTGCTGATTATATTCTAATATGTTTTAGTTGTCGTTTGTTATGTTTCATGAATACTGTAGCTTAATTGCATTTAAACAGTTGAGGCTCCCGTTTGGGTGGTATTCTGTTTTCGGAAGAGGTCGCAGTTTGTGGATGAAGTGTGTAAGTGGTAGGATAGAGGTTTGTTTCTTGCTTCTCTCTTTCCTTTTTACAACCGATTTGACACCCCACCCACCACTCCCTTCCCAACCATGTCACTTTGACTTTTTCCCTCTTTCTCCTCTGTGCAGATACCACAGCATTTGTGTGTCTGATTTTGATAACGCCGATTCTTATCTAATTATCTATAAGAACCTTCTGGCCGCCAAGATCTTTTTACCTGTTGAATAGTGTAAAGGAGAGAATCTCATCAGGTTAGATATCAGCATTCATTTTGTCTGAAAGGACCACTGACTCCGAATTCAAGTTTGAGAATTTATTATCGCCAAAAATAACTGAACGTGCAAGCACCTCAACACGAGGTTAAAGAAATAGATGGGCACTAATACAAATAATAATCTACGCAGAAATCTCATCCGACTCAGGATAAGGAGAATAGAAAGTTCTAGAAGGATCAACCAGACTATGATTGCTCCTATTTCTAAGTTGCTCTTCATTGGCCTAAACAAGCTTAAAATCAATTGCTGTCCCTACACTAACGCTAAGTGGCATCCCTGCATAACGATTTTCCCAGGCAAGAAAGAATAAAAGGTGTCAGCTGTGAAGACTTCCTAAGAAGTGCAATCACATAATACCTAAGCTCAGCTCTGTCCTTCTCTCTGGTCTCCCCTACCTCTTCTCTGGCCTCCTCCCTCAGGGCACTATCCCTAATACAAAACCCCAATACAATTCTACACGCCTTTGTCACGCCTCCTTGGCCAGGTCTTCTTTCTTGTGCTTTTCCACTGAAACGGTGACTTCATCCTGGACGGTTGCGTTGACCTTGAGTCCCAGGCACCTTCTCCGCCGAAAGTATCATCCCTACATTCCTTTTCACTCCCCGTACCATGCCTCCCCTCTCTCTAGCTTTCGAAAACAAAGAGTTAGTCTTACTAACGAGACATGTGTCCTTGCACCTGCAACAAAAGATACTTTCAACAGAAACCTTCTACTGTGCAAATTAAATCTACCGTTTGTGCCCAGAGAGCCTTACCAAGAGAATCTTTTCACTGCCTACAAAAATAAGCTAACATAAGAATAAACCAGGCCTTCCCTAAGCATATATGTAGTCAGGCCTTTACATATAACTTTTAATCACACATCTTACTTTTCCCTATAAGCATTTTCACTACACTTCATATGCAAACAATGAATTACATGTGCAACTTTAATATGGTGCACAGTTAAACTACTGCAATTACATTACACACACGAACTAATTTCCCTATGCATTAAGTTCACACAATTTAATAAGCATTACATTACATCAATATCCTAACACCATTATGCTACTGGGTTCACTTTGTCTCAGCGAACTATTCATTCTTTACTAACATACATGAATATGAAACTGAATATACGAATATATGTCTGAATACATGTGGGTACGGCCTATCAGTGATTATGATGCACCCCTATAATTCACAAGAACATTTCGCTCTATCAGTCCCCCCCTTTGATGACTCCTGTCATCACATCTCATTCTACTCCCTCGGAGAAGGAACCGACCTAAACAGAACTTGTTCCCATCTTCCCTGATCTAAATTTCTCCATGCTCTTGAGCCTTTGATACTGATTGTCCTGCAGTCTTGCCAATCTCATGTCATTTTCCCTCAAAGCTCTCTTGACTCTGCCTGCTCGATACCACTTGTAGGCCTTGATCATAATCCACAAGCCAGCCACACAAACCACCAATATAAGGAGTGGTCTCAGGAAGTACCCAAGGAATCCCTTTCCTAGGTTCGCAAACCAACCTCCCACTTGACCAAAACCCTTTCCTACCTTTTCCCAGGCCCCTTCTTCGGTCAAATCCGCTATCTTTGTGTGGATCATAGTGATGTTACTTATATATTTCTCCAGATCCTTGGTACGGTCTGGTATATAAGTGCAGCACTCTTGAACCTTCAGCATTTTACAGACTCCGCCCTCTTTTGCCAATAGGACATCTAAAGCAAGGCGATTCTGCAAAACCATACCCCTTATCGACAACATCTCTCCTTCCACCAACACCAACGACTTTGCTGTGTTCATCGAAAATTCATCCACCACAGTCGCTAACCTCCGGATCTTCACATCATTCAAGACTACTCCTAGACTAGGTATCATAGCTCCAAAGATATCCCCCACAACGATTCCTGCACTTGCAGCTCTTCTCGTTCTTGAATGCTCTCCACCCTCCAGAAGATTTAAGTCTTCTGTATGGTAAATCTTTGGAAATATTATTGACAAATAACATGTTCCATACCAATTTGCAGGCAACCTCACATAAGCATTCTTCCCACATACGTAATACACCGTTGGTATCACTTGTACAGGACCTTGGAGAAAATCTTTTGCCTCATCTGCCATGGTGAAAACGTGATCACAAGTACTCTGTCCCACTGGAACCTTTTCGTAGTAAGTCTGATAACGCCTTATACATAACTTACCCCTCTGCTCCTTATCTAACGCTATAGGACCATAGCTTCCCCTGGTCTTATGCAACCGTTCTTCATCTGTCCAATCTGTCCTGTGATGCCCTAAATCTCGGGATTCAGTCAGCTTTCTATACCTATCTTCAACCTGATCTACAAACTTTCTCTCTACATCCGACATCAAGCAAGTCAGATTGTGTCTGTGTGCAAATGCTGTATCCAATTCCAAACTCGGTATGAAGTACTTCCTCAGTCTGTCCTCGGTCTTATAATAGTCATACTTATTCAAATGCTTGTAAGCTGGGACTTCAGGAAGCACTGCGTCGAAATTGGAAAAGAAATACTCGAACTGTTCTCTCTCATAAAACAAACTAAGCAAAAGACTACATGAAATACCATAAGTCAGTGGAAGATGATGATACCTAATACCCTCATCCACCGAAGTAGGCAACTGCATACACACATAACAATCTTTCGCATCCATCACATCAACATACTCATACAACAACTTAGCATACGCATTAAGCTTAAAATCACCCTTAGACAAATCTACATGTAATCTACGACTTTCTTCTAATATCATAGCTCTATCAGCTGCCCTGTCTACCCCCTCCTGACTAGGTGTGATAGGTGTCGGTGTCCCTGTCACTGCCTCTACTTCTGGCTCGTGCGAACCAGTATATGAGACTACAACTACTATGATTATAGAAATTATCACACTACTTATAAGAATGCCTATAATCCACTTTGCTCTACGATTGGGATTTCCCGTCTCCATGATTTCGAAAGTTCTCAAAAGTCTTGGTTATCGCAAAGAACTCAGAAAAGTCTCTATCCTTTATTTGTGACTTGCTTAACCAACTCGAGCAACCATGAAATTTCCGGGCTTTCCCTTTCCGATCACAACTTATTTACACAGTCCAGAAAAGACTTCCCTAGTTTTTGTTCCTCTTCTTGTGGAAAGTCCCTAAGTTTATTCTTCTTCCACTCGGACCTAGGTTATCTTCTTCTTTTAGACTTTTATTTACAGTTCATAACTGATCCACAATGAGATCCTCATTGAGCAAGACCAGAACGTGATACAAAAGTTCAAGACGCAAAATCAGCACTTCATGTGAAAACGGCTCAAC
Source organism: Calotriton arnoldi (assembly GCA_963921515.1). Lineage (NCBI taxonomy): Eukaryota > Metazoa > Chordata > Amphibia > Caudata > Salamandridae > Calotriton > Calotriton arnoldi. Next base: position 705,077 of record CAWUFW010004238.1, read on the forward strand.
TCCAAAAGGCGGGAATTCGAGTCGATGCAAAAGCAAGTTTCGGACTTCACTCAGAAGCGGGGATTCGGAACCGTGAGTGTCAGTGTTCCTTCTATCTCGAGCCCTGGCATCCGCAGCACCACCTTTACCACCACATTCGGGCTCCGACTGACCACTTCCACTGACCTCAGCCTTCCCGTACTCACCACCCCCTGCATCAAACACAGTGTAAGTCCACTCAGGGGTAGAGTATCTGCGACAAGGCACTCTTGTTCTCTTTGACCTTCGCCGACTGTCTTCTGCTTGGTCTTCGTCACTTGCTTCCGTTTCAGATACTTCAGACACTGGAGCAAGATCTCTCTCAGGTGCTAACCTCAGGTTCAGTCGCCTCTGTCTCTCAGGCCAACTTTCTGCACGTCTGTTCGTTTGTCTGCCTTCCCCTTCTATACCCAGTGCACTACTTCCTCTTTCTTTTGAATTTGACTCTTCTCCGCCCACTGCGCCATCTCCTTCTTCGGTGTCTGAGTCAGGGTTCGAACTGTGGAAACCCCCTTCAGCTTGCTCTAGTGCACCACCAGTTGTGTCAGCGACCCTTACAGCTTGACTTGTCCTCTCATGTGGCCCTGCCACATCCGCTGGGTTTTCATTTACGTGAGGAGCTGTTTCTTCCAAGGGTGCTGGAACTCTGCGGGTATGGGAAGCATGCACCCAGTTCGGCAATCCTCCACACTTTACTGCTGTGTTCGTGATCAGAATCACCTGATACGGGCCACGCCAACGGGCATCCAAACAACTCTTCCTCACGTGCTTCCGGACGAGCACCCAGTCACCGGGACACAAGTCGTGGCACAGATCACTCGAGGCTGGAACCACAGCTGCTTGCACCTGCTGGGATACAGAACGGACCACATCAGAGAGTCCTTTACAGTAATCGAGAATCAAATCATCAGTGATGCTTATCAAGGCTGTAGCTGGTACTGCTGGCAGTCTCATTGCCCTCCCCATTAATATTTCATGGGGGGACAACCCGGTCTTTCTGTCTGGGACACTTCGCATGCTCATGAGCACCAGTGGCAAGGCGTCGGGCCATTTCAGGGATGTCGAAGAACACATTTTTGCCATCCGGGCTTTCAAAGTTCCATTGACTTGTTCCACCATCCCAGAAGCCTCCGGTCTGTAGCTACAGTGGAGTCTCTGGTCTATGTTCAATGCAGCACAAAGCAACTTCATGATTTCGCTATGGAAGTGCCCTCCTCTATCTGATTCCAAAGAGGTCGGGATCCCGAATCTAGGGATAAGCTCCCTCAACAATAATTTAGCCACTGTCAGAGTGTCACACCTGCGTGTGGGGTAAGCCTCCACCCACCGTGAGAATACACATACTATCACTAGAATGTACCTCAAGCCATTGCACCTAGGCATCTCCACGAAATCCAACTGTAATCTATTGAAGGGCCCTCCTGACCTTCCAATGTGACTCAATGTAACTACAGTTTTCTTTCCGGCATTCATCTGTTGACACGTAACACACCTCTGACATACCGTCTCAGCCATTGCTCGGAACCGTGGGTTATACCACGTCTGTCTGAACACTCTCATCATTGCGTCTCTACCCAGGTGTGCCTGTCCATGTATCAATCTTGCCATCGGACTCAGCAATTCTTCCGGCAACACAGCTCTCCCATCGTTTGATACCCACACATCCACGTCTCCTTTCTCACACCCAGCTTTGATCCATCCCTCTCTCTCCTGGTTAGAAACTTCATCCTGCAATCGCTTAAGCTCTTCCCAAGTGTCTGCCATGGTCAACATTATGCTGAGATCGGTTCCCTCTTGGCTCTCTTTCTATCTCTCTTCCTGTGAATATGCATCCTTGTTCTGCACAGAAGCGGGCGACTTCGTCCGCATAGTTATTACCCAAGGATACAAAGTCCTCCCCTTCCCATGGGCTGAACACTTTACAACAGCAATTTCCTTAGGATGCTGTAATGCTTCTAACAATTGTCTTACATATTCTCCATTACGAATGGGTGAGCCAGATGATGTCAAAAATCCCCTCTGAGACCATAACTGCCCGAAGTCATGCACCACGCCAAAGCCGTATTGGCTGTCTGTGTAAATCGTGATTCGAATTCGATCAGCGGCCAAACAGGCACGGGTCAAGGCAATGATCTCAGCTACCTGCGCGGAGCGTACTCCTTCTAGGCAAGCAGCGTCGACCACTCCTGAAATAGTACATACAGCAAACGCTGCCCTCAATTGCCCCACACTGTCTCTTAAGCATGAACCATCGACAAAGAAAATTTCATCTGGGTCAGCCAATGGCTCATCGACAATGTCAGGTCTCGGTTTGGTGCAAAGTTCGGTCACATCGAGACAATCATGGTCCGCACAATCTTCATCATCTGTGTTCGGTATAGGCATCAATGTCGCAGGGTTCAAGACGGAGCACCTTTTCAGAGTCACATTCTCTGCGGCAAGTATGACTTGCTCGTACCTTGTTAACCTATTGTTCGTTAGGTGCTGGGTCTTGGTCCTGGTCATCAATAACTCAACCGAATGTGGCACATGTACAGTCAATGGATGTCCCATTACAATGCTCTCACATCTTTCAATGCTGACACCTGTTGCAGCAACGGATCTTAGACATCCGGGCAACGCAGAAGCTACTGGATCTAAAGTAGCTGAAAAGTAGGCAACTGGTCTACGGACACCTCCATGGTTCTGAGCTAACACTGCTAATGCACATCCTCCTCTCTCGTAACAAAACAATGAAAAGGCCTTGTTGTAATCAGGCATTCCCAGTGCGGGAGCCCTGCACAAATCATCTCTCAGCTTCAGGAATGACACCAAGCACTCCTCGTCCCATGGTACCGGATCACTCACATCTTTGTGTGTAAGCCTCTGCAGAGGCTTTGCTCTCAAGGAGAAACTAGGAATCCACTGTCGACAATAGCCAACCATTCCTAGAAACATCCTAACCTCTCTCTGTGTCGTGGGTACTGTCATGCTCATTATTGCCTCAATTCGATCTGGTGACACCTTCCTCTTGCCTTTTTCCAATCTGTGTCCCAAGTACTGTACCTCATTCAAACAGTACTGCAGCTTGTTCGGGGACACTTTATGTCCATTCTCTGCTAAGTGGTTCAACAAGGCTACTGTGTCTATTCTGCAAGCATCTTCCGTTTCTGAGGCAATGAGCAAGTCATCTATGTACTGCACGAGAACTGAGTTCTGCGGCAACACAAGACTCTCGAGGTTCTTCTTCAGGATCTGGTTAAAGATCGATGGACTTTCCGTATACCCTTGAGGGATACGACACCATGTTAACACGCGATTTTCTAGCCTGAACGCAAAAAGAAATTGGCTTTCCTCGTGGAGCGGTATCGAAAAGAAGGCTTGACACAAATCGATAACCGTAAACCACTCGGCTTCACATGGGATCTGGAACAGTATTACTGAAGGATTCGGTACCACTGGACAACAAGGGATAACTATCATGTTGACCTTTCGCAGGTCTTGCACGATCCTGTATTTCCCGCTCGGTTTCTGTAGTCCCATAATCGGTGAATTACAAGGGCTACCTCGGATCTCCTTTAGAATGCCTTTCTTAATGAAGGTCTCGATCACAGGTTTTATCCCTGCGATCGTTTCTGTCGACAGGTTGTATTGAGGTGTTCTTGGGAAATCAACATTCTGTTTCACCTCAATCCGCACTGGTTCAACCCCTCTGATTAAACCTATTTCATCGCCTGCGAAATCCCACACCACAGGCGACACTGCGTCTCTCAGATCATGTGGAAGTTCTTCCACAGTCACCATTGGGTACAGATCTATACACAGATGCTGATTTGCAACCTTAAAGTCAGCATCGTCATCTCTCGTCTGGACCTCTACTCCATTGGGCGTACAATAAATCGTGCAGTTCAACTTGCACAACAGATCTCTTCCCAAAAGACAAACTGGACTCGTATCACACACTACAAACTGATGTCTAGTTTGGAAAGTACCTATCTTTACTAAGATCGGTTCTGTCAATGGGCTGCTCATCTTCTTGTTCGCTACTCCAACAACCTGGATTGATTGTCCCGAGAGGGGTAGGTTAGGGACTACTGCTGATCTTACATTAGACCGGGTAGCACCAGTATCAACCAGAAGTGTTGCAGGATTGCCCTCAATCTCTGCCTCCACAAAAGGTCCTCTCTGGTCTACCTCCAAGACCGCTCCAAGTGTGCAGTCTTCCTCCCCCCTCAGGCACCGTCAGGATAAAGGGTCTAAGCTATCCTCATCGTAATCTTCGAACAGGGGCATCTGTTGGTACGTTCGTGTTCCTTGTGAAATCCTTGGAGCTTGGGGAATCTGAGCGTGAGAAGTGTAAACCCCCCCTTTCATCGTCCTAGGTCTCGTTATTGTGTTAACTACCTCTTGCGCGGGTGCCTGAGCCCCTCTTCCTCTTCCTGTACCTGATTAGCTGGGTTCAAAGGACACTCGCGTTTCCAATGTCCGACCTGGCGACAAAGATGACACGCAGTGGTCTTCTTCAATGTGGCCACGTCCACTCCTGTCTTGGGGTCTACTGGTTTTCCTTTCCCTGTACCTGCCCATTCTGGTTTCCCTGGAAATTTCCTTGCTTTCTTCCTAAGGTCCCTCCACTAGGCTGACTCTGTGCCGTCTGCATCTGGACAAGCATCAATTGATGTTTCGATTCCACCTCATCACTACAGTATCTCGCATATCGCAAAATTTCATCTAGTGGCTTGTTCTGCCAGCAGATCAAATGGTGCTGTATCATGAGGCTGATTTCCACTCTCAGACCCGTTACAAACTTTGAGACAAACTGTCCCATATCCTTAGGGTCCAAAACATCTAACCCACTATACTGTTTAAAAACTTGCAGAAGTCTTTCATAATACTCATGCACCGTTTCCTTGGGTTCCTGTACAGTCCGATCTATCTTAACCCAATCTATATCCTGAGGTGAAATCTTCGACTTCAACCATGTAATCACTTGCTCATACTTTTTCATGACATCAGGTGATGGACCATTTGTAACCGCCTCTCTTTTCGGTTCCGAAGCCGGCCACTCAATAGCGACTTTACAAGCTGTCCACAAATCTCCTGGTACCACTATGTCAAACAAGGTGTTCAAATCAATCCACAATACTTTTGAAATTTTCACAAACCGCTCAACCTGTTTGTACCACTCCACCGGTTTTTCCCTCAGCCGAGGAAAATCATTTGTAAATGCAGCCAAATCACCTCTATTCCACGGTACATGCACGTACCCTCCATTCTGTACTTCTCGTAAAGGAAAATTTCCAACACCCGTCGTCCCTTCTCCTGGCGGCGGCGTTTCCCTTCTGCTCTCTTTACTGGTCTCTTTTGGACCACCTTTCTTCCCATTTGTCCAACAAAATCCATATTCTCATTCCTATAATCAGGTCTCTGGTGTGCGTCTTTAATCCTGTGATTCTTTTCTCCTCCAACTCCTGATCACTGTAATGCAATCTATGTGGTCCCTGCAACGCTTTAGTTTTGTTCAGGTCCACCTCATATCTTTTGGCTAATTCCTTCAATCTATCATGTGCCATTCTAGCTTTTCGAGTCACATCTTTTGCTACAAACAGCAGCTCATCTGATCCATAAATTTCTATCCTTTCCAAAGGCAGACCCCCACTGATCATTTCGTCTACCTCTGCTTTCAGCCTCACTACGTCTAGCAACCTTGCCTGTACTGCACTCCTCAGTACGTCTCGACAACCCGAGCCATCTCGCTCATCACAGTCACTATTCTGTCCTTGTGACCTATTCCCTTCCATATTCCTGGAACCTGGTCTGTCTTCCGAGACATTTTGTGCCCTATCTCTTTGCATCCTATCCTCTTGGTTCGTTACTGTTGGTGTCCACTCCCTCAAAGCTGACTTAGATTCCCGTAAAGACCTCGGTCTTTCCGGTCTCTCCTCTTCTCGCCCGCATGAAGAGTCTGCAGTAGCCGGTAACGGCGTACTTGTGTCTATTGGTCTTGGGAAATGAACCACTCGTACTCCAAACCCATTCCCACTCTCGCTGTTTCCTTCTTCCCTTCTCATCGGCACGGAACTCTCTTCTCGCACTCGGTCTGGGTCATATACCGGTACTATAGGGCCAATGGTAACCGGTACTGTCAAAGAGTCCGGTAATCTTTTATTCCCCGCAGGAGGCTGTGTTATCATAGACGCCGTTGCCCCCTCCGTTCCTGTGGAAATTCTTCCCACTACTCTCATGCTAGTCTTGTTCTGGCTCTCATCAACTATTGCCACTGCTGGGGTCGTCTTTCCCTCTTCTGAATCTGGGTTAAATGGTGGTGGCCTCTCTGCCAACATCCTATCCAACAAACTGTCATCTAGATCACTGTCGTCCTCATCAATTCTTGTAATCTTTCCATTTTGTATCAGCAGTGGGTATAACTTATCTCCTTCTATCGTGTCTGCTCTCCACCTTTTCTCCAAGGCATCCCACCTTGCATCTTGAAATGCCCTGACCGATTTCTTCACCCTTTCTTGGCATCTGTCCTTCTTCCTATCATACGCTGCCCTTATCCACGCATGTAGTGCTTCAAACTGTGTTGGTCTAGGTAGTGGTCGTAATGAAGCCATTACACTCTTGAGCTGGTACAGCACCTCTAACCTGAAAGTACCATATCGAGGGAACGACAATTCTCCTTCTGCTTCTGTCATTTTATGCCAATTCTCAAGCCAAATTATAGTATGCAATCCTACATTCTTTGCCATATAATGTGCTGGTGTATCCTCGGGAGGAGCTTCCTCTCCTCGCGAACAACCACATGTCTATCACCTCTACAAAGTTCCCTTAAAGCTTTAAAACATTTCATGATGAATCAACTTTGTATTTGCACTCAAAATGTCCGCTTTTACTTCCTGATTCCAATCCACCAATCCCAGCGCGGCTCACACCAACCGGCCTATCGCAGCGCGGCACTTGTCTGACGTCACTTTTCCTCCGCTCGCAGCAGTTCCCCTCCTTTCTAATTCACTTGTTCTCGCTCGCATCTGTCCCAATCATACTCTGAAATAATGTCCGTCCTACCGAACAATTACCTCTCTGACCGTCGGTCTTACTAGTGACCGATCAGCCTCTTGAGCTTGTTGACCTCAATCTGGCAATCGTCTGTCCGCGAAACGACCGGACAATCGCCTTTAGCACACTCGATAGGATTCAATCACTCGATGTTTTGCACACAATAACCTACGACCTGCGTTGGTTATTCACACACTCACTCATGTGTTCCCTATCTTCAGTGGGTCTGTCAATGACGTCTCGTGACCCCCACAACTCTGGTCAACGTTCTCAACTCTGGGTGTATTCTACACCACAATAAATCTCCTGGTCCCGCGCGCGCTCACGGTCCGTTTCTCAATCACACAACTTTCGTTCCAACTCCGCAAGACATCACACAACAATATAACACCGCAATCTACCAAACATCACTCTTTTCATACTCACTCTACTACGAACTGCTACTTCCGCCGCACCGTCACTCTCCGTCAGTTTTCCGCGACCTCCGATCTCCTTTTCCCGCGGTCCTCTGGATCCGCGTCACTCGGGCTCTATGGGGCAACTTAGTCTCCTATCTTGCTCTAGATCTCCCCTTACCATCAAAGGTAACCATCCTACTCTGCTACCAACTGATAACGCCGATTCTTATCTAATTATCTATAAGAACCTTCTGGCCGCCAAGATCTTTTACCTGTTGAATAGTGTAAAGGAGAGAATCTCATCAGGTTAGATATCAGCATTCATTTTGTCTGAAAGGACCACTGACTCCGAATTCAAGTTTGAGAATTTATTATCGCCAAAAATAACTGAACGTGCAAGCACCTCAACACGAGGTTAAAGAAATAGATGGGCACTAATACAAATAATAATCTACGCAGAAATCTCATCCGACTCAGGATAAGGAGAATAGAAAGTTCTAGAAGGATCAACCAGACTATGATTGCTCCTATTTCTAAGTTGCTCTTCATTGGCCTAAACAAGCTTAAAATCAATTGCTGTCCCTACACTAACGCTAAGTGGCATCCCTGCATAACGATTTTCCCAGGCAAGAAAGAATAAAAGGTGTCAGCTGTGAAGACTTCCTAAGAAGTGCAATCACATAATACCTAAGCTCAGCTCTGTCCTTCTCTCTGGTCTCCCCTACCTCTCTCTCTGGCCTCCTCCCTCAGGGCACTATCCCTAATACAAAACCCCAATACAATTCTACACGCCTTTGTCACGCCTCCTTGGCCAGGTCTTCTTTCTTGTGCTTTTCCACTGAAACGGTGACTTCATCCTGGACGGTTGCGTTGACCTTGAGTCCCAGGCACCTTCTCCGCCGAAAGTATCATCCCTACATTCCTTTTCACTCCCCGTACCATGCCTCCCCTCTCTCTAGCTTTCGAAAACAAAGAGTTAGTCTTACTAACGAGACATGTGTCCTTGCACCTGCAACAAAAGATACTTTCAACAGAAACCTTCTACTGTGCAAATTAAATCTACCGTTTGTGCCCAGAGAGCCTTACCAAGAGAATCTTTTCACTGCCTACAAAAATAAGCTAACATAAGAATAAACCAGGCCTTCCCTAAGCATATATGTAGTCAGGCCTTTACATATAACTTTTAATCACACATCTTACTTTTCCCTATAAGCATTTTCACTACACTTCATATGCAAACAATGAATTACATGTGCAACTTTAATATGGTGCACAGTTAAACTACTGCAATTACATTACACACACGAACTAATTTCCCTATGCATTAAGTTCACACAATTTAATAAGCATTACATTACATCAATATCCTAACACCATTATGCTACTGGGTTCACTTTGTCTCAGCGAACTATTCATTCTTTACTAACATACATGAATATGAAACTGAATATACGAATATATGTCTGAATACATGTGGGTACGGCCTATCAGTGATTATGATGCACCCCTACAATTCACAAGAACATTTCGCTCTATCAATTTCAGGTCGCAGGGCCGGAGCAGGCAGTTACCTTAACATGCACAACTCCTCTTTTTGTCTCACTGGTGTGAATTAAAGCGCAAGCTAGCTCTTCTTTCAAATGAGACGCTGGGGCTTATGTACATATTGGAAGCGTTGAAAGAGACTGCTGGACTCAAAAACCCATATTGCTGTGCATTGCCCTGTGGAGAAGGTGGGGCTGCTGTTCAACATTATAAAAGCGCATTGGGATTCCAGTGGTGCGGGATGTGCCCGGATGCATGCCAGGGCATAGACCGGGCCAAGGCCAGGCCCGTCTATGCCTGTCCACTGCTGTATGAGACTGTACTGGTCAACTCCTCTTTGGTTCGCTCTTCGATTTGTCACAGGTATGCATCTGATCACTGCTAACTGCTCTACATCTAATCTTATTTCTGACTTCAGTACTGCTAGTAAGGGCTGATGACGTTATAGATAAGGATGGTGTTTGCACAGTGCAAATGTGGTGCAAACTCAGATCTCCACAATGTCCACTGAGATAGACCTTTATCTCAAACTGAGGCTAAAATCATAAATTCAACAATATATCAATGACAGTGAAGGAGATTTTGAGCGGCAGGAATGACAGAGAGGAGCACTTTTGCAAACCATGATGGTTTATTAAGAAATTAGTAAAAATTACAATCTCAATTTGAATCAATTAGGCCAAAATCAATAGTCACCTGAAGACAGCTTATATTAACATACTCCATACAATTCAATTCAGCAAATGCAAGTACACATTATTAAAGACAGCATATGCAAAGTAAGGTTGTGGGCAAGTAGGAAACTTCAGAAGCAGCAGGTGTCAGAAAATATAGCATTGAAAGAAGAACCAAATGAGGGTTCCGATTAGAATGAGAAGGAATGTGCTTGCTCTCGAGAGTAACTCTATGAGCAGAAAATCAAGAAGCATTGGGTCTCAAGAGAGGGAAAGTAATGTCTGCCTGCAAAGTTGGACGGGGCAAGTGTTCTAACTAACTAAAAAGCTTAACTCAGTTAAAACATGAGATCTCATCCAAGAGATACATACTACAAGTTCCAACTAAGTAAGAACCAATCAAAAAACAGTGGGGCCTATTAGCAATAACCGGCGATAATTATCGATAAGCGCACTTAGCGCTAGGATAATTATCGCCGGCTATCGCAGGTTTCTATCGCGGAGATAGCGTGCTATCAGCAACGCTTATCTCCAATGCGATAGAAACCCTGAGAACAGTGTGAATATCGCTTGAAAACAAGCGATATTCACACTGTGACCAGTGTTAGCTTGGTGATAGGGCGAGGGGGATTTAGCCATGTAATCCACCTCCCATTGGATTACATGGCTAAGTCAGGTTTGGACCAGGCGTTAACAAACCAGCGCTAAACGTGTTTAGCGCTGGTTCGTTAATCACCTCCACTGCCTCAGCTAATAGGCGATAGCGACCTTAGCGACTGTTTCCAGTCGCTTTTAGGTTGGGAACGCCTACTTTGCATGCCATTAGCGATAAATATCGCTGGCATGCAAAGCGGCACCCAACCCGGTCGCTATCGCTTAGAAGCTGTCGCTAACAGCAGTTAGCGACAGCTTGCTAATAGGGCGATTGAATTATCGCCGCTTTAGCGGGAAAAAGTCCCGCTAAAGCGGCGATAATCACGTTGATAATATGCCCCAGTGTTCTCTCTCTAGTTGGTGGCAGGGTCCTTGTTACGGATAATACAATGCCAGCTTCTTCCATCATTTAAAAATCATGATATCTTTCAAATGAGTATTCAGCTCCTCACCTCTTCTGCCTCCCATCCTGTGCAGGTGCTGAGAATCATCATCCAAATTAGTTAATTGCCACACTATAAACTTCAAACAACAAGCTGGCAAAAAACGACATTTCAAACTAGAACATGGCCACTCTGGTGCCTGAAACTACAGAGAGTTATGCACTGCAAGCAGAAATACATTTACTTTTCAATATTAGGTCAGGCACCTAGGCCCACTTAAGTCAGTGTTAAGATTCTTATACCCTATCTATAGTTAAACAAGCATAAATCACTTGTTTAGCTAAATCTAAGTATAAAATAACGTATGCACATATAAGTAATGGTTATGCGTGTTACAGGTTAACATTTAATCAAGCACAAATATATGATCATGACACTGTATCACCAGAGCCGCCACCAAAAATCTTCAATCATGTCATTTTGACAACGGCAGTGGGGCCATAAGTGAATAAATTATAACTGCAGAGGAGGAATTAAGTCTTAACTGTAGGACCAGAGAGCTTGACACTATGAGCAGTGGAATCGTTGAATCCAGTCCTCCAGTGAGACGACTTACTACATACTCGGTTAACATTTTGGATACCGTAAAGGAGGCTGTTCTCCTGTTTGGGAGGCTTCGGGGTAACTGTAACGGCTGATGTCCATCAGGTCAATGTTGATATCTCACATGGCTCTCAGCCGCCGAGCCATAAAAGGAACAAAAGGGAAAACCTATCAAGCAAAGCCTTCGGGAACAGTTCACAGGGTTTTACTTGTGAGGCAGGCTGAAAAGACAATGTGGGCCCACAAAGTGTCTGGATAACTTGATTGAAACGCTGTTTCAAATCTACAGGAAGCTGGAAGCATTGGTAGAAACTTCTTTTGATGACTGAAAAAAAATATTAACTGCAATTGAAAAGGTGATTTTTGGCTGGACTGGAATGAGCAATTCTAATTTTGTTCATCCAAATCCCGTGGAGGGCACAGGTATGGACGATGCCTGTTAACTGACTTAGCCAGAGATCATTAACAGCGATGGCCCCAGGGTTCCAGCACAAACTTTAGGAAGTTTCCTCCCTCTTAAAGCACCTACAGTAATTTGGCTGCTTAACCAGTTACTGTACCCCCTACCTAAAATCCCCAATTAGTGGCCATGGGAGGGATGGTGGTGCACTGAGTTGTGGGCATTATTCTCATCTATTTTCTATTATGACCCCTCCGACAATTAATGTGCGACCAGATGCCACCCCATATGTTGTCATTCTGGTTAATGTCCCGCTATTAAAAGAAGGGTCAACAGTAAACTTTTCCCAGTTAAAAACACAAAGTAATTCATTGGTTTGATAGACATATTGGGGGCGTTCTTTTGTTTTTTCATCACATTAACATGGTCAGACTAATTGGGTGGTTTGGTTCAGACCCAAATTCTTTTGAAGGTGATTGTGTAATTGTGAATTATAATCAATTTGACCTGGCAGGCAGGCTTTTGTCACAGCTCTCTCATATCCAACGTTAGTTAGGTTCATCTTCTTAACATTTTTATAAACCTCACCGAATCAGGCTGTTCCTATACCCTTCCTCTCCAGTAGCCAGCTGGGCTCAGTTAGTTTTGATAATTTTCCCTTGCAATTGTCTAATCGATTTGATGCCCTAAGATCCTTTGAGTATACAAAAAGTGATGAATGGAATGCTTGAATGAATCTCAGCCACTGGTAATTACTCGGGCCGCATCTCACTTCATCGTTATTCGGCACACCATGTCACCTCAGTTTGGATCCAGCTATATGCAGATCAGTCTTGACCCTACTCCAAAGGGAACAGTCCAGCCTGAACCGCCTAGCCAAGTCCTCTCTGAACCAGAACATAAGCAATCCAGGACCAGTTTCATCCTTATTATGGGCCCATCAGCCAGGTATAGTTTGGTTTCAGTGACACAATATGCATGGATCCCACATCTGGGCATACCCGTCCCACTTAGGGTGACCTACTAAAGTATACAAAAAGTGATGGATGGAATGCTCCAATTAATCTCAGCCACTGGTAATTACTCGGCCTGCATCCCAATCCATCATTTTTTTGCACACCAGTCCACCTCAGTTTGGACCCAGCCATATGCAAATCAGTCTTGACCCTGCTCTAATGGGAACAGTCCAGCCGAACCGCCAAGTCAGGTCCTCCCTGAACCAGAACACAAGCAACCAAGGACCGGTTGATTGGCTGGATTATCCTCCTACTGAAAGACTCACCACTTTTTTTCCCGATGTTCTTAATAATATCATTGCTGTCTGAGTAAAAAGAAAAATGATACACTCTTGTTGGATGGCATTAAACTTAATAGTATTGTCTGCTTCCAGGAAACCTGGGAGGCCTCTAATTTTTTTTTCTGGACTGATTTAGATCCTTCTTTAGCCTGGCTACTCCCTCCGTTTCTGGTAGAGCCACGGGTGGCTGTATTATATTAGTGTTACTTTCAATAAAACATCAAATGACTTAGATAACTACAGGTTCACCTAATTTGGTGGGAGTGTTGTTATCCTTTTCTAAAACATGAAGGTTGGTGATTTTTCAAATTTTTATAACTCTAACTCCTCACAACGGAATTTAGAACAGATGTTTTCCCTGTTGTAGGTCTTTGAGCGTTACAGGGAAGAGTACCAATTATTCACCTCACTGGCCCTGTTGGGAGATTATAAAATTTTGTAAATAGTACTGCAGAAAATGATTTACATCTGGAACACACCAAGCAAGGGGAAATGTTAAATTCCAAGTTACAGGACTTCAATCTTGTTTTTACAACTGAGGAAAGAGACGTTTACACTGACTATGTGGTTAAACCAACTTTTACTGGGAGAGGATATTTCTCTATCATTGATTTTATTTGTGTGTCACCTACCTCTGCTCAACAGGTTAGGGATTTTAGGGCTATATGGAGTGGGTTTAGTGACCATAATCCTATTCGTCTTTCTGTGGGTTGGGGTAATACTATTAAGAGCTCCTCACAGTTACCCAGAAAAGTCGAGAAAACATTGGATCAAGAACACAGATTGAGGTGGCACAAAGGGATACCAGAGTTCTTTCATATCAATTTATTTTCAGTTCATGGTTATGATTTTGATGTATGTTTAAATCTGGACTCAGAGGCTGGAGAAATGTTTTCCTCCTTCAGATGATTTGTGAAAAGGTCAATGATGAATTAACTATTCCAGTAATCTTAAATCTTACATCAAACTGTAGATGGATTGGCTTTTGGGGCCTTATTACGAGTCTGGCGGATCACTGACCGCCAGCCTTGAGGGGGCGCGGTGGTCTTCCGACTGCCCTATTACGACGAGGCGCGCATTGCTATTGCTCCCCTAGGGTACATTGCATTGTATTCACCTGCTGCACCTCACCTTATGCCCTTTGTTTCACATTATCCTGTGGTCTGTTGAGTCACCCCTCCATTCCCTCTGCAGCATATGCTGTTCTGTTTATTTAGGAGTCCGTATGTTGGTTTTTGTGTGCTAGGTACATATATGTTATTGGAACATGTGAGAATGGGTGTGCATAGGTGTATTGGTCAGTGTATCTGTTCCATCTGTGCACAAATACCCATACCTTCCATGTCTCTGTGTGCATGCACTATACACACACACCGTAAACCTATTGACTGTGCTTGTTAGGTTTAGTTGTGACATGTAATCGTCTTCAGTTGTGTGCACTGCTGGACTGGCCCAGAATTAGTCTATTAAAACAAAAAGTGTATTTTCAATATTCTGATTAGAAAACACTGTTTCAACCAGTCACCTGCCTATGAAACCTTCATGCACACTTTTTAGCATGCTCTGTGCGTCTGCCTTGTGGGGATAATCATTTACATAGCAACCGACTGATTACTAAGTAAGATGTAGGCAGGAGTGTAACCATGAATGTCAATTCACCAAAAGGCCTGGGGTAGTGGAAGTGACATCACATGCTATTTGACCTTTACATACACACACAATCACACATACACACGCTTGCTTTCACATATACACACTCACCTGCATGCATGCACATGGCATATATATGCTTTTTTTACTTACCTTTGCTGACAGGAAGGGTTATATTCCAGCTAATTGTACACCATCTTTTATTACACTGATAGTGAATAATATATAATTATTGACTTTACAGGTAATATTTTTTTAAAAATAATAAATAAGGAGATTAGAGCCCCAACAGAGTCGATGTCCATAAGGAAAAGTTGCCCCTGTGTTTCTGGTATTGATTTTGCTACCTTTGAGGCCAGAGGGCGCAAATGCAGTGGCAGGGGTCACAAGGGCAAGCTGCGACCCCTGGCGACCCCTAAATGATGTCCATGGTTGTAACACAAACCACTGCTGTCCTTCCGAAGTGAAGGGACCCTCACCTTCATGAGATGCCATACAGCAGTCCCTGGCAGTAGGTCAGGACTCATCTGTCAGTGAAAGAGAGGGTTTTTTTGGGGTGTGTGTGCTGAATAGGCACCAGTTATAATGTGGGTAGCAAGAATTTCATGCAGTGAGGGCCCCTTCATTTTGTAGAATGTGTTACGCAGTGTTTCCCAGATAGAGTCATGAACGTCAATTCACCAAAACACCAGGGGTAGCGGAAGTTACATCACACACTTTTTGTTGCCCAGATGACGTCACAGAACTGATCTCTTATCCCATTCTGAGCACATCAAAAGTTACCTCTTTGTTTCTGAGAGGCTAGGAGAAGGGCACTGGAAGGAAACTACCCACCGAGGCCAGGGGTGAGAAAGGCAGGGCTAGGGGTACCAAAGGGAAAGCCGGTGGTAGCAGCAGCCATCTGATCTAGCGTTTTCTGGGCCCCCTCGCTTACCATTGGTCCTCCGATGGACCTTTTTCTCTGACTGAGAGGTGATGAGAGCTAACATTTATATCAATCAAATTCAATTAGCAGAACAACCCATTTGGCTACACAATGAGGACCAGGAATCGGGAGCTAGGGTTAAGAAGGATTATTACAAATCAGGAATCAAATTAAGATACACGACTCTTAACACCATAATATAAAGGTACGGAAGAACAACAGGAAGGCCTAACCTCCGGAAGAAATTGAGGCAGAAAAATATTAAGCAAAGAGGAAGTCCAGTCACTGCAGTACAAAAGATTAATAATAGAATCTGATGGGTAAATCTAAATCACCTAAAGTAAAGTTCCAGCTAAAGGATGGTTCTAAAAATCTAAAGGATCTCAAAAATCAGGAAATTCCATAAGGGAAAATAGAACTCGGCAAAGAAAAAATAAGTAGGAAAGGTTTCAGCATTTCAGAAGCTCGATCAAAAGTCTTCTTGGGTCAGAGAAGTAAGTGTTAGCCTAAGTAACACTCATCAAAGCATCAAGGAAAGCATAGAGGTCTAAACCTCTCCAAGTCCAGGGAAAAAGTCTCTGAAGGGATTCAAAAGGGAATCCAAAAGGAATCTGAATCTCCAACTGGGTGAACACTAAGTTATATCACACAAGAGTCACCCAGGGCAACACCCCTTTGCACGCATCATCAAGGGTCTATTGTATTTCTCCCCTTCTCATGTTGTAAACTGCAACAATTGCAAAAGATCCCACACTGAACATGGGAATGGCATTGTCTTCTCACACACAGGCCAGGTTGCAACGTTGCTGAATAGGCCTTTCAGTTAATACTTGGGCTCACCATGTTCTTTCATCAAGGTCTTCCCATCAGGCTCTTTCTCTCTATCACTAGTACAGTAATGTATCTATTCTTCAACTAACAATGCATGTGAATACCTGCAAGAAATGGTATGTTATTATAAAAAGAAAAGCAGTATTTTATGCAGCATGAAGAATTATAGGCCTAAACTGTCAACTTGAAATATTATAGCAAACGTGAACATTTAATAAGCGTGTGCACGTTTAAATACAAGTAAAGGTAAAATACTAGTACATTCGATTCACATTACATAGAGTTACAGTAAATCCTTTGGATAATCATGTGTAAGTATGGCTAGGAACTACATTTAAACATATGAAACATTAATGCACACATTACATGAACTCCTTGTTGTTTCTAGAGTAACCACACTCTACATATATGAGGACGATTTCTATTCAGTTGTCTAAAGAGTAAATGTTATTCAATGTAATAAATGCACCTGCAACAAATGATGAAAGGAATGCTGAATGAATCAAACATTCACCTCCAGTCAAGAGATCTGGGTTTAATCCATCGTTCTTTTGCTCACTACACCACCCCAGTTTGGACCCAGCCACACGCAAATCAGTCTTGACCCTGATCCTCATGGGAACAGTCCAGCCCGAATTGCCAAGCCAGGTACTCCCTGGACCGGAAACAAGCATCCTGGGACCGGTTTTTGGGGTAACACCCCTCATCAGCCAGGCTAGCTTGAATACAGTGGCACAGTGAGCAATGGACCCACGTCTGGGCATACCCATCCCACTTAGGACAAAAAGTGCTGAGGCAGCAAATGATGGTCGGAATGCCGAATGAATCAAACATTCACCCCTACTCAAGAGATCTGTGTTAAATTCATCGTTCTTTTGCTCACTACACCACCCCAGTTTGGACCCAGCCATATGCAAATCAGTCTTGACCCTGCTCCTCGTGGGAACAGTCCAGCCCAAACTGCCAAGCCGGGTCATCCCTGCACCGGAAGCAAGCATCCTCTACCTGTGAAGAATGGGGTAAACTCAAAATTACAAGTAAAGCAATTAGTACTAATGTCAAAATGACAAATGTTCCTACACATAAGCGTCTACGTCTATTAGTGTTGGGGTTAGGCTCCATGAGTTCTTCTGATGTCAGGCCATTTAACTAGAAGATTACAGCACAATCCTTTCAGTTAGTTTCCACTTGTGCAAATAGCAAAGCAAAGTTCAAATGTCTTTTCCAGAATTTTGTGAGGCTTCCTTAGCCTTACTCCATGTTTTTCTAAAGGACAACCTTACGCTCCTTCAGCAGACTCAGACCTTGGTACTCTTCTTTGTAGTTTCGACAAATCTATTAAGTTCTTTCTCTAATAAATGCTCAGTTCAAACTCACTAATGATCACTTCCAGAATGAATTGACTCAGTCTGTTTAGTGACAATGCAATTTCAAAACCCAGTTCAGCCACAGAGTTCAATTCAAGAGGGCTCAATTGGATGCGAATTGTTATAGCAAAAGATGCAAAATGCTCACTCCCAGTCATTGATGGGTATGTCCATTCAGGTGAGGAGTACCTCCAACAGAGTATTCTAGCTCTCTTTGATCTCCTTATTGCTGGCCCTTCTTCATCACTGTCACTTAGGCCAGATCCTTCAGTATCTGGGATACTGTGTGGCACATGCACTTCGGACAAACAGTATCTCCCTCTCTCCTGTCTTCTTGGCCACTGGTCTCCAGGTACAACTTGCATTACTACTGTACTAGGCCCTTTGCCATGGTCTGAATCTGACACAGTCAACAATACTGGATGGGATCCTTCTGTACCGACTTCAACTGTTGACTCTGTCAGACTCCCCTTAGGCCGTACAAGTGCTGTCCCAGCTTCTTGCTGTTCCCCAACAGCTTCACTAACCTGCTCCCTTTGTCTTACATCAGGAACAAGTGCTGTTATATCATCAAGGGGACAAGGGACCCTGTGAGTATGAGCGGCCTGTACCCAGTTAGGGAGACATCCGCACTGCACAGCTGTCGTAGTAACTAGATTTACTTGGTGGGGCCCATGCCACCGAGGCTCAAAGCACGACTTGCGCATGTGCTTCTTCACCATAACCAATCATCAGGACTGAGATCATGGCACTGCTCCTGTTAAGGCAGGGCTGTAGCCTCTCCAACCTGGTGGGACACAGAATGCACCACATCAGCCAGTTCTTTGCAGTAATCAAGACTAATGTCATCTGTATTGTTCACAAGTGCATTCAGAGGCACAGCTGGCAGTCTCATGGCCCTTCTCATGATGATCTCATGGGGTGACAATCCTGTCTTCCTATCAGGAGTACTGCGTAGACTCATCAACACAAGAGGCAATGGATCAGGCCATTTCGCAGATGTTGAAGCACACAATTTAGCCAATCTGGATTTCAAAGTGCCATTGACTTGCTCCACAATTCCAGAAGCATCCGGTCGGTAACTGCAGTGGAGCCTCTGTTCGGCTTGCAATGCTGCGCACAACATCTTTCGTACCTCATTATTAAAATGAGTTCCTTGGTCTGACTCTAGGGAAGTCGGGAACCCAAACCTTGGTATTAACTCCCTGAAAAACAAGTTGGCCACTGTGAGACTATCATTTCCCCCGGTCGGGTAAGCTTCAACCCACTGTGAAAAGATGCACACAATCACTAGGACATATTTCAATACATTGCACACAGGCTTCTCAATAAAGTCCGGTTGCATCCTGTTGAAGGGACCTCCTGATCTCCCTATGCGACTTAGTGTTACTGCTGTTCTTCTGCCTACATTCTGCTGTTGGCACACAATACATCTGTGACAAAACCCTTCAGCCATCAGTCTGAATCTTGGGTTAAACCAGGTTTGCCTGAACAAGCGCAGCATGGCATCTCTCCCTACATGTGCAGGTCCATGATAATGTCTCGCCATAGGAGGTAACAAGCTATCTGGCAACACAGGTCTTTCATCTCCTAAGACCCAAATGTCACCCTCATCTCTTTCGACACAACCTGCGCTAATCCAGCCTTGCTGTTTTGCTTCTGACACCTCTTCCTGTAACCTCTTAACTTCCCCCAAGTATCAACTGCAGTCAACAACAGACTGCAATTTGTGGCATCTGATTTCTCATTGTGATACTCCCTATTAAAGGCGTAAATATTTAGAGTGCAATATTTCTCTATTTCATCAGCATAGCTATTGCCCACTGTCACATAATCAGTGCCGTTTTGATGTGCGGCACATTTCACAACTGAAATCTGGGCAGGTAACTGTAAAGCCTTCAGAAGGTTATGGACACTGTCACCATTACACATGAGGGACTCTGAAGAGGTCATAAAACCCTGTTGTAACCATAACTGTCCAAAGTTGTGAAGGACACCAAAGCCATACTGACCGTGAAAATTGTCACTCTCAGCTGGTCTGAAACACAGCATGCTCTGGTAAGAGCAATCAATTTGGCCACTTGTGCTGAAAATACTCCTTGAAGCCAGGAGGCTTCGACAACATCTGAGACAGTACAGACTGCATAGGTAGCTCTCAGGTTTCCATCATGGTCTCATCAGCAGGAGCCATCAACAAACATCACATAATCTGATTCAGGTAGTGGCACATCTTGTATGTCAGTTCTTGGCTTGGTGCATAGTTCAATAACATCAAGACAGTCATGCTCAACTTCACCTTTGACTGATTCATTTCCAGGTGTGGGTAAAAGGGTAGCAGGATTTAGTCTAGCACTTCTCCTTAATGTGACATTATCTGCACCAAGAATTACTTGCTCGTACCTAATGAGACAATTATTGGTTAGGTATAGGGTTCTGGTATGAGTTAAAAGAACTTCCACAGAATGAGGGTCAAAAACTGTCAATGGGTGACCCATGACAATGCTCTCGCACTGCTCGATATTGACACCTGTTGAGGCCATGGGTTTAAGACAGCTGGATAAAAAAGCAACTATAGGATCAAGTGTGACAGAGAAGTAAGCAATGGGTCTACAAGCATTCCTGTGCATCTGGGTTAGCACTGAGAGAGCGCAGCCCTCCCTCTCACTGCAAAACAAAGCAAAACATTTATTATAATCAGGTATTTCCAATGCTGGGGCACAGCAGAGACATTCTCGCAGCTCTGAGAAAGCATGCATGCAGCTGTCATCCCAAGGTACTGGATCTGACACGTCTTTATGTGTCAGCTACTGTAAAGGCTTGGCCATTTGGGAAATGTTGGGAATCCACTGTCTACAGTAGCCTGCCATTCCAGTCAGTGTAAGCGATGGGAGAGACAATGGCGCTTCAGCAGGAATTCCTCAGACCTCACCACCTTCAAATCTGCCCTCAGCAAATACCACCACCCCCTCAAGGAAGTAAAAAAGGATGCCCTAACTATCCACATCGAGGCTAGCGCCAATCACACAAAATAACTCTTCAGCATCATTAGAAAATTCTCCAGCCTGTGTGCCACCAAGACCACGATTTGCCCTTCCCAAGCCCTCTGCAACTCCCTGGCAGACTACTTCCACAACAAGATAGCAGACATCTGCAGCAACTTCAACCCACAGCCAACCGACCTCGACCACCTCCTGACACATACGACAACTTTCACAGCGCCCTCACCAAATTGGACACCGCTCACCACACCAATTACCAGAGTGATCATGACCTCGATCCACTCTGATGCACTGACAGACCCCTGCCCCCACCATGCCTTCAACCTGGGACAGAAGGAAATCAGCAGCACACTCACCAACATCCTCAACTCATCCATCACCACTGCCACCTTCCCTGATGTCTGGAAACACGCAGAGGTGAAATCCCTTCTGAAGAAACCCTCCGCGAACCCCAGCGAGCTCATGAACTACCACCACATCTTGCTGCTTCCCTTCCCGGACAAGGTCCTATAGAAAGTCATCAATCACCAGCTCACAAATCACCTGGAAGGAAACGACCTACTCGACACCACTCAGTCTGGCTTCCGCTCCAACCACAGCACTCAGACTGCCCTGATAGCTGCAACGACGACATCAGATCCATCCTCGACCATGGCAAAACAGCAGCCCTGATTCTCCTTGACCTCTCAGCAACTTTTGACACCATATCCCACCACACCCTCATCACCAGACTCCACCACATCGGCATCAGAGGAAACACCTTCAAGTAAATCACCTCCTTCCTCACAGGAGGCACTCAGAAAGTCCGCCTACGGCCCTTCAGCTCCAAACCCAAGAGCATCATCTGTGGAGTCTCCCAAGGATCTTCCCTCAGCCTCCCCCTCTTCAACGACTACATGACTCCACCGGCCGACATAGCCTGCACCCACGGACTCAACATCATCTCATATGCTGCTGATACCCAACTCATCCTCTCCATCATGGAAGACACTGCCTCCACCAGATTCAACTTCCAGAATGCCATGACCAACATCCCCGACTTAATGAGATCGAACTGCCTGCACCTGAACATGGACAAGCTAGAGGTGCTCATCTTCGGAAATAACACCTCTCCATGGGACGACACTTGATGGTCCACTGCCCTCTGACCCTCACCTACCCCCACCAACCACGCCTGTAGCCTCAGCATCATCCTGGACAGCATTCTCTCCATGAAGCCCCAGGTCAAAGCAATAGCCTTCTCCTGCTTCCACACCCTCTGAATGCTTCGTAAGCTTTTCAAGTGGATCCCCGCCAGCACCATGAATACAGTGACTCAATCCCTCATCACAATCTGACTGGACTATGGAAATGTACTCTACACTGGAACCACCACCCACCTCCTCAAACGACTTCAGACCATACAGAACGCTGCAGCCAGACTCATCCTCGACCTCCCCAAACCAACCAGCATCACCTCCACCTTAGAATCCTCCAATGGCTCCCGTCCAGAAGAGATGCCAGTTCAAGCTATTGACTCACGTTTACAAGGCCCTCCACAATGCCGGACCCTCTTACACCAACCACTACCTGACCTTCCACCAGCCGACCAGACAACTCTGATCCGCCTCCCTCACTCTCACACACGTCCCCTGCATTCGTCAGAGCCAAAGTGGAGGTCGTTCTTTCTCCTACTGCACCACAAAGAGCTGGAACGAACACCCACACCACCTCTGAGCCTCCCCCTCACTCGCCGACTTCAGGAAGGGACTCAAGACCTAAGGTTCACAATTGCTCAGCGCCTGGATACCTCCCGGGGTGTAAGCCAAGCTATATAAATACCGATTGATTGTTTCCCAAGAACATTCTTACTCCTTTCTGAGTTGTTTGGCGGGTTCATTTTCAGAATCGACAAGATTCTCTCTTGTGACACCTTCCTTGCTCCTTTCTCAATGTGATGTCCGAGATACAAGACTTCTTTCTTACAGTACTGCAATTTGGTTGGGGACACTATGGGCCTTGTTTATGAGGTTTTACTGTAGGGCGTCACCGCAGTCCTTCCTGCTGCACTGCCCTACAGTAAATGAAAAGGGAAGGAATGCACCGTATCTATCAAGTACGGCGCATTCCTGTCCTTTTCCCCTGCGCCGGCACACTAATGGCTACCGTGCGCCAACGCAGGCACCTTTGCACCATGGTGCAAGGGTGCTTATGTTGTGGGGATGATTATTTTCGTGCAGGAAGGGAAACCTTCCTGCACAAAAACAATTAGAAGAGGCTTTTCCTCTTCCTATGTGTGCTGCAGAATGCAGCACACATAGAAAAAGGAAAAACAAGGAGAAATAAAGATATTTCTCCTCATTGTGCCTCCCTTATGCCTCTCCTGGGGAGGCGTAAGTTTTTGGCGCTGCCTCAGATTTACGATTTCTCGTAAATCTGGGGCAGTATCAAAAAGCCATAGATGTTGCTGGGAACGCACCTAGCAACACCCATTGCCCGCCCCTTTAATGCAGAAAACTGCGTTAAAGAGAACCATATTTATGAGGCAGCATCAAGCCATAAAAAGTGGCTTATTGCTGCCACGTAAATATGGAGCGCCACAGAACGTCACAAAAAGTGATGTTCCAGCAGTGCAAGGGGCCTCATAAATGAGGCCCCATATGTCCATTCTAAGCTGAGTGGTTTAACAAAACATTTGTGTCACTTTTGCAGGCCTCCTGCTTATTTGACACCACCAGTAGGTTGCCAATGTACTGCACTAGATCAGTGTGATAGGGTATCACCAGAGACTCCAGATTATTTTTGAATATCTGAAAATTGATGGACTCTTCGTATACCCTTGGGAGACTCAGCATCATGCCAAAACACGCTTGCCGAAACGGAAAGCGAAAAGGAACTGGCTTTCCTCATGCAATGGTATAGAAAAGAAAGCCTGACACAAATCAATGACAGAGAACCACTAAGGCACACATGAAATCTGAAACAAAATCACAGCTGGATTCGGTACCACAGGACTACAAGGAACAATTATGGAGTTGATCTTTCTCAAATCTTGGACAATGCGGTACTTGCCATTGAGTTTCCGCAAACCCACGATGGGTAAGTTACATGGACTCTCCATAATCTCTTTTAGAATGGCTTGCTCAATCATTGAGTCAATCATAGGAGTAATCCCAACAAAGGTTTCAGAAGTCAAATTGCATTGTGGAATTCTTGGGTACTCCGCTTTAGGCTTCACTGTAATGAGGATTGGTTCAACACCTTTGAAGAGACCTATGTCTTTCCCTGAAAAGTCCCAGACTTCAGGTAACACTGTGTCTTTCAGCTAGTGGGGCTAATCGTCTTCGGTCAACATTGGGAAGAGTCCAATTTCTGATCTCTGTCTGACAAATGTAAAGGCAATGACATAATCATGAGTCTGAAATTCGATTCAAATTGGGGTACAGTAAATTAAACAATTCAGCTTGCACAAGAGATCTCGTCCAAGCAGATTGACAAGATTTGAATCACACACCACAAATCGGTGATTCTCCTCAAAATACCCTATTTTGACAGGTACTGCTTCTGAAACAGGATTAGTCATTTGTTTATTTGCAACTCCTACAATTTGGATTCTTTGTCCTGAGAGGGGTAGGTTGGGAACCTCTGCTTTTCTCACAGTAGAGCGGGTAGCACCAGTGTCAATGAGGAATGAGACGGGATTTCCATTTACCTCACCATCCACGAATGTGCCACTCTTGTCTACCTCTAAGGTTGCGCCAAGTACGCAGTCTTCCTCCCCTCTAGGCCCCGTCATTGAGACAGGTCTGATCTGAAATAATCATCTGCTTGTATCACTGAGTTCTGTTGAGAAGCACCCTGATTCACAAAAGGATTTATTTTTACATTGGGAATTTGAATAGTATTATATATCTGGACATTTGCATTTTGTTGTGGCATTGGGATTTGTGGAATCTGCATCACTTGAGCTTGGGGTACATTGGAATTGGGAACTCCCTATCTGTATATTTACTGTGTCTGAACCATGTTATTTCCTTGTGATTGCATAAATCCACCATTCTGAACCACCTGATTTCCATTAATCATGTTACCAGTATTAAATCAACATTCGTATTCCGTTGCCCTAGCCTACCACAAACGTGGCAGCGATTTGTCTTCAAAGTCGGCACATCAACACCTGTACTTGGATCAATCGGGAGACCACGCCCTCTACCTTGTGGTTGAAATCCATTTCCACTTTGCACTATTGGACTTCCTGCTGATACACTCCCTGCATGGAACGAGTATTCCCAAACAAACTGTTGATTCTGACGTCGTTCGCAGCTTTTATCTGTGGCACCACTTCTCCTTTACTTTCATGTGTTTCCTCTCCAATTCATCACTGCAGTATTTGGCAGATTGCAGTATCTCATCAATGGGCTTATTCTGCCAACAAATCAAATGCTGCTGAATCATGGAACTAACCTCAGGCTTCAATCAATATACACAAATATGTAAACAAAATGTCCCATATCCTTTGCCTCAATCTTCTCTGCCCCACTGAACTGTTTAAATGCCTGTAACAGTCTTTCTTAGTAAGAGTGTACTGACTCTTTGAACTCTCGGGTCGTTCTGTTAATCTTGACCTATTCAATCTCTTTAGGAGAGATTTTCAATTTCAGAAATGTAATCACCTGATTATACTTTTTCATTATCAGTAGGAACAGAGCATGTGATACAGAATGTCTTGTTGGCTTCACTTCAGGCCAAACCACAGCAACTTGGCATTCAACCCACAAATCACATGGAACCACAATTTCAAATTAGGTATTCAAATCCTCCCATAAGACTTTTGATATTTTTACAAATCGATTGACTTGTCTGTACCATTCCACTGGGTTCTCTCTCAAATTTGGAAAATAATTTGTGAATGATGTAAGACCAGTCCTGCTCCAAGGTATATGGACTTACCCTCCACAAGGCACTTCTCTCATTGTAAGCATGTGTATATCTTCATCTTCCTCCTCTGTTCCAGATGGAGGCTGTTGGACCTTGCTTTTCTTCGATTTATTTTTCTTTGACCATCTACCTTCCCATTCAGCTAACTCGCTCCACTATTGAACATAGGCAATTAATTCCTTGATCTATAATTGCATTCCTGACGGTCTCATTTTTGCGGGAACTCTGTCGCTAAATTTTAACCTATAACTTCTTTGTAAAGCTTTGGATTTCTGCAAATCAATTTCATATCTGTGAGTCAATTCAGATAATCATTCATAAGCCTGTCCTGCATGTCTGGTAATATCTTTACATAGAAACAATAGTTCTGTGTAAGCATTTTATTGTGACATGTCAAGAGTTCCAATTATCATTTCTTTTAATTCTACTTTCAACTTAGCCACAACCATGACCCTTTCTCTCTCTGTGACCTGAGTATTTCCTCTACTAGTTCTAGGATTTCCACTTCTAGTCGGGTGTCTATGTCTCTAAGCCAATCATCAAATTCTCGATCAGTAAGACCTGGTTGTTCTGCTGGGATATTAAGATTGATCTCTATACTATAGGTACCACTACTTAAATTCGGCTGTGAATTCAAAAGAGACATGTCAGAAGTTGGTGTTCCCAATGGCATCTCTGTTCTAGGGGTTCTGTAATTCACATTTGAAAGCTCATTTGTTCTAGGCATTAAAAAGGGCAGTGATCTCTGGGAAAATCTCCTAGTTGGGTCAAATCTTGTCTGATTTAACATGCTGTCCGCACTCGCTGCACATGGGGTTGTCTCTTGTGCCAGAACCATAGGAGTCTGGGGAATTGGTCTCATTGTCGAGCCCACTGAGTTGCTAGCTATAGCATTTGTTCCAGTATGAACAGTCAAAGTATGAGGAGTATTCCCTGTTGATCCAGGCTTATACAAAGGAACTACAGGATCAATTGTAACAGGAACAGTCAATGCACCTGGGGCATTTGGAGCATGTGAATTTGAAAGGGCTGTCATTCCTGAATTATTTCTAATTGGATTAGGATTCAGCGACCCCTGACCTTGACTGGTAGGTCGCTCCCCCACCACACAGCTCCGTCTGTGTGCCCTGCTGCTGCCCCTGATTGTGCTCGTTTTTCCTTTCTGTGCCCCCTTGCTGCCCCTGATTGTGCTCGTTTTTTCCTTTCTGTGCCCCCCTTGCTGCCCCTGATTGTGCTCGTTTTTTTCCTTTCTGTGCCCCCCGTGCTGCCCCTGATTGTGCTCGTTTTTTCCTTTCTGTGCCCCCCTTGCTGCCCCTGATTGTGCTCGTTTTTTCCTTTCTGTGCCCCCCTTGCTGCCCCTGATTGTGCTAGTTTTTTCCTTTCTGTGCCCCCCTTGCTGCCCCTGATTGTGCTCGTTTTTCCTTTCTGTGCCCCCTTGCTGCCCCTGATTGTGCTCGTTTTTTCCTTCTGTGCCCCCTTGCTGCCCCTGATTGTTCTCGTTTTTCCTTTCTGTGCCCCCTTGCTGCCCCTGATTGGGCTCGTTTTTTCCTTCTGTGCCCCCTTGCTGCCCCTGATTGTGCTCGCTTTTCCTTTCTGTGCCCCCTTGCTGCCCCTGATTGTGCTCGTTTTTTCCTTTCTGTGCCCCCCTTGCTGCCCCTGATTGTGCTCGTTTTTCCTTTCTGTGCCCCCTTGCTGCCCCTGATTGTGCTCGTTTTTTCCTTTCTGTGCCCCCCTTGCTGCCCCTGATTGTGCTCGTTTTCCTTTCTGTGCCCCCTTGCTGCCCCTCATTGTGCTAGTTTTTTCCTTTCTGTGCCCCCTTGCTGCCCCTCATTGTGCTAGTTTTTTCCTTTCTGTGCCCCCTTGCTGCCCCTGATTGTGCTCGTTTTTTTCCTTTCTGTGCCCCCTTGATGCCCTGATTGTGCTAGTTTTCCCTTCTGTGCCTGTTTCCCGCCGCTGCGCCCTGCGGCCCCGCCCCTCACTGCCCATTCGCTGCCCCATTCCCTGCTCCTCCCTCCCACCTCCCCATTTATGGCGGCCGCTGCGTGGTGAAGAGAGCGACCCCTGACCTTGACTGGTAGGTCGCTCCCCCACCACACAGCTCCGTCTGTGTGCCCTGCTGCTGCCCCTGATTGTGCTCGTTTTTCCTTTCTGTGCCCCCTTTGCTGCCCCTGATTGTGCTCGTTTTTTTCCTTTCTGTGCCCCCTTGCTGCCCCTCATTGTGCTAGTTTTTTCCTTTCTGTGCCCCCTTTGCTGCCCCTGATTGTGCTCGTTTTTCCTTTCTGTGCCCCCTTTCTGCCCCTGATTGTGCTCGTTTTTCCTTCTGTGCCCCCTTGCTGCCCCTGATTGTGCTCGTTTTCCTTTCTGTGCCCCTGATTGTGCTCGTTTTTCCTTCTGTGCCCCCTTGCTGCCCCTGATTGTGCTCGTTTTTCCTTTCTGTGCCCCCTTGCTGCCCCTGATTGTGCTCGTTTTTTCCTTCTGTGCCCCCCTTGCTGCCCCTGATTGTGCTCGTTTTTCCTTTCTGTGCCCCCTTGCTGCCCCTGATTGTGCTCGTTTTTTCCTTTCTGTGCCCCCCTTGCTGCCCCTGATTGTGCTCGCTTTTCCTTTCTGTGCCCCCTTGCTGCCCCTGATTGTGCTCGTTTTTTCCTTTCTGTGCCCCCTTGCTGCCCCTGATTGTGCTAGTTTTTCCTTTCTGTGCCCCCTTGCTGCCCCTGATTGTGCTCGCTTTTTCCTTTCTGTGCCCCCCTTGCTGCCCCTGATTGTGCTCGTTTTTTCCTTTCTGTGCCCCCCTTGCTGCCCCTGATTGTGCTCGTTTTTCCTTTCTGTGCCCCCTTGCTGCCCCTCATTGTGCTAGTTTTTTCCTTTCTGTGCCCCCTTGCTGCCCCTCATTGTGCTAGTTTTTCCTTTCTGTGCCCCCTTGCTGCCCCTGATTGTGATCGTTTTTTTTCCTTTCTGTGCCCCCTTGATGCCCTGATTGTGCTCGCTTTCCCTTCTGTGCCTGTTTCCCGCCGCTGTGCCCCTGCGGCCCCGCCCCTCACTGCCCATTCGCTGCCCCATTCCCTGCTCCTCCCTCCCACCTCCCCATTTATGGCGGCCGCTGTGCGGCCGCGCAGCAGGCGCGCCGCTGGCGTGTTGAAGGCGCGCCTAAGGCAAGCCCGTCTGCGCCCGTCCACGCCGTGACCGCGCCCAGCGCCAGACCCCCTGGTCCGGGCATCCCCCGCGCCCGCCACATCAACAGACGCCGATACGACGCCAGCACCCTCCACGCACTCAACCCCGGAAAAGATCACGCCTGCTACCAGGCCACCCCGAAGCGCACCCAAGGGCCCTTCACCTGCCGGAACTGCAGCTTCGCCAGCACCCACCCCGCCAAACCACCGCCCAGGAAAGAACCCAACTACCTCAGATGCATCCTCCTCAACACCCGCTCCGCCCGCAAACACGCCATCGAACTCTGGGACCTTCTCGACTCAACCTCCCCAGACGTCGCATTCCTGACGGAGACCTGGCTGAATCCCGCTTCAGCCCCCGACATCGCCATTGCCATCCCGGACGGATACAAGATCACCCGCAGGGACCGCACCAACGGAGTCGGAGGAGGCATCGCCATCGTCCACAGGAACACCCTCAGAGTCTCAACCAACACCGACGACACCCTCAGCACCGCCGAACACATGCACTTCCAGATCCACACCGATCCCAACACCACCCTCAGAGGAACCCTCATCTACAGACCCCCCGGACCCCGACCACAGTTCAGCGATTCCATCGCTGACTTCGTCAGCACACACGCCATCGCCTCCACGGACTACATCCTCCTCGGGGACCTGAACTTCCACCTCGAGAACAACAAGGACACCAACTCCACCACCCTGATCGACAACCTCGCCACCCTCGGACTCAGACAGCTCGTGACTACACCCACCCACGCCGCCGGCCACACGCTCGACTCCATCTTTTCCGCAAGCCCACACGTCTCCTTCAACCACACCTCCGAACCCCACTGGACTGACCACCACTGCATCCACTTCACCTACAGGAAGCCCACCACGCACCACCGCAACGAACAAATGCCTCGCCGCTGCTGGAGCAGAGTCACGGAAGACCAGCTAACCACAACCCTCGCCCTGAGCCCACCCGCCGAACCCTCCGACCCCGACACCGCCGCCCGCAACCTCAGACAGTGGATCGACGACTGCGCCAACACCCTCGCCCCGCTGAAGAATCCGCCCAACAGCCACACCAGCAAGAAAGCCACCTGGTTCACCGAAGACCTCCAGGCCTCCAAACGAACATGCCGAAAACTGGAGAAGATCTGGCTCCACGAACGGACAGCGGACAGCTACGTCGCCCACAAGAGCGCCACCCGCAGTCACCATCACCTCATCAGATCCGCCAAAAGGGCCTCACTCAAAGACCGCCTAGACAACAACGCACACAACAGCAAAGAGCTCTTCAACATCGTGAAGGAACTCTCCAACCCCAGCTCCAACACCAACGACATCCAGCCGTCGCGAGACCTGTGCGACTCACTGGCCACCTTCTTCCACCGCAAAATCGCCGACATCCACGACAGCTTCAACACCACGACCGCCCCGGCAACCACCGAGACCACTGCCCCCACAACCACCAACTGCCTGCTCTCCTGGACCAACATCAGCGACGAGGACACCAGCGAGATCATGAACACCATCCACTCCGGTTCACCGCTAGACCCGTGCCCTCACCACATCTTCAACAAAGCCAGTACAGCCATCGCGCCCCATCTCCGGAAAATAATCAACATCTCCTTCGAGACAGCAACCTTCCCAGAAAGCTGGAAGCACGCCGAGATCACCGCCTTACTCAAGAAACCCAAGGCAGACCCCAAGGACCTCAAGAACTTCCGACCCATCTCTCTGCTCCCGTTCCCCGCGAAGGTCACCGAGAAAATCGTCAACAAACAACTGACCCGCTACCTCGAGGAGAACAACATCCTGGACCCTTCCCAGTCCGGCTTCCGCAGCAACCACAGCACCGAAACCGCCCTCATCGCCGCCACCGATGACATCAGAACCCTGCTAGACAACGGAGAAACAGCAGCCCTCATCCTCCTGGACCTATCAGCCGCCTTCGACACGGTCTGCCACCACACACTACGAACACGCCTTCACGACGCCGGGATCCAAGAGAAGGCCCTGGACTGGACCACATCCTTCCTTTCCGGCAGAACACAAAGCGTCCGCCTCGCCCCCTTGCGATCCAAGGCCACCAAGATCATCTGCGGCGTACCCCAAGGCTCCTCCCTCAGCCCAACGCTGTTCAACATCTACATGGCACCCCTCGCCCACGTCGCCCGACAGCACAACCTCAACATCATCTCTCCTACGCCGACGACACCCAGCTGATCCTCTCCCTCACCAAAGACCCTCACACCGCCAAAGCCCACCTCCACGAAGGAATGAAGGCCGTCGCCGAATGGATTAGGACCAGCCGCCTGAAGCTGAACTCGGACAAGACGGAGGTCCTCATCCTTGGTTCCAACCCTTCAGCCTGGGACGACTCCTGGTGGCCAACATCACTGGGAACAGCCCCGCCACCCACCGACCACGCACGCAACCTAGGGGTCATCCTCGACCCCACCCTCTCCATGACTAAGCAGGTCAACGCCGTTTCCTCATCCTGCTTCAACATCCTCCGAATGCTCCGCAGGATCTTCCAAGTGGATCCCCACCGAAACAAGAAAAACAGTCACCCAGGCCCTCGTCACCAGCAGGCTGGACTACGGAAACGCCCTCTACGCAGGAACGACGGCTAAGCTCCTGAGACGGCTGCAACGCATCCAGAACGCCTCTGCACGTCTTATCCTCGACATCCCCCGACGCAGCCACATCACACCCCACCTGAGAGACCTGCACTGGCTCCCTGTCAACAAGAGGATAACCTTCAAGCTCCTCACCCACGCACACAAAGCACTCCACAACTCCGGACCAGCCTACCTCAACAGACGACTCAGCTTCTACACCCCCACCCGCCAGCTCCGCTCGACCAGCCTCGCCCTCGCCACAGTCCCCCGCATCTGGAAAACGACCGCCGGCGGTAGATCCTTCTCCCACCTCGCCGCCAAGACCTGGAACACCCTCCCCACCAACCTCCGACAGACCCAAGACCTACTGGCCTTCAGAAGACTCCTCAAGACCTGGCTCTTCGATCAGTAGCAGCACCACCCCCCTCTCCCCCCAGCGCCTTGAGACCCTCGCGGGTATGTAGTGCGCTTTATAAGTGACATGATTGATTGATTGATTGATTGATATTTACTTGTGCCATAGGCACATAAAAAGTCTCACCAATAGGTGCATCACCTGCTCCACCAGTTTGAATTACATTGTATGGAGGTGGACGGGATAACAATAATTCAGTTATAATATCCTCATTTGAATCACTATCACTGTCCTCAGCCATATTCTCTGTGTCTTCTGTCTCTTTCTTCTTTTTCTTGTCCTAGCATTTACCTTTCCCTTCTTCTGCACTTGTTAGTGCAGGATATAGTTTAGCTCTCGCAATCATATCAGTTCTCCAAGATTTCTATTCTGCATCCCATCGAGCATCCGCACAAGCGCCTATGGCTTTCTTGACACTGCCTTGAAATATCTCTCTCTGTCTAAGATGAGCTGTATGTTTCCAGGCATTAAGTGCTTTGCATTGTGTAGGTCTACGAGGTGGTGTCATATCATATACAGGCTCATACATAGGATTTCATGTCATACAGCGTCCTCCTTAATTGTTCAATAATACTCAAATGAAATGTCCCATAACGAAAAAATGTTAAAGGACCATCTTTCTCAGTGATCTTATGCTATTGTGCGAGCCAAACACATGTGTGAAGCCCACGTATATCGCCATAATATGACCTGGCATACCTTCGGATGGTGCCTCTTCCCCCTTTCTAACAGGCACAGTCACATCTCCCTTCATTAGACTTTGTGATGCTTTAAAGAATTTCATTTTCAATCAAAATATGAAATATTCACAAATGATTTCCGTTGAAACCAGGAAATTATTTTTCACCCACAATCCTCTGTTCGGCGACCGCAACCAATCCCAGCGTGGCTCTCTATGACGTATCCCACCAATACCAGTGCAGCTTTACACCAACGACCTATGCCAGTGCGGCACACTGTGACGTCAATCTCACTCCTCGCAGCAGCTCACCCTCTTTCACAATTTTCACAAGCTCCTTCTCTCAGCAATTTCTGCAAAACAAATCCAAGTAATTACAACAACTAACAT
Organism: Calotriton arnoldi; assembly: GCA_963921515.1. Lineage (NCBI taxonomy): Eukaryota > Metazoa > Chordata > Amphibia > Caudata > Salamandridae > Calotriton > Calotriton arnoldi. The sequence goes on from CAWUFW010004238.1 coordinate 738,042, forward strand.
TGTCTGCTCTGCTAGAGAAATTACAGATTTTCACACACACAGACAAGAAACAGTTCGGAGCAACACTTTCCGACCTATTCTGACATTTACTTCAATTAAATCTTGACCACTGGGATCTCACTGAGATTGATATAGTTCTTCCCTATGCACTGAGATCAACTATACCAACCACACCTCACAATCACACAAAGATAAAGTCCCTATCTCAAGAATGCTGTCGACGCCGCCTCACGATCAGCACCACAACACAGCAGACAACTACACCTAGTGTCCTCTATACTGACAACCTGACTTTTAGTCTCTCTATCCTGGGATCTTAGGCCATGAAGGACCTGATAACCACTTCAACTTCTCTTCATTAAGCCCAACATTCACACATCAACTTAAATAATCTCCGCAGAACACCACACATCCACTGCAAATACCACAAACTAAGCATAGCAATTGCAACGAGCAACCCTATTAAAACTCCCACTCCTCCGCTGCTACAGATTGTTTCCAAACTGCTGGAACTCCATCAATCCTTTGACCGAACCATGGACTTTTGGGGTTTGGACTTAGCTTGGGCAATTTCTGAATAGGACACCCTAACTCCCTCGTGTCAGTGGAAAACCATCCAACATGTTACCATATTTGATCCAGCATTTTCTGGGCCCACTTGCTTAGCATTGGTCCTACGATGGACCTTTTTCTCTGACTGAGAGATGATGAGAGTTAACATTTATATCAATCAAATTCAATTAACAGTGCAACCCATTTGGCTACACAATGAGGACCAGGAATTGGTAGCTAGGGTTAAGAAGGTTTATTATAAATCAGGAATCAAATTAAGATACACGACTCTTAACACCATAACATAAAGGTACAGAATAACAACAGGAAGGCCCAACCTCTGAAAAAAATTGAGGCGGACTAATATTAAGCAAACAAGAAGTTCAGTCATAGCAATACATAAGAATAATTAAAGAGTATGATGCTCAGAGAAGAGTCTAATTTCTTTTGTCTATACATGGGTAAATCTAAATTACCTAACATAAAATTCCAGCTAAAGGATGGTTCTAAAAATCTGAAGGATCTCAAAAATCAGGAAATTCCATTAAAAAAAATAGAATTAGGCAAGGAAAAAATAAGTAGGTAAGGTGTCAGCATTTCAGAAGCTCGATCAAGAGTCTTCTTGGGTCATAGAAGTAAGCGTTAGCCTAAGCCCCACTCAGCAAGAATCAAGGAAAGCATAGAGGTCTAAACCTCTCCAAGTCCACGGGCAAAGTCTCTGAAGGAATTCAAAGGATTCTGGAAAGAATCTGAAAGGAATCGGAAAGGAATCTGAATCTCCTTTGGGGTGAACACTAAGTTATAAAACACAAGAGTCTTTTTGGGCAACACCCCATTGCACACATCAACAGGCGTCTATTGTCTTTCTTCACTTCTCATGTTGTAGACTGCAACAATTGCAAAAGATCCCACTCTGAACATGGGAACGACATCGTCTTCTCACATACAGGCCAGGTTGCAACATTACTGAATAGGCCTTTCAGGTAACACTCAGGCTCTCCAATTTCTTTCCTCAAGGTCTTCTTCTCAGGCTCTTTGTCTCTATCACTAGTACAGTAATGTATCTATTTGTCAACTAACAATGAGTGCGAATACCTGCAAGAAATGTCATGTTCGCAGAAAATGAAAAGCAGTATTTTATGCAGCATGAAGAATTATAGGCCTAAACTGTCAACTTGAAATATTAAAGCAAAAGTGCATGTTTAATAAGCGTGTGCACGTTTAAACACAAGTAAAGGTAAAATACTAGTACATTAGATTCACATTACATAGAGCTACAGTAAATCCTTTGGATAATCATGTGGAAGTATGGCCAAGAACTACATTTAGACACAATACATGAAACATTAATGCACACATTACATAAACTCTTTATATTTCCTACAGTAACCACATTCTACATACATGAGGACAATTTCTATTGAGTTATCTAAACAGTAAATGTTATTCAATGTATTAAGGCACACATTATGAAAGTTGAATTTCATCTTTAGAGTGAATGCATGTCTAAGTTAAACACATAGGGCTGCATTAGGATGTTAGGTGGACCGCCACTAACAGGCCGTCGGTGGCAGCCCGCCCGACATCCAGTGTATCGGTCTGACCATCGGATTAAGACACCGGCGGTTGGAGCGATTTGTGTGGGGGGAAAGACCTTAGCCTCCGACAGGGAGCCTGTCATGGCAGCGGTCGTAGCCTGATCCCTACAATGGAGGCGGTGCCTGCGGAGACACCGCCGTAGTGATTAGGATGTCCCTTTCCCTCAGCCTTTATATGGCAGTCCCACCACCATGTAAGGGCAGACGGAAAGGGACGTTGAGGCCTCCACTATGTGGCAAGGGGGGCACATGTGGTGCCCCCCCCAAACATCCATGCACTGTATGCCAAGAACCGCATGATGCCTGGCACACGGTGCATGGATTTTTGTAGACATGCATTTTACTATTGAGGCTTGTGCTGGGGCCCTTTTTCAGGCCACAGTACAAGCCGCAATAGTAAACTGCAAGTATCCTACCGCCTTCACAGCGGTCAGATCGTAATATGGTAGGTCGTGCCGCCTACTACATGTCAGGCAGTTTCCATCCCGCAGCGATGGCAGTCCGACACTTGTCTGACCGCCATCGTAATGAGGGCCGTAGTTTTAGTAAGTGCACTAATCCTACAGTAAATGCACTTTTAGTGATAATGTCAAGTGCTCTAAAGGTCATGTGGGAGGTACCCTTCTTTGGAAAAGGGATGGGTATATGGACTCAAAAAAACAAAAGTTCCCTTCTCCTGTTGATGTAATTAGGCAGAGATTATAATGTCAAGTGCAACACTCATTTTAATATCGTTAGACCATAGAAGACCCATGTGCTAAGTGCACATTCATGTCATATACCTGTTATAAAATGATGATGTACCTGTGACGTGCAAAGGGTGGGCAAAATTGTGCTGTGCTACATACTTGGAGCCCCCCAGTTGACATCTATTGTTGGAGTCGACATCACTTTCTTCAGTATGTTCAAGTAATGCAAGAGCAAGGGCGTTTGGAAATAAATGTGCCAACCTCTGCAGCTAGTGATTCAGAAGGCATCAGGCCCTGCCAATCACATGCTTTTAACCAAAAAGACCAGCTGTAATTTGAAAAGGGCCTGCTAAATTGAGAAGGGAATCTGAAGCCTGCAAACCTTAGCAGGAACCTGGAGCGCAGTGAATAGATGCGTTTTTCTGCGGGTGGTTGTAATGGGCTTTTCTGACTTATGAGCCACAAATTCCAAGTATTTGCAAGCAGCCCCTTTCTTATTCGTTTCCACTTAAAAGACTGCGGGGTCTCTCTCCTGGCAGTGCTTTAATATTTTAAAATCGCAGTTATAATTTTCTTATGTTTGGCTGAGCGCTTTAAAACAAGCATTTGCAATGCAATAGGTCTCGCATTTCGTAGTTGGAGCTATTGGCATTGTATATGGCAATATGTTTTATTTATGTTTTTTTGTTTGCAGTGAAGTGACTAAAGAAAAAAAGTGCACAAGTCTGCCTCGCCACCCTAAGGGCAGTTACCAGAACAAAGGGTGAAACAGATCAGATGCAATACAAAGGAACTATGTCAAATGTATCTATAAAGCGGTCACCTAGTCAACACCTTCTCCATTTGTTCCAAGACCATAGCATTTGGACAGAAATATCCTCATTGAAGCAACCCACAATAGAGTAATCTCTGAAGCTTTCCTTTTGTTTTAAAGCCTCATTTTACTGCATATCCATTTCAAGATAGTGTTTCTGGCAGGCGTTTCACTATGTCTGCTTCTAATCAACATGGCTATGGAATGTCCAAGATGCACCTGAAATCACTGTAGGGGAGTACAGAAAAAACAGAGGCAGACCACAAACTGATTCATCTTAAAATGGCTCGGTTTAGTGCTTTGTTTTGACCGTTATGAAATAGAGTCTTAAAAACGTGACTCAAATAGTTTATTTATTGCCTTGTGAAAATGTAGAGAGTTCCTGAGTGGAGCTTGCCAGGAATATGGAATTGGTATGCTCCTCACCATGAATAAGGGCGTCACCTTTTCCTAGATTGGGCTTGGATAGCTTTTGGTAGTTTATCCAGTGTCAGCTCGCAATATATCCTGACATGCAGCACAATCAAACACAAGATTGTCTGTTTAAACAATTTAAAACCTTTACTGGCCAGGAAAGCCAATAAGCAACTGCTTCGCCGTCCTCAATACTTCTGAAAAAGAGACATGAAAACGAAGGTCTCTGCATTTATTTGTAAATCCCGCTCTCCTGCACCCTGGAAAGACAAGGCAGAAGAAAAATACATGGGTAATTAAATATTTCGACAAGATAGAAATGAGACATCACTTTAGCATGAAAACCTCTACACATTCCTTAATTTGTGTCAATGGTTTCAGGTGGCACTGGTGAGCTCAGAGTACATGCACTTTAAGTTATGCAAACTCTGGAGCCGAGGCAGGAAACAATTAAAACGGGTGCCATGCTAAAATATAAAGCACAGCGCCTGTGCCTTGATGACAACAAAACCAAAAAATAACACTAAGCAGGGATTAATTAAAATAAATTTAAAAAGCGGGCGCCGCGCTAAAATGTTAAGCGAGGCGCCTGTGCATATTTAAGGTATGTGCATGGCGGCCCATGAAGCGGGCGCCATGGTGACAACAAAACAAAAAAAACACAAAACCGAGCGCCGTGCTAGGCGCCGTGGTGGCACAGTACAAAATAAATGAAGTAGTCCCTAAACAGAACAAAGGAAAACTTACAGGGTAACAAAACTGTAGTTGGTCGGTGCTCCTTGCGATACAATGGAAGTGATGTATCAAGAGCACCAACCAATAAGGAGCCAGCAAACAAGACTGACGCCAGAGTCAGCCTATGGTAAGCAGCAGGCGGGATTACACGCCGTATACTGACTACAACAGGTCTTGCAGACAGTGCATGCTTACTTATGCTCGACCTAAACACGGGTTAACAACACATAAACTAAGATTTGGCCGCGGACAAGAGATTAGAGCTTGGTAGGTTTTTTGACATATAAGGTACTAATCTTGAATTGTTGCTGACTTCAAAGAAATCTGCACTGGTGAGGCTGCTTGCATTTAATCTCTGGATAGTGCTACGAAGCCTGGGACCGGCTGAGTTCCTGTGGGGGATATTCCAGCACAAAATATGAGGATGCGGGGTCCTGGAACGCCTTGAGTCAGAACTTCAAAATCTATAGTTCTAAACCCGTCAAACAATTTTGCCTTTGATATATTTTGAATCTCACAGAACCTCAATTTAAAGTCTGAAAAAAGAAGAATGTCCTCTTATTCGCTTTACACAGTAGCATAGGGATGTTGTAGTTTTTCAGGAGACCACAATTATTTTATTTTTGGCTGTAAGAGACAAAACATCTTCTTTTTAAAATATTGAAGTATTTGTAAATCGTGACAACTATTGTGACACACTGCACCAAGAATTAAATGATCACTTTGATTGGGAAGATTTCTGACGACATCATTTATTTTGCTGCATTAACAGAAAACGTGCAGTATCGCCGTTGTAGTATATTGTTAGTGATTTAGTAATACCACAGTTACACTACAGTAATTCTACGTCACAGCACAGGATTTCAGTGACAGCTTCATCAGCAAGACTTTGGTGGTCGCAAACTGCAAATAAACGCAGAAACAAATGTGCAATAATACGATTTCTCATTTATTTTCTACATAACTCTAAAATCTAAGAGTAATACATGCTATTACCATATTTGAGTAATTATCTTAGATTTAGTTCTCCAAATTAAATGAATAAGTTATGTCAGGTTTTTACCTCTGTCCGTGCAGTTGTTGGTGTTGCCCATTAAACAGGACACTGACCACTCAGTCTGCGAGGAAATGTTGGCCACCAAACTTCTCTTACTGGGTAGACTGGGGTGAGCAGTCAAGGCCTAACTCGGGGGTGTTGGTGTAGGGTGTAGCCAGGGTACAGTACAACGCAACCTTCACAGTTTTACCAAAGAAGTGAATGTCTATTGTGGTTAGGGCTTTCTTTTGTAAATACACTACCTTTTAATAACATCTCAGCATCTATAAATATACTTGCAGTAGAAATGGCAATTTCCCACTGCTACCTAATGTAGGCCAACATAGTTTACACCGGAATTCACTATTGCACCCCAGATTACACGAACGATTCCTGTTTCCAGGTCATTAACGAGGTCGAGAGGGATTACCCATCCAAGAATATGGATGCCGTGAATAATTTACGGTCACCCTTGTCATAGGCAGGGCCGGCCTTTCCTAAAATAGCGCCCAGGGCGTAACTAAATTTGGCGCCCCATCTGATCCTCCTCCCCCACCATTTCCCTGGCATGGATCGGGGCTGGCGGGAGGGGACGAAAAAAGAAAAAAAAATACACTTGTCTCTCCGGGCCGGAGCGGAAGCAGGAAACACACAGGCTCCCCTAAGCCAATCACAACTCTGCAATGCAGCGTTGTGATTAGTCTGAGTGCCGTGGTTCGGCGCTCAGACAGGCAGTGGGAACCTGTGCATGTTCTCCACCCAGGCTGTAATACAGCCTGGGTGGAGAACATGCAAAGTGTGCATGACTGTTTGGCCAGCCCAAGACAACCAGCCAAACCATCATGCGCACCTCCAGTGTGCCCACCACTCCTCCCCCTGCTCCTCTGTGAGCAGAGCAGCCCTGCCCCGCAAAACTGCTTCAAGCAGGGAAAAATAAAATGATAATAATATCATGTTATCATCATTTTATTTTTCCTTTTTTACACTGCTGAAAAGCAGTGGGGCGATGCACATCCGCCTTAGTGGAGGAACCGCCACTGCATTTCTTTGCTCACTGGTCAGTCCTGGCTGAATACCTCAGACCATTGAACTGCCTGTTAGCACACCTTTGCCACTTGTCACCTCACCTTAATTACTTATTCGGTTGCTAAGCTGGAGGTGAGAGTCCATGGGAAGGGATGAGGGAGAATGAAGAGGGAGCAAGGAAAGGTAATTGGAGGGAGGAAAACGAAAGTATAGAGCCTGCACTCCGGAGGTAATGGAGAGAACAGTGGTCTTGATTTAAAGCATTATTAATGAAAGCTTGGGAGGTGATCTACGTGTGCCTCTCTCTAACTGTAGGCACCCTAGGTCTGTACCCAGCTCGCCCATGCCAAAAGCCTGCCCTGGTCATAAGGTACATTTAAAAGCTATCCAAAGAGCACTAGATTTGCAGGTTAAGGACCCATGGCACTAGGAAGCCCTCAAAACGAGGCAAGAAGGAAACAACACAGGGAAACGTTAGATGCAGAGGAAAATTAGTGGAGGCGGAGCAGCCAGTTCAGTCAGCCAAGAGCCTTAATCCTGATACTCAGGTATGAGGTTGTAAGTGGTCCCATACAAAGCTAGTCAATGTTCACTTGTTAAACAAGTTATATTTTTGAGTTGCACCTGTTGCCCCTATGTTTGTATGGTTCACAGTACACAATGTGGTTCTGTATTTGCACATGCCAATAATAACTGTATTTGAGAGAGCCACAATATTCCCTTTTCTGTGTAAAGGGAGTTTTCAAGAAAATAAAGCTACTTATGTAACACAATGTTCTTTAAGTATTGGGAAAGCTCATTTATCGGAAGCAAAGCTCTTCTCTGCTGGCGTTTTTGCATCTGGTAATGTGATTTGAAGCAATGGGCAAGTGACATGCTGTTTCTTTTATAGTTTGTATTCAAGATGGCTTCTGAGATCAACGAGTCGCATTAAACTTTCCAACTCATGGAAGGCTTAAAAAATGGCTGACAAAGTCCATCATGAATCTGGCCAGTGGTCTTATTACATTTACGATATGAGAACTGTATTTAGAAAGATCTAGGGTGATGCAGGCGAGATTCCAGATTATCAAACCCATGGGAAAGACAAAGTCCATTTTACCCACTGGACATCACACTACACAGAACCAAAGGACGCAAGCAATGACAGGAGTTATGGGCAATTGTGCAGATTTTTGGAAGGGCTGCTGGGAGGCTGCCTCCTGTGCAGGAAGGGACCAGTGTCTGTGAAACTTTGGCCAAATTTGAGCAGTTACCCTACAGCCAGGCATAAGGGATCCATACCCTCGACCCCTTTAAATGTGGATAGAGGTAGTCTTTGGCTGCATCCATGGATAGCACAGCTTTGTGTCTGCTGGTAAAGGTTATAAACGAATAAACGAAAAACAGTTGAATAAACGAAAAGCAATATATATCAATATAGTTTGCATAGCTTCTGACTGACACAAGAGGCTGATTTCATCACCAGCGGCTGCAATGGAAATCTTAAATGCCTTAATAGCTATTAAAGTGGGTGAGCTTGTGAATCCTCAGACACCGCATCATAGAAATCTATCCTGTACATTAACAACAGTTCATATACCCTATGTATGCCGAACCCTAACCCTGATGATATGCCCTATCTTACTCCAAAAGGGGATAGGAAGCAATGCAAGGTCCTTTTAACTAACATTTTAATTACTGTTGAAAAGCACACAATTTAATTAACAAGCACATTATACATATATCGAGGTCACATTAAGGACAATTGTTATAATCCGACTTTTGTTAAAGCAGAGTCAAACGGAAAAATAGTGTTTCAAATTCGCACACTTTGCTAGACAACTTACATCTAGACTTTAGCTATGGGTGACCATGATCCCCCAAATCTATTCCATTGAATTGAAATGGTATATTATACCCTTCACTATTTAAAAAAAAATGTAGTGCAGGGAGCATGATATAGCTCTGCAAGATTTGGCATTCTCACTCATTGCATTGCATTAAACTCAGAGGAAATAATTTAACTGCACAGAGGACCACATATTTCTTCAGGCCCACTCATTCATGGGGGTGAAGAAACAGATGGCATCAGATATTTCACAGCTATAAACCAAATTCCTGATCCATATAGTGTAGGTCAGGGGTGGATACTTAAATCATTCCTTCACTACCCTTCTCATGGCAAGGTTTCAGACCATGGCCAGGTATTTTCTCTGTATTGCGGAGACCTCACTCATGTAGCCCAACAATGGCAGCAAGGGCTCCCACCTTATGTGTCCACCTCAGTCACTATAGAGAAAACCCTCTCCCATAACTCTCTTCCAGGGTGGAAAACCCATGTTACGTGCTACCCATGCTACATGGAAGAAGTCATTATTTTGTAACCTACTGTGTAGACATAGGCCATCGAAGGATGGAGAATAACTCCCCATCTTCACTGAAGTGCAATATACTCTATGTTGGGAATTCGCCCAACGGTCCTGGTAGGATTGGTAGGCATCCGATTTGTTGTAGGTAATCATTCTGTAAAGTGTCCACATGCACTGAAGGTCATGCATCATGACACCTCGGTGGCTACTTTGTTTTTTTATATTTTACTGCTCCAACATGGCCGAAAGCTATTTTAGAACATGAAATTAAAAGCATTGGCAAAATCAATATGTCAGTAGGTTGGTACGTGCCTAAAAGCGAGACCTAGTGGTTTTGCCAATGCCCACTTCTTTGTTCAGTGGTATCACGGAATTATCCAACAATTGCAGGTCTGACGCTAATTTAAAAGCAGAGTGCAGACTAGTTTCAAGAGTGGATATTAAGATAGAGCTTGAGGTTATGTTACAGTCCTAATTCTTCAGGCACTGGTTCTTCCACCACAACTAGAGCCCTTCATGAATACTACTGAGACAGTAGGCCATATTTCTGAGATGGACTGCGTTTAGCAAGGAAAATATAATTTATAGAAGCTTCTCATGAATATTTAATAGAAACTAAAGCAGAGGTGTGACAACACATTGACCCTGTAGTATTTATTTTTATCTTGAACATCAGTGTTGAAAAAGGTTTCACTGGCTGTCAATGAGATATATATTTCTTTGTTAAAGGCTTGAACAAAATCTTTGATAAAGCCAACACGTGTAGCTTTTGTATAGTGCACGTATTCCGATTAACACAACATACTGGCACCCACAGAGCATGCGCATGTTCATTTAAGCCAATACACCTGCAGATACCCATTTTACAATGGTCAACAGCAATACATAGCGATGTGACCTATAAGCTTGTGGTGCTGTGCACCGATAGACACAGGATGGTGTATTGGGCATAGGTGCAAGTATAGGGCACATATTGATGCCCAACGCCAGGAATACATTGATGTGCCACAGCAAATTGGGGACATCTTCAGCCAGCCCGCGCTTTTTCTCCAATAACATTTTGCGTGCTTACATTGCAGGCCAAAATTTATAATGTTAAAATCAAAACTACTAGTTCCAGAAGGCAAAGCTTTTTAGCATAAAACACCAGACCTGACTGAAGGTATCATACATGACGTGATTTACTTGGCAGTGTTTACACACCCCTGAAATAGCTAAACGTCATTCCTGAACCACGACGTATATTTCCCGGCTTCACCTAATTGTAAAGCTGGGAATTCTATGTTGCATATCCAAGTCACTTAATCTTATGTGGTCTCCAAAAGAAAGTGGCCTGTGAATACCGCAAATGGCATTCAAAAAACAAAACACACGATGCTGTTCCGTGCTACGTTTTCAGACCCTAAGGGAACTTTGGGGCAGATTTACAAGCCCTTTGCGCCACTTTTGCGTCACTTTTCCCATGTTAAAAATGACGCAAAAGTGGCGCAAGGGCCTTGTAAATAAGCCCCTTGTTGTATTTTTCAGGCTAGCACCAACTAGTCTTTAAACAAAGTCTACCTTATACACTCATTTATGTCCCCTATTCTGAGGCGTAAACGATCAAACAATGTGGCAACCATCAGACAAAGAGGTGCGCCTCATGTCTGCTAGGTATTCTAGGAAGAATCCCTGCCTTGATGCACAGTACAAGGGTCATAGCAAAGAATCATAGATGCTTTAGAGTCACTTTTTTTATTAACTGATATTTTTGTCCCATGTTTCCAAGATTCAGGGGCTTATTTACAAGCCCCTTGCGCCACCCGTACGTCACTTTTCCCATGTTAAAAATGCCGCAAAAGTAGCGCAAGGGGCTTGTAAATCTGCCCCTAAGTGTTTTGGCAGATGGGTGTCTATGACTGTCGTCTCTGAAAACAAAATAAAGATCGACTGTAAGACTCGCCTGATTTTATAAAGAAAGTTAATCTTTTTTTAAGGTTTCCATCTTCCCGCAAGTGGGTTTTAGAAAGGCAAAATAGTGCCTTCCTTCCGAAGATCCGTAAAAGATTTATGAACCAATGTTCTATTATCCTGTCAAGATTGACAAGAGTACGGGACGTCAGTGTAATGGCGCCTCCTACGTAGATAGGCGTCAGTGCACTGTCCTAAATCTACCCGAGTACGCTCCACGTTAAAATAAAGCATGCTTTGAATGTGAATTCAAAACTTACAGTATGGTAATAGACCTTGGCAGCTTTAAGCCAAGATCAATCATTCCGGCTCGGCTGCTGACACTGGAGGCCCCCACTTGTCAGTATTTATGAAATGTGGATCCGGGCAGATATGAAATATTCCAGAACCGCAGCCATTCTTTTTCCTTGACAAGTCGCGCGCTGTCACTTGTGTCCTTGTCGTCTCGCGTATTGATCACCGTGTGGTGCTGGCTGGAGGGCCGCCTCTGAAGACCACCCGCAGGTGGAGGCCGCCGCGCCATTCTTCAGCCAGACTGATCGCTGCCACAGGCTGCCGATCATCCGCTGCGCCCATTGTGAGTGAGTTCTGAGGGATATCCATCTTAGAAAGGGCCCTGCTTAACATAATGCTTTCAGTTTTCATCATTTTGTAGAAGATACGGCTGTCTCGCCGTGCCCAATTCTCTCACCGTTTAAAAAGATCATTTTATTTACTACAACAAAGAGTGCCATTTTTATGGTGAATTAATAAAGATAGGAAGCTGCCACTCTTGGGGAATGTGCCAATGGCTAAAATAAGTCATTTTAAAACATCACATTAGTCAAAACCTTTGCTTGGATTCTTTAAAGTTAAAGCCGGATTTCTTGATAAAAGTTTATCTACCTCCACTTTGTACTTGTTCCTTGATAGTTTTTTGAACAGCACTTTTTTTCTAAACTGATGCAGAATATGTGTGCCTGTGTTTGACTGCACGTGTGTTACTAAAGAAGATCATTACTTCCTTGCAATGGGTTTCAACTGAAGTGAATGAAAGAGATAGACAATGCAACAAGGTGGAGAAACTACTCAGGTTTTGTTAATTGGAGGTTGTTAGACGGGAGATGTTCCTATTGACTTCCGCCTTATCACCCGGGTGTACCAGCCCCTTCGTTGCCACAATAAAAAGTGCCCCACCATCAGCAGGGTCCAACCCCAGTCCACTACCTGTTTTAAAGAGTATACTGGCTACTCTACCGCCATCAAACCCCGCAATACATCTTAATGTCGACAACAGAAAAATTGCACTACCAAAATATTTATTACTCTGAAGAATAGTAGATCTGTGGTTACCTATATGCATTTGCCTCCTCGATATTTTGGTCTTCTGGGTATGTTAGACATAACATTTTGGCAGTACCATTTTTATGCAGTTGATATTTCACCATCAAACAACCTGAACCTAGCCCCTCTTTAGTTGAGGCAACAATGCTGAGCCATACTTTGATTTGGGGAGAAGAAGCAGGCTTTGTTCTCATCCTACGTAGGTAGGATTACCGGATGACCCCATGTCACTGGCATCCATTTTTTTCAGTCTTGGATTTCACAGACCCTTGTTTGTAGGTGTGCTATTCCAACTGATTCAATTGAATTGAAGCAATACTACAACTCCCATAAATTAATGATTTACCAAATAAAATGTTAGTACTGGAAACAAAGTGTACAGTTGAGGTGGAGTAATTTGGTAACTCTATTCATAAGGACACAGCCTAACTCAATGTCTTCTAAAAACACATTTCTATTCCTAGCGTTTTCTGTTATGAATCATTGTAATAAGGCACTATATTCCTGTCCAGTTGAGTGGTTCCATCTATCCCAAGACTACAACCATCAACTAATTAGGTTGCCAAATAAAAAGCCCGGACTGGAATCATAGTGTCCTGACAACACAGACCTAGGTGGGAACACTTGCCCTGCAGGTGAATGGTGCTGCTGTTGAATCACAGGAGCAGATTAATGGTCATTGGTCACAACTTGGGAATCATAAATTCATAAATTCTCTAGCCATATCAGAACTCATATTAGTCATATTAGTTCAGTTGGATGAGTACTTGCTGCAGAGATGTTATTGAAATTTTCTGCATACATTTCACATGCCCTATCAGAGACGGGAAGGTACCGAGGAGATTCAGGACAGATTGACTAAAGTTGAGGGACAGAAGCGAAAACAGACCTAGAGGTACAGCAGCTTGTTGGGGAGTAGAAAAGTGCCAATATGAACAATGAGATGAAAAGCACTCATTGCGGCCACCGAAACATCCTGGACCAAGAAGAAACAGTGGTCCTCATCCTGCTCAATCTCTCTGTGGCCTTTTACACTGTCTCCCACAACACCCTTATCAGAAGCCTCCACAAGATTGGCATGCAAGGATACGCTCTCAAATGAATTTGTTTCTTCCTCATGGGAAGAACCATAGGGTCAGGATGCCCGCCCCTTCACATCAGAGACCAAGAAACTAATATGCTGTGTCTCACAGGGATCGTCCCTGAGCCCTACTCTTTTCAACATATACATGACACACATTGCCAAAGTCATCCGATCACAAGCCATCAGTGTTGTCTCCTACGCCGATGACACCCAACTCATCCTCTCCCTAACAGACAAGACAAACACCACCAGAACCAATTTCACCACCTTCATGACCATGCTAGCACACTGGATGCGAACCAACTGCCTGAAGCTCAACTCCAACAAGACAGAAGTACTGATCTTTGGCAACAAGACCTCCCCATGGGATTCCACCTGGTAGCTGTTGGAGCTAGGACCAAAACCACAGACCACGCAAGAAATCCAGGGATCATCCTAAATGGCAAGCTTAACATGACGGCTCCAGTCAACGCAGTGTGCACCTCCCGCTTCCACATCGTACGCATGCTGCAAAAGATCTTCAAATGGCTGCTTCAGAACTACAGACGGACTGTCATGCAGGCACTCATCACCAGCAGGCTGGACTACGGCAACATTCCCTATGCCGGAAACTCTAAACAACTCCTACACAGACTCCAAACCATCCAGAATGTAGTCGCAGGACTCATACTCAACCTACCATGCTGCACCCACATCACACCGCACCTTAGGAAGCTTCACTGGCTCCCCATTCACAAGCACAACCTATTCAAACTTCTCACGCACACATACAAAGCCCTATACAACGCAGGGCCAGAAAAACAGCCGCATACACTTTTACCAACCCACCAGACACCTACGCTCTGCCTCACTCTCACTCGTACACACTCCCTGCATCCGCAAAGGCAAAACTGGAGGTCTCTCATTCTTCTACATTGCACCTAAGACATGGAACGACCTCCCTCAGCATATCAGAGCTCCTCCTCACTTCTTGAATTCTTCAAGAAGCTGAAGACCTGGGTCTTCATATAAGCACCTTGGGATCACACACCTACACACCTTCCCCACGTGCCTGATACCCTCTTGGGTGATTAGCGCAATATGCAAATCAACATAACATAAAGAAAAGCCAGAAGAAAAACAGACAGTGGGGTCAGAATATAATAAGGATGAGGCAGCAGGCATCAATAGTCAAAGAAAGAGGAGGAGACTCCTTTAGGGGATGTGATTACAGCCAGAAGGTACAGAAAGTATAGGCAGAAAGTACAGTCTGGACAAATATAGGAAAAGACAAAAAAATGAGACGGAGAAATATGTTACAGGCCTGCTTTGGGCAGAAGTTTGAGACGTTAAAGGGTAAAAAGTGAGAGGAACTCTGCACTGTATTTGTGACCACAAACTCTTGTGATACATTTCATAGAGATGGACTTTAACAATTATCGTAAAGTGGAGAGATATGAGCTCTTATATTTTGAAACCGATGCAATTAGATGCCATTTACAAAACCATCACAAATACTTGTACTGGGCAAGCTACTCCCAACGAGTAGGTGTTTTACCCCAGCACACCACCACAACTGGAAGTATGAGCTTCAGTTTCCCACAGCACGGTTTGTTTCCACATCAAGGATTGTCTAAGTCTTGTTGCTTCACCCAAGCCCAGTAGTGAGCCTGATACCCCAATTAGATGCAATTGTGTAAAGACAAAAGACTGATATAGAATATCAAGGCAGATTACTACATCTGCCTTGTGGTGATGAAGGGAACGGAAGTTGTTTCCTGGAAGTATCCATGAGTTATCCTGGAGTAACGCTAGTAGCAGAACTGCCAAACAAGGAAGTTTGTTCGACAAAGCCATGGACCTTGAGTTAAGCATCTGAAGATATGTGACATTCTAATAAAACTGCGACAAGGATCCAGATATTGATGTAAAGATTGGTTAAATCAATGATCGATCTGGAATCTATTGCATTTTTGGAGGTGAGTTTGGATAAATTCATAGTCCTAGTTAACTATAAGAATGAAGTGTGACTGAGTAGGTCAAATCAAGTTTTCTATTGGGGATCCATCTGGCACTTTTCAGGCTTAAGCAAGAACACATAAGACATCTTTATATCACTAATACATTGAGCTGGGAGGAACAAATACAGTGTGCTCCAGACCTGAAGAAGCGGCTCACCACGTGAAACAAATGTTGGATGTGGTAGTTGTAAAGATTTTTAATATCTAACTAGCAGGGGAAATCAATGTATGGAGATCAGATTCACAACTGTGCAATATGAACAAAAGTACATAATGGTCCCATGTTAATATATGGAAACTCCAGGATACAGATATTCACAGCATGGACTGTGTGCTAGTTTCTCATTTGGTTTTATGAGTACCAGCATGTAACACTGTGTGATATGCAGTGAATATAAATTGAAAAAAGTGTTATTTTTATAATTTTTCAAATAAAAATACAATTAATAATATACAGGAATTGTTATTATTGTTTCTATTAAAAAGAAGTTTAATGTTGAGAACAATTGCTCCCTATATATGTATTATGTTTAACAATAAAGGAGTAGTAGGATGAAGGATAATGACTTGACTCTTGAAAATTATTCAAAAGTATCCACCTGGAAACAGCTTTATTGAACTTGCTGCGCTATCACCATGCAGCCAGGTGTTGGTAGGAAAAACACCATCAGGCTTAGATGATGGAGCAAGCTGAAAAGTGACAGTTTTCACATAGCCCAGATAATCATCAGGCCCGGACTGGCCCTATTGGGCATTGAGCATTTTACTGAGAGGCTTGGATGGTGGGGGGCAGGTTTACTGCTGGGGGGGAGAGGGGGTGGTCTTGTTGCTGGAGCTCAGACCTGCAGAGTTTTGGCGCTTCGCTTCTGCACTTTAATAACAAATAATGCAAAAACAAATGGTTTTAAAGCGTGCCCATTCAGACCAAGCTCACTTCAAAACCATTTGTTTTTGTCTTGTTTGTTGTCTCCACAAGCAGTGCTGACCCCTGCCTTCAGGACTCTCTCCTAGCTACTGGAGTAAAGTGGGGTGTAGGGGGTTTGAAGGGTCTGCTGCTGCTTAGCTCTCAAAGCCTGAGCACGAGGCAAGCCACCCACAAACATATCGAAGTGCATTGCAACATTTATATTACTTACTTTTTTATATTATTTACTTTGCCTATGGGATGCGCTGAAGCACTTGCCTACAGGGGTAGCACACTACACCGCGCAGGATGCATGATTGGAAGTGTGTTATCATATCTGGATTTTAAACCCAGAGATAGAGTCCAGTACATATTTGACAAAATTTCTTCAAAATTCAAAACAGTGTAGAGTCTTCTAGGTCTTTCTCTAAAGCCTCCAAGGTTATTGATGAAGGCCTGGTGACCAAATTAGGCAGTGAGTTTTTACTGGCTCTGTGACTCATATTTCAACTTATATTTATGATTTATCAGCTGATGTCAAGTTTCCCTATTTATTAAAATTATGAATCCTAGTTAAATTCTGTATATTCAGTAACTATCTAATTTTAAATATTGTGCTACCAAAATATTGTGGCGATAATATCGGCCAGCAAAATATCGTAATATAGGTAAGGGTAGATTTAAGATACTTAACTCTAAATATATGCATCTTGATGATATATATGACTTCAAGGTACATTGATGTAGAGTTGAGAATAGTAAATCATAACTTAACCTAAATATTTTTATCATCATGATATTTGGTTGTACAATCTTGTTGTGCATGACATTCAGACCGCAGGCCTTTTAATTCCTTTTTGGGATATATGTTATTGATGATATTTTTGTGTTCCATTCAAGAATTGTTTTCTGTACAATGTATCTAACACTAAGAAATAATGCTTGCTAAAAAAACACACAAATGCAATTTTGTTAACCATTTAGGGCCCAATTCGCAGCAATTTTACTCATTTAAGTTTGACTTAGGGAGACAAAAAGCGCACTCAGCATGTGTAAAGGTTGGATCCTGATTCACAGATTGATTTGCATTTGTGTGCACCTCTGAAGAAGTTTCAAAACGCTCTGATTTTGATCAGCTTCCTGGGTGACTTTTTGGCCGGAAGGGTGTTGGATGTAGAATGTCCTATGTAGAAGACGTTGTGAGAGATGCATGAAGTTCAAAGACATGCTTGAAGCATGATATTGTGTACCTCACTGCACATATAGATATATAGACACTAGACATATTCACACATAGCTTACTATCCAATTCATCTTCTGCATATTGTGATAATATACATGGGAAGAGGCTGGTTTTATTGCTCTCCAGAGTTCCAGGTGATCATCAAATCTTCTTATTCATACCAGGATTAAGTACATTTTGGAATATTCCTTTTCAGCCTAAGCAGAATATCCCCGGGTACTTAAGGGGTACTGCACAAGTCTGGCATTTTTGTGAACTGCATGCAGCCTCAGATCGCATGAGAAAAGCAAAGGTCAGTCCCTACTGCAACCATTGGTCAAGGAGAGAGCCAAGATCAGTTTATTTCAGTTCTGATTCACAGAATGGCACATATAAATGTGACAGAATTTCATTGAGAAAGTTACCAGACTATGGATACACTGCAAATACATTACTAAACCATGCCGCAGTAATGGCCACGTTTTACTGAATTTATATTCCAAAGAATGTAGTGACCAAATGTTTGTAATCTAGTTTAATTTGTGATCAGAGTTAAACTATATCTTACTTGCTACTTAGATATAATTCATTTATTTTTGCAACTACAACATTCGATCCTTTTCAACCAAATTCAGAGTGCTGCATTTGCACCTAATCAGCCAAAGGATTCTCTTTAAAGCTGCCTTATATATACGCAGGATTATTTTTGTCAAACAACCTTCGTGTCTGGCCCCAAATTTCATTCGGTCACAGTCATTCCTGAATCTTTCGTCTAACTCCAATCTTCCTTTTTCAGTGCTTATGTTTAAATCTGGACATGGGGCGGTACTGAATTCTCGACTCTAGGCTTAAAAACATGGAATGCGCATTTTTTTGTATCATCTGTCTGTCCTTTGGTAACCAGTTAAACTCTCTTTTTTATCAATAGAGATTGTCTCATCCTTTGAGAATCTGAAGTGTACACACTGCTTAACTCTTTATAGTGCCAACAAACTTTCCTCGGAGGGTGGTTGTTATGAACTTTACAACAGAGAGCCAAATAGACCAGACAGACGGACGGACAGACAGATAGATAGATAGATAGATAGATAGATAGATAGATAGATATGTTGTTGTGAGGATGCAATACTGCCAAGAATTGCCTGAATAATACACATGAAAAATGTCTGTAGTCCATTATTGAGGCGAAATTCATGGTGAACATGTGACCAGTGTAACCACCTCATTATGGACATTGTCTCCAGTCCTGACCTTTTCACCTGCAAATAGTTGATATCAGGTTTGTAGTCTAATTAGTTCAATGGAAAAAAAACAAGACTACACACGAAAGTCCACACTATAAGTGACCAGTCTACAGGTCAAGAAATATGGTTTATCCTAAAAAAATTACTAAATATTGATCTCAACTCTGGTTGGATTCTAGTATATCTCACTGTGGGAAACTTGCTGAAAGATACTTTCCATCAATGCGTCTCCAGTGGCAAAAATGTCCCTCCCTGCTCTCTGTACCCAATCTGTTTTTAAAGACCCTAATCCAGAACCTTTTGCCTTGTTCTGGGAATGACGATGTCACCATGGGGGTGGGCCATGATCTAGAACTGCTCCTATTTCCATTGTCTGCGTACATTTCTTTTATGGTTTCGGGGGGGGGGGAGGGGTTCACCCATACCCATTTTTTAGTGGTTGGTTCCCAACTCACCTTCATTTTTTAGGTCTTGCCTAGGCAGCGCATGTGCTGTCTTCAAGACATGCTGTATCTACAATGGGGGCTTCAAGCACCTCCCATCTTTTTCATTAGTTCCTGTTACTGCCCTTCCTAAATGCTAGCTTTTGTTTGGTCAATTTGCTTAATAGTCCCTCCTTTTGGTCCTTTGTAACCTCCCATGAGGACTGCCCCTGTTAAATGTGCTGTTACTCTTACCGTTATTTATGATACTCTGTGAGCACTCTTTTTTTTTGGTTGCCTGCCGCTGCTCTGTTTCCAACAACAATGCGCTTCGCTCGTTTTATTATTAGGTGCTTTCCGTCGGTGCAGCTCCCAGCTGCTCCTGCTAGTTTATTAGTTGCTTTCTGATGGTGCAACTTCCAGCTGCTCCTGCTCGTGTTTTCAGCGCTGCTCCCAGCTGATTATGTCTTCAGCGTTGCTCCTAGCCGTACTGCTAACAAACTTAGCATAGACACGCATTTGTCATTTGGTTTCTGTTTCAACATTTGTTATTTTGATTTATTATTTTTGGCTCGCTTCGAGCAAAATTTGCTCAGCTGGCGGAATTTGCATTTTCCAAATCAGCATATCAAGAGCCCTCAGAACGTGAGTGAAAAAGGAGTGCTAGAACGTTAACTTCATGACTAGGACAATTTGGTCAACTCCTGAATTGACACCTTATGTTGAGGGCCTAAAAGATCTAATAAGAGCAGATCGTTACAAGAAAATCCAATGGTTATAGAATGTTAGATGTATACTAGTAAACATCGGCATGGTTGCCCTATGGGAGAATCCTGAAAACACTCCGTTTCCCTCCAAAGCACAACTGAAGGAAAGATATTGGGGATGGGTGGATGGCAACATTTTCAGGAATAGTGATCCCTCGACATTAACGGGCCAATTCCTAGTTGTTAAACCAACACAAAAGTTAGAATCTTACTGGGACACCATTACGAAGCCTCATGATAGAAAGCTTTTTTTTCAACTGAGAGTGGGCACATTATCTGTCAAGTCTTTCACTGCAAGATGGGACACAGCAGATGATACTTCTTGCCCCATTTGCCATGCAAACTTGGAGTCTCTGGCCCATTTGTTATTTGTGTGTCCTGCTTACACAGTTCCGCGGCGTATATGGCTGGCCCCAATCTGTAGAGTTTTGGGTATTCGAAAATGTGAGGTAGCACTTAGATTAATCCGTACCGAAACATGGTTACCACTTGTCATATCCCTAGCTAAATATCTAGGATGGGCATGGATTATAAGATCAAAGCGATTGCGGCATTATAACTAATGCATATTGTATGCCGTATTTTTTTTTTTTTTTGGCTGCTAAAATGTGGTTGGGGTTTGAGTTTTCCTCACGTTTTAATGTTTTAATGTTTTAATGTAAAAAGTCCCCTTTGTATACATGTATATATTCTTGAGAGGAGCATATGAATCTATATTGTTGCTTCTATATATTTATATGGATTTTTTATATTTGCGGAAATTTCCCTTTGAAAAGCTTTGTATACTTTGGTCATAAATTTTGTACTGGATACAGCTTTCATGACTATTTGTCGAATAAAGCTATTATGACTGACTGACTGACTAGGACATACACAAAGACGCGCATACTTATGACGGCAATTTTAAACCAGTATGCAGCAGTTCGGTGACCTTCTCTCCAGACGTCAGCTCTGCAAGAATCCCCGGCTCTGAAAGTTTATAAATAAGCCTTTTATCAAGTTCCAACAACAGGTGTGCCCTCCCCCCTCAAGCCCTAAAACTAAACAGTTTCAACAAGCAAACACATACTGTACAGCCCTGCCTTAAAGGGGAGGTGGATGCCATGTGGGTTCCACTGAGTTGGGTCACCCTCTTCCATGGACTGTGAATGCTCTACAAGGGTTAAGATGCTGGCACTGGCACCGCAGCACTTTCAGGGACCTTGTAACAGCTTCACAGGCTGGGTTCGGATGTAGCCAGCTTTGGGCGCCGAAGTTCTTTGTCCTTATATTTGTGGTGGCTTTTTTTTTCACTTTGTTTTTATTGCAGAATTGTGCAGTCATCTGCATACATCACGGCACACGTGGTTACTATGTGCGAGATTGACAAAAAGAGAAAGAAATGCACTACTTACATCTGAGTGCCCTCCCAGTGTCTGCAACGATCCCAAGAATAACCTGGGACAAGGTCCGCAGTCAACATCATAAAGTACATTTCTCCATGCCAGATGTATTGCACAAATCCCATGGAATAAACAGGTGTAACAATAATTTAAAAAAAAAAGCGGAATACAACACCAAAAAAACTCTGTCAGCGATTGGCGGTGGTGATACAACCTATACTTTCTCGAGTCATATAAACGGTCTCAAATACATTTTGGAATCCACCTCCCCATCCCCTCGGGTGGATCAACTACTTATTGGGTTACAAGACTGAGGGGCTATGATACAGGGCATGTAGTCAGATAGTAGTTATCAGTTAATCAGTGGTGTCTTTAAATGGATGCTGCAGTATATGATTAACCACTTCTGTGCATTAGTCCGCAGGACTTAGGTGCACTTCACATGCTTGGATAGCACATTGCATCAGATGCCAATTAGAACGTGTCCTGCCAGCCCTTGTCTGTCTGGATCTTAAACATGCCGCTGCTGCCGCTACTGATAACAGTGTGAGGTGGTGAACAGAAATATGTTCTCGACGCTGTACAGTAAGCATTAGTACATGCTGTACATACTGTACAGCCCTGCCTTAAAGGGAAGGCAGATGCCATGAGTGCTCCAGGGAGTTGGGTCACCCGCTTCCATGGACTGTGAACACTCTGCGAGGGTTAAGGCGCTGGCACAGACACTGCAGCACTTTCAGGAACCATCTAATAGCTTTACAGGCTGAATGCGATCGCAGCTAGCCTTGGGTGCCAGAGTACCTTGTCCTTATATCAGTGGTAGCTTTAAATTGAAGCTGCAGTATATGATTAACCACTTATGTGCTTTAGTCCGCAGGACTTATGTGCACTTCACATGCTTAGATAGCAGATTGCATCGGATGCCAATTAGAACATGTCCTCCCAGCCCTTGCCTTTCTGGATCTTAAACATGACGCTGCTGCTGATAATGGTGTGCGGTGGTGAACAGAAATATGTTCCAGACGTTGTACAGTGACAGTGGTAAGCATTAGGCATTGTCATGCGTCTGATCACTAGGATTTAAAGACACAGATGTTTACAAAGGGGTTTAGGGCACGTGTTTAGGATATACTGATTATATTGCGTTACATTATATATGCTAATAACGTGCCACTAGGACAGCCGTTGCCACTGTTACCCCGCGGACCACTCACTAAGCTCCATCCTAACACCAGCCTGATGATATCTACCCGAAAGAGTACGATTTCTTGGAAACGCAGGCTCTCCTGATGGTACTAACTATGTTGGACCATGTTCAGTGCTCCACCCAGGCCCATGTGACCGACATTTCTCTGCTGTGCTGCCTGCCAATCATGCACAGCTTTTTTAGGGGAGGTGTGGTTGTGCTTTTAATCGGCCAGATCTAGTGCGGTACAGGACTGTGTTGGTGCACTCAGATTGTGCACACGCTGCTTATTATGTAGTCATGGCCGGTCTGCTTTTTGATTAGTTAGTGAACCTTTGTCGATGTGTTAATTGGTCCAGAACACATGGGCGCTGCTGCAGTGGGGATCACACATGGTCATGCTACTTTAAAAACTCCCTGCAGCAGTAGAAAGTGTGTGCTCTCTTATAGGCTGTACTGAGGAAAGTTAACATGCCTATTCTGCTCATTGTAGGCAAGACGCCATAGAAATATGCCCTCTTCCATGACTGGATTTTATTTGGCCCTCTGTGTGTGTTGTCCAGTCACTCTGCACATGTTCAGTGAAAGTTTTAGGTTTAGCACGTCTTAGTCTTGGGACCTGCTTTTTAAAAATTTTAAATTAATTTTACAATATTCAGGCTTATGTACAAGCGTGACTTTTCACGAATTGTGTGTAAATCATAGCATTTGTGTTCTGGCACTAATAACTCAGACTTGGAGTTCTCAATTTGCGCTTCTTTCGATTTTCTGTTGATTTAAATAGATTTTTCTACAATAAGACTATACAAACCTGCGGCTGCTAAATTCACTAACATTTATTTAAAAGTATATTAGTTCAGTACTCTTTTTATGAAAGTGTTATTATGAAGTCATAAAAGGTTATAAAAACCAAAACAAACTGGGTTTTTCATGAGTCTGTATGTGTAACTTTAAATACCACCGTTGTCTTCCTATCGCCGATACTGAACTCCTTTATGGTGCCCTATTCCATTTATTGCATTGCGATACTCTTTCACGTTCTCTTATGAATTATTTAACAACGAAAATGTTCCTATGTGCTAGTAGTTATTTGCCACCCAGGTTTGACCCTTTTGCTGTTCAAAGTCTCTGGAAGTGAATTATAAATGTCATGATGATGTTCTTACCTGTTGGTTACAACACCTGGCCTCATTCCCTCCGCATCAGTGCACCACCACAAGAGCACCCGTGCCTCAACACCAGCGCAGCCCCACATTAGCAGCAGTTCAACTCCAATGCAGCACCACTTCAGCATCTGCGCAGCACCACCTCAGCATCAGAGCAGCATCACCTCAGCACAGCACCAACTCAGCATCACTCAGCACTACCTGAACACCAGCTCAGCACTACCTGAGCACCAGTGCAGCACCCCCACATTAGAATGACTCAGCACCTCAGCATCACTCAACACCACCTCAATATCACTCAGCATCACTCCGCACAGGCACACCACCACCTCAGCATCACTCAGCACCTCCTCAGTCTGCCCTCAGAATCTGGCATCGGTTGATTCTCCCCTAGTGTCCGTCCGCTGCTCGTGTTGTAATTCAGGTACTGTTTCCCAACCTCCACCCTCACGTTGTTTATGTCCCCCCATAACAAAAACAAAAAAAACAAAAAAACAATAACAAACAAGCATTAGAACAGGCAGGAAGAATTTGCCAGCATTGCAAGGACAAAAAAACTAGAAGACATTTTTTGTGTTCATTCTTTTTTTTAATAGAGTTGTTCAGTTGTTCATAATGTCTTCTTGGTTATATGTAAGGTAACAAAAATGCTTCTAACACTTTTTTATTATAACTTTTCAACATGCAGCACAGCAGCCACACTTCTCTATAACATAGCTTAAAGATAATGGCAAAGCCAATAGCTTTGGCTAAACCCTTACACGGTCCCAAAGGCGAGACCTATTGGCTATGCCAATGCTTGTTTTAATTACTCTCTGCCCGTTTCACACTGCTTCATCCCACGATGAACTGCAGACGGGGAATGAGCAGGAAAGGCCGCCTCGACTCTGGTTAACCCTCCATGTGACGTCAGATGCCATAGATAAATCAACAGCGATCACTGAAGGCTTATAGAAAGACACTGCTGACACACAAAAAACATGTGTAACACTATTTTGATAAACACAAATTGCACATCCTCAATTTAGGATAGTCAGATGTAGTAGCTCTATTGACAGCATGTGTGTATGGAAGGGTCTTACGGTGGCTCGGAGAGGGGTTGACAAGAAAAAGACTCCTTGAGAGTGTAGGCAAGGCTTTAAGTGGGCCGGGTCTCACTGGTGCTGAGCACCGGCAGTTTTTTAAAGGGGGCATCGAAATGGGTCTCTATTGGGCTCTGTTTAGTGCCCTGGCACAGGCGGTCCGTTTTTTTCCGGACTGCAGTGACAACAGGCACATTGATGTGCGTGTGCTCACACTGCTCACTTCTCACTAGTGGAGAAGTTACGGCATGACCTCATACCAGGTGAGCCTTGTAGGGGAAGGGAAATCCTTTAAAGAGAGTCATTTTCTCTCTGGATTTCCCTTCTCTTTTTGAAACTCAGGAGAAGCAACATTGTCGCGGTGTCACCAGGGCTTTAAGTCGAAGCTCTTTCAATATTATATACAAGCCATAGTTGCTGCTTATTTATCTTATGCAACTAACAACCATTGACAAAGCCAATAGTCGTGACTTGTGGTAGGTATGATGTTACTTGTTGTATCATATATCTGGATGCAATGACAGAAACAGCAAAATACAAGTCGGGCGGCACACTATGCTAAACACAGATTTTTAGATTACGTGTTTTGAAGCCACGCTCTTAATTACATTGGCCACGCCCCTCTGAGAGACCCCCCCATTTTTTCATCACACTTAAAGCCATGAGTGTAGGAAAGGAGGGTACTTCTTTCATAAGAAACCCAGCCGCGGTCCGTGCAGGTAACAGCGGTGAGCCGTGGGGCCGGGTAAGGGGAGATTTCAAGGGACGATGCAGAGAGAAAATTAAATAAATAATTAATTTTCCCTCTGCATCGTCCCTCGAAATCCCCCCCGGCCCCACCGCCCCACCACTGTTACCTGCACGGACGACGGCTGAAGAGACCCCTGTGCCAGCATCAGTGAACTGATATCAAAAAAAGAGCGGAGAACCCCAGTCAAAACATTATTTATAGGACCTCAGGGCTAACCAATAAAGAGATCAACGATAAATAAAACATTTCTCCTTAATAACCAGTATCCACGTGCACCTTTGGCATGACTACGGGGAAATGCCGCATTTCCCTTGTGTGGTCAGTTACAAGACCTGTGCGTGCTTTTTTTTACCTGCTTCAATTTCATTTTCTCCCGCCATAAGAATTAACTGCACTATATTTTCCACAATTTGCACAACAAGTGACTGCTTTATAACCCTGCATAAACAACACCATTCCGCGGCGCCCATTTCTTTCCGCCTTCCTCCCATTTAAGCTGCCAGATTTGTGGCATTCATGCCCACTTGATGTAAATTCGTGTCATGCCTCAGGAGCAATATCTGATTTTTTTCGTGACCTCTGTCATTAAAATTCACCTTCAGGATACGCACTCCAAATTCCTTGCTTCTAATCAAACGGCGCCTTATAACCAGCTAACCATTTCAATATCCCCCGGACTCTGTCATATTATGCTGAGGATCAGACTCGGCCTAGCTCGTCAGAGAAAATAGTATAGCATCAAATTTAAAAGTAGTTATTGGGACCGGTTTTATAGGCAGTGGGCTGAAGCAATTCAGAAACAATTGCCTATGTGATAGTTTGAGGATTTGTCCCTGTCAAACAGTTAATATTGCTTTAATACATGAAGTAGGCTGCATAAGACGGCAATAATGAAAACTGTCAGGCAAGACAATATCAATTGTTATTCAACATCCACATCAAAGATTACTTTTTTGTCAGTAGCTTTCAGAAAATGTATTTTCCATCCGATCTGATTGCGTCCCCCTTTGAAGTGCTCCATCCTCCCGGTAGATTTAATGTGACATCGAGGCACTTTCTAGTCCCTGGGCCTCAGAGGCGATTCAGAAAGGCACAACAAGCCATCACAGGTTTATCCTCAAAGGCCGACACTGTCTGTCTGATTTATTGTAACTTTAAGAACCATCTCCGGCAAAGCACGCGCCTCCTCGCCGGCCGTCCGCGCGCCAGACTTTTATCAGCTCATTTGTATGCAGCGCGCGCCTTGCAACAGAGAGCCCTATAGCCACTCATGGAAAATGCATTACCTGCGACTAATCCCTTTTATCTTTAAAGTCTGTATTTTTTATGTACAAGTCATTTTGGTCTGTCATGAAAAATGCATAATTTTCTCCAATGCGAAAAAAAGGTAGAAGGAAGAGAAAAAATCTAATAAGTAACCGGCTTGTGGTGATGTTCATCTAAGAAAGAATGTAAATAAATAGCCCTCCTCGTGTAAACACGGGGGGATATGAAGCAGTGAAGATAGGGAGTTGGGCTGAAGGACTTACGTTTGTGATTCTGTTCCAGAACGAAGCAGGCGGGAGATCAGAGTCTGGGCTGCAGGAGAGGGCTCATAGGACATGGCGAGTATCCTCAACCTCTGATCTGCTTTTTATCATTGCAGATTCAAATTCAGGGAGTAGGCCATTTTTATGGTCTGGCTTGACAGCACAGCTGCCGCCACACAATTATGTGGTTATCACTGTAGAGTGGCTTTTGCTCCGCCTACATGTTGAGAGACAGTCCTTCATGTTTTAATTGAGCAGCGGCTGTGTGCTTTCACAAAAAAAGTGCTTGCCCTCCACACAGCTGTGATCATTTTGTTTATTTATCTAGCTGCCTAATCTTGAATTTTCAGGGGCACACAGGACACTGGAAGGCTATTAAAGGGCCTTAGATAACTAGATAATTGATGTCACTTTTCTCTGGCAGCAGCACAGATGGGAGGTTGGCAGTCATTCACCTACATGGTTTTTTGAGGTCTGGCTTTAGAACACCAATATTATCCTGCACATCTTTGCTTCCACACAAATACATATCTATCCCCATGTATTTACTTGTAATTCTTCACATTAGCATACAATATTCAGTTAAAGTGAGAACTATTGGCACTGCCAATGCTTGTGTTACATGTAAGACCCTTGTCAACACTTACATACATTATGCTACCAATAAAGCTTACTCACATGTACATTGAAATCATTTATGCCCATCAAACTACCTGAATAGATTGCATCTATCAAGTCATTGATGTCTCAGTGAGTTCAACGCTCACTGCTAAACTATGTCGTGATCTGCAGGTCAGGAGTTTTAATCTTGGCAAGGCAAGGCTGACTCATCCATTCACCTTTCTGACAAAGAATCCTGGACAATTCCACACATTACCCATCACTCCCAGATCAAACTGCAGCTTCTGAATGCCTCTTTTCCCGGTCAGTGCTTCCCAACTCAGAAGTTCTGAATGACTTAGAAACTCCGAGACAGAAGAACCAACTAAATGCTGTCAAAATTCAATCAAGTTCAACGTTTTCTTCCCTTACATCACCTGTGGTTTGACGAGCACTTGACTGACGCATCTAGCATCTGCTTCAAGTGCTTCGAACACCTTAATGACTTTGACCCATATGTCTGATTTTATTTTTTATCAACTTTTCGATAACATGTAATTGTAACAGTTAGCTCCAGAGAGTTGAAATTAATGTTTCAAGCAAAGCCACTAAACATATGCACTTGAGCAGATGGCACCAGCACAGTAACAAGCTCTAATGCATCTTGTAAATTGCCCTTGGATAAGTGACCCACACCTAATCTGTGGTCCAATTGGATCCCTTACATTTGATCAATTTAGACTCTTCGGAAAATCTGTCAAGAAGCAGACAGACATGCATAACCCCCCAATGGATGTATCATCGTTACTCTACTGGTCACTAGTTACCTGGGATTCCTCTGTCCGCCGCTGTAAAACATTATCTCTCAGTGGCCCCCAAATGTCCTTGGGATTAGATTGAATAGGCATCAGTTGTTCACATATGCCAACTAGTCTTAGTCATCAGTGGTGGACTGCGTCCCCAGTGGATTGCCAACCATCTCTTTGCCAACAGTAGTGTCAGGGTGTGAATTTCCTGACATTTGGTGGAATCAATCAAATCACTCAAACAAACAGTATTTGTAAAGCGCAACACTGTCACCCCAAGGGGTATCTGGGCTGTGTCTCCATCAAAGAGCCAGGTCTTGAGTCTCTTTTGGAAATCTGCCAGCGAGGAGTTTGTGCCGAGCTGGAGGGGCAGGTCATTCCAGCTGTTGGCAGCGATGTAGGAGATGGAGTGGCTACTGCTGAGGCTAAGGTGGATGCAGGGTGTGTGTGCAAGGGTGAGTGAAGCGGAGCCAGCAAACTGAGTGCCTTTAGAGGGTTGCTGGAAGTTCAGTCGATGGTAATGTATGCAGGTCTGAGGTTGTAGAAGGTTGTGTCGTTGTGCGTGAGGATCTTGAACTGGCATCTCTTCTGGATGGGGAGCCAGTGGCGGTCTCTCAGGAGGGGGGTGACGTGGATTTGTTTCGTGACGTCCAGGATGAGTCTGGCTGCAGTGCTTTGTATGGTGCGGAGTCTTCTGAGGAGCTGGGTGGAGATGCCGGCATAGAGGGCGTTGCCGTAGTCGAGGTGGCTGCTGATGAGGGCATGAGTGACAGTCTTTCTGGTGTTGGTTGGAATGCGAAGTGTTTGGAAGCATGAGGAGGTGACTGAGTTGACTTGTTGTTTCATGGTCAGTTGGCTGTCGAGGATGATGCTGAGGTTGCGTACATGGTGCGTCGGTGTAGGTCCAAGTTCTGCAGTCCACCAGCTGTGGTCCCATGTGGAGGTATTCTTTCCGAAGATCAGTACTTCAGTTTTGTCGGAGTTAAGTTGGAGGCAATTGTCCCTCATCCATTTGGCTATGCTGGTGATGGCGCTGCAGAAGTTGGTTTTGGCACTGGAGTGGTCTTCGATGAGCAAGAGAATCAGTTGTGTGGTGGCTGTGTAGGATATTATTTTGAGTCCGTGGGATCCGACGATGTCTGTGAGTAGGGTCATGTAAATATTGAATAGGGTGGGGCTGAGGGATGATCCTTGTGGTATGCAGCATATGATGTCTTTTGGTGCGGAGGTGAAGGGAGGCAGTCGGATGCTCCCGTATGCGTCCTGTGAGGAAGGAGGTGATCGACTTGAGGGCATTGTTCTGTATGCCTATGTTGTAGAGTCTGTTGATGAGGATGTTGTGGGAGACGGTGTTAAACGCAGCGTAGAGGTCGAGGAGGATCAGGGCCACAGTTTCTCCGCAGTCGAGGATTGTTCTAATGTCGAATGTGGAATGTCCTTTATGTATCTCAGAAGGGCTGTTAGTGGTGTCGTTAGGGCAAGACTTGTCCCAGTCATGTCAGTTATTGCTTGTGACGTCTTAAGCCAAATATTAGAAATTTTGGGCCACTGCCATTCCAAGTGGAGGAACCCGGAATTTTGGATCCCACATCTGGCACAATTTGAATTTACTTTGAGACCTAATCTGCATAGATTCAGGGGTATAATATATTCTATGGGGGAGCTTTATATGAATAAGTCCGAATTTATAATTGAGTGAAAGAACTCCTTTTTGGGTGCAGCAAAATGCCCACTGCTCTTCTGTGAATGGTAGGTAGACAAGTCAATTGGCTTTAAGATTGGGTATGCAGATTGGTGCTTCGTTCTGCTTCACTCTATAGAACCAGGATAAAGTCTTCTGAAAGATATGGAAAAGTGAATAGTGGTGGTGGAGGGTTGGTGGGATAGGGAATGACTGCTTCTAAATTAATTGTCAAGCATCTAAGCGAGTTGACCGTTGGATCCTTAACAACCAGGTCATCGCTGAGGCATACCTCGCTAAATTCAGCAGTTTACGTCTTTCATAAAAGCAGAAAGCATACAATTGAGTAATGATAATTGAACATTTATTTTAACTGCTATAGAGCGGGGGGGGGGCCTCATTTAAAGGTGGGCAAACATTGGCCTTCTGGCAAAAATTCAGCAGAAGGTTCATGCACCAAGCTCTCGGTTCCACTCCCTCATTTAGAGGGATCACTTTGTTTCCAGTGGGGGAGCATCAGCTGACCCCCACTGTCCAAAACACCCTTGCAGTGGGCTGGCCATCACAGGACTGCTTGGATGCCCAACTGCCTAGTGCTATAAAAACCTTAAAGGGACATTGAGTTATCCTGGGCACCACTGGAGATTTCTTAAATACTGGAAAAAATAGAAAAAATACTGAAATCCAAGAAAGTAATTTTAAAAGTCACTGTTGAGAAGCGTCCTATTTGTGAAATGGAGGAAGAACTAGCAGCCAGTTATAGGGAGATAGCGAAAAGCTGGGTAGTCAAGACCAAAATCTTGGATAAAACAACGTCTTAGAACAGATTAATCTGACTCTTTTAATTTGTGTGGCGCAATCAAATAAACTGTGAAACGCCTGAAAGTTTGTATATCTGCATGATACTAAATGAAACATTTTTGAGTCAATTTGTGTACAATAATGCCCTTTAAACAGAGGTTGTAGTTGGTTAGGAAAAGAGGCTCCAGTTATGTGCAGAAAATGGTTGTTTGAATGCCAAGTCAGGTTATTCTCTTTCATCTTCACTAGCTTCCAGCATGGTTTTTGATGTAACTCATGAAAGACCCTTTGCCTTACAGGGCACTGCACAGTAACAGCCAGTGCTATTTGTAGGATTAATTTAAAATGCTGCCCTCAAGCAGAAACATTTTTTGATTTAGAACTAATGTTACTTCACAAACCTAGTTGCGTTTGTTTCTTGAGCATGGTGCCACTGGACCGACAGATGCCCACACACAGACCAGCAACTAAAGAGGCACCCAGCCAGAGGCACCCACCCAGAGGCCTACAGGAATGCAGTATTTCATGTACACATAAAACAGATATTTTTGTTAAGTTGGTTGCTTGTATAGCTCTTTATGCCACCTCATATCACCAGAGGGGACAAGACGCTAAAAAAATGTAATAAGAAGGTGAATGGCAATGGAGCTTTGTGAATGGAATAATATTTCTCAAAACAGAGCAACAGTGAGTAGCTGACCGTAGGCATCTAGTCAGTAAGGTGGATTCTGGGGAGAGCGAAGAAGGTAGACAAGAGGAAAGTAGGCAGATAACAAGGATAGGGAGCAATGAATGTGAAGAATCAGGGCCTCAGCCAGAGGGGGGAACCATGCCAGATTGATGGAGAAATACCGGGGAGAGCCAAAGCCCATCCATCTTGTACTTCCTGGTGGCTTAGCATTGTCACCACAAGCTGGGAATGCATACCAATTTTCACGGCAAACTGATTGCAAACTATGTGACACTTGAACGATAAACAACATGACAAATGGTAACTCAATATGCAGGGTAAATCTCACCAATGTTTATGTTTATGAGTTTTGTAGAGCGCATAGCTGCCCAAGTGCTTCCCAGCGCTACGGAGCAGAAGAGAGTGGGTACCTGCTAATTCAAGCTGGGAATAGCCATGTCTTCAGTTTTTTCCTGAATGTATTCTCATCTGTGAGGGATCTTAGCTCTGTGGGTATGGAGGTCCAGAGTTTTGGTACTAAGTGCGAAAAAGATCTTCCTCCCCATCTGGCTCGCCTAATCCTGGAAGTTTTGGCTAGGCGATCTGAGGAGGATCTTAGGGCTCTTTCTGGTATATACGGTGTGATCAGGGTCCTGAGTAGAGTCGGTCCTTTGCCGTTCAGGGCCCTGTGCGCTATACATAGTGCTTTGAATTTGACCCTGGCCTGTATCGGCAGCCAGTGGAGTGTTTTCAGGGCCTTTTTCGCTGATTCATACCTGGGTACGCTTCTGAGTAACCTGGCTGCAGCATTTTGTGCAACCTGTAGTCTATTCAACATATATTTGGGTGACCCCAGGAAGAGCGAGTTCCCATAGTCTAGTCGTGAGACCACCAGAGACTGTATCACAGTTCTTCGGGTCTCCTCTGGTATGAGAACAAGAATTTTCCGGATCATCCGCAGAATTCCAAAGCATGTGGTGGCTAGTTTCCTGGCTTGAGTTTCCATGGTAAGGTTGTGGTCTACCCACACTCCTAGGTTCTTTATGGAGTTTTTATGCACCGGTGGACGTCCCAATTTATTTGGCCATTCCATGGTGATTTGTGCCGGAAGCTTATTGCCTAGGAACATGAGTTCTCTTTTGTCCCCATTTAATTTTAGCTTACAACTCGTCATCCAACTCGCTACCCTTTCCATGGAGGGGGACACTAGGTTGTGTTTCGAGTTGGGGTCCCCTGTTACAGATACTACCAACTGGGTGTCATCTGCGTATGAAACGATTGACAACCCAAATTCCTGGACTATCTCGGCCAGAGGTTGCATGTACAGGTTGAACAATGTGGGGCTGAGGGAGGAGCCCTGAGGCACTCCACATGTGACCTCTAAGCTGTCCGAGAAGTGTCCGCATTCTGTGGCCTGAAAGGATCTACCCTTCAGGTATGACGTTATCCATCTAAGTGCGCTGTCTTGAATCCCTGCGCTCTGTAATCTGAGAATGAGTGTTTTATGATCCACTGTGTCAAAAGCTGCACTTAGGT
Source organism: Calotriton arnoldi (assembly GCA_963921515.1). Lineage (NCBI taxonomy): Eukaryota > Metazoa > Chordata > Amphibia > Caudata > Salamandridae > Calotriton > Calotriton arnoldi. The sequence continues at coordinate 771,363 of CAWUFW010004238.1, forward strand.
CGAGCAGCAAAATCGCAGCGGCACCTCCTTGATCGAGGATTCCCTTCAGTTCTTCTGTGACTAGCAGTAGAGCAGATTCGGTGCTGTGTGCTGGTCTGAAACCCATTTGGGTCTGGTGAAGCACCTCATTCTCCTCTAAGAACTGAGACAGCGAGTGGTTGACATGTTTTTCTGCTTTCTTTCCTAAGATGGGTAGAAGAGAGATAGGGCGGAAGTTACCCAAATCTTTTGGATCTAGGTGTGGCTTTTTGAGCAATGGTCGAACAATGGCGTGTTTCCAGGATTTCATCACTTTCCCTTGCGTAAGGGATAATGTGAGTAATTTTGTGGTTGTTATAAGAATAGTGTCTCCCCCTTGCAACAAGATGTGAGGGGGTATTGGATCAATGGGTGACCCTGATTTGATGCTTTGTAAGATCTTGGTTGTGATGTCTTTATTTATCGCTGGAAATTCTTCTAATCTAGATCTTGCTATGTTCCTGATGGAGGCCTTGGTACCTTGAGGGTCTAGGCTATCTACATTCTCTGTCATGGAGTTATAGATGCCTTCAACCTTGTTTTTAAAAAAGGCTGCCAGTTCATTGCATCTCTCTTTAGACGATGTTTGTGGAGCGGCATTCAGTTCTGTTGAGGTGAGGCATTTAACCACCTTGAAAAGTTCCCTAGAGGAGTGAGTGGCTGAGTTTATTTTTCCCTGGAAGTAGCTGGCTTGAGCTATCTTGATTTCGTTGTGGTAGTGTCTAATCTCTTTCTTGTATTGTAATTTTATGGTGTTATCATAAGATTTTCGCCAGGATCGTTCGTTTTTTTTACAGTCCCTTTTTAGAGATGCAAGATGGCTGTTAAACCAGGCTGATTTTCTTTGTTTCTGGTTGGTTCCTATCCTCTCATTCATATTACATTTCTCTGTCGACTTCGTGAGCCATTCGTTCCAGACAGAGTCTGCAGTCTCTAAACCAATGCTATAAATAACCCAAAGAGTAGCATGATATCTGTCCGCAAAGCCGCTCAATGCCTTGGTAGGGACAGAACATGCTATTTAAATGCCAATACAATACAACACATAGGTCAACACTGTAGCGTCCTACCAGACCAGGTACTCGCCAACAACTATGCCACACACGGAGAGTAATTTTACACGTCCTTATTCCGCTGCGTGTAAGTCAGAACTCAACATTCTAAGTCTGCTTTCAACTCATACCTCCAACGCTTACATCACAGGCCTACGGTGGACAGTGGAAACCAAAAGAGTTCCAGCGTTCTTTATTTACAAGACACTACATTTTCCTCTTTAAATAAAAAGTTAAAACTTTTCAAAATAGATAAATAAATAAATAAATACACAAATAAATACATGAATAAACACACACATGATCATAGATAGATATGCAATTATAATTCTTCAATTAATGGTCGTGGTGCCTGAATCACACATCTTGATCGGGTCATTGGAAACCGGGAGCTGGCAGTCAAAGTGTCAGTGATCCGCACAGGTGAGGTGGAATCATCAGCAGACACAGAGTCATCAACAGTCTGTCTGGACCCAGTCTCTACATTGATATTGATGTTTGGTGAGTGATGGGCCACATGTCAAAAATGAGAGGAACCTCTCTTAAGGGACTTCCCAGGACGCTGGGCAGTCACCATGTGTTCTTTTGGGTTAGTGATAGTAAATGGTTCAGCCTCAAAAGGAGCATCAGACGTTCTTTTTTTTCTGGGTTGTCTGACAAGCACTCGATCTCCTTTTGTAAAGGTGACATATTTGACACGACATAGTTTGCTAGCATATATTTTCATCTTTTGTTTGCGACCAAAGGCCTTAGAATGAATGTCTCACTCAGTCTTGGATCTGAGGTTGGTTCATTGGGGCAGCTTGGTCGTCATGGCTCTTTCAAACATTAGAGTTGCAGGCTTTCCCCGGTTGTTGAGTGAGGGGTTGTATGGTAAGCTCGAAGAGTAGAGTTCAACACAACTTTAAGGTTGAGCTTCTCCAATGCAGCACGCTGAACAGCTTTCTTTAGAGTACTCATGAACCAAGCCATTGGCTCATCATGAGTACTCTAGGAGTGCCTTTTTGATGTTTCATATTGAGGCGAATTAGAAAGTCTTTGAATTCTCAAATATTAATGGGTGGGGCGTTGTCAGATTTTAAAATTGCAGGTACACCGCATGTTGCAAAGATGCCATCTAATGTTTGAATAAACCTTTCATGTGTAGTGGATGAAAGGTCTTCTACCAATGGAAAACGGAGGTACTCATCAGCAATGACTAGAATATGATGTCCATTCTCAAGAGGACCAAAGAAATCAACAGCAATTGTCTTCCAAGCATAATGTGTCAATTCTGACATCTTCAAAGTGTGCTGAATAACTTGAGTTGAAAGACAGTTGCATATATACAGGCCTTTAACTCTTGTTCGACCCTTTCATCGAGATAAGGAAACTGGACTCGGTCGCAGAGACTTCTCTTTGTAGCAGCTATTCCTCGATGTCCCTCATGGGTGATGTCGATCACTTGTATTCGTAGTCTCTGAAATAACAATTTTTTTACCTCGCAGGATGAGGCCTTCTTGAGTCACTAATAGTTCATATCTTACATTTTTGAACTTCAAATACTTACTGTCATTAGTGAAAGGTCTAATGTGTTGGTTTCAAGATCGGTGAACAATAATGCCTTTTAACTTCAACATGGTCACTATCTTGGTTCATGACAGTGACAATTTATTCGAAAGATATGGCATCTGGTGTGCTCAATTTTACAATAAAATTGATGTAGGCCTCCACTGTTTGGATGGAGTATCAGGACCCTGCACTGGCACTCTTGAAAAATAATCAGCAGGATTCTGATCTTTCCCTAGACAATGACGTTTTGCATAGTTGTATTCTTGTAACCTCAAACCCCAACGTTCAATTCTAGGAGGCATTTTGGCTTTGGGATTGCCAAATATCGTCAACAGTGCTTGATGATGAGTCACTACCGTGAAAGGCTCTGCATATAAGAACAAATGGAAATATTCACAAGCCAAGACCACTGCAAAACTTTCTTTTTCAGGTTGGGAGTAAGAACGTTCCATTTGTGACAGGCTTTACTGGCGTATGCCACGATATGTCTCCGGGAATTTGGCTGTCTGTTGTGCAATGCAAGGATGGCACCTAACCCGACTGCTGGTGCATATCTGTCCAATTGCGGGACATTTACCTTCATGTGGAAATCACAGCCCACACCTGTTTCCGTTTTCTATGGAGACATCACTTTGTGTCCCTTGACCTTGTACTATGGCTTACTTTTCATGCTCATGACTGACACACTTTGGTGCCTCCAGCCTCCATGTCAGTTGCTTGATGATCAGCATGCTCTTCGGCGCGAGCAGCTTTGAGGACTTGTTCTAAGCTTAGAATTTCCTTCAGCATTCATCGTTGAAAGGAATCTGACAGACATCCATCCATAACTCTGAGGTGGGCAGCTTCTTCATTGAAATTACAGTGCTTCACCGCAACATCCAGTCTCTCAACAAAATTATTGATAGAGTCACCTGGTCTTTGGCGTTCTTGACTGCATGTGTATCTCTTGTAATCTACATTTGGCACTGGATTAAATTTGATATTCAAGGCTGTTTTGATTTCATCGTATGTCACATTACCCTGTGGTATGTTTTTTTATGGTTTCTTTCATTCCTTTACCAGCCATGTTCCTCAGATACTTTATAAACTTTTTATTGTCCTTTTCATCAATTGCATCTATGAAATCTTCAACAGTCTCTATCCATGCAGTCCATCTATTGCCAATATTGCATTTGTTGACAGTATCAAATGCCGATGGCGGTTTTAAGAATGCAGCAGCCATATTCGCATTGGTGGACAGTAATGGCCTCTCAGGCACTTCTTGTGGAACTTGTTCAGGCAAAGCTTCTCTAGTGCCTTCTGACATGCCGGCTTCAGGGTCAGCCTTAATAACATTTAGGGGAGACAGCTTTTACAACGCAGTCATCACATCGCAGTTCCTTTACAAAGTGGTCGTTACAACGACCACGTTGTTAGAACGCAATGCCTTTACAACGCAAGTCATTAGATCGACTTGCTGTAGTGGGTGCTCTAACATAAGGAATAGTATAATTTACTATTCCAACACCTTCCCTACTGTTGCGCAGGCTGGAGTTGGAATAGTAAATTATACTATTCCTAAGTCCAGCGCGCCCCCTACTGCAAGTCGATCTAATGACTTGCGTTGTAAATGTATCGCGTTCTAACAACTTGGTCGTTGTAACGACCACTTTGTAAAGGAACTGCGATGTGATGACTGCGTTGTAAACGCTGTATTCACATTTAGAGCTTGGACCTCGCCCTGGCTCTCCATTGGAGCTCTCTATCTGATGGCAGTCTAGGGAGTTGTTCGGAGCCCCTATACAGCAGCTTTGGTGGTTGTCGCGCAGTTGCCAAACACAACCCTGACCCTCTTTCTGGGTCCACTTAGCAGCACATTGTAGCAAGATGATTCGTTAATGGTTTCAATAAGTAGATAAACCTTGTATTCTACTAGTCCATGAAAGCAGATAATGTTATGATATTTGGTTGAAATTGTACTTAAATGTTTCTTCACAAACACCTGGTTAATCTCTGTTTCATAGCAAATTAATTTCAGTTTCATTTGTACTGAACTATTGCTGTGCACTGCTTTTGTCTCCTTCTTTAGCATTCTTACTCTGTATAGTGTATGGCATTAATTTTTGTAATGACGCGATACCTTTTATTGGCGACCATTTTATTCAGTTCCTTGCCACCAACATGTAGACTTTCAATGTCACTTTCTTTATTTTCAAGTGTTTTACTCAGGCTGGCATTGCGCTGAGACTCCACCGGTGCCAGTGTTGATTCTGCACTTCGACTGCGGCACACGTGGCATGCATGAGCAGTTTGCTGGACCACGGCAAACACTCTGGAAGAGCGTATTCAGTATATGGTTTTCCTATCCCCTATCTCGTCATCCCTCCAACCCTTATGTCACAGGCCTACCAAAAGAGTTCCAGCGTTCTTTATTTACAAGACACTACAAACACCATTAAGAGCTGCCTCCTGGGATGTAAAAGGTGACAATTTTTTACAATGGAAACTGTAACTTATGGGTCAATGAGAAGTCAGTACCATTAGGTGGAGCATACACGAGGGAAAGGGCTGGCTCAATCACAATTGATTTTAGTTGGCGATTTTAACTGTCACTTGTGCCCACACCTGAGGGCGGCACAGGGTGATTGGTCATCCTGTTCATTAAGGAAAGGACCTCACCTGGAGCATACCCAGGTGGGAGGGGAACTGACTGGTCTTTTATATTCCTATGGGTTAACCTACACGATGGATGTGATCGTTAATAAAAAGGGTAGTCTGGTTCCTCCTACATTTAAAGGGAGAGGTTGCCATTCGTACATTGATTTTATTTTCGTCTCCCCTTTATTGAAAAGAGGTGCATTCAAGTTTAATATACAACACAGTGTGTTTAGTGATCATAACCCACTCATCTTAGTGCTTGCTGCTCAGTCCCAATTGCCAGTATTAAACAGACAGGAAGGGGGTTCGGCAATTGCTGTGACGGACCAAGGCAGAACGCTGAGATGGGCCCAAGTTGACACTGTTGCTTTTAATACTTCCCTATTTGATAGAGGTTGAAATATTGAAATGCTTAGATTTAGGAGTGGAAGGGGCTGAACTAATAGAGGCTTTTATGAATATCGCAAACTTGGTGGATAACTTGTTGAAGTCCTCATCACACGCGTATAGCGGGGGCCCTCCTAGGTGGTTTGATAGCCAATGTTCGCAGGCCCTAAGAGAGTTAAAGGTGGCACTTAAGCAGACCCCAAGGGACAGGGAGCGGGTGGCTGCTTGCCGTTCAAGTTACAAACTAGTTGTCAAAGGACGAAAGGGCCATTTACAACGTGCAGCCTGGGAGGAGCTCACGGAGGCGGCGGAGTTGAAGGACTCTGCCCGCTTTTGGAGAGTAATTAATAACCCTTGTTTCATGGACTCGAATAAGCCGGGGCTAAGCAATAATATTCTGCCATAACAATGGCAGCAGCATTTTCAGGGCTTGTATAACCATCTTCATAGTCAGAATGAGCTGCAGACCCCAACCGCATCACTAAGTATTAACCCTGTTACCTTCTCCCTGGATGAAGTAAGTTTAGGAATCGAGGGCCTGACGAGGAACAAGGCACCGGGCCAGATTGAATCCCACCAGACCTCTTTCGTTGTAACACGGAGGTCTGGGTCCCCTCTTCTAACTAGGTACTAAATGCGGCAATAAGCTCAGCTATGCCAGCATCTTGGTCTTCCGCCATTATTGTACCAATTTTCAAGAAAGGCAACAGGGATAGCCCACACTGCTATCGACCCATATCCCTGATAGATGTTTCAGCGAAGGTTCTGGGGTGGGTGATTTTAAACAGGTTGATGGAATGGGCAGAGGCTACACAAATCATTACGGATGCTCAATACAGGTTCCGCCCGGGGAAATCCACTGTAGATCAATGCCTCAACTTGCACCTCATCACCGCAAAATATACAGTAGCTAAGTCTGGGGCGTTATACTTAACCTTTATGGACCTCACTGCGGCCTTTGACCGTGTGAATCGCAGTAAATTGTGGGCAATAATGGGTGATCTCGGGGTGGACCCGGCAATAATAAATATTCATCAATCGCTGCATTCCAATACCACAGCTGCTGTTAGATATACACAGGATGGGAAGGTAACGGATCATTTCAAGTGTTCAAGTGGGGTCAGACAAGGATGCATATTAGCGCCATTTTTGTTTACCCTATATATAAACGGTCTAGACGCCACTTTGTGCGACATTAAAGCAGACCTGCCGAGAACAGGTGTAAGAGCGGCCCTGGTTCTGCTTTACGCAGATGACGCGGTGCTCCTTGCCCGTACCCCACATGGTTTGCAGCTTTTAATTGATGGTTTTGTGAAGTTTATGGAAAACCTGGATATGTCCCCTAATCTCGCAAAATCATATGTCATGGAGATGGGGAAGAAGCCAAGCAAATCTTACAATTATACCATAGGTTCATATACCCTAGGCAAAGTTCCAGCCTTTGCATATTTGGGCATGTTTTTTAATGGTCACTTGAATTTTAAACATTTATTAGAGGAAAAGTGCCTGGCCCTGAACAGGTCTACAGGCTCTATTGCAAATTTTGCACATAGGCTAGGGTGTTGGACTCCGGGTATGATCTTAAAGTTATATAACCTAATCTGTTGCGCCAAGGTTCTGTACGGAAGTGAGGTGTGGGGATTCGTCAAGACTACTAATTTGCAAAGGGAAGAGAACAAATACTTGAGGCGTTTACTGAAGGTCCCTCATAGTACCCCGGCATTTAGCGTTCATGAAGAACTGGGGGTCAAATATATTTCAGACCTGGTGGCAGTTAAGCCCCTACTATGTTGGCTGAAGATTTGGACAAACGAAGAGGCGGGTCTGACAAGGCTGGTAATTCAGGACTGTCTCTCCTTAGACCAAGCGATGAAAATCCCCTGGATAAAATATGTTAGGGATTCTTTTACCAAACTAGGGCGCGCAGATCTGTTTACCAAACCGGATACAATAAGACCTAAGGATAAGGGTGATACCAAAGTTCTGTATTCAAAGTTTGCCATGGCGCAACGTGAAGCCGCTGAACTTGTTAAACACACAGTGAGAGATCATATTCTAGTTAAAACAACTCAGGGGATAGAACCATATTTAACATTAATCTCGAGTGCACATGACAGATTTTTAATTACTCGTTTCAGATTAAATTTTATTCATCACTTATTGGCGGTACCGGCAGGTATTATTATAAACTCAGAAGAGAGAGGGCCCTGTGGCTGCGACAATAGGTCTCCACAGGATACCCTTCATTTAGTCCTTCTCTGCCCGTATTACGCCTACCCCAGAAAAATGTTTTTGAAGGGCCTGTTAAGAAAAGTTAGATTTAGGCAGGCACGTATAGCTTTGTTGTTTTTAAAATTGTCATCTGATGTTTTTACTCTTTTTTGTGTGGTCAACTTTTTAAGAGCTGCTCTAAAGCTAAGAATCACGAGGGGGGACTGAAGTCTTGAGGTATTTTTGTCATTCCCCCGCAATACCTAGTCTAAGTGGTTGAATCATGTATGTGGTAACCCTCTCACAGCCTGTTTTAGTGAAATGTATCCTTGTGAGATATTTTATGAATGACTTGTTATTTATATGCTTTTATGATTTGTTCATCAAATCGAATAAAGTTTACTAATAATAATAATAAGGTGAACTAAATAGTTAGCAGGGCTCGAGGGAGATGGGAAAATGAAGCATGCAGCTAAAATATAGTCAGCATTGAACTATGCCCAACTGGTAGTTACCAGATCAAAAGGACACAAAATCTGCCTTCTTTGGGTATCCATTCCACCTGTCATCTCTACCACCTGCTTTACATCATAGTTGTAATTGCATTTGTTTATCACTTCACACCCTTGATGAGGTGCTGAAGTGCGTTATCAGACAGGTAGCACACTAAACTGTGCTGAGGGTTTGGTTGGAAGAAGTTTGTATTTGCAATGAGGTCTATGGGAGAAGCATTTTGGTGTCATGCATGAGTGATCAGGGTGGTGCTCCTATTCGGTTTTGGGCTGCAACGTTTAAAAGTATGGTGGAGGGAAGAAGAGAAAGATGATGGAATGCAGTTTAGTATATGTAGTAGCTGCGAATTATTCTGCAAGTGCAATTTCTGGGTGAATACCGCACCATTAACTCACATCCCATACTGGATAAAGCAGTCAAATCGGAAGCTGTGAATTATCTTGTGGGCATTGGTGAGGGAGAGCGGAAAAGGTGCAATAATGGAATGATGGTTTGTATTATGTTATCCATGGTGTAAGCTATTTTTGTAATTAGTGTAATGCTTTTAAAGTGTCCACTCAGGATAGACTACATTAAAGTCATCCGAGATACCATCCATTATTGTACCACAGGATGTATCAATACTTTATAGCAGCAGTTCTTAGCCTTTTGACTTCTGTGGACACCCACTGAGGGACATGCAGTTCCTACAATGGTGGTGGTGCCTGCCGTAGGGATTATGATGTCCCTTTCCACCAGCCTTTTCATGGCGGTTTACCCACCATGAAAAGGCTGGTGGAAAGGGACATTGGGGGCCCGTAATGGGCCCCCTTCCTCCTGGCCCTAAGCTGTGGGTTTTGGGGGGCACCTATGGTGCCACCCTACATATCCCTGCACCATGTGGCAGGCACTGCATGGTGCCTGCCACGTAGTGCAGGGATATGTAAAGTGTCCCCATTTTGCATTGCGGCGTATGCTGCAGCCAGCAGCACCCGCTGCAATGAAAAACATAGGCATTGCGACAGCCATGGTGGCGGTCGCATCCTAACGCCAGCCATCCTAATCAGCCCCCTTATTAGGAAAGAAAGAGATATCCAAGGGGCATGGCAAGTTTTCTTTGTAAGGGCTAAACCTCATCAAAATAGACCTTCTAATAGCTCCCACTTCAACATTTTGTAAGCCTGTTTGCCCTGGATGAATTTGTTGATGCGTTTCGACACAGAATTGTTTGGTGGTCTCCTCAGAACATGGAACTTTAAAGGACTCTCAAATCACGGCCTATGGGGAATGCATGCCAGATCAGATAGAATCCGTGATACATTCAGGAACTCTCCAGCCTTAAGTGACTGGCCCACTAATTTACGGACGCTACGCCCAGACTATAATCCTTTGTCAGCTAAATTTGAAAGGCCTCTGCCCATTTGAACATAGCAGACAGTAACAATGAGATCCAACAGTCCCATGTCCCGAGGAGACCCCCCCCCAAACAATTTTGGGTTGAAACACATTGAAAAAGGCATCCAGGGATAACAGGCTTATAAAATCTTGATGTGGGAGCTATAAGAGGACTATTTTAATGAAGTTTGGCCCCTATGAAGAAAACTTGCCATGTACCCTTGGATATGTTTTGCTTTCCTAATTACATACAGAACATTGTATATAAACAATGACCGTACTTGCTTTGTTTAACTAAATGGAACTGTAATATACACTTGAACTGCTCAAAATCATTACAATTTCTTTCACTGACTTGTGATGGATATTGTCACAGTGTAATCACTTGTTAATGTCTAGCAGGAAAGCTAATTGGAATTTGAAGATATGTATGACATGCATATTTGGATATGTCTACTAAATTTAGTTTGTAATACTTTAAATCAATACAATGAAAATAATCGTTTATGAACCAATTAGATTTTTAAATCTTTCTTTGATACATCATTAATAAGTTGAATTATGCAAGGTAATTTTAACTTTGTGCACGTGTCCATTTTCCTATGGCACTGCATCAGCCTCTTCCAAAGTTTAACTTCCAAAGCACCTGGTTCAGACATGATTGTCTGGGCCCCTCTTGTTTATTTTGCTGTAAAGCCATTTAGCCAAAGAAAATTGAAAAAGCTGTGTGTGACAGCTGTTTGTGAACTGGTTGCCTCAGAAGTGGGGAAGATAGTGTTGAGGTAAACTTGAACTGTTTTTTCTTTCACATATTCAGGTGAGAAACAGCTCCTGCTCCAGCAGCGCTCCCTATTTTTGGTGTGGAGGTATGCTAATAGCCTTATTACTATTACTGTCAGAATACACTAACCTGAATTCCGGATCCATGGTAGTAATTAACTTCTTCACACTTCTGTGAATACACAACCAACCATACCTGATAGGAATATGTTGGCTAGTAGTTGAATCAGGGAATGGGAATGGATAAGAGAGAAACAGAGAGACTTAGGGGCCGATTCCGATCTCGGTCGGAGGCGCACCCAATAGCATTCGGTCGGGAAAAAAGCCATGCGAAAGCCTGTTTCCTGACCGATCCGTACAGCACACCGAACGAGTAAGTACGATGCGCACAACAGCAAAGAATCCGGCCGAGCCGTACTCACCCAAACCAGGTCCTGTTCCCCGACCGAGGCGAATCCGGAAACGCTGAATCGAGTCGCACGGAAGGAAAAATGCAGCTCCGTCCGGCCGAACGAGTACGATGCGCTTTCCGTACGCGCCGAACCCGTCGCTACGCACGGCACGTCAAAGCATCCGGGAGAGGCGCACATAAGCTCCGATTCGCGCCACAACACGATCCACGGCTCCGAGACGAACACGCCAGCGATGAGGACGAGGCGAAGCGACGAGGACGACGCGAAGCGGCGAGGACGACGCGAAGCAACGAGAAGGACGAACGACACGAACCAACCATGAATCCCTTCGTCCCGATCATACCAATATTCTACATTTACTACCGGAACAGGCACGGACGCGTACGGCGCAGAAGGTAAGCCAGACACCAACCACAAAACACATACAACACGTACACGACACATCACACACACACAGAGGGATGCAGAATATACTTGCAACAGCAGCACCATAGGGGCGGGATGCCCATCACCAATGCCACATATGCACACAGGGGCCTGAATGCGCACCACCACCCCTACCCAGGGGGGGGCAGGATGCCTACCACTACTACCACCCTCACCCAGGGGGGGCTGGATGCCTACCACTACTACCACCCTCACCCAGGGGGGGCTGGATGCCTACCACTACTACCACCCTCACCCAGGGGGGGCTGGATGCCTACCACTACTACCACCCTCACCCAGGGGGGGCTGGATGCCTACCACCACTACCACCCTCACCCAGGGGGGCTGGATGCCTACCACTACTACCACCCTTAGCCAGGGGGCTGGATGCCTACCACCACTACCACCCTCACCCAGGGGGGCTGGATGCCTACCACTACTACCACCCTTAGCCAGGGGGCTGGATGCCTACCACCACTACCACCCTCACCCAGGGGGGCTGGATGCCTACCACTACTACCACCCTTAGCCAGGGGGCTGGATGCCTACCACCACTACCACCCTCACCCAGGGGGGCTGGATGCCTACCACTACTACCACCCTTAGCCAGGGGGCTGGATGCCTACCACTACTACCACCCTCACCCAGGGGGGCTGGATGCCTACCACTACTACCACCCTCAGCCAGGGGGGCTGGATGCCTACCACTACTACCACCCTCACCCAGGGGGGCTGGATGCCTACCACTACTACCACCCTCAGCCAGGGGGGCTGGATGCCTACCACTACTACCACCCTCACCCAGGGGGGCTGGATGCCTACCACCACTACCACCCTCACCCAGGGGGCTGGATGCCTACCACTACTACCACGCTTAGCCAGGGGGCTGGATGCCTACCACCACTACCACCCTCACCCAGGGGGGCTGGATGCCTACCACTACTACCACCCTTAGCCAGGGGGCTGGATGCCTACCACCACTACCACCCTCACCCAGGGGGGCTGGATGCCTACCACTACTACCACCCTTAGCCAGGGGGCTGGATGCCTACCACTACTACCACCCTCACCCAGGGGGGCTGGATGCCTACCACCACCCTTAGCCCGGGGGGCTGGATGCCTACCACTACTACCACCCTCACCCAGGGGGGCTGGATGCCTACCACCACCCTTAGCCAGGGGGGCTGGATGCCTACCACTACTACCACCCTTAGCCAGGGGGGCTGGATGCCTACCACCCTTAGCCAGGGGGCTGGATGCCTACCACTACTACCACCCTTACCCAGGGGGCTGGATGCCTACCACTACTACCACCCTCACCCAGGGGGGCTGGATGCCTACCACCACCCTTAGCCAGGGGGGCTGGATGCCTACCACTACTACCACCCTTAGCCAGGGGGCTGGATGCCTACCACCACTACCACCCTCACCCAGGGGGGCTGGATGCCTACCACTACTACCACCCTCAGCCAGGGGGCTGGATGCCTACCACTACTACCACCCTCACCCAGGGGGGCTGGATGCCTACCACTACTACCACCCTCACCCAGGGGGGCTGGATGCCTACCACTACTACCACCCTCACCCAGGGGGCTGGATGCCTACCACCACTACCACCCTCACCCAGGGGGGCTGGATGCCTACCACTACTACCACCCTTAGCCAGGGGGGCTGGATGCCTACCACTACTACCACCCTTAGCCAGGGGGCTGGATGCCTACCACCACTACCACCCTCACCCAGGGGGGCTGGATGCCTACCACTACTACCACCCTTAGCCAGGGGGCTGGATGCCTACCACTACTACCACCCTCACCCAGGGGGGCTGGATGCCTACCACTACTACCACCCTTAGCCAGGGGGGCTGGATGCCTACCACTACTACCACCCTCACCCAGGGGGCTGGATGCCTACCACTACTACCACCCTCAGCCAGGGGGCTGGATGCCTACCACTACTACCACCTTCACCCAGGGGGCTGGATGCCTACCACAACCCTTAGCCAGGGGGGCTGGATGCCTACCACTACTACCACCCTTAGCCAGGGGGGCTGGATGCCTACCACTACTACCACCCTTAGCCAGGGGGGCTGGATGCCTACCACTACTACCACCCTTACCCAGGGGGCTGGATGCCTACCACTACTACCACCCTCACCCAGGGGGGCTGGATGCCTACCACCACCCTTAGCCAGGGGGGCTGGATGCCTACCACTACTACCACCCTCACCCAGGGGGCTGGATGCCTACCACCACCCTTAGCCAGGGGGGCTGGATGCCTACCACTACTACCACCCTCACCCAGGGGGGCTGGATGCCTACCACCACTACCACCCTCACCCAGGGGGCTGGATGCCTACCACTACTACCACCCTTAGCCAGGGGGGGCTGGATGCCTACCACCACTACCACCCTCACCCAGGGGGGGCTGGATGCCTACCACCACCCTTAGCCAGGGGGGGCTGGATGCCTACCAACACTACCACCCTCACCCAGGGGGGGCTGGATGCCTACCACTACTACCACCCTTAGCCAGGGGGCTGGATGCCTACCACTACTACCACCCCCACTCATAGGATGGACAATGCATGACACAACCAGCACACCACAACCTAGGGAATGCAAGAAGAAGACATCCCCCAACACCATGACAAGCGTGTGTAGACTGTGTCAAATGCCTACAACACCGAACATGACTTTGAACATACAATGTGACCCCCTAGCACATGTGCCACACATATATGTGTGTGGCACCCACAATGCAAGCAGGCCATGACCATTGTGGCAATGGGGTCCAAACCCCTATCATCACAGTGACCAAAATGTAAGTGTGGGGTCCATAGCTGAAGCACATTTTGAACATTGTGGCAATGGGGTCTAAACCCCCATCACCACAGTGACCAAAAGGTAAGTGTGGGGTCCATAGCTGAAGCACATTTTGAACATTGTGGCAATGGGGTCCAAACCCCCATCATCACAGTGACCAAAATGTAAGTGTGAGGTCCATAGCTGAAGCACATTTTGAACATTGTGGCAATGGGGTCTAAACCCCCATCACCACAGTGACCAAAATGTAAGTGTGGGGTCCATAGCTGAAGCACATTTTGAACATTGTGGCAATGGGGTCTAAACCCCCATCATCACAGTGACCAAAGGTAAGTGTGGGGTCCATAGCTGAAGCACATTTTGAACATTGTGGCAATGGGGTCCAAACCCCCATCATCACAGTGACCAAAATGTAAGTGTGGGGTCCATAGCTGAAGCACATTTTGAACATTGTGGCAATGGGGTCTAAACCCCCATCATCACAGTGACCAAAAGGTAAGTGTGGGGTCCATAGCTGAAGCACATTTTGAACATTGTGGCAATGGGGTCCAAACCCCCATCATCACAGTGACCAAAATGTAAGTGTGGAGTCCATAGCTGAAGCACACTTTGAACATTGTGGCAATGGGGTCCAAACCCCCATCATCACAGTGACCAAAATGTAAGTGTGGGGTCCATAGCTGAAGCACATTTCGAACTTTGTGGCAATGGGGTCCAAACCCCCATTATCAGAGTGACCAAAAGGTAAGTGTTGACAAAGAAAGAGGTGCAACTGCCAAACTGCATGGATGATTCCTGGTCACAGAACAACAAACACATCAGTGGAAAAGTAGTGTATGTGTCCCATTGCAACATAAATTGGGGGAGCCAAATACTGCAGTGCAAATAAGACATACCTTTAGCCATGTGCAGACAAACAACACCCATGGGGGCTGACACCGTCAACAATCATCAATGACACAATGACAGAAGTGACCATCAGAATGCAGACCCACATATTTGCACCAATGGGCACACAAATGCAGATACCCTGTGGAGACTGCAGATGTGAGGTGAACAGATACCATACCATGGCAGCAATGGGACACACAAACCATGATCATTGTGCTGACCGATGACCTAGGAGTCCCAGGGACAGCAGGGGAAACCCACCAAACTACATACAGCCAATGGCACACCCAAGATATGCCAATGCAGTGGTGCAGATGCACAAACACAAACAGGCAGACCCACACTGCACATCATACACAACAGGTGAGGGGGTGCCAGTGTCCCCAGGCAACCACACAACACATGAGGAGACCTGAATACCAATCATACAGATGTGCATACAGTGCCACACAAAGGTAACTCATGGATCCAAATCCCCTATGTGGGCAAGCAGGCATTGTCAGATGAGAGGGAGCACAAATCACACATGTCACACAGGCACGTAGGGACAGCAACTGACACAGCAAGACACAGACACACCACAGCACCACCCCCAGGGCCCCCACAATGTGGTGACCCTGGGCTGCATTACAATCCCACTGTGATGACAAAGCTAAATGTGGTTCACACTGTGAACCACAGTCATGTGTCCTGAGCAACTAACTACCATCACACCTACACAAGCACAAATCAAACAGCATGGCCAGTAAGCCAAGGCCAACATGGAGGCAGGGGCCTAGCCGGGCAACAACTCTCATCTGCACACACGCAACACCACACCCCTCGACCTCCAACAATGTGCAGCAGTGAAGCACACATGCACTGGTGACATTGCACATGCACCCATGACTATTCCAGGGTGGTGGGTGGGAACCAAGGTGCAGAAACACATCACACATGGCCACTCAACAAGACTCCTGAATGTCTGACACTCTGCACACTATGCTGTACATGGACATGACGGCAATACCACACCAACCAATGGGATCCCAGCCACAGTCCCACACCAATGAAGAAGCCAAGGTCACCCACAAAGAACACACATAGACAACAACCAACATTGCAGCCCGGACCCTGAGGAGTGCCAGCAGTCACACACACAACGTGTCACAATCACTGAAAGATAACACAAACTGAAAATCACATGACAGGGGCAAACAACAAGTGCCAAGGGGAAACCTGACTGTGACCCATCTGCGTCTGCACACAAACTCAGCCCTGACAGCAAACACACCTATGGGTGACACCCTGATGACCAGTAATGTGCCATGCACCCACATCACAGAGAACCCAGGGGCGAAGACTTTGGGGGAACATAGGTCAACTCAGCTAGCATCACAAACAGGTACAACACTAGGGATCACAGCATGCACAGCTAAATGGAAGTGAACACACAGACATGCACATACAACACACACCTTGGGCGCAGGCAATGTCACAGGAGTACACACTGCCATGAGGGGACTCCACTCCTGTGTGAGGAAAGCTGTGCCATATGTTGCCTCAGTAGGGCCCCATCATGTCAGCTGAGCACTTGGTCACACAATCAACAATTAGCACCAAATGAGGGCTCCCGTAACATCAGCCTGGTCATGGAAGTGCCAACGGAATCATCAGCACAGATCCAACACACTTGTATAGCAATGTTGCACTGACAACACAGATGAGTCCTTCCCCATTGATGCCCAAACCTGCATGTCCACTGGAGATGGCCACACGGTCAGGGAAGTAGACGAGATTGAACAATGGCAGGCACAACAGATGTGCAGGGGTGGAAGCCACAGATGTGAAATAGGCAATCTAAGTAGGAAATCCCATTGCCAAATACTGAACACATGACACCCTCAGATGCTGCTATGGATGACATGGATACACCACAGGATAGGACACATTCCCCCTGGACCACATGGGTTCCTGCACAGTAACACTTCATTATCATGAGACCAAATATCACCATCACTGCAGCAAGGGCATGGTTAGCATCATCAACATCATGTACATCAGAAGCAAAAGCACTAGAGAACAGAAAGTTGCTTTATTCAGCATTTGTGGCATTAAAAGTAGAAGTCCAGTAGAAAATAAACAAAGGCCAATGGCCAGTCCATCAACAAAGTCACAAGTGGGTGACAGTGGCAGATGCCACCCTACACATGCCTGCACAAAACCAGGGACAATCCACTAGGAGGGGCAACCGGGGGGTAGGCCAGGCACCGCAGGGACAGGATCAGGGCTCACCAGGAGGAAGCAGGGAAGGGGTGGTGGGTGCTGGAGAGCCACTGACAACTGCAGTGGAGGTGTCTGACATGGTGTGTGCCGGCACAACTGGGGGGCATGGCTCAGATGTTGTGGGTGCCGGCACGACTGCAGTGGACCCTGCAGATGGAGTGGACAGGTCCGCCACTGCAGTGCCCAAGTCAGACAGGGTGGTAGTGGACTCCACTGCAGTGCCTACCACCAGGGGAGGAGAATGGGGAACAGGCAAGGTGGGCTGGACAGAGGGGGAGGACACCCTCACCACATCAGTGGCACAGACAAGCGCAGCGGGGGTGTGGTGCCGGGAGAGCAAGTGGCAGGGGGAGAAGGCCGGATCCTCTTGGGGATGGTATATCTGTGGGTGGGGGAACCTGGGTCAGGGTGTGGTGGGGGCACCTGTGGAGTGGGGGCCTGAGGGATGGAGGAAGGAGACCTGGTGCTTGAGCTGCAGGGCGGCGGCGGGGTCTTGCTCTTACCACTCCGGGGGGACTTGCGGGTGGGGGCCTCAGTCTGTCTGCGCCTGGGGGAGGGTGTCCGGGGGCGAGGGGCACTCTGCTCCATGTGGGGGGGCTTCCTCTTCCCCCTGGATGCTGGAGCAGCTGGATCGGAGGGGAAGAGGCCGAGGTCACTGAGGAAGAGGCGCTGGGTCTTTGGGGTTGCAGGTGAGGCAAGGGAGGGTGCTTTGGAGGGAGAGGCAACTGAGGACTGCGCAGTGCCCGTGGATGCGTGTGTGTGTACCAGGGCCCCATCCCCTGTGAGTCTGGTTTCAGTCCCCTGACTGTGCGTGCGTGTGCGTTTTGTTTGTGGCGTGTGTGTCTGTGTGCTGGACGTGTGTGTGCTGGTGTGTGCCTGTGCCGGTGTGTGTGTGCTTGGGACGGGTAAGGTGCTGGGGAGTGTGGATGGAGCAGAGGCAGGAGGGGTGAGGGACTGTCTGAGGAGGGACACTGCTGCCGTCAGGGAGGAGTCCATGGACCTATTGCCCCTCTGTAGGTCAGACATGCCCGATGAGATGCCCTCCATGAACGACACCAGCTGAGTCAACAGAGCGGTGTGCGCATGAAGGACACTCAGCATGGCTGTCTGCCCTACATGGAGCTGGCGAAGGAGGTACACAGACTCCTCACTCAGGGCAGCAGGGGACACAGGGGCAGGGGGTGCGGTGCCTGGCCCAAAGGAGACACGCTCCCGAACATGGGAGCCTCCACGGACCTGGGGAATGGGAGCCGATGGGAGGGCGGTGGTGGTGCTGGTGGTGGCGGGGACAGCAACACTAGCTGGGGTGTGGTGGCTGCTGACACCCGCCTCCATAAGGAGTCATCCTCCGAGTTGCTCTGGTCCTCAGCTGAGGTGGATGGTGCTGAGGACTCCTCGGTGTGGCTCCCCTCGCCCTCCGTGCCACTGGGTCCCTCCGACCACTCCTCGGCTGCTGACCCAGTCTGGCTCTCTGGCTCCTCCTGGTCCGTGGAGCTGTCCCCTTCCGTGGCCGTGGATGTATCTGCAAACAATGGGGAAACAGACAGACATCAGTCACCTGCACCAAACGCACACACCACTGTGAGCACAGCACATTACAGAGCAAGCCCTGGCATCATTAGTTGAACATTGCTAAAAGTGCCCTAACTGAACAGGAGAAGCCAATTGTCAGTCTGATGCCAAGCATGGCACTCACATCCCACATGGCCTTGCACCCATCTGTCTGGTGTCTGTTGGATTGCAACACCCCAGTGTGGACACATGCACCAAGTACACAGTAGTCGGACAGTGCAGAGGACACGGTGTGGCATGTGGACATGCACACATCACAGCTCTTGCCACTGAGTCAGTACAGGTTTCCGGATGAAAGGGATGCCCAGAGTCAAATAGGAAATGCATGTGATGAATACCAGCGACAGACACCATGATGCACCCATGTCCTGATAGCCATCACCACAATGGTGTGCATGTAGCACATGTCACTCCCCTGCAGGACCACCAATAAGTTGACACATGCCATGGCAGAGGCATGACTGCTAAGTCATACATCACTGTCTCAGTGATGTATGACTTAGCAGCCAGACAACAACACTATGCACTGTGTCACAATAGTAGGTCATGGGGAATGCAAGTCCTGGAGCTGCACAAGTGCACATGTACATCCCCCACACAACACATCATCTTAACCCTCATCTGTCCAGGTCATACCTATTGGACATATGGGAGACCTGTGACACTACCCTCTGAACCTGAGCCCCTCACAATCTGCTGTGAATGGGGAACAGCTGCCTGAACTTCACATTCGCATACCCCAGTCTGCACGGGCAGCTGATCAAACACCTATGTGACACACAAGTATCGTCTCCTATGGTCACATCTCCAGGGGCATGCTGAGCCCCTACCAAGAAACACCCCAGCAGTCCTGGCAAGTAATCCACAGCACACTGACACAGAGGCAGACACCTGAGGGGTCAAATCACTGCGCACAATGTGTCAGCTGATACACGGGAGTGGGAGTACAGAGTGCATTGCATGGCCTGGAGTAGGCATGACTGTCCTGCTCCACATGAATGAGGGATGAGCCCTGGACAGTGGATAGCTGGCTATGTATGTGTGACACACGTAATATGCACACTCCTGGGGCCCAAACATTGTTCCCACCCGCTGCATGGGCGTGTGCCACATACCCCAGGCACATGTGGTGGCTCAGCTCAGCAAGTGGACCGCATACCAAAGCAACACGCAGATTACATGTCCGAACACAGGCGTTGTGTGAACAATGGACCCACCCATGATGCCCACAACAGAGTTAGGGAAACAGATGCTGTCCCCCACCTTTAGTGAAGCAAACTGCAAGGACACAGTCCCAAGTGACACAATTCCCTGAATGTAAGGGCCACACCTGGGTATCAGATGAGCAGTGGGCAGTGCACAATAGAGGGACATGGCTCCTGGACAACATGACTGCTGCACTGTGGCAGTTGAACCAGGCCAGAGGAGGGCACAACGCATGTAATACAGAGTTCACAGTGCAGTCTTTGACTCACCCCCTCCTTGCTGCTGTCTGGCCTTCAGCTGCCCATCCAGGTCTGGAAACACCACCGCCAGGATCTGGAGCATGTGGGGGGTCAGGGTCCGTGTTCCGCCCCTCCTGCGAGGAGGCGACAGCTTCAGCTGGACCCGTGCAATTCTCCGGGTCCAGCCCCGAAGGTCCTGCCACCTCTTCTGGCAGTTGCGGATCCGGCGCTTGTAGACCCCCACGGACCGGACGGCCCGGACGATGTCCTTCCAGATCTCCTGCTTCCGATGGGCATAACCTGTCAGGATGACAAAGTGAAAAGGCCATTACTACACATGCAACATATCCGTGCATGACACAGTTGTATATACATGTCTCAATCACAGGGGCACATGATGTACACAGGCAGTGCAAAGCTGCCCATGGACAGTTTGCCAGACGTCACTACATGGTATCATTGCATGGGAAGTAAAACCTTGTTCAAATGCACTGTCACTGCGCCATACCTGTCCAGTGCATGTCACTACACACTATGGGGGGTGACAACTACTCAGTGAGCCTGCTAGCCAGTGGCGTGCAGACTTTCAGCCTTGCTAGTCAGACAATATGCACATTCAGAAAGGCAGTGCACAGAACACTCACCTGCTCCCCTGGTGTCCCATACAGCTTGCTGTACTGTGGAAGTAGGCTGTCCAGCAGGGCCTGGTTCTCCTCAAGGCTGAAGGCTGGGGCTCTCTCCACAGTACGTGCCATTGCAGGGTCCAGAGGGGCAGAGACAGCAGCAGTGCAGTGGCAGATGTCGTCCTGGAGCATGTAGTGCAGGCAAGTGAGCTCTCAGGGGAACAGCCAGCAATATATATGTGCTGGAGAGGCAGATACTGTCCCTTGTGTCCAAAGTGATAGGTCCAAGTCGTTTGCATCTTCTGAATCTGGCCAATCTATGGAATAGCAGCACCAAAACACGCCCACAGCATCCTTCAAATCTTCAACTTCATGACATACATGATTTTGCAACATTGTTGTGGGTGACCAACTGATTTTCCAGCAACCGACTCGTTCGAAATTCGAAAACGCGTCCGTTGCCAGGCAAGACCATTGTCAATGGGTGCGCACCGATCGGTCCATTGCGGTACAACGCGTACAGGGGTACAACGCGTACCCGCACACATTGAATGCAATGGGCCGGCCGGGTGCACCGATCGGTCCATTGCGGTACAACGCGTACAGGGGTACAATGCGTACCCGCACACATTGAATGCAATGGGCCGGCCGGGGGCACCGATCGGTCCATTGCGGTACAACGCGTACAGGGGTACAACGCGTACCCGCACACATTGAATGCAATGGGCCGGCCGGGGGCACCGATCGGTCCATTGCAGTTCAACGCGCGTACAGGGGTACAACGCGTACCCGCACACATTGAATGCAATGGGCCGGCCGGGGGCACCGATCGGTCCATTGCAGTACTAACGCGTACAGGGGTACAACGCTGTACCCGCACACATTGAATGCAATGGGCCGGCCGGGGCACCGATCGGTCCATTGCGGTACAACGCGTTCAGGGGTACAACGCGTACCCGCACACATTGAATGCAATGGGCCGGCCGGGGCACCGATCGGTCCATTGCAGTACAACGCGTACAGGGTACAACGCGTACCCGCACACATTGAATGCAATGGGCCGGCCGGGGCACCGATCGGTCCATTGCAGTTCAACGCGTACAGGGGTACAACGCGTACTCGCGCACATTGAATGCAATGGGCCGGCCGGGGCACCGATCGGTCCATTGCAGTACAACGCTGCACAGGGGTACAACGCGTACCCGCACACATTGAATGCAATGGGTCGGCCGGGGCACTGATCGGTCCATTGCAGTACAACGCATACAGGGGTACAACGCGTACAGGGGTACAACGCGTGCACCGCACACATTGAATGCAATGGGCCGGCCGGGGGCACTGATCGGTCCATTGCAGTACAACGCATACAGGGGTACAACGCGTACCCGCACACATTGAATGCAATGGGCCGGCCGGGGCACCGATCGGTCCATTGCAGTACAACGCTGTATAGGGTACAACGCGTACCCGACACATTGAATGCAATGGGCCGGCCGGGGGCACCGATCGGTCCATTGCGGTACAACGCGTACAGGGGTATAACGCTGTACCCGCATCACTGAATGCAATGGGCCGGCCAGGGGCACCGATCGGTCCATTGCAGTACAACGCGTACAGGGGTATAACGCGTGCACCGCACACATTGAATGCAATGGGCCGGCCGGGGCACCGACCGGTCCATTTGCAGTACAACGCGTACAGGGGTACAACGCGTACAGGGGTACAACGCGTACCCGCACACATTGAATGCAATGGGCCGGCCGGGGCACCGACCGGTCCATTGCAGTACAACGCGTACAGGGGTACTACGCGTACAGGGGTACAACGCGTACCCGCACACATTGAATGCAATGGGCCGGCCGGGGGCACCGATCGGTCCATTGCAGTACAACGCGTACAGGGGTACAACGCGTACCCGCACACATTGAATGCAATGGGCCGGCCGGGGCACCGATCGGTCCATTGCGGTACTACGCGTACAGGGGTACAACGCGTACCCACACACATTGAATGCAATGGGCCGGCCAGGGCACCGATCGGTCCATTGCAGTACAACGCGTACAGGGGTACAACGCGTACCGCACACATTGAATGCAATGGGCCGGCCGGGGCACCGACCGGTCCATTGCAGTACAACGCGTACAGGGGTACAACGCGTACAGGGGTACAACGCGTACCCGCACACATTGAATGCAATGGGCCGGCCGGGGAACTGATCGGTCCATTGCAGTACAACGCGTACAGGGGTACAACGCGTACCCGCACATTGAATGCAATGGGCCGGCCGGGGCACCGATCGGTCCATTGCAGTACAACTGCGTACAGGGGTACAACGCGTACCCGCGACACATTGAATGCAATGGGCCGGCCGGGGGCACCGATCAGTCCATTGCGGTACAACGGCGTACAGGGGTACAACGCGTACCCGCCACATTGAATGCAATGGGCCGGCCAGGGGCACCGATCGGTCCATTGCAGTACAACGCGTACAGGGGACAACGCGTACCCGCACACATTGAATGCAATGGGCCGGCCGGGGGCACCGACCGGTCCATTGCAGTACAACGCGTACAGGGGTACAACGCGTACAGGGGTACAACGCGTACCCGCACACATTGAATGCAATGGGCCGGCCGGGGGCACCGACCGGTCCATTGCACTACAACGCGTACAGGTGTACTACGCGTACAGGGGTACAACGCGTACCCGCACACATTGAATGCAATGGGCCGGCCGGGGGCACCGATCGGTCCATTGCTGTTCAACGCATCACTGTACATGTGACTGGCATATGTCAGCATGCCTGTCTCAGATGGACATATGCCAGCCACAGATAGCTCCCAGGGAGTGAGGGGCACACCTACATCACGACAGCCTGTCCAAACTTTATCATAAGGCATGTAAGGCTGCATTTCCTATTGTGTGTATGTTGGTGTACATGTTGTCCTGTGGGTGTCACCTGTGGGCAGCCACCCCCAGGCTGTGCACGTGTTAATGGGGACAGGATCCTGGGTGTTACGTGTACATGACCACTGTGATGTGCAACTGTTCATATCTGTGCATGTGCCATGGTCACATTTCACGGTGGTGTATGTGTATGTCATGTCACATACCCCGTGAGTCCCATGTGGGACGGTATGTTTGAGCCAGGGTGTCCCAGTGGCACAATAGTGATGGTCCTCCACAGTCTTTGTGCATGTAGTGTTTACAATGTCTCTGATTTCATGTGCACAATGGGAGACAGTCTCCACATCCAGGTTGTGTGTGCATGGACTTTGATGTTGTGCGTGTGTGTGTCACAGACGTCCATGTCTGTCCTGCCGTGGCAAGTGGGACCACTACCTGTGGGGGTCATGGTTGTTTTGCTGTGGTGTATACATGATACTCCATGTAATGCCAGTGTCCATGTGGCAATACAGGGTCCCTGGGAATGTACCTGTCGTTGAGCTGTGGTGCCTGGGGCACATCTGTCCTCACATGTCACTGTGGGGGGTGATTGTGACACGGCAGCAGGAGATGGGAACTGTGACACGGCCTCATGATATCCAATGGGCCAACCTGGGACTAATTGATGCCACCTGTTGGACCGTGTTGACAGATGTTGGCCATGTATGTACCATACATGTCCTTACGGAACTGCACACTTCATGTAGTTGTGCCTCATAATGATGTATGTTGGGATATTGAGTGTGTTCAATGCCGCATATGTGGGGTGACTGACAATCTTGCTTACTTCTCCTCTGCACTGCAGGGCTCCTGCTGTCCATCGACCATTCCCAGACCTGGCAACGATGGTGGAATGGGACAGCATCCGACGGTACCGCTTCACCAGGCAGCTGATTGAGGATTTGGCAGTGCAGTTGTCCCCACATTTGCAGCCTGGCCGGCCGTATCCTACAGCGCTGACCCCCAAGGTGAAGGTGATGGCAGCCCTACACTTCTTTGCCACCGGTACCTTCCAACATACTGTGGCGACTGCTGGTGGTATGTCACAGACCATGTTGAGCCGTGTGCTCCGCGATGTTTTGGCGGCAATGTTGCTATTCCTGAACAGGTACATCTATTTTCCTAGACTGCGACGACTCGCTGACGTGAAGAGTGACTTTTATGCCCTGGGGAGGATGCCGCATGTCATTGGCTCCATTGATGGGACACATGTGGCTTTGGTACCACCACAGGCCCAGGAGCAGGCCTACAGGAACCGCAAGCACTACCACTCGGTCAATGCACTGGTGGTGTGTCTTGCAGACATGACCATCACACACGTGTGTGCCCGTTTCCCTGGTTCAGCACACGATGCCTTTGTGATGAGGAGTAGTCGCATCCCCAGGATGATGGCACAGATGCAGAACCAGCGTGCCTGGCTTGTCGGTGTGTACTGACTTTGTGCCATTGTGTGTGATCTGATCTGTAGTATTCCGCCCACTTTTCCAAGTCAGCTAATGTGCACTTGTCTGTCCGTAGGTGACTCGAGATACCCCAACATGCCGTGGTTGCTGACACCCCTCAGGAACCCTGTGACACCAGCCCAGATGCGCTACAATGAGGCACATGGTCGGACCAGGAGAATGATTGAGCGGACATTTGGTCTCCTGAAGAGCCGCTTCCGCTGCCTGGACAAGCCCGGAGGGTCCCTCCCATATGCCCCTGCGAAAGTGTGCAAGATTATCATCGTCTGCTGCATGCTCCACAACCTGGCAGTGCTGAAGGAGTTGCCTCTCATCCAGGATGACAATGACCAACATCCGCCACCTGTGGAGGATCCTGGCCTGGACCACGATGCCAGTGACGATGATGATGATGATGATGATGAGGGTGATGTCCGCACACAGCTCATCACCAACTTCTTTAGCTGAATGTGAGTATCCTGAGGTGTCATGTCAATGATGTGAGTTGGCATGATATGTGTAGGTGGTGCTCTGGTGCTGTTGGAGTGTGTCCATGGGCTACTTGACTGGATGTGTGTTGCGATGTGTGCTTACAGGTGGGCTGTACTCCCCAACAGTGTTGACATGCTAACTTGGTTCTGGGTGGGTATCTTGTAACATGTATTGTGCATGAGTTTTGCTGTTCTGTCCTGTACTCCATTGCTTTTGACTGTGTGTCATTTCTGTCCTTCACAGGGTACTTTCAGATTCGTTTGGTCAACTGTGTCCACCGACGACATGATTGCACTTCCAGGGTGGTAGCTGTTGTGTCCCTACAGGTGATGTGCGCCACACCCATGGACTTCCTTCCGTCTACAGTTGTTGACTGTGTGCCCGCTGCCAGGTGGGATTTCCTTGCATCTGTAGTGGTTACGACATGTTGCAACTGTGTAATAAACCTGTGCTTCACTTTGTGATGTGCGTTGTCTGTGGTCACACATTTGACTGCCATTTGCTTACTGCACCTGTGGGCTACTTGACTACAACTGGGAATGGGTGTGGTGTCTGTGCATTGCACCGTCTTCCCTGGCAACATCAGTGTAGGCAATGAGTCAGATGGCCTAGGTGTGTATGTGTTGTGTAGCCCTGGTGGTGTGTCTCCATCATATGTGTCACGTTACCTTTACTCACATGCCTGTGTTGTCCTTGCTGTTGCAGTTTGCATACACAGTGTAATTTTGCAGTTCATCATCCCCATAACAGCACCCACGTTGGAATCACAACAGAGGCAAGTATGGTGTATTAGTGTGTTTATTGTGATACATTTGTGTGAATAGTGCATAGGATGGGTAGTGCTGTACATAAATCTTGCAATCCGAAGTTCCTAGGTGAATTGAAAGTCCTGGTAGACAGAATCCCCAGTATCGGGGCCACAGTTGTCTGACACATTGGTCCAACTTGTACTCCCCATGCAATGTGTGGGAGTAGTGTTGCCGTCAACAGGGTGAACAGTCTGTGCACAAAGGTGAACATCCAGAACAGGTTCAGGCTTCCTGGGAGTTGCGCTTGGCCATCGGCCTCTCACTTGCCCCTCCTCGGACGACCCCTCTTCTTGGGGGGGGCCCTCAAGTACAGGCTGCTGCGGTGCAGGGGACTCTCCGCCAGAGTCATCCTCCCTCCCTGTGGCAGTTGCAGTTTGTTCGGCACCAGATGTTGTTGGCACACAGGGAGGTGTGGACTGGTTGCTGTTCATCTGGCGGAGGCATTGTAAAATGTCCCTGTGCACCGCCGTCATCTCATGCAGTGCATCCCACTTGGACTCCACGCGGGACATGTGTGAGTCCACGCGGGACATGTGTGACTCCACGTGGACATGATGGGCAGCCTGCTGCTGTTTCATGTCTCTGAGGAGCCCCACTACCTGGCTGAGGTCTCCGGTGCTGGACTGGTACGCATCAGCTATGCGTACCAGTTGTGGGTCATCATGCACACCAGCAACCTCTGCAAGCAGCGACCTCTGTCTCCCACCCCTCCCACCACCCCTGCTGACATGTGCAGTGCGTGCAGTGGCACGCACAGATGACCCTGGTCCACCTTGGGGGTTGGTGGTGGTGGTGGTGTCCATGGCCCCAGGTTGGTCCAGGGTCCCTGTGCTGGTGTTGCTCCTTGTTCTGTCCATGTCGGCAGGGATAGTATTTGTGGTGACAGTCGTTGGAGGGGTGGGTGCAGGGGGTGCAGCTGGTGGTCCTGCTGGTGCTGCAGCTGGTGGTCCTGCTGGTGCTGCATGTAGACTTGCACCGGATGTGCCAGGTTGGTCTTCATCGTCCGAGGAGGACAGAGGCTGTACGACGCCAGTGAGCTCCGCATCCTCTTGAGCCTGGGACTGGGACTCCTCAGCGTCTGCTGCTGTGTCCCCATCATCACCTGTTTTTGGGAGACACACACAATGTATGTTATGTTTCTGCAGGCATCAATGGTTGACACACATGACAGTTGTGACTGTGCCTCTGGGTGCGGGCCTGTACATTGCATTGTCCTAAGTCGTCACAGTCAGAGGTTGATATTGGTGTGGCACATTGTCCTGCATTATTTGGGCATTTCTATGTATTTTTTGGGGTGTGAACATGGTCTGCATTGGTTGTGTTTGGTTGACAGCCGGCCCTCCTTCCCACCCACCCAGCCAGTCAGTTATCCCACCATGGAACGTGCTTGCATTGCAGGGAGTGGAAGTTGTCTCTCAGGATGTCAGTCAGTGGTGTCCTGCTGTTTGTTGGTGCACAGTTGCCAGCAGGGCCTTGTGCTCCCCACAGCAGTAGCCAGTGTCAGCCATCTTGTGAGTCCTTCTCCACTCCCTGTGATGTGAGCATGGTTCAGGGTGGTGTTGATGGGACAGTTGTGGGGGTGAGCTATGTCTGTGACTACGACTCCCATCATGCTATTGCCTCCACCCCACTTCCCAGCATTCCCATACTTACTTGCTTTTGTGGCGAGTTCAGTGTGTGTGGGTGTGAGAGCAATGGCAAGATGGCTGACAGTGGTGTCCTGCTGTTGGTTGGTGTGCAGTACCCAGCATGCCCTTGTGCTCCCCACGACACAGCAACAGTGTCAGACATCTTTGATGGGCCTTTCCACTCTCTGTGGGATGTGCATGCGTGAGTGTGAGCTTGCTGGGCCATGTGGTGGGGGATGTAGAGCTGTGACTACGACTCCCATCATGCTATTGCCTCCACCCCCTTCCCAGCATGCCCATGCTTCCTTCCTTTTGACTCTGCTTCCCTGTGGGGTGGGCTCGCTGTGCTGACAGGATGGCTGGGAGTGTTGTCCTGGCAGTTGTTTGGCTAAAAGTCCCAAGAGTGGCCCTGTGCTTCACACAACATAACCCAGGGTGGTGGTTCTTTGTGGGATCTTGTGTTAGGATGGGGGGCATTGCATTCTACCAGGTGGGTTCTGTGGAGTTTGTGTTGGGGGTGTGTGTGAGGGGAGGTGCTTGTGACTATGGTCAGTGCTGCAAGTCCTCCTTCCCACCCAGCCAGCCAGATATCCCACCATGGAACGTGCTTGCATTGCAGGGAGTGGAAGTTGTCTCTCAGGATGTCAGTCAGTGGTGTCCTGCTGTTTGTTGGTGCACAGTTGCCAGCAGGGCCTTGTGCTCCCCACAGCAGTTGCCAGTGTCAGCCATCTTGTGAGTCCTTCTCCACTCCCTGTGATGTGCGCATGGTTCATGGTGGTGTTGATGGGACAGTTGTGGGGGGCAATATGTGTGACTGCGACTCCCATGATGCTATTGGCTACACTGACTTGGCCAGCATACACAGAATTCCTTCCTTTGAGTGGTCTTCACTGTGTGTTGGTGTTGTTGTGGTGGCTACATGTCTGGATGTGTTTGTTAGTTCTATTTGTGCCACTGCCTAGCTGTAGTTGTAGTTGTGTTTGTACATGTGATGGCACAGTTGGATGTGACTTTTTTGATGGCATGTGTTGTGTTTATCTGACTGACATACACATTTTGGGATGATTCTGTTCTGGTTGCTGTGTAATTGCTATGAGTGCATGGTTTGACTCTCCCTTGACAGTGATGTGTGTGTGTTTGTGGCAGTATATTGTGTACATTTGTTGTGTACTCACCAGGCTCTGGGATGTCCTCTAGTCCATATACGCTCACTGGCGGAAGGATGGCCCGCACCTTCTCCTCCCAGGGCCTGAGGTATATTGGCTTGGCAGGAGGGCCACTGCCGGTGTATTGGCTGTTGATGTAGTCTTTTTGAGCAGGTCCCATACCCTCCTGCGCACGTCATACCACCTGTTCTGGATGTCGCTCTTTGTGCGCCGACACGGTGATTGTGCGTTCACCCTGTTGATGATCCTCTCCCACATCTTGGTTTTCTGGGAGATGGGGGTCTGTTGGACCAGTGTGCCAAACAGCTGTGGCTCTACCCTGAGGATCTCGTCTACCATGACTTCCAATTCACAATCTAGGAACTTGGGATTCTTCTTGGGGGCATGGTGATGGGTGGTGATGGTGAGTGATGTGTGTGTTGGTGTGCAGGTGAGGGTGTGTGAGTGTGTGTTTTGCTGGGTGTATGTGAGGTGGGTATTTGTTGGTGTGCTGATGGTGTGTGGCTTGTGTGAGGGATGAGCTGTGGGTGTGTGGTTGCTTTCTCTTGGGTGCTGGCAGTGGAATGGCATTTGCAAAGGCTCATGGTTGTGATTTGTGTCCTTTATATGGGTGGAGTTGTGGGTGTGTCTTTGTTCTCTGTCCCCACCCCCCAGTATTTATTGGCTTCGTAATTGCTTGTTTGGCCTTTTTTTGTGTGATTTTTCCTGTGTACTGTCTGTGTATGTTGGAAACGTTCTTGTGACTGAGTCGGACCCTGCATTTGTCTCGTACGGTCTTCTCCGTTTCGTTCACGCTGTGTATGTGCAGTTTTCTATGCTGCGTACGCGTCGGTCACGGTGTTTTGTGTTGCTTCGGCTCGGTTTTGTATGCGTGTCGGTCGTACGACTTGGCTTCCGTCCGACTCGCTCGTGGTTTTCGCGCCTTGCATCGTACTTTGCGGTTTGGAGTTCGCGTGTACGTTTCGGTCGAATTTGTTCCGGGTGCGTGTCGGTCGGTTGGATTTGCGTGTTTTTCCGACCGGATTGCTGTTTTCCGTGCGGCTCGGTCGGTCGACTTGGGTTCAGTACGTGTCGGTCGGATTTTGCACGCCTTGCATCGTACTTGGCGTGTCGGGCGCCACAGGTACGTGTCGGTCGGTATAATTTCCGGATCCGAGTCGGTCGGTGCTTTTTCCGGCCCGAATCGGAATCGACCCCTTGGTTTCAACACTCTTACTCATCACTCTGCTAGGCAATGACACCTACTGTGTCACAGCAAACAGTTAAAGGAAACATTAGTACCTTCAGTACCTTATTTAACTGCTGCAACATCTAATACTTTCTATAACAAATTATATATATATATTCATAATATCTCTGCAGCTCAGATCCCATGTGTTCTAGTCTAACTCCGACTTTCCTGGAACTGATGAATAACATCTATGTAATCAAGGACACACAAGTTTTGGAATTATCTCACTCCCTTCTGTGATAAAGGCAAGTTAGGGCCTGATTACGACTTTGGTGCAGTTGTGCCGGCTCTCTGCCGGCACGGCTGTCCCAAAGCCGCGAAAGGACCGCCGACCTGATTACAAGTTCAACTCGTGCAGGTGGACAGCCCTTTTGCCTTTCCCATGGCGGTGCCAGAAAAAAAGGCACCACAATGGGAACAGCAAAAATGTTCCAGCATGGCATGGCGGTGACGTCCATGCCATGCTGGAACTGGGGGTGCAAGCAGATGGGGGGGAATGCATCCCCATGGCGGGGGTCATGCGGGCCCTATAAGGCTCCCTTTGTTCCTCCACCAGCAGCCTTTTCATGGTGGGAGCCCGCCATGAAATGGCTGGCGGTGGAGAAACTCATAATATGCTCAGCGGGACTACGCCAGTGCCGCTAAGCATGTTACATTGGGCCTCTGCCGCGCCAGAGCAAGGGAACGGCGATGCCCTGTCGCAGGCGGTGGTCCACCGCCGGAACGACTTTGAAAGTTGTAATCCGGAAGATGGTGGACTGCCACTGCTGCGCCACCGTGCGTGCGGCGGTCAGAGGTATATCTGAGTTCACTGGTTCAAACATATATTCAAGGTTTTCTTCTTCAACTATAACATAACAAATATTTAACAAAGTTATATAGTTCACTTTAATACAAAATAATTGCTTCCCTCATTTCATATCTCTACATTAGTTCAATCGTCACGAGAAAAGTTTTAAACGTCTCTTAAAAAGGAATCACTGACAAAATATCGAAGGTCAGAATATCGACCTACAGAAATATTGACGCAAGAATATCGAAGTCAAGAATATCGACATCCTATCTACATTATGGTAAGTACAAAAATATCGGAAAAAAAATATCGATGTGAAAAATATCGTTGTGAAAAATATCGTTGTGAAAAATATCGTTTTTATTTAAGTTAAAAGAATAATGTAAAATAAAGTAAATAATACATATAATTAAAATAAACATAGTTAAAAATATTTTAAAATGTTTAAAAATTATAAGTAATATATATGTAATGTAAAAATAAATTAAACATATACATATAATATATAATATATATACTTACTAATAATTTTGAATAATTATTTTAATAACATAATTTTAAAAAATATCATATAAATTATAAATACATCTATACACATAAAACAATAATATAAATAACAATTAAATAAATATATATAACAAATTTAAAAAAATTAAATTATTTTTAAACTTTTAAAAATTAATTATATACTACATTAACTAAAATAATACAAAAAATATTAGATAGCGGAGGTAATAAAATTACTATTCCAACTCCAAACAGTGCAACAGTAGGGAAAATGTTGGATAGCGTAGGGGTAAAAATTACTATTCCCACCCCAGTTAGTTCAACAGTAGGGAAAGTGTTGGATAGCGTAGGGGTAAAAATTACTATTCCCACTCCAGTGAGTGCAACAGTAGGGAAAGTGTTGGATAGCGTAGGGGTTAAAACTACTATTCCCACTCCAGGGAGTGCAACAGTAGGGAAAGTGTTGGATAACGTAGGGGTAAAAATTACTATTCCCACTCCAGTGAGTGCAACAGTAGGGAAAGTGTTGGATAGCGTAGGTGTAAAATTACTATTCCCACTCCAGTGAGTGCAACAGTAGGGAAAGTGTTGGATAGCGTAGGGGTAAAATGACTATTCCCACTCCAGTGAGTGCAACAGTAGGGAAAGTGTTGGATAGCGTAGGGGTAAAAATTACTATTCCCACTCCAGGGAGTGCAACAGTAGGGAAAGTGTTGGATAGCGTAGGGGTAAAAACTACTATTCCCACTCTAGTGAGTGCAACAGTAGGGGAAGTGTTGGATAGCGTAGGGGTTAAAATTACTATTCCCACTCCAGTGAGTGCAACAGTAGGGAAAGTGTTGGATAGCGTAGGGGTAAAAATTACTATTCCCACTCCAGTGAGTGCAACAGTAGGGAAAGTGTTGGATAGCGTAGGGGTTAATTTAACATACTTATTAATTAAATAATTTTTGTAAAATAAATAACATATTAATAATTAATTAACTAAAAAATTAATAATAAATACCAATAAAATAAATTAATATTTACTTAAGTAACATTAAATTACTTCCCACCCTATTCCCCCATAAACACACAACCCCCTACACATAAAAAGAACACAATTAATTTAATTATCAATTAATCAATTAATACAAATTAATTACCAATTAATAATAAACTAACAATAAATTAATTAACAATAACAATAAATAAATAATAATAATACATTAATTATAATTAATATAATTATAAATTAATCAATTAATAAAAATGAATTACCAATTAATAATTAATTAACAATAAAGTAATTATCAATAACAATAAATAAAAAAATATTAAATAATTAATTATAATTAAATTACTTCCCACCCTATTCCCTAGAAACCCACAACCCGCTCTGATACTAAAACGCAAAATTTACTTTAAAAAAATTACTAATTTCTAAACATTTAATACATATATTTAAAAATAATAAAAATACATTACAAAAAATGTTAAACATACATATAAAATACATACTAAAATACATAACACTAATATAAATATCGATATTATTAACAAAGATATTTTTGCTAACGATATTACTTACTTTGATATAAAAAAAAGGATATTACTTACCTTAAGGTCGATATTCTGGTCACCGATATTCTTGACATCGATATTCTGTCCCTACGATATTAAAAACTCGATATTAGTGTAGGTCAATATAAAAAAATCGAAATTTTGACTGCGCACCCTTAAAAAGATGCAGATCATATCCTATTTTACATGTAGATGAGGAAAACGTGTGCAAAAGATAATATGAGTTCATACTCCTTAAAATTATCTCTGAAACAGTGTTTCAACAATGGAAGTTTGTTTCCACAGTATGACTCGATTTCTTATTTCTTCTCTGTATCTAGCTACACGTATTTCCATGCTTTCTGTTTCAAAGGTCCTGGAGACAACAACAATATATCCTGATTGCTTAGCAAGGATGCTCTGAACCGCAAGGAAGTTATACTCAATAAATTCAAAATAGCCACCCCCATTTGCAAACACTGTGAGAGTTCTTTGGCTTGGGGGGGAAATGCAGTTTCCTGGATTATATTAAGGCATCTTCTGTAGTGCATTCTTTGAAGACGTGAAGCCACTCTCAAAGCGGTGCCAAACCTCTGCATACACTGGCACCCTTCTTTCCTCTGAATGTGTGCAGGACCTGCAAGTTCTGAGGATTGTGCTGGTGCGCCTGCCAAGAATGGACAATTAAGTGCAGGCTGCAGATCATGACACCTACAGGGCAATAACGGCTGTGAATGATCCCTCAACACCCCCAAAGGTATAGCCTACAACTCGGGCCATAACTTCAGGGAGGGTACTTTTATTTTTTTTTACTTTGTTTTTTGGCATTTTCAGTATTATTGTACAGATCATACAGAGTATACGGTTACATTTTCAATTATTCCAGTTGCGTATTTTTCACTTTTTGGGTTCCAGCCTTTTATTGACATCCAAATTATAGTATTTAGCTTCTTCGTAACCCACTTTCAATTTAGTTAAACATTTGGTATACACTTCACATTAGCACTATTTATGTTCTCAGGGAGTTATTCACAAACATTTTTCAGCTAATATTCTTTTTCCCCCTTCACGTTTCTTCTTCGCTTGCGTATACGTGTTCCCGATTTTTGCCACTGCCTATTGTAACTTAACTATTAACTTTTGTGCCTTACAACTTATGCCCTTCCTGGTTTTGCATGCAGTGCTGGCTTTACGAATCCATGCTATGGGGGTCTGGCTGCGTGCGCAATGTCTGTACTGAGTGTATAATTCCTGTTATGGTGCTCTCTATGAGGTTCCCTTAGTTTCCCAGGAATATCTCTTCTTTTATGGTGCAACCTCCTTTATGCTAGCTTTCCCGTTGAAGCGATCCACCTCCTTAGCTTTTATTCTGTATCAAGTGGCCTACCTGGGGGTTCCCAGGTTCCCTCGTATTCTGTCCCGTCATTTTCAATGTCTAGGGTCTCCCAGGCTCTCATCAGCTCACTCCACTGGTCCGCTATTGGTTTCTTACGCACCCCCCTTGCCTCCTCTCTAAGGAGGGCCCTCATTTCCACTTCCGCCGAATTAGTGAGGTCCTTTTTCCAAGCTTCTAATTGCGGTCCTGTTCTAGATTTCCAGGTCATCGCTATTCGCCCCTTGGCAAGGGCCATAGCCAGGTCTATAAACTTATTTCCCACTTTTCGCTTCGGCGGACGGGGGGAAAGGCCCAACAGGCATGCTCTCCCTGTGTTGCTTAGCTCCCTCCCCAGTGTCGCTCCCGTCCACCCGACCACCTCTGTCCAGAAGGGGCTCAGCCCTGGGCAACTCCAAACCATATGGATGAAGTCTGCATCTTGTTGAGCACATCTTGGGCACTCCCTCGCTTTGCCCCCATGTACCAACCTGATCCTATCTGGCGTCAGATATGCCATATGTATATAATTAAACTGTATATACTTTAGTCATGTGTTGCGGGATATGGCCTGGGGAGGCCAAGACTCTCTCCCATTCTCGGTCTGTGAATTGGTCGTTTAATGTTTGTCCCCAGCGTTCCCTAATTCTGGGCAGTGGAATCAGTGTGGCCTCCACTAACGTCATGTAAAACCACTTTACTTGGTGACTCGCTCTTCCCAACGTGATCAGTGCATAAAGGAGGGGGTGCGTTTCCGGCTCTTCTCTCCCTCCTCCCCATAAATCTCTAAAGGTGCAGACTAGAGCCTCATATTGTAAGAACTGGCCCACTGGCAGGCCATATTGTTCCGCCAATTCCGCAAAGGGGATCAGCGTCTTTTCCTGATATATGTCCCCTACCGCCCGAAGCCTCACCGCTTCCCATTCCAACAATTGCTCTGGCAGGAAAATTTGGCGCGGGATTCCATGCGGCAGGCCCACCAGGGGAAGCTGAGGTGAATAAAAGGGGGTCCCGGGTATTTTGGCCAGGCTCTTTTTCCAGCACTGTAGTGCCGTATACTGCAGGGTTGATTTGTAGGGTGTTACAACTGCGGGATCCAGCAGTTTGGCCAGCAGCTGGGTGGGGTAAGCATCTGAGTCTGCAGCTGGGAGGCCAGGTAGTATAACTCAAAATTGGGCACTCCCAATCCTCCACTACAAACCGGGTGCCGCAATGTCATCAATGAGACCCTCCTACGTCCCTCTCCCCATACCAGGTCTCGTACCAATGTATCCAAGGCGGCAAACCATCTTCTGGGCAGCACTAGAGGGAGGTTCACAAAGTAATAAAGTACTCTGGGCACATGACCATCTTGGTCAATGAAATCTCTGCCATTACTTGGAGCTTCAGGGAGCTCCAAAACGCCACACAAGATCTCAGCGAGCGAAGCACTCTGTCGAGGTTACCCTCGCACATATCCGCCAGTGAGTGGTAGACATGGATGCCCAAGTATTTAAACGTGGTTGGGGCTCAGTTAAGATCCGCTGGGAGCTCCGCTGGCCTCGGCAGAGCCCCCGCCACTGGGAAGAGGTAAGTCTTTGCCTTATTTACTCGCAGTCCTGTCAGGGTAGCAAACCTTTCCAATAGCTTCAGGGCCATGTCTGATCCACACACTGCCTCCCGTAGGCATATTAGCAAATCATCAGCATATAAGGAGATAACATGCCGCCTCCCATCCAATATCAGTCCCATTCCCGTCCCGCCCTGACAGAAAAGGGCCGCTAAGGTTTCCATCGCCAGCGCGAACAGCACCGGCGAGAGGGGGCAACCCTGTCTCCTGCCACAGGAGATCTCATACTGGGCCGAGACTGTTCCTCCCGTTCAGACCCTAGCTTTTGGGCAATCGTATAATAGTTTTACCCAGCGAATCCACTCTTCCCCCAAACCCATCTGCTCCATGCATGCAAAGAGGTATTTCCAGCCAACAGTATCAAAAGCCTTTTCCAGGTCAATCGACAATATTACAGCTTGTTCAAGTGTACTCGCTTCTGGATGATACAATATGGAATATAGTCTCCTGAGGTTATATGAGGTGTTTCGGGAGGGGATGAATCCATTTTGATCTAAGTGTATCAGGGTGAGCATGTGCGGGAGCAATCGGCCCACCAACACCTTGCTCAAGATTTTGAAGTCTAAGTTGAGCATAGACAACGGCCAGTAATCCCCCACTCGAGTCACCTGGGCAGTGGTCTTAGGGAGTGGGATCACAATAGCACACTGTGGAATCTGGGAGTCACCCCAGTTCCATCACCTTAGCATATAGGGTTTCCAGGCGAGGCACTAATTTTGATGTGAAAGCCGAGTAGAACTCTGCTGGTAGGCCGTCTGGGCCTGGCGTCTTCCCTGAGGCCATCAACTTCATGGCTTGTCTTATTTCCAACTGCGTCACTGGCCCTCCCATTGATTCCCTAAGGTGTTCATCTAGTCTCGGCAGTCGCAGGGGTGCCAGAAAATCTCCAATCTCATCTAGTGAAGCCTGGGGTGGGGCGGTGTATAATGTCTCATAATATTCCCTGAATAAGATGTTAATCTCCTCCACGTCGTGTATGCTATCATCTGCCCGTTGTTTGATGTGTGTTATATGGGACCCTCTTGTTTCCAGTTTTATCAACCTAGTTAACAGTCGTCCTGCCTTGCCTTCTTCGTCATGCACCCTGGCCAGGTGGCCCTTATAGACGAATTTTCGGAGTCGTTCAAATTTCTCACTATATTGGGATCTGGTGTCTGTAAGATCCATTGATGTCTGTTATCAAGTGTATGAAGAAGCTTCTCTAATTCATCTAATTCTTGGCATAATGTTCTCCGCACTCCAGCCGACTGACATAGACATTGGCCTCGGATCGCTACTTTAAAAGCCTCCCATTCAATTAACTCAGAGGAGGCGGAGTGCTCTTTTATAGCAAAGCAGGTGTCAATATAAGAGCCTAGGGATTCCCTAAAGGGACCATCTTCTAACATTTCCGGTCGGAATCGCCACATAGGGATCGGGGGTCTGTTTCTCGGTGGGCGATGGAAAAGGAATAATGGACTATGGTCTGAGCAGGTGTGCCCCAGGTATTCGGTATGTGTGATTGTCGCGGTTAAATCTGTGGTGCTAAAGAACGCATCTATTCTGGCGTGTAGTTGATGTAGAGGGGAGAAATAAGAGTACTCTCTACCTGATGTGTGTTGAACTCTCCAAATATCCACCAGCCCCCAGTGGTCGCTCCAGTCTCGGAACCCCGCCGCCATGCTGTGTGGCTGCATCCCCGGGAGGGGGGATGTGAGCGATCTAGTGTTACCTCCTGTACACAGTTAAAGTCTCCCTCTATTATTGTGGTTTCCAGTGGCATGTCTGCCAACTGGGTTGAGAGTTTCCTCAAGAAGGCCAGTGGTCTTAATTTGGAGTGTAAATGCTTCCAATGGTCATGGTCCTACCACCAAGATTCCCATGCAGTAACACATATCTCCCCTCTTTATCTATCTTAATGGAGATAGCCTCAAAAGGGACCCCAGCCCTTATCCACACCAGTACACCCCTAGCAAAGGCCGAGTGGTTCGTGGCGTAGATCTGGCCCCTCCATCGCTTGCGTAGCTTTTGGACCTCACTTTGTGTCAGATGCGTCTCTTGGAGTAGGGCAATCTGAACCCCCCTCCTCCTCAGGTAATTATGTACTGTACATCATTTAGTCATTGAACCCAATCCCTTCACATTCCAGGTGAGGAATTTAACAGTATTGAAGTCAATTGCCATTGCCAACTATGATCAGTTGTCAACCAGCACCCCCAGACTCCCCCAAGCCGTGTTTCAACACTTAAGGACCATTCACGCTTGACTGGAAAGGCATTGGCACATAAGAAAGAAAAACGTAACAGTTTCCCACAACTTACAACTCCCTTTCCCCAAAGCAGTTCAACAACGGTCGACTGCCCAAACATTATTCATTAATCGCCTTTGCAGGGACAGGCCCATGGCGGTGCCCGCCCGTCTGGGGGGTGTAGCCAGTAGTGTAAGTTTGACTACTTGCCTTGCTGTGCCCACTCCTGTTCAGTCCGTCCGGGCCGAACCCTCTTCCGGAGTAATCTTTTGCAGTTGGCCCTTCCTCGTATTTTCACTGTCCAATTACTCTTCTGGCTCTCATTAAATAATATCATCTGCCATCCCGGAGGTGACCGTCACGTAGTATCACGCTGTCTGCATCAGAGACCTCGGATTACGACCCCTCTGTCCCTTTAGCTGAACCTGATCCCATCTCGGAGGGAGCCTCTGTGCCATGCAGTATATCCGCTACCACCTGTAATGCTGCTGCTCTTTCTTTCTCCGTTTTAGAAGGACTCGGCTTTTTTGGTCTCTCTTTTCAGGATTTTCTCCTGCGCCGCTTCTGGTGTTCTCCATCTGATCTTCTGGGGCACTGAGTACTTTCTCTCGTGGGTTTACCAGTTTTGTATGTCTCTAACCAGTCCCAAGCCATTTTGGGATCGTCACAAAAGTGGGATTGCCCGTCGAGCACTATGCACTTGCCCGTCGAGCACAGAGAGTACTGAAGGCCTTCGTCTCGCAGGGCTTTTTTAAAGATGGAGACCTTACTGTTCAGTACTGTAAACGGCCCATTGGTACTCGCCTTCCGAAGGAGCAAGTCTCTATCCTTATAGTGCAACAGTCTGGCCACCACTGGTCGCGGGGGCTGGACCGGGGCCGGAGGCCTCCCAGGTTCTTGGTGCACTCTCTCCAGGGTGTAAAGGGTGGATAGCCCCTCAGGCGCGACCACCGCCTGGAGCCAAGTTTCCAAGTAGCCAATCATGTCTCCATTTTCCACCTTTTCAGGCAGGCCCACCACGCGGATGTTATTTCGCCTATTGCGGTCTTCTGCTTCTTCCGCCCTTCTCTCAAGTACATCTACTCTGGCCATGAGGTCCGTTATTTGGTGCGATGTTGCCGTTTGTGCTGGGCCAATGCCTCTAATGTCCCTTCTGCCGCCTTTACCCTCTCAGACAGCTTGTGATGCTCAGCACGGAGGAGCCCCTACCCCACTGAGACTGTACTGATATCTTGATGGAGAGTGGCCTTGGTATCCACTATGGCCTCAAGGATTTTGGCCAGCTGTTGCTGTACAGGGTCTATTGTCTGTTGAGCCTGAGAGCCCTTCTGTTGCTCAGTCCGCGGGTCCTCTTCCTGCTCCAGGGGAGCCACCACTGCCCTAGTGCGGGGCTTGCCCATGTCGTCTCTCGCCAGCCCTCTGGGCAAGGGAGTGCTAGTAGCCTATCCTATCTGGCGTTCGTGAGGGGGACACTAGTCCACCATGTCTACTTTGATCAGTGTCCAGCAATACAGTGCAGTTCCCCTCCACTGTCGACCGTACAAGGCCGGCTGAGGCTATGGTCTCTCCTTGCCCCTCTCTACTACTATGGTCAATCTTAGTGGCTCCGGGCACTCTCTCACTGACTAGCTTCCTCCACCGTCGAACCCCTCTCACCTCTGCTTCCTCTTTAGATCTGTCTGGTCTCTTTCAGGGCTTTAAGTCTTGCTGGGCTCTCAGGTAGGTGCAGTCGTTATACCCGTGCGCACAATTCAGGCTCCCCAGTACTTCTCTCACGTCTGCTCTTCCTTACAGTAGGCCCGCACTACTCGTCTGGGGCACCACCCCTCCGCGCCCCCCTGGCAGCTCTGCATTTAACACTTTCCCGGACGAGCTCCACCAACCCTGCAGCCAGTTCAGCGGTGACTCAGCTCTCTG
Organism: Calotriton arnoldi; assembly: GCA_963921515.1. Taxonomy (NCBI): domain Eukaryota; kingdom Metazoa; phylum Chordata; class Amphibia; order Caudata; family Salamandridae; genus Calotriton; species Calotriton arnoldi. Next base: position 812,026 of record CAWUFW010004238.1, read on the forward strand.
CCTCCCGCGGCGTTCCGCTGAGCTCGCCCAGGCTAATCAGGCACCTCTGCATGCGTGGTGCCCCCCGCTTACCAGTCTCACCGATTCCGGCATTGACGTTGCTGCCAGGGTTCGCGCCGAGGTTTGTCCCTCACTGGCTGCTCTGGGTTCTCAACCTCAGTCCTGCGGTGTGTCTGGCCCGCCGACCGTGCGCAGGGTGGGTGCTCTCCGCCTTCTCCAGGCTCCCTCTCTCAGGCGCGGCCGGTTCTCCCTCTCTGGGTTACCCGCTGGGCAGCTTCACTGCAGCATCTCTCGCCATGCCTCCCGATGCACAGTTTCTCCACTGCCAGCCAGGGGATGCATGCTGCCAAAATTCTGCTGATTCCCCTGCCGGTTGCCACCCGATGTCGTCAGTGCGGCTCCCAGCCTTCACTGCGTAGGCCTCGGGTGCGCATCCGGGACCTCAGCTCACTCTTGTCGTCGCGGCCCACTGCCGCTGTTGAGTCGCCTCCGGACCACTCGAGTATTCAGTTTGCCCAGGCTGTTGCCATCAGGCGCCTCTTCAAGCGTGATGTCCCCCGCTGTGCGGCCTCACTGTTTCCAGCGCTTACTTTGCTGCCAGGGTTCCCACCGGGGTGCGCCCCACGCCAGTTGTTCTAATTTCTCCACCGCGGCAGTGCGGTGTCCCTGGGTCGCCGTCTGCGTGCGGGTAGGGGCGCTTACCACCGTCTCCAGGCTCGCTCTGCCAGGCACAGCCGGTTCTCCGCCTCTAGGTCACCCGCTGGGCAGCTTCACTGCGGCATCTTTTGCCGCTCCTCCCAGTGCACGATTACTCCACTCCCAATCAGGAGGTTTATGCTGCCAGGATCTGGAGGCTCCCCTGCCAATTGCCGCTCAATGCCATCAGCGCGCCTCCCGGCCTCTTCCAAGTAGGCCTAGGGGGAGCGTCCAGGGCCTCAGTTCACTCCTGTCGTCAAGGGTCACTGCCGCTACAGGTTTACCTCCGGGACACTTGAGCCCTGTCGTAGTCCCAGGGGAGCGTCCGCCACCTCTCAGTTCGGCCCGGGTCTCAGAATTATCAGGATAATTCATGGGCTGGTGCGGAGCTCCAAGCTCACGCGTCCGCCATGTTCCGCGGTCAGGCCACACCTTCAGGGAGGGTACTTCACAGACGTTACTGCCTGCAAGTGCAGGTTTGGTGTATCTTAATAGAAAGCATAGTTCTCTAGCATATATCTGCCACAGAGCAGGGTATGTTATATGGGGGAAGTATGTTTCAAGAAGTTTTAATAATTCCAGAATAACAGAACCCTTAGACAGGTAGTGTAGGGTATAGTCCTGAATAACAGTGGCAGCGAGATTGTAAGGAGTGCTTGTTATCCTCAATAAAAAGTAACTGATTTGATTAAGCCTTTGTTTAGGAGGGATTGTCTTGCGTCTTTAAATCCCTCTTGAACTCTGAAGGAATTAACTTGTCCTTGACTATTGGTTTTATGCCTTGCTCTTGCTGGGAGATCTCTCTACTACTCCTTGAAGAAACCTCTTGCTGCCAAGCTAAGTGACGTGGAAATGCTTTATTTTGATGAACTCTTTACCTGACTGTTTGCTGTCATTTAGCTCCAGGAAAAAGTGCCACACGAATGTATAGTTAGGGGCATATTTATGTAGCTGTCACGCAGTTCAGCGCAGTGCTGAAAGCCACAGCACTGTGTGAAAGAGAAAGGGCAGGAATGCACTGTATTTATCAAATACGACACATTCCTGTCCTTTCCTTCTGCTGGCGCCCTCTTGGTTGCCTAGCGCCAACGCATGCACCCTTTCGCTTTGGTGCAAAGGTGCCTGTTTTGCAGATAGGATTGTTTTTGTTCAGGAAGGGACACCTTACTGCACAAAACCTATTCTTTGAGGTTTTATCCTCTTTCTATGTGTGCTGCGAAGTGCAGCACACATAGAAAGAGGAAACAAATAAAGGAGAAATAACATATTTCTCCTCGTTATGCCTCCCCTGGGGAGGTGTAGCATTTTGGCGTATTCCCAAGTTTACCAATGTTGGTAAATCTGGGACTGTGCCAAAATCCATGGGTGGATGCATGGGAACACCCATGCTCCACCCCAGGAACACCTCCCTTTCGCAGAGTAAGGCAAGGCATCGACTTGTGCTGCCTTGCATTACACTGGATTTATAAAGCCATGCAGGGCCATGTAAGGTGGTATTGCGTGGCTTGATAAATCCGGCTTAGGTTTTGCATCGTCCTTGCGTCCCCTTGCATGGCGCCAGGGCGATACAAAACCTTCATAAATATTTCCCTTAGGTTTTACCCATGCCCTTTTTATAGCAAAACCAGAGATATAAAAATGGTGTCACCAAACCCCGTAATACCTAACCTGTTAACAGAGGAGCTGGTTTGACAGGAGAAATGCAACATTTAAAAGACAGTGTTTCCTTTGTATTTAGCCTGAATTTTACTTTGCACCAAAGGCAATGCTTTTAGCCAGGAGCAATTTGTTTCTAGATAAACAAATCAGTTTATAGAATCGATCACCCTGTCTGACAAACATCTGGAGGACCCCATAGGTTCATCAAAGGGATGTATCATTTCAATCACTGTTGTATTTTCTGAAGTTCGATGGCTTAATGGAACAATGTGGGCAAAGTTATATATTGTTGTAAAAAGCATAGTAATTAATCATTATTTTTGGTTTTAGATTGCAATATTGTATGATATTTCAGTTTGAGATAGGGCACTTTTCTTGTTTATATTGTATTGGATTTTGGAATGCAATAAACCATATATTATAAAATCAGCATTTTCCCATTCATTTTACATTCATCGTTTGCAATTTGCATCTAGCATTTTGCATAAATAATAGTGCATGATTGATTTTGAAACATGATTCAGTTGTAGAGACTGAGCCACTAGTAGGAAGGAATATTTACAGTGAAATACATTGAATTACAGTAAATAAATATCCTTTTGGCTTCCAACACTGAGAGTCTGGTTCACATAGGAAATGGTAACAATATTTTTTGTATCAGTGCAGGAAACTACAAATAAAGCTTCACATTTCACAATGGCCCTTGAATAAAGTGTAAGAGCTTAAACAAGTGACCAAACTGAGTCATGTATAATGTACCTTAAGCACCATGAACACCATCGTTGTGTCAAAGTGATGTGACCGCTTTCAGCGGCAGTTACAATGTTCCAGAGGTTCCACAAAACAAATTTGATAAAATATGTGCAAAAATACAATGTGCTACCAGACAATTATGAACTTGCTATACTACATACTTGTGAACGCGATTTGACAAGAATACATACAGATTAGGTCTTACACCTGTTGTGTGGTGGGGACTGCTTTGGGGGGAAAAACATGTAGAACACTGTGGGAGAGCACAAGTCCTGAGGTAGGGCTTTTGTTAATTAATGGATTAACTACTCGAAGAGGACCTCTCGAAGTGGCTTTTCTACCTAAAAAGGTATCGAGTTTGAAGTGAGGGGGTTTGGAGTTTTAATTTCCACTGAACAATGAGCCTTAGGTCGCTAGGTAAAGCTGGGAGCTTTATTTAGTTAAACATGTAACCAGTATCAGATTTCTGAAATAATTAAAATATGGTTTAGTTTTGTTGGTTATATCTTCAAATCTCAGCTGTTGCAAAATGTTTATCATCATCGACATTGTCATCATCATCATCATCCGGGACCCAGTGAAATATGCTGTGAAAAATGTTGAATTTCTCCCTGTGTAATTTGCTGGCATGGGACACGTTTGAGGACCCTGATGTTTGAGGACAAAAGTTCAGACCTGAAAGGAAAAAACCCCCAAATATATTACTATTTAGGAGATGAGGGCCAGAATGTGTACGATCATCTACCTGAGTATAAAACCACAGGTGATGAGGACCTTGACGAATTTTATATGGCTGTGGCCCAATTGGATAAGTACTTTTCCAAAATGAAAAATATAGCAGTGCACAGGTACCAGTTTTTCACAAGGGTACAAAAAACCAATGCAATAATCGATACTTATGTTACAGCAATGAAAATTCTAGCAATTAAATGAGAATTAGATTATTTCACTTCTGAACTAATTAGAGATCAACTGGTGGTGAGGTGTCACTCGAAGAAGATACAAGAGCAGTTATTAACATGTAAAAACCCTTCTTTAGACAAAGCTATAGATATAAATAAATGTATTGAAGGTTCTTGTGAGGATGCTAAACTTTTAGAGGAGTTCTTTGCCAAAGTCACAATTTCAGGAGCTGTAGCCGGTAAATCAATACCCAAATTTTCTTCAGAAAATAGAAAAATTAGAGGGTCGGCGTTAGAAATCATCACACCAGTCACAATAAGTGAGTTATCACAGATGTGGCTCTCCAGCTCATGTGTCCTCATTCAAGAACTGCCCAGCCCAGGGTCAACAGTGTAAGAAGTGTGGAAACAATAGCAGTGTTTGCTGTGTACTCAGTGAGGAGTATGAGGACAATGAGGAGGACAGATATGAGGAGGGCAAGGAATTCGTCTTGGGAGTGATATGTGAGAGCACTGAAGGAGAAGAACATATTGCCGATCCTAACATTGAGGTTATGATTGAGGGGAAGATGATTAAACTGTTAGTTGACACATGTGCCCGTATCACCATTGTTTGACAGGAAAAATATGACTAGATCTGGTCAGGTAAAATTTTGTTCCCACCAGAGATTCTTACGGTAGCTTTTGAGAGTAGCAGAGTGAATTTGATTGGTTATTTTTGGGCTACCATTGAAGTGTTGGGAAAGTCGATTAAAGGGAAGTTGTATGCAGCATATAAAGGCATCAACATATCGGGATTGGTACATTAGGCTGAGTTCAAGATGACAATAAGATTTGTTTTGGATAAATCCATTACAATTGAGAGAAGTGAAATTGGGTCAGTAAGCAACACAGGACATTTTTGGGAAGGAAAGTTCAGTAATGTGTTCCAAAAAAAGTTAGGGAAGATAACTGATTTCACATATACCATCAAAGTTAAACAGGGTGTGCCAACTGTGGAGCACAAATGATGTAACATTCCCTTGAGTGTGAGAAAAGATCTATCTGAGATGTTAAAGGACATGTGTGAGCAAGGCATTATTGAAAGAGTGGAAGCAATATTATGGTTGTCCCCGATTGTGCAGGAAAAGAAAAAGTCAGGTGAGCTCAGAATGTGTGTGGATTTGAGAAGCGTTAATGGAGTGATTTGGGTGGATAACTTCCTGCCACCAAGATTTGAAGACTTGTTCACGAAGATAGGACACTCTAGCTTGTTCACCAAGCTAGAATTAAGTGCAGCGTACCATCAGGTGGAACTTGACAAGGAATCCCAGCATTTGATTGCCTTCATTACTCCAGAAGGCATTTTTTAATTTTGTAGGATGCCGTTCGGCATAGCTTCTACTGCAGCGTTTTTTCAAAGACTACTGTCGAGTATGTTCGCTGACTTTCCACAAGAAGTGGTATTTCATGATGATATTCTGATATCTTCAAACAGTGAGAGTGAGCACGAACAAGTGTTAAGTAATGTGCTGAGGGTACTTGAGAATTGGGGAGCTACTTTACAAAGGGACAAATGTATTTTTAAGAAAATAGAAATTGAATATCTTGGCCATGTCTTTTCTGGACAAGGAATGAAGCCTAAACCCAGTCTAAACAAAAGTATAGTTGAGGCACCAACTCCTAAGAATAAGGAGCAATTATTATCTTTCTTAAGGCTTTGCGAGTTCTATGCCAAATTTATGAAAATGTTTGTGAATGTAACTGAATGCTTCAGAGTCAATCAATCAATCATATACTTTATTCGATTTGACAGGCAAATCATAAAAGCAAATATAAAACAACTCATTCAATAAAATATGTCATGGAATAAAAGTACATGATTTAAGTAATACACACATTTGTTAAAAGGTTGCTAAGTCCAATGGAAACAATGAGAAATGCAAACAAATAGGTTAAGAAGCAAAATAGCAACTCAAAATAAATCTATTCCAGTGTACGTTTCTTGCCAATTCTATCATAAATACAAGAGACTCACATTCCCGCCCTGCAAGGAAGATAAAGTGCATATGCAAAATTTCAAATGGAAATCTCCTGCCATAATTTTTAGATCATGGAGCACGAAAGGAGAAAAAGAAATGCATTACAGCATGCACTACAATTTAATACACTCATTTTTCCATATCTTTTTCATATTATGAGTGCTCCTCTTATATAATTTAAAACAGCAACACAGACATCAAAAGAGTAGAGCGAATGTAAATAACTAAAACCTTCTCTATAAGAACAAGGGTGGCAAGCCCTCAGTATCGGAAGCAGAAATTTGGATCTCAAAATTTTGTACAGTGCACAAAACAAAACAAAGTGCAAAGTAGATTGTTTTGCAACCAGTGGCAGCTGGTGACATTTCAAAGTGGTGCGGCGTAAAAGTTGGGGATGTGTAGCAAGCGAAGCAAGCGAGCCCTACCAACGTTAATATATTCTGGGTGATTCTCCTCCCTTAGAAAATGTTGTAAGAAAGTGGCAAATGTTGCATTTTAAAGCAACATTTAATAAAGAATTTAGTAGAGACCCGCATCAACGGAGTGGAGGTGCATTATGCATTATGGAGGTACGTTTGGGACTGTTCATTACAATTGATGTCCCTTGGCCGTGATTTGAGACCGACCCCGTGTCCTTTTCCTCTGCCCTCAACCCCCGCTCAAGCCTCTGACTCGGTCACGGGAGGGGCAATCTCCGCACCTCACCAGCTGCTACCGGCCCGGCCCTAGCAATCCCAATACAGGACCCTCGCTGTGCTCGGCCTGCTGTTCCTGGCCCACCAGCTGCTCAGCTTATGTTCCGTAGGGGAGTCCCAGCGCCGGCAGAGCCAATCTAAACACGTCTGCCGTGCTTCACCAGAACCACCTTCGCCCGCCTCCCAACATGGCGCTAGGCCCACGAAGTGTAGAGAACTCCCGGGGTTATGCCGTGATTAGACACGCACATGCTCTGTTTGCTCAAGGGGTCAAAAGTCACTTGCTCAGCCCCATAACTGTGGCGATTCTTGCCACGTTTACCAGGTGTTGGTAGGGATGATCGGGAAGGTTTTCTGCAATTTGGATCTAGCTGGTCATTCATCACACATGTCCCTACTGTGGAGAGTGGTGTAGAGGGAAACATCGGCCATTTTCCTACAAGCCATTCCGTATTTTTCAACTTTTCAGCATTCAAAATGGCTGAATTTTTTAAACTCAAAAGTAAAAAAGGACTGCCCAGCTCCAAATAGATTGACTATTGAAAACACCCTCAAAGTTGACAGCCATATTGTAACTGCTCCCATCAAAACAGCAGCCATCTTGTAACGGCTACCAACAAAATGGCAGCCATCTTGTAATGGCTGAATCTTAAAAATCAACAGCTAAAAGGTCTACCCAGTTCCAAATAGAATGACTATTGAAGACACCCACTAAGATGGCAACCATCTTGTAATGGCTCCCAACAACACGGCAGCCATCTTGTAACGGCTCTCAACACAACGGCAGCCATCCTGTAACCTCCTGCCTCCCACCCACTGCTAAACTGTTTCCCCCCACCCAGAAGGTGAAATACCACACAATAGCAGCCATCTGGTCTCCCAGTTCAAGGAATCTCACATCATGCCTGGACCACACATGATACCTGAAGGAAACAGCGCATACTCTATTCAATACCCCCCCAATCTATCGAAAAGTGCCTCTAAAACCTTCAAACACAACCTTCTCAGAAAAAAAACCCGAAACCCTGTTCCTGGACCCCTCCTTCAACGCCAAGGAAGGCGTAATAATCAATAACCTCATATTTTTCACAAGAAGAATAGCCAAATGGCGTTCAGCCTTTTCCAAGCTACTAACCATCCGTGACCATAAAAATATTCACTACGGAACCAGGATTACTATGACACCCGCACAAAACCTCAGAGCCACCCTGAATATAACGTCCTACAAAAATGGCGCTGTTCTTATTCAAGCAGCTAACAAGGACTTAGAGCTATTCGACAAATACTTTCTCACCCTAAAAACCCACACCATCACCCCACCCAGTGTCCTCCAGGACCTAACTACTCCCTCCACCACATCATCTCCTGAAGATCAACGACCCCCTCCCTTACCTAGAACCTACGAAAGAAGCATCTCCAACTCACCGCCCTTAGAACTCATTTCACTGACACCCTCAACTAGAACCATCAATAGAACCAACAACAACGCCCCTCCCTTAATACCCAATCCCCAACCCTCCTCTGTTCCACACTCCGCCACCACCCCTATCCCCACTACCCTCGCCCTCCTCCACAACCCTCTCCCGACCGCCGGTGAAACTCACCACAACACAGCCACTCTAGCGAATCTTAAAAACGCCCCCCCGCCCGTGCATACCCCTTTCATTTTCAACCACCCCGCTCCCTGCCACCCATACCCACCACACTGCCCCCACAGACATCGAACCCCTCAGCAATACCATCCCCAGCCCTTCCTGCTTGCTGATCCGGTCTCCCCCTCCCTATCATCATTCTGAACAAAACTCACTCAAAACCCATTCTCACCTCACCTCCCGGAACCTACAAAACGTTATCCTAGAAATCAGAAACCTCTTACAACTCGCTAAAAACTCTCTTTCTAAACTTAATCATCTTAAAAACTCTCTAGCTGCAATCATCAACGTGACAAAAACCATCCCCCTGCCTCTAACCAATCGACACTTACGCACACGCAATCTCCCCAACTACCTAACGGACCAGGAAATCCAAACCCTACTACTGATATACGAAACTCCCACTTGCCCCATCACAAATATTGAAGAATTCTCTATTCTCCCAGTCCCCATCAACCCAAACAGAACATCCCATCCAATCCACAGAGGAATAAACCTGAATAAGCTTAATTCTATAACCCCTAACCCCGATAGTCATGAGCCTTCTTTAAAGAATTCCCCAAACCCAATCTCCTGCCTTCTACTAAACTGCCGTTCAGCCCTAAAACACGCCTCTGACATCGCCGACCTCACCCTGAACATGAAAATGGACATTACCATCCTCACGGAAACTTGGCTCACTGAATCGTCCTTGCCATGGCTAGACCTTCTTGTCCCCCCAGACTACAACATCATTAGACTAGACAGATCTCTCAAAAAGGGCGGAGGCCTAGCCTGCATACATCGTTCCGACATTACCATCTCGAAGTTTCACCCCGAACCCCTGGACTCTTGTGAATACCTTGGGATTTCTGTTAAATCAGCAAATAACCACTCCCACAAACTACATATACTCTACCATCCCCCAGGTATGAACGCAGTATTCACAGACCAACTAATGGAAATCATTACTACGAACTCTACCCCACACTCCAATGACATATTCCTTGGCGACTTCAATCTCCACTGGGAAAACCCCCTAGACAAGCAGGTCAACGCCCTCAAAACCTTTCTAGCAGAGCATTCCTTGATCCAAGCTATTTCAAAGCCCACTCACTCCAAGGGTGCTACTCTTGACTGGCTCATCGCTAAACAAAATACGACTGAATCTATCTCGATCACCCCTTGTGACTGGTCGGACCATCACATTATCACCTTCCATATTCCCTCCGCTATCAAGAAAACTTTCTCGCAGCAAATCAAGCCTAAACAATGGATAAGAGACACAAAAAACCTCAACTGGAACAACCTAGCCTCCCACTGTGTGAAAGTTCTCACCCCCCCAACATCATGTCAGACGTCAATGACCTCACTGCTCACTATAACACCACGATGACCAAAGTCTTTGACCGAGCTGCACCACCAAAACTCAAAAGAATTCCGGACAAAGACAAAAACCCATGGCTCAGGGGAGCCCTGAATGAAGAGAGAAGTAAACTTAGATCAACTGAACGGAAATGGAGACAACATCCCTCCCCCCTCCATCTTAAACTACTCCGGAAATCTAGAAATTCCTATAACAAAAGTATTCTACAATCAAAAAAAGACTTCTTCAGATCAGAACTAGACAATGCCAAAAATAGACCAAAGAAACTCTTCGAAATTCTTAAACAACAATCTAACAAATTGGCCAAATCCACACTCTTAACATCAAATTCACAGCTTAGTAGTGAAGAATTTTCCTCATTCTTCACAGCAAAAACGAACTCCCTCCAACTTGAGCTTAATACGGCGGCAATTAAGTCAGTCACCCCAAAGATCACTCAAGCCGAAAATCCTGAACTACTTGAGCTACCTTTGCCCAAAAATAACTCTCACTGGTCTACTTTCAAACTTTACGATCGCAATGACATCACCAAAACTCTAGCAACTATCAAACTCAACAACCACTTCAATGACCCTGTCTCCTTAAATTGCCTACCCCACATCTACCATATCATCTCCCCTCTCTGGACCAAAATCATCAATGCCTCACTAGCACAAGGTCACATCCCGGATTGCCTAAAAACGGGCCAAGTCACCCCTATCCTAAAAAAACCGACAGCTAACACCTCTGACCCCAACAACTTCCGACCTATAACCAACATCCCCATGCTAGCCAAGGTCTTGGAAAAATGTGTTCAGCAACAACTGAACCAACACATCACGGACTTCAATCTATTGAACATCCACCAATCGGGTTTCAGACCCGGCCATAGCACAGAAACAGCCATTCTGCATATAGTAGATGACGCTCTCCTAGCTCTTGACCGCAACGAAACCTGCCTACTAGTCCTGCTCGACCTCTCATCAGCCTTTGATACGGTCAATCACGACAAAATTCTACGAAGACTAGAAAACAGGATGGGCTTATCTGGCACAGTCCTTCAATGGTTCAAATCCTTTCTGGAAAACAGAACGCAATCGTTCATGGTCAACAAAAATCTTTCTCCCTCTTCACCTAACCTACTAGGAGTACCACAAGGCTCTACGCTATCCCCCACGCTATTCAACCTATATGTCGAACCACTAACCAAACTACTACAGCAGGCGAACCACTCCTACCACATGTGCGCGGCGACACTCAACTTTACATCAAGATCTCCTCCATTGAAGAGATAAAGACGATGAATCTAGCTCTCGAAAAGACCGTCCACTGGTTAACGACCAACTTCCTCAAGCTAAACTCGCAAAAAACAGAATTTCTTTCAATCTCCCCCCCTAATAACTCCCTGGAGACAAAGGAATGGACTAAGATGATCACTGCTCTGAATTGCACTCCGACTTTGGTGGACTCCACCAAATCACTTGGAATCACACTAGATAAGAACCTTAACATGCAAACACACATCAACCTGTTGGCTAAAAATGCCCGCTTTCACCTCAGCTATCTTAGAAAAATGAAACCATTCATCGAGATCCCGGACCTCAAAACTGCAGTTCAGTCCTTAGTCATCTCGAGGCTGGAGTACGGATGTACTACCCTCTCTGGGTTTCCCAAAATCTCAACCACCCATTTAAAAGCCTGTCTCAACGCTGCAGCAAGACTCCTAACAGGATCTAGGAAATTTTACCACATATCGCCGCACCTGAAGGCACTCAACTGGCTACCCTATGAAGCTCGAATCCACCTAAAGATGGTTTGCATCAATCACAAGGCGCTACACCACAATACCCCCCAGTACCTAACCCAAAAACTTACCTTATCTGGAGGAAACAGACATTCTAGGAGCGCTGATAATCTACTCCTGAAACCCTCGCGTTTCAGCAAGAAAAAAACCTATGACAGCTCCAAGAATATGGAACTCGCTTCCACCATACATCAGAAAAATCTCCTCTACACCTCTATATAAAAGGGAAGCAAAATCATTCCTGATGAGCAAATTCCTCCCTTAAATCCGCACAGGCACCATACCAGTTCTACAACCTCAAACTTGCCTCTACTCTCCCATTAATGATACCTTCGACGCTATGACTTACGCGATCTCGAACCTGTTCTTATTGCTCAGATCAATCCTCACTGCTGCAACATGCCGAACTTTGCTAATAATATGTTGATACTCTGTATGCTATGCTTTTCTAAATGTTCTATTCGCACTCTCCTCTCTATGTAAAGCGCTCTGATACCCTACCCTGGGTCTGGTTCGCGCTATAGAAAACTCTAAAAATAAATAAATAAAAATAAGTAAGAAAGCAAGAAGGTATATAAAGCATGTGTGAATGTGTAGTCTTGTTATTCAATAGGTTTTTCCTAATTATTGAGCTGTGATTTTTTTTTCCTCATGGCATATTGTCAAGTTTACTATGAACACAACTCTCTGCCAGTAGAAACGTCTCAGAATAGTGAAGTGCTTTGATTTTACAAAATAAATGTTGCTGCTAATTAAGAATGCAGGCCTTTCAATCTTCCTCTCTGGTGCAATATGTTTTTTCTTGTGCCAGTCTTATCTTTGTCAATTTTAAGTCTTTAGTCTGCATTGCCCTCTGACTCTTTACCTCTCGCCACCATTTGATTCAATGTCATCTGATAATTATAATAATGATATAAATACATGGAGATGTCTGTTGGAGGCCATAACCATGCATCTCAGTAAGGCAGTATTACAATTAGCGTCTGTGTCCTCTTGAGACCTGAGCTTGACACTCAGGGTTCATCACATTACCTCCGGTACCTAGGAGCTCTTTGGCTCTGATGCCAGACCCCAGGATTCACCCTGCTATTCCCATAAGGTAAAACCAGGACTGGATGAACAAGACACACATGAAAAAAACATAACATTTTATAACATAGTGCAGTCGCTGGTGTCTACCCTGTATTTTCAGTAGTACGCTCTCTTAATTAAAGACTTTCTTAGTGAGCATGTGGCTTCTTTCCTATTGGTTTATTCCTCCAATGTCTTCTCTGTAAACATATTTACCTAAGGTGCTGTACAAAAACTCTGAAAATATAAAATTATGAAATGAGTATTTGGGACTTGAGTGACTCTTAAAGGTGTGCATATTGGGAGCCAGAGGGTAAGACAGGTTTCCTGCTGCCATGCATTGTTGAGAGAATGTTGCTTTCCCTCTCCCCTATCATGTTGGTAACAGATCGCTTGACAATCTAGCAAAAGAGGTCAGCCCGATCCAGTGGTCTCCCGTTCTTTGATCATTGTCGTCCTTTAGGCCAAAAGTATCATGCTTTAACACAGCATTCATAAAAGAAAACGTTTCATTCGATTCCTAAAATGGATCTAGAAACGGTTGTGTACTGTGCTGGCTGTGTGCTCATCTTTCTTACTTTCAAGCAATGAGTGGAGAAAGATGCATCAGATTGAAAACTGCCCCCTGCGCCAATACCCCTTCTTGTGTGGTAACCTGTTCCAGTTGAAGGATGAACAAATTGTGAAAAATCCTCCCAGATATTTCATCCTTTGCTACCCTTTCGTGACCAGCCTTAGCTGCCTACAACTACAAGACACGTACGTAGGGTTCCCTGATTAAATATCGATGTAAAAAATATAGATAACAAAAATATCGATGTAAAAATATCGAATACAAAAATATCGACTCCCTATACTTAAACAGGTAAGTACAATAATATCGAAACAAAAATATCGAAGTAAAAAATATAGATGTAAAAAATATCGACTTAAAGATATATATAACAAATAAAATATATTAAATAATATTAATATTTTTAACAAAATAAATTATATTTAATATATATTTTAACTAAATATAACAAATAAACTTAATTAAAAAAATATAAACACACAAAAATGTGTACATATACATATATTTACTTAAATACATTTTATTAACTATTATCTTTATTTGATTTATAAACTTTTTAAATTATATAAAAATCAAATATATACATATATCAATAATTTAAAATAAAATAAAACATTCTATAATTACTTTGCACATTAAACTATTAAAATAAAAAATACATTCCGCAACACAATAAATACAACAGTAGGGAAAATGTTGGATAGCGGAGGGGTAAAAATTACTATTCCCACTCCAGTGAGTGCAAAAGCAGGGAAAGTGCTGGATAGCAGAAGTGTAAAAATGACTATTCCCACTCCAGAGAGTGCAACAGTAGGGAAAGTGTTGGATAGCGGAGGGGTAAAAATTACTATTCCCACTCCAGTGAGTGCAAAAGCAGGGAAAATGCTGGATACCAATTAAAAATTAAAAACATCAACATTTTTATTAAATTTTATTTCCATTATTAACATAATTAATATTGAAATGTAAATATATTATTATTAAAAAAGATGATAAACATTCATTAATTACACATTGTTTAACACTATAATATCCACAACACACACCTAAAATTAATTACACAATTACAATTACTAATTACTAATTAATTAATGCTAATTAATTAACAAATAATTGATAATTCATCAATAAAAGATAAATTACTTCCCACCCTTCCCACCATTTACACCTATAAACACCACAACACACACCTAAAATTAATTAAACAATTACAATAATTAATTAATAATTAATTAAAGTAAATTAATTAACAACTAATTACCAAACAATTATTAATAAATGAATTTACACATTTAACTCTATAACATCACAATTATACAATTATGAATAAATATAAATTATTGAATAAATTTCATAAAATTAAATTACTTCCCACCCAATTCCCCTATAAACCCACAACCCGCTACAGAACTAAAAACCCAAAATTCAATTTAAAAAAAAGTTATTAACTACTATAAATAATAAATAAAATCTATGGGGGTCATTACGATGGCGGGCGGAAGCACAACCGCCGTGCTGGCGGATGCAAAAACCACCAGTTACCGCCGGCACGCAGCAGTCCACACGCCCGCCCAATTACGATGCGAAAAGTAGGCCAAACACCGCCGGCAAGCCAGCAACACCGTCCGCCATCAAAGTGCGCCCGTACACGTAGCGGCGCAGCTCAACTGACACACACCGTCCGACGAAAACACGTCCCGCCCGGCGCATAAATTACGATGCCGCAAACAAACGGCTCCCACGGCCAAGAGATACCGTACGACAAACCGAAGCGGTAACACGGACGCCGAGCACGGACAACGAAGAAGCGGCTCCCCGAGCATGAATCCAGCACTGCAGGCCCTCCCCATGCTCTTGCTGATGCACCACCAAGGACGCAACGTACCGCGGAGACGCAGGTAGGCACACGCACAACAAGTGCACGCAAACAGCGCACACAGTGCAAGGGCGGAAAAAGCGGACAACCCCCCCCAGCGCGTGTACACTACACATCCACCATTGCATCCACATATGACACACAGGCCAAATCGTAACATCGCGTAACACATGTGTACACACCACCTGGGACTAGGAACCAACGACCCCGTCACGGCCCCAAAGCGGCGATGACGCCGCCACACATGCGCACAACGCAGAGGCCAACCGCAGCGCCATGCATGCGTCGCACACAGACACAGGGACACAACCAAGCAGCACACACATCAGCCCCACCCCGAACGCACATGACACGTGACAGGCCTGCCACAGACATGTCCCCAACGCCCAATTCACGGACAACACCCAACGCCACACAACCGACGCACACATGTCAGTGAAGTCACGCAACAGCAGGACACACCCCAGTGTAACAAACATGGCGAAGCACACAGCGGCGGCAACACCAACTAGGAGAAGCAGGGCCCCTTCGGGAAGAGGAACGCCAGTACCACACTGAAACACCCATACCACCCTGCACATATGAACAAGACATATAAAACGGAACACCAAAGAGCCCGGGGACCGACAACAGGTGGCCCAAGAATAACATTCACACACAAGGCCCAACGCAGAGCGGAAAGGCAGCCTGCCGCCCACACAAGGGAGAGCAGACAGCACTGAATGACCTTCCATTCCAACTCCGAAACCACAGCCCTACGAAAGAAGCCGGTGAATACAGCCATTGTCCAAGAAAAGACCAACACAGGCATGCCGAGGAGACCGACCACAGGGCAGATAGCGCATATCACAGAAGCACACAACAGACGGGGAAGAAAGAAGAAAACACTCCCCCATGTCGGCCACATGCAAGTTAATTGGAAGGAGTCACACATCACTGACCTTGAACTGTCTGAGAAGCATGTGGGATGAGGGCCCGTGTCCTCCAAACAAGCCAACAGAACACAAGTCCTGTCTCCCTACGACTACACAGAGCTCACAGCAACCTCGGAGCGTGCACATTGCAGAATGCACACACAGCCGGAGCACGCCACCACAACGCACCGCTGCGAAATGGCAACCGCAACACACCTACCCAACTACGCCGGACAGCTCAAGCTGTACAAAACCAACCTGATACATATATTGGGATGCGATCTCCTGTCCCTGCTGAACGTAAGTTACAGACTGACTTACCGCATCACATTGTTCAGCTGCGTCATGCCCGTCTTCTACTGTCGGAGGTGTCCCTACCAGCATCCCGTGGAGATATGCCTCTCCAACCCGGCATGTCTAAAAACGGACCTGCTACCACTACTCCTCCCTCTGGACGCACACGACAGGGCCTGCTCTGCCTATGGGGGCATGGCGTATGTGGCCAACATCGCACCCGCACTGAAATGGGACCACTGTGCCTCCACACGACGGATCATCGAGAACAGCTACATCGAATGTCACCCAGCATGCCCCATCATGGTCCTCCAAGGGACAACTTACGAACAACACCTTGACAGCCACCATCCGCTACATTGGCTGGCAAACATGTACACCACCAATGACATGGAAGCCCTGCTGGACGGCATCGCATACCTGACAACCTGTAAATTCGTCGGACCACAACGCAGGTTCCCCGATTGACCTATGATGTCCAACCCCGCACCCATGCTTAGCTTCCGCACGGACTGGCCAGTCACCACCACAACAGCCATACCAAACGACCGGCAACTGTTACCACACCATCAACGACATCGCCATGACATCGGATATGACCGGGACATGCACACTGTTCCCCATCACATCCAGGAACACCGCATGCATCGTGGGAGGCAGTGGCATGGGGTCTGTGTATCGCACCCACATGGACGGAACTGCACGAACAACCAGGACACGACATGGATCCAGCGCCCATGGACACACACACCGCTCAGTGGACATGAATAGGTCGCCTGGAGTCTGTGGGTGCTGCACCCCTCCCACCCCCGCCCCGGGAATCCCATACCAGGACCTTTGCATGGACGACAAGTGCATACAACAACAACACGACCCCAGTGACTGTGACATGTCCAGTAACCACCACATTGCAACAACAAGTGGCACGCCGCTGCATGCACGCAAGCACATGCCCTGATGTCATCTCACATGCACGCGTGCATGAGGAACAACCGCAGCAAACCTGTCACATGGAACTGAGATGGACTGTGCCCATGATGCCAAGCGGTCTGGTAGGCTACATGTATACCGTCTGTGTCAAAGTCCGCAGCTCCGCAACTATACGTAAATGTACATTAGCACAGCCTTGGCCAAGCAGATGTAACTCTGAAGCCCACATCCCACATGCAACAGCCAATCACATGTAACCCCACACCCTATCCCATTTGCAATCATGCTCAGTATATCCTCAACATGTATTCCGCTGCCAGTAGTGTCCACTATACTGCATCACAGAGGACAGAAGACTCAATATAATGTTTGAAACCAAAACTGTCTCCGCTGACTCATTTCACAAGTACGAATGAGAGAGGATGAGAGTATGTGAAGTACACGGCAGTCGTGACATGACCATGTAGTCCACTGGTATTGGATGTCAACGCAAATGAGTAGCACAACTGTGGAAGACACACATGTGTCGTGTGAAGTCGTATGGACGCAGTGCTCAGGTGGGTGGGTGTGACGGGTAGATGCGCACATGCCAAGTTGGAGCACGCCGTGTCGGGAGGGGTCATGAACAGTACACCACCGCTTCCCTGGGCATTGTGAGAGGACACCTGTCGGGGGAGTGAACACGTGTGTGCACAGCAGCCGGGCACACGTACAAAGCGGTACCAGGCGCACCTCAGCCCACCCTCTGTGGACAAGCTGGATCCTGTTGTGCGCCCGCCATGCCCCTTGACAAGGCACACACAGCCCCAGTCGACCAGGTGTAACCCCAACATAGTCAATCCGCACAGGCGATACAGGGCACGGGATGGCAGTGGAGCATGGTGTGTGAGAGGTCTCCTCGCGCTCCTCCTGGTCATATCACGCAGACAATAGAACCTCAACGTCTAGCATGGCACAAGTCAAATGGAAGTGTAGGGGGACGCACCACAGCACGAGCAGCACTGACGTCACGGGAGGTGGCTCGCACCATCCCATCCATTGCCCATTATACCAACCACGCCACATGCCATTGCGACTAAGTGCAAGCGCGTGCGCCACCACCCCCGAGCCCTCCCCAGAGAGGCCAAAGAGTGAATGTGTGGGCCATCAGTCACAGACGGACGCGGCATGGCCGCAAGGGCAGCCACAGCCACTGGGTGTCGCAGGTGGCGGATCCGGAAGGCGAAGACTGTGATGCATAGTCCATGCAGGCCGGGTCTCCATTTGGGGCACCACGCAGGTGGACGGCGTCCCGCCACACATCATACCCTGAGACAGCCCACTCGTGCAACTGGACCCACACATACACTCCTTGCCCTCTCTGGTGCGAGCTTGGGGCTGCCTGTGCAAGCGCTAGCCTCGCAGGTGCACATGCATATTGGGGGAGCGAGGGGAGGACATGAGGGCTGGGGCGAAGATGACTGTATCACTGTCAGTGAGTACAAGGGATGACCCAGATGTGGAAAGGATGGGACGTGTCCCGTGTGTACTGCAACTAGTCGCCAATCCAACTACCCCCCCATGTCCGGAATGTAAGCCCGCACCTAGGCCCGCCCATCCGCCACATCGAATATACCACCAGCACGACAACCTTCCCATTCGAAACACTGACTGGGGGTGGCGACCAGTGAACAATCATGTGTAGCCTACCCACGCGTACATGTCGGCCCTCCATGATCCATGTCACCTGCGGCAAAGTCATGACATGCGCAATGAGGGAAGTGAGGAGAGCTGTCCGCCCCACGCACAGAAGGTGCATCAGCTCCACAGACCCAGCAGCGAGTCCAGCAGGGGTCACATGTGCAGGGGCAGCTGTGCCTGGTGTGAAGGCACATGCATATAGACAGCACATCGACCAATGTGTAGTCTGCCCACATCTACAGTCCATCATCATGCGGACATAGGAATTGAACACAGGGCAACACATCTGAGTGGGTGCACCCACCGTGACCAACAATGCGCAATCATCGACGTACCCGCCCTGTGCATGGCCCCCCACCCAACGGAGGCAGATCCAGTGCCACCATCCCACACACACAAGCCTTCCACGGAACATGCTGTGTCCAATGCTCAGTACAGAGTCAGCGCCCATCTGGTGGATCCTGAACAGGAGACACATGCACACACATGCCAGCTCCCACTATGTACGTCTGCCACCTGGCACGTGCAATGTAACCTCTCACCTGTGACGTGTGACTGCAAGCACACAGCCGTCTTGGCATGGGGCTGTCAATGTGGACACCTGTCAATGTTTCGGGAGGTGTGATCCGTACAGTGCTGTACATAGGGTGCAGTGCTGACACCTACTACTGTCTCATATCCCCTCGTGCCACAGGTCCCACTTGTTTTGGCCGCTCAGCCTGTGCCCACATCGTCGTCGTCGTGTGCCATACTCATCCAGCCTCGGAAGCAGTTCCATGCTCAGCAGACATTCATGTTGCCGTGGCGTTGCCGCTTGACGAATATGCAGTCAGTCCCCATCAGCACGCCCCGCAAGTCATTGGGGCCTAGATCCCCATGTGCATGCACATGGCAGTGGTTTGTATCACTAGCCATTGCCATTGTTGGGAGACCTGTGTAAGTGTATTGTGGCCGTGCCGTCCCAGCTTGACAGCTGGGCTGTGGCTCATGTGCTTGCTCAGTCATGTCAGTGATGTGTATGCGAAATTGCTATGTGTTGTGTTGCTTTGACATGTGTCCACTGCCATTTTCCCTAGGCGGAGACCGAACATTGACCGCCCATACCAATTGCTGGCGGACATGGACGATACAGAGGTCATTAGGAAGTTTCGGCTGGACAGGCCAACCCTGCATCGACTGTGTGCCATGTTGGAACCCCATCTCCGTCCCCGCAGGGTGTATCCGACAGCTGTCACCCCCACGGCTAAGGTGATGGCCGCCATGCATTTCTTCGCCACTGGGTCATTCCAGCACACAGTGGGCAGTGGAGGAGGGATGTCCCAGCCCATGTTCAGCAAGGTGCTGAGGGATGTACTGGCAGCCATGATGCTGTACCGAAACAGGTACATCCGCTTCCCCAGGGCTCGTGAATTGGCGGCAGTGAAGGGTGCATTCTATGCCCTTGGCAGAATCCCACACGTCGTTGGAGCCATTGACTGCACACATGTTGGCCTTGTTCCACCACAGGCCACTGAGCACCTGTACCGCAACAGGAAGCACACGCACTCCCTGAATGTGCAAGTGGTGTGCCTTGCGGACATGGTGATCACCCACGTGTGTGCAAAGTTCCCAGGCTCGGCCCATGACGCACACATAATGCGCAACAGCATCTTGCCACGACTGATGTCCAATCTGCAACAGGATCGTGGCTGTATTGTCGGTGAGTATGTGGAGTGGTGTAGCGTGCTGGTTGTGCGATGCTGTCCCCTGTCCAGTTGGAATAGCAACGGTTCTCTGTGTCCCTCACACCCAGGTGACTCTGCGTACCCGAATGGGGCATGGCTGCTCAGTCCATTGAGGAATCCTCGCACCCCAGCAGACGATCGCTACAATGAGGCACATGGGAGGACCAGACGTGTGGTCGAGCGTACCTTTGGCCTCCTCAAGTCCAGGTTCAGGTGCCTGGACCGCACCGGGGGTGCGCTGGCGTACTCCCCACAGAAGGTGTGCCAGATAGTGGTGGCGTGCTGCATGCTGCACAATCTGGCCATTCGGAAGCAGATCCCCCTCATCGTGGATGACGGAGATCAACCAGGGCCCCAGCCCGCAGACCAGGACAGCTCGAGTGAGGAGGACAGCGGAGAGGAGGAAGCTGGTAATGTGCGGCAGCAGCTCATCGCCCACTACTTCACTTGACGGTGAGTGTCCATGTACGACGGCTGATGTGGCTGTGTCTGTGCAGGTGTGTGTGTGCTGTGTCAGGGTGGCCGTTTGTTCACTGCGTGCTGTGTGTCAACGCTCCATGGCCAGGGTAGTATGCCACTGTTGGTGGCTGTGGCATTGTGCCCTATTGCTCTGTGCGATGTGTGTACATTGCTTGTAGTTGTTGACATGTACTGTGTGATGGGTGTGTGACACACTCATTGAATGTGCTCCTGTTCTGTCTCCCACCCCTAGGTCCCTACAGGCCCTCCGGTTCCATTGCCATGCCACGCATCAGGTGCCTTTCCGCCCAAGGTGGCCGTTGTATTCCGTACAAATAAAACACAGGGCACAAACAGCAGTTTGTGTAAGAGGTGCATTTATTTCAAACTGTGACATGTGATTGTGTGTAAGGTGATGACATAAGTGGTGCGTGCAGTGACAATGAGCTGTCGGTCATGGCTGCGTGATGCTCAGGGTGTACCCACTGGTTCTATGTCCATAGTCCAACACACACATGCCATCCAGATGGCTGTGTGGAGTGGGATCGTAGTCCAAGTCAATGCAGTGGGTGGTCAAGGAAGGCTGGCTGGCTGCCTCACTTGCGTCTGGAGCGTGCGAAGTCCTCCCGGGAGATCTGTTTCCACTTCGGACGGCCCCTTCCACGTTTGCGAGGGGGGTGCCTGCTTGCGACATGCTGGTGGTTGAGGTGTGCTCACTGGCTGTGGACGCAGGGGAACTGGACACTGCTGCTCGACCCTGCGCCCCGGCAGGTGGTGGCGGAGGGGAGCTGCTGTCCCTGGCTGTGACCTCACCGCCACCACCAGCTGGCCCATGAGGTCCACGAGTTGGCCCATACGGGCGTCCATGGACCTCAGCACCCCCAGCACCTCCCGCGTGTCTGAAGCAGACCTGACCCATTGTTCTTGGGCCTCTTCATAGGCCCCAAGGACTCTGGCCATTTGAGGCAGGGCATGGCTCCCAGGGGAGACTTGCGTTTCCCTGACCCTGCTCCTCCTACCAGTACTGCTGCCACCGGCCTGCCCACTAGCCACATTGCTCACCACGGTCCTCGCTGTGGCTCCCAGGGTGGATCCAGTCGGCCGGGCCACCACCTGCGCTGGGGCTGGTGCCAGCGAAGACGTGGTGGTGGTGGCGGCGGTGGTGGTCGGTGCGGCGATGGTGGCGGTTGCGGCAATGGTAGTGGCCGCAATGACCGTGGGTGTGGCCGCAATGACCGTGGGTGTGGCCGCAATGACCGTGGGTGTGGCCGCAACGACAGTGGCAGCAGGGGGCTGGGAATGTTCAGCAGCCCTGGATGATGCGTTGGTGGGTAGGAGGGGTCCTGGGGAGCGGCTGGGCCCTGCCACACCAGATGGGCCTGCTTGGTGGTCCGTGTCCGAAGAGGAGGACAGATCCTCCACATCCGTGTGTCCTCGTTGGGGGCTTGTAGGCTGGCTGTGCTGGCTGCTGTCTCCATCCCCAGCATCCAGCAGTTCGTCACCTGTGGAGAGAATGAGATTTGTTATTGTGTTGCACCTGGCGAAGTATGTATTTGTCGTCTGACATTAACAGTTCGTGCAATCTCGTACATGGGTTTCCCGGAGGCGTGTGTGTGGCTGTAGCATTTGTAGTTTTGTGTGCTTGACAATGGGACTGTGTGCTGTGCACATGTGGCATGGGACGGATTGGCCATGCCGATGGGTGTGTTGCTGTGCCCCTACTTATTGTGACTCTGGTGTATGCGGGCTCCTGGCCCATCCTGGGTCTGGTTTGTACTTTGCTTTTGGTGTTCAGATGGGACGCTTAGGAACGCATATGGCAACATGGGGGCCATGCCCCAAATTCGCATTTGGGATGGAATATGCTTTTGGGGTACATGCTGTGAGCCATGGGTGCCGAACGTGACATGTGTTGTGGCAGCATGACAGTGCATGGTTTGAGGTGTGTGCATGCTTGACATGGCCTGCATATTTGCTGTCTGTTGTGATTACTGGACATGGCATTGGACGCATCGTTATGAGTGAGTGATGGTTGTGTGCCAGCCAACGTATTGCAGTTGTCCCATCTCCTTGGTGTGCGTGCTGCCCTGTGCCATGTGCATCACTGCAGTGCTCGGGGGGTGTGGCCCATGTTGTGTGTTGTTGCTCACAGTGTGTCGTGCGCTTCATTGACTTCTGGCACATGGTTGGTCATGGGCATGTATCTTAGCATGACTGCTGTATGTGTGGCAGCTGTGCGGATGACATGCCTTTCATGAGACTGGGGCTGACGGATGGGATGGATGGTATGTTGTATGTGCATGGTGTGTCTGTGTGTTTGATGGGTTCAGTGGTGTTCGTGTGCATTTATGTTGTTCCGCTCTGTTGCGTCTAGTGTTGTTTGTCTTACATAGGCGTAGTTGTGGGGTGTGTGGTTGACAGGCAGTAGGGGCTACATGGACAGGACTTCAATGGTGTTTCGGTTGTGTGTGATGGGTTGTACAGTGGCTGCCGTGTGGTACTATATTCAGTGTGGCTTGTGCATGCAGACGTGGCTCCTTGGGTGTTGCTGTGTTTGTGATGGGTCATGTGGGGTGTGAGTCTGTGGTTCATGTCCGTGTGCACATTGTTCACTTGTTCGTGACGGTGGGCGGTGCTGCGTGTTCGTCTGCTACGTGACATGTCCCATGTGTTGGTCGTGTTACGGTCCTCATGCCTCCAGTAATCCAGCCCTGTCCAGTTTCCCACCTGCAGGTTGTTCGTGCGTGCACTGTACTGGATGCCACATGGTTCTAAGCGGGGGGTGCTCCATGTTGCAGGTCTGTGGGGGTGGGGGGGTGTTGTGGGTCGTGGTGGTGGCTGGACACCCACTGACACCGATTACTGTGGACCGTGATGTCTACCTTTCGGCTGTCGTTGTGCACTGCGGTGGCTGACACGTGGCTGTGGGGTGTGGGGGATGCTCCTCCTTGCTGTGCTGTGGGACTAGGGGCCTGGTGTGTTTTGTACTTGGGCTGTCCACCCTCCCACCCACTGCACTTTGTGTTCCTGCCACTTACCTGTTACTTGTCGGTTAGTGCAGCTATGGCGGACACATGGGTGTGGTGGGTGCTCGTTGTGGCGCTTCTGGCATATTTGGGGACCTGTTGGTGGTTACGTGGCTGGCTGAGTGTACACATGTCCCCACGCATCTTACAGTTGTTCGGTTTGGGCTGTGTGTGGTGGTGTCTGTTGCATGTGTGTGTGATGTGTTGTGTATTGTGTGCTGGACATGGGGGTGTTTGTCCCTGGGAGCTGTGGCATGGTGGTAGTGCATGTGAGTACATAGCGGTGTGCTGGTATACATTAGTTTGTACTTACCAGCCTCCACTCCCCCTGCTAATCCGGCGAGGATCTCGGGATGTATGATGACTCGCACCTTCTCCTCCCACGCTTTGAAGGTCTTGAAGAGCGCGGGATTCCCTCCGCCAGTGACGGCAGCCAGCTCTCTGTTCTTGCTCTCCTTCTTCTTGACCAGGCTCTTGACGTCATTCCACCGTTTGTTTATTTCGACTCTGTTCCTGGGCAAGGTCCCGACTGCATTGACCTGGTCTACGATCCGGTTCCACATTCTCTTTCTGGTGGCTAGTGGTGTGTGCTGGACCAGGTTCCCATAGATTTGTGGGTGCACCTTGATGATCTCGTCGACCATGACCGTCAGCTCCATGGGCGTGAACTTGGGCATTCTTTGTGGTGCCATGGTGTTTGTGGTGCTGGTGCGGTGTGTGTTGTGTAATGTGCAGGGGGTTTGTGGTGCCGGTGTTTGGTGGTGGTGGTGGTGGTGGTGGTTGTGATGTGTGCGTTTCTGTGGTGTGCTGCTGTCCTTGCTGTGTCACTGTGTCCTCTCCTCTCTAGTTTGCAATGTTGCAAGGGGTTGTGGTCTGTGGGAGTGCTGCTTTTGTACTTACCTATGTGGGTGTGTCCTCATGGTCTGTTGTTTTCAGGTGTGTTGTGTCTGGGGTTCTGGCCTTTGTAGTTTTTGTTTGTCCAGGGGGGGGTGTTTTCGGGATGTTTACTGTGCTTGTGTATTTGTGCGTGCCTTGCTGTGTGGACTTGTTGGCCATGTTGTGTGCGATTGTTTTTGTCAGCGGATTGTTTCTGTGCAGGGACGTGGGCGCCATGGCTTCTGCCGTGTCGATTCTCATCGGCGTTGTTTGCGCTGGCGGGCGGTATATTTGTAGTTTTCCCGCGCTCATGGCGGTGCGATCGTAATCTCACGTGCGGTGTGTCGGGCGTGAGGGCGGGCGGTTTTGTGTTGTCGTGCGTGTTTCCGTCCGTGGCGGGCGGTTTGACTCCGACTCGGACGATGGCGGGCGGTATCTTGTGTGATTTTTCCGCCGATGGCGGTTTTCGGTTTGTGTAATCGTAATGGCGTGGTCGGTGTTCAGACGGTGTGTGCGGGCGGATTTTTGCCGCTTCCATGCCTGGCGGATTTTTTTACGCCGGGTATCGTAATGGGCCCCATAATAATTAAATTACTTCCCACCCTATTCCCCTATAAACCCACAACCTGCTACAAAACTAAAAACGCAAAATTAATAAAAAAAAAAAATATTAACTACTAAAATTTTAGCACATAACAAAAATACAAACAATTCTCATACAAAATACTAAAATACATAACATTAATAATAAATCGATATTTTTAACGACTATATTTTTGTAAACGATATTTAACACTTCGATATTTTTGCAATCGATATTACTTACCTAACAATCGATATTCTTGACCATGATATTTTTTCCATCGATATTTCTGACCCACAATATTTTTACCTCGATATTTCTGTATAACGATATTTATACATCGATATTCTAGCTCTGCACCGTATGTAGATGTCCATACAGACATATGAATATGTTGCTATATGTATTGCAGACACATAACGATAGAGCTACACAGCGAACATACACAAAATATACATTCTGATATGACACTACTGAGTACGCAGACAGACGTATGTACAGCTACAGAGAATAGAGGCGTGCAAAAATATGCATTTGTTAGACATGCGTACACATGTTCTTACAGCTGTAGGACACATGGTCTGATACAGGCGCACAGAATGGGGGTTGTGCGCACTGTACTACTGCATGAAGGCCCCCTCTGCACTCCATACCACAGCTACAGTGCAGGGGTGGTTGTAATTACAGACACGTGTACTCAGAGATGTGATCTCAAACCGGCGCACACAGTGAGAGTTAGGGGGGTTGATTGTTTCTGCATGAAGTCTCCCTTCCCTTCCCTAACCCAGCTGCAGTGCAGGGCAGACTGTAACTGAAGACAGATGCACATAGTGCACGGGTCAGAGTGTGATCACGATGCACAGGACAGTGTTTTGTGCACAGGGAAGAGCGTGATATGAGGACTTTTCGCAGTGGATTGTAGATTGGAAAGCCAGTCCAGTACTGTGGTCGCTGGTATAACTCAGTACCGGGAGCTGCGCATGAGCGCTGAGGCCTTCACCAGAGTTACAGGCCTAAAATCTCCGGCCGCATATTTACTGCTGCCGCTCCCCTCCTTTACTGCATATGCAATCTTGCAGTAATGGTCCAACACACGAACACCATCACCTGACCGCTGATGGCTCATATAAAAGAAATAAGCGATTTGTGCATGCATTACACAAGGAGCGAGGGGAGTGCTAGGGGACAGGGCCGGACTGGCTACCGGGCGTTTTGCTGTGCTGCCAAGCTGGGGGCTGATTTCACTGCGGTGGGGGCTGATTTCGTTGATGGGGACCTGCGTGTGCTTCTAAATAAACAAAGCAAAACGAATGGTTTTAAGCACACGCAGGTCCCCATCAACGAAATCAGCCCCCAGCTTGGCAGCACACCAAAACGCCTGGTAGCCAGTCCGGCCCTGCTGCTAATCTCCACTCTTCTCATGCACAATGCGGTCCTTGGCGCTGTGCATGAAGGGAAACAAGCAGCGCCATTACGTCACCACTATATAAACATAAGCAATAACTGTATGGCTTTAAAATAAAGCCACACAGCAATTGCTCATGAATTTAATCATCCCTCCCTTAAAAGTATGGGCCCACGGGGAGAAGCCCAAGTGCCCACACCAATACAGGCTTTGCTCTCATGGTTTTTATTCTTAAAACTGCATGAGAGCAAAGCAAGGATTGGCTGGGTCGGGTGGACCCATCACTCCAAAGGAGACCAGGGGGACTCTGCCAAGTTCCCACTGACTCCCTAAATAAATCACTGGTATGAGTCCTGAAGTGCGCATTGTCGAGTTGGCCACGATCAGAGACCTGTCCAGCATGACATGCGCACTTAAACTGATGCTAGTCATTTCAATCACCACGTTTAGCCCTCCCCCTCTGCCTTGTTACAATGCCCCCACACAGGGCCGGCTTTAGTGCTGGTGGCACCCTGTGCGACAATGTCTGTTGGCGCCCCCCAATGACCACTTGTGCCACGGATTCCCTCACTAGCACCCTTTAACAGTGCCCCTCAAGTCACCATAACCACTGTCTCTCAGATTCATTTAGTTTTATAGCGCCACTCATACCAGTGCAAGGTGTCAGAGCACTTTACACCACACACACATTGCACAGAGACAATCATATGTGTGTAAATCAGTGTATAGGAAATGTAACATCAGACAGTACTACAAGGTGTAGTGTAGGGGTGACATGTCATCGATATTGGTAGGCAATATAGTTTAAGTTCTTATTCAGGAAAAGCACAAATTCAGAATTTAAAACGTAACATCATTGTTAGGGGTTCTCTTCCATAAAAAGAATTGTTTTCTACCCAAATGAAACCTTTTGGCAAGATTAAGAAAATAAAAGACTGGGCAAAAAAACATATAGCTCTAACATATTCCTTGCCGTTTGCATGCAGCTCTAGGGTGACAGTTAATAGCTCAATGTTCTATATTAGGATTTTGACTTATAATGGACAAGTAACAAAAGGAGCTCTCTTACAGAAGCAGTAACCCACTGACCTATTTACATTATATGCACTTCCTTATCTGCATGGTACACGTTCTTAGCAGCAGGCATTTTAACCCACTGTGCTACCTTAGGATGAGTCAAAACTTCCACAAGACAAACCTCCGGTCCCTTTCCAGGAAGACGATTAATCACCGGATTTCTCTTGACATTTTAATTGATGTCTGAAAGTTGCTGGAGGCCAGTAACGAGGCAGCAGGTGCTTTTAAAATGATAATACACATTTGCAAAAATGATGC
This sequence comes from Calotriton arnoldi, assembly GCA_963921515.1. Taxonomy (NCBI): domain Eukaryota; kingdom Metazoa; phylum Chordata; class Amphibia; order Caudata; family Salamandridae; genus Calotriton; species Calotriton arnoldi. Next base: position 840,300 of record CAWUFW010004238.1, read on the forward strand.
TCCCACCCCAAGTGAACGCCCGGTGCGGTCGCACCGATCGCACCGCCCTAGAGCCGGCCCTGCCCCCACAACTCACATCATAGAACTTCGGTCGGAGCGAACTTGAGCAGGACTTTAATTTATATAGTGATCATGCACTGGTGCCTCACACTGGCTGGATTGCGGGTCAATGCCCCAATGCTCTAGAAAAGGAACAACCCCCGTTTGCAATGTTATTACATGGGCAGGGCGGGAGGTTGTCATGCCAACCACCCTGATTGGGAAAAGCTACCAGAAAATGCAACGCGCTCAAATGAAATCTCGTTAAATAAAATCTATGTTGAGACTCCAGAAAAAGGTATAAATAAGGTTGCATCTGTTTGGTAGAAAAACTAACATTGCCATGCTCAAGGCACTTTGCTGATTCGATTGCTGGCATTAAGGCACATCCACTACAATCGTTTGTTGAAGAGCAAAAGACAATAGTCACAGTAGATGCGTGTGAGTATGGATTGGGGGCAGTTGTGTCCCATTTGGGGTGCAAACATGAAAACACTATAGGCTTTGCATCTAGGACATTACGCCAGGAAGAACTGAAATACTCGGTCATTGAAAAAGAACTACTGGCGTGTGTATGGAGTGTGGAGAAGTTTAGCCTTATCTTTGTGGAAGGCCATTTGTGTTAGGGACAGATCATCGTCCTTTAGTGGACATCTTCTCAGGGAGGAAACTTAAGTGCTCGACTGTTAGAATTGTAAGGTTATCAGCAAGATTGTTGGAATTTACATTTACAGTATAGTATATTCCGGTTGGGAAAAACTCGAGGGTGGATTGCCTTTCAAGGCTACCCATTGAGGATTTTGAAGATCATGAGTGGGAATCTGAGATAGAGGAATGTTTTATAGCTCATGTTGGAGACGTAAGCATTTGTGATAGGGAAGAAGATTGGATTAAGGCTATTGAGGAGGTTCAAGTTCTGAAAGAAGTGGTTTCACTTGTGAAATCAGGTTGGCCAAAAGAGAGAAATTTGTCTTATGAGTTGAACATGTTCTGGAAAATTTCAGAACAATTGTCTGTGGAAGATGGAAAGTTGGCGTATTGGTTCCGCCCTTGTGTTTCCGCCAATGGATTATTGAACTGGCACATTTAGGGCACTTGGGTTCGACTGTAACTAAACGGAAAGTAAGAGGTGATGTTTGGTGACCAAAAATGGATGGTGAGATTGAGGATTTTGTGGAAAACTGCTTTAAATGTAAAGTGAGTGACAAGGTTCTAGCGACTGAAGGTACAGTTGAGTCTACCACATTATGCCCAAGTAGAGCCTGGCAACATGTGGGTGTGGATTTCTTGGGCCCGTACCATATTTTGCCCAGTCACATGAGATACTTCATAGTCATGATTGATCAACTTTCGAGATGGGTTCAAATAGAACCAGTTAGTGAACCTACGAAAAGAAGAGTGATTGATTGTTATCAGAAGGTTTTTGCTACAGACGGAATCCCAGGTTAAATCATGACTGATAATGGTGTTCTGTTTACCTCTGTGGAGATGACTTCATTGCTGAATAGGTGTTCTGTAAAACATATAAGGAAACCATTATAGCACCCCCAAAGCAACAGAAAAGTGGAACGCTTCAATAGAGTTTTGGTAGAACGTGTGCAGTCCACAGTTAGAAGCAATATGGATGTAAGTAAAGCAGTAAAGGTATTAGTTTTGTCATATCGCACCATACCACGTAGTGCCACTGGGAAAACTCTATTCAAGTTAATGAGAGGGAGGAAAGCTGCCACGGAACTGTGTCCCTTTAGGATGGTCCAGCTCTTTTTGAGAGAAGGAGATGTTTGTAAGTGGTGGAAAATGGCTGAATGGAAGTCAAATGTGGTCAATTTGGAAAGAATGCATGCCGGAAAATATGGAAATTGAAAACAGGAGACTGGGTGCATGTTAAAAATTCCATTTTGGTTGGAAAGGGCAGTCTAATTTCAAAGAGCCAGCTCAGGTATGCGAATTAGGAAAAAATTCTGTGAAGTTGTCAGATGGCAATCGGTGGAGTACTTCCTGAGTTGCTTTGATTCCTGATGACTACAGAAGTAATATTCACAAAATAATAAGTGTAGATTCAAGGGTGAAAAAGGATGATAATTCTATGAAAAGAAGTATGTATGTGCCTAAAAATGGCAAGATATTGTCAAACAGTGAAAAGGAAAGAAATGTGTGTGTTGTTTTATTGGGCATTGTATTTTATGCATATAGTGTTTTTTGGGTCGGTGAGTGGGGTGGTGCTATTAGATGTGGGTAAGAATTGGTTCTAAATTGTTGTGAGGTTAAAAGTTGTATTTGATTATAAAATAGGGAGACGTGGTGATGTAGTATTTGGATTGTTGGTGCATCATGGAATGAAGCAATGTCATGAGGAGCTGCATTACATGTGTGTCAATTATCCCTATGGCCCTTCTGTATGGACGTGCATGTTCTCTATCAATAAACTACCATTACTTTTACAACTTGTGTGGAGAGAATCACTACAAGAATCCACCAAATAAATGTAATCCAGCATGTTATCCTCATAGAGATGGAAATTCAGCAGGGGAGTTTCCTCCAGATTTATTTTTTTTCTCGACAAATTGGCAGATTTTCCATTACCACCCAGCCCTAAATTAAGCCCATAGGACTGAGATAGTCATTCTGCAGGTCATGGATTATGTTCTGTGTGCTACCGATGGTGTGGCTCCTGTACATTGAGATCTCTGGGCAAGCTTAGATACAGTCAACTTGGGGTACTTGTGACTTCTATAATCTCGCGAAGGCATGGGTGAGGTCTTGGAAGGGATTTCATAGTTTCATAGTTTCTTGCATTTAATGTATTCACACAGGTTCCTTCTGGTCCTTTGGTGTACCTGTGTGTTGCAGGGTAAACTACATGTTTGATTTTGCTCTAATCAGTTTTCACGCTTTGTGTTGAATGTTTGTGGGAGGATGTGATTGTCGAGTTTCAGGTTTGCATCCTCAGTCCCCTGATGGAAGCCTAATCTTGTCATCAGAAGCAGGTGTGCATGACATGCAAAGATCCCTCTGAAAAAATGAAGGCTAGACTGTAGCAGTGAGCCTAAAATGTAATTAATACCAAGCTACAACCTTACTCATTTGGCCCCGTTTTAAGTATGTACAGAGGCTAAAAATTGTGTGACTGTCTTCTTGGTCAATTCACCCAGCTCACATGGAGTCTTGACTAATCTCAAGCCGAAAAACAGGTTCATATTGCCTGGAAGGTGCAAGATGGAAAAATATTTGTATTTTTCGAAATTGTAAATGTTCTAATAAGTAGTTTGGCAAGGTTTGCACCCTATAAATTAAGACATCCATAAATAAATCCCATTCTTTCAGAAAGGAACTATGCTGATCTGCCTATTATGCCTTTCTATATAACTCTATAAGTCAATAAACCTCAGATTCATCACGGATATGTGTACCCTCCTAGTCACATATTCAGATCCAGACATGTCAATGTATACATTGACCCTTCTGAGGTGAATGAAAACGAATACTTTCCAGGAGCTTAAAAGTCGAACCTCAAATAACGCGCCCTCCTGGACACAACTTTTGCACCCAGTACATGTCAATTGATCAGTATTTGTTCTTACTGGGTGGCAAAATTTCACACCATTCCAATGGGAAATAACGTTGTAATCGTGCACGCTATTCCACACTTTAAGGTGCAAAAACAGCACAAGTGCACTATTTACCAGTACAATTTGTAGCAGGTATCACATCCTGGAAAGCATGTGTGCAAAAACTCACAGGGCCAGATGCATCAAAAAAATATTTTGCGATTCCCTAATTGCGAATCTTTGCGATTCGCAATTAGGGAATCGCAAAACGGAATGCATGAAAGTGTGTTTAACACTTTCTGCGATTCCTGAGGGGTCGCAAATGACCTACCTCATGAATATTAATGAGGTAGGTCGCAAATTTGCGACTCCCTAGGAATCGCAAAAATCACGGGGATGGTGGCTTGCTGGGGGCAGCAGACCACCATGTTAGGGTGACCAGAATTTTAAAGCCAAAAACCGGGACATTTAACGGAAATAGAAGAAGGACTACAATTTTACTTTAAGCGAGCGGACAGAATGACAGCGCTCCTCAACATAAAATTACAGAAAAGGCAGTTAGAACATACATAAAATGCAATTTTTTAAACCCAGTAGCTTGCCTGTTAATTAAATTGCTTTCTTGAAAGAACTGATAACCATCCCTGCTCTGTAAAACATAAAAAAGCACCACTCACTGTTTTCATTTGACCCTCTCTAAAAACCGGGACAGGAGCACAATTTCCTGAAATCGGCCGGGACAGCTGGTGAAAAACCGGGTCCGTCCGGGCAAATCCGGGACGCCTGGTCACCCTACACCATGTCTCCGTGATTGCTTTTTAATAAAGCAATCTTTTTTTGTTGTAAAGCAGTCCGTTTTACTTAAAGGAAAACGGGATGCTTTACAAAAGAGAAAATGAAAACTTTTCCTTTCATTTTCTAAGAGCAGGAGTGCCTGCTCTGAGAAAATGCATTTGCTGACATTCACAAAGGGGAAGGGGTCCCTTGGGGACCCCTTCCCTTTTGCGAATTGGTTACCACCTTCTTGAAGTAGGTGGTAAAATGCGAATGTTTTGTGACCGCATTTCGGTCGCAAAACATTCATGCATACCGATGCGATTCGGTATTAGGAAGGGACGCCCTTTCCTAATAGCAAATCGCAAACCCATTCTGCGATTCGGTAACAGGTTACCGAATCGCAAAATTGGGTTTGATGCATCGCAGAAGCATTTTTTGCGATCGCAAACGGGCCGATTCTGCGAATTGGCCTGTTTACGAGGAGAAAAATGCTTGATGCATTTGGCCCACAGGGGCATATTTACAAGCCCCTTGCGCCACTTTTGCGCCGCCGTTGCGTCACGCATGTGACGCAGCGGCGACGCAAACCATGCGCCGCGTTGCGCTATATTTACAACGTGACGCATCTAGGGAGATGCGTCACGTAGTAAACCCCTGCGCCACATGAAACCTGCGTCAGGTTTCATGTGGGCGTACCGGCGCAGGGGGGGGCGTTCCGGCGCAGGAATGCCTCGGAGAAGTGACGTAGTGAAATCTACAAGATTTCACGCAGTCACTTTTCCTGACGCTGGTGCGTCAAATCCTTACGCCTGTTTCAAGCAGGCGTAAGGATTGACGCACCATGTTAGGGATAGGAAGGTTGGAACAGTGCTGGAGTTGCGTCGCGCTTGCGACACAACTTCAGCACTGCGCCAACCTTCCGCCGGCAGATGCGTCACGCATCTGCTTATCCTGTGCCACGATGCGCCGCATTGTAAATGCGGCGCATCGGACGTGGCGCAAGGGTAAACTTGCGTGACGCATTTTCCCTGGCGCATCCCTGCTGATATGCAGGAATGCACCAGGGAATGTAAATATGCCCCACAGTGTTTAATATTTGTGTCTGGTCTCTAATCCCGATTTGGGAGCAAATGCAGATCTGAACTTTATCCAAAATTTCCAGAGTTGATTAAAGAGGCCTAACTGCAGTATTAACTGATGTTTAATTCCATTTCACTCCCTTTTGTGGCCCATCAGTGCCAAGATACCCAATGTTCTGCCTTCTCAGAGTAAACAGGGACTTTTGGAAATGCAGAGCATCATTCGTTATTCATTGGCAGTTAGGCTCTGATTTTACGCCTGTGTGCCCTGCACATCCCCTTAGGTTTTCCGGTGTGAAACAATCTGATTTTAATGGGGAAACAGACGGCTTGTTCAGACATGTTTTAGTTAGTGTGCTAATGGCTCATTACAGCTGCAAGAACCTCTGAGGGGAATGAACCGTTGCATATGCAAAAACCGTAAAATAGGGCAAATCAGATGAAACATGGACTGTTTGATTTCAAGGGTAGATGCATGGGAGTGGTTTAAAGTGCAGCGCGGCGCAGTTCCCTGCTATTTCCAGAAGTGGAAAGAGCCTAAATTGATGCAGCTTTTTGCCCTTGAAGGATGGCGAGTGAATACAGAGCAGTGTTCGACATATAAAACTCCTTTGCAGGGCAATCAAGGCAGCAGGAGTAGTTTGAATCTTAAACATGATAAATGCCGCGGTGTGTCTGGATAGGGAAATGAAACTGCCCTGGAGATCTCCAAGGGGCGGAGCTGAGAGCCTGCTGTGTGGCGGCCGGCACAGATGGATAAAGGCATTAGTGAAATATGCAGGGCGGCCATATAAAATGAATAGGGACATCTTTATGTAAAGCTCACTGAACTTTTTTCTTTATATTTGAGATTTCGACGCAGCAAATGGGTTGCGATGATGAACAATTCGGCCTCACTGATTAGATTCTAATGACCAGGGCTGGCAGCGCCCAGTGCAGCAATCTTTGTTGGCGCCCCCCCACCCCTAAAATCTTCCTTCTCCACGATTTCCGTCCATCGATTCCCCTCTTCTCTCCACAGCCCCTCTCTCACATGCATTTCATTTGTTTTATAGCGCTGCATGCCAGTGTAGTTTGTCAGAGCACTTTACACCACATACACATTATTGAGAGCCAGTGAATCATACATGTGTAAAGACGTCTATAGGAGATATTACATAAAACAATGAGGATTACAAGGTGTAGGAGTGACATGTCACATGTCACTGATACTAGTAGGCAGTATATTTTAAGAGTATTTGGTTTTCAGAAGCACAAACTAAGAATTTTAAACATACCACATTGGTTGGCTTTACTACTAAGAATATATTTCTAAGCAAATGAACTCTTTTTAGCAACATTAGGATAGTGTACGACTGGGGCGAAAAAAACATAACGTTCTAACCTATACGCAGGGCCACTGCAATTATGATTTTGTGCATAATTATAGATTTGCCACATCTGCCATTTAATCCATCATTTGGTGCACAATCTGTAGATCTTAACAACCAAAAAATTGTTTCTAGCTCAAACGGTTCAAAAGTTACTAAAAATGCAACAACACGTGTTGCTGCATAGTGAAAGTTCCTCTGCCAACATAGAATGGTTACCTTTCTGTTGCTTATTTCTATATTTGGGCGTTAAAGTAGTACTAATGAGGTGCAACAAATTCCCAGATATTTTAAACATGTTTAAAAATGACAAAATAATGAAACCATGCTATCACAAAATGTGGCGCATTACATCACATTATTTGCCTTATCTTGCTGCATAATTTACTCAACCCTGCCACATAATTTGGCCCGGCCCTGCCCTGCCACATAATTCCAGTTGCCCTGCCTATACCATGCAGTTTGCATGCAGTCTTTGATGACAGTTCATAGCTCACTGTGCTATATTAGGGTTGTTACTCATGAACTGCAAGTAGCAAAAGGATCTCTTTGACAAAAGCAGTAATTTACCGAACGATCCACATAATTTTCGTGGTACATATTCTTTGCAGAGGACATGTTAACCCTCTGAGCTGCTTTATCAAGAGTGGAAACTGCCAGTAGCTAAAACTCCGATCTCTCTCCAGCAGGAACATTATTCACTAGAGCTTTCTTGACATTTTTACTGTTGCCTGAAAACTTGACACACATAAAATTCTGCAGCAGGTCCCTTTTAAACATGTGTTATTTGTAAATATGCCCCCCCCCCCACGAAGTCAGCGCCAAATAGAGCTGCAACGGACCCACTGCCCTAAAGCAGGCCCTGTTAATGATCCTTTCAAGCGTCCAAAGCTGGCTCTCTCTTTAGCAAGACTGTCAGTGTTCTGTAGTAATCCTAAGGAGGCACGCAGTGATAGATACAACTCTCAAATAAATAATACAATATTTGCCTGTGAGTTTTGTTTGCCCTAAGTTGGCAGGATATACCCAGACGTGGGTCCCTTGCTCACTTTGCCACTGGATTCAAGCTAGCCTGGCTGATGAGGGGTGTTACCTCGAAACCGGTCCCAGGATGCATGTTTCTGATACAGGGAAGACCTGGCTTGGCAGTTTGGGCTGGACTGTTCCCATGAGGCACAGGGTCACGACTGATTTGCATATGGCTGGGTCTGAACTGGGGTGGCGAATTGAGCTAAAGAATGATGATGGATTAAACCCAGATCTGTGACTGGGGGTGAGTGTCTGAAAAGTTTCAGCGCTCCGTCCATTATCTCCTTGTTTGCTTCTCTCGTTAGCAAGACTGCCAGTGTTCTGTAGTTATCCTAAGGAGGCATGCAGTGATAGATACAACTCTCAAATAAATATTACAGTTACTGAACCTTTTTAATTTCCTCCCTGCGTGTGGTTCAGCTGGCGAGTGTTCACAGTCCAACATTGCCAAATGGCGTGTGATTATTCTTTGAAGTTCAACCAAGATTAAGTTAGAGGGTCCTGACTAAGGAGGTACTCGCTAAATACACTACTTATAGACTTAGGGTGATATTTATCATTATTTCATGCAACGCAGCTTGCTGCGCTGCATGAAAGGGAGAGGGCAGGAATGCACCATATTTATCAAGATATCGCACACTCCTGCTCTCTGCCTGCACTGGCGCACAAACTGCTGCCTAGCGCTAATGCAGGTGCTACATTACAGGCAGGATCGTTTTGGTGCAGGAAGACAGACCTTCCAGCACAAAAAAAATCCTCTAAGGCTTTTTCCTCTTTCTAATTGTGCTGCAGAATGCAGCACACATAGAAAGAGGGAAAAATAAAGATAAATAAAGATATTTCTCCTCATCATGCCTCTCCTGTGAAGGCATAGCCTTCTGACTCATTCCCAGGTATCATAACACAAGACTTCTCGGGTCTATGCTAGGGTGTGGCCAGTGTTTGGACAAAGAAAAAGAAAGAAATGAAATTGTGTCTCTCAATAGCCCCAAGGGGAGCAATCCCTTTCAGGATGAATGCCTCACCCACCATAGGTGGCATGCTCATCATATGGGCTTCTCCTCCCAATGGGAAAACTCCAGTCCCACTGAGGCTACAACTCCTCACTGTGAGGTAGGAGCTCTGGGATGTTTCAGAATGTCCTAAGCCGATAAGGATGTTAAAATCCATATGTGAGCGCAAGTGTCGTGAGGGTGCAGCGCAAATGTGAGTGAGAAGATAAATGTGATTCTAAAACTACCTAGAGGGGACAAAAACTCTTTATTGGCTTGTCCGGACTGGCAGGGTTAAAAGCAGTGTAAGCTGTATAGATTCAAACTGCTAAGATGTAAAGACGGTCTACATGTTTCAGCCTATCTGATCTGCAAAGTATCCAGGCTTTCATCAGGACCATAAAGAATAAACAAAGCTGCTGCTATGTGAAAGAAATATTAAAGAATAAATATGGTGATACAAAACCAGGAATCCAATGTAAAGTTCGGTATTACTGGAACTTATCCAGACCGAAGGATAAGTAGACCCACCTCAGCCGGAGGTTGCAGCTCATGTACCACAACGGGGTACCGACGGAGAGAGCGGGGACCCCTTCCCTGAGTTGTTACCAGGTTGAGGTGGGTCTACTTATCCTTCGGTCTGGATAAGTTCCAGTAATACCGAACTTTACATTGGATTCCTGGTTTTGTATCACCATATTTATTCTTTAATATTTCTTTCACATAGCAGCAGCTTTGTTTATTCTTTATGGTCCTGATGAAAGCCTGGATACTTTTGCAGATCAGATAGGCTGAAACATGTCGACTGCCTTTACATCTTAGCAGTTTGAATCTATACTGCTTTACACTGCTTTTTAACCCTGCCAGTCCGGACAAGCCAATAAAGAGTTTTTTTGTCCCCACTAGGTAGTTTTAGAATCACATTTATCTTCTCACTCACATTTTGCGCTGCACCCTCACGACACCTTGCGCTCACATATGGGATTTTAACATCCTTATCAGCTTAGGACATTCTGAAAACATCCCAGAGCTCCTACCTCACAGTGAGGGAGTTGTAGCCCTCAGTGGGACTAGGTTTTCCCATTGGGAGGAGAAGCCCATATGATGAAGCATGCCACCTATGGTGGGTGAGGGCATTCGTCCTGAAAGGGATTGCTCCCCTTTGGGGCTTTATTGAGAGACACAATTTCATTTCTTTCTTTTTCTTTGTCCAAACACTGGCCACACCCTAGCATAGACCCGAGACGTCTTGTGTTATGATTACAGTATATGGGGAGCTACTTCTCGCAGGTCTTTAAACTGTCTCCCTTGGACCCTCTCCTCAGTCTCTTAGTGTTTCATTCCCAGCTATACCAGTATTGGAAAATCTGTGAATGCTTCAGAATCCCTGGGTGAATGCATCGGAAAACCCATGCTCCACCCATGGAAAGTCTCCCTGAAGCATAGTAATGCAAGGCAGTGTTCTGCCCTGCCTTGCATTACTCCAGATTTACCAAGTCATGCAGGGCCACGCCAGGTGGCCTTGTGGGGCTTGGTAAATCTCGTTATAGGTTTTATAGACGTAGAATCATCAACATTCCAGGGGTAGCAGAGGTGACATCACCATGATCGTCGTTTCACCAAAATACCAGGGTTAGTGGAAATGACATCATGTGCCCTTTGACTCTCTGTGACATCACAGGAAGTGACATCACTTAATCCTAATGACATCCGAGGAAGCGACAACACTTGACCTTTGACTCTCACTACAACACTAGAAGGTACATCATGCTGCATTGAAACAAGAAACCTTACATGAGGGGACATCGCAGGTCAAATAGTATGCTAAATTAATTAAAACACTTTGAAATTTCATTGGAGCACCTGCAAACGCCCCAAAATAAACTCTATTAAATATAATTAACCCAAATCATATCAAATTGTTACCAAACAATGCAAGATTAAAAATATAAAATGCATATGGTACTCAAAATTAATATGCTAAGAAGTTGATAAACATTGCTTCTAATTTGTACAATATGCATGCAAGGTAGACAATGGCAACATGTGCTGCTTTGGCGTGCGTTAAATCACAACAATAGAAGTAGAATCGTAGTACTTGCAACTGTTAAAATCTCAGTGAGCTGCAGCCACACACAGCTCCTGTTTTCTGAGTTCAGGAGCATTTTGTTAAGTGGTCATCTGTCCCTGGTGCTGCCTTTACCCTCAGAGGCTAAAGGTAGCCAAGGCATTGCCAGAGATCGCAAGGGAACTGCCAGGGGTCGCACCTGTGACCCCTGATGACCACCAAATGAGGTCCATGGGCATCACACATTTTTTGCCAGTACAAGAAGTGAAAGCAAATGGGATTTCTGGTTGGCTAGGGCTTGCGCCTAAGCCAGGCAGAAACCACCACTCTAGTCAGGGCAAGGGAGTTACACGCTGAAGATAACCCCTGCTCACCCCCTGGGTAGCTTGGCACGAGCAGTCAGGCTTATCCCAGAGGCAGTGTAAAGCTTTTGCGCAACACACACACACAGCAGCGACACACTAGGCACACTACAAAAGAAACTTCACACAAGGTTATATAAAAAATAGCCTTTGTATTATCATAAACACATTAGATCATAACCACACATATACACTGTGCCAACTGGCACCAGGTAGTAATTTACAGGGGATTATATACATGACAGGGCCAATCGGGCCACTGTCAGAACCATTAGAACAGATAATAACACAACCAGTAACTACTGGCCAGATAATGAACTCAGCATCATCACAAGCAACATAAACGCATTATGTCTGTTATGTCTGCATCACTTTAGGCATAAACATCATAGCATGACATTTGGCATAAATCACATTTAGAAGTGCACCGTAGTAACACTCCCTAGGTGCATACATCACCTTCAGGCATAAACATACTATGCATCCTCGTAGGGCCTTGCGCCCTACCAATATCACCAAGATGACCCCAGGCGAACTGGCCTTCTTTGGGGCCCAAATGCCCTCTGTCCCAAAAGTCAGGGCGCAATAATCACTGGCCTTCCACCAGGTCCTCCGGCTGCAAATGCAGCAGAAAAGATGTGCGCAATGCACAGGGGGCGGGGGGTGCATCTCACCCCTTCCTCATCATCACCAAAGTGCCCCCTCGTTGCAGCTGCCCACGCTCCTGCGGTGCAGCTGAGAAAATTGGCTTTGGCACCACTGTGCCTCTGGAGCCCCACTCTGGGACTCCTACAACAATGCCCCCTGGTTGCAGCTGCCCGCGCTTTTGCGGTGCAGCTGTGGCAGACAAAAGCACTGGCACCACCGTGCCTCTCAAGCCCCACTCCGGGACTCTGGGAACAACGTGCCCCATTCACCGGTGCTCCTCCGGTGCCACGCCGAGGCACCAACAGTGCCCAAGTTCAGCCCCACTCACCGGGCTCTTTGTAGACTCCTCCGGGATCTGCAGGTCTTCGGCCGGGAGCCCGCGAGGCTCCGGTCCCACTCCGTGACCGCTGGCCTCACTCTCCTCGCAGCAATACGCAGGTCTCTCTGTCTCCTGAGCAGAGCCCCGCCCAATGTCAGGCCTTCCACTGCTTGACTTCCGGTCCGCGGACCGAACGGAGCTGGAGCCCTTCTCCCCGGGGCCCAGCAAGACTCTGCAGGGGCAACGCTGGAGTGCTCATCACGCACTCGGATCTGCACACAGGGCTCTGGGCACACAACAGCGGGGTAGGCTCCCGCTTCACTTCTACGACACGAAAAATGCGGGGTGAGCTCCCGCTCCCTTCCTGGTCCCACCTACAACCAGGCAGCTTGCCTGACTTCCGGGTCGCCGCTCGTGGTGCGGCGGCCTCTTTCAACAACGCGGGGTGGGCTCCCGCTCTGCTTTTCGGGACCACAGGGGAATCCCCACGCCGGGATTCCCTTCAGGATACTTCGCAGCCCAGCGATGCAGGGCACAAGCAGTCCTCCTGTCCTGGCAAGGTTGGAGTCCCCCTTTCTGGGGCTCCAGCAATAAAGATATAGCGCTCACGAGGCGCTAGAGTCCAGAAAGCAAAGCTGGGCCCAGGCAGGCCAGCTCACAGGGCCCTCCAGCAGAGGGGCAGTCCCTCGTGGCGGTTCCTCCTGGGGCCCAGCAGTTCAAGCACCCAAAACAGCACACAATCATGGGGTCACAGCCCCAATATTTATACAGGGTTTCTCTTTGTTCTGCCCTGGCACAGGGCTTGGGGAACCAGTCTCAACTGGTTCTGGGGGGTACTGGAGCACTCTGTTTACAGGGGTTCCACCCTCCTTTGTCAGGTTGGGCTCTGTCTTCAGACACACCACAGGGGGGTGGAGCCAGCATTGTACAAGGCAGGCACAGACCTATTCAGGGTCAGGGGACTACTCCTCCCACTACTCCAAATGCAGATCTTCATATTCAGCTTAGCGCTGACTCACCCTGCCCCTCTGGAGCCACACACCTCACCAGCCCCTGACACTCCAGAGCCAGACATGCAAAACACATCAGGCAGGCAGAGACACATAGCAAACAGAAATGCCAACTTCTAAAAGTGGCATTTCTAAAATAGTGATCATAAATCTGCGCACACCATTACGCAGCATTTATTATCACTATTCCAAACATACCAAAACTCTGACCACGCTGCTCCTCTCATATCAGGAATTACCACTGAAACACTTATCAGGGAATCCCCAATGCATTCCTATGAGAGGGCAGCCTCACAGCAGTGAGAAACCAAAATGGCTGTTTGTCACTACCAGGACATGTCACACACTTAAGGTACATGTCCTACCTTTTACCTACAATGCACCCTGCCCATAGGGCTAGCTAGAACCTACCTTAGGGGTGACTGACATGTAGTAAAAGGGGGGTCACAGACGTGGCACACACTTTAGGTGCCACGTCACAGCGGCAGTAACACTGCGCGCACAGGCCCTGCAATGGCAGAGGCCTGAGACAGGTTTGAAAGGCTACTTTGGTGGGTGGCGCAAGCAGCGCTGCAAGCCCACCAGTAGCATTTAAATTACTGGCCCCGGGTATATGAGATACCACATTACCGGGGACTGACAGGTAAATTAAATATGCCAAACAGGTGTAGACCAATCTTACCATGTTTACCACAGAGAGCACACACACTTTACACTGGACAGCAGTGCTAAAGTGCCCAGAGTCCTAAAACCACCAACACCAGGTCAGAAAAAAGACTAGGAGGTAGGCAAAAAGTTCAGGGATGACCCTGCAAAAAGGGCCAAGTCCAACACTCACATTAAGTGATGAAGTGATATGTGACACTGATTTTGCCATCTAAAAAAACTTCAGTGATGTAAAAAAAACTACAATAAATGCAAGGTAAAATAACAAAAGTGTGTAAAAAAGACAAATGCTTACGACTAGATTTAGACTACGGCTGGTGGCCTGTCGTCCATCAGGATAGAATAAGTAATTTCTTTCTCCTCTCTGGCTGGACGACAGCCCGTGATATTCTGAGATCCGCGCAGACCCATGTGAAGATCTCTGTTCTTTCAGAGGACCCAGGGTCATGGTGGCTCCTCTGAAGACACTGAAAGTTTGATTAGCGACCACCATGTTTAAGGTGGCTGCTCATCATACTTTTTTGTTTCCCAAAGATTTTTCTTTTTTTCCAGTCCCAAACTGAAAAAGAAATCAGACATCTACTCTAAATAGGGCAGATGTATGATGCACCTACATCAATAGTCCATTAGGCCGTTGGTGTAGGTGTTTCCGATGGTGGACCCAGTGGAGGCGTCATGTTATAAACAACCACAGGAGTAACCAGTAGACTCAACAGGACTGACACTAAAATTATATAAGTACAGCAGTGCCTTTTAGGTATCAGTTAGCAGCATATTTTGAAATTAAACAATATTTAATAAGTATATTGCTTGAGGCCCAAAAAGTGTCAAAATTTAAAACAATGTAGTAAATATCGAAATACAAACTATATAATAAGTACTTATTGAAATGTGAACACACAGTGCTCAGAACATTCATGAAAAAAGTGGCGCAAAAGATAAAAGGTGAGGAGAAATAACAACAAAATGATCGGCAGAGAGACCCAATTCGGGGGTACAAGTTCTAGAATGAAAATATAAAGTCCAATCAAATGAATTTCAAACCCCAAAGGTTCAATCAATGAGAGTTTCCCTCAATCGGAGGGTGTTGACGGCATTTTGACCCATATAATAAAGCAGGGGTCTTCAAACTGGGGGCCCTCAAGTGAACCCAAGGAGGGCGCCAGGCTCTGACCAAAAGAATCATTATGATGATAACACTGATTTTGTTTTAAGCAGAACAAAAATTAGCTGCAGTAAGATGCTGTGTAATGGGTCATCACTAACATATTTTGTCATGTATATCCTAGCTGGGAGTATGCGTCAAAAGGGAAGGGACTCCAAATATTCTTCAAAACCCCCATTTCTAATAATCACACTGTGACTACTTTTACACCTTAGAAAGGCCTGCCTGACCAGAACAGCATGTTTGGCAATCATGCATTTGATTGCATTTTTAAAATGGTAACAGGACTTAACTGCAATGTTTACATATGTCGTGACTTATTTAAACATTGCCAATTTAATAGAATAATTGGGAAAAATTCTGAGGGGTCCCGATGATTTTTTTCCACTGGGGGTGTGGCATTAAAAAGTTTGAATACCACTGCAATAAAGGGTTATCATCAGGACATCAACAGGATGGAAACCGAGCACAACCAAATCAGGATTATGCATAAGCAAAAAGAAAAGTAAATAAAAGGGAATTAAGTCACAGAATAAACCTCAATGGGTACAAAGGAATAACATACTCTAAGGTCATATCCACAGTACCTTAGTATCACTATAGGGGCACTTGAAATATAAACAAAGACCCTCATGAGTAGCTATAGTTATGCCACCAGTGATCAGTGTGTAGAAGAGAGGGATGAAGATAGAAACTCACATTTAACTTCAATGGGACAAAAATTATCCCATAAAAATTAGATAAATTTGTCAAAGTATATAATTAATGCAAATACTCAATTAATGCAGAGGATAAAGGGAGGGAGGAAGTGGAAAAAGATGTGCACATACCTCACAATGAAGTAATGTGTAACTTGAAAGACCACAAAGTCTGCCATTCAATAATAGTTGAATGACGAGTAACAAGCAGTGCCAAAGGCATCCGCTCCGAAAGAAAGCCCTGATGGAGTAGCAATTTAAAAGCCGCTTGAGGAAGAAGGAGAAGGAAAACCGATTTCACACATGTGGATGAAATACTCAGGCTCTGTTTGGTGTGTGAGACAGGATCGCCCGACCACTGGTCACCGTGGTGGAAAACATAAACTCGTGGGGAAACGTATGACATTAGAGCGTCAAAATCACTAGTCCGCTGACCCGCGAGTGTGTGGGGAATACTTACTAAACAGTCTGGGGAGGATAGCACCAAAGAATAGACTGTGAAGTAGACGCTCTCCAGGGCATGTTGCGTAGGGTGCCAATAAAGCTAGACCACTAACTTGAATACACCTGACAAAAAGGAAAGGCAATTTAACCGGGCGCTCTGCATAGGAAATTAAATTAAAGTAGCCACCTATACAACAAAAGTGTAGCCTAAAACATTCGGCCTATTGAATTGGTGAGAAAACCTGTACACAAAAAAACAGGAAAAGAGGGGTTTTTGGGGGAGAGGGTGAAAAAGGGAAAATTCCTTAAAAGAAATCAGCAGTTTAAACAAAAGTAGTCTATAACAATAATATCTATCCCATGATGGGAGTACAGTCTCAACAATAAATGTGTATAGGTGGATTTTAAATTGAAGCCATGGTATTCTACTCGTCCATTGAGTTCAAGCCATTATTTACAGGATCACATCTAGAAATTCAAAAACATTCTTTTTTTAAGAAAGAAAAGCATGTTATCCCCATCAAGCGGATGGTTGAATGTGTTCAATAATGTGCCAAACCAAATCATTTTCACTATCTTGATGTGAGAGGAAATAGGATAAAAATGAAGCGTTTTCAGACTTACAACGTATTCTACCCTTGTGTTGGATAATCCGCATTTTAACCTTTTGTGTCGTTTTGGCCTTTGTAAAGAAGTCCATAGAGACACCAAATTGAGTAGACATTAGTTGAATTAAACTGTTGTATAGTATGGGAGATCTGCTTATGTTTGAGTACATTTGTATTTGTAGTATGGCGAACAGTTTTGGCATTTCAAAAGACTAACTATCAGGGGTTGACCCCAGAGTGCAGTGAGGGTAGGTCTCAGTGGAGGCAACACTGTTGAAAACATGGCTCAAATTAGAGTGGGTGGAAGGACAGTAAATTTGGTGGGCAGGGTACTCTTCCAATTCTAAATCAGGCTCTTATTTACCACCCAAAAATTAGATAGGGGCAGCAACAAAAAAAAATCATTGTATACCCAAATACAGAACTCCTGCTACCAAGCATAGCCTCAAATGTGCATAGGGCTCAATGACCAGGCACAGCTTGACATGTCCGGCCACATGTTTCAACGTGGGAGAGGATGTAGCCTTACGGCTAGAGCGGTCGACCTCGGACCTGGGGAACCGGGTTCGAGTCTCGGCAACGACGCTACACATCATGTGATTCTGGGCAAATCACCTAATCTCCCCGTGCCTAACAAAAATGAATGTGTTCATCTGTAACGAAACTGGTGCTCAAGTAAAGTGCTCTGATACCCGATGCCTCGGGTCTAGTTCGTGCTATATAAAACTAAAAACAATAAAAAAATGTTTAGGAATAGATTTATACACCCATGTGTAGCCCCATATAATAAAGCACAGTCCCAATATTTCCAGACACTCCTCCCACATTCCTTGTCACTTCATTAAATGCCCAGGCACAGCTCCAAATATTCAAGAAAGCAAGACCACAGAACAATAAACGCATGCAGAGGTATAGCCCAGATGCTCACGTGCAGCCATATTTGCACTGTTCAACTTCATTAGTGCATGAATAGCAGTGCTTGAATGCTCTGCACCTGTGGGGCTCACCTGGGTTTTCCGCAGGGGCGAAATGGACGGAACAGATGCTAGGTCCCAACTTTCCTCACCCACCTCCTTCGCCCAACAAAGTCAAAGCCAAAGAGGGAAGGTGGGGAAGAAGGGGAAACAAAACAAGGAAAGGGAGAAGGAGTAGAGTCCACTGGTCTGTCCGGTGCGGTGTCATCAAGTTTCCTAATGGAAAAGACACAAACATAAGTATGATCTTTTAGAACTAGGAGCCTGCTGTATAGATATTTGGCTATTCTAGTATTCTACCTGTTGAATGTTCTGCCAGTTGTATGTAGGAGATATCAAACAACTAGAGCGTGAGACTCACACAATGTATCTAGAAAATAAACATACACTTATTATTCATAAGACTGCAGAAGTTAAGCTGTAAACAATGATAAGTGTGAAACATAACAACCTTAACGAAAACCACCATTGGAAATCAACAGACCCATGAAAAATTATATATATCATCTAAAAGCTAGGAAAAAAACAAAAAACGGATTTTCCTAGTCAAGAGAATAAAGAAAGGGAAAAATTATGGCACAAAAAGGTGCAGGGTCGAAATGCGTAATTACATTGAGGTAGAAGTGGTTAAAAAAACCAATCTCTTTTTGTATTGCAGCAAGAGATGAGAAGCAATCGTGAAATGAGGCAAGTTCAGGGCAGTAAGCACACTCCACAACAAATGAAGGAACACAGAATCAGATAAGTATAAGATTGCCACTGGATACTTAAATAACGTGTATCCTACCTTAGCCAAGAACTATGATTCTTTAAATACCTCCTTGGTTTTCAAATAAGCAGGTACCGGGATTCACAGCATTAAGAAATGCTGCTTCCACAAGAGAAACAATGTGGCTGGCCGACGAGGGAACTCCAAGGCTGAACTATGCCCCGGAAAAAGAAACAGCAACCCGGAAACAACAGAGCTCTGAGGATGCCGGGAGAGGAACGCCAAAGACGTCTCTACTCTCCGGCGCGGATCCAAGAATGCAGGTAAGGACAAGCAGGGAATTCAAGGGAGGCCTGGAGGGGTCCGTGATGGGACGCAAAGTGTTTTTCCCTTGCGGACCCCTCTCTTATGATGACCTCAAGCGCCGCCTCCGCCAGCTGACGGGAGTCGGCAGGCAGGGCTCGCGCAGGAGGCTGCGGGCTGGATCAAGAGTGCTGCCACGGGCCGCGCGGCACGACAGTACCACCCCATATTCTTATTTTAGCCTTGGTTATGCTGAGGTGTAATCTCAATGACCAAGGCAGTATTCTCATATTGAAAATTACCCTCAAAAGGCAGTAACACATCACCAATGCACAGTTTTGCCCATTGCAGACTCAACAAGTGATTATATAACATAAAATGCTCACTGTAGAGATTCCATGTGCAGAATAGAGATACAAATAAAGGAGATAAATACAGCCAGAAAACCACTTGTTTCTATGTATTTTGAAATGCTGAAAAAGACTGAAAATAAGTCTTGAGTTATTGTCAATGTTGACAATCATGACTGCGCCCACTGACAAACAGGAAAGTTAAAAAGGGACACCATGCTTTAATTAAGCTTTAAACTGCTGCAGATGTGCATGTGCTTATACTAAAACGCTAAAGTTTTCATATGAGTGTATTGATGATACATCAAACGTGTCTTCTAATCTTCTAATAGCACTGAAACCCATGAGGCATCAAAGTGTGCATTACACCTTGGGAGCATATTTAGTACATTATCTCTGTATTTCCCTGTCAGAATGGGATTTTGAAGACTACATTAAAAATGGAAGAGCATAATATTGCTGATGTTGTTTTTGTTTTAAAACACACATTGTCTTGCCTGGGTTAAAGATATTTCTGTGTAGACTTATGAAAGGTGAAGGTTGTGGCAAACAGATAATGTCAGAGTTATGGACCTTTGAAATGCTTTTAATTTATTGGCCACCATCACTGAGACCCACCATTCCACCTTATTACCAAGGAGGGGGGAGAAAAAGGAGACTGAGAAAACTGGTGGTTAATTCCAAGAGGCTAGGAGCCCATGTTTGAGACCTTTAAAGGGGGGATACAAGAACATGTGTTTCTGGGAATGACCAGAAAAGGTATGGTGAAGTATTGAAAAATGTATCATGTGGTGTAGAAACTGCACCCATGGCATGAACAGTTAAATGTCGCTTGTGGATGGCAGCTTCTATTGTGCCATACAGTAGTGTGAGAAGGAAAACATGACTTCAGCCTTACCATCGTATCCTGACAGCTGCACTTTAAACCTGCAGTGCAACCTATTAAATTAACCCTTTTGACTGGTAAAAGTCTCTCACTTAAATACTAGCACGGCACCCCTCTGCAAGCCTTGTAGCCCACAATGTAGAGTGCATGGTATTTAAATGTGGGAGATGTAAAAAAATATATGTTAACATGTCCCTACAGTGACAAGGGCATAACAGTTATTTTCACTGTGCAAGACCAAGATGTACTATGAAGAAATTGATTAAAATACTAATACAGTATCTGAAGAATGGGATCAGCTGGAAAAATAATAAAAATAATTAAACAGCTACTTTTAACAGTTATTAAAAATCCAATTCAATGGTGAATTGGATTTTTAATGACTGTTAAGGAAAAGCAACTTTAATAAGTTACCTTTTCCCTGCCTGAAGTTCCTGGAGGCTAATGTGCATTAACACTTTATCTTCTCCCATTCTGCACTTGGCCTGAATAAGGTGTGACTAAGGTGAGGAATTCCTCCCAGGAGCTACACAATAGGTCACTGTGAATAACAGATTAGTCTGAATAGGAAAGGATGCTTCCTTTGAGCTCAGAGAGGAGTGCTGCCATCCTGTTGGCACCACAATGCCAAATCCCTCCTGAGAGGTCTGTGTGAGCCATATAACAGTTTTTGTGCATCTGGAAGGGAGCAAACAGGATGTCAGGATAACTCTTGTGTATGCACTGTCTGTTTGCTGAAGGACCCTGCTTCTGTCCTACCAGATGCCTGTCTACTTGTTTGTTGTGAGTACAAGGCCTGCTTCAAATGTGATTTTAGTGTTAGTTGTGGGTGCACACTTGTGAAGTTTAGTGTGGATGAACACTTTCATGATCTTGAAAATGCCCTGGCACATGGCATTTTGGGCCTATTTGCAACAAAGCAAATAGGAACTACTGAAAAAAGTGGGTAGGGTTGCCCTCTGTAACATTTACCCCATTGACCATGAGGTGACCACCCACTAGCTGATGCCAGACATAAATGTGGCACCCGAATGTACTAACCTCTGAATACGTTCTGGACCTGCAGAACAACAGAAGAGGACTGGATCTGTTGTCTGTCACCTGGGAGGAGCCCTGAAAGATTAGACCTGCTTCTCCTTGCACCCACGACAAAGAAGTGGATTCCAAGGATAAATTAGCTGACATCCTTTATGGCTACAGGGACACAACAATCTATAAGAGGCTTTTTCTTGGAAATTCCCAGCTGACCAGTGGCGATTGGAACATGGACTGGACTTTGCTGGAGGCTGATGCCTGAAACCCTGAGAGTCTTTAAGTTAACCCTCTCCCCATTTGGCCTTAGAAGTGTACTGCTGTGGTTGTTTGGGTGCCAGAAAAAAGTTTGCAAACTTTTGAAAACCTTTTGTCTATACGGGTGGAACATAGAAACTTATTCAAACATTTTTAGCTTCCAGACTTTTACCAGGACCAATGCGCTTGATGTATCTGACCCAGGCTCCATCACGTGATGCCTGAAATTGCACCTTTGTCCCAGTCTACTGTGACCAGTGACTATAATTGGCGCTTTACTTTTTTCTTGCACTTTTTTCACTTAAATTTCTAAAAATTGATATCTATTGTTTCCCTTATTGGATTTGTGTAGCTGTGGTGCTATTTTGCTTATTGGATTATTATCTATATTTTTTTAGATTGGAGTGGGATTGTTATTGTTTTGTATTTTCTTTGACTGTTTTGGTATTTCTAAATGCTTTACACATTTTTCGTTTAGTCTGTCTGTTCTGTTCCATAGTTACCAGTGGTTAAGCTCAGGTTTAAATTACTGAAACCTTTGAATGCCCTTAACAAGATAGTGAATTTATTACTTGTGGTGGACACCAATCGGCCCCACCTTTTAGATCACTTTCTCACAGTGGTGAATATATTCACCATGAAAAGGGCAATTTGTGCCTCTGAAGTATTTAGCTATATAAAGGTTTCTGACAAACAACAATGTAATAAGCAAAAAACATTTATGCTGCATTTTTCACACATACCTCTAACGTTCTATGCAGAGAGCTGGCCTCCTTATTTTTCTGGGGTGAGACTTATGTTTCCAGTGGCGTAGCTAGCCCTATGGGCGCCTGTGGTGGTCTCTGCGTTTGCCGCTCCGCGGCAGCCGCATTGAGGAGCGGGGAGGGGAGGGTTGCTCTTGCCACCCCGAGACTGCAGGTAATATCTTGGGAGGCCGCCTCCCCAAAAACATGTGCCGCCTGGGGCAGACAGCAAGCCCCACCCTGAAGCTACACCACTGTAGGTTTCACTTTACTTTTTACATTAATAGAGGGTCATGGGTAGGAGATTCAAGGAAAGTCCCCCAAAAATTTTTCCATCAAAATATTATACCACTTTTTTTAATGATAGCGTGAAGTAAAGTACGAGGAAACAGCAAACACACTCAAAATGCATCAATATGAGAAAACTTTGATTGGAATGGCGTTAAAAATTTAAATATAATGGTGCGTGCATAGCAGGTGCATGGGTACCAGTGAAATCAATGGAGATTAGGATTTACTAACATGGCCAGCAGATCCTGCACAGACACATTACTCTTGAAACAAGATGTTTTAACCCAAATCGCTGAATCTCATATCCAAAATCAGAGTGACCATGCCTTAAATATGCCCTTAACTCTAGGGTGACCAGGCGTCCCAGATTTGCCGGGACAGTTCTGGTTTTTCACCAGCTGTCCTGGCAGATTTCAGCATATTTGGCTCATGTTTGGGATTTCAGAGAGGTTGACTGAAAACAGTGGGAGGCAACTTTTTATGTGTTCTACAGCAGGACCAATTGGCAGCTCTCATCAGCAAGCAGTTAAATTAACAGGTAAGATGTTGGACTTAAAAATATGATTGTATTTCCTTAGTACCTTGTTGTCTGTGTTTCTGTGTTGAAGTAGCACAATTTAGACTCCACCCTTACACGTCACAGAAATGCCCTTATGCACCTATGTGTGACACTATATTTACTGTGTGGCATAATTTTATTAACATGTGTGAACATTTAAACGCATAATGAAAGACTTGCACAGTTTGAAGCACTTAATGCTTGGGAGCATGCATGGCATGTTAGGCAAAAGGAAAAATATCAGGGAAGAGTCCGAAAGGCAGGGAAAAGCTGTGCCGATACTAGTTGGGTTGCAGAACAATGGCGGTGGAGAACTGAATTTAGTAGAGGCAACTAGACTGTACCCTGTATTGATGAGTGCAGAACCTGAGAAAGAGAAAGAAAAGAAAGGTAAGAAGAAGGAGGAAAGGACAGAAAACCCAGAGACTACAGGTGTAGACAGTTATAGTGATTCTAGCGATGATTTCCTTGATTTGTTGTTATCAACACATTCACCTCCATATAATGTGATCCAACCTGAGGGAATTAATGGTGCAGTTGCTAGTGGAAACTCTGGAATAGCCACTGCACCAGTAAATACGGGAGTAAATACGACTTAGAACCTGATGGGAGAGAGTTCAGGGATTAGTGCCCCTGGTAAATCCACTGCTCCCAAGGACCCAGATGCAATTGCTGTTCCGGTCACTATTGGTCCCGCAGTTGCTTTGTATAAACCAGAGTCGGCAGGAAACACGACACATACTTTGATAGTTCCTACTAGAGTAGAGGTATCAGCTAATGATCCTGTGGTGCCAGGGGTCCCAGGAATAGGAAGTAGTCCATTATTTCCTTCTGTTGCAACTACAGCATTAACCATGAATCAGACAAGATTTACACCTGTAGGAGAGTCTGCTTAAAGATTGCAAACTTTTGACATGTCTATTTGGGATTCACCTCAGAGGGTTATCAACAGTGAACCCAGAGAAAGGATGGTGTCTAATACCTCTGTAGTACAGAGTAGTAGTAGTGTCAGAGAACTAGATGATTGGATTAGATTTTTCAATGGGTCCCCAAGAGAAAGTGAAGGTTCAGGAGTAGGCAAATAAATAATTCAGACCCCGGTGAAGGAAAAAGCAGTGGATGTGGCCAAACTAAAGTTAGAACTGGATGAGATAATATTAGGAACCCTTGATTTTTCCCGATTAGATGCCTACCAAGAGATTCCACTAAATGAGCAGGACAAGCTCATGAATTATTGTCTGAATTGGCCCAAAAGCTTGATGTAGATTTGAGCTGAACCAAGTCATTCCAGAAAAGTTATTGTGTATGTTTTCATGAGATTGACATTTGCAGTATGAGAACACTAAGAATGAAAACACAAATTAAGGAATTAATTAGTTGCATCTGAAAATGGAGTGAGCTAGATAAGTGGGAAGGCAGATGGGCAAAGAATAGGGATCAAAAGAAAAGAAAGGGAGAGCCGCCTCCGTCTTTAAAAGATGGAGTGGGCGCTTCAAATTTTCCATTGAGGGAAGTGCCTAGTGGAGGTTATGTCCATGTGCCTTGGAGTAGGAGTGATCTTGCGTCATTCACCTATGATTTCCCAAAGTTGAGAGAAAAGCCATTGGAATGGTATGCACAGGTTGAGTGATTTGTGAAGATTTCACAAGTCTTGTGGGTGGATTTGAATACCTTCTTCGACATCGTGGTACCAAGTGTTTTGTCGGCAGAATGTAAAGTGGCTGTTGAGTGACCAGAGAAGGAACATCCAAGAAATCAAATATCACATGCCCTGTCACCGTTAGTGATGAAAAAATATCAACACACAATAACATTATTGAAAGGAAAAATACCAGCTAAAGACATTGCTTGGGTCAAGTCAAGATTCACTTTATTTGATTTAGCTCAGTAAATCATAAAAACATATACAATAAATACATCATTCATTGATATCAGCGAGACACAATACACCCAATTCATCGTGAGGAATAAAACACCCTGGCTAAAAACCATGATACATAAAAACAAACTGTATAGTTATCTAAAAATTGGAGACATATTAAAGCAGGACTGGCTTGTGTAAAACCCAGTGGCAAAAGTAAAGGACGTATATACTTTTAACGCAGAGTAGTGAATTTTGAACAAATATAAACAATGTGCAAAGTGTCGAGTGCAGCAACCATTTCTCATGTGCAAATTGCAGATTTTGATGGTTTGTGCCACCGGCTATAAGCTGGGGAACAAATTTAAACACAAATAAGTTAAAAGTCACCTATGTAAAATCGACATATCCAGAGTTAAATATAATTAATATTTGCATGAACTTTTAACCATTGTATAATGCTTGCACACACTTTTTGCCAATGACTGTGTAGCCCTTTTTTTCTGCTCAAAAACCTGATGTGCCTCTTTGACACACCGAACATCAGCTTTAGAAATTCACTCAGGGTGAGTAAACAATTCCGGCATGCCAAGATCCCACCAAATATCTTTAATGTACTGCACCGAAGGAATCTGATGGAAATGTTCCAATCCCAAACAATCCTTCAGAATCCTTCTGTTAAATTCCAAATCATCTTTTAACCATACAGAAAACTACAGCAGTACTGGGTGGATTTGTATGTAATCAGCAGTAAAACCTTCTTCATGCACAATCTCTGCAGGTACAGACTGCGGTATCCTCAGAATTCTTTTTGAACATTTATTTTCAGCAACCTGAATGGGGTAGCAAGACTTATAGCCCTAGATCTCTGAGCGGAATGCCACTGTTGGGACACATTTGGCTTTATAAAGCACCATTATAGAACTGACATGAGGGCGGCCCAGTCGCCACATTGATTGGGTTAAGATTGACAGGATGACCCAAGAGCCCAAAGAGTCAGTGGATGCCTATTATGAGAGATTGTTGCAGGTGTTTAAACAACACAGTGGAATAGAAACTGTCAAAGCCTAAACATTGGAAATTTTGTGTCCCGGTTTGTGATGGGACTGAGCCCTGAGATTAGCCTAATGAGTCAACAGCATCCGATCTGTTGGCAGAATAAATTGGTTTATGAGACTTTAAGATATGCAAAATATTGTAGTGATGAAATGGAAATGGAGCAGAAGCGATTGAAGGAGAAATTGATGGTGGCACAGATGAAAGCAGTGTAGAGAGGAAGTCGGAGTCAACCTTTTGTAGGCAATGTTGGTCCTATACAAGGAGTCTATCCGCAGGGAGTTCCTATGAGGTAAAGTGGAAATGGGTAGGTAGAGGCCGTGGTGTTCCAATTTATCCGAGTACTGGGTCTAATGTGGCAACTCTGAAGAGATTGCATCCTTGCCATTATTGCAATAAGTTACGCATTGGAAGCAGGAATACGGTCTTAATCCTAACAGAGTGATGAATGAGAACCAGGTTCAGAATTCAGGGTTTACACAGCCCCAGAGTAATAACGCTGTACAGTTACAAAGTATGCTGAGACTGAGAATGCAGAATTCTAATGTGCCTCAAGCTCCAGTGATGCAGGTTTCACAAGGCCCGATGCCGCAGCAAAATACAAATAGTCCCGATTTATTTCAAATCCAGTCCCAAATTTAAATCAGAATTCCTTCCAAAACCAGAATCTGTTTCAGCAATTTCCTATGTTTGAGGTGTTTGAGGACTACAGCTCTTATCAGTCACAATGACAGTGACTGAGGGGGGATTAGAATTCCAGACCCATGATGAAGATGTAAGCTTTAAACTGATGAGTCAAGGGCCAGAAGTTGGGTTGTATCCCATAATGACATCCGGTGTTTGTAAAGTGCAAAGTAATCACCCCTAAGGGTCTTAAGGTGCTGGAGGACGTCGGGGAGATTAAGTGAGCTATTGCCCAGAGTCACATGATGCTGAGCTGAGATGCCGCCGGTGCTGAGGATCAAACCGCGAGTCCCGCTCTCCAGAGTCAGTTGCTGGCCGCTGCGCCACACCTCTCCTGACATCTGAGGACTTACCACCGGACCTTAAGGATACAGTGAAGCCTGTGGTCTGGGACTATTCAGGAAAAGATATTGGAGTTCAGCCTGTTTGCATAAAAGTAAAATCCAATGTTGAGTACCCAAGAACCTCACAGTATAATCTGACCCCTGAATTCATTGCTGAGATTACTTAGGGGTGATTGAGTTAATGATACAACAAGGCATTTTGAAGGAGATAATGGGTAGTCCATGTAATTCATACATTAATGGCTTGCAGAAGCCTAGCGTTAAATACCACATAGTGCAGGGCCTGAGAAGAATTAACAGTATTGTTATTTCCTGTTGTCCCGTGGTACTGAATCAAGCTGTGATTTTGTTTCAAATTCCATGTGAGGCTGAGTGGTTCACTGTCATAGATTTGCGACAGGCCTTTTTCTCTACAACCTTGCTTGAGGACAGCCAGTTTCTCTACAAGGGTTTATAGAAAGTCCTTTGATTTTCAATCAGGCCCTTAAAAAGAATCTTGAGTCCCTAGGCATGCCCTGTAACTCAGTCCAAGTGCAGTACATACTGGTTGCGTCAGCTACACAGGAAGCTTATAAACAAGATACCATAGCATTGCTGAACCACTTAGCTGAGAACGGACATAAAGTTTCCCCAAGTAAGTCGAGGTATTGTCAAAAGGAAGCTTTGTATCTCGGATATCACATTGAGAAAGGGGCGAGGAAGGTGTCACAAGAAAGAATCTCGGGGATTCTTAATATGAATCTGCCAACCACTCAGAGAGAAGTCAGGATGTTTTTGGGAATGGTGGACTACTGTCGCCAGTGGATACCCAATTTTTCCCTAGTGGCGAAACCTTAAAAGAGGCTGAGACACAAGGATGTGTCTGATCTGATACCATGGGATAATGATTGCTTGATTGCTTTCCTAGAGCTGAGAGAAAGTCTCTGTCGTGCCCCGGCACTGGGAATGCCTGATTACAATAATGCTTTTACTCTTTTCTGCAGTGAGAGGGAGGGCTGTGCTTTCTTAATGCTTACACAAATACACAGAAATGCGAGACGACCTGTGGCTTACTTTTCTGCTACTCTTGATCCTGTAGCCGCAGGGATGCCTGGGTGCCTAAAGGCCGTGGCAGCAGTTGGTGTCAGCATAGAACAGTGTGAAAGTATTGTGATGGTACATCCCCTAACTGTTCTTGTGCCCACATTCGGTTGAGATTTTGTTGACACGTACCCGCACACAACACTTAACCAACAGTCGCTTAACAAAGTACAAACAGATTATAATACTGGCTGCAGAAAATTCAACCCTTAAGAGGTGTGCTACTTTTAATCCTGCCACCTTGATGCCTCTTTTGGAGAATGAAAATGATGAGGAGTTTGAGGTGGAGCATGATTGTCTCAATGTCACCAAGCCAAGACCAGATATACGATATGAGTCACTAGTAGAAAATGATTGCATACTGTTTGTGGATGGGTCATGTCTAAGAGAGAATGAAAGAAATTTGAGAGCTGGATAAGCAGTCTGCACAGTCACAGGGGTAGTCGAAGCCTCCTGGCTTCGAGGGGTGTTCTCTGCACAAGTGGTTGAACTGATAGCTCTTACTAGAGCTTGCTATGTCTCAGAACAGCTGAGAGTGACTATATTTACAGATAGTCAGTATGGCTTTCGTGTCGTTCATGACTTTGGACAGTTATGTCACAAAGAGGATTTATGACATCATCTGGAACCCCGATCCACAACGGGGAACATGTAATGAGGTTACTTGAAGCACTACAGCTGCCTGCAAAAATTGCAGTTGTGAAGTGTCCCACTCACCACAGTGGTGTTGATTTTGTGACAGTGGGCAACCGTTACACTGATGAGGTTGCAACATACTGTGCTCATGGGTCGCAAACATTTAATGGTGAATACATGAATGAATCCGAAGGTGAGTGTGGTGTTCTCCTTCTCCATTATTCTGAGGTCCAAGTTCTATAGAGTATAGAACTTGGAATGCATGTGATGCCTCATGTGTCAGTTGCTCCCGAGTGGCTGATGGATGAGGTTGTTAAGAATAAACCTTCATGTTAACCTTTAAAGCGAGTTCATGTTTTATTAAGAACTTTATATTGGCGACGAACGTGGGATGACGGAAAAATAACACCTCAACATCAAACTGTGACCACACTGCGAAGAGTTCCTGTCTCTGTCGCATGGTATATAAAGATAATATCGGCCTGCAGAACTTTCGTGGAAAATTGTTTAATTAAAGAAAGGAATGCGGGTAATTTGGAGCCTTGAGGTACTGTAAAAATTTCATTGCTCTCGGCGTGTTTGGCATTTTGGAGAGAGACGGCAACTGAGTAGGCAGAATCGGCAGCCTGTCTCAAATCATCATCTGCCTAATTCATTCAGTTATTGCCTGCGAGTGTGGAGAGATATTTGGAAAAGCGTGAGGTTGTTGACAAAAACTGGTGTGTGCGCAGGGAAGAATAGAAGTTTGGAAACACATATGCACTCACCTCCTCCAGCGGCTGTTTGTTTAGTAATCTCCAGAGGAGGTCAGCGGGAGGGGCTGCTTGCTGCCTGTGTTGTATTCATCCTCACGTGGCTGTTTGCTGAAGGAAAGCGTCTTTCTCTTTTAACGGATGGACGGAGTGTTCGTTGGAGTCCGGAGCTCTTCTCCTTTGAGCTGTCTGCAGTGACTGATGACGCATTAGAATCCTGCGAGGGGATTCGGTGAAAAGTTCGCGTCATCAGTCTCCCAGCATGTTTGATTGTTTACTCAGTCACGTTGTGGAATTTCATTGGAGGCTTTTCAGCACTGCGTGTGCTTAGACGTCGGTGAAGCTTATGTGCATGAAAGCTTGGTTTATTACTTATTGAAAACTTTAATGTTTTTTTTTTTTTCACAGCTGAGGGGCATCTCACAGTATAAATATTGCACATCAGTAGCAACGCTTTGTGAACATACACGCCCAGGCAGAGTTTGAATTGGATCTTAATCTGTTAGTCTTTTCAAGTGTCCTGTGTGCCACGATGTTGTAAGGAAATAAGTTGGGCGTTTTGGTTATTTTAAAGAAGTACTGTCTTCATTATAAGTTTACAAGTTGTACACTTATAAACTTGTGAGTGTGATTTAAAAAAATTAATTATATCTTTATTTCAGGTGTAACAATTGTGCAAGGTTCATTGCTTTTCAAACAGAAATTTGAAATGGTTATTTATTTTTATTTATAATTTTGTAATTTATTTCTTTCTCACGTTTCAATATTCATTAAGTGAGTCATGCAAAATGTACCTGCGCCACCGTTTTTTCTAAGTTCTCCAGGAGAGCCACTTGTAAAATGGAGTAAATGGAAAAAGATTTTTGCAAACTATGCACGAGTTTGTGGAACGAATCTAAGTGCAGAAAGGAGACATTCATTGCTTTTACACTGTTTAGGTGGTGAAGGTCAAGAAGTTTTAGAAAATTTGCCGGTTTTAACAACAGAGGAACAAAGAGGGCTTAATGAATATGAGATATGTATCTTTCAGCTGGATAAGCATTATTTGCCCAGAGTCAGCACCATTATGGAAAGATATCATTTTGGCAGAAGAGAACAAGGAAAAGAAGAAACAGCAGAAGATTATTTAACAGATTTGAGGAAGTTAGCTTCATCTTGTAAGTTTGGGACTGCTAATGAAGAAAGAATTAGGGATCAATTTGTTTTAAGATGTAGGGAGGATAAAATTAGGGAAGAGTTATGGCTGAAGGACGAACCACCTTTGGAGGAAGTAGTTTCAATAGCTAAAAGGGTGGAACACATGTTAAAATGTGTCAATGAATTAAAGTGTGAAAAAAATAAATATCAGTCTACGGTGGAAGAGGTGCAAGAAAGTGTATGTCTTGTCAAGAATGTGAAATCTAGTTTGAAAGAGTTAAATAAAGAAGAATCTGTGAAGGATTCTTTTGAATGTTTTCGTTGTGGAAGGTCTGGGCACAAGGCTAATTCGAAATCCTGTCCTGCCTTGAGTTTTGTAAGTCATGGTTGTGGCAAGAAAGGTCATTTTATAAAATTTTGTAGAAATAAACAAAGGAAATTTCAAAACAAGGATATAAAAGAAATAATATGTCAAGTTGGTGAGAGTGAATCTAATGATCATCCTATAGTGAGACCAACTATAACTTTTTGTTTTCAACAACTGATACTTGGGAGGAAGTGAAGAGATTGCAGGAGGAAGTGTCAGAGGTAGAACAGCAGGGTTGGATCAGAGGAGGATGTGTGATATATGGGTTTCAGTAGATGGCAGACCAGTGTTGCCAGACCGCATGCTAACCCCAATGGCAAGGCATTTTCATGGACAGGCGCATATTGGCAGGGATGTCATGGTAAGGTTGTTTAGACAGAATCGGTTTAACCCATGATTTAGATTGGTGACTGAAGAATTGTGCCACAGATGTGTTATGTGTTAACAGATGAATGTAGGGAAAATAACTCCAGTAGCATTGAGTCATATAGGAAGATCAGGAGGGCCATTCAACAGGACGCAGATGGACTTTATCAAAATGCTTGTTTGCAACAGGCTGAGATATGTGCTAGTCTAGTGCTTGTGTACATCTTCTCACATTGGGAGGAAGCTTACCCAACCTGGAGAAATGACAGTCTCACAGTAGCTAAGTTCCTGTTGAGGGAATTGATACCTAGGTTTGGTTTCTTGACTTCGCTGGAGTCAGCCAGAGGGACTCATTTCAATAATGAGGTCCTGAAAATGTTGTGTGCAGGGTTACAAATGGAGCAGAAATTACCTTGCAGTTATCGGCCAGAGGCTTCTGGCATTGTGGAGCAGGTGAATGGAATGCTGAATGCCAGATTGGACAAAGTGTGCGCATCAACATCTCTGAATTGGCCAGACGCTTTGCCTCTTGATGAATCTTCGTAGTGTTCCTCACAGAAAAGCAGGATTATCTTAGCATGAGATAATCATGGGGAGAGCCATGAGACTGCCTGCAGTGCCCACAAATTTGCTTGTGATCATTATGGGGAGAGGAGTTGGCCTAACGGCTAGGGCGGTCGTCCTCGAATCTGGGGAACCGGGTTCGAGTCTCGGCAATGACGCTGAACAGCCTGTGATTCTGGGCAAATCACTTAATCTCCCCGTGCCTAACAAAAAATGAATGTGTCCTCAGGTAACGCAACTGGTGCTATGTAAAGCGCTCTGATACCCGATACCGGGTCAAGTTTGCGCTATATAAAAGTCCGTAAAAAAAAAAAAATAGATGACATGGTTCTTGACTATTACAAGGGACTAGCTGATGTAGTCCATTCTGTGTCCCGCCAAATTGAAGTTGTTACCGCCTCTCCATGTCTGGAGCACTGCCATGACCTCAGTCCTGGCAACTGGTTCGTGGTGAAGAAACACGTTCAGAAATCATGTTTGGAGCCTAGCTGGGGTGGACTGTACTAGGTCATCCTAGTGATGAATACTGCTGTTAAGTGTACGGGTTGATCAAGTGCTGGGCCAACCCTCTTACATACGATTATCCAATAGACATTTTTCGCCGACTAAGAGGTAATGGGAGTTAGCATTTAATCAAACAAATTTAATTAACGATGCAACCCATTTAGCTCCACAATAAGGACCAGGAATCAGCGTCTATAGTTACGAAGGTTTATTGCAAGTAAGCAGTCAGGTTAAGGTAAACACATCTCAATACCATGCTGTAAAGATACAGAATAACAATTGGATAACCCAACCTCCTAAAGAAATTCAGGGGTACCACTATAAGGCACACTAGAAGTTCAGTCACAGCAATATGAAAGATCAATAACTGAATTTGATGCTCAGAGAGGAGTTCCTGATTCTCCCTTCTATACATGAGTGAAGTATAAAATCATCTAAATTAAAGTCCAAACTAAGGAGGATGGTTTAGAACCTAAAAGGATCTAAAAAATCAGGAACATGAAGAAAAATAGGAGAATGCGGGAAAGTGCTGGAAGGTGTCAGCATTTCAGAAGCTCGGTCAGAAGTCTTCTAGGGACAGGGAAATGAGTGTTAGCCTAAGTCACACTCAGCAAAGAGTCAAAGGGGTAAGCATAGAGGTCTACACCTCTGAAAGTCCAGAGGAGAGTGTTGCAACCTCAGTCATTGTGAACACCAGTTATTACCGCAAGAGTCTCCAAAGTAACACCCCTCTGTTTGCATCATCAGGGGCTCCATTGTTCCATTCTCACATTGTGAGCTGAAACATTAAAGAATTCTCCCAGGCCAAACATGGGAATGGTGTTGTCCTTGGTTACCCGCGATTTCTTGGAATATTAATAAATAGAAACCTTCAGTTGACACTCTGACTCTCCATGTCCCTTGTCAAGGTCTTCACCTCAGGCTCTCTCTCTATCACTAGTACAGTGTTGTATCTATTCTCAAACTAACAAACCATGGGAATGTACAGGCAAGTAAAAGACATGTAAGCAGAAACTGGAAAACATCATTTCATGAAGAAAGAAATACGGGCCTAGTCATGGCAAGTTGATGTATTAAGTCAATGGTGCACATTTAATACACGTGTGTGCATTCAACCACAAATAAATGGAAAATGTCAGTACATTAGATTTATGTTGCACGTTACATTCAAATGAAATCGTGAGAATGTGTGTATAAATGCGACTAAGAATTACACAATGTGTGCACTGCTGTTTCATATTTGCTTTATAAATGCTGTTTAATAAGTTAAGGTACACATTGTTTATATGAGTCTCTAATCCTGCAGTGAATGCACTTTAATAGTGTAGTTAAATGCGACACTCTACATTAATATTGTTTTATATTTGCATTATAAATGCCGTTAATGAGTTAAGGTACACATTTTATATATCTGAGTCTCTAATCCTGCAGTGAATGCACTTTAATAGTGTAGTCAAGTGTGACACTCTACATTAATACCGTTAGGACACACAGAGTACATGTGCTAAGTGCATGTATATATTGTGTATTTGTGCCGTGTAAGGGTGTAGCCAAAATTACGCTGCTCTAGGGTCTTCCCAACCGGATTCATGCAGCCAACATGCGTAGACTGTAGTGTCCTCTTGATGATGTGACAATACCTCTTCCTGAAATGCAACCCACAACTGAGAGACAGCACTTAGAGGTTGCACAGAGTACAGAGACTCTGCAAGAGCCTGTGTCAGCAGATCCTCTGCCTGAGGGAGGTCTTGATGAATTGACAGTTGAGAAGTCTTTGGCTGAACTGCTACCTGAGCCAGACTCATACCCTGACAAAAGGCCTAGTGCTGTGTCATGCAGAGCAGAGACTGTGGACCATTGGCTGAGAAGGCCAGAAAGAGATAGATTAAGATTGCCTACAGAACGAGGACTGAATACTGTCCCAGAGGATACTGAGGATTCTGGCCTAAGTGCCAGTGAAAGTGAACGACATCTACTCAGGAGATCAAAAAGAGCTAGAGTGCCATGTCGGAGGTACTCATCCCCTGAATAGACATACATTGCAACAAATAATGATGAGAGGGGAGTATGTGATTTGGAGGATAACAGTGAGATTACAGGTGAACCTCCGTGAATCAGCATTCCTTGAAGAATTATGTTTTGAAATTGCTCTGCCATTGAATAGACTAACCCTAGTTGTCATTGGTTTGATCTCTGAATTGAACTTTGGACTTTGGTTTTATCAGAAACGTTTGATTGAACTTTGTTAAAAGAATTAAGAAGATTACTTAGGCCCGAGGCTGCTGAAGGAGTGTAAGGAGGTCATTTAGAAGAACACAGAGTAGGGCTAAGGAAGACTCACGAAGACTTTGTAAATAACTTTATCACATGATTTATGGACTTTGTTTGTCATCTGCATAAGCAGAAGCGCACAGTAGAAATTCTCTTCCAGCAAACCTTGCTTAACGGTCTGAATCTAGAGAAATCATGGAAACTAATAACACAAAAAGACAAAGATATATCTTAGTAGGGATGATGTTTGCCATTGTTGTAGTATTAATCGTTCTCCTGGTCGGATTATTTTCACCTACATTTTCCACAGTAGCCAAGCTAAAGCCTAGTGAAGACCCTGAGTCCTCAGATAATAGTTTGTATGCACTAGATTATAAAGCGTTGTATGTAGAGTCATCTAGAGAAGATTATTCATCAAATGCCTAGTTTAAGTTGCTTTATGAATACGTTGACACTATGGAGGCAAAGGACTGTTATGTCTGTACGCAGTTACCTGCGTTAGCAGCAGAGGGAATTACCTACCACCATATTCCTCTTACGTATGGTGTTACGTGTAGCCTTCTGTTAAGTCTGTTTTATGGAAAGGGACATCTCCAATATTATTAGTCAAATTATGATTTGGTACTTCCTGAAGTTATTTTGCTCACATATTAGAATAAACATTTTAATGCTAAGACAATGGATACAGTTAACAGGTTCCTTAGACCCAAAAATAAACTGAACATGGCTTATGTTCATAGAAACAATTTGATCTGCTCTTTGTCTGAGGTTGAGAAGAAATGTTTGGATTTAACAGAAGACAGGAATAGAGCAATAGATGCAAGGGAGAGAACAGGGTGGGGTCAGTGATATAAAGAACTGTGGGATAAGGAAGAAGCAAAACATCAAGACTGAATGGAATTGAACTGAAACTGAATGGAGAAAAAAACTGAGGTGCTGGTGCTTGAAAAGAATCCGTCCCTTTTGGGACCACAATACTGGCCAAATGCTTTGGGCAATATTCCTATCCCTGGGCTCATAGTCCTAAAAATCTTGGCTTTCTAATGAAGCCTCAGGTGGCAAAGGTATCCGCAACTTGTTTCGCAACACTGAAATGGCTTCGAAAATGTATTTGGATTCTTCCCATATCTGCCCAAAGAACTGTCTCCTTGAGACGTCTGCAGATGGTGTAGAATGCAGGCGTTAGACTTATTTACAGACTGCAAAAATACGCATTGGCTACTTCTCTCCTCTGTGAGCTTCACTGGCTGAGGGTGGAGCAACGCATCCATTTCAAGGCTCTATGCTATGTTTACAAAGCAAGGGAAAAGGTTGCCCCCAAACCACTTCACTGGCCTGATAAAATGCATCAGCTGACTCGCTATCTATGTTCCAGCAACCTCTCCTTGTGCACTGTTCCCAGGATCAAACTGACCCACATAGGAGGGCACTCTTTTGCATTCCTCAGCCCTAAGCTCTGGAACATTTTACTGGAACCCCTGAAATTCTGTACTTCACTGACCACCTTTCGCAGACAACTAAAGACTTGGGGGCAGATTTACAAGAAAGCCCTTTGGCTGCGGCACTTTCAAAGCCCAGGAATGCGACATATTTACAATAATATGTCGCATTCCTGTGTTCTCTCCTGCGCTGGACCACAAACAGCTGCCATGCGCCGGCGCAGGCACCCTTGCACCATGGTGCAAGGATGCCTGCCTCATGGGGAGATTGTTTTTGTGCAGGAAGGGGCACCTTCCTGCACAAAAACAATCACTATAGGCATTTCCCTCTTTCAATGCGTGCTGCACGCATTGAAAGAGGAAAAAAAAGAGGAGAAAAGAGAAAAAGAGGATTAAAACATTTCTCCTTGTTGCGCCTCGCTACACCACCCCTAGGGTGGTGTAGCATTCTGACACATTTCCAGGTTTACGATGCCTCGTAAATCTGGAAATGTGTCAGGTTCCATGGGTGTTGCGTGGGAACACCCACAGCAACACCCATGGAATGCCCCTTTCACGCAAAGTGTTGCGTGTAAAGGGGTTGTATTTACAAGGACAGGAAAAGTCACGCAGGGTGGCTTTTCATGTCCTTGTAAATATGGGGCAGTGAAATGCGCCACCGGTGCGTCACAAAAACTGACGCACTGGTGGCGCAAGGGGCTTGCAAATCTGCCCCTTGGTTGTTCTGAACTAGCTGGACCTGAGGGACCTTACCTGTTGCTAAAAAGCACCGAAAACCCCGAGTGGGGAGCCGCAGCACCATATAAGCTTCTTAACATAACATAACATAACATAACATATAACTTAGGAGTGATGCCTGTACTACTTCTAGATTGGCAACATAAAGGGAAATTATGCGCAAGTGGAAAAAAATCGTCACTTACCACTAAGTTCATGGGTAAAAGTGACTGTGATCATATTTTTGAATATCTAGGTGTTTGGCTTCTGTTCTTTGGAGGACAAGATCATGTTATTCCTGGAGTATATTTTGTTTGTGGGGAGCAAGCATATTTCAAATTGCCCAAGGGATGGTATTGTACATTTCATTTAGGTATAGTTTTCCCAAAGATTTATCATGTGAAACATTTGAATGATCCTGTGTGGGAGACAAAAACTAGAACTAAATGCGGTAGTAGTGGTGCTGAAATTGCGGGAGACAGTTTTGGTGCAATGATTCCATCTGTAGGTTTAATCTTGATTGATCTCAAGATTAGAAAGTTGTCCACCATACTGAATAAATTGGCCACAAGTATAACAAGTTCTTTGTTGGCTGTGGAAACTGAAATGGGAACTCTGAGATCAGTAAGGATGTGGCGTGACCACTCACCTGAAATCTCAGGATGTCTGCAGGGGCGATGAACGATGTATGCTCCCAATACCTCTTGGAACACCTCTCAGTGCTGTGATAAATCACAATCCACTGACAGGGCTTCCCAAAGGGAAGGGGAAATGGATGAGAAATAAGAGAAGAAAAAAAAAACACGGCTTCTTCACTCAACCTGGTCCAGCCGGGTACCACGTCTTGGGTCTCTGAGAAATCTACAGCATTTATCGTGCAATGCTCTGGCAAAGAAACAATAGCGATGAGTACTGATGCACTTCTCCGCACTCAAACACATGCACAAAATGGCATAGAACATAGAATATATAAAGATAAATAAAATGTAATCACCTATTGCAGGGATAACTGCAAGCCCTTAATATCTCTGTCCACGGGATTTGCGTTGAGGAGTTCACTATGCGCACTTAAGAAAGAACAGTTCGTGCTAACTCAAATTATACTGATTCATTGGTGAAACATAATGCCTGTTTTTCTGTTTCCACTGTCTAATGTTCAGGAACAATAGAGTTTTGAAGAGAAACGTAAATTAAGGATAAACAAAATAAAAAGGAACTCAAAACACTATGGCACCATTCATCCGTGCACTCAAAAAACAAGAGACAATAATTTCAATAACACTTTGTATCAGAGTTGCCAAAATCCTAATAGTGTACCATCATACAATATATAAATACTAAAGAGTTCAGTTTAACATGTCAATAGTAAATCTCAATAAAGTATCCAAGCTTCTTAGTTGTCAGTTCTTGAAAGTCTTGTGAGCGAAGAGTTAAATAAATTAAGGAAACAGTTCAACATCTCACTCATAAAAGCTCCATGAAATATCCAAGCTTCTTAGTTTTCGGTTCTTGAAGTCTTGTGAGCAAAGAGTTAAATAAACTAAGGAAATAGTCTCCTTAAGCACTGTTGGTCTCTTTTTAAATGTCACAGATTAATCATAAGAAAACTTCAAGTTTGAGTTCAAAAGGTCAACGACATGAAGACATGAAGAAATGCAGGGCACTTAGCTTGTCTGAGGCTCTGCAGCTGACTCATTCCTTGAGGCCACTCTGCAGCGGAAGAGAGGAATCTCCTTGCTGGCCAATGACAGCTGGTGGAACAAGAACTTCTTGGAATGCTGAAAGTAAGCCAAGCACCGGCATGTGCAAGGCTTGACTATTTATAGGCAAAGGGACAAGTGTTTGCAAACGCGAGGCAAACCCTGCCCCTCCACATGCTGGGACACAAGACTTGCCACAGGAAAAGAACAATGCAGAAAACAACAAGAATTGCTACCTACAATAAACAAGCACTGCTAAAACCAAGGACATTTAGGCTATGCATAAACACTACTCCTGCAGGTTAATGAAGAAGCAGCATTTATGGGGTGGGGAAATACACATGGGCAGCCGAGGAGCCTAACGGGTGTGCACAAATAAAGCATGACGGAGTCTGGGACCGGCGTACTTCCCTGACAGTCCATGTTTTTGCAGAATCGTCTAGCATTAGACATCCTTCTCGCAAAAGAGGGCAGAGTCTGCAAGATGTTAAAGGTCCAGCAATGCTGTACCTATATACCTGACAAGAGTGAGGACTTAAAAAATATATTAAGAACATTACTGATCTAAAAGAAGAGTTTAAGGAATTTTGAAACTAGAGATGCTTGGGAAGGAATTGGAAAAGGATTCTCTGCAATAGGCAGATGGTTTTGAAACCTAGGAAGTGGAAAAGTGGGTTTTATCTTCGGACCTCCTATTATCATCGCCATCTGTGTGATATGTCTGTTCATTATCTTTAAAGGAACAAGAGTATAAAAGCAAGAAAGGAAGGACAACATAGGAAGGGATTCAAAAGAGCTAGAAGGGATATGGAAATGGAGGAGAATCATATTAGGTTTTATGATGACATGAAACACCTGGAAATACTTGATGAAAGTTGTTGAGGACACCAAGGCTTTGACTTGATTTCACCTGATGAGGATTCATATTGTGTTATTGTGATGGCTAACATCGCCATCAGAGGGGGGGATTGGAGTAGCACAATTTTGACTCCACCCTTACACGTCACAGAATTACCATTATGTACCTACATGTGACACTATATTTACTGTGTGCCATAACTTTATTAGCGTGTGAACAGTTAAACGCATTAATGAAATGTATTTACTGTAGAAACTAGAGTTTTATAAACATATGCACTAATGTTCAGTTTAAACATGAAGATTTATTCTGTATTCATGTTTGTATTTAAAGTGTAATCATGTATGCTTTTTTTCATGCATTGCATTAGTTCTTGAGTTACATATGCACAAGTATAACCTTGTATTTGAAGTCCACGTTTAAATGTTTAATTAAAGTTAGCCTGACTAAAGGCCCTGATTTTGAAATGTATTTTGCTTGGTTAGCGTGTTATTTTCCTTTACAGGTGTGTTCTCAAGGTTTCATTAGCTAGAGAAAGGAGTATTGTTGTTTGTATTAGTTTCTTGATAGTAAGGCCTGAGAAGAGGCATCATGGCAAGAAACGTGCAGACTTAATGAGCAGATGAAGCCTCCTATTCATCGCATATCAGGAACGGAGAATGTTCACAGTTGCAGTAACTGTCCAAGTTCTGTGGGATGGGAAAGTCTGGTAATGTTGCAAATGCACACCATGAGAGGTGAAATGATTGGCTCCTGGTGGTGTAGGAAGAGATATGATTGTTCTTAAAGTGTTATTGGTTTTAATTAGTGCTCTCACTGTTAGAAGTTAGAGCAGATTCCCTTGGACTTTGAGGCGTACAGACCTCTCTGCTTCCTTTATTCTTGCAGGTGTGAAGCTTTTTGCTAAACACTTATTCCAATTCTAGAAGACTTCTACTGGAGTCTTTATTATGCTGACACCTTCTTGCACTTCTGAATTTCTTTAAGGCCCTGTTCTACGAGCCATCCTTATTCTAAACTTTGAGCCTTGATTAGATGACTTTACAACTTATTCATGTTTAGGAGAAAGAATCGGAGTTTTTTTAACGAACATCTATTTCTAGTTCTCAGTTTTTGTATTGCTGTGACTGTGATTATTTCATATTTTATTCTACTGAGACTGAACCTATTGCGATATTTCAGTTTGCCAGCTGGAATTCTGTATCTTTTTAATATTCTCTTGATATACATATATACTGGGCCAAATGGGCTTCACGAAAGTTGATTTGTTTCATTATTGTTAACTCCCTTTGCGTCTCAGTAAACTTAAAAAGATCCATGCATCAGATAGGAAATTGTAAGTCACGCACCTGCGCGCTCTCATTGCTAATGAGCACTGTCATTATGTGCTCCACAGATGATGTAAAATTCTGGTCCCTTTTCTATTTTTGCAAAATGTCTGGGTTTTTGCTTTTAAAATCTGATCACTGAACTTAACTCTCATGGCGTAGTAATGAACTCATCATTCTAAATGTTCACATATCTCTAACAGCCCAATGTTTTTAACATAATGTTGTCCACCTCTAGGACAAAATGGCCTACCATCTCTGGAACTAAAGTTCCTGCCTCCCGCTGATATAAACAACATTTAGACAGACGGACTCCCACTAGGGCATGGCTGCCAATGTCTCTAGATTCCCAATTATTTATTTTGGTACCAATCATTTAATCATCTTGGTGTTATTTATAAATCAGCCTCCCATTTCAAGAGCTCGAATGAATGTCTATGTTGTCACCTGCAGATCAGCATCATGTATTTTATTCCCGATAAATGAAAAACATACCGCAGCGTACCACACTGTGTCTGTACAATCACTAACGTATAACGTAATGAGGTCAGCCTGTAGCTGGACATCCCTACATATTTTCCTTTCCTATTCAACTATTACTCCCTTTAAAAAAGGAGAAAAGTTTGTGAGAAGTTGGGTAACTTTTAGATATGTCAGCGGTTTGAAACTATGGGGCATATTTACAAGCCCCTATTGCCACCACAACGTCACTTATTACGAAGTTGTGGTGGCGATATGGGCTTCGCCTTATTTACAAGGCAGCGTTAAACCACTTAACGTGGCTTAACGCTGCCTTGTAAATAAGGTACCCTTTCACGCTATACTTAGCGTGAAAGGGGCGGGCAATGGGTGTTGTGGTGGGTGTTCCGCTGCAACACTCACTGTTGTTGAAGCTGCCCCATATTTACAAGGGTGGCGTAAATATGGAGCAGTGCCAAAATTAAGACCAGGGAAAACCTGGTCTTACCCTGGTGCAACAAGGAGAAATGTTTAATTTCTCCTAGTTTTGACTGTTTCCGTGTGTGCTGCGTTGTGCAGCACACATGGAAACAGCAAAACACCATTGATTGTTTATGTGCAGGAAGGTGTCTCTTCCTGCAGATAAACAATCATTTAAAAAATGATTTTTTGCAACTTCTAAATGTGCTGCATTAAGTAGCACACATAGCAGTAACAAAACGCCATTTAAAGATTGTTTCTCTGCAAGAAGGGACACCTTCCTGCACATAAACAATCTTCTCCTGCAATGCAGGCATCCTTGCACTATGGTGCAAAGGGTGTCTGCGTTGGCACTAGGCAGCTAAATTTAGCACCAGCGCAGGGGGAAACGCAGGGCTGCACCATATTGTTGTAAATATGGTGCAGCCCTGCGTTTCAGAAGTGGCGGAGCGCGGCGTAAAGCCAAGAAGGCTAACGCCGCGCTCCACCACTTCTATTGTAAATCAGCCCCTGTGTATTTTAGCGTTATAGTTGAATATCATTTCATTACAGTACATTTTATATATAAATAAAACATTTAGATAATTAGAATATCACTGCTACCCTTGACGGCAAGTGGCTAAATTGCCAAAGTTGATCCGTAAAACCTGGATTCTACTCCCAGCTTCTGGGGTTATAATGTGAAAATGCACCGGCTTGTAAGGTGCAAAACGTGTATGTGCATCCTTTAAAAATATAACATTGCACTGCCTGTAGCTGCATTGTATAGAATCATAAAATCTGTGAGGCAGCATGTGCGGTTGTATGTCAGAATATTGATGTCACAAATATCGACCTAGAAGCCTATCAACAGCAGAATACCGATTACCATTATATCATCAAGGTAATTATGTATAGGTAAGTGTGGATTTACTATTAGCTCCACAAATACTTATCTTGAAGATGTATATGTCATCAAGGTACACAGATGTGGCGTTCAGAATAGGAAATCTACAGTAAATCTATAGTTACCTATCTCTGGTAATGGTGTGCTCTACAAATCTGCATAACATAACATAACTATATATACTTACATTGACAATATAGTGGTAGAAAATATTCAGCAGTCATATCTTTGCAGATCAATATCAAAATCTCAATGTTCTAGGAGTACCCCCATGGCCTCAGATAGCTCAGTGTGAAAACACAAAGTGGTAGTTTACCCACTGCTGGGTATTTCTGGAACCAGCTGCACAGAAGCTTAGCGTGATGTATGAAGGAATGCTCAGCATGCCTGTTCTCTGTTTGCTGCACATGTGAGAGAGACAGCTTAATTCCATTATTTAAGTTTTTTAAATGGATCAAAGTCCAATTCTGTGGATGTTAACAGGTGCAGAATGGTGCGCTGAGTTTTCATGATACAGCCCCCTTGTTTCACATTTTATGTTCTAAAACAAAATACTTAATTCCTACATGCCTCAGTCCTGTGTTTGTTTAGAAATAATCCCAATGTAAATCCAAAGATATTGACAAATAGGTGAAATTGAGAAGCTGACAAATTAATTATTAAATTCTCTCTTTCTCAGTCGCCCAGTCATGTATCTATTTTTCCCCATGCAACTCTCGAGCTCTCTGCAGTTTCTGTTTAGTTATGTTATGCTCTGTTCAATTTGTATGAAGCAGTTTATCACCCGTGAGGGTATCCAAATGCGTGAGCAGGAGCGTAGGACGGGCGGTGCCCCTAGTTGAACAGGGCGGTCTTCAGTTTCTTGCAGAAATTGGAAAATGAAGTAGCAGTCCTGGTGTGTTGAGGAAGTTCATTCCAATTCTTTGCAGCGATGAAGGAGAAGGCGCACCCTCCTGACTTGGTCATATGGTTCAAAAAAACAAAAAAGAAAGATAAATAATTTTTATATTTTCATATCCTTGTGTCCATACGTATGGTTCATGACATTGACATGCCCGCCAGTTTGAGTCCTTGTGGACCGCCTTCCTAAGAGATATAGGTCAGACAAGAGTGTTCTTTTATACATTGATCCCTTTTTCCCCCTTACTCTTGGACCTTTAAAGCAATTTTAGGGGGTACCTTTGTTCTTTACATGTGCTGCAGAGGGACTGACATCAGCAAGTATAAGGATACATTAAATGCATTTCGAAACCAATGAAAGCACACCCACTATGGAATTTTCCAGAGAGATGCAGCTGGACAGTAAATTATAAAGGAGTAAGTTTCAATTCTGAGGCCGTGCACACATTATCTACTATTCAAGGTCACTCTGCCTGTGCCCGCCACTAGACAAGTGGGAGAAGGCTTACATCTAAAAGGAAAGGTATGCGTTAATAAGAACAGTGCATTCATTAGTGTGTCAAAACTCAGCTCCGAAGAAACATAACCTAGAGAAGGCCGTTTCTCGGAAATGGCAAAGAATTAGTTTCGATCATAATACA
Source organism: Calotriton arnoldi (assembly GCA_963921515.1). Lineage (NCBI taxonomy): Eukaryota > Metazoa > Chordata > Amphibia > Caudata > Salamandridae > Calotriton > Calotriton arnoldi. The sequence goes on from CAWUFW010004238.1 coordinate 884,258, forward strand.
AAATGGCGCCCATACACAAAATGGTGACGCGAATGCTAACTTACGTAAAACAATGTGAAAACATAATTGTTATTCCAACAGACCCTTCTTTTAGCATGAGCTAAGTAATTTTGTGTAATAGCAAAAAAGACATATAATTCAACAAATCATGAATACATTTTTAAGAGCATTCCATATTTTCAGCTTCAGGAAAGGAAACGGTGAAGAGGGATGAAGTCTCAAAAATACCCTCATCTATTTACATGAGGTCTTGTACTTCTACTTCCTTTTGAATCATGATTGTTGCAATAGTGTCATGAATTGATATTTTCTTAGGAGTGAGGAGAGTGGTACAATAAGAGCAACATAAGGGAAGTAACCCTGGGCAAAGCACTACGCTACGCTCGCGTAGTTTGCGAAGTTTGCGCGACTTCGCACTACGCGAATTGCACGTAGCACAGTGCAAACACGCGTAGTGTAGCGTAGTGCAGCGGTCATTTTGCTTGCTCGCGGTCCTCAACGTCAAGTTGGCGACCGCGAGCAAGCAAATGACATCTCGGCGAGACTTTTCCTCGTTCGCGATCAGCAACATCAAGTTGCCGATCGCGAGCGTGGAAAATAAACCTCCCGGTGAGATTCTCAACGCGGGGAGGTCAGGTTTCTCATTGCGAGTGGTCGCGTATGCTCGCGACCGCTCGCGATGAGAAACTACCAGTCCGCGTTGAGAAGCTGCCGCTCGAGTAAAAATCTACTCGAGCGGCAGTAAAAGACAGCTCGCACTGTGCAAGATGCCGTTTTCAATGATTGCACAGTGCGGACAAGCATCCGGCACTGTGCAATCATCGCGAACAGCGCACTACGCAGTTCGCGTGAGTGCTACGCGTAGCTCGCGTGAGTCGCGAAGTGCACTTCGCGTAGCTTCGCGTAGCGCTACTTCGCGGACTACGCCCAGGGTTAAAGGGAAGACACTGGACCAGGACACAGCAAGAAATCAAAATCACAATGAAATAAATCACCTTTTCAAGGATCCAACCCCATCCACCAAACAATGACCAACTCCAGTTCCCACTCTCCATTCCTTTAACGTTTTCTAGGATGTCTAAAATGTGTTGGGTAATGTTTTTTTCCATATTGGTTATCCCGACTACGCACTGGTCTCCTCCTACCGCGCACAAACCACCACTCTTAGATAGGATGACATCACAGCATATCTAGTTTGCTCGGAATATATCCGCATACTTTCCAATTGGGTGGTGATGTCATGCAGAGCCGCTACTGTGGAGTTAGATAATATCTGCAGCTTACATCCAAAATATTCTCTGGCTTTCTCACCCCTGGCCATAGCAGTACCTCCAAAGGTAATAATTGAGGAGAGAATATACCCAAAAGTGATACCATTACTATAATTATTGACTTCAAGGTCTTTCACTCCTTCGCAAAATTCCTTTGTCAGTGTTCTTTTAACTCATCTAACTTTAGGCTTTGCATTTTTGCAAGGCACTCCTAGAGGCAACACCATCCCAAGGGCCACATCATTTGTAGCATTATGCATATTGGAATAAGTCCCATTAGATAAAAAGAAAAACCCTGGGTGTGCATAAATAGGCCTATCATAATCTGCAGCAGCATACCTAGAATTCCATCCAACAGTACGAGGATCCTTTGGATTTACCATAGAGTACGTGCCCTTACGCAGAATTATCCCTGAACAGTTAACATACAGGACGAGGTCAGTAAAATTAAGAATTGGGCAACATGCAGGGTAATACCCAGCCTCTCGGGGAACTGTCAGTTCTTTATAATGCCAACCCGCCAGTGTTACATTCTGTTTCTCCATATAGAAATTATCACAATAAGTATTGTTGTTACATCCTGGATAACCTGTGCCTTGTGGTTTTCGATAATATAGATATGGGCCTGGATAACCAAACCCAAATACTTCTTGTACTTCTACGAAATCAGAGGGCCGAGTATAAGTGTAATTAACAAGTGACAATGGATATGCAGTCCATAAGCTAGTAACAGACTCAGTAGGGTAGCAAGCAGTACCTTCTCCAAAAAAACGTTTATGTGTGTCTAGAAACACATTACTCGGGGCTGTCCTTTTCATGCGAACTTGGGAAACAACTTATGGTTAATACATGATGGTGCATCTTGATCTTGTTCCAAAACCCAGGACACCCCACCTAGAATCAATAGCAGCAAAACCACAAGAATAACACACAATATCTTTTTCTTTGTAGACACGACTATACGTGTATGAACAGGGGGAATCACTCGCTGCTCTTCGTCGGCAACCATCCTGCCAAAGGGATGCATAGTAAATGATAAAGCAAGGGGGAAGGGGCCAAAATGCCAGCAAGAAAATTATACAAGTTCCCAGTGTCCTTCAGAGCCTCACTGGTACAGGCTCCTATTGTTCATCAAAGCGTTGGTGCTCTTGAGCATCTGCGGTGGAGCTTGCTCTGTCCTAAGCTCGGGTTCCCACGTCGACCAGGATAATGTACCCCCAAGGGGATACTTTCGATCTATCCTGTCCAATGTTCAAACAGTGCACAAATCTCACCTCACCCTAAATTAGCTCCGTTGGTGCTATGGCAAAGTACACCCTAACTTACACAGTCCATCCCTAACTATTCTGACTTTTCCTTTGGTGCACTGTTCCTCAGGCGAGGGCGCAGATTATACTTAGTGACTCCAGGCACAGCGGGATCAGTGAAAGGGGGCTCCTGGATAGCCCGTATTTCCGGAGGTACTGCTGCATTCAGCACTTCATCATTTTCCTCATCCGTTTTGGTCCAGGTTAGCCTGGCGTCACTAAAGGGGACAAACTGAGGCACCGTCTCGCACTCAGAATCCCCTACTCCATCCCTCACCCACTGATCATAGGGCAAGGGTAGAGGTATCCTGCGACAGTGAGTCGCATGGACCCAGTTCTTTTGACCATCAACCTTGACTGCTGTACGTGGAGCCAGGAGGACCTGCTTCGGCCCCTTCCACCGCGGCTCCAAACTCTTCTTTTACTGAAATTTACATACAAGTACAAAATCTCCAGGCTGAATATCATGTCCGGGCCCCTCTGGTGTAGCTGGCAGGGCTTCCTGGACCTGTTGGTAAATAGAATGCAAATTTTCAGTTAACTGGCAAAGGTAATCGATCAACGACGGATAATCAATATCAGTAAACCGCCGAGGGCATGGGACGCCCCAGACAATGGCCGGGCGCCCAAACACGACCTCGTACGGTGACAATCCTGTCCTAGAATGTGCTGTTGTTCTTGTTGACAAAAGAGCTAATGGTAAAGCGTCTGGTCACTGTAGCCCTGTGGTCTCCTGAATCTTTGCCAATTTCAGTTTGAGAGTACCATTGTACTTCTCAACCAAACCTGCTGACGGGGAGTGGTTAGCGGCATGAAACTTCTGCTTTATGTGCAAACCATCACAAATTAACTGCATTACCTTGGCATTAAAATGACTTCAGTTATCACTCCAAATCAAACGGGGCAAGCCGAAATGAGAAAAGAACTCCTTCAGGAGTACCTATGCAGTCGTAACGGCTGTATTGTCTTTAGTGGGATAAGCCTCAACCCATTTACTAAAAGCACAGACAACCACCAAAACATACTTCAAATTATTGCACCAGTCTAATTCTATGAAATCCATCTGAAGGACCTCAAAAGGGAAAGTGGGTGGTGCGAAGTTACCTGGTGGTGTAGGGGTACCTTTTCCAGGATTGTGCATCATGCACACCATGCAATACTTCACTAAATGTGCCGCTGTTTTCGGAATGTTATCATTTTGCCATACAGGGTCTAACAACTTGCAAATACCCTTAGCACTAATATGGGCTGGGCCATGGGACATCGTGACTACAGGGAGAACATATGCATCTGGCAACATCCATCTCTGCTTCCCTGACTTATCAATCCAACATCCCTCATGGTTCAATTGTGCTGTACCTTCTTGCTACAGTGCTAATTCCTCTATTGTGGCCTCACTTTGTATCTCTTTCACATTCTCAAGTGCATCCTCAAACATGGTAACTTCAGGCACCCACCTAGCGGGACCTGCTACAAACATTCTTTTCATTTTTGTCCGGGCTGTTTCCTTAGCTGTCTGATCTGCAAACACATTTCCCCTACCTACATCATCAATAACTTTCCAGTGAGCGCTACACTTTACTATGGCCAATTTCTTAGGAAGCGTCAAAGCAGACAAAAGCCTCAATATAAGGTGCCTATGCTGAATCTTGGTGCCATGCGAAGTAAGGAACCTTCTCTCAGCCCAGAGTCACCCAAAGTTATGTGCGACTCCAAAGGCATACTGGCTGTCAGTATAGACATTGACAACCAGTCCCTCACTCAATTCGCAAGCTCTTAACAAGGCAACAAGCTCCGCAGCTTGGGCCGACTGATAAGGAACTCGTGAGGTCTCAACCACAGCACGCAGCGTAGTAATAGCATATGCAGCAGTTGTAGTGCCATCTGATAATTTGAAACAAGAGCCATCAACAAATAGTTCCCCTTGTGGGTCAGATAAGGGAACATCAGTCAAGTCTACCCTTCCTTTCGTCTCTTCTTCTGTGCGGAAGATGCAGTCATGTTTATCAATCTCATTACTCTCAGAAGGAAGGGGCAGTAACGTGGCTGGATTCAGAGTAGCACATCTTTTAATCGTGATATGTTTGGCAAACAATGTTAATTCATAGCCAGTCAGACGTGCACTGGTGAGGTGCTGTGTCTTAGTCTTATTCAAAAGTGTATCCACAGCATGGGGTACCATGACTGTGAGATTAGTATCAAGTACGAGTCCAGCCGATTGTCTGATCGAAACGGCCACAGCTGCGACCGCTCTTAGACAGCTCGGGAGGGCTCTTTCGACAGGGTCAAGAACAGCAGAGAAATAAGCACACAGCCATTGCTTATCTCCAAATTTTTGTGTTAAAACAGAAAGCGTGCAAACAGCCATCTCATGGACAAACAATACAAACGATTTGTTATAATCAGGGGTGCCAAGTACTGGAGCTGAGCAAAGCACAGTAAGACTGCTGACATTCAGGCGTCCAAGGCAGGGGCTCATGCACGTCTTTAATGGTTAATGCAAGCAAGGGTTTGATTAGTAGCGAGTAGTTAGGTACAGTAGGAAGTGATACCTATAAAAGCGTGCACATCTTTCTGAGTTTGTGGAACTCAGCTCCGAAGAAACATAACCTAGAGAAGCCTGTTTCTCGGAAATGGCAAAGAATTAGTTTTGATCATAATACAAAAATGGCACCTATACACAAAATGGCGTAGCAAATGCTAACTTCAGTCCCCCCCGTCTCCAAATTTGAGGCCGAAGCCAGTTGCACGTACTTGAACCTGGATAGACTATCTCCAACTTTCGCTCTAAGGACTTCCCAGGGTAACATCCCTTGCATTGTCATCAAATACCCCCAGGTGACAATCCCAGCACGTCCTAGTGCATGACTCAGCCCATCCTTCATACAATATGGGGTACCTGGGGAGTCCCATATTGGTGTAAACTCAGAATAATATCCTATACTAAGCAATTTTCTCACCCTACACCAGAGAGTGAGAGCGGTCCTTAAAACCTTCAGTTGCACCTTTTTAAACAATTTAGGGGCACCAAACTTATACAGAAAAATATCTGCGCTCCCCTCCTTAATCATTTCTCCTAATAACATTCCCCAAGTAGAATTATCAGGTTTTCCCATTAGCATCCACATATTTTTAAACTGGAACGCTATACAATACATATTTAGATCTGGGAGAGCCAAACCGCCATTATCAAGCCTATGCCTAAGCTTTTTCCATGCCAATCTGGCCCCCCCTAGAAGCCCAAAAAAAACTAACTATCTTCCCCTAGATTTTATCTATACTTGATCTTGGAAATGTAAGGGGGATACAATTAAATAGGTATGCAATTTTAGGGAGGATTGACATCTTTATCAAATTTACGCACCCATAGATGGTTAAGGGCACGTTTTTCCACCTAGAAAGCAATATATCCACCTCCCTAGCAACCCTTTTTAAGTTACACAGGGGAATATCATTCACCGTATTAACAATCGTGATCCCTAAATATTTTATCTGCGAGCTAACCCTCTCATTCCACCCTTTGATATTCCAACACATTATTTTCATTTTGGAATTATTCAGCAAATACCCTGACAAGGCTCCGAATTCTGCAACCATCTGCTCCACTCTTGGCACAGTTGTGTCGGGGTCTGACGTACAGATTAACAAATCGTCAGCGTACAGCACAATCTTACTGCTATATGTAGATGAGTAAAAAGGGGCAACCTGTCTGTCTATCCTTAGCTGTTGTGCCAGAGGTTCGATGTAGATATCTAATAACAGAGGTGACAAGGGGCAGCCCTGCCGCATACCCCTTTGTATGCCATAGACTCTCTACCCTCCATTGTAAGTCTTGGCATTTGCACTTTATCTAGCCAGGCTCTGAGCAACTGTGGATCAGGATGAACCTCCTCCATATATAGCTCAGCAAATATAGATACGAGACAGGCTTGCATTTCCTCTGCCTTATCCGAGACATCCCCCATGAAGTTGATAACAAGTTCCCTGATGTGATTTCTTGACCTGTCTGCCCTTGCCTTCAAGACTAATAGTGCACCCGCTTTGTCTCCATACTCGAAATTCCTCATACACCCAGATTGGTAACGTTCCCTACACTTTTTATCCAGTTTAAACTTGTAATTTAGCCTCGCCTCTTCCAATTGCCTTAATAATTCCTCCCTTTCTACATTTGGCCTGGGGCCCTGCTGTTGGAGATCCGCCTTTAAAGCTCCCACTCAATTTTCCATTCTTTTAACATCCAGTCTCTCAGTCTTGTTCTTAAAGTAGGCCAGGTTTTGCAACACCCCTCTGATGAACACCTAAAAAGCATCCCAGACAACTTCAGAGGAGGCTGATCATACATTATCAAGAAAAAACCCCACACTAGCTTGTTTCAGTGCCTCAATTACCTCAGGATCTAGGAGAATGCCCCTTTTCAACGTCCACATTGGGCTTGGCCGGCCACTACAGCACTTTAAGGACATACTGACCCCAGCATGGTCTGAAATATGACCTGGTAAAATACGGACTGCCTTTACATTTTCCACCAGGGTTCTATCCACAAAGACGTAATCCAATCTAGAGAAGTGACCATATTTTTTTACTATGAAACGTAAAGCCCCACCTTTCCCCCTTTGTATGCCTCCATACATCCACCAGGGCTAAATCTCGTAGCATATTTTTGAGGGCCTGCCTCACACGGGGGGCATGGGCGTGACTCTTTGAAGTGGACCTATCCAAAATTGGGTCGAGGAGGACATTGAAGTCCCCCGACAATTATTGGAGATGTAGCCTCCACTAGGTTCGACTCCAGATTGGATAGGTTACCGGGGATCATCAATATCCAGGCCGTAAAAATCAGCACGGACAAGCTCAGAATCCCCTACCTCAAAGTCGCTATGATCCATCTTCCAGTACTATCATTTTTTGAGGATTTAATCTCGACGCTACCTCCTTTCCTGACCAAAATAGCCACTCTCTTGCAATGCTCTGTTTGCTCAGACACTAAATAGCACTCTACCCACCCACACTTGGAAAAAAGAGCTCTACTCTCGCTAGCAATTAAATGTGTTTCTTGTAAAAGAATAACATGGGCCTGGCTTTCTTCTAGATACCTCATAGCCAATCTTTGCCTGCTGTTCGATCTAAGGCCATTTACGTTCCATGACAGCAGAGAGAGCTCGTTAATTCCCCCATCCTTAAATATCATACCCGAACCGTCTCGCAATGTTCTAGTCCAGCTTATTGCATATATATGACTAGGTGATATCGAGGCGAGAGGTGAGCCTGCTATAACGTGTAACTAAGTATGATAGTTCCTCCTGGGAGGAGCTCAATAGGCATCCATGCCTAAAAGCTATGGGAAAGTATGTATTTTTTGTGGTTAGAGCAGGAGAGGTTTCATTACTGGGGGTCATTCAAGGAAGATGGACATAGGTATGAGGTACATTTATGGTTTCTTAAATTCAGTCATTCACAAAATGCATGTATTGAATATTGATTTCATGCAATTAATATTGAATGTAGATTTAAATAACACTCTATATGTTTAAGATGGAAGCTGAAATTGAGAGTATGCGGTGCATCTTTCCCAAACCAAGATGGAATCCACCTAGTAAGAGTCACAATCTAAACAGGAACAAAGGTGAACTAGAAACCTCTAGTACATTAAGGCACTTAACATCGAGAGCCTTACTTTCCAATGGGTGTTTTTGTCTGATCGCATATCACTCAGTTGGAAGACTACATTGTTCTGCGATCATCTCTGGAAAATACTCTGTGTGGTATAAGCTGAAATATTCTGAGGTTCTTATTGTTGTTGGAATGCTGCCATCTGTGTCTGAATGGACTTGGACATCTCGTTGTTCATGACTGATTCTATTGAACTGAAGTAACATTCACTACACCGCAAGAGAGTTAAACTTTAGGCTAACATTTCATATTATATGTTGCAGGCATATTCACAAGCACACAAAGCTGCAGAGTGTTACTGAACTTTAAAAGGTATATCACAAACAGTTTTACAGATGGTGTGAGTTACTCCAGTTCAGAAGATTATATAGTAAATGTTCTTTGGTTTTTCTCTTCAGGCTTCGAAAACCTGAGACAAATCCATCGCAGGTCCAAAATGGTCCTATGCAGTGATGTGTCATTTCTAATTTTCCTTTCCCCCTGTGCTCTCTGCAGTGGCTTCTTAGCCTAGTCAGAGTACAGAGTGGGCAAGATGGACCTGCGTCCTGACATCTGTGCAGTGGAACCATGAGCCTGACAGCCTGCCAGGTGTGCCTCAACAGGCATAATGAGCCTGCTGGTACTCCCCTTCTGCCCATCCTTGAGTTGTACAGCAGTGCCTCCTCTGAGTCTGTAGATCCATCTAGGACATGGTCTGGGCCTGACCGACCCCTTTCAGCCTGGCATTTTTAATGTGGCTTCAAGAGAATTAGAGCGAGGCCTCCTCTCAGACCCTAGATCCTCCAGGCAATGGAGGGACCTGAGACCGGAGGCACGTTCCTTCGGCCTCATGCTCCTTCTGAAATTCTACAGCCATTCTGCTACTCCACTAGGGATCACTATTGTGGCACTAGGGTAGCCCTGTACAGTGTTTCTTGTGATGAAGAAGATCCCTGGCGGGCCTGATCCCTCCCTGTACCCTGCCCTCCTGCAGCGAGCAAGGAATAGAGGCCATTTTCTTCATCCCTCCGACACCTCATTAAAAACAATACAAAACAGTGAACACTAAAGTAATAAAATCAATGAACACTAAAGAAGACTCAAATCAATGTGTAACTAAAGGCACCTTAATCAAATGAACACTGAAAAAGACCCAGATTAAGGAATGATTAAAGGCACTTCAATATAAAGAAGACAGTATAATGAAGACTGAATGAGAACTTCCCTCCTTGGTCAAGCTGCCAAGTTAATTGAGACTAAGCAAAAATCTAACTGTAATGAAACTACCCTCAACTATACTCAATGAGAAAATCTAAATAAGGACTAAAGCCCCCTCTAGTTTATAAAAATTGGAGAGAGAGCCTCTCCCTTGTGGCCTCAAGACTCAGAAACAGATGAAGCACTCCCCATTTCACACATGCTATATATCTTTGAAGCTTTCTTTCTGCCTGTTGAGTGTGCCCACCCAGTCTGTTAGTGAAAGTGTAACCCTGCAAACCTCAGCTCACCCATAGAATCAAATCATGTATGCCCTCTCTACCTAGAATATGATAATCTTAAGGAAGTCCTCCCCAACCAATAAACTTGCTAATGCCAGCCCTGATTCCTTCATGATTATCTATTCCCCTAGTCTCTCAAAGAATGCCACAAAAAGCTACAAACACAGACTACTCAAAGAACTCCTAGAAGCACCTATCTCCGACCAATATTTTTTTCATAAGAAAAGGATGCCTAAATACTGGCTTGATTGTCTTCTATCACAGCATCTTCATTTGGAAAGACTGCTTTTTCAACAGCTTACATGTGACTAGATCCATGAAAATCCTGTATGGTCTCATGCTCTCTATTTCTGTGTCCCCCAACCTCACAGCTGACGTGTTAATCAATTAATACAACAATGGCAACATTATGAATCAAAGCTTCAACACCAGCCTAAGAATATTCAACCTTCATTTCTCCACTCTCTTGAGCTTCAAGAACTCCAGAAGCTTTGATTTGGGATGGAAAAGTCCCACATATGGTGATGGAAGTGAACCCCTGCCCTGAGTGCCCCAACTGTAATGATGTCTGGGTGTTTACACAGAATATGGGAACCAAACATATTGAGGACAAAAATATTGTGAAGGTAAGTTTCTTTAGGTAAGTAAACTTTTAATATATATAACTCCACATATATGTACATTGATGATATATATATCTTCAAGTTATGTAGATGTGGAGTTAAGAATAGCAAACCTATACTTACCTATTTGCACTTACCTTCTTGATATTTTGGTCCTCGATATTTTTGAAACAATATTCTGCCACACAACATTTGTTTGTTCCGATATTCTGCCAGTGATCTGGATCCCTAATGTGGATTCTTGTTGTCATAGGCGAATACAGATCATGCATGTACGCCATGACATAGGACTGTCTCATGGATTGTGGTCTTTTTGGACTGAGAGGGGTGCCCAAAGTGCTACCCTCAGAGTGGTGAAAGGCTATTGCCTTTGCCAGGTGCTAAGCAGCAAGAGCGCAGTGGTGGCATCATACCTAGTGGTGATCAGTAAGAGTGAACAGGCCTTTCTGTTTGTCCGAGGTAGCGGGTGGATGAGGTATAATTTTCTTAAGTAAATGGAGATAGAACCAAAGTTTAAATAGTTGGAAATCAACCACAGCTTTGGGGTTCCCAGTGGTGGCCGACTTACCTGGGTCCGTTACCCACCCCTTGTAAGGCTGCAAAAACCTTGGTATGTGGCTGGATGATATGCTCACTATGGATATTCAAATTTCCAAAATTGCTGCCTATTTTTTCTGGGTACTTAAATGCCATAAGAAAATTATCTGGCTCCTTCCACTGCAGGCACAAAAAACCTTGGTCCATGCCTTGATTATATCTAGGCTGGACAGCAGCAATGTGCTTTATTTTGGCACTCCCAAAAACGTTTTGAAAAGGCTTTAGCTGGTGCAAAATTCTGCATCCCGATTCTTTGCCATGTGCCACAGCAGTCCTGGGCCACCTCCCATCTTCAAGCTCTACATTGAACAGTAGGGAAGGGCATACACTTTAAAACACTATGCTTTATGCATAAGACTTTGCATGGGAATGGCCCTCTATATTTTAAAAAGTGAGTGCATCGCTACTCTCCTCTGCGTAATCTGCGTAATCTTCACTTGGGATATAACTACCTTGCTACTGTTCCCATCTATCAATGCATTAGACAAAGTGGCAGGTCTTTTTCTGTTTTGGGTCCAACTATATAGAACTCTCTTCCTTGGAAAATACGTAGCTGCTCGCCATTTGTGGAGTTTCGAAAATAGCTGAAAACCTGGACTTTCTAGCTTTCTGTCCTGTCCCATTTTTATGTTTAGCGCTGGGAAACTCTGTTTGAGTAGCCATGCAATTTAGAAATTCGTATTGTATTGTATTTTACCTATGTCACTGGAGTGTGGCCTACAGGGTCGCTCATTTAATGTTCTGCTGCTGTGTGCTTAACTCACCCTTGGCCTACATCGGTTGTGTGTCTAGTACTGCGCATTATGTGTGGTGTATACATGTGCTGGGTATGTGTGTGCCAGGTACACCATATGAATAATGTAGTGCTGTGCAGTATGTGTATGCTATATGGATATGCTGGATGTATGTGTGCCTGGTACAATACATGAAGGATGTAGTGCTGTGCAGTGCATGCATGCTATATGCATGTGCTGGGTGAATGTGTGCCTGTGAATGGTACAATACATGTAAGACTCTGGGTTCCAATTTGGAAGACCCAGGGCTGAATAGAGAAACATAAGACAGGAGGTAGAGGAATCCCCCCAGACAGATTTGTGTATTGTTGTATTCCTTTAAGCTGGCTGGGACACACTGGAGAAAGGGAGAGTCAGGCTCTCCAGTACACTTCAAAGGGTGCTCTTTGATTCAGAGAGAGGTCACTGGAAAAGGGCCTGAGCACATCGCAGTTAGGAGATGGGGCTGATAAGAGAATTATAAAGAGTAGGACTGAGGCCATGGGGTTACCCTTTTAAAAAAAATATCACTGTTGCTTTCACTCAGGTGTGAACCTCTAGTCACTACCATGGCCTGTGTAGTGAGGCTATCAGATTTGAAGTCACTCTGCTGTGACAGACTGCTTTCTGGAGGAAGAGAGAACAGAGGAGAGGGCACTTCAAAAGTAAGCAGCCCCCCATCATAAACTTCAAAGACTCAGACCCTAACTCATATTTGTTGTCTGGAAATGGTCTATAAGAAGGGAAGCTTGCCCACTGTAAAGCAGCCAGTTAGGCTGCCATAAAGATTGTTGCAGATGCTGACCAGCCATAGCCAGTGTCGGTGACCCCGTATGGCAGGTGGGGTTGCTGTGAAGACTGCTGCTTTGCTGAACGGGCCAGAGCCATGCACAGAGGAGGATCGGTGACCCTGTATGCCGGAGGGGGCTACCAGGACCAAGCAAGAAACGTGGTTTTGCTAATACCATCGACGGAGGAACGAGGCAACTGTGGCAAACCTAGAGGGCATTCGCCATGTCTGAGGACCAGAACCTGGATTGTCCCACAACTTCCTACCTGTGAGAGAAACCGAAGAACTTACTAAGCATCGGATGAGGATCGAGAACCCCATAGCCGAAGCTGTCGCACGACTATGTGTGAGGGACTCGAAAACAGCCGACCGCAGCCCACTAGGGCTGCGTGTGAAAGACTTACTGGAGATAGCTGCTGCAGTTTCAGTGCCCGTGAAGTGGGTACGCGCAGAGACTCCAGTCACCCTTAGCCAACTGATTTCAGGTCATATGGCCCAGAGGAACTTGCTTGCCAGATAGCGCTTAAGCACCGGAACACTTTTGACTTTATTTAAGAGTCGGAGTGGGACTCCTGAGATTGAGACTGCGAGTGGGGCTTAACCAGAATGCCGCCTATAGTGAATGGGGAATAACCACTACAGCTAGCTTGAGGGGAGTGGGACTCACGCAGCCACCTGTGCAATGTGTGAATACTCCTTTTTTCATAAAAGCAAGTATTTGACTGGACAATCATTTAATGCTGCTGCTGCATGTATTTTGAGTAATGAGCCTGTGTTCACCCCCTGTGTCTTCCTCTCCCCACCCCCGATAAGTCTTGTACTGCTTGAGCCATGCTACCACTCAGAGTCAAGTGCTGAAGAGGTACTTGGCCCAGTTGCTCAGGATGCATAGTAAGTCGGGCATGGGATAGCAGGAGTAAAAGGGCTCTGCCCCACACAGTTGGGCTCAGTAACCCCTGCTTGCCCAGGGGCCCTTTGAACAGGGTTATGACAATGATATCACAGTCTCAACACTGTCACTCATCGATCAATTGAATCTCCAGCATTAAATTCCCTTTTAACTGCCCTAACCTCTCTCCCGAACACCCAAACAGGTACCCCCCTCCCTAGACCATTCTGACCAGTGACTATTCTGCTGTAACTACTAAAAACCATGCCAAGCTCTTCTCAACTCATCTCTTTCAACTCAATCAATACTTTGATGATCATAACTTACAAGGCAACGTTCAGGCAGGTTTGAAAATGGGCTGTAGCACTGAAATAGCCATTCTACAGATAATCAATGACACTCTTTGCCTCCTGGACAATGAAGAGTCTTGCCTTCTCATACTCCTCGGCCTATCAGCGGCGTTCAACACTGTCAATTACAACATCCTACTAACCACTCTCAATGAGAAAATGGGAATAAATGATAATGTCCTAAGCTGGTTTTCCTCCTACATGAACAACCATTCTCATCAAATGAAGTGAACAGATCCCTGTCCAATCTGCCTCATGTCATTCAAGGGGTGCTGCAAGAGTGGATCTATCCCCAAACATTTTCAACTTGTATGTGCAACCTATCACCACAAAGCAAAAAATACTAAACCGCTCTAAAACACAGCTATATGTGAAAGTCTTGTCTAAAGAAGACATAACGCCCCACACCCCCAAAGGTTCAACCCCAGCCCAAGACTGTCTGGACTCCCTGAAAATTCTAAACTGCAGACCTAAAATTACTGAATGAACTAAATCTAATGGGATAACCCATAAAACAAAATCTGAAACTTCAAGCGCACATAAATGGAACAACTAAGAGTGCTCAACAACATCTCAGGTTTCTCAGAAACCTTTTATTCAAGAATCAGACTTCAAACTTGTGGTGAAATCTATTGTCACCACTGGACCTGACTATGGTAATGTGAAACTCACCTGAATCGCCAAGACTCACCTGGCACCAACGAAGGCCACCATTACTGCTGTTGCAAGACTAACAACTAATATTAGGAGGGAGATTCCTTGATCAAATAACACCCTCAACTGGCTCCCGATTGAAGCTAGATTCATATTCAAAGTAGCCTACATTTCATACAAAGCTTTATACTGTGGCAACCCGGGGCAGACATTCTCTTCACAGTGCTGAATCCTTACTCCTAGAAACTCTCAGTTTAAAAAACACTGATGACCAGCTCCCAATCCTTCTCTAGTAGTGCTTCCAGAATTTGGAGCTCAATCCCTCCAGAGATATGCACAAAACACTTCTTTGATGCCTTGAAGTAGAACCTAAAACAGTTTCTCCATCAGAATTACTTTTGATAATTAACCACTTGCATTTTTAAGTCAGGAAGGTCAGCACTGGTATATTCAGATCACAGAACCTTATCCCTCCGGAGATATGCACAAAGCTCTCACTTGAGGTCCTCAAGAAGGACTCAACATAGCTATTCAATCAGAAATACGTACCTAATTAACTGCTTCTATTCCCAGTTGCTTTGTAAAAAAAAAAATCCATTTTATTCTCTTCCAGTGTTTTGTAAACTTGCAGTTTTTTAACTGTTGAAATATTAATCTACCTAACCATTCTTGTTGTATCTTTCCTAGTATTATTGTAAAGCACTCTGACACCCCAGTGTGTGGCATGTGTCATATAAAACTTCACATAAACAAACAAATAAAGAAAGAAAGAAATAGATATATCAGGGTGTGGCTGTGAACGTAATCCCAGACTCCATAGATGTAGCAAAGATTCCAAATAAACATCTCATTTTATCAAAAAGTTCCCTTTTTAATGAATGTCTGTATAGTCTCTATATACTGTAAGGGGACTTTGTCAGCAGGTCTTTACTTGGGCACCTGTGGGGATTCCCAAAATACCTTCAACGCCTTCTGTGCTTTCTCTCTGAATTGTGGTATGGGATGACCCATGGAGGGCAATTCCAAAAGGATTACACCTAATCTGTTTTGCACTCTGGCTCGTATTGGAGGAGGGAAAAAAGGAGGCATCATTCAAAAAGTTTCATTCATCTATTGGTGAGGTTTTTTGGAGTGTTTACTTTGGCTCCTCCTTTAAATAAGAGGCCAGCTCTTTTTCCCATGACATACTCTCCTGACATGGGGATCCATTTACATGCACGCTGCCTAAGCCTATTCCTTCTTACACTGGTGAGCAGTCTCTTTGTACCGGGACTACTCACCTTCATTCCTGCTGCTGGAATCAGCAGAGTCAGATCCAGCCATGAGTTCACCGGTAGCAGGGATCCAGCTAAACTCTATGACCTGTGTTGCGATGAAATGAGGCCTGAACCCAGTGCTTTATTTGTAAAAATATAGGTACAGGTGCCCAAGTTTTTTCTGAGGAGCCCAGTACTGGGGCTGCTGAATGCTGGGGTTACTGCATACCAAAGTTGTTTCTCTTGGTTCGATCTCATGCCTTTCTTCCACCACTCGTTGTTTTCCCATTTTCTCCCCACCTTCATCCTCTCTTTTCTGCATCACTCTCTTTTGTTCTGGGTCAAAGTCTGATGATGAAAAATATATCCCAGTGCCATATTTGTGCCAGTGGGTGCCGGTGGTGGCCACCACCTGAAACCACTGGCGCAAATTAAACACTGTCTGAACCCATCTAAAGATATCTCTCCTCTTTGGACAAATGTACTGTGTGAAACCCACAACACAGGTCCTAGGAAAACATTAACTTGAGGTAAAGTGTCTCACAGGGAACTGCAAGCGAAAATACTTAAGGAAACATTAGATATGAGAATAAATGCCCTAAAAGGAACTTCAAGGAAGTGGATGGGGGAAAGGCGAGTTGAAACAAACCTATTGGGAAAGCCCTTGAGGGGATGAAATTACTCTAGCCTAAGCTAATACAAAAACTGTCAGAACTAAGATGGGAATGATACAGAACTTCCTGGTCATAAACAACACTCAGGGGATTTCATTTGGTAGGTTGGTGTGTGTAAAACCACCACAACAGTTACAGCGAGTTTGGGATTTGGATTTACAACCCATGCAACAAATGCCAAAGCTTGGGGATTGTAGATAACTCGTGCCATATAGTACATTGGACCACGGGGGCACAACGGGCACGTGAGACCCCTGTGTGTACTCTGGGGGCACAATGGAATTATGGATATGGCCACAGACCCTTGTGTGTCCCTATCTATAATATTGATAGCACTGGCTCACATGTATCACCAGCTCTATCTTCAGAGGGTGCCCCCTCATTTGCATGAGGTTACACCCCATGCAAATGAGGGAATCACTTTGCCTCTGCACCTGCGCTGTATTAGGGATGCAGGCACAGAGGCAAACATGTCCTTAGGTGGCACACTGAAAGTGCATCATAAAAAGGTGGCACACTTCCAGTGCACTTCCTAAAGGCAGTCCTCTGGAGGGGAAGAAGGGCGTCCCTTGGATCCCCCAGGCATCACCCAGCAGGCAGCTGCAGTCACTGATTGTACCCGCCTTCAAGGGGTTCTCTCCCCCTCTTCAAAGTGCAGGCGGCATGTCGCCTGCAATGTGAAAAACGGAGCAGCTTTGAAGCAACTGCTCCATATTTCACTTGAATGGGCTACCCAAGGAGCAGCGCAAGTTCATGGCTGCCCTGGGGGCAGCACAAGTGCACTGTCCCTGTTTGGGCCCGGTGCACCTTTTGAAAGTGCCAAATGACACATGCATAATACGGCCCCTGGTCTTCAATGGTGTCACACTTCTAATCTGACCTTTATTGTAACAAATAAATCAAATTGCAGTCCTTTTTTGGGAGGTTGTAAATGATCAATTTCAGTCATAAATTTTTCATGCAAACCACATCCATGTAGCCATTTTTATGCGCCAGCGCTGTACTAAAGAGAGGTATGCCAAAGTTAAACAAGCACTGGCAAAGCCAATAAGTCTCGCCTATGCAAGAGCTATTGGCTTTGCCAATATATTTTAGCAATGTTGTACACCAGAGTAGCTGCTGTTCAGCAAAAAAGTTAGTAGGGTAGAGGAGAGTGGTGTGGTGTAGAGTGTCATCGAGTGGAGTAGAGTGGAGTGTTATGGAGTGGGGTAGAGAGGCGTGGAGTAGCGTACAGTAGAGTTGAATGGCATGGAAAGGAGTGAAGTGGAGTGTCATGGAGTAGCGTACAGTGTTGTGGAGTGTCGTGGTGGGAGTAGAGTGTTGTAGAGTGGAAAGGCATAAAGTTGAGTGGCGTAGAGGGGGGCACAGTGTCAGAATGGAGTGGCATAGAGTCTCCCGGAGTGGTGTGGAGCAGGGTGGAGTGGCGAAGAGGGTGTTGTGTAGAGCGGAGTAGAGTATTGTAGAGTAGAATGGTGTATAGTGGAGTAGATTGTGATAGAGTGGAGTGGCATTGAGTGGAGTGGAGTAGAGTGAAGTAGTGTGTCATAGAACAGAGTGGAGTAAAGTGGCATGGAGTTACAAAGAGGGAGTTGCGTAGAGCGTTGTAGAGTGGAGCAGTGTTGTAGAATGGCATAGAATGGAGTAGAGTGCAGTAGAGTGCTGTAGAGTGGAGTGGCATAGAGTGGCGTAGAGTGAAGTGGCATAGAGTGGAGTGGTGCAGGGTAGAGAGCAAAAGTGTAGAGTAGAGTGGCGTAGAGTGCAGTGGTGTACAGTGCAGTGGCACAGAGTGCAGCGGTGTAGAGTGCAGTGGTGTACAGTTCAGTTGAGCGGCGTAGAGCTAAGTGGTGCAGAGTAGAGTGCAGTGGCATAGAGTACAGTCATGCAGAGTAGAGTGTCAGAGTGCAGGGTCGTAAAATGCAGATTCATAGAGTGTTGCAGAGTAGAGTGGTGCAGAGCAGAGTGGTGTAGAGTAGAGTGGTGCAGGGGAGAGTGGTGCAGAGACGTAGAGTACAGTATTGCATTGTAGAATGGAGTGGTGTTGAGTGCAGTGATGTAGAGCGCAATGATGTAGAGTGACATAGCATGCATTGGAGTAGAGTGCAGTGGAATAGAGTAGAATGTTATACAGTATAGTGGTGCAGAGTGCAGGTGTGCAAAGTAGTTAGCATAGGTACAGTGGCATAGGGTGCATTGGTTTTGAGTAAAGTGGTGTAGAGTGAACTGACATAGAGTGCAATGGTTTAGAGTAGAGTGGCTTAGCATAGAGTGCAGTGATGTAGAGTGGTGATGCATAGAGTGCAGTGGCTTAGAGCAGAATGATGCAGAGTGGCGTAGAGTGCAGTGGTGTAGAGTAGACTATTTTAGAGTAGAGTGAAGTAGAGTGGTGCAGGGCAGAGTATAGTGGTACAGGGTAGAGTGCAATGACATAGAGTAGTGACGTAGAGTCCAGTGGTGTAGAGTGGCTTAGAGTAGAGTGGCACATCATTGATTGCAGTGGTGGAGTGTGGAGTGGCGCAGAGTGGAGTAGAGCAGAGGAAAGTGTAGTGGCATAAAGTAGATTGTTTCAGAGTAGAGTGAAGTGACGTAGAGTGGAGTGGTGCAGGGTAGAGTGCAGTGGCATAGCGTAGTGGCATAGAGTGCATTGGTATAAAGTGCAGTCTTGCAGAGTGGAATGGCGTTGAGTGGTGTAGAGTGCAGTGGCGAAGAGTGCAGTGGTGAATAGTAGAGTAGGGTAGAGTGCACTGGCATAGAGCAGAGTGATGCAGAGTAAAGTAGAAAGGTGTAGAGTGAATTTGCATAGAGTGCAGTGTCAGAGTGCAGTGGTGCACAGTAGATAAGAGTAGTGTAGAGTGCATTGGTGTAGAGTGCAGAAGAGGGGCATAGAGGAATGCAGAGTAGAGTGCATTTGCATAGAGTAAAGTGGCGCAGAGTAGAGTGGCACAGAGTAGAGTGGCGCAGAGAAGAGTGGCATAGAGTTCAGTTGCAGAGAGTTCAGTGGCAGAGAGTGCACTGCTGCAGAGTAAAGTGTTGTAGAGTGCAGTGGTGTAGAGTTTAGTGGCGTAGATTGCATTAGTGTAGAGTGCAGTGGCATACAGTGGTGCAGAGTAAAGTGAAGTAGAGCGCAATGGTGTAGAGTAGAGTAGCATAGAGTGCAGTGGAATAGAGTACAGTTTAGTGGCATACAGTGCTGTGGTGCAGAGTAGATTGACATAGAGTGCAGTGGTGTGGAGTGCATTGGTTTTGAGTAAAGTGGTGTAGAGTGCAGTGGCATAGAGTGCAGTGGCGTAAAGTGCAGTGGCGTGGTGTGGAGTTGCATGGTGTGGAGTGGTGTAGTGTGGAATGGCGCAGAGTGCAATAGAGTGGCGTAGACTGAAGTGGCAGAGTAGATTGTTTCAGAGTAGAGTGAAGTGGTGTAGAGTGCAGTGGTATAGTGTAGAGTGTCATAGAGTGCAGTGGCGCAGAGCATATTAGAGTGGCTTAGAGTGGATTGGCGTAGAGTGCAGTGGCGTAGAGTTCAGTGGCATAGAGTGGCATAAAGTAGAGTGGCAGAGAGTGCAGTGTTTCAGAGTATACTGTCATAGAGTGCAGAGGTGTATAGTAGAGTGGTGTGGAGTGCACTGGAATCGAGTGCAATTGAGCAGAGTAGAGTGGCATAAAGAGCAGTGGTGTAGAGTACAGTGGTGCAGAGTAGAATAGAGTGGCATAGACTGCAGTGATGCAGAGTAGAATAGAGTGGCATAGACTGCAGTGACGTAGAGTATAGTGGCATAGAGTGATTTGGTGCAGAGTAGATTGGCATAGAGTGCATTGGTTTTGAGTAAAGTGGTGTAGAGTGCATTGGTGTAGAGTGCAGTGGCATAGAGTGCAGTGTAGCAGAGCAGGGTGGCATAGAGTGGGGTGGCGTGGAGAGGTGTAGAGTGCAATGGCGAAGAGTGCAGTGGTGCAAAGAAGAGTAGTGTGGGGTAGAGTGCATTGGCACAGAGTAGAGTGGAGCGGTGTAGAGTAGAGAGACGTAGAGTGGAGTGGATGCAGAGAAGACTGCTGAGACACAGTGAGAACTGGCATAGTCTGGCGTGGTGTAGAGTAGAGTGCAGTGGCGTGGAGTGGTGCAGAGTAGAGTGGAGCAGGGTAACGTAGAGTATGCATGGTATGCTAGGGTTCTGCCATTAGAGACAACACATCTTCAATTGAAATGACAATCACATTTGCACTCACATACAATTTCACTGATAAATGTATTCAGCGTCCAACTGATAATGTGTTGAAATGTCATCACCCAATGTATTGATTTGATGATCATTTACATTTTGTTGTGAGCTAAAAAAAAACTTCTGTTCAGCCTTCTTCAAGCAGATGCCTACTAGCCAGCATGATTGTCACATAAATCCTCTCACTTTAAAGTCAGAGAAAGAAAAATAAACACCAAGCTCCCTTGAAGACACAGCCTGACATTTGACTTCTGTCTTTGAATGCACAGCAAAGTGACAAGATAAGAACAATATTTAAAGGCCTGTTAACAGAAAGGGAGTTTGTGGAAGAATACAGTAAACAAGGGTTGGGCAACGTGAGGGACAAACTCGAACTGGACAGCCTAAAGCAAATAAAGCCCGCAAATGGAAAGCCAGAAAATGTGAGTAACACACCACAAAGCCAATGGTAAGCAACGGGCGGCATGCATTCCTAGGTCAACTTTCTGAACGTCCACAAGATGTGCTTAGCAAACCAGACAGCTGTGCTGTGGTAGGCTGTGACCTAAAAACAGAAGAATTTAAGGTTTAAAGCAAAGATTCCTTCTATAGAGTTAAGATCCTGAAGGGAGCATTCTGTGGACATTAATATGAGTGGGCGACCAAAGAGCGGCCTTTTATTGTGGGCTATAGTGGCCAGGAAGCACTTGTCCTGAAAGGTTTTAGTGCTTCATCTGGACCCGGCGCTGGTCCTTGCAATGGAATGGCTTAGGTTCAGTTTTACTTAGAATAGCACCACTTCATTCCTTTCACTTTGATTCAAATGTACTTCAGATTCATAGAATCCTCACATAAAGGCACCCAGGAATCAAAACAGAGGGTTGTATTTATTTTAGAAATATGCATTTATTTAAAAAAAAAAAAAAAAAAAATGCAATCCTGTATACAATATGGAAGGAATCCTAAGAGGACGACATGGAGAATGAAATATCAGTTTGCTTGTGAAGTTTGTATCACTCCTAAGATGTACACACGGGGTAATGTATTGAAATCAGCCTCTCCCCCCAGTGTGGAGTACTTACAGAATACGAGCAAAAACAGAGGTTTCTTGAAGTGGTCCTTAAAAAGAACTGTCACGTCAGCTTTCTCATACAACTAATGCAACAGAGACATAGTCAACCAATAATTAGAAGCGGAGTAAAGAGGGAATGCTTTAACTCCAATGTGTACGTGGAAGTGCATTAAGGCAGCTCTGAGAGACACCTTAATGGATTTAGCATTAGCAGTCAGGCCTGGTCTCCGCATAAATCAAACACTATTACATCCCAGCCTAATGCACACCCACTCTTTCATTAGCACCATTCAATACAGATTACAAATATTAGCCGGGAAACCACCCGTTCTCGAAGCTTCTCGCCACAGACAGCATTAATTGACCCATAATGATGACAGTCTTATTTTTATGACTCACCTCGACTTATTTTTATCGATTTGCACTTGAGGCTCGGAAGAAAGCTTTCTCAGCCAGTCGACAACAGGAAATGGTAACAGCAGTATCAGACGGACTGAACAAGGTGGTAAACAAGCATTGGCATAGCCAATAGGTCTCGCTTTGGGACCTTATAAGTTTTTAGCCATGTAGCACATTATCCTGGGTGCTACAACATCTACTGTTCTTAAATGTGGAAGCTTTGACACTAATAGGCATATTATAGAACTGCACTGAGTAGTACTTATTTAAAGTGTTATTTTTGAATAACTGGTAGTCTGAACTCACATATCTTGAAGAGCTTCCACACTCTATGTGAACTTGCTGCAATATCTGGTCCAGAAACAGCAAACACAATTGCAATGCTGGCTATCGAGTCACACATGCAGGGAAGGACTAACATCACAGAGGCAATTTAAAGACTGTTAACGGGGCCTTCTTTGTCTCCTGCCCTAAGCCTGACACTCTGGCCCTTGTAATATCAGCATGGTGATTATATTGAGATACTGAAGGGATTACATGTTGAACTACAATACCAGTGGCCAGCATATGAAAAATAGGGTGCAGTTTATTTCAGCAACAAATGCCAGCAATATGGCGGTTTCATATAAATAACATCTGAGCACCTACAATCACAGAGAGGTAAAAATATTGCTGTACAACACCTAGGACCAGATGTACAACCCATTTTTGCATGCGCAAATGGGTTTGCGACCCGTTTGCGCATGCAAAGATACCAATGGACCATGTACAAACCCTATTTAGCGAGTCGCAATTTATTTGCGACTCACTAAATAGGATTTGCGACTCGCTATTAGGAAGGGGCATTCCAAGGGCGTCCCTTCCTAATAGCGACTCACTACCCTATGTAAGATTGTTTTGCGACCGCAATTGCGGTCGCAAAACACTCACAATTTACCACCCTCTTCAAGAGTGTGGTAAGGCACTCGTAAAATGGAAGGGGTCCCCAGGGGACCCTTCCCCTTTGTGAATGCAGGGGAAAATATTTTTTAGGGGCAGGCAGTGGTCCCAAGGACCACTACCTGTCCTTAAAAAATGAAACGAAAACGCTTCATTTTTCTTTTTTTAAATGCATCCCCTTTTCCTTTAAGGAAAACGGGTTACATTTAAAAAAAAACTGCTTAGTTTAAAAGCAGTCCCAGGCATGGAGGTCTGCTGAGCCCAGCAGGCCACCATACCTGGGAGGGCCAGCCATTCCCAATGGGGTCGCAAATTGCGAGTGCCTTATGAATATTCATGAGGCATGCAATTTGTGACCTCATTGGGAATCGCAAACAGTGTCTCTGACACTGTTGTACATTGGCATTAGCGACTCGCAAATTGCGACTCGCAATTTTTTGCAATTTGCAAGTCGCTAATGCCAATGGTCGTACATCTGGCCCTCAGAGTCTTTCAGGTCGCAAAAATGTACCATTGATTGTCCCTAACAAAAGAACCTGAATTTCCAAATTTTGCTTGGTTTGATGACCCAGTGTGTTTAAGATGAAACGTTTTTCATCCATTCTGTTACAACACCTTCAGGGAAACCCAAAATCCCTGTATAGAATGTGTAGCTGACACCAATGTTAGTGGGTTGTGGTGCATCATTGACTAAACATGGGCCCAGAAAAGAACGTCCCATATTATGCAGTGTGCCACATGAGTGAAAGGACCACCGTAAGTAATTTGCCCTTGGGTTCTAAAGGTAGCCCCGCCCCCCCAGTTCAAATTGTTATTCCCCCCCTCTAAAGTTTGTGTCTAATTGCGCCCCTGACAGCAGATGCAGGGCCTCATTTATTATATGTTGACGCATGGCAGCGCAGCGAGCTTTCCTGCTGCACTGCAGTGCGTCAAAATAAAAGAGCAGGAATGCGCCATATCTACATGATACAGTGCATTCCTGGCCTTCTCCCCTGCGCCGGTGCACAAACGCAGCCAATGTAGCAGTCCCGGCTTGCATGACTCGTGGGTGGAGGAGTGGGATTGCGGCGTCGCGCGGGGGTTCGCGCGGGGGGGAAGTAAAAATAAAGTTTTACAAAATTAACTTACTGGGTCCCGCGCCGCCTCCGCTCCTGGCCGGGTCCTGCTGCTGGAACAGGAAGAAGGCAGCCTCCCTCCCCTCAGCCAATCACAACACTGCAATGGCAGCGTTGTGATTGGTGCGGACGGCGCCCAGCCGGGTGCCTGTGGGGAGGCCATTTTCTCTATGTAGGCTGCATGCAGCCTACATAGAGAAAATCCAGAGTGCGCATGACTGGTTTGGTCGGCCCCAGAGGGCCGACCAAACAGTCAGGGAACTCAGAGTGGGCAAGCCACTCCTCCCCGATCCGCCCGCCTCCAACCAGGCATACCCTCCCGCACACCTCCAACCAGGCATACCCTGCCTTCTGCTTTCTCACAGCGTGAGAAGCAGAAACATAAAATGGTATTTAAAATACCATTTTATGTTTCTGCTTCTCGCACTGCATGAAATCAATGGGGCGACGCTCCTCCGCCCTAATGGAGGAGCCGCCCCAGCAACGCAGACACCTTTGCATCATGTTGCAAGGGTGTCTGCGTTTCGGGAATGATTGTGCATGCACATTAGTGTACACACAAAAAACCAAAGATGCCAGAAATTGCAGAGCTTTGGGGCCATATAATCAACCCCCCCTTCAGAAAGCGTCCATCAGTATGGTGTTATCCCTGGCCTCGAGTGAAGAATAACTCATGCATGCAACACCTGCCGAAAGGGACACCATTACAACAGAGGGTGGACAGCACAGAAACGTATTTATAGCAGCACAGTAATTAGTGTGGGCAGAGGGAGAACACGCAGAAATTATGCTATACAGAGCTCTGCAATGAGGACAGGGGGAGGCAAGTGCAATGGAGAGAGGTGCAGGTAGGGTGGATGGGGTGGGAAGAAGGGGGGGTGTGCAGCCGGAGTGACCCCGAGCCATCAGGGAGAGAGGAAGAGGGGAGTAGGTGTTTTTAGCGAGATGGAGAGGGTGGGAAAGTGGAGAGCTGTGAATGCAAAGAAAGATGTAGTGGTGGTGAGAAAAGGAAGGATGTAAAAGGGGAAGGGATTTCAGCAAGTTGGTGATAGCAGGGAAAAGGCAAGGGAGAACAGATAAGGGGAGAGGAGGAGTAAAAGAGGTGACGCTAGCGAAAGATAAGGAGGGAGAGGGGTGAAGGAGAACGGTGGGGTTGAATGAAAAGGGAGACTTCAGAGCGAAAGTATACAGAAAAGAAGTGATGTTGGAGTAAAAGGCTGGTGAAAGTAGATCAAAGTAACTAGAGTATGTGAAGAGGGGGCAAGGTAGAACAACAGTACACAAGAGAGACAAAAAAGCAGTGTTAGAGGTTTAGTCTGATGAGAAGGGGTGGATGCTAGAGTGTGATCCGTATTACCACCTTAAAACAAGTGACTCGGACCCACCTTGTTCGCCAGCTTGTGGTGCAGGTTCTCCCAGTAGAGTGAGGGAATCCCTGCAGCACGCAGCGCCGGTGCATGCAGCCCGACAAAGTCGCTGAAGTTAATATCTGGGCTCCGAGAGTGTTCCGCCTCCTCCATGTTGCTGACGTCAGCATGGTCTCCCGGACACGGTGAATAAAGTATGTCCACCACATAGGGGTTTCTTGGAAAGCCACACCGCCCCTAAGGAGGCATCCGAAGACAAGGGGTCAGGGGGCAGGGAAGGTTAACACTTCCAATGAGCACAGGAAGCACCGGCAGCAAGCTGCACATGTGTTTGATAGGGGGAAGGTGGGGCGGCAATGGCCCTGTGTTTCTCCAATAAAAAAGTTACATTCAGTAAAAAAAACAAAAAAAACAGCACATGCCCAGAAAATGGAGAGGAGGAGGGATGAGGGAGGTGGTCAACACAGACAACAGGAGGGGGCAGGAGCATAGGCAACATGGGTGGCGCTAGGAGATAGGAGCAGAGCTCGGAACACAAGAAAGAAACTAAGAAAAGAAGCCGAAGCAAAAGAAAAAGTAGTGCGCCGACCCTTCATATGACCAATCGTGAAATAATCCATGTAATAGGGTCAGTCTGCAGGGCGGGAACAAAACAGCCAAAAGGCAGGACAAAGTAAAGCATTTATGAAACAAGCCAAAAAGGACTTTTGAAAGGCAGGCCAAGGAACAAATGAAAGTGATGGGCGTGTGATGGGTGTGGTGAAAGTCCTCAAAAGGAGATACAGCATGTCGAGAGACAGCACATGCGCGCTGCCTAGGCTTGACCTAAAAAAAGAATACAGACTGGGGAAAGCTGCCTGCCAGCAGACCTTCCTTGCATTTTATCAAGCAGAGTTTAATGCAAAAGGATTTGCTGAAAATATGCTAGAGGTTAATAGACAAACATTTTTCAGCATTTTTAAGGTGTAACGATATACGTTGTCGTGGATGTTGATTTTGCAACATGTCCGGTGTAGAGAAAGTGAGATCATCCCACCCTTTTATCCGTCCCTTTCACTTGTTAGCAGGGTGACCAGGGGGCTTAACTAGAGATTAAAAATCCCTCACCTTCTCCTAGGTATCCCTTTATTCGTGGAGATGGTGGGGAAACTAAAACAATAGCTCGTGGGTAATGTGGACTGCTATGGTCCTATGACCCTATATTTAGACCAGGACCTGGTCTAAATCTCTAGTTAAGCCCCCTGGTCACCCTTCTAACAAGTGCTCCCTGAAACACGGTCAAGCCCACCCTGACCTTTAGGAGTCAGGGTGAACCCGATGATGAAGCATGACACTACTAGAGTGTGTGAGGGTTATATATAAAAAAGGAATTTTTTCCTTCCCCGCACGAGTCATGCAGAGCTAGCACACCTATTTGGGGTGACCTACCCCTTTATCCCATGTCCCGTGCATTATATAGATTTACCCCCATGACCCTTGGTGGGATACTTGTTGGTTGAACTGATTTAATTGAGAGGACGTATCCTTCCACTCCCTCCGCATTTGAAGGGCCCTCGCAACCCACCAGATCCAGCAGGGCCCCCCTGTCTGGATCTTTAGTTTATCACTTGCATTTAATTGACCTTCATGTGTATTGATATGGTCTGGTGCACTGCAAAAACTAAAGGAAACAAAATATGACCATAATTATTATGGTGGCGGCTATTTAGCTGGTTGCCGGGTAAATAGTGCATTATCTCTGCTATTTTATCCGACTGCTGGCTAAATATTAGAGATTATTTTCTATTTAGCGAGCAGTCTTCCAAATAGCAGCGAATCTTCACTATTTATCTGCCTGCTGGCTAAACAGTGGAGTTTCTGCAGTGCTGGACTGATGGCTGTGCAAATAATAATGAAACTTCACTATTTATCTGGCTGTTTGCTAAATAGCAGAGATTGTTTACTGTTCGGAAGGCAGCAATGCAAATAGCAAAGACACTTTACTGTTTACCTGGCCTGTGTCTAAGTAGCAGACATTAAGTACTGTTTGACCAGCAACCAGGCAAATAGCAAAGAAACTTTACTATTCGCTGGCCGGTATTGGGACTTTGGCCCGTGTTTATTATGCTGATGGACATTTTGCCACGTGCACTGCAGTGCTTAATTAAACAGCGCTGCAGTTGTAGGTGACGAAATGCCTGCGGACACATTTGGGGAGCAGCGGGGGAACAGAGGGGTTATCCCCTGTAAAAAGAGATAAAAACAGCAATCACCATGGGACAAACACCAGCATCCTGAGCAGGGGTCTCTAACCACAGATAAGTGAAAATCATTGTGAGCTACTGAAGGCTAAGCTACTCGTGCATTGTTACCGGATACCACCATGCCCAGCTTACTTGACTTTAAGCCTAATGTCCATAGAGCCAAATGGTAAGGTTTGAACTAAATACTTTGACTAGGACCACTATGACAGGGCTGCTGTGTGTTTCAGTGAGAGTGAGGTCTTTGGGGATGTATTAACATGTGTGTGTATGAATGGGATATTTATATATATATATATATATATATATATATATATATATATATATATATATATATATATATATATATATATATATATATATATATGGGTGACTGAGAGCATGTGTCTTTTGTACTTGTGGCACAGGACATACCTTTTGCCATAAGTGGCACCATTACACGTATAACACAAACATACAACCAATTTTTGAAATGGGAGTGATTAAAAGTGCAGAAAAATGTTCTGCAAAAATGTCCATAATATGGAACATTTTTCTGCACTTCAAATTTATCTCACTTAAAATAATGGCAGTATTTTTCAGTTATATTTATGGCACCTTGTCTACCAGCCAATGGGAGAAAGATGCCTGCTGTGTGTAAAGGTTACACTTGAAATGGGAGAAAATTAAACTGAAGAGTTAACTTGATGTCGATATGGATTCCAAAAACTCATAATTTAAATTTTATCCTATTTCCAAGTGTCACATTTTCAAACACCAGGCATCTTGCTCCCAGTGACTAGGAGACACAGTGCAATATTTAGAACAGAAAAATATAGCCATTTGTTTAAATGGGAGGAATTTAAAGTGAAGAAACATGCTTCATAAAAGAATAAAATGTAAGGAGCTTATTTGAAAGTGGAGAAAGACATTAAGACTTAATGATTCATAGAAATATTTTTCTTCACTTTACATTTCTCCCGTTTAAAAGAAATGACTGTATGTTCCAGTTATAAATATGGCACAGTGTCTAGTGGCCACTGGGAGACAGAGGCTTGATGTTCTAAATGCAACACTTTAAAATTAAAATGAAGAGGTAATCATTAAGGTAACTTTTTATTTTAATGTCCTTTTTAAAAACATTCAGAAACATAATTTTCTAATATTGAGTTGACAAGGACTTTTATTTAGAAGTTAAATACCTCAGTGCTTCCCTTCTTTAACTCTGTGCCTCAGCCTGGGTCATAAATCTGACTAAGCACTGCTCATTATGAGGTGCTTATGTGATTATTAATACTGTAATTGAAAACACAAAGGTATTGGACATACAAAGCTTATAGGATTAATAAAGAAAATACATTCATATTTAAATGAAAACCCTCATTTAAATTTGATAGATCTTATACATTGATCCTATTTCTGAGAGAAAACTCACACTAGTATTGCAGGGAAATCCAAGAGTAGACTCTGCCACTGGCTTTGGTGAAACAACCCATGAATGGGTTGTTGCGATCAAATCCCCTGGGTGGGACGACAAAGCCTCCAGGTTGGAGAGTCAACCCTAATTCCAATCTAGGCTATGCAAGGGGTGAGATTAGGGATTGCTGTACTCCATAATTAAACTGCTTATCCTGTAGCCCTGCATCAGTGACAGTAGGACAGTAGAAGCGGGAGGTTTTAAAAGGGTTGGAGCTAGGAGCAGATCTTACCCCCAGTCAGAATCCTCGGGTGGTCATTCCTTCTACCTGGAATTACACCAGTAGGGAATCAGAAGATTTGGGCCCTTCCTGATCCTCTTTGTACTCCACTCTATATAAAGGAGAAAGAAAGAGATGTCAGATTGAGGAACATTCTAGCTACACACTGGAGATAGCTACTGCCTCTTCTTTTTTCATGTAGGAATCACCAAGGGAATAAAAGGAGTTTATGCTTAATAGGGAGAGGATGAGCATTCATGCTAACACCAGCAGTGACCACTACCTCTTCTTTCTCTCAGGACAGGCAAGGTTAAGGATGGAAACATCGGAAGGTATCCCTACCATATGGTCAACTCATGAGTGATGTCTTTGCTAGTAAAGGAATGGGGCTATAACTAACTTAACTGAATATCATTGTAATATGAAGGAATATTCCCAGTAAATCAGAAGAAGACATAGGAATGAAAGACACAGAAGAAAATAATCTCGGAGAGATATTTTATTCATTGACTTTACTTTTATCTCCATTCTTGTAACCTATGTATCAGTCATTTTACAGATCCTTATACATACGTTTTTCCAGACAGTGGATGTAACTCCACTATCTAAGCTTTCAGAACTGTATGGGGTGATTCTCTTTCAAATGCTATTTTCTGAATCTAGCTCAGACCCAGACTTTGCGCAAAGTGGTGGTTCTCAAAGCAGAAACAAATGGTGCTGTTACACCAGGAGTATCTAAAACAAAGGCACAATGCAGCGTGAGATCTCAGCACTAGCCTGCCATCAGTATTCCTGAAACAGTCGTCAAATACAGACAAAAAAGGCAGGCTCTGCTGAGCAACTTCCTCACTTTCAACAACAGAAACTGCTGATCTACCCCTCACTCCTACCAACTACCAAAGGTTATTTCTCAGCAAGAATTAATCAGCAGCCTGTTACTAAGAAGAATCTCACATAATGTCTATGGGTAGCCCCTTCTCCAATGTCCCTCATTTCAGTGTCTGGTTCTCCATCCTCCAAACACAGAAATACACTTCCACTGTCAAAGGAAGCTGCATCTACTCTCTATCATGTGCCATGTTAAACTAGGGCAAAACCAAAGGGGATGATGGACGGAGTGTTGAACATTGCAAGCACTCACCCCCAGTCAACTGATCTGGGTTTAATCCATCATCATTCTTTAGCTCACTCCGCCACCCCAGTTCAGACATGGCCTTATGCAAATCAGTCTGACCCTGTGCCTCATGGGAACAGTCCAGCCCAAACTGCCAAGCCATGTCTTCCCTGGACCGGAAACAAGCACCCTGGGACCGGTTTCTGGCTTACAGCCGTCATCAGCCAGGCTATCTTGAATCCAGTGGCAAAGTGAGCAAGGGACCCACGTCTGGGCATACCCTGCCAACTTAGGGCGAACAGAGCAAAACCAAAGGGGATGATGGACGGAGTGTTGAACATTGCAAGCACTCACCCCCAGTCAACTGATCTGGGTTTAATCCATCATCATTCTTTAGCTCACTCCGCCACCCCAGTTCAGACATGGCCATATGCAAATCAGTCTGACCCTGTGCCTCATGGGAACAGTCCAGCCCGAACTGCCAAGCCATGTCTTCCCTGGACCGGAAACAAGCACCCTGGGACCGGTTTCTGGCTTACAGCCGTCATCAGCCAGGCTATCTTGAATCCAGTGGCAAAGTGAGCAAGGGACCCACGTCTGGGCATACCCTGTCAACTTAGGGCGAACATAGCAAAACCAAAGGGGATGATGGACGGAGTGTTGAACATTGCAAGCACTCACCCCCAGTCAACTGATCTGGGTTTAATCCATCATCATTCTTAAGCTCACTCCGCCACCCCAGTTCAGACATGGCCATATGCAAATCAGTCTGACCATGTGCCTCATGGGAACAGTCCAGCCCGAACTGCCAAGCCATGTCTTCCCTGGACCGGAAACAAGCACCCTGGGACCGGTTTCTGGCTTACAGCCGTCATCAGCCAGGCTATCTTGAATCCAGTGGCAAAGTGAGCAAGGGACCCACGTCTGGGCATACCCTGCCAACTTAGGGCGAACATAGCAAAACCAAAGGGGATGATGGACGGAGTGTTGAACATTGCAAGCACTCACCCCAGTCAACTGATCTGGGTTTAATCCATCATCATTCTTTAGCTCACTCCGCCACCCCAGTTCAGACATGGCCGTATGCAAATCAGTCTGACCCTGTGCCTCATGGGAACAGTCCAGCCCGAACTGCCAAGCCATGTCTTCCCTGGACTGGAAACAAGCACCCTGGGACCGGTTTCTGGCTTACAGCTGTCATCAGCCAGGCTATCTTGAATCCAGTGGCAAAGTGAGCAAGGGACCCACGTCTGGGCATACCCTGCCAACTTAGGGCGAACATAGCAAAACCAAAGGGGATGATGGACGGAGTGTTGAACATTGCAAGCACTCACACCCAGTCAACTGATCTGGGTTTAATCCATCATCATTCTTTAGCTCACTCCGCCACCCCAGTTCAGACATGGCCATATGCAAATCAGTCTGACCCTGTGCCTCATGGGAATAGTCCAGCCTGAACTGCCAAGCCATGTCTTCCCTGGACCGGAAACAAGCACTCTGGGACCGGTTTCTGGCTTACAGCCGTCATCAGCCAGGCTATCTTGAATCCAGTGGCAAAGTGAGCAAGGGACCCACGTCTGGGCATACCCTGCCAACTTAGGGCGAACATAGCAAAACCAAAGGGGATGATGGACGGAGTGTTGAACATTGCAAGCACTCACCCCCAGTCAACTGATCTGGGTTTAATCCATCATCATTCTTAAGCTCACTCCGCCACCCCAGTTCAGACATGGCCATATGCAAAACAGTCTGACCCTGTGCCTCATGGGAACAGTCCAGCCCGAACTGCCAAGCCATGTCTTCCCTGGACCGGAAACAAGCACCCTGGGACCGGTAACAAGCACCCTGGGACCGGTTTCTGGCTTACAGCCGTCATCAGCCAGGCTATCTTGAATCCAGTGGCAAAGTGAGCAAGGGACCCACGTCTAGGCATACCCTGCCAACTTAGGGCGAACATAGCAAAACCAAAGGGGATGATGGACGGAGTGTTGAACATTGCAAGCACTCACCCCCAGTCAACTGATCTGGGTTTAATCCATCATCATTCTTTAGCTCACTACGCCACCCCAGTTCAGACATGGCCATATGCAAATCAGTCTGACCCTGTGCCTCATGGGAACAGTCCAGCCCGAACTGCCAAGCCATGTCTTCCCTGGACCGGAAACAAGCACCCTGGGACCGGTTTCTGGCTTACAGCCGTCATCAGCCAGGCTATCTTGAATCCAGTGGCAAAGTGAGCAAGGGACCCACGTCTGGGCATACCCTGCCAACTTATGGCGAACATAGCAAAACCAAAGGGGATGATGGACGGAGTGTTGAACATTGCAAGCACTCACCCCCAGTCAACTGATCTGGGTTTAATCCATCATCATTCTTTAGCTCACTCCGCCACCCCAGTTCAGACATGGCCATATGCAAATCAGTCTGACCCTGTGCCTCATGGGAACAGTCCAGCCGAACTGCCAAGCCATGTCTTCCTGGACCGGAAACAAGCACCCTGGGACCGGTTTTTGGCTTACAGCCATCATCAGCCAGGCTATCTTGAATCCAGTGGCAAAGTGAGCAAGGGACCCACATCTGGGCATACCCTGCCAACTTAGGGCGAACATAGCAAAACCAAAGGAGATGATGGACGGAGTGTTGAACATTGCAAGCACTCACCCCCAGTCAACTGATCTGGGTTTAATCCATCATCATTCTTTAGCTCACTCCGCCACCCCAGTTCAGACATGGCCATATGCAAATCAGTCTGACCCTGTGCCTCATGGGAACAGTCCAAACTGCCAAGCCATGTCTTCCCTGGACCGGAAACAAGCACCTTGGGACCTGTTTCTGGCTTACAGCCGTCATCAGCCAGGCTATCTTGAATCCAGTGGCAAAGTGAGCAAGGGACCCACGTCTGGGCATACCCTGCCAACTTAGGGCGAACATAGCAAAACCAAAGGGGATGATGGACGGAGTGTTGAACATTGAAAGCACTCACCCCAAGTCAACTGATCTGGGTTTATTCCATCTTCATTCTTTAGCTCACTCCGCCACCCCAGTTCAGACATGGCCATATGCAAATCAGTCTGACCCTGTGCCTCATGGGAACAGTCCAGCCCGAACTGCCAAGCCATGTCTTCCCTGGACCGTAAACAAGCACCCTGGGACCGGTTTCTGGCTTACAGCCGTCATCAGCCAGGCTATCTTGAATCCAGTGGCAAAGTGAGCAAGGGACCCACGTCTGGGCATACCCTGCCAACTTAGGGCGAACATAGCAAAACCAAAGGGGATGATGGACGGAATGTTGAACATTGCAGGCACTCACCCCCAGTCAACTGATCTGGGTTTAATCCATCATCATTCATCCATGGGTTTAAACCTTTGGTTTTGCTATGTTCGCCCTAAGTTGGCAGGGTATGCCCAGACGTGGGTCCCTTGCTCACTTTGCCACTGGATTCAAGCTAGCCTGGCTGATGACGGCTGTTAGCCAGAAACCGGTCCCAGGATGCTTGTTTCCAGTCCAGGGAAGACATGGCTTGGCAGTTCGGGCAGGACTGTTCCCATGAGGCACAGGATCAGACTGATTTGCATATGGCCATGTCTGAACTGGGGTGGTGGAGTGAGCTAAAGAATGATGATGGATTAAACCCAGATCAGTTGACTGGGGTGAGTGCTTGCAATGTTCAACACTCCGTCCATCATCCACTTTGGTTTTGCTTTGTTTGCCCTAAGTTGGCAGGGTATGCCCAGACGTGGGTCCCTTGCTCACTTTGCCACTGGATTCAAGCTAGCCTGGCTGATGACGGCTGTTAGCCAGAAACCGGTCCCAGGATGCTTGTTTCCAGTCCAGGGAAGACATGGCTTGGCAGTTCGGGCAGGACTGTTCCCATGAGGCACAGGATCAGACTGATTTGCATATGGCCATGTCTGAACTGGGGTGGTGGAGTGAGCTAAAGAATGATGATGGATTAAACCCAGATCAGTTGACTGGGGGTGAGTGCTTGCAATGTTCAACACTCCGTCCATCATCCACTTTGGTTTTGCTTTGTTTGCCCTAAGTTGGCAGGGTATGCCCAGACGTGGGTCCCTTGCTCACTTTGCCACTGGATTCAAGCTAGCCTGGCTGATGACGGCTGTTAGCCAGAAACCGGTCCCAGGATGCTTGTTTCCGGTCCAGGAAGACATGGCTTGGCAGTTCGGCTGGACTGTTCCCATGAGGCACAGGATCAGACTGATTTGCATATGGCCATGTCTGAACTGGGGTGGTGGAGTGAGCTAAAGAATGATGATGGATTAAACCCAGATCAGTTGACTGGGGGTGAGTGCTTGCAATGTTCAACACTCTGTCCATCATCCCCTTTGGTTTTGCTTTGTTTGCCCTAAGTTGGCAGGGTATGCCCAGACGTGGGTCCCTTGTTCACTTTGCCACTGGATTCAAGCTAGCCTGGCTGATGACGGCTGTTAGCCAGAAACCGGTTCCAGGATGCTTGTTTCCGGTCCAGGGAAGACATGGCTTGGCAGTTCGGGCTGGACTGTTCCCATGAGGCACAGGATCAGACTGATTTGCATATGGCCATGTCTGAACTGGGGTGGCGGAGTGAGCTAAAGAATGATGATGGATTAAACCCAGATCAGTTGACTGGGGGTGAGTGCTTGCAATGTTCAACACTCCATCCATCATCCCCTTTGGTTTTGCTATGTTAAACTAGTGCCATCCAAAATGCACTCCACAAGTCCCAGCATTTAGAGTTTTACCACTCATGCATTCTTACCTCTACACACTTGCTACATATCCACGAAGTATACATGTCTTCACACACACATGGAATGTCAGGGACAGGTTTTCTGGGACTCACACTAAAGCAGAACTTTACAGAAATGAGGTCAGTAGCCCACAATGTTCTCTGACACAGAAAAAATGTCTCTCAAAAAATTCACAAAATACAATATGCTCCTGGTCCTGCAGATAACCTTGGTCTACCTGTGCCCTTTTCTTTAGGTCTTCTTAGGCCTGGCCCTCTTAGTCCTTATCCTCCTGGTTTGTTTCATCCTTGCCCTTGTGATCCTTCTGACACTGTACCCACTGGTCCTTGTTCTCTTTGTTTGGGT
Source organism: Calotriton arnoldi (assembly GCA_963921515.1). Taxonomy (NCBI): domain Eukaryota; kingdom Metazoa; phylum Chordata; class Amphibia; order Caudata; family Salamandridae; genus Calotriton; species Calotriton arnoldi. The sequence continues at coordinate 919,793 of CAWUFW010004238.1, forward strand.
CCTTCTCAGCCTGGTCTCTTTGGACCTAGTCCCCCTGGACAGCCAGGTCTTACTTGCTCAGTCAGTCCTGATCTTCCTCACTGTGGACCTGCTACCCCGGATCCTAGTCTTTCTGGTCCTACTGGTACTCTGGGCCCTGGTCTCATGGTTCTGGTTCCCTTCGCACTCCTAAACCTGTTGCTGGTCTTTTTGGTCTTTCTAGTTCTCATTGTTCTTGTCCTCCTGGATCTGTTCCTCCTGGTATCCTTGGTACTGCCCCCTCACCTTCCTTGCCTATTCAGGTCCCCTGGTCCTACTTGCCATAGTCCTCAGTTTCCTGGCTGTTGCCTTCCTGGTCTTGATCTCTCTTGTCCTGATCCCCCTTTTCTTCACCACCCTATTCCTCCTAGTCCTGGTACGACAGGTCTAAGTTCTCTTTGCCTAGTCTTTATGATGCCCTTGGTCCTGGTCATCCTGGTCTGTTGTTTCTTTGTCCTCTTAGAACATATCTTTCTAGCTCTGGTTCCCTGGTCTCACCCCCCGGTCCTCCTGGTCTTCCTATTCTTGGTATTCATAGTCCTTGTACTTTTGTGGTTCTATGCCCACGAGACCTGACACTCTTGGCCCTGGCCTTATAGTTTGGATTCTACTGGGATTCATTCTCCCTTACCTGGTCCTCCTAGCAATCCCATTCATAGTCTTTTGGGTCCTGGTCATCCTGGACCTTCTTGTTCATGTCCTCTCATTCTGGTCTTCTTAAAGCTCACCTTCTAGCCATCTTGGCCGTTCCTCCACCCCAGACTTGGTCCCTACTGCCCCTCTTCCTTTCTGGTCCTCTTGGTCCTGGTCATCTGGACTTGGTTCTCCTCACACTGTACCTTAGCGTTGGTACTGCAGGTCCTGTTGACCCCCTTGGCCTATCTGGCCTCTTGTGTCCTGACCCTCCTAGTCCTTGTCCTCCTGATTTGAGTTGTCTGATTCTTCCTGCCTCTAACCCTTGCCCTCCTGATACTGCATTCACTGGCCCTGCCCCACTTGATACTGGTACTACTTGTTTGAGTCCTCTTCAGCCAGGTGATTTTGGTCAAGTTCCACCTAGCCACCCATGTCTAGTCCCTTGGCTTCCCAACTCCCGGTGGCGTTGTTACATCTGATCTTCCTCAATCTGGCCATGCTGCCAGAGATGATCGAACTTGGTACATAGAGCCCTGGTCCCCTAGGTCATGATCTCCATGGCCCTCTTAGACCTGTTTCCAGTCTTCATATTGACTATCATTTTAATTCACCTAGTCCTCCTTGCTCTGGACTTCATGGTGCCCTTGGCCCTGGTCCCACTGGTCTTCCTAATCCCTGTGCTTCTTATCCTGTCCTAGTATCCATGTCCTAATGATTATTGTTCTCCTGACCCTGGTCTTCCTAGTATTCCTAAATCTAGTCCTGGTCTTCCTGCCCCTAGCTCCCCTAGCCTTCCTGCTTCTTGTCACCATGGTGCTACAGTAACCTGTTCTGGCCCATCACTGATCATCCTAGCCTTTCCTTGCTTCAGGGCCTCCTGTTTGTGCTAGTCTTAGACCTGGCCTCTACAGAACCAGTCCTTCTGGTCATCATTCCCAGGTACTTCTTCCTCTGGTCCATTAGATTGTGGTTTACCTGTTTCACAGGCTCCGGGTCCTGTCCCTTTTTGTCCTTCTCACATTAATTCTGGTCCCTCTGTCCTCCTGGTCCTGCTCCTTTAGTTTAGCTAGCCCCCCTGGCCTGGCTGTTCCTCATCAGTGTACTCTCGTTTTCCCTGACACATGTAGCCCAGTTTCTCTTACTTATGATACTCCTTTGTCTGGTCCTCATGGATCTGATCTTCTGGTGCTTCTCCTTGGTCTCACTAGCCCACCAATTCCACCTTTTCTTATGCACTTTCCTATTCCAACAAGTCCTCTTAGTTTCCTGGTTTGCCTGTTCACCCTGTTTTTGTCCAGCTGATGATAGTCCCATTTGCCATGGCTCTCCTGATAGTGGTCCTCCTGGGTCCGGTCTTCCTTGTCCTAAACACCCTGGAGTTCCTAGTTTCCATGCTATGGGTCACCCTAGTGCATGTAGTCAATGTCATCCCAGCTTAGGGTCCTCCTGAGCCTGACCTTCATGGACTTTCAGATCCTGATCCCACTGACCTGGATTTCTTTATCTTTTCTATGACTCTGGGTTGTGCTCTTTGACGGCCTCCCTATACTTTTCGGTCATGGGCTTCCTGGTCCTTCTGCTGCTGGGCCCCTGGTCCTCTTTGACATGAACTCTGTGGTCTTGGTTCTCCTGTCACTGGTCCTCTTTTTCCTTGTTTCCCCTATATGTCCCTCTTGGGTCTGTCCACCTGGGCCTGTTCCTCTTAATTCTTATCCTTCTGTTCCTTTTGGCCCTGGTCCTCCCTGTTCAACATCCTCCTGGTCCTCCCAATACTTCTCATCCTGAACCCAGTACCCCTAGTCTTGTTTCTCCTGGCCCTATTCCTTTTTGTCCTTTTGTTCTTGTCCGTCTTTGGCCTTGTTTACCCTGGTCCTTTTGGATTAGGGGCCAGATGTTTGACCCTTCAAATTTGCGAGTCGCAAATTGCGTTGATTTGCGAGTCACAATTTGAGACTCGCAAATTGGAACTTACAACAGTGTCTCAGACGCGCTTGGCACGCCCCTTCCTAATAGCGAGTCGCAAACCCTATTTTGCGAGTTGGTAATAGGTTACCGACTTGCAAAATAGGATTTGTACATAGGGCAGAACAATTTTGCAGTCACAAACGGGACTATTTCCCATTTGTGACCGCAAAAAACGGTCGTACATCTGGCCCTAGGTCTCTGTGCTCCTGGTTCAACTATGTCAAGGACAGAAATGAGGGACTAGGAGAGATAGGCTACTTAAAACACTGCTTAGCATGTCAAAAACAAAGCTACAATTCCCAAGATATATTGGGTGGGTGTCTAAAATGTCAGTGGGGCTGAAAGGGACGCTCATGACATTGGATCAATAAGTATCTATGCCTGAAACCCTTGCTGCTGAGTAAAAGGTATGATAATGTGTTTTTACTCATCTGGCAGCTGAGTGAATAGACAATTCCCTCACAAATTAACTAGATGCTTTGCTTACCTGTCTCTGGCTGTCAATTCGCCTGTTTTCAAAGAAGCCCCATTACTGTGTCTCGCCCAACTTACTTCCTACAAACGCCCCAAGCCCTGTGCCGCTTAGTACTAATTGCCTTATGTAAGTAGGTGCCCTTCCTTTGCTGGCCCAGATATCACCTGTCTCTCTGCAATGCCTCTTTGCTGCTGCTGTTTGGCTGCTATTCTGTTGCTAGGTCTGAAATACTAATCCAGCATAATCCCCCTTAAAAGGAAGCCCATAACTAGCACCAGGCCTTCCATACACAGCCCAAAATGAGCCAGCTCCCAAAACGCATCAAAGGCGGATCATGAACTTTAAGGTTAAATCATATTTATTGATGGAAGAGAGGATAGTGTCACACAGCTGGCTGCCTACATCCTTCGGCCGGCAGAGCGCACAGTTATTGAGCATACACAGCGTTTCCGCCACAACCCGGAGGTCGGCCGCGTAAGAGTTTAACGTGTGGTTGCAAAACTTTGTGTCTTCCATTTTTATCCCCTGCATATGACCAATACAAATACAAATTAAAACTAGAACTGCCCCAACTCCCCCCAAACCCTCCCCGAACCGATGTGCCATATGACAGTCCTGCATGGTGTCCCCTCCGAGGATTGCGGCCCATCCTTGTGGATCCTGAATAGAGGAAGCGGAACCAGCATATATCTCCTCCCGCATCCTCCCGTCTGGGGTCCCTAATCTTTGTAAATCAGCCTGTCTCTGGGGCGTCCAACATGGAGGGCGCCAACTGCCTCTCTTGTGGGAGGGCTGCTGCCTCCTCTGGGGTATCCGTAAGTCGGAGAATGCGTAAGTATCTAGGGCATGTAAGTTCGTTCAGTTCTGTCGCTAGTAGGGACAGAAGGGGTGTCCACAGGGTGCGGAAGGCGTCGGAGGTACCCGTAAGGGTGGCTTGGATTCGTTCCATTCCGACTGTGTACCATAATTTGTGCAACCATCCTGTGTGTGTTGGTCTGGACTGTTTGCCCCAAAGTGATAGAATGTGTTGAACTGCTGCCCCCATCGCTAGGCCCATTTGCTTCCCCCGGATTGATCTCAGAGGTTTTGTAAGTGCATTAGGCAGCCCTAATAGCGTGTATGCCGGGAAGCGAGGTATCTCTGTCTCGAAGTGTCTATCAATGTCATCTAAGACTGCGCGCCAATAGTCCGTTAGTTCTGGGCAATCCCATAGGAGGTGCGTCAGGGTCCCCTCCGCGTCACAGCCCCGCCAGCATGTCGGACTTCTGTCTGGGTTCCCCCTGTGTAGTCTCGCTGGTGTTAAATACCAGTATGTAGTGACCTTAACCGCAGCCTCCCTACTGGCTATATTACGTGCCGTGTGATTGGCTCTAAAGGATATATCTGTCCATTCTTTCTCTGTTAATCCTCTCCCTATCTCCCGCTCCCACCGTTTCTGTCCCGCCGACGGGGAAAAGGGGACCTGGGGTCTCAGCATGTGGTATAATTCAGATATCAATCGTTTGTCCGATGTTCTAGTAAGGAGCCAACGTTCATATGTCGTGAGTTTTCTACTAGCCCCGGGACGTATCTCCGGGTGTAGGAGCCAGTGACGCAATTGAAAATATTGATATCTTTGGGGTGCTACGATGTTATACCATTGTGTCACATCCGTGTAAGATAGGAACCCCTCTAGGGCAAATAAATGGCCCGCTGATTTACATTCTGTGGCTTTCCATTGTGAGAACGCCCTCTCCTCCATTCCGGGTGGAAACTCTGGATTCTCGAATAAGGGCGTCAGCGGGGAGGGAAAGGATGTGAGTCCCCTCTTGACCGCTACCGAGTCCCACACTCGCAATAGCGAGCTCGTGATCGGGGATCCCTTCAGGTTCGGCGGTCTGTCTGCTCGCCGTAGGAACGGGACTTTCCATAGAGACATTTTCGCCAAGGCCCGGTCTTGGAACAACCATCGTTTTTCGGATTCCGGTCTGTTCCATTCCACCAGGTGTCGAAGTTGAGTTGCTTTAAAGTAATCTAGGAAGTTAGGGATGCCCAGCCCGCCCGCGTCGGTCGGTTTATGGGTGAGTTCTCTGTGCATCCTAGGGCGTGCCCCCACCCAGATAAAGTGTTGTACCGCTGTTTGTAGCTTTTGTAGGGTCCCACCTGGGGGCCATATCGGTAATAGTCTGGAAGACATAAAGTGCTTTGGGCAGGATACTCATTTTAACAGCCGCTATTCGGCCCAAAAGTGACAGCTGATGTTTCTGCCAACATCCAAGAGCCGTTTGCGTTTGGGAGAGCAGTTTAGTGTAATTCAACGTGACAGTGTTCGCCACCGATGGCGCTAAGTCAATCCCTAAGTAGGTAAGCGTGTCGTGGATTTGGAGCCCATCAATCACCAGGGTTCCCGTTCTATGCGCTTCTTCACAACTGCCCAGGGGTAGCACCATTGATTTCCCGACATTAATCTTAAAGCCAGAGACGCGGCCAAAGGAGGCCAGCTCCTTTAAGAATGCCGGGGCCGAACGGTCGGGGGACTCCAGGGTTGCTAAAAGATCGTCTGCATACAAACTAATCGTATGTCGCTCCCCTCCGAAGGGTATGCCGAGAATATCAGGGTTATCCCGTATTCTTTGTGCAAGAGGCTCTATGTAGAGAGCGAAGAGGAGGGGCGATAGGGGACACCCTTGTCTCGTTCCTCGTTGGATGTCAAACGGCTTTGAGGCCAAGCCGTTCACTCGGATCGTGGCGGCAGGTCTATCATAACAACTCGCTACCCAGGCCCGGAAGCGATCACCGATTCCGAAATGGGTCAGTGCGGCTCCCAAGAAATCCCAGCTGACGCGGTCGAATGCTTTCTCAGCATCAATCGATATGAACACTGCGTCCAGTTTGGTGCGATGGGCTTTATCAATCAGGTGTAATATCCTCTTAGTATGGTCGCTACTCTGACGGTTAGTAACGAAGCCACATTGATCCGGCTCGATAATGCCGGGCATACGCTGACCCAGTCGGGCCGCCAGAACCCCGTGAACAGCTTTAGATCAAGATTAAGCAGGAGATCGGACGATAAGCACCGCATTGAGTTGCATCTTTCCCGGGTTTCGGGGATAACTACTATATCGGCTGCCAACATGTCCGCGGGGATAGTCCCGGGGCCCTGAAAGGAGTTAAAAAGGCGCGTTAGTATTAGGGCCAGTTGTGGGCAGAAGGATTTATAGAACCCTGCCGAAAATCCATCTGGTCCTGGTGATTTCAGGGACTTAAGTCGGGAGATGGCCCGATCACTTCCTCCACTCGAATGGGTGCGTCTAGCGCATCCCGTCCCATGAGATCTAGTTTTGTGATGGCAGCCCCCTGTAGGTAGGTTGCTGCTTCCCCCGGTGTCTGCGAGGTCTTGCTATACAACGTGGAGTAGAAGTTCCGAAAGGCCTCCGCTATATCCTCGTCACGCTCCACTTTCTCTCCCGTGTGTGTCTGAAGCCCCTTTACTCTTGTGCGCTTCTCCCGTGCCCTAAGTTTGCTCGCCAGTAGCCGCCCTGTTTTGTCGCCCCCTATGTAATAGGTGTGTTTAAGTCGTAGGGCCGCGTACTCGGCTCTGTCGATATCGAGGGCCGCTAATTGCGTTCTGGCCGCTTTGAGTTGGCGCCATATCTGTGGTGCGCAAGTGCGGCTATGTATTCGTTCTAGTTCTGCCACCTGGGTCGTCAGCAGCGCTCTTTTTTCTTTCCGTTCCCTAGCGTCCGCTGCGGTGATAGCGATGATTTCGCCCCGCATTGTGGCTTTAAGTGCACCCCACAGTGCCGTCACGGGGGTATCAGGGGAGTCATTCAGCTCTAGGTAATCCGTAACCCGATTACGAAGTTGTTGTACTACTCCTGCCCTCTGTAATAAATTCTCCCTGAGACGCCATCTCCCGGGTGGTTTCCGTGTTGGGGGGATGGACAAAGTCAGCAGCACAGCGTCATGGTCAGAAAGTGCGGCCGGAATGATTGATACTGTCTCCACTATCGGCAGCATTTCTGTCGTCCCTATAAAGTGATCTAGCCGAGCATATGTACGGTGAGCGTGTGAGTAGAAAGAAAATTGTGTAGTGTTGGGGTGGACCACCCTCCAAACATCCTCCAGCCCCCTTTCCTTGAGCCATTCCCTCCCATTTTGTGATAGGGCCCCGTGTGTCCATATCTTTGACCCGATCTGTCTTTGTCCGTGTCCATAACCAAATTCAGGTCGCCTCCCACCGCACCTCGCCTCCCAGAGGAGCCCAGCACCTCCGACATAGCTGTTTGGAGGAACTGTTCTTGTCCCGTGTTGGGCGCGTATATAGAGCCCACCACTATAGGAGCGCCCCCTACCCATAGTGTGTATGCCAGGAATCGTCCTCGAATCTCTGCCACCTTATCTCCCACCGTGCCCGGGAATGTTTTAGCAATCAGGATAGCCACCCCTGCCGTCTTGGTCGGTGTGGAGGAATAGAATTGTTGGGGAAAGGCTCGGGATTTCATCCGATGCCAATCTTTAGGGAGGAGGTGAGTCTCTTGTAAGAGACATAGTGATGCACCCGAATTCTCTAAGTAAGATAGGACGGCTCTTCTCTTAATGGGGTTATTCAGCCCCTTTACATTCAGAGTGAGGATCTGTAGCACGGGTATCGTCATCGAGGGAGAAAGGTAACTGGCCGCTTGTGGATGGGTCTATCTAGAGTATGGGTCTTGGTTAGCCCCCATGAGTGATAGCATATCGGTTCCCCCATCCCTCCCCTCCTCCCTAGCCCTTCCAACTCCCAGCTAACTACATCCCCCACCCCTCTTGCGCCCCCCTCCCCAAACCCGCCCTAACCCCATTTCCCCTATGCCCGCGCTCCCCCGCCCTTCCCTCCCTAACCCCAACGGTGTGAATCCCCCTGCGTAACATAGTCCATTGCCCATTGTCCATTGGCGTGGGCATCTGGAGTCCAGAAAGTTGGGTTGTACTCATGGCTCAAGTGGTCTCGGCTCCCCACCCCCGCCCCCCGGCATATCAAGGCTCAGTGCTTACTTGCCCCCCCATGATTGCTATGACTGTCAGTCTTGGGTTGGTGAGGTAGTGTCTTTCACCACTGCTGCCACGGCCTCTCGCCTCTCCTGGGACATAGGGGCCGATTCCGATCTCGGTCGGAGGCGCACCCAACACCATTCGGTCGGGAAAAAAGCCATGCGAAAGCCTGTTTCCCGACCGATCCGTACAGCACACCGAACGAGCAAGTACGATGCGCACAACAGCAAAGAATCCGGCCGAGCCGTACTCACCCAAACCAGGTCCTGTTCTCCGACCGAGGCGAATCCGGAAACGCCGAATCGAGTCGCACGGAAGGAAAAATGCAGCCCCGTCCGGCCGGACAAGTACGATGCGCTTTCCGTACGCGCCGAACCCGTCGCTACGCACGGCACGTCAAAGCATCCGGGAGAGGCGCACATAAGCTCCGATTTGCGCCACAACACGATCCACGGCTCCGAGGACGAACACGGCAGCGACGAGGACGACGCGAAGCTGACGAGGACGAGGCGAGCGACGAGGACGAGGCGAAGCGACGAGGACGCACGCGAAGCAACGAGAAGGACGAACGACACGAACCAACCATGAATCCCTTCGTCCCGATCATACCAATATTCTACATATACTACCGGAACAGGCACGGACGCGTACGGCGCAGAAGGTAAGCCAGACACCAACCACAAAACACATACAACACGTACACGACACATCACACACACACAGAGGGATGCCGAATATACTTACACCAGCAACAGCAGCACCATAGGGGCGGGATGCCCATCACCAATGCCACATATGCACACAGGGGCCTGAATGCGCACCACCACCCCTACCCAGGGGGGCAGGATGCCTACCACTACTACCACCCTCACCCAGGGGGCAGGATGCCTACCACCACTACCACCCTCACCCAGGGGGCAGGATGCCTACCACTACTACCACCCTCACCCAGGGGGGCTGGATGCCTACCACCACCCTTAGCCAGGGGGGCAGGATGCCTACCACTACTACCACCCTCACCCAGGGCGGGCAGGATGCCTACCACTACTACCACCCTCACCCAGGGGGGGCAGGATGCCTACCACTACTACCACCCTTAGCCAGGGGGCAGGATGCCTACCACCACTACCACCCTCACCCAGGGGGGCAGGATGCCTACCACTACTACCACCCTCACCCAGGGGGCAGGATGCCTACCACTACTACCACCCTTAGCCAGGGGGCAGGATGCCTACCACCACTACCACCCTCACCCAGGGGGCTGGATGCCTACCACTACTACCACCCTCACCCAGGGGGGCTGGATGCCTACCACTACTACCACCCTCACCCAGGGGGCAGGATGCCTACCACCACTACCACCCTCACCCAGGGGGGCAGGATGCCTACCACTACTACCACCCTCACCCAGGGGGGCAGGATGCCTACCACTACTACCACCCTTAGCCAGGGGGGCAGGATGCCTACCACTACCACCACCCTTAGCCAGGGGGCAGGATGCCTATCACTACTACCACCCTCACCCAGGGGGCAGGATGCCTACCACTACTACCACCCTTAGCCAGGGGGCAGGATGCCTACCACTACTACCACCCTCACCCAGGGGGGCAGGATGCCTACCACTACTACCACCCTTAGCCAGGGGGGCAGGATGCCTACCACCACTACCACCCTCACCCAGGGGGGCTGGATGCCTACCACTACTACCACCCTCACCCAGGGGGCAGGATGCCTACCACCACTACCACCCTCACCCAGGGGGGCAGGATGCCTACCACTACTACCACCCTCACCCAGGGGGCTGGATGCCTACCACCACCCTTAGCCAGGGGGCAGGATGCCTACCACTACTACCACCCTTAGCCAGGGGGCAGGATGCCTACCACCACTACCACCCTCACCCAGGGGGCTGGATGCCTACCACTACTACCACCCTCACCCAGGGGGCAGGATGCCTACCACCACTACCACCCTCACCCAGGGGGCAGGATGCCTACCACTACTACCACCCTCACCCAGGGGGCAGGATGCCTACCACCACTACCACCCCCACCCATAGGATGGACAATGCATGACACAACCAGCACACCACAACCTAGGGAATGCAAGAAGAAGACATCCCCCAACACCATGACAAGCGTGTGTAGACTGTGTCAAATGCCTACAACACCGAACATGACTTCGAAAATACAATGTGACCCCCTAGCACATGTGCCACACAAATATGTGTGTGGCACACACAACGCAAGCAGGCCATGACCATTGTGGCAATGGGGTCCAAACCCCCATCATCACAGTGACCAAAAGGTAAGTGTGGGGTCCATAACTGCAGCACATTTTGAACATTGTGGCAATGGGGTCCAAACCTCCATCATCACAGTGACCAAAAGGCAAGTGTGGGGTCCATAGCTGCAGCACATTTTGAACATTGTGGCAATGGGGTCCAAACCCCCATCATCACAGTGACCAAAATGCAAGTGTGGGGTCCATAGCTGCAGCACATTTTGAACACTGTGGCAATGGGGTCCAAACCCCATCATCACAGTGACCAAAAGGCAAGTGTGGGGTCCATAGCTGCAGCACATTTTGAACATTGTGGCAATGGGGTCCAAACCCCCATCATCACAGTGACCAAAATGCAAGTGTGGGGTCCATAGCTGCAGCACATTTTGAACATTGTGGCAATGGGGTCCAAACCCCCATCATCACAGTGACCAAAAGGTAAGTGTGGGGTCCATAGCTGCAGCACATTTTGAACATTGTGGCAATGGGGTCCAAACCTCCATCATCACAGTGACCAAAAGGCAAGTGTGGGGTCCATAGCTGCAGCACATTTTGAACATTGTGGCAATGGGGTCCAAACCCCATCATCACAGTGACCAAAATGCAAGTGTGGGGTCCATAGCTGCAGCACATTTTGAACATTGTGGCAATGGGGTCCAAACCCCCATCATCACAGTGACCAAAAGGCAAGTGTGGGGTCCATAGCTGCAGCACATTTTGAACATTGTGGCAATGGGGTCCAAACCCCATCATCACAGTGACCAAAATGCAAGTGTGGGGTCCATAGCTGCAGCACATTTTGAACATTGTGGCAATGGGGTCCAAACCCCCATCATCACAGTGACCAAAATGCAAGTGTAGGGTCCATAGCTGCAGCACATTTTGAACATTGTGGCAATGGGGTCCAAACCCCCATCATCACAGTGACCAAAATGCAAGTGTGGGGTCCATAGCTGCAGCACATTTTGAACATTGTGGCAATGGGGTCCAAACCCCCATCATCACAGTGACCAAAAGGTAAGTGTTGACAAAGTAAGAGGTGCAACTGCCAAACTGCATGGATGATTCCTGGTCACAGAACAACAAACACATCAGTGGCAAAGTAGTGTATGTGTCCCATTGCAACATAAATTGGGGGAGCCAAATCCTGCAGTGCAAATAAGACATAACTTTGGCCATGTGCAGACAATCAACACCCATGGGGGCTGACACCATCAACAATCATCAATGACACATTGACAGAAGTGACCATCAGAATGCAGACCTACATATTTGCACCAATGGGCACACACATGCAGATACCCTGTGGAGACTGCAGATGTGAGGTGAACAGATACCATACCATGGCAGCAATGGGACACACAATCAACAATTAGCACCAAAGGAGGGCTCCCGTCCCATCAGCCTGGTCATGGAAGTGCCAACGGAATCATCAGCACAGATCCAACACACTTGTATAGCAATGTTGCACTGACAACACAGATGAGTCCTTCCCCATTGATGCCCAAACCTGCATGTTCACTGGAGATGGCCACACGGTCAGGGAAGTAGACGAATAGAACAATGGCAGGCACAACAGATGTGCAGGGATGGAAGCCACAGATGTGAAATTGCCAATCTAAGTAGGAAACCCCATTGCCAAATACTGAACACATGACACCCTCAGATGCTGCTATGGATGACATGGATACACCACAGGATAGGACACATTCCCCTGGACCACATGGGTTCCTGCACAGTAACACTTCATTATCATGAGACCAAATATCACCATCACTGCAGCAAGGGCATGGTTAGCATCATCAACATCATGTACATCAGAAGCAAAAGCACTAGAGAACAGAAAGTTGCTTTATTCAGCATATGTGGCATTAAAAGTAGAAGTCCGGTAGAACATAAACAAAGGCCAATGGCCAGTCCATCAACAAAGTCACAAGTGGGTGACAGTGGCAGATGCCACCCTACACATGCCTGCACAAAACCAGGGACAATCCACTAGGAGGGGCAACCGGGGGGTAGGCCAGGCACCGCAGGGACAGGATCAGGGCTCACCAGGAGGAAGCAGGGAAGGGGTGGTGGGTGCTGAAGAGCCACTGACAACTGCAGTGGAGGTGTCTGACATGGTGTGTGCCGGCACAACTGGGGGCATGGCTCAGATGTTGTGGGTGCCGGCACGACTGCAGTGGACCCTGCAGATGGAGTGGACAGGTCCGCCACTGCAGTGCCCAAGTCAGACAGGGTGGTAGTGGACTCCACTGCAGTGCCTACCACCAGGGGAGGAGAATGGGGAACAGGCAAGGTGGGCTGGACAGAGGGGGAGGACACCCTCACCACATCAGTGGCACAGACAAGCGCAGCGGGGGTGTGGTGCCGGGAGAGCAAGTGGCAGGGGAGAAGGCCGGAGCCTCTTGGGGATGGTATATCTGTGGGTGGGGGAACCTGGGGCAGGGTGTGGTGGGGGCACCTGTGGAGTGGGGGCCTGAGGGATGGAGGAAGGAGACCTGGTGCTTGAGCTGCAGGGCGGCGGCGGGGTCTTGCTCTTAGCACTCCGGGGGACTTGCGGGTGGGGGCCTCAGTCTGTCTGCGCCTGGGGGAGGGTGTCCGGGGGCGAGGGGCACTCTGCTCCGTGTGGGGGGCTTCCTCTTCCCCCTGGATGATGGGGCAGCTGGATCGGAGGAAGAGGCCGAGGTCACTGAGGAAGAGGCGCTGGGTCTTTGGGGTTGCAGGTGAGGCAAGGGAGGGTGCTTTGGAGGGAGAGGCAACTGAGGACTGCGCAGTGCCCGTGGATGCGTGTGTGTGTACCAGGGCCCCATCCCCTGTGAGTCTGGTTTCAGTCCCCTGACTATGCGTGCGTGTGCGTTTAGTTTGTGGCGTGTGTGTCTGTGTGCTGGACGTGTGTGTGCTGGTGTGTGCCTGTGCCGGTGTGTTTGCTTGGGACGGGCAAAGTGCTGGGGAGTGTGGATGGAGCAGAGGCAGGAGGGGTGAGGGACTGTCTGAGGAGGGACACTGCTGCCGTCAGGGAGGAGTCCATGGACCTGTTGCCCCTCTGTAGGTCAGACATGCACGATGAGATGCCCTCCATGAACGACACCAGCTGAGTCAACAGTGCGGTGTGCGCATGGAGGACACTCAGCATGGCTGTCTGCCCTACATGGAGCTGGCGAAGGAGGTACACAGCCTCCTCACTCAGGGCAGCAGGGGACACAGGGGCAGGGGGTGCGGTGCCTGGGCCAAAGGAGACACGCTCCCGAACATGGGAGCCTCCACGGACCTGGGGAATGGGAGCCGATGGGAGGGCGGTGGTGGTGCTGGTGGTGGCGGGGACAGCAACACTAGCTGGGGTGTGGTGGCTGCTGACACCCGCCTCCACAAGGGAGTCATCCTCCGAGTTGCTCTGGTCCTCAGCTGAGGTGGATGGTGCTGAGGACTCCTCGGTGTGGCTCCCCTCGCCCTCCGTGCCACTGGGTCCCTCCGACCACTCCTCGGCTGCTGACCCAGTCTGGCTCTCTGGCTCCTCCTGGTCCGTGGAGCTGTCCCCTTCCGTGGCCGTGGATGTATCTGCAAACAATGGGGAAACAGACAGACATCAGTCACCTGCACCAAACTCACACACCACTGTGAGCACAGCACATTACAGAGCAAGCCCTGGTATCATTAGTTGTACATTGCTAAAAGTGCCCTAACTGAACAGGAGAAGCCAATTGTCAGTCTGATGCCAAGCATGGCACTCACATCCCACATGGCCTTGCACCCATCTGTCTGGTGTCTGTTGGATTGCAACACCCCAGTGTGGACACATGCACCAAGTACACAGTAGTTGGACAGTGCAGAGGACACGGTGTGGCATGTGGACATGCACACATCACAGCTCTTGCCACTGAGTCAGTACAGGTTTCCGGATGAAAGGGATGCCCAGAGTCAAATAGGAGATGCATGTGATGCATACCAGCGACAGACACTATGATGCACCCATGTCCTGATAGCCAGCGCCACTATGGTGTGCATGTAGCACATGTCACTCCCCTGCAGGGCCACCAATAAGTTGACACATGCCATGGCAGAGGCATGACTGCTAAGTCATACATCACTGTCTCAGTGATGTATGACTTGGCAGCCAGACAACAACACTGTGCACTGTGTCACAATAGTAGGTCATGGGGAATGCAAGTCCTGGAGCTGCACAAGTGCACATGTACATCCCCCACACAACACATCATCTTAACCCTCATCTGTCCAGGTCACACCTATTGGACATATGGGAGACCTGTGACACTACCCTCGGAACCTGAGCCCCTCACAATTTGCTGTGAATGGGGAACAGCTGCCTGAACTTCACATTCGCATACCCCAGTCTGCACGGGCAGCTGATCAAACACCTATGTGACACACAAGTATCGTCTCCTATGGTCACATCTCCAGGGGCATGCTGAGCCCCTACCAAGAAACACCCCAGCAGTCCTGGCAACTAATCCACAGCACACTGACACAGAGGCAGACACCTGAGGGGTCAAATCACTGTGCACAATGTGTCAGCTGATACACGGGAGTGGGAGTACAGAGTGCATTGCATGGCCTGGAGTAGGCATGACTGTCCTGCTCCACATGAATGAGGGATGTGCCCTGGACAGAGGATAGCTGGCTATGTATGTGTGACACACGTAATCTGCACACTCCTGGGGCCCAAACATTGTTCCCACCCGCTGCATGGGCGTGTGCCACATACCTCAGGCACATGTGGTGGCTCAGCTCAGCAAGTGGACCGCATATCAAAGCAACACGCAGATCACATGTCCAAACCCAGGCGTTGTGTGAACAATGGACCCACCCATGATGCCCACAACAGAGTTAGGGAAACAGATGCTGTCCCCCACCTTTAGTGAAGCAAACTGCAAGGACACAGTCCCAAGTGACACAATTCCCTGAATGTAAGGGCCACACCTGGGTATCAGATGAGCAGTGGGCAGTGCACAATAGAGGGACATGGCTCCTGGACAACATGACTGCTGCACTGTGGCAGTTGAACCAGGCCAGAGGAGGGCACAAAGCATGTAATACAGAGTTCACAGTGCAGTCTTTGACTCACCCCCTCCTTGCTGCTGTCTGGCCTTCAGCTGCCCATCCAGGTCTGGAAACACCACCGCCAGGATCTGGAGCATGTGGGGGTCAGGGTCCGTGTTCCGCCCCTCCTGCGAGGAGGCGACAGCTTCAGCTGGACCGGTGCAATCCTCCGGGTCCAGCCCCGAAGGTCCTGCCACCTCTTCTGGCAGTTGCGGATCCGGCGCTTGTAGATCCCCACGGACCGGACAGCTCGGACGATGTCCTTCCAGATTTCCTGCTTCCGATGGGCATTAACCTGTCAGGATGACAAAGTGAAAAGGCCATTACCACACATGCAACATATCCGTGCATGACACAGTTGTATATACATGTCTCGATCACAGGGGCACATGATGTACACAGGCAGTGCAAAGCTGACCATGGACAGTTTGCCAGACGTCACTACATGGTATCATTGAATGGGAAGTAAAACCATGTTCAAATGCACTGTCACTGCACCATACCTGTCCAGTGCAAGTCACTACACACTATGGGGGTGACAACTACTCAGTGAGCCTGCTAGCCAGTGGCGTGCAGACTCTCAGCCTTGCTAGTCACACAAAATGCACATTCAGAAAGGCAGTGCACAGAACACTCACCTGCTCCCCTGGTGTCCCATACAGCTTGCTGTACTGTGGAAGTAGGCTGTCCAGCAGGGCCTGGTTCTCTTCAAGGCTGAAGGCTGGGGCTCTCTCCACAGTACGTGCCATTGCAGGGTCCAGAGGGGCAGAGACAGCAGCAGTGCAGTGGCAGATGTCGTCCTGGAGCATGTAGTGCAGGCAAGTGAGCTCTCAGGGGAACAGCCAGCAATATATATGTGCTGGAGAGGCAGATACTGTCCCTTGTGTCCAAAGTGATAGGTCCAAGTCGTTTGCATCTTCTGAATCTGGCCAATCCATGGAATAGCAGCACCAAAACACGCCCACAGCATCCTTCAAATCTTCAACTTCATGACATACATGATTTTGTAACATTGTTGTGGGTGACCAACTGAATTTACAGCAACCGACTCGTTCGAAATTCGAAAACGCGTCCGTTGCCAGGCAAGCCCATTGTCAATGGGTGCGCACCGATCGGTCCATTGTGGTACAACGCGCACAGGGGTACAACGCGTACCCGCACACATTGAATGCAATGGGCCGGCCGGAGGCACCGATCGGTCCATTGCAGTACAACGCGCACAGGTGTACAACGCGTACCCGCACACATTGAATGCAATGGGCCGGCCGGAGGCACTGATCGGTCCATTGCAGTTCAACGCGCACAGGGGTACAACGCGTACCCGCACACATTGAATGCAATGGGCCGGCCGGAGGCACCGATCGGTCCATTGCAGTACAACGCGCACAGGGGTACAACGCGTACCCGCACACATTGAATGCAATGGGCCGGCCGGAGGCACCGATCGGTCCATTGCAGTACAACGCACACAGGGGTACAACGCGTACCCGCACACATTGAATGCAATGGGCCGGCCGGAGGCACCGATCGGTCCATTGCAGTTCAACGCGCACAGGGGTACAACGCGTGCCCGCACACATTGAATGCAATGGGCCGGCCGGAGGCACCGATCGGTCCATTGCAGTTCAACGCGCACAGGGGTACAACGCGTACCCGCGACATTGAATGCAATGGGCCGGCCGGAGGCACCGATCGGTCCATTGCAGTACAACGCGCACAGGGGTACAACGCGTACCCGCACACATTGAATGCAATGGGCCGGCCGGAGGCACCGATCGGTCCATTGCAGTACAACGCATCACTGTACATGTGACTGGCATATGTCAGCATGCCTGTCTCAGATGGACATATGCCAGCCACAGATAGCTCCCAGGGAGTGATGGGCACACCTACATCACGACAGCCTGTCCAAACTTTATCATAAGGCATGTAAGGCTGCATTTCCTATTGTGTGTATGTTGGTGTACATGTTGTCCTGTGGGTGTCACCTGTGGGCAGCCACCCCCAGGCTGTGCACGTGTTCATGGGGACAGGATCCTGGGTGTTACGTGTACATGACCACTGTGATGTGCAACTGTTCATATCTGTGCATGTGCCATGGTCACATTTCACAGTGGTGTATGTGTATGTCATGTCACATACCCCGTGAGTCCCATGTGGGACGGTATGTTTGAGCCAGGGTGTCCCAGTGGCACAATAGTGATGGTCCTCCACAGTCTTTGTGCATGTAGTGTTTACAATGTCTCTGATTTCATGTGCACAATGGGAGACAGTCTCCACATCCACGTTGTGTGTGCATGGACTCTGATGTTGTGCGTGTGTGTCACAGACGTCCATGTCTGTCCTGCCGTGGCAAGTGGGGCCACTACCTGTGGGGGTCATGGTTGTTTTGCTGTGGTGTATACATGATACTCCATGTAATGCCAGTGTCCATGTGGCATTACAGGGTCCCTGGGAATGTATCTGTCGTTGAGCTGTGGTGCCTGGGGCACATCTGTCCTCACATGTCACTGTGGGGGTTATTGTGACACGGCAGCAGGAGATGGGAACTGTGACACGGCCTCATGATATCCAATGGGCCAACCTGGGACTAATTGATGCCACCTGTTGGACCGTGTTGACAGATGTTGGCCATGTATGTACCATACATGTCCTTCCGGTACTGCACACTTCATGTAGTTGTGCCTCATAATGATGTATGTTGGGATCTTGAGTGTGTTCAATGCCGCATATGTGGGGTGACTGACAATCTTGCTCACTTCTCCTCTGCACTGCAGGGCTCCTGCTGTCCATCGACCATTCCCAGACCTGGCAACGATGGTGGAACGGGACAGCATCCGACGGTACCACTTCACCAGGCAGCTGATTGAGGATTTGGCAGTGCAGTTGTCCCCACATTTGCAGCCTGGCCGGACGTATCCTACAGCGCTGACCCCCAAGGTGAAGGTGATGGCAGCCCTACACTTCTTTGCCACTGGTACCTTCCAACATACTGTGGCGACTGCTGGTGGGATGTCACAGACCATGTTCAGCCGTGTGCTCCGCGATGTTTTGGCGGCAATGTTGCTCTTCCTGAACCGGTACATCTATTTCCCTAGACTGCGACGACTCACTGATGTGAAGAGTGACTTTTATGCCCTGGGGAGGATGCCGCATGTAATTGGCTCCATTGATGGGACACATGTGGCTTTGGTACCACCACAGGCCCAGGAGCAGGCCTACAGGAACCGCAAGCACTACCACTCGGTCAATGCACTGGTGGTGTGTCTTGCAGACATGACCATCACACACGTCTGTGCCCGTTTCCCTGGTTCAGCACACGATGCCTTTGTGATGAGGAGTAGTCGCATCCCCAGGATGATGGCACAGATGCAGAACCAGCGTGCCTGGCTTGTCGGTGTGTACTGACTTTGTGCCATTGTGTGTGATCTGATCTGTAGTATTCCGCCCACTTTTCCAAGTCAGCTAATGTGCACTTGTCTGTCCGTAGGTGACTCGGGATACCCCAACATGCCGTGGTTGCTGACACCCCTCAGGAACCCTGTGACACCAGCCCAGATGCGCTACAATGAGGCACATGGTCGGACCAGGGAGAGTGATTGAGCGGACCTTTGGACTCCTGAAGAGCCGCTTCCGCTGCCTGGACAAGACCGGAGGGTCCCTCCCATATGCCCCTGCGAAAGTGTGCAAGATTATCATCGTCTGCTGCATGCTCCACAACCTGGCAGTGCGGAAGGAGTTGCCTCTCATCCAGGATGACAATGACCAACATCCGCCACCTGTGGAGGATCCTGGCCTGGACCACGATGCCAGTGACGATGATGATGATGATGGTGATGGTGATGTCCGCACACAGCTCATCACCAACTTCTTTAGCTGAATGTGAGTATCCTGAGGTGTCATGTCAATGATGTGAGTTGGCATGATGTGTGGGTGGTGCTCTGGTGCTGTTGGAGTGTGTCCATGGGCTACTTGACTGGATGTGTGTTGCGATGTGTGGTGACAGGTGGGCTGTACTCCCCAACAGTGTTGACATGCTAACTTGGTTCTGGGTGGGTATCTTGTAACATGTATTGTGCATGAGTTTTGCTGTTCTGTCCTGTACTCCATTGCTTTTGACTGTGTGTCATTTCTGTCCTTCACAGGGTACTTTCAGATTCGTTTGGTCAACTGTGTCCACCGACGACGTGATTGCACATCCAGGCTGGTAGCTGTTGTGTCCCTACAGGTGATGTGCGCCACACCCATGGACTTCCTTCAGTCTACAGTTGTTGACTGTGTGCCCGCTGCCAGGTGGGATTACCTTGCATCTGTAGTGGTTACAGCATGTTGCAACTGTGTAATAAACCTGTGCTTCACTTTGTGATGTGCGTTGTCTGTGGTCACACATTTGACTGCCATTTGCTTACTGCACCTGTGGGCTACTTGACTACAACTGGGAATGGGTGTGGTGTCTGTGCATTGCACCGTCTTCCCTGGCAACATCAGTGTAGGCAATGAGTCAGATGGCCTAGGTGTGTATGTGTTGTGTAGCCCTGGTGGTGTGTCTCCCTCATGTGTGTCACGTTGCCTGTACTCACATGCCTGTGTTGTCCTTGCTGTTGCAGTTCGCATACACAGTGTAATATTGCAGTTCATCCTCCCCATAACAGCACCCACGTTGGAATCACGACAGAGGCAAGTATGGTGTATTAGTGTGTTTATTGTGATACATTTGTGTTAATAGTGCATAGGATGGGTAGTGCTGTACATAAATCTTGCAATCCCAAGTTCCTAGGTGAATTGAAAGTCCTGGTAGACAGGATCCCCAGTATCGGGCCACAGTTGTCTGACACATTGGTCCAACTTGTACTCCCCATGCAATGTGTGGGAGTAGTGTTGCCGTCAACAGGGTGAACAGTCTGTGCACAAAGGCGAACATCCAGAACAGGTTCAGGCTTCCTGGGAGTTGCGCTTGGCCATCGGCCTCTCACTTTTCCCTCCTCGGACTGACCCCTCTTCTTGGGGGGCCCCTCAAGTACAGGCTGCTGCGGTGCAGGGGACTCTCCGCCAGAGTCCTCCTCCCTCCCTGTGGCAGTTGCAGTTTGTTCGGCACCAGATGTTGTTGGCACACAGGGAGGTGTGGACTGGTTGCTGTTCATCTGGCGGAGGCATTGTAAAATGTCCCTGTGCACCGCCGTCATCTCATGCAGTGCATCCCACTTGGACTCCACGCGGGACATGTGTGAGTCCACACGGGACATGTGTGACTCCACGTGGGACATGTGGGAGTCCAAGCGGGCATGATGGGCAGCCTGCTGCTGTTTAATGTCTCTGAGGAGCCCCACTACCTGGCTGAGCTCTCCGGTGCTGGACTGGTACGCATCAGCTATGCGTACCAGTTGTGGGTCATCATGCACACCAGCAACGTCTGCAAGCAGCGACCTCTGTCTCCCACCCTCCCACCACCCCTGCTGACATGTGCAGTGTGTGCAGTGGCACGCACAGATAACCCTGGTCCACCTTGGGGGTTGGTGGTGGTGGTGGTGTCCATGGCCCCAGGTTGGTCCAGGGTCACTGTGCTGGTGTTGCTCCTTGTTCTGTCCATGTCGGCAGGGATGGTATTCGTGGTGACAGTCGTTGGAGGGGTGGGTGCAGGGGGTGCAGCTGGTGGTCCTGCTGGTGCTGCAGCTGGTGGTCCTGCTGGTGCTGCATGTTGACTTGCACCGGATGTGCCAGGTTGTTCTTCATCGTCCGAGGAGGACAGAGGCTGTACGACGCCAGTGAGCTCGGCATCCTCTTGAGCCTGGGACTGGGACTCCTCAGCGTCTGCTGCTGTGTCCCCATCATCACCTGTTTTTGGGAGACACAAACAATGTATGTTATGTTTCTGCAGGCATCAATGGTTGACACACATGACAGTTGTGACTGTGCCTCTGGGTGCGGGCCTGTACATTGCATTGTCCTAAGTCGTCACAGTCAGGGGTTGATATTGGTGTGGCACATTGTCCTGCATTATTTGGGCATATCTATGTATTTTCTGGGGTGTGAACATGGTCTGCATTGGTTGTGTTTGGTTGACAGCCGGCCCTCCTTCCCACCCACCCAGCCAGTCAGTTATCCCACCATGGAACGTGCTTGCGTTGCAGGGAGTGGAAGTTGTCTCTCAGGATGTCAGTCAGTGGTGTCCTGCTGTTTGTTGGTGCACAGTTGCCAGCAGGGCCTTGTGCTCCCCACAGCAGAAGCCAGTGTCGGCCATCTTGTGAGTCCTTCTCCACTTCCTGTGATGTGAGCATGGTTCAGGGTGGTGTTGATGGGACAGTTGTGGGGGTGACCAATATCAGTGACTACGACTCCCATCATGCTATTGCCTCCACCCCCCTTCCCAGCAAGCCCATGCTTCCTTCCTTTTGACTCTGCTTCCCTGTGGGGTGGGCTGGCTGTGCTGACAGGATGGCTGGGAGTGTTGTCCTGGCAGTTGTTTGGCTAAGAGTCCCAAGAGTGTCCCTGTGCTTCACACAACATAACCCAGGGTGGTGGTTCTTTGTGGGATCTTGTGTTAGGATGGGGGGCATTGCATTCTACCAGGTGGGTTCTGTGGAGTTTGTGTTGGGGGGTGTGTGAGGGGAGGTGCTTGTGACTATGGTCAGTGCTGCAAGTCCCCCTTCCCACCCAGCCAGCCAGATATCCCACCATGGAACGTGCTTGCATTGCAGGGAGTGTAAGTTGTCTCTCAGGATGTCAGTCAGTGGTGTCCTGCTGTTTGTTGGTGCACAGTTGCCAGCAGGGCCTTGTGCTCCCCACAGCAGTTGCCAGTGTCAGCCATCTTGTGAGTCCTTCTCCACTCCCTGTGATGTGCGCATGGTTCATGGTGGTGTTGATGGGACAGTTGTGGGGGGGGCAATATGTGTGACTGCGACTCCCATGATGCTATTGGCTACACTGACTTGGCCAGCATACACAGAATTCCTTCCTTTGAGTGGTCTTCACTGTGTGTTGGTGTTGTTGTGGTGGCTACATGTCTGGATGTGTTTGTTAGTTCTATTTGTGCCACTGCCTAGTTGTAGTTGTGTTTGTACATGTGTTGGCACAGTTGGATGTGACTTTTTTGATGGCATGTGTTGTGTTTATCTGACTAACATACACATTTTGGGATGATTCTGTTCTGGTTGCTGTGTAATTGCTATGAGTGCATGGTTTGACTCTCCCCTTGACAGTGATGTGTGTGTTTTGTGGCAGTATATTGTGTACATTTGTTGTGTACTCACCAGGCTCTGGGATGTCCTCTAGTCCATATATGCTCACTGGCGGAAGGATGGCCCGCACCTTCTCCTCCCAGGGCCTGAGGTATATTGGCTTTGCGGGAGGGCCACTGCCGGTGTGTTGGCTGTTGATGTAGTCTTTCTTCAGCATGTCCCGTACCCTCCTGCGCAAGTCATACCACCTGTTCTGGATGTCGGTCTTTGTGCGCCGACATGGTGATTGGGCGTTCACCCTGTTGATGATCCTCTCCCACATCTTGGTTTTCAGCGACATGGGGGTCTGTTGGACCAGTGTGCCAAACAGCTGTGGCTCCACCCTGAGGATCTCGTCTTCCATGACTTCCAATTCACTATCTAGGAACTTGGGATTCTTCTTGGGGGGCATGGTGATGGTTGGTGATGGTGGGTGATGTGTGTGTTGGTGTGCAGGTGAGGGTGTGTGAGTGTGTGTTTTGCTGGGTGTATGTGAGGTAGGTATTTGTTGGTGTGCTGATGGTGTGTGGCTTGTGTGAGGGATGAGCTGTGGGTGTGTGGTTGCTTTCTCTTGGGTGCTGGCAGTGGAATGGCATTTGCAAAGGCTCATGGTTGTGATTTGTGTCCTTTATATAGGTGGAGTTGTGGGTGTGTCTTTGTTCTCTGTCCCCACCCCCCAGTATTTATTGGCTTGGTAATTGCTTGTTTGGCCTTTTTTTGGGTGATTTTTCCTTTGTGCTGTTTGTGTATGTTGGAAACGTTCTTGTGACCGAGTGGGACCCTGCATTGGTCTCGTACGGTGTTCTCCGCTTCGTTCACGCTGTGTTTGTGCAGTTTTCTATGCTGCGTACGCGTCGGTCGCGGTGTATTGTGTTGCTTCGGCTCGGTTTTGTATGCGTGTCGGTCGTACGGCTTGTCCTCCGTCCGACTCGCTCGTGGTTTCGCGCCTTGCATCGTACTTTGCGGTTTGGAGTTCGCATGTACGTTTCGGTCGGATTTGTTCCGGGTGCGTGTCGGTCGGTTGGATTCGCGTGTTTTTCCGGCCGGATTGCTGTTTTCCGTGTGGCTCGGTCGGTCGACTTGGTTTCGGTACGTGTCGGTCGGATTTTTCGCGCCTTGCATCGTACTTGGCGTGTCGTGCGCCACGGGTACGTGTCGGTCGGTATTATTTCCGGATCCGAGTCGGTCGGCGCTTTTTCCGGCCCGAATCGGAATCGACCCCATAGTGTCTGGATCTGGCCTTTGGGCAGAAAGGGGCTTACATCCATGTTTTACTCTTTGCCAGCCGGTTCTGGGGGGCTTCCCTGGTCGAGTAGGGGACGCATCAGGGCTCTCATGTGTCAGGCCCAGAATCTCACAGGCTTCCTTGAGGGAGCGCAGTTGGTGCATCCGGCCATTCCACTTAAACATCAATCAGAAGGGGTGTCCCCATGAGTAGACCACCCCCTGCCCTCTCAGGTGAGTCGTCACCTCTTTAAATGCTCTCCGTTTCTGCAGGGTTATGGCGGACAAGTCCTGAAAAAGAGCTATTGAGTGCCCTTGGTGTGTGAAAGGTTGCTTACGTCGGGCCTCCCTCAATATACGTTCTTTAAGGGGATAGTCCGGTAGGAAGGCCAGCATGTCAGCCGGGGTCGCCGGTGCTCGTCGTGGAGGGCCCACTCGATGCGCTCTGTCAATACGAATTTCAAAGTCTTGGTCCTCCCCCAGAATGTCCCTAAAAAGCCCCCGTAGGTAGCCGGCTACATCGCTCCCTTCCTCTTGAGACGGAACCCCTCGGACGCGGATGTTATTGCGGCGGGACCTGTTTTCGAGGTCCTCGGTGTGGGTCTGGAGGTCCAACTGCTGCTCCTGTAGGCGTATCACTTCTTGTTGTAGTTGCTCTATTTCTTCGCCCCTAGATAGTTCACGATCTTCGACGGCAGCCACCCTCTCTCCAATCTCGTCCACACGAATCACCCGTACTTCTCCCTTCACTTCCTGTTTAAGCGTCTGAAAGTCCTCCCGTAGGACATTAAAAAGGGATTCCAGGAAGGTTCGTGTGATAGGCATGTCCCCTTCTTCCAGGTTCTCTCGTGGTGGAGGGGGGGTCGATGCCTTACGTCCCTGTTCACCCGATGGGGAGCTCTTGGCCAGCAGGTCTCTGATATTGCGATCCCCCTTCTTCCTCAGCGCGGCCATCGTGATGATCAGGTCTATCAATCCTGCCAACCTCTATCCTAGGCCTCCGGGGTCTCCTGCCAGGCAGTCCCACCTCTCTGCGTCGCTTCGTCCAGAGCGGAGCCGCAGCCCTTCTCCACCCCTCTGTGCACTTGGGTGAGAGCCCCCGGGATCCTCGGGTCTTCACACACGTTTCAGCCCCCACCGGTGGAGCCCTCTCTGCTCGTGTGTACGTCTGTTTCGGTGCGCCACCTCGGGTCAGCCCCTCCGCCCTTTCGCCGCAGCCCCAGGGTGCTTTCGGTATGGCCCCGCTCCTCTGCAGCGCAAATCACTCCAAACTTTCGCCGGTGTGCGGGGGGCTGTGTGGCGCCTTTGCACTATAGTGTGCCCCCAGAGGACCGCATTGGGGTCGCGTCGCTGCTCCGCGGCTCTCAGGCACTTCGCCAGCAAACTGTCGGCCCCGGGGGGGTTTCAGGAGCTCGCTCCACTTCAGCCCTACCTCGGTCTGATGTGGGTGCTCCGCTACTCCTGTATGGGTCGCCCTTCGCTTCGGGTCTGTGGTGGTCGGGATTCGGATCCTGTCTCCCCTCCCAGGCCCCCAGAGCCCGGTGCTGAGCTTCTACATAGGAGGGCCTCTTTCGCCGACGCAGCCCGTCCGCCCTCTTAGGGCCCACAGGGTGCGCTACTCCCAGGCCGCAGGCACTCACCCCTTTCCTGCAGGGATGCCCGGCGCAGTAGTCAGCCAACACCTCTTCCGTTGTCTGTGTCTCGTCGCGGGCCTGTCTCGTAACCACAGCAAGTGGTTAGTGCTGAGTTCACGGGGATGCACCTCCCCCGTGCACGACGCGGCCGGCCCTGTCCGCAGTGCCCCTAGGCCCTCAAGCCTCGGCCTCTCGTGGCTGCCCCCGTCACTCCTGGGCCGCAGGCCGCCGGTCGTCGCTTATGCCCCTCCTCTCCAACCGCCGCGCTGCTCTCGGCCTGGTCGCTGGTGTCGGATGCCCCACCGCTCGCGGGTAGAGCTCCCGGCTGGATCGCCGATGCCTCCGTCACCTTCAGAGAGGCCGCGTTTCATCGGCGCTCACACAACCCCGCAGCTCCGGGGAGAGGCGCCATTTTCTCCGGCCTCCGTCTAAGATGTTTCGGTGCCGTGAGGGGAGTTCCGCGGAGCGTTCACCCCGCTGGCGCTTCTCGGTTGGCGGCGACTCTTCCCCCAGTGAATGTGCTGCCAGCTCCGTGTATGGAGGGGCGTTTGTGCTGTGTTAATCGGGGAAAATGGGGCCAGGGGTGAGGAGCCTCCGAGCCGTGCGTCCGCTCAGGTCGCCATCTTGGCCACGCCCCGATCATGAACTTTAAAAAACACAATGCATTCACATGAGTGATGGAAATATTTATGTAACATGCATTAAAAGCATACTAATATTCTTTGCAGACAGCCAAATACTCCCAGGCTGCAGCACAAAATATTTGTCTGCCATATCCTGAAGCTCCTGAATCAAAAGTTTGATTCCTACATTTAATATTTTAAAATTATGTGAACATAAACATATTTATTCAATAATTGATTTTACAGTTTTGTTTTATCTGCGAACAACGCAGCTTAACGCATGCACTTACTTTTGTACATCATTGTGTACAGTTGTATATGCACTTACTTTCAAGTGCTTCACTGACTTTCCTACACCTCCATTACAAGATTCCACCACCATGCCATTGCCCGGAGTTCCTTTTTCCATCATGACCTCCTTCACATTGTCCATCTGTACACTGGTAAAGTAGTATATGATCCCTACTGTTTAGCCAGCGGCGGGATAAACAGTGAAGTTTCAGCTTTTTGACCAACCACTGGCTAAATACCAAAGATGATGTACTATTTTTCCAGCGGCTGGGTAAATAGCAGAGATTATGTACTAGATAGCCAGCAGCCACTTCCATTTAAGCTACATGAGAACAACAAAAGGTCAACAAGTGTGTGGCAGGACACATGGTACAATCCGCACGCGATCTGGCAGCATTATGTAAAAGGCCCAGGAACCATCCAAAACTTGGGAAAATATCATCAAATTTCCAGCCGCATGATCTGTAACTGAACAACAGCCAGCACCATAGGCGGCCCTCGTAGGGAACACCTGCATGATGAACTGCACCTGTTCAAATCAAGTCACATCACAGTGGTGTTTTAGGTGCTCCACTTAAATCACCCCCAACTTCAAAGCCTAGGACGGGCTCTGGAATAGGAGTGCTTGAGTGTTGTTTTCCCTTTTTTTTCAGGCATGGTCAGCTGCTACTGCTTGCATTGTTCTTGTACATTATGGGATTTTAGCATGCCACTTTATTTTTCCAAGATGTGTTAATGTTATCCCAATAGCAGTGAAATGCTTGCATCTGCATTTCAAAGGCTATCTATGCCACATCAGCTGGGTTATTTAACCCTTGATTGCCTATAAGAAAAAAAGGCACAAGGTCAGTAGCCATATTTTATTTTTCATTTCACAAGTCTATCAAGAAGCACTAAGACGTATGGTAACATCAGCAATTCCTGGCTTCGTAGCCAACTGCATGGTGCATTGCAAGACTTTTAGTTTTATTTTCAACACTGTCATAATGGGCTCAAAACACCTGCATGCTTTGGTTGGTTGGCTATAATCCCAAAATTGTTTGAAGATGTTGTGAATGACATAGTCACTTGTGAGCTATGTTTTAAAATGTTATATTGTCACGTAGTCCATTTATACAACTCCTTGTTGCACACGTAAAACCAAAAGTAACCTCTGCTCACATATTTTGTTATGGTTCAGTTTTTGCTTCACATCATGCATTAAAACAAATATTGGCAATGTGGATCGTTTTGTATTTTATATAGTAGAAAGGTTTATACCGAGTGACACAACACTACAAAGTGCAATCGTTCCTAACACAAAGAGAGTAAAGGAAATTAAACACAGGTGGTAGTAGCAGGAGAACCATCACATGGTTCTCTCATACATACAGAATAGAAGCATGTAGCTAACTGTTGTAAATGAATGATGTCCAGCTCCAGGGTAGATTATGTAGGTTGATTTATTAAGTTAGATGTTAAGAGGAAGAGTCCCACCAGGAGCAGCCTTCCTGCTGCTCAGCCCATTCTCCAACTGACTCTCTCACTCATCCAACATTCGACAGCATCACCACACCAACATTCCACACACCCAGTCACACTGGCTGAGCAGCAGGTATAACACATCTTCCTTCTTTGCAAAGGATAACAATAGAAGCTCTTGCATGCATGTTTACACTATAACAAACACAGCGTAATAAAGGAGCATGGAAAAAACAGGTGGAAAATACAACACACATGATGCATAAATGAATAAACAACATGTCATAACATATTGATTGGAAAGGACCATGCATGTTGCCACAACAAATAAATAAATAAAGTTAACCATATGATAAGAATACAATCACATCACCCTTCTTTACAAAGCAAACATATAAGAATACACTCATCTTCTCCCTTTCTAACCAGCAACAACAACATACACTCCACCACACCACAAACCCTCTATGAAACCCCTAATGCCACAAACATGCCAGCTGGCCAGGGTGACATAAAAGACGGCACGCCGGGAACCAACCACCGGAGGTGCAGTAGAGAACCGTCCATTGCGACTGAAAAAAAAACATTGAGAAAGGTGGAACACCTTGGCTTAAAACTGCCCCTTACCCTAACCCATAGTAAGAGTGGAACAACGCTTCCAACAGAAAGCATTTGGCTTGAATAATACCCTTCACCATAACCCAAAGTAAGGGTGGAGCAACACTCCAATGACACGTCAAATATGGCTTAAACGCTGCACCTCACCCTTACCCCGTAGGAAGGGTGGAACAGAAAACTACAATCACCACTAGTTTGGCTTGCTCTCAGCCCTTCACCCTTACCCCGTAGGAAGAGTGGAAAAAACCTTTAAACACCCATGAGTTGGCTTAATCACCGCCATTAACCCCTAACCCATAGTAAGGGGGGAATAAAATTTCACTCACACAACAAATCTTCAAACACTCGTGAGTTGGCTTACTCACTGCCCTTCAACCCTAACTCATAGAAGGGTGGAATAACATGTCACTCACACATCAAATCTTCAAACACCCATGAGTTGGCTTAATCACCACCCTTCACCCCTAACCCACAGTAAGGGTTGAATAAAATTTCAATCACACAACAAATCTTCAAACACTCATGAGTTGGCTTACTCACTGCCCTGCAACCCTAACTCATAGAAGGGTGGAATAAAATTTCACTCACACATCAAATCTTCAAACACCCATGAGTTGGCTCACTCACCGCCCTTCACCCCTAACCATAGTAAGGGTGGAACACAATTTCAATCACACATCGGCAGGCTTCAAACACAAGTCATTCCTACTGTATGGGGTACCCAAACACCCCTCAATGGACAAAAGCACCCCATGCAGCATATCAGAAACAACACAAAGACCTAACCAGTCAAAGTATAAGACACTGATCTCCGGTCGCACATGAACTACTGATACCACATCAATAGTGGAAACTTAACCAGCTACCTCCACATTGCAGTGACAAAACCACTGAGCACCAACCATTACAATACACATTGCCACCTCACAATCTCGGTGCAGAGAGAACTGTTGTAGTTGGAAAGTCGTAGCTGGCATGTTGGTGTAGCTAGAGGGAAAAATAGCAATGTCTGATAAGATCACGCTTGACTCCTACAGTTCCAGGTAAATAACGTTCCACCAACATCATCAAACCAGCTCTTCACCATCAAGCCAAAAGCTACTGATCTGGAGAGAATAGTAGTCGATGAAAGAATCACAAAATCTCTGAGTTCCAGGCAAAGAACAACAGGTACTTGTTCAGGATCCCATAGGCAGTACAGTTAGCACACCGCGATCTCCATCTAAAATCACATCCTTCCATGTTGATAAATTCTGCCCTCCATGAATAAGTGACAAGTCAGCAAGACAGTGCCAGCTCGTAACCCAAGGGATAGTGGCACCCGAAAACAATGATGAAAAACAAGATGGCGGCACGCTCAGAAGCGCAGCGCCAGGTGGCTCCAGGCACTTGCGTGCAGGCAATGTCCTTGCGCAACTTAATTGCAGAAAACAAGCATGACGCCGCTGACTTCTCCCTCACTGTTGATGGAATGTGTGCACGCGTCTCCAAGAGCAACATCTCACGGCCCAAGGTAACGGTGGCAGCTCGCGCCAATGGACTGATATGCAGCCCAGTCCACACGCCATAATGGGCAAAATTTCGCTGAGAGAAAAACACTCACCACAGGCACAAGTCCTTCTCTTTGTGATTATCTCCTTTCTTTTCTGAAAATAATGTGGTTGCCTGACAGGTCCCTAAAAACAAAGCTCTGCCACATTTCCAATTTCTGCCAAGATAAATCCGCCAGATGATTAATATTGACAGAGCAGCCAGATATGTTTTTTTAGGTGGATGTAGGCATTTCTTTCTCCTCCCAGTCCATTCGGCACCTTGACACCCTCGGGTATAAGTGCGCTTTATAAATATTATCCTATCCTCTCCTATCCTATAATGCTGGCAGAGTCAAAAAGTGAAAACCTGAACTGATGCCCTGGAGTGAAGGCCGTTAAATGTTT
Source organism: Calotriton arnoldi (assembly GCA_963921515.1). Taxonomy (NCBI): domain Eukaryota; kingdom Metazoa; phylum Chordata; class Amphibia; order Caudata; family Salamandridae; genus Calotriton; species Calotriton arnoldi. The sequence goes on from CAWUFW010004238.1 coordinate 950,243, forward strand.
AAGAACACTGGTGGTGCGATCTCCAGGGCAAGGCAGATCTATGCGGGCTGTAAGGTTATCCATAATTTCTTAGTAGTTCTTGTGACACTTTTATTTGTTTCTCAGAATCTCTCTGGGTTCTCAATTTCTCTCTGAAAGTTACTGTGGTTCAGCTTACAGACGTTAGTTCTTGGTTCCTTCTTTAGAAATTCCTTCTGTCTTCCAGAGTGCACACGCAGTTTCTTCTTTGTAAATCGTCGCCAAAATATGTTGTAAAAGAATGATGTCCAGTTCCAGGGTAGATTATGTAGGTTGATTTATTAAGTTAAATGGTAAGATGAAGAGCCCCACCAGGAGCAGCCTTCCTGCTGCTCAGCCCATTCTCCAACTGACTCTCTCACTCATCCAACATTCCACAGCATCACCACACCAACATTCCACACACCCAGTCACACTGACTGAGCAGCAGGTATAACACTAACACACTAAAATGAAGTGATAGGAGTTAAATAGGGTTGTACTCTTTCTATAAACAAATATAAACATATAAGACTCTTGGAAGAAACACCCAAACTTCTTATAGGATTATCATACATTTAATTTCTCACATAGGAAGATGAACCTCACCTACTTAGTGTGGTATGCTGCAACAGAGGATTCCACATCTAGCACAAGGAAGCATCGGCAAGTTCTACTGTTAACTGGTTGTACAGTCTCTTCACAATGTGGTCACTACTTTGAGTACGTTTATGTCCCTTAGGTCACGGTTTATGTTCTCACTTTGGAAACTGTCAGATCTATATTAAAATTGTGTGTGGGTGAGCTAAAATATAGAATTATAGATTAGATTGGTAGCAATAATAACAGGGTTGATGTACACCCAGGGGTTTTGAGTGACATCAAATAGACAATGAAAGCGAAGTAGGTGAAAAACAACGCTGTTACTCACTTTTTACTCATTTATATTTGTATGGTATGTATGGACCCCAAAATCATCTGGCCCTGCTTTCAACTGCTATTTAGGGATGGGAAAGTAGTAGGGGAATACATACATAACAGAGCCTTTCCCTCCTGTCCCAAATACAACAAATATACCTGGCCTCCTGCCACTCTCTGTGTCCTCCCTCCCCCATCTGCAATTATGCTCTCAGCTCTCTATTGTAGCAGAGAGCCAGGGCTCCACTGACATGCTCTCAAAGAAGAGCCTGGAATTCCTTTATGACATACAAACAGTGGGAAGCATGCTGTGTTTCCCACTGTTGCTCAGTCATAGCAGTGAATTGCCAGATTTAGAATCAGTTATTCATGATAGTGGCTCTCAAAGACAGACATACATAACAATGGCTTTTACTGGTGTCGCCCTGCCACAGGATTAAAAACAAGAGGGTCAAGCAACGGATCCTGCTTCTCTTTTGCTTCAATATGTTTCAGCACTTGAATATTGCCCCAAAGGGGTTCAGGCACTTTCTTCATTACTAAAGGTCTTAGTAACCCACATTACATTACATAACAGTCCCTGCTCCATAGGCCATGTTATGCAAGTGCTTTCAAAATATCATTTTATTTTTCATAAGATGGGGCCACAGCAGCGGATACCTTACGTAACAATTGTGCAAGCTTCCCTCCATCAGAGGACAGGTCCAGCTAGGGCAACAGCATCACCAGCTTTTCCCATCACCTGTCACATACAAACCAGACACCAGCTGTGCAAGCATTGCTTCCTCACAGAACAGGTACAGCAGAGCAGTAGCAAAGCAAGCTTCTCTCTCTCACGGAAGGCGGCATTCATATTCAACAGTTCAGACTAGTTCAAGCTTTCATCGCTCATAGAGCATGTACCGTTGTAGCATGAGTGACATGTAGGCTACAAACAGATCTCTGGAATGAGTGCTTAACTCCCTGAGAGGAATATGCAGGTGAATGAGCGCGTGAACATGCATCTCTCCTGGTGATAATCCACGTCAGCATCCTGAAAGTCCCGCTCCTGTCACTCGGAGACCTGCTCTTTGGATTGATTCTTTGCTTTTCCACGTATGCCGAATTAGCCGTAACCTAGTAGGTCTTTGTTACATGACCCAGCCCAGCCACAGAGTAAGAGCCTCATTTATGAGGCCCTACCGGCACTATTGCGCCACTGCAATGTCACTTTTTTGATGTTCCAGTGACGCAATGTGCCACTGGCATATTTATAAGGCCAAATAAAGCCATGTTATGTGGCTTTTCATGGCATTATAAATATGTGCTCCTTTCACACAGAAAACTGCGTGAAAGGGACATTCCATGGGAGTTGCTGGGGAGGTTCACTGCAACATTCATGGCTTTTTGACACTGCCCCAGATTTACGGGAAATCGTAAGTATGAGGCAGCGCCAAAAACGTATGCCTCGGGAGGCACAACGAGGAGGAATATCTTTATTTTTCCTCGTTTTTCCTCTTTCTATGTGTGCTGCATTCTGCACCACACATAGAAAGGGGAAAAAACCTCTTGTGATTGTTTTTGTGCAGGAAGGTTTCCCTCCCTGCACAAAAATAATCATCCCCGCAACGCAGGCACCTTTGCGCCTGCGTTGGCGCACGGCAGCCCATTGTGCGCCGGCGCAGGGGAAAAAGACAGGAATGCGCTGTATCTAATAGATACCCCGCATTCCTGCCATTTTCTTTTTCCGTAGGGCAGCGCTGCAGCAAGGCCTGCTGCGCTGCTCTACGGCAAAAAACCCATAACTGAGGCCCAAAGTAACTGTGCTCTAGACAGACACACAGAGCCAACCTCTTCGAAAAGGTTTTGATTGTGGCACACCATGCGGTGTGCAATGCAATGCCAGCCCCCGTGCTGCACTTGTTCAAAACGTTGAGGTCTGCCAATGGCCAGCACTCACACAGGCCACCTCACAGATACTCAAAGGTATTGGCTGAGCAGGAGGCATCCAGCATGACGCCGTCCAATCACCGAAAAGGGTTATGTTATGCGCCTCTATGGGCATTAAACTTTTGAACCACACACAGGGGCAGATTTACAAGCCCCCTGCGCCACCAGTACGTCACTTTTCGTGACGTACTGGTCGCGCAGGGGGCTCCTCGATATTTACAAGGAGAGGAAAAGCCACCATGCGTGACTTTTCCTCTCCTTGTAAATACCGTCCCTTCACACGCAGCACTTTGCGTTGAAGGGGCGTTCCATGGGTGTTGCTGTGGTTGTTCCCACGCAACACCCATGGAACAAGACACATCTCCAGATTTACGAGAATCGTAAATCTGGAGATGCGTCTGAAGCTACGCCACCCTAGAGGTGGCGTAGCAAGCCGCACCGAGGATTTCTCCTCGTTTTTCCTCTTTCAATGCGTGCTGCATTCTACAGCACACATTGAAAGTGGAAGAAGCCTGTACTGATTGTTTTTGTGCAGAAAGGTGCCCCTTCCTGCACAAAAACAATCTCCCCATGGCGCAGGCATCCTTGCACCATGGTGCAAGGGTGCCTGCGCCGGCGCTTGGCAGCTGTTTGTGCGCCAGCGCAGGGAAAGCACAGGAATGCGACATATTCTTGTAAATATGTCGCATTCCTGTGCTCTGAAAGTGCCGCAGCGTGGCGCAGCAAAAGGGCTTGCAGCGCCACGCTGCGGCACTTTCTTGTAGATCTGCCCCACACTGTTTTGTCAAGCAAATATATGCGGTATATTTTTAGAGGAAAAGGAATGAAATTGTTACTGTGCAGGGGATGTGCGGGCCGAGGTGGGGTGCCTGTGTCTGTGCGCGGCCATGAAATGCGCACCCAGCGGCATCGGTAACCCGGACATAGATTCTGGTGTCAATGATTCCCTGCTTGGGGTGCTGCTAAGAGACAGCAGAGGCCGCCTTGCACACACAGAAAAGACGAAGTGGCCTGTTCATGAGTGAATTTCAGCGGAGGGAGACTGCCATTAATTCTCCCAGAATGCGCCGAGCTCACACAGGTTCGGCGGGGAGCCTCACGGAAGCCGTAAATTCCTGCCTGTGAATGAATAGCTCCCTCGCTCTGTCCTCCCCCACCCCCTGCCGCCTCCTTCCCCCGGCGTAATAATCGCTGACGTTTAAAGTTAATACCCATGATTTCTGCTGAGAATCTATTACACTAACCTTTAATGTGCTAGCAATTAAACATCTGATCCTGGCGTATTGATTGTAATAGAGAAATGCTTTTACAGGCCGGTTTCCTGGCAGTCTTCGAGCATTATGTCTATATTCCTTCTGACCTCAATTCATTTGAGCGAACGAATTGCTTCAACGTGAGCTGGCGCGCGGCTAAACTCCTTACTGGCCAAAGTGTAAAGAATTACTGAACGCGGCGAAGATTCTGCGCTATTATTTTGATGTTGGGTGACCAGGCGCCCCCAGAAAGCCAGGAACAGGGCCGGACTGGGACTGGAGCCCAAAGCACCCCTGGCAATTTTGTCGGACCAGTCCCCCGGTAGGGGGTGGGCGGTACAACTGTGGAGCACTGCTGCTTTTGTTACCTAGGGCCGATATTGCAGCACCGCTGCAAAACCGGCCCCCAGTAACAAAACCGGCCCCCACCGCTGTAAAACCGGCCCCCACCCCTCTGGCCCACCAGGAAAACGCCCGATGCCCGCTACGGCCAGGCCAGTCCCGGCCAGGAACACCGAGGAAGTACTTCGCTGCCAGGAGGAATTAAACTGTGGCTCGTGGTGAAGTTAATATTGTTTGAGAGGATTGACAAGCATGCCCTTCACAGGTCAGAGTTTAACGTGGCATCTGTACGCATCTTAATGCAGAGGCCTGGCTACCAGTGGTGCAGCAGGTTCAGTGACACCAGGGCCAGATTCCTAGGGACCCATTGAGCATTAATAATTGCTGCATTTTACTACCACAACAGAGGTCAAAGGGTTCATTTTCCTTGCTTGCACCAGTGCCCATGGCGGCCAAGCTACGATACTGTCTTAAAGCTTACTTAATCAAGATGGGCAACAAACGAATCATATGGGCACTGCTTAAAAAGTCTTAACACAGAATAGAAGTGATATATTTAGTAAAGGTGCATCACTGGTCAAGATTCCATTCTACTTGCGTGTCATGGGGAAAGCTCCAGTTGAGTCCAGTTGCATTACGGAACATGTTGTTGGCGCCTAATGGAGGCTGACTGTTTGATTTGGCACATTTATGGCCAGTACAGAAGCCTTTGTTTTTTCACGTGGGGTCCAATGAAGCAAAGGCATTAACAGTGAAAATCATCATGGGGTACTTCAGAGGAAGAAGCAGGCATGTTGCTATATGTCTTCAGAAATGCCAGTGGACATTGAAAAGCAAAATAGTTGAGCTAGACAAGAAGGAAGCACAGCATTTGCATGACCACTCCCATCCCTGCTGGGAAACACTGCAATAAAAAAATCAAACTTCAAATTTTCCTCCACATACACCAGAATTATATAAACCCAAGTTAATCACCACACCTACCCAGAACAAATGTCGCTTATGCAATTAAATTAACACCAAATGCAAAAGAAATAACGGCCAAAAATATTTATTGAAAGCAAAAGACCAAAAACAAAATATGATAACAAAACATAGGAAATTAGGCTTTTGACCTACGGTGGCAGGGAAACTACACAGTTTTGCGTAGTCTCTCAGCTTCTCTGATTTTGTGTGGTATGCAAGGGAGCAGGTGGTTAAAGAGTAGAGAGTGTAAAAGGAGAGAAACTAATGGTTCAAGTGGAGCTGAAAATGATGCATTTCAAGTTTTTCCCCCCAGAATGATAGAAGGTTCCTGGTGCGTCTGATTTTTTCTGGCAATGAATTCCAGGCTGCACCAGAGAAGGGCTGATTTGGAGTCCATTGACATAATACTTTCTTGGCTTCTAGTAGAAGAAGAGAAGAGATTATTTGCTTCTCAACACTCTTAGTCTGCCAGATGTTTTAAATAAGTTTTGCAGGTTTTCTGTTTTTTTTCTAACTAGAGCTTTGTGAGTTATGCATACAGCTTTAAAAGTAATTCTCACTTCCCAGGGAATCCAATGTACTTCCCTAACATAACTCAGATGAAATCAACATTCTTTGTATCGGAAAGTTTATGGGAAATCTTCTATTAAGTTAAAGTAATGTAAAGACTCTTGGTTAGGCAGAGGTTTTCCCCTACCTGACAGATCCCACAATGCACTTGGCTCTACTTTAAATGCGGCTTGGCTGTAATCCAATTTTTCTCGATCTAAATGGTACAATGGGATAAGGGATAATAAGGGAATATGCGAAAATATTTTTTAAAGTGAAATGTTCTGTTTGCCATGTTCTCATTGATTGTCCTTATTATCTACTCGCCCGTAAAAACTTTTTTAAAAACCAGTCTTTTTAAAATACCAGATTTGATCAAGGTCTGGGGTAATCACCTTTTTTGGCAAATATGTATTTTTTTTGATGCTATTGTCGATATTGCACAGTTTTTAATGTTTATTAAATATCAAGGGCTGTTTTATAATGATGTTATGTAAAGAAGATGGTTTATGTGATTGTCATATGTTTTAATGATCACACTATTTATGTTCTATGGTCATATGTCTTAATAAACCTATTATCCTCCTTCATATGGGAAAGGCTTCAGAAACATAACACAATTTATAACATGCAGCACAACCTATGTGGTTTACGTTCTCACTTGCCCCTGTGGGTGAAGACATGTGGGCAACATCATTTAAAGTTTGGTGAGATGGGAGAAGCATCATTGGTTCTCCCATTCCTCAGATTTGCACTTGCCCTGCCTCATTTAGATCCACCTCTGATGGCAGTCAATAATAGGCAGTGAACTGTCTACCACAAGGTCACCATCTTTAATACATTGTAGGGCCCGCTCCTTTTAAGGGGCGTCCTCTGATACATGTTTTCTCTACTCTGACCCACCATGTGAGGAGTGGCAGACTTAGCCAGGGAAAATTAACATAGTGTTGCAGGGATTCTGCGGAGGCACAGAACTATGCTTGGGACCATAGAACCTTAGTTGGCAGAGACAGAGTTATCCTACCACCATGAGCTCGGGACCGACTAGCTATAGTGTCTCACTTGCCCTCCTACTCATTCACAGAGGAACAAGTGATTAGACACCCCAGAACACAACACTTCCGACTCTCTCAGGAATCGCAGTGATAGGACACACCGTTTCTCTCTCACACTCGTACTTGTCCACAGTAAGATCTGACAGAGACGCAAGAAAAGTTTAAAATGTTTATTTTAACTGTTGTGCTCTAGTATGCAGTATACGTGCCACAATAAGCAAGAAAATGCCTAACACAAATACTGTCAGCATAGTAAGTAATACATAAATCATAAAAGGAGCTGTCATGATTTTAAACAGGATTAATTAACCCCCCTCCCCTTCTACAGAAGTAAGGTGATTATATATCAGAAGATCTCTGGGTGTTTGCAGCGGACCCCGCACCTTAGCATGCACAGATGAAAGTTCTATATCTCAGGTGTAGTTGCTATCTCTTCTCTGAATCTCTCTCCAAGTGTGTATCTGCATGTCTGTGCATACCTATATGACAAAGAGGACGTGTTCCCAAACAACAGTTGCATTTGTGTGTTGTGACTAGGTGCTAGAGCCTGACTAGAATAGAATAACAAGAGGCATTGTTGTTTGACCTTGTCTACAGTGTTCAGACTAAATCCCAGGAAAGAACAGAATGCAAAAACAACAACAGGTTCTGTGTGAAAGTACAGCGTGGCACAAAGCAAAATACGTCTGTATAGTAAAGTGTGCAAAGCAGAGAGCAGCCTGCTACATGCTCAGGCTAACATAAAGGAAAACAACATTGGGTCTGGATAAGACATATGACAATTGGCACCAACACACTATGAGAAAACTCTCTGCTCACCAGGGTCATTGTCTTTTTTGCTTTTCAAAAATAAACCCCTGCTTTGTTTTTTTTGTTTCTGAAGAACAAACATACCCATTTCTTTAATTCTAAATCTACAAGCATTCCCCAAGTTTTATATATATTTAACATCCACATTCTTCCTCTTGCACAACTAATCAGAAACAAAGGATGCTCCTTCTATACTAACAGCACTCATGCCAACTTGACGCAGTAACAGACTGCTTTTTGCAATGTCATGTAATAGATGGACAACCAGTAACTTAAGATAAATATGCAGAAGAAAGAAGTTCTGGACGTCGGCAGCAATTCTTTAGCCTTGTCACCACTGTTATCGGCAAGCTCTCTCAGCCTCTTTCTATCTCCTCAATTGAATTTTAAAAGTCTTGATGTCAAATTTGCCCCTTAACTTAAAATGGACTGACAGATTTCTCAGGTAGTCTCCTCTTGTGCGTTGCAGTTATGAAAACAGAGACCCATCCTTCCCCTCCTCTCTGAGGAAGGAGGGCAGAATTGGTACATATCCACCGCTGTTGGTTTGAAACTTGACTACTGTAAACTATTACATCTTGGGATATCTAACCAGCAGTTGCTTAGACTTCAAGTAATTAAAACCCAAGACACTAGATCAGTAGACTTAGTATCACATCTAGATCAGCAAAGTCCATCCGAAGTAGACTGCATTGACTGCCTATTGAAAAAGAACACGCTTTGAAGCTCTGCGTCTTATCTACAAAGGTCTGAATGGGCCATGTCCCTGAGTTTTTAGATCCAGATTCACTAATTATTTCGTTTCTCATGCAATGCAGTTCACTACGTCCAATCTTCTGGCAGTTTCATGATTTAAAAATTCTCTCCTTGGTGGCAAATAGTTCTCTGTGTAAACTCCTCAGCTATAGAAGAGCCTTCCTTCTGATCTGAATATAATTCCCTCATCGGCTTTTCATGAAAAAAGATTAAAACCTTTCCTTACTGCTAGTAGCCTTCTCTTATACTCCTGGTGCAGAGACTCTCAGATGTAAGATGTGCTCTATAAATTACCTATTTAACCCCTTGACCGCGATCGGAATTCCGCTCGTATGCGGGACATTCCGATCGCGGGTGTGGTCGTGACGAGCTCAGCTCGTCATGCGCACAGCGCAACCGCGCAGCATGACGAGCTGAGCTCGTCATGAGCACGGAAGGGGTTAATATATCATAACTAGAGGGAAGTAAATGTCTAAGTGGGAAGAGGATACAGGTGAGGAAATCTTGACAGATTTGTGGGAGAGGATGAGGAGTGGCCCAGTAAGGCACAACTAGTCATTCCACCATAGAGAATTCTCAATACAAATGATGACAGGATGGTACCTATCCACAGACAAATCAAGTAGGATTTTTCCAGGAACAAGAGAGAGAGGTAGGCGAGGCTATGGACCTGGGCTGGCAGTTTGGGTTGGACTGTTCCAATGGGGAGCAGGGTCAAGTTTGATTTGCATATGGCTGGGTCCAAACTGGAATGGCGTCGCATGCAAAAACAATATGGATTTAACCCAGATCAGGGGAAGGAGGTGAATGTTTTATTTGTTCAGCATTCCGTTCATCACCTGTTCTTTTTGAGCAAGGGGGCGCTCCTTTTCTTATTCGATGGCCATGACAACTTGTGGAAGCAAGTTCTTGCAGCTATAAACAAAATGGGAGGGTTTCTGAATCCAGACACAGTGGGCTACGATCCTACTGAGCATGTGATACTATGAGAGGCAACAAAGAGACTCTGCCCTGCCCAACTGTTGGTGGTGGTGGTGAAATTGGTAATAGCGAGAATGTCAAAACAGAAATTACCACCCCATATTGAGTATGCGGAGTGTAAAGATACGGGAAACCGTGTCGATGGAACGCCACACAAGCTACCTAAATAAAAATAGGAAAGATTTTCTGAGAACCTGGTTGCCCACCTTGGGCTATATGACTGACAAAAACAGAGAACTCACATGCCTAGGCTCTATGCAACAGGGACTGACATACCAATCAAGAGAATGGACGAAACGAGGGTCACAAACAAACCCAAAGACTTTGCTACATGTTCTAAGGTGACATCACATGCTGCAGGGGACAGGGTGTCAGGGGTGGGTAGGGTTTAATATTTTGTTTCCTTTTTCTATTCAACTTCCGATTATACATCTGCAACAAAGATTACAATAGGTGCTATACGCTACAGTATTTATCAAAGCATGTAAACCCATGTTGAAAACATGCTTGAAATTCAATAAATAGCGTTTAAAAAGAAAAGCCCAGGACAATATTGTTAGCGCACGCGTTGAGTTGGATTTGACACCGAATTATAAAGTAATGAGGAATAACGAGCAGCGGCTGACTGTGCAACCGATCTCACTGCACATAATGCCTCCTAGCGCACTGCTTTCGTCAAACAGTTACCTCTCGGTGCTACCTGAAAGAAAACGCACGTGCGAAAATTAACCCTGGATTGTCCGAAATTTGCCCAAACTCGTGATTTCCAATCAAGTACAAACACCATTTACATGCCTATTTTAATGCTATACAGCTGTCGAAATGCAGCCTTTAATTGATAACCCCAAAATGTTCAGCTAACACAAAAAATGTTCACAAATTGTAGAGAACACGGTCTTCTCCCTTAGGAAACAATGACGCAGTCTCAGCCTATGAGGATTAGCTATCTTGCTACCACAGTAGCTGTCCCGAGTGCTGAAACGCTTCAGCCTGCGAGTCAATAGGTATGCCACTGGGGTACCTTGACTTTGAAAGGACCGCACGAGTTTTCCGATAATCCTCTCGCCGAATCTGACTTCTTCTTATAGTCACTTTTGTAAAAATATCTCTATATTTCCAATGCAATTAACAAAACAATTTCTAGGACACGTTCCCAGCCTCCACTGTCAGGTTCCTATTTTTTCTTCATCATAGCAGAGTTTCTGGTAGTGATACCTCTGGACCCACTAGATGTTGTATAATTCGAGCCAAGGGATGCCGGAGATAGTAATGCAGAATTTCCAGATTAAAGTAGTGTCAGTAATTTACAGCGATTTGACATGACGAATATTACTTATGGATAATCATGAACATTCACAGGCCTGCTCTTCCTCATATCACTTCTTAGGTTATAAATTGCAATGACGCCTTGGAGGCAGTTTATGCTCCACTTTTTCACTTATGCATGTCCAGTGAAAGAAAAGCAACAAAAGACTCCTTCTTCCACCCAGAAGTTCATGCTATAACTATTTGCTCCTCTTCCGCCTCTCCTGTTTCATTTGGGTAAACGAGGGGCACTTCATCTCAAGTCAGATAGGCTATCACTACAACCCAAGTAACAAATTGAGATGTAAAGCCTTTAAGAGAAAGGATTATGTATAATAAATATTACTGATGATTAATCTAGGATTTTAACATGAAAAAGGAGACAGATAACCAATAATCTGTAAACAGATAGCAAAAAAACTAGATCATATTAAGAAAAACACAAAATCAAAGATGTCAATATTTCAAAAATGGGGAATTCGAGAACAAAAAGCCAGTGTGAAATAGACTGAAGAATTTCAACCCCAAAATCTACTCTGAAGTATCCCCAATTATTGATCCATATTTGGTTACAAAAGTGCAAGGGACGTTCCATATCTAGGTTTTACAAATCTCTTACAAGTAAGCATTCTTCAGTTCTGCCCAAGAGATACATAATCTAATTTTTCAACTATAGGCACAACATTAGAATACACAGTTTCAGACCTCTTTATAACTGTTTTCAAATCAGATACATATGGACAATTCAAAACATTTGCTTCTGTGAGTCCAAATATCCACTAAAGGAGAATAACAAATAAAATCATTTTAATATCAGAACACAGATCTCCGGAAGTGGGGGGAACATGGCGGTCGTCAGCTATGCGGCCCCGGGTCGATAAGTCCCTCTGGCCCGGTAATGTAACTCTGGGGCCCCCTTAGACCTCCCCGCTCCCTCTCCGCTTCCCGCCCACCCTCCCCCCTCGTAATACCTTCTTTTGATCTAACGTAAGCTGGCCTGCTGATGACTCCGGATCCGCGGGAGGAAGCCGGCGTGCTCCGAGCCCCGCGGTGGGAGGGCGCGGCTCGGGAGTGGCATCGCTGCCGCTTCGCGGACTTCCAGGTCCGAGCTGGCAGAGGCAGAGTCAGCACCGGAGACTGCAGAGGAGACGTGCTGGGGCAAGCCAGGGATTTCAGCCCTGGAGCAAAGGTCCAGAATGATCCTGCACCCCTCAATCCCTACCACAAACAGATTTACTGTGCTGGAGCCACAAGAAGGGGTTAATCAAGATGATCAGCCAGTATCAATGCAGCGTGCACCGAGCCCTTGTCACACCCCTCAGACTAGTCCTGAGTCTCTGGCGGATATTCTTTTAGCCCTCAAGGAGGAGATGGGGAATAGGTTCACGGTATCTGAAAACAACCAAGTGGTGATACAGGCCTCCTGCGTAGTTCTAGCACAGAAGCTAGAAGAAGTGTCTTTAAGAACTGACACTTTGGAGCAGGAAATCCCCAAGATAAAGGAGGCACTTGATACATCCTCAACAGAGATGAATAGATTAATGAGGCAAAACAAAGAAATGAGGGATGACTTAGAGCGCCTTGAGAATCACTCAAGAAAGAACAATTTGAGACTGATTAATGTTCCAGAAGCCCTAGAAGGATCTGATATTAGGGCTTTTGTGACCTCGCTGTTAAGAGACACAGTCCTTAAAAACTGCTCAAACATAGATCAATCCACGGAGATACAGCAGGTCCATCGGGACCCCTACAAGAGAAATCCAGCGAGACAGAAGCCGAGGAAAATTTTGATAAACTTTCTTACGTACACCACAAAAGAGGCTATTTTATCGATAGCACTTAAGGAAGGCTTACTGTCGTCTGGATCATTTTCGTTCTCAATCAGATCAGATGTGTGCCATACTACTGCCCAGAAGCAATGGGAAATGGGCAAGCGGATGGAGGAGTTGAATAAACTGGGTGCCAGGGCGCAATCAACATTCCCGGCCTCACTCCGCACAATGTGGAACAACCATATGTATGGCCATCGCTCAGTGGAGGAGGTTGATGATCTGATAGCAGAAATTAAGAAGGGAGCGGGAACGTAGAGGCGGAGAGGAAGGTGGAGGAGGGCCGGGGAGGCAGGGGAGCCCCGGAGGAAAATAGTGAAATAAAAGAGTTAATTTGCCCAGGGGACTAAGGCCCAGTAGACTTTAAGCCTAGTATAGCAGGGAGGGTTCCCCAGAGGGGGGGGGATTGGCAGGGGCACGGGGATTGGGGGGAGAAGGGGGGAGCACGAGGTGGGGGGCAGCGGGAGAAAACTTATAAAAAAAATAATCCTCTATCACGTCAGAAGTTAGCTTCATGATTATCATAATAGCTATAGCCTTAGCTAGGACGACACCTGGTTGGATGACTCTTCTTAATGGGAGTTAGGGACCTAAAACCCCTTTTTTGAATATCAATGGTCTTAGATGTATGAGCAGACAGAGATTAGCTATGAAATACTTAGAGCAAAGCCCAGATCAAATATGCCTGATCCAGGAGACTCACCTGGATATCTCAGAGAGCCGCATCACCTTTTCGCGGTACCCCTGGATAGAATCCTTTTGCACATCAGAGCAGACAGTTCATTGCAAAGGGGTTGCTATCCTGATTAAACGAAGGGCAGGCTGTGTAATAAAATCGTTCAAAACAGATAAAACTGGGAGGTGGATTATAGCCCTCCTAGACTTTGGGGGAACAGAGTTAGCCTGCACATCATTCTATGGCCCAAATATCGACGATCCTACATATCTATGCAACCTACAATGGAACCTGATGGAAGTTACTGCCCCTATAATAATAGGGGGAGAATTTAACGTCCCGCTTGACCCGCTGCTTGATAGATCGAATCAGAGTTGGCATGAGGGGCTCCTCGAGTTCTTCAGGCCCTAAATAATATGATGCATGATCTGGAACTTTCAGATGTATGGAGGGCTAAGAAGGGCAATACCCATGGTTTCACTTTCCAAAGCAAGAAATACGGACATTTTTCAAGAATAGACTATCTGTTGGCAGACAGATCTATCATGGATGCCATAACATCTATTAATATCTATCCAAGTCATATTTCAGATCATTCCGCAGTCGCCATCTCCTTAGTAGAAGTAGAGATTAGAATGGGGGTTTTTGTGTTTAGTCAGGAAATGGCGCTCAGGCTATTGCGTGTGCTATCAATGGACCTTAGGTGGTGCGGTGCTGCCAGGTCAGGGGAATAACCAGATAACCCCTGGGGAATCTGTGAATCAAGGGATCCACAAATTATGAAGTGAGCGTAGTCCTGGGCACACGCGATGAGGGTATTGGTAATAAGATATCTACTATTGATGCGTTATTCGAATGCAATGGTCAACATCAGTATTTGTCCAAATAGGTATTTTTTTATTTCAACAATCACTGTGTTGAATATAGTGAACCAGCCGACACGTGTTTCGTCACTGGGAAAATTCCCGTGACTCATCAGGGCAGGTGGTCGTGTCCCTCTGTAAACAAGCGTGATTGCGCTGGGGCGGGTATGCCACGGCAATCGTGGAAGGCCGGAAAAGATTGGCGGAGGGAGGCTGTCCAGTGTCCAGGTCAGTGGATGTGGTGCCAAGCCGAGCAGGCGAGGTACACAGGTTAGGCCCGGGTACGGGAAGTTGAGTACTATCAAGGGAAGTATGAGGCTGGGTAAAGCAGACGCCTGTCTGGGGTCCGGATGGGAGAGCTGCGAGGACGCACTCGTCCTCGCAGCTCTCCATCCGGACCCCAGACAGGCGTCTGCTTTACAACCTCATACTTCCCTTGATAGTACTCAACTTCCGTACCCGGTAACTCTGTACCTCCGCCTGCTTGGCACACATCCACTGACCTGAACTGGCAGCCTTCCGCCAATCTTTCCGGCCTTCCACGATTCCGTGGCATACCCGCCCAGCGCAATCACGCTTGTTTCAGAGGACACGACCACCTGCCCTGATGAGTCACGGGAATTTTCCCAGTGACGAAACACGTGTCGGTTGTTCACTATATTCAACACGGTGATTGTTGAATTAAAAATACCTATTTGGACAAATACTGATGTTGACCATTGCATTCGAATAACGCATCAATAGTAGATATCTTATTACCAATACCCTCATCGCATGTGCCCAGGACTACGCTCACTCCTTAGTAGAAGTAGTCAATCATTGAGACCGAGATGGACACTTAAAAGAGCGATGCTGACGGATCCAGGAATAGCTGAAGCGCTTAAACGTGCATGTCTCGATAATTTTGCAGTCAATATTGGGTCTACGTCGCTAGATATTGTATGGGACGCTTTTAAGGCCTTTTTGAGGGGCACTCTGCACAGTCTCATATGCGCCAAGAACAGAGCGGAATTCCAAACCTTAAAAAAAATGGAAGATAAAGTAGGCTTATTAGAGGCAGATCTCTCCCGGATGAATCCGGGGATGGTTGAAGCAAAGTCACAGGCACCAGAAGTGCAAAGCACAATGGTTTGCAAAATCTATGCAGAATTTTGAGTATGGGGAAAAATCGGGCGCGCTCCTTGTTTGGAAGGCTAGAGTAGATCGGTCTAGGAATCACATAAACAAACTAATAGTAAATGAAAATGGGGATACATCTAATAAACTGGAGGATAAGCAAACCTGTTTAGTTACCCTATTTTCTGAGTTATATAAGGAAGAAAACTTCCCGAATCCTGAGACTCTTAAAGCTTGGCTAAGGGAAACATCCTTACCTATTTTAACATCATACAGCCGTGAACTGCTGGAAGCACCAATATCTAGGGATGAGATTCGTTTGAGTCTCGGTAAAAGTAAGAGCAATAAAGCAGCAGGCACAGATGCACTTCCAAACGAGGTGTATAAGCTCCTAATAGAGGAGCTAGTCCCGATCATGGAAACTCTGTTTAATTCGGTCTTTCAACCAGGGGGTCAAGTTCCTAGGTCCTGGAAAGAGGCAACGATCGTACTTACTTGAAACCCACTAAAGATCCTTCGAGAGCAGACTCTTACAGACCAATCTCCCTGTTGAATGCAGATTATAAGATCTTTATGAGCATTCTGGCAGGGAGATTGGCCAAGCTCGTACCACAACTGATTCATTTAGATCAGAAGGGTTTTATCCCTAAGAGATATATTCAAGAACAGACCCAGCAACTCATAGGCACTATAGATCTTGCCTCTGAATGAGTCGAGCCCTTGGCCGTGGTGGCCCTTGACGCGACCAAAGCGTTCAATAGAGTGTGCTGGGAGTACCTGTGGAAAGTGTTGAGAACAATGGGTTTTGGATCTACTTTTTAATATACTCTAGAAAAGTGCTACGAGGGTGCCTCAGCCAGGATCTTGTTAAATGGGACCTTAACATCAAGTTTTAATATATTGAGAGGGACAAGACAGGGTTGCCCCCTTTCACCCTTATTATTTGATTTATATATAGAGCCACTGGCCCAGGTGATAAGATCGGATACCTCTATAACTCCCTTTAGATCTCATCATTATAGCAGCAAGGTTGCTCTATATGCAGACCACGTGTTGCTATATACTGCCGATCCGGCAGTAGCAATACCAAGGGTTGAACATCTGTTAGAGGAGTTCGGGTCTCTATCGGGATATTTAGTCAATCCATCAAAAACCGAGGTGATGTGCTGGAACATACAAGATTGGGAGGGGAAAGTTAGCCAAGATTTTAAGTATTTGGGTATACTAATTGTCAAGGAAATAGATAAGATCCCACAGATCAATCTAAATAGGGTTGCAAGAGACATAGACCGATTGTTAGCAAGTTGGAAAAATCTCCCTCTAACCATCTATGGAAGGGTCAATCTAATTAAAATGGTCATACTCCCCAAATTAACCTATTTGTTTAACGCCATCCCCCTTGTTTTTCCCAAGTTAGGCATCAATAAATTCCAGGGGAAGATCGTAAGCTTCATATGGGACTATAAGGGCGCAAGGCTGGCATGGAAGAAACTCAGGCGCAGGCTCATTAAAGGAGGTTTGGCTCTCCCAGATATTAATTGGAATTACGCAGACTTCCAATTTAAAAACATCCAGATGCTGCTTGGGAAGGCTGACGATTCAACCTGGGGGAGGCTTTTGGGTGAAATGGTGAGGAAGGAAGGTGGGGATGGTTTTTTGTACAAATTTGGTGCCCCTAGGTACTTCAAAAAAAGAACGTTTAAAAATATTGAAGTCTGCCCTCTACGTATGGTATAAGGTTAGGAGTAGGTGGGGTCTAGGCTACTATTCGGACTTTACCCCAATCTGGGAATCTCCGGGGACTCCGTTATGTTTGAAAGACAACTTGAGCACACCAATCAGAAGGGCAGGCATTACAAAATGGTCAGACCTGATATCATCGGGGGGCGTCCAACCGTGGGAGGCTCTGAGAGCAAAGATTGGGAATGACTTTTCCAGGTTTAAGTATATTCATTTATCCTCATGGTTTACGTCCGAAAAGAAAGAAGCCCGCAGTGATTGGGAGTTGGAGCTATTTCTCCAAGACATTAATCTTAAGAACAAGGAAGTCTCTAAGTGGTATGAGAAACTCTTGGAGGCGGATGAGAAGGAGTGCTCACCGCAGTATCTAGTTTGGAATGGGGCTTCCTTTGGGTGTGATATAGAGGCAGTTTGGGAACATTCCCTGAGGCTGCTATACAAATTTGTAAAACCAGCTAATCTGAAAAAGAATCATTTCTTCACCATAAATCGTCTATATTGGACACCGGCCAAGATAGCAAAGTTTGCCCCTACTCCTCCCCCCAAGTGTCCAAGATGTGACTGTATAAGAGCTAACGATTTGCATCTCTTTTTTGAATGTCCGAAGTTGAGAGATTATTGGGGCGGAATTGAGAACTCTTTTAGGGGAATCTTTGGCAGAGAGATTGCCCTGAACATGGCTCTTGTTCTATTTGGAGAAGATGGTAAAATCAGTAAGAGGCTGAAGGACCCACATAGAGGGCTGTTGCTCTACCTGATCCTGATAGCCCGCAGGGAAATCTGTATAAAATGGAGAGATCCCCTGCCCCCAAAGGTGGAAGATTGGGTTAAGGCAGCCATTAAAATTGCCTGATTAGATCAAGCAGTGGTGAAGGAGAACAACCTCATTATCTGGCTTGACTTTCTGACTTGGAGTAGAGCCTTGGGTTTCGAACATCTTCTCTTGGTCCAATGATTACACCACAACACCAACAAAGGTGCGGGTCTGGTATGATTTGCAGACCGAAGCGAATGCAGAGGCTGCAGGGCGCACAGTTCAGAAGGGCGGCTATATAAAGTATTGCAGATGCTTTTTGGTGATATGAGGATTAAATAAAAAAAAATATATATCAGAACACATTTCTTCACATATTGCACCTTCCATTGGAGACACATGAATTCAATCAACAGGTCTTTATGTAACCCCTATCAACTTTTATCAGGTGCATTTGTATTTTATTATTTTCTTTTATGAAATGCATTCCGCCGGATACAATGAAATTGCAGGCACTTTTGATTCATAAATCATTTTAAGAGAACATAGAAAAAAGCGAAATGCTAGATTTAACTTTTCTATTTGGTTAGGAAACCTAAATATCCTACTAAAGAATTCAGCACTATGACTTATGGAAACAAATTCATAGCTAGACCACAAATCTGAGCTTTGAAACAACTGGTAGAAATGGCTTAACCATCTCTCTCTGGGAAGAATAAGAATATTTTTATTCTGATTTTTTCAATTTAGGTGCCAAAAAAAAAAAAAAAAACAATTATTATGTTTACAATTAATTTTATTCCAAACGATGTGTTGGTTTAGAACAAAAAGAGCAGATTTTGCTAAATGTATTTCAACATGAATGAAGTCTGTCTTCAGTGTCCATGCCCTATCTGAAAATTTGTCTGTCTTCTTTGTTTATCACTTTATACTATTTGTTTGTAGTCGCAAACAACTTGGCTTTTGAAAAAGAATGCCAGGTCGAAACGCATTTATTTATCCATTTGTAAAGCGCTTGGTTACACCACCGGTGTGTCCCCGCGCTAGAAGCAGACTCTCAGTGAGGCAGCGTAGAGAACTCTACTCAAAATCTAGAGGCATGTGACAGAAGTTCTAGTGGATCTGCTCTGGTTTGATGGTGGGTGGAACAGCCATGTCTTTAGATTTTTGCGAAAGGTGGTTTCACAGGGTTCTGCTCTTATGTCTGCAGGCAATGTGTTCCAGGTCTTGGCTGCCAGATATCTAAATGAGCGTGCACCCATCCTTGCTTTCTGTATTCTTGGCACAGTTACCAATGCCCTGCCTTTGGATCTAAGGTTCCGGCTAGGTGTATAGGATGCTATCAGTGATTGGAGATACCGTGGACCTTTTTTTGACAGGATTCGGTGACAGTAGCACATTGCCTTAAGCAATATTCTTTTCTCCACCGGTAGCCAGTGCAGGCTTGCCTGAGCTTTCGTTGTGGATGTTCTTTTTGGAAGGCTCAACACTAGGCGAGCTGCCGCGTTTTGTATCGATTGGAGTTTTGTCAGCCCTTTTTTGGATGCACCCAGATATAGGACATTGCCATAGTCCATCTGGAAGGTGACCAAGGCATGTACTATCGTTTTCCTTGCATTGATAGGTAATAGGTCAAGGATTTTCCTCAGGACTTTAAGGGTACCGAAGCATTTCCCCGTCACTTTCCCGATTTGGCTGTCAAATGTCAATTTGGAGTTGAACCATACTCCGAGGTTTTTTACTTCTGCATTCGGGGTTGGTAGTTGACCTAGCATCTCAAGCCATCAAGCAGATGTCCAAATGGATGGGGCCTTTCCCATGATCAACACCTCTGTTTTGTTTCGATTGAGCTTCAAGCAATGGTTAGACATCCACGCTGGTACCTCCTCCAGAAATCGGGAGAATTGGTGGGCTGTCTGTTCCGAGTTTTGAGACAATGTGACAATTAGCTGAGAATCGTCAGCATAAGACACATTGGTTACGTTATGACCTTCCACTAGCTCTGCAAGTGGTCCCACATTTTAAATTGAATAACGTGGGGCTCAGGATTGAACCCTGTGGGACTCCCTGTGACAGGGGAATACTCTTGGATGTATGCGTGTGTTGTGCGACTTGGAAACACAGCAAAGAGAGGAAAGATGTCATCCAGCGCAGAGCCGAGCCCCTCACGCCGCATGTCTCTAATCTTTGGAGAAGGAGGCCGTGGGAGATGGTATCAAAAGCTGCACTTAGATCCAACAGGATCAGTGCAGCCATCTGTCCTTCATCCTCATATTGTCTCAGTGTTTCGGTGGCCAAGAGCAGCGCTGACTCCACTGAGTGCGCGGCTCTGAAACCCGATTGTGAGGGGTGAAATAGGTCATTGTTGTTTATATGATTGGTTAGCTGCTTATTCGTTACTTTCTCAGCGATGTTTGCAAAGAAGGGTAGTAACGAGATGGGGCATAGATTTTTGAACACAGAGTGATCTATTGATGGCTTTTTTTTTATAGGGCATACTATCGCTTGCTTCCATTTATGGGGAACTTCTCCCAGTTGAAAGGAGCGTGCAATTAGCTCAGAGATAAACGGCATAGTGCTGTTTCCTCCCTGTATTAGGATCTCTGGGTGGGCTGGGTCTAGTGGGGATCCGGATTTAATTCCACTAGCTATGTACTTCAGCTCTTCTAATTTAGGCACCTTGAATTAATCCAGGGTTTCTCCCTTGAATGCTGTATCCGGCCTGCAATCTGGGTTCCTGCCCTGACGTGCTTCCGCTGGGAAAGCGTCATATATTTTTGCCACTTTTTCTGCAAAGAAATCGGCCACTTTATTGCAGGACTCCTCTGAGGAGGTTTTTGGGTTAGTTAGATTTTCGATTGACTGGAGGGATTTCAGTATGGAGAACATTTCTTTGGAAGAGTTACTGGCCCTTTCAATCTTCTCAGTATAGAAATCACATCGTGTTTTCTTGATAAGTGCGTGGTATTTTTTTAGTTCTATTTGATATTCCTCCTTTATCTTGATACAATAGTCCTTCCGCCACCTGCGCTCCAACTGTTTACACTCTTTTTTGGCCTTTACTAATGATTCATTAAACCACGGTGCCGATGCTTTAGACCTCTTAGTGTTCATTGTGGTTCACGGTGCTATCTCATCCATTGACATTGTAAATAAACATCTTACTTGAATGAACGCGACCCTGGAGTGCGAGTCATGTGTATCGATATTGATGGTATACACTTTCTTGGAATATGGTAAACAGGCCCTGGCACCCGTCACGCGCACCGGCCCTGCTGAGATGGAAGTAACCAGCAGTGCCGGTGGTTTTCCAGTATCTGAAGTTTGACTGGTTCCCGCCGCTGACCTGCATGGAGTCGAGGAAACGTTGTGGATGCTAATGGGATCAGTGGCGGGTGAGTGGAAGCTGAACTGCGACGCACTGGAGGGCGTGTGAGGAGCAGCAGTTCACCACTGCGGATACTGGGTCCCATGGCACCCGGAAGGGAAACAACACGACTGGTCTGGCAGGGGCTCCGTGCCGCATGGATAGCGGCTGTGCAGCAGAGGATCGGAAGTTCTAAACCAATCGAACATTAACTAAGGAGGCAACGGGTGGCGCCTGCAGTGTGTGTGGCATTTGGAACAATTAAACAGGCGGGGAAAGCAGCAGAAGCGCAATCCCTATTTAATGAGAGTGATACGAGTCCAGACAGAGGGAATCACAGAACAGATCGAATTACAGCGGAAGGAAGCAGAGGTTTGAAGCAGATGCTAGGACATTATGAGAAATTACCCAAAAAGGAGATCAACAGATTGTGGGAAGTCATTTCCCTGGATAATTACATCGTAGTCTGTAGGGATCCAAGAGGGCTCCGCATCTTGATTATGCCAACCTACCCGAATCCACACACTAAGCTGTTAGAAGAATGGTCGATACTTATGTCTGCCACCTGTAAGAACATGTTGGGGCTCTTATCTAAGTATGCAGGGATAAAACTGGAGTCCACCTGCAAGGAGATAGACAAATTGAAAGAGGAGCTTGACAAACATCCCGCACAAGATGAAATATCTGTGGCTATAAAACAAATGGAACTCCTGCTCGAGAAATATGAGGATGAGATAAAGCAGAAGAAGCATCACAGATATCTCAGAAATAAACAGGACTACACCTGTGGCCGTATTCTGACCTTTGGTAGAAGATATGATGGAGCTATAAGACAATTTAAGCAGATGGGTGTCCTCAGGCAACTGGAGCTGGCAACATCGGAATCAGGATCTGAGAGTTATTCTGGTCTGGAGGAACAATCTGGTCTCTCGAACATGGACACTTTACCTTTTACTTCTTTGGAGGAATATCTTTTTTTAAAACCGAGCAGAACCCTACGATCCAGGTCACCGGAAGGAGCAGGGAAAGGAAACACAAACGCAAGAGGCGGAAAATCCAGAAGGGAGGACGCAAACACAAAAGACATGAAGCCGCATGGGAGAACGATTCGGCAACCCAAACGGAAGTTATGGGTGAGACGAACTTAACAGTAGTGAATTTATCTACACATGAATTGACTGATGATGAGCGATCCTTGTTGGATCTAGGATTGACACTTTGTCCTACAGCTAACTTTGACAATAGTAGAACTCGTATTGATGTGTTTATGTATATACGTAAGTTGAACTAATGAAGGTTTTCTTACAGAAAAGGAACAAGAGCAAAAGAAGCCCCACAGTTGCTGGGATGGATGACTATGACCAGACCTTCAGTTGTTTGAGTTTAAGAGATATCGAGGGGTTGGCTAACCTGGC
Organism: Calotriton arnoldi; assembly: GCA_963921515.1. Taxonomy (NCBI): domain Eukaryota; kingdom Metazoa; phylum Chordata; class Amphibia; order Caudata; family Salamandridae; genus Calotriton; species Calotriton arnoldi. The sequence goes on from CAWUFW010004238.1 coordinate 972,864, forward strand.
AGAACTAAAAGAGGAAATTGGGGAATGCTCAGATGAGAGGGAACTCCTGAAACTGTTGGGCATTGAGAAGGGAGTGCCACAACCAGTAAATTTAAACCAAAATCAAAATTCAATCCCATTCTGCCACATGATAGCCTGGATACATTTCATGAGGTTATAACACGTGAGTTAATGAGGATTTGGTCTAACACGAAGAACAAACATGCACATAATCTAACGTCAGGGCAAAAGCTGGCATTGAACACACTAAATAGTGTCCCTAGGTTTGTCATCAAGCCATTAGATAAGGGGGGCAATGTGGTCCTTTGGGATTTTGACAAATATAGACAGGAAGCTAACAGGCAACTAATGACATCAGGAAACTATGTTAGGACCAATAGGGAGGCCTATGAAGATGTTATCAGCAGATTTTACACCTTATTGGAGCAATGGAGGCAATGGGGGCTTTTGGAGGAAGACGAATTTCGCTTCCTCTACACTAAGAAACCAACGGCACCATGTTTTTATATGTTGACGAAGATACATAAGGACAGTGTCAACCCCCCCTTGGAGACCTATAGTATCAGCTAACAATAGCCTCCTAGAAAACACCTCCATATTTTAAAATTCTTATTTGTTTCCATATGTATCAAGCCTTCCCTCATACTGTAGAGATAGCACTGCCTTCATCATAAAAAATGAGGGGATCCCATGGTGGTAGGATTACTGGCTAGTAATGATTGATGTGGTGTTGTTGTACACCTGTATTGAACATACACTGGGAGTCAAGGCATGCCAACAATTTGTTAGAGATAAGTCTATCTTTTTCTATGAGCAGTCAGGAATGTTGATTGATATGCTTACCTTCTGTTTGGAGAAAAATGTCTTTATCTTTGAGGATCAATGGCATAGACAGGTAGTCGGAACAGCTATGGGAAGCTGCTTCGCGCCAAGCTATGATTGCATCTTCATGGGGTGGTGAGAAGAGCAGTGTGTGTGGTTGGAAAAGAATGAAGAGCTTACCAAACACATCTTATTTTGGACAAAGTTTACTGATGATATTTTCATGATATGGAGCATCCCTAAAGATGAATTGGAAAAGTTATTTCTATTGATATCTGACAATGAAGTAAACTTGAGTTTTACGCAGAGGAGTGATCAGATGGAAATGGATTTCCTGGATGTGTGTGTTAAAATAGAGAACAATGTTACACAGACAAGTCTACATAGGAAAAATACCCCAGGAAATAGTATCCTATACGCAGAGAGCCATGACCCACAGAAGCTCAAATGGAGCATCCCCTATGGTGAGCTCATAAGAACTAGATGAAACTGCAGTACACAACAGGCTTTTGAGGAAGAGAACAGCAGGATGATCACAAGATTTAGACAGAGGGGTTACCCACCTAAAGTTATGAAGGCTACAGAAACAAAGATGGTGAGCCTACAGAGACCAAATTTACTGACTCAAAAACAGAGAGATACTCGCAAAAACAACCAACTGAGAATGATTATGACATATGACACCGAGTCACACTCAGTCAGAAGGGTTCTCAACAAACATTGGCACATGATTAAGGGTGATCCAGTCATAGGGGCGCATGTCACCTTGCACCCTTTGGTGACGTATCGCAAAGCTAGATCCTTGAAGGACATGTTAGTTAAAAGCTACTTGGGCACAAATGTGAAGGAAGGGTGGTTACAAAAACAGAAAGGCTTCTACAAATGTGGAAGATGTAAAGCCTGCACAAACAGTAAGAAAAGAAAAACATTTCCATTGCCAACAGGTAAGACAGGAGAGATCAGAAAACTTATGAACTGCAATAGTGATTATTGTGTCTATGCTATTGTCTGTCCTTGTAATCTCCTATATGTAGGGAGTACAATTTTTCCAATCAAAAAGAGAATTCTGGAACATCAGAGAGCTATCAGAAATGGTGATTCAAGCTAATCAACTGCAAGACACTGGTTAAAACATCACAACAAGGATTCTAATAATCTTTCTTTTTTGATGTTGACAGAATTGCTCCAACCCTGAGAGGGGTGACTGAGAGAGGCAACTTAGAATCTTGGAGTCCAAGTACATTCTCTTTCTCAGCAGCAAGTCCCCCTTTGGCCTTAATGAGGATGAAGAACTTTTTGTCCACATTGGATCAGTACCAGTTCTTCTCTCTCTTTTCCTTTTTCTTAATTTAGAGGTTACTTCCGCTATGATCATTGTTTCTCTGTATATACTGTTCCTTGGTGGAGAACTCTACCAACCCTCAGTATCTCCAGTTTGAAATCTTCATGGGAAAGAATATACAAACTACTGGAGGTACATGAATGATTAGAATAAGATGGTAACCCAATACTAAAAGACATGGAAGTACATAACCAGAATGCCACACTGGGGGCTCGGGCCAGAGCTCCCGCCCCCTGTTTATTTTAAATTCCCTGTTTGCATATGCACAGTGTCCCCACACACATCCCTATTTTTTATATATTTCTTATATTTATTTTATTTATTACTTTTAGAGTTACTAGGGTATGGGAAGACGTGTAGGAAACTGTTGAAGATTTGAACATTGAAAACTTAGAAATGATGAATATGGCTGCTATTAAATAGTTTAGCTATTGCAGTAATCCATACTGTTGTAATGGTCACGTGCCTTATCAAATTATTTAATATTGAAAACAGAGGGTCAACAGCGCACTTGTGCTGAATTTATGTCTAGAGGTGTCCCACATAGGAATGTTGATTATGATTACCCCGTTTATTGGAATTTCCTCTTTGATTTTCAATGGGTTGATTATTCAACAATGATGAAATACAATTATATGTTTTTGTTGTCTACAATATATCAAGTATGAGGCTGGTCGCACACTTGCACAGAATCTGAAATGGAATTAAATTTAATTCTGCAGTTGAATTTGAGATTAGAAATAAGATGTATTTGAATGCAGTAATTCATTTATATTCCTGCGCAAGCATGTATATTATTGCCCCGTAAACATGATTATCAAGAATAAGAATATTTTTATGCTGATTTTTTTGGTTTAGATGCCAAAATGTAAAATTTAAAAAATGTTATGTTTACAATTTATTTTATTCCAAACGATGTGTTGGTTTAGAATAAAAGGGGCGGATTTTGCTAAATGTATTTCAACATGAATGAAGCCTGTCTTCAATGTCCATGCCCTACCTGAAAATGTTGTCTGTCTTCTCTGTTTACCACTTTATACTATTTGAATGGTGTATGGTTACGAACAACTTGGCTTTTGAAAAAGATCGCGAGGTCGAAACGCATTGCCGTTGTAAATAAACATCTTACTTGGATGAAAGTGACCCTGTAATGTGAGTCATTTGTTTTGACATTGATGGTATACACTTTCTTGGAATATGGTAAATAGGCCCTGACACCCGTCACTTCGCACCGGCCCCACTGAGGTGGAAGTAACCAGCAGTGGTGGGGGTTTTCCTGCACTCCAACACTCTCCAAGACAAACCCCCCACAATCCAAGGGCTTTAAAGAAAGCAGCACAGCCGGGCACCTGCGAGTTGTAAGTAGTCCTTTTTTATTTAATTTTCATATCCACCAACAGTGCAATGAAGAGACCAACGCGTTTCAGCCGGAGCCTTCAACAGGGTCATAGAGTTTAAGTGTGTAGACAAGACATTTAAAGGGAACATTCCCTCCAAAATCATCTCCACAATTAAAAGGAACACACACATATTTTACACTACACAGGCAAGTTTTAGTTGTAGATGTTCAATGAGTTGCCCAAATTCTCCACATGGTATCACACAGTATGCAACTTTCATGCTCATAACGAATGTTAGAGCCCTGGGAAATTCAGGTAGTTTATAATTCGCTGGATTTCTTTGTCATATTCAAATTTTGCTAAATTACCCGTAACTAACAGGATGACAACAGTATAATTGATCTATTCGATTTATATCTCAGAGAAATCCCATGTGAAATGTGTACATTTATAACCAATGTGATACCTCAAACTGTTGCCCCATCTATGTTATGATGTTCTCAATATATTTAGTGATAATAAAGTATTCAATTTCATACATCCCCTGCTCATAGGAGGGGAATGTATATAGAGGGCTAGTGGAGAATTTGTATTTCATTCCATAATGTTAGGAAATAAAATGGAAGACACTGACAATATCCAAGAGAATAGGGAAATATAAACAGGGACTGCACCCAACACAGTCGGCTATATAATAGATATAATAATTACATGGACAAAGGGGAACTTAATCGGTAACCAGTACTTATTCCATGTTCATACCAAGAGGGTAGTAAGCTTCTGTTCATGCCATTTAAAGCACTAAATCCTTAAGCAAATAAGGTGCTACCTGGTGCATAAAGTGCATTCTGTTTGGTATATAAACCCTCTAGTTCAAATATAGAACTAGAGGCGATAAATCCCTAGTGGAAAAGGACAAAAATCGTTGTAAAAACTTTGATGGAAAAATTTGATGGAAAAATTTAATGGGAACATTTAGTCTAAATACTACCCCTGACTATAGATGCCATGTGTTAGCAGTTCTCCATCATCTATTAAAATGCATACAATTGATAAGTTTAGCATATAGAACTGATCCACATAAACAGTACTAGGATCCTAAAATGCTGTGTGATGTAAACAATTCAAAGTTACTCAGTTAATATAATTGATTGGTCTTGCATATAAGGCAGATCTCCAATATAGTACTCATATCATAAAGTATTACTGATGTAAACAATTACATAGTTAATAAATCGATCTAATTAATTGAAAGATGATGTTCTAAAAAGACAAATGATACTGCAAGTAAAAAATCGCGATAAGAGATGTGGACCAGAATAAATATAAAAAAACTAATCACTTGTTAAAACAGTTGTTAAAGTGCATCCAATAACTCGTTTTCGAAAGTGCAAGTGCTGACGATCTAAGAACATGAGTATAAATAGTCAGGATTGAATAGATTAGAACAAGTACCACATTCATGCACCACTATGTCCATGAATGTGTCCAACGATATAATTCAATTATGTGTCATCAAGATATAATAACATACCTGTAATATTACCCACAATGTTAAGAAAGTTACAGATAGTAAATAAGGCACAGGTGTAAAAAGGTATACATAGAGGTATGAAGAATCACCTAGAATGTACACTTTAAAACAATTTTAGCCCCATGGATTGCAACATGTGCGAAGATCTGGCGACCCATCATAGTGGGATAATCATATTGATAGCATTGGGTGCTTATTGGCCTGAGGGGTATATAATTCAGATTTAAAAGAGAGATCACGAGGCTCCTATAACACAGTTCATCTGATGGTTAAATGTGACTATACAGTTCAGCATCCATATTCAGACCATTGGGGGTCTCTGTCCCCAATAAAAGAATCTTCTTTGATTCTTCATGGCGTAGTTCCAGTTCTGTGTTTCCTTCTCGAGGTTTTTTCTGTACATGTTTGATGCCATAATATTTCATGTTATCTGGCTTTCCATCATGCATTTCCCATATGTGTCTTGCCATTTCATATTGATAATCCTTATTTATTATGGCTCTTTTGCGGAGCTTGAGTTTATTGATTGTACCGCCCACACATTTTGTGCCACATTGGCATTCCAGAACATAAACTACTGATTCAGTTTCACACGTAATCTTCTCCTGTATTTTGTTCATCTTGCCATAAATTATCTTATATTCTATTTTGTTTATGCCAGGTTTGCAGGCCTTACACTTGACACATTTAAAGAAGCCATTTTAGGGACTGGAATCTATATAACCATGTTAGTTTGAGGATCGGTTGGCTTCATATAGGTGCTAGTCAGAAGATCCCCCAATGATGGTGCTTTGCTACAATTGATATTCAGTGTTTTTGGAAGTATCTTTTTGAGATCTTCATCCATGAGCAGAATTCTCCAGTTGTCCCTGAGTATGTTTCTTACTTTTCCACTCAATGTATTGTACTCTGTTATGAACCTCACACATGCACCACTATGTCCATGAATGTGTCCAACGATATAATTCAATTATGTGTCATCAAGATATAATAACATACCTGTAATATTACCCACAATGTTAAGAAAGTTACAGATAGTAAATAAGGCACAGGTGTAAAAAGGTATACATAGAGGTATGAAGAATCACCTAGAATGTACACTTTAAAACAATTTTAGCCCCATGGATTGCAACATGTGCGAAGATCTGACGACCCATCATAGTGTGATAATCATATTGATAGCATCGGGTGCTTATTGGCCTGAGGGGTATATAATTCAGATTTAAAAGAGAGATCACGAGGCTCCTATAACACAGTTCATCAGATGGTTAAATGTGACTATACAGTTCAGCATCCATATTCAGACCATTGGGGGTCTCTGTCCCCAATAAAAGAATCTTCTTTGATTCTTCACGGCGTAGTTCCAGTTCTGTGTTTCCTCCTCGAGGTTTTTTCTGTACATGTTTGATGCCATAATATTTCATGTTATCTGGCTTTCCACCATGCATTTCCCATATGTGTCTTGCCATTTCATATTGATAATCCTTATTTATTATGGCTCTTTTGCGGAGCTTGACTTTATTGATTGTACTGTCCACACATTTTGTGCCACATTGGCATTCCAGAACATAAACTACTGATTCAGTTTCACACGTAATCTTCGCCTGTATTTTGTTCATCTTGCCATAAATTATCTTATATTCTATTTTGTTTATGCCAGGTTTGCAGGCCTTACACTTGACACATTTAAAGAAGCCATTTTAGGGACTGGAATCTATATAACCATGTTAGTTTGAGGATCGGTTGGCTTCATATAGGTGCTAGTCAGAAGATCCCCCAATGATGGTGCTTTGCTACAATTGATATTCAGTGTTTTTGGAAGTATCTTTTTGAGATCTTCATCCATGAGCAGAATTCTCCAGTTGTCCCTGAGTATGTTTCTTACTTTTCCACTCAATGTATTGTACTCTGTTATGAACCTCACACATGCACCACTATGTCCATGAATGTGTCCAACGATATAATTCAATTATGTGTCATCAAGATATAATAACATACCTGTAATATTACCCACAATGTTAAGAAAGTTACAGATAGTAAATAAGGCACAGGTGTAAAAAAGGTATACATAGAGGTATGAAGAATCACCTAGAATGTACACTTTAAAACAATTTTAGCCCCATGGATTGCAACATGTGCGAAGATCTGACGACCCATCATAGTGTGATAATCATATTGATAGCATCGGGTGCTTATTGGCCTGAGGGGTATATAATTCAGATTTAAAGAGAGATCACGAGGCTCCTATAACACAGTTCATCAGATGGTTAAATGTGACTATACAGTTCAGCATCCATATTCAGACCATTGGGGGTCTCTGTCCCCAATAAAAGAATCTTCTTTGATTCTTCACGGCGTAGTTCCAGTTCTGTGTTTCCTCCTCGAGGTTTTTTCTGTACATGTTTGATGCCATAATATTTCATGTTATCTGGCTTTCCACCATGCATTTCCCATATGTGTCTTGCCATTTCATATTGATAATCCTTATTTATTATGGCTCTTTTGCGGAGCTTGAGTTTATTGATTGTACTGTCCACACATTTTGTGCCACATTGGCATTCCAGAACATAAACTACTGATTCAGTTTCACACGTAATCTTCTCCTGTATTTTGTTCATCTTGCCATAAATTATCTTATATTCTATTTTGTTTATGCCAGGTTTGCAGGCCTTACACTTGACACATTTAAAGAAGCCATTTTAGGGACTGGAATCTATATAACCATGTTAGTTTGAGGATCGGTTGGCTTCATATAGGTGCTAGTCAGAAGATCCCCCAATGATGGTGCTTTGCTGCAAGTGATATTTAGCGTTTTTGGAAGTATCTTTTTGAGATCTTCATCCATGAGCAGGATTCTCCAGTTGTCCCTGAGTATGTTTCTTACTTTTCCACTCAATGTATTGTACTCTGTTATGAACCTCACATCCTGGTTGTTTTTTCCTTTTTCCAAATTTGGCGCTTCTTTCGGTATGAGTAATGCTTCTCGTTTTTTAGCACTGGCTCTTTTTAAAGCATCTTTTAGGACCATTTCTGGATAACCTGTTATTAAGAATCTTTCAAGCATTTCCCTTGCCTGGTGTTTGAAGTCTCTTTCTTCTGAGCAGCAACGTCTTACCCTCAGAAACTCCCCATATGGGACACTCCATTTCAAAGGTAGGGGATGTCCACTGTTGGCATGGAGTATGCTGTTTGTACTTGTTGGTTTTCTGTACATTTTACTGCAGATCCTGTCATTCTCGATATAGACTGTGGTATCCAGGAAGTTGATTTCTTTGTCCTGGATATCAAATGTGATTTGTAGATTCAGTTTGTTTCGATTCAAGGATCTCAAAAAACATTCCAAGTCCCACTTTTCCCCTTCCCATATTAGGAAAAGATCGTCAATAAAACATACCCATAACACCATTCGTTCCATCTTTACTTTATTCTGTTCGCTCCAGGCTACTTCTGCTTCCCAGCGCCCCATGAATAGATTGGCATATGTTGGGGCGAATGATGACCCCATGGCGGTTCCCTGGACTTGTACATAATGATTATTGTTGAATAAAAAAACATTGTGATGAAGACAAAAGTCTATCATTTCAATAAGCATATCTGAGGGTTCTAATAGGGAAACTGAACGGGTTCGCAAAAAGTATTTGCAGGCTTCCATTCCATCATGATGTTGTATTGAGGTATACAGCGAAACTACGTCCAAAGTAGCCATCAAGTAATTAGATTTCCATAGAAGCTCGTTAATTCTATTAAGGAAATCTTGTGAGTCTCGTAAGTAAGATGGAAGATTCTTAACATAAGGAAAAAGGAATATATCCACGAATCTTGAGGTGTTTTCCAGCAGGGCACCAATTGAGTTAACTATTGGTCTGCCCAGCGGATTGTTAAAATCTTTGTGCACTTTCATCAAAAAAATAAATTGTTGGCATTATCGGATGTGACGTATTTAGATAGTTGTACTCTTCTATATCTAGGAGGCCTTTCTCTTGCCATCCTGTAAGTTTCTGGGAAAATTGGTCCAAATGTTCTCTGATCGTATTGTCAGGGAGTCTCCTGTAATGTTTTTTATTGCCCAATTGTCTCTTTGCTTCGGCCAAAAACTTTTGCATGCTCATAGTTACAATATCACCTCCTTTGTCACTGGGCTTAATGATAATATTTCTGTCATTTTGCAGATCCCTTAGGGCTTCCCATTCCTTATTGTTCAGATTTTGTTTGGCCCCTTTGTTTGTTTTGGTTGATCGTCTAGTCTCCATAAATACCATCTTCTTTAGTTCGTCCATCACAATTTCATAAACAGGTCAATTTTGTTTCTAACAGGCAATTGGGAGCAGAATTTGGACTTAGGTTTACATCCACTCCTTGATGTCATATCCGTGGGGATCTCAAGATATTCACAGAGATCCCTTTCCGATAGGAGTTCAATTGGCAGGGTTTCCGATCCAGATGCCTCTATTTCCAAACTGGTTAGAGGTTGTAGTGTGCTCAGGTCATTCACTGTGATGATGGAGGGTGCTACAGTGGGTTTTTCCTTATTCTCCTTAGTATTCCATTCTTTTCTCTTCTGTGGATAGTATTTCTTGAGCTTGACTTTCCTAGTGAATTTATAGAAGTCTATTCTCGTGCCAACAAAATCAAATCCGGCATTCGGACAAAAGCTGAGCCCTTTATTTAAGAGGGTCCTGTGATTTTCATTGATGTTTTTTTGGGAGAGATTGATGATCAGATTGTTATCTTGGACCTTTTCTTTTATTGACACTTTTTGTTTTGGGCTCCTCTTCCTCTTTTTGTACCTCCCCACTGATCTTCTTGTTTTGCGAGGTTCTCTTGGGTTGTATTTATTTTTCCCCTTCCTTTATATATATTATATATATATAATATATATATAATATAAATATTATATATACATATACATAATATATATATTAAGCATATATATATATATATTACCTACTGGCGGTCGCCAGTAGGTAGTTATAGTTAGAACCTATTTTCCACAGGAAAAGCATTTTTTGTTTTCCCAATAACTTTAGCGTTGTTTGATGAATATTCGCGAAATTTTCAAAACTAGTGGCGCGCTCCGGTCAGCTCCTGTCTTGAAAGTTTCGGGGTGATTCGCCAAGCAGGGGCCGAGAAAAAAGGGGGGTCCCAAAACGTGTTTTCTCCATGTTAATTTCCATAGGAAACTTTAGACACGGCTATAGCCCGAACTGCTGAACGGAATTACACCAAATTTGGCAAAAAGGTAGCCCTTGTTTCAGAAAGAACTCTTTTGTTAAATGGTGTAAATCCGTTCAGTAGTTCCTGAGAAATTTAAAAAAGAGGTCGGAAAATCAATTTCCCATAGGAAACTTTAGACACGGCTACAGCTCGAACTGCTGAAAGGAATTACACCAAATTTGGCAAAAAGGTAGCCCTTGGTTCAGAAAGAGACCTTTTTTTAAATGGTGTAAATCTGTTCAGTAGTTGCTGAGAAAATCAAAAAATAAAAGTTTTGATATCTAGAGGCGCGGTGGAGCCGCGCACCCTCCCGACCTCGAGCTTCATTCTAATTGACAAGAAAACAGAGAAACAAAGGTGAAAAAAAAGAAAAGGGAGCAGGGTAGAAACACCCTGACCCCCTAGGCCTGCTCAGGGTGTCCCACAAGGACCCCAGGGCCAAAAAAAGCATTAAAAAAAAAATAAAAATCTGCGAGATTCGCGCACCCACCGCGAATTTCGGCCGAAAAAAAAAAAAAAATGAAGCGCGCTTCGTTATTATTTAGCCCCCGGGTGGGCCAAGTCCCAGGGGCATGTAATATTGTAATTGCGGGGGCCCAGGGAGGCCCCCGCAACCCCGGGGACCGCCACCCCCCGGGGCTTTCCGTAAATATTTGCGGGGGGCTCACGGCCCCCCGCAGCCCCGGGGACCGCCACCCCCGGGGCTTTTTTAAAATATTTGCGGGGGGCACATGGCCCCCTACAGCCCTGGAGACCGCCACACCCCGGGTCTTGTTTTTTTTAAAAAAAAAGAACCTGTGTGGGGGGGCTCGAGCCCCCCACACGCCCCGGGGACCACCACCTCCCTGGGGCTGTGCAATAGGTGGGAGGACGGCCGCGCGGCCCCCCTCCTGGAGCCCTTGATGGCCCTGGGGACCGCCACCCCACAGTGCTGGCTCCTGCAGTGTCCCGGGGTGCCCACCCCCGGGCCACTGCTGTTTGCAATGAAAGGGCGGGAGCCGCGCGGCTCCCGCCCTGTCATTGCAAACTGCTTTGCTTCATTGAAGAGAGAGCAGGGAAACCTGCTCTCGCTTCAATGAAGCAAAGCAGAATTGCTTTTCCACAAGGGGAGCTGCATGTCAGCAGCTCCCCATGTGGAAAAGCAATGCCGGCTCCTGCAGGATGCGGGGAGCCGGCTGGACCGTGGGGGCATTGGGGCTCCCCCCACGGTCCCCAACGGATAGGGCCTGCCCCGGGGGATGGGGTCCCTGGGGCTATAAGTGGCCCGGGAGGGGGGCCACGCGGCCCCCCTTCCCAAATTTTTAAATAAATAAATAAAGGCCGGCCCCGGGGGATGGGGTCCCCGGGGCCAATAGAGGCCTCAGGCGGGCGGCCACGCAGCCCCCCTCCATAAAAAAAAAATATATATGTGGCCATGCCCCGGGGATGGGGTCCCCGGGGCCGGATTGGCCACGGGAGGGGCCCATGCGGCCCCCTTCCCGTTGATATATATATATTTTTTTAAAATGAGGGTCAGGCCCTGGGGGATGGGGTCCCCAGGGCCCAAAAGTAAAAGAAGGGGGTCATGCCCCCTTCTAAAAAACAAATAAAAAAACACTGCAATCGTGCCGGAGGCTCGCCCCTCCCAGCAACACTCTGCAAACGCGCCCTGTGGCGCGTTTTAAATTGGGGAATTAATTCCCCTTCAATATTGGGGATCCCTGGGGGCCAACTAGCCCACCAGGTACCTCCAGTAAGCGCCACAGGGCTGCGTTGCAGAGAGGTGGTCCAGGCCACGCCCTTTTTACACCTCTCTGCAACGCAGCTCTGTGGCGCTTACTGGAGGTACCTGGTGGGCTAGTTGGACCCCAGGGACCCTCAGGATTCAAGGGGACTTAATCCCCCAACTTAAAACGCACCCCGGGGCACGTTTGCACAGTGGTGAAGGGAGGGGGCGGGGCCTGAGGTGACATGTGTGCAAACGCGTCCTGTGGCGTATTTTAAGTTGGGGAATTAATTCCCCTTCAATCGTGAGGGCCCCTGGGAGCCAACTAGCCCACCAGGTACCTCCAGTAAGCGCCACAGACCTGCGTTGCAGAGAGGTGGTCCATGCCATGCCCCTTTTTACACCTCTCTGCAATGCAGCTCTGTGGCGCTTACTGGAGGTACCTGGTGGGCTAGTTGGACCCCAGGGACCCTCAGGATTCAAGGAGACTTAATCCCCCAACTTACAACGCGCCAGTGGGTGCGTTTGCAGAGTGGTGGAGAAAGGGGGCATGGCCTTTGTCTACCTCTCACCAATCCCACTTCGTGGGGCTTACTGGAGGTAAAAGGTAGGCTAGTTGGCCCCTAAAGGACCCCCAGCAGTGGAGGGGACTTCAATCCCCATCCAAGAGCGTGCCAGGGAGCGTGTTTGTAGAGTGGTGGGCAAAGTGGGCGTGGTCTGGTACGAGTACTTACCAATGCTGCTGTGTGGGACTGACTGGAGGTAATAGTTTGGGAAGTTGGCCCCCAAGGATGTCCTTGGGGGCCAACTACCCTCTTGTTACCTCCAGTAAGTCCCACACAGTGGGATTGCTAAGACGTCTTCGGAGGCCATGGCCCCCTTTCTCTACCACTCTGCAAATGTGCCTCGTGGCAGACTACGGGATGGGGGATGAAGTCCAATTTAGTCCTGAGGGAGTTTGGGGGCCAAGAATCCCTCCTGGTACCTCCTGTAAGTCCTACGCCTCGGAATTCCTGAACGTTGGTTGGACGCCCAGCACCCTTTCTCCACCACTCTGCAAACGCGACTACTAGTTAAAGAAGCATATTTCTGCACCTTTGACTTAGAGGTAGTTTTAATCCCCCTGCCCTATTATGTACTAGGGCCTTACAGAGGAGGTCATGCTAATCACAGGGGTACCCCAACGCATAGTGTTCCCTAGTGTATGTAGGTGTTTTCACTGTATTCTAAGTGTCTTTTAGCATAGCACTGGCTCTAGGCCTGGTTAGTCAGAGTCAGGTACCACCAGTACCCGTCTGAAAAAGTTGTGGGCACAGGATGATTTTACAACAAGGCCTCTTTCTGCTCCTCTGTTGGTTGTTTCTGCACATGTCTTGCTTCTTCCTGCACTTTTCTTTGTCTTTGTGGACTTCTGTTGCTTCTTTCTGCATTTCTTTTGCTTCTTTCTGTGCATTTTTTCTTCTTTCTTCACAGGTCCTACCTCTGTAGGCATAGTTAGAAACTAGCATTTAAAAAACCTTTGAAATTCACTGAAGAAACCATAGGTTTCAGGCATTTTATAGTTAGAAATTATCATTTAAAAAACCATTGAAATTCACTGAAAAAACCATAGGTTTCAGACACATTATAGTTAGAAATTAGCATTTAAAAAACCTTAGAAATTCACTGAAAAAACCATAGGTTTCAGGGGCGTTATAGTTAGTTGGACATTTCACTCGTACAAAACCAGTGAAATTCCCCCGTTATAGTTAGTTCAGCTAACTATAACTCGCGCCCCCGCAATGCACTGCTGATGACGTCACATATTACATCACTCATGACAGGGTCAGTGACATCACTGATGACATCACTGATGACATCTCAAATCACTCACCCGTACAGTCACTCATACATACGGTCACTCAGTACAGGACTATCATATGCACTCATACACCTATATAGACACTCACACACCGCCACTCATCCATAGAGGTACTCACACACCTAGTCAGTCATGCAAATAATTAATCACACTCCCATTTACTCACCTATACAGTTTTACACACACCAGCTCACTTACTTATACAAATACTAGCACATTCTTACGCTCTTATACAATCACTGATAAAAGCACACACTCATCCATACAGCCACTCTCACAATCACACACTCTCACTTATAGCCATTTATATACTCTAACACACATATATACTGCCTTTCACATATGTAGTTACTCACACATGTACCACTGAGATATACATTCACTCACTAACACACCCATACACACACTCACCCACCTATACAGTCCATCACAGATGCACTCTTGAAACCATGCACCCAGTGAATCACCCACTCACACATCTATGCACAGAGTCACACACACCCCACCCACACAAACACTCAGGCACCCATACAGATACTCAGACAACCAATCAATAACTCATATAGACACTCATGTAGCTATTCACAAACCCATGCAGCCGCTTACACACCAACAGACAGACGGATACAGACATTCACACAGTTTAGTCACTAACCCATGCATTCAGTAAGATACGTTTAATCACTCACTTATAGAGTCAGTCACGCACCTACTAAATCATCCATTCAGACACTTATACACCCACTCATTCTTCAATACGCCTTTCCCTATATATATTAAACATATTTAAACTTTACAGAAACACACAGTCACTGGATGATGTCATCAGTGATGTCATTTGAGATGTCATCAGTGATGTCATCAGTGATGTCACTGACCATGTCATGAGTGATGTAATATGTGACGTCATCAGCAGTGCATTGCGGGGTGCGAGTTATAGTTAGCTGAACTAACTATAACAGGGGAATTTCACTGGTTTTGTACGAGTGAAATGTCCAACTAACTATAACGCCCCCAAAACCTATGGTTTTTCAGTGAATATATATATATATATATATATATATATATATATATATATATACACAATCCAAAATCCTTCCCCAACGGAAAGACTGAGCACACACAGGTTTCAAGGGAGCTCACATTTTAATCCCACCGGCATGATGCGTTTCAGTATAATACTGCCTTTCTCAAATGCCTGAAAACACAGGTATTACCAAAGTGCGCATTAATTATTAAATATGCAAATTATCACCCTGTGATTGGTGGGGACATTCTGGCGGGTAGGGATGGGAGGTGTAACGATCTCTGCACTCCGAGTCCATTCAAACAGGTGCTCCTTTGGTAAATACCTTTGAACCACAGTGGGCGGCGCCTGCTGAGTTCCATCTCCTACCACAATGCCGCTGTTTAAATATACAAAATATATTTGTGTGTGTGTTACCTACTTACCTACTGGCGGTTGCCAGTAGGTAGTTATAGTTAAGACCATGTTTCGATAGGAGAAGGAAAAGCATTTTTTTACTTGCCTATATCTTTGGCGCCAGTTGACTAATCTTCAGGAAATTTTCCCCAAAAGTACACCGGAGATTCTAGTTGTGCATGGAAAGTTTTGAGGCGATGCGGCAAGTGGAGGCCAAGAAAAAGGGGGGTCAAAAAAATGTGCGTTTCCCATTTTAATTCCCATAGGGATTTTAGACACGACTACAGCCCAAACCGCTGAACGGAATTACACCAAATTTGCAGAAAGGTAGGTCTTGGTTCAGAAAGTGCCCTTTTTGTTATTTGGTCTAAATTCATTCAGTGGTTTTAGAGTTATTAAAAGAAAAATAAATTTGCATATAGAGGGACGCGACCTCTCCGCGAGTCTGCCCGATCTTGCACAGAGATCTGATTGGCTGCCAACACTTCAACCAGGAAGTGTTGGCAGCCATTTTGGGACTAGGTTTCAGCCTTAGCCCAAAAAAAACCCTGAAAGAAAGAAGAAAAGGGGGCGGGTGGAATACCCTGACCCCCATGCTCTGGGGCTGGGGTCCCTCAGGTCAAAAATGCATTTAAAAAAAAAACTTTTGCAGTGAAAATTGCATTGGATTCATGAATTCCCTGCAACATTTATTTTAAAAGTGCAGTCTCCCGCACTTGTTTAAATAAAATCCCCCGTGTGGGCCAGGTCCCGGGGGCATTATGGTAGTTAAAAAAAAAGGAGGAGGGCACATGGGGCCCCCATCCTAATGCTTCTGTTAGCCCCGGGGATCACCACCTCCCAAGGGCTCTATTCACATATTGGAGGGGGACGCGCTTACCCCCCTCCATTGGGCTTTTTGAAGCCCCAGGGATCACCACCTCCCAGCACAGGCCCCTGTCCTGGGGCTTTAATATGCTCCAAGGATCACCACCTCCTTGGGGCTAAATTAATAAATATGCCTGGGGCCTGCACAGCCTGCATGGACACCCTGGCTCCAGGGACCACCACCTCCCTGGGTCCAAATACAATTTTAAAAACTGGGATGGGGGCTGCATGGCACCCCTCCCAGGCCACATACGGCCCCAGGGACCATCACCTCTCCAGTGCCGTCCCCTGCATACTAAAGAAGGGGGGGCCACGTGGCCCCCCTCTCTGGAGCCATTATTAGCCCTGGGGACTGCCACCCCCAGGGACGGCTCCTGCTATCTCCTGAGGTGCCCACCCTCAGGAGATATTTGTCTACTTTTATTTGGCAGGAGCTGTGACAGCTCCCGCCCAGCAACAGCAAATACTAATTCCGCTCCCAGCAAGCTGGCGCTGTCAAACTGATTGTACTTTCTGGGAGCAGAGTTTTCATCTGTTTCCCTGCCCGCTGTCATGCGGGCAGGGAAACAGATGAAACGATTGCTCCCGCACACAGAGGGTGGGGAGTTGGCTGGGACCGTGGGGACCTTGAGGCTCCACCCAGCGTTCCCCAACAATACACATTGGATGCCCTGGGAGGGGCCAGGACACCCAAGTAGACGTGGCCGGGCCCCATGGGATGGGGTCCCCAAGGCCAAAATTCAGCCCAGGAAGCGGAGTTGCTCCCAGCAAGCAGGAGCTGTCGAACTGATCCTGCTTTCTGGGAGCTGAGTTTTCATCTGTTTCCCTGGCCGCTGTTATGTGGGCGGGGAAACAGATGAGACAATTGATCCCGCACACAGGGAGCTGCATTTCTAGCAGCTCCCTGCGTGCGGGAGCAATGCCGGCTCCCACAAAAAGTGGGGAGTCTGCTGGGAGGCACCTGTCACGTTCCCCAACGATACACATTGGATGCCCTGGGTGGGGTCAGGCACTCAGGTAGACATGGCGGGCCCTGGGGGATGGGGATCTGGGTGCCAAAATCAGCCCAGGGGCTGGGGATGCATGACCCCTCTCCCTCTTGGCCCAAAAAGGGAAAACAGAGGGCAGCAAAATGAGCAGAAACTAAGCAGAGCAGAAGAGGGTAAATTAGAGTACAGAAAAGGAAAAATGGAGGGTAGAAAAATGAGCAGGAAAGACAAAACAAAGGGCAGAAAAGCAAGCAGAAAAGGCAAAACAGAGGGCAGAAAAACAAGCAGAATAGGCAAAACAGAGCAGAAGCGGGCAAAACAGAGGACAGAAAAACGTGCAGAAAAGGCTAGACAGAGGGCAGAAAAATTAGCAGAAAAGGCAAAACAGAGGGCAGAAAAGGCAAAACAGAGGGCAGAAAAACAAGCAGAAAAGAAAAAACAGAAAAATTAGCAGAAAAGCCAAAACAGTGCAGAAGCGGGCAAAACAGAGGACAGAAACATGAGCAGAAAAGGCAAAGCAGAGGGCAGAAAAATGAGCAGCAAAGGCAAAAAAACTGAGCAGAAGAAGACAAAATAGAGGGCAGAAAAATGAGCAGAAAAGGGAAAACAGAGGGCAGAAAAATGAGAAGGAAAGGAAAACCAGAGGCTAAAAATTGAGCAGATAAGGGCAAAACAGAGCAGAGGAGGACAAAACAGAGGGCAGAAAAATGAGCAGAAAGGGCAAAACAGAGAGCAGAAAAACAAGCAGAAAAGGTTAAATGGAGGTCAGACGAATGAGCAGAACAGGCAAAACAAAGGGCAGAAAAACAAGTAGAAAATGGCAAAACAGAGGGCAGAAAAACAAGCAGAAAAGGCAAAACAGAGGGCAGAAAAATGAGCATAAAAGGCAAAGCAGGGCAGAATAGGGCAAAACAGAGGACAGAAAAACGAGTAGAAAGGCAAAACTGAGGGCATAAAAATGAGCAGGAAGGAAAAAACAGAGAGCAGAAAAACAAGCAGAAAAAGGCAAAACAGGGGGCAGAAAAATGAGCAGAAAAGGCAAAACGGAGGGTAGAAAAAGAAGCAGAAGGGCAGAAAAACGAGCAGGAGAGGCAAAACAGAGGGCAGAAACACGAGCAGGAAAGCAGAATAGAGCAAGAAACAAGCAGCGGATCAACAAACAGAGGGCAGCAGGTAGACAGGTAGCAGAGGGTAGCGGACTGCGAGCAAGCTGGACAGGAGAACTGTCACAGGGAGAGTTGGCAAGAGGACCTCCTTCATTTTTACAGAAATTAAACATCAATGGGAAACACTTACATATATATACATAGCAGGTGCCCCAATTGAAGGTCCACTTCTGTAAAGGACAAATGATCCTGACCTCCTTGTTTGGTGAAGATTTACCTGTTTGTACTCTTGTCGTCTTCTCTATAAGAAGATTCATGTTATCACAAATTTCTGGATAGAGATGCATGAGAAACAATCACATTGCCAAAATGCACTCAAGGTCACTGGTGACATTTCCTCGTGCTCCACTATGCAGCTGTAGTATAGAATATGTACTGGACATTTACTCAAGGAGGTAACACTTACTAGTTAACCAGTAGAAAGTACGCCACTTGAGTAGATATTTTGTGCAAAACTGTGGGCTCTTTTTGGATAAAGGGGCAGGTGCAGTTCCATTGTGGCCCAGTCACCAACACAGCTACTGACACAACTACACAGACAATTAGACACCCACTCATATACTCAGACACTCACACACCCACTGATAGACCCACTGAGACACTCATACACCCACTCACAGACCAACTCATATACCCACTCAAAGACCTATTCAGACACTCTCACACACACTCATAGACCCACTGAGACACTCATGCACCCACTCACAGATGTATTCATACACTGTCACACCCACTCACAAACCCACTCAGGCACTCATGCCCCCACTCACAGAACCACTCAAACATTCTCACAGCCACTCACAAACCCATCCAGACCCTCATTCACCCACTCACAGGCCCACTCAGACATGTACACCCACTCACAGACCCACTCAGACACTTAAGCAGCCACTTATAGACCATTCATACTCTCTCGCACCCACTCACAGACCTATTCTGAGACTCATGCACCAACTCACAGACCCACTCAGAGACTCACACATCCACTCAAACATCCACTCACACACTCACTCAGAGGCTCACACACCCACTCACTGACCCCCTCAGACACTCATGCACTCACTCACAGACTGACCCTCACACTGATGGAGGCATTCGTAAACACACTCAGACACTCACATCCACTCACAGACCCACTCAGAAACTCACTCAGACACCCACACAGATACTCATGTACCTACTCATAGACTCACACAGACACTCACGCACCCACTCTCACATCCAGTGAAACAAATATACATCCACTCCTAGACCCACTCAGACATCCACTTGACACACCAATTGAGACATTCACACACTCACTCACACACCCACTGAGACACTCATGCACTCACTCACACACTCACTCTCAAAGGTTACAGGTTAGAGTTAGGAAATAACATTTAAAAAGCGTTAGAAATGCACTTAAAAACCAAAGGTTACAGGGATGTTATAGTTAGGAAATAACATTAAAACACTGTAGAAATGAACTAAAAAAAACAAAGGTTACTGGGACATTATAGTTAGCAACTGTTGGAAAACGAGGCAGTATCTGTGAGGCCTGCACAAATAACATGACTACATATGTCCTTCACTGGGAACCAAACACCCAATTGTAGCGCCTGACTCTCAGAGGGTAGCGTTGCAGAGCAGTCTGAGGCTTACTCAAGGGAGGTGGTGTGGGCTAGTAATCGCCATTTGCAGGTGCACAGAAATAACACTCAATAATTGATTGTCCAGTCTGTACTTTGCTTTATAAAAGTAAGAGTACATTTATTAAACACACACACTACTCAATACTATGCACCAATTTACAAATATACATAAGCTGTTGGAATTACTTTGTGACATTGCATAACATCTCCACCCCTCCCGCAGGGGTGTGGGGTCTAGTACCACCTCTCCCATGTATGCACATCATCTTGCCCCCTAATGCAGTGTGTTGAACATAACCTGGAGCGAGGGCCCTGCGCACTGGCATCATCCCAGTGGCGACCGCCCCCATTATCTCAACGAGCATTAAAAATAGGTACACCTGCCCTGGTGACACATAACCCTGACTGAGCATCTTATATTGTCCATACAGTATGCACCCTTACATCTTCAGGGATAACAGTCTGGGTTGTTCTTCACTTAAGCGCAGCAGCAAGAATACATGTTTAAGCATCACTCTAGAATGACAGTACTCATCACATTTGTGGATCATTAGAATGCATTGCAATTATAGCCCCTAAAGGCATCACAGATGAAATCACAGTATTACGCATATACAGCCAGACACCCTAGCAGGAATGTCTGGCAACATAACCCCACTTTACTTATGACATCACCTTACACAGGTACTTCACATTACACATGTGACCTTCAGTCCCTCTAAAAGCAATAACCACAGTAGATGCATTTCTGATGCAATTACACCTCTTCATCTCCAGGGGATGCCCTTCTTCAGACATCCCCAACTCAGCCCTTCACTGCTTGAGGCACTTCTCAATACACCCTCAGCTGTAGAACAAAAGTTCCAGCCTAGAAGGTGTTAAATGCTGGCTGAGCCCTTGAGGGGTTATTCTTTCCAAGTCCCCATGTGACTTAGGGAGGGACTTCTCTTCGTGCTGGGGGGGAGACTGCACTTCTCCAGCAGCTCCCCCAGCCCCTTTGCACACCTATGGTGGTGACCCCGTCCTCCTGGGGCCACCACGAGTCGAGAAAATGCTGTTTTGACCTTGCAGGCCGGTCCTGGCCTGCAAGGCATTATGGGAAGGCTTGCATGCTAGAGCAGCGGCTCCCCCGCTGCTCCGGGGAGAGCCGCGCAGCACTTTTTCATGGCGCTTTGCCGCATTTCCACTCCTCGTTGGGGGGCCCGGTCCCACCCGGACCCCCAGGTAAGGGAATGCGGCTCGGGTAGCCCACCCCCGCCGCTTTGCAGGTTTTCAGGGCCCGGTCCCACCCGGGCCCCGTGCAGCTTCTCCCCTCCGGTTCGGGGTCCCGGTCCCACCCGGGGCCCCACATGCCTCCTCGTTGGAGGGCAGCCTGGGGAGCCCACCCCCAGGTGCCCCCGCCGGCTCCCCGCACGGCCAGCACCCTCGCCTGCTGCTGCGAGAGCCGGCTCTACATTTCAGGTCAGACCAGAAATCTCGCGCTGGCCCGCCCAGTCAACGGGGAGTGCGGCGGCACTCCCCCGGCCTCCGCCTTCTCTCTGGGGCCCGGGGATGGGGTCCCGGGCCCCTGGGCCATCTTCACAAGGGCGCGACGGCGCCCCCCCGGCTTTGCTTCGTGGCCCGGGGATGGGGTCCTGGGCCCCTCCTCCTCCTCTTCATGGGGAGCGCGATGGCGCTCCCCATCGGTTCTTCTTTGGCGGGGGCCAGGGTGGGCTTCTGGCCCCCCAGGGGGGATATCTTCACGGGGAGCGCGACGGCGCTCCCTGGCTTGGCTTCAGGGCCTGGGGATGGGGTCCCGGGCCCCTGCAGACCTCTTCGCGGGGGGCGCGATGGTGCTCCCTCGCCTCCATCTTTGGTGGGGGCCAGGGTGGGCTCCTGGCCCCCCTGCAGGGCACTTTCACGGGGAGCGCGACGGCACTCCCCGGCTTCCCTTCTTCTGGGGGCAGCCCCCGGGGACCTGACCCACCCTGGGGGCATCTCTGAGACCGGCGGCAGAGCCCCACGTGCTTCGTGGTCGGTCTTCTTAGGGGTCAAAGGTCACCTACCTTCTGGGGGCCATATCTCAGCCCCCAGGGGTCCGATCTTCTCCGTTTTTGCGTCCTCTTGCTCCTGGTGGTGCCCCCCAGCCACTGGGTCTCTGAGAAGGGGGATTCAGCAGGGAGCTTTCTTCACTGGCTCCCTGTGCCAGCCTTTCGCCTGCTCTCCTCCTGGGCATCTCTTCTCCCTGCGCAGAGGCCCCTGCTTCTGTGCACTGGTCCTGGACTCTTCTCCTGGCGCTGTTCAGGATCCTGGGGGCAGTCAGGGGGTTCCTCCTTCCAACTGCCCATTGCGCCAGGCTCCAGCACCTTCTGCCTCAGCAGACCACACCCCAGAGAGAGCTTCTCTTCCTGTGCAGGTTCTTTTTAAAAGTTGAGTAGGGGCTGGCAGGAAGTCTCTGTTTGTCCTATCAAACAGCGACACATCACTTCACTGCCCCTGCTCCCTCCTTCCTGCCCAGCCTCTGGGTTTGTTCAAAATGGTGTCATCCAGGGTCTCTTGCCACATGGTCTCTGAAAAGGCCCCTTCCCCCCTCGCTGCCTTCCCTCCTTGGTGCAGCCTGGTGCCTGGCACCCAGTGATAGCTGCTGATGGATGAGCCTGTAGCTCCACCCATCTTCTCTTCCTTGGAGAGGAGGCCTTAGCTCATGGAAGAAAGGTTATCAATCCAGCCTACTGAGGTCAGCCCCCAGACAGGCCCTGGTTATGGCAGACTCAGAGAAATATGACATTTCTGGATGACCCAAAAGCAGTACAAATATGACTTTGGACTCTGCAGAATACTTCTTCTCACACCCGTTACAGTGGACTTTAGTGCGTGTCTGGAATCTGTAGGCCTTAGGAAAGTGACACTAGCCCATGGGCTCTACTTCCCCATAGGGGAATAATGAAGTGAAAAACACAGTAAAACACACTGACTTTCCCTGGCATGTTTCTTCCCAGTGTATAAAGCCTATTTCATGTCACCACCCATTTCTGCATAAGTCCTGGCACACCATTCACTTTGTAGCTGCTCCTGGACTGCGCATGCCAGGAATCTCCCCTGCGCAGCCCCTACACGTGTGCACACGCATGTACACAGGTGTCTGCATGTAACCAGCCCGGTGCCCTTACTCCAGCTGCTGCGCAGCGGCCTAGTCAAGCTAGGGGACACCAGTAAAATCCACATGCAGTCTCTTTCATCATGAGTTCACTGTGGGTGAGTCCCAACTTATGAGGCTCTCCCACAGTAAAAGCTCAACAAATAGGTGCTCAAAAAGCGAAAAATCCGGGCGGCCCATAGTGTCAGAACCACCTTCTAACAGCAACTAATGTTAAAAAACTTTAGATATTCACTGAAAAAAACAAAGGTTTCAGGGATGTTTTAGTTAGGAAATAGAGTTAAAAAACCTTTGAAATTCACTGAAAAAACAAATGTTACAGAGATGTTATAGTGAGGCTCAGATTTCACTCATAAAAAAACCATAGACATTCAGCAGTTATATTTACCTGAGCTAACTATAACTTACACCCCCGCAATGCACTGCTTATGACCTCATATATTACATCACTCATCACATGGGCAGTAGAGTGGGAAACAGTGTAGTTGACTCTTGTTCGATGGAGTTGTAAAGAGTACAGCAGTGTGTTATACAGTGAAGCCGTGCAGAGAGGATTCTTGGACAGTGGTGTACAGTGAGGTAAAGTCTCATATAGGGGAGTAGAGAGGGTAGAGTTCACTGGAGTTACATAACATAGTGTGGAGTAATGTATGATACAGTGTAATAGCGTGTAGTAGAGTAGAGTGACGTGGAGTGGATTATAGTGTAGTTGCATAGTGTATAGTTGAGTAAACTCTTATAAACTGGAGTGGTGTCCCATACAGTAGTTTGAAGGCCTGTATTGTACAGTATAGAAAAGAGTTGTTTAGTGGAATAGAGTGTTGTACAATGGAGTGTAGGGGTATAGATTGGACTGTAGTGTTAGACAGGGGAGTGTATGTCGATAGAGTGAAGATGAGTCATGTACAGTGCCATAAGGTGCAATATGGTTTTATAGAGTGCAGTTCTAGAGAGGGGAGCAGAGTGTGGTACAGTGCAGCCACGTAGAGTGTAGTGGTATACACTGTAGTGGTGTAAAGTGGAGTTCTGTACAGTGGAGTACCATAAAGTAGAACAGTGCACAGTGGAATACAGTATTGTCTAATGTTGTACAGTGGAGTGCAGAAGAGTGGATTGCCAGAAAGTCAAATAATGCACATTTGAATTTCATATAGTGGAGTCTCATACACTGGAAGAGCGTAAAGTGTAGTGGAGTACAGTGGAGTAGCATACAGTGGATTAGAGCACAGTGGCCTATCATACAATGGAGTGGAGTGGCATAGAGTGTCATGGCGTAGACTGGATTGGCATACAGTGCAGTGTGGGGAACTGAAATACCATATAGTGGAGCTAGGCCACTGACCTGGTCAGTGTGACTGCTCTCCCCCGGGCAGCTCCACCACTAAGTGCTGCCCTCTGAGCCCCCTGAGCTCACCGTTTGCTGGGTGTTCGAGGCCCTCCTCCACCCACAGGCTCCTGCACTCTGCTCTTCTGCTTCTGCTGTTGCACATCTCTTGGCTTTTTTCTCTCTGCCCTCTTTTCTCTCTTTGCTCTCTCTGCTCTCTTTTTTCTCTTCTCTCTCTTTTTCTATCTGTGCTTTCTCCCCGCCGTTGCTGCCCAAGTGGCCCAACCCCCCTCCAGTGTATCCTTCCTGCCTTCCAGCTGACCGCCATCCCCCGACCCCTACTTAATGGCGGATGCTGCACGGCAAGAAGACCTAGGCCACTGTTTGCTGGGTGTTCGAGGCACCCCTCCACCCACAGGCTCCTGCCTGTGCCTCATCCCTGGTGGTCGAGTGGGAGAGCACTCTGCTCTTCTGCTGTTCCACCTCTCTTGGCTTTTTTTCTCTGTGCCCTCTTTTCTCTCTTTGCTCTCTCTGTTCTCTTTTATCTCTTCTCTCTCTTCTTATTTCTCTCTTCGCTCTCTTTTTCTATCTCGTGCATTCTCACCGCCACTGCTGCCCCCGCGGCCCCAGTGTGTCCTTCCCGCCTCCCACCTGACAGCCCTCCCCGATCAATACTTAATGGCAGCTGTGCCGCTGACGCTAAAGGCACGTCAAAGGCAAGCTCGTCTGCGCCCATCTGCGACCTGATTGCGACCAGCGCCACGGACCCTGGTCCTCCGACCCACCTCCACTACGACTCCAGCACTCTACACGCTCTCAACCCCTGACGCAGCAACAATTGCCAGCTTTCGACACTAAGGAACACCCAAGACCCGATCTCCTGCCGATACTGCCGCCGCACTTTCACCCACTTCCGGACCCCAGCAGCAGCTCCCAGCCTACCAAAGATCACCACTCACAAACCAATCAACTGCATCCTCCTCAACGTGAGCTCCCTACACAAGCACGCCATAGAAATCTGGGACCTCCACAACACCCACATGTCCGACGTCGCCTTCCTCACAGGAACCTGGACAAATACCAAATCCGTGCCACCGCCATTCCCGACGGATACAAGATCCTGCGGAAAGACCGCCCCACCCGCCCAGGAGGAGGCATTGCCATCTTTCACAAAAGCACCCTCCGCATGACAACCACCGGCCCGGACGACTCGACGACCCTCATGGAACATCTCCACTTCCAGATCCAGACCAACCCTAAAACGACTTTCCGGGAGCCCTAATCTACAGACTGCCCGGCCCTCGTGCTCCATTCACTGACACCATCGCCAACCTCATTGCACCACATGCCCTCGCCTCCACCAACTACATCCTACTCAGAGACCTAAACTTCCACCTGGACAACCATGATAACCCCAACACCACCACCCTCCTAGAGAACCTCGCCAGCATAAGACTGAAGCAACAAGCCACCGCCCCCACTCACACAGCAGGACTCACACTCTACCCCGTCTTCGCAGAAGGAAACAGCGTCTCCTCCAGCCACAGCAAGGAACTCCTCTGGACAGACCACCACTCCATCCACTTCTCTTTCAGAAAACACACCGTACACAAGAACGCCCACCGCCTCCCTCGTAGAAGCTGGAACAAAGTCACCAAAGACCAACTCACCTCCGGTCTCATCAGAACCCCACCACCAACAACACCAGATGCTAACACCTCGGCTTGCAACCTCCACAGCTGGATCACGACCTGCGCGACACACTCGCCCTACTCAAGAAGGCCACAGGACGACACATCAAGAAGCAAGCTGGTATACCCCTGCACTCCAAGCATCCAAGCGCTCCTGCCGATGACTCGAAAAGACATGGAGGAACAACAGAACTCCACAAACACGCACCACCTACAGAGCAGCCACCACAGCACACCACCAACTCATCAAATCCACAAAGAAGAAATTACTTTAAGAAAGAATCCTCACCAACGCCCACAACACCAAAGAACTCTTCTCCATCATGAAGGAATCTGCCAAACCCAACAGTGAAACAACAGACGTCCCACCCTCCCAAGACCTCTGCAACAGACTCAGCACCTTTTTTCACCTCAAGATTAAGACAACCAAGACCTCTGCACCATTCCAGCTCCCACCCCGAGCGACGCCACCCAACAGGCCCTGCTCACTTGGACCCCACTTACTACAGAAGACACCCTAAAGACCATGAAGAGCATCCACTCCAGAGCACCCTCAGACCCCTGCCCACCCCACATTTTCCACAGAGCCGCCATTGCATCTGAACTACGCCAGATGATCAGCTGCTCCCTCGAAACCACCACATTCCCCAACGATTGGAAACACACTGAAGTCAACCCCCTCTTGAAGAAACCCTCCGCAGACCTGACGGACCTCAAGAATTTCAGGCCCATCTCCCTGCTTCCATTTGCAGCAAAGGGCATTGAAAAGGCTGTCAACACCCAGTTAGCAAACTTCACCGAAGCCAACAATGTACTGGACATCTCCCAATGTGGATTCCATAGCAACCGCAGCACCGAGACCACCCTACTCGCCGCCACCAACGACATCCGCTCCCTCCTCGACCAGGGCCAAATGGCAGCCCTCATCCTCCAGGACCAATCAGCTGCCTTCGGCACCGTCTCCCACCGCACACTAGTCACCAGACTCCATGACGCCGGCATCCGCGGATAGGTCCTTGACTGAATACGCTCATTTCTCACAGGCAGAATCCAGAGAGTCAGACTCCTGCCCTACCTCTCGGAACCAACAGAGACCATATGTGGAGTGCCCCGGGGATCCTCCCTCAGCCCCACCCTCTTCAGCATCTACATGGCCCCCTCGCAACTATCGTCAAAAACCCACGGGCTCAACATGGTCTCCTACGCAGATGACACCCAGCTCATCCTCTCCCTCAACAAAGAACCCAACATCACCAGGCACAACTTCCAAGAAGGGATGAAAGCCGTCACCACCTGGATGAAGAAGAGCTGCCTGAAACTCAACTCAAAGAAAACAGAAGTCCTCATCCTTGGCTTCACCTCCTCCACCTGATGGCCCCCTGCCCTCGGAAACCCCCCCACCCGACGGACCATACATGAAACCTCGGCATCATACTTGACTCATCTCTCATGATGAACCACCAGATCAACGCTGTATCCTCAGCCTGCTTCAACACCCTCTGCATACTCCGAAAAAGGTTCAGATGGATCCCAGCCGAATCCAGCAAACCGGTCACGCACACCCTCATCAGTAGCACACTGGACTACGGCAACGCCCTCTACAACGGAATCAACAGGAACTACTTCGCAAACTTTAGACCATCCAGAACGCCGCAGCCAGACTGATCCTAGACGTCCTCCATCACAACCACATCACCCAACACCTCCGTGACCTCCACAGGCTCCTCATCGAAAGAAGAATAACCTTCAAGCTTCTCACTCACGCATGCAAGGCCCTCCACAACATCAGACCTACATACCTAAACAATCGCCTCTCCTTCCATGCACCCAAGAGACACCTCAAATCAGCTGACCTCTCTCTAGCCACCATCCCACGCATCTACAAGACCAGAACGGGAGGAAAGTCCTTCTCCTACCTCGCAGCCAAGGCCTGGAACGACCTCCCCCTCCACCTCTAGCAAATCCCTACACTGCTCTAGTTCAGGAAGGCCCTCAAGGCCTGGCTCTTCGGATAACCCCAGCTCTCAACAGAGCCATGCCCCCCCCCCAGTGCCTTGGGACCCTCGCGGGTGAGTAGCTGCGCTTTACCAACCCTGATTGATTAATGGATTGATTGAGGTATACAAAGGAGTGAAGTCCAATGGAATAGCATGGAATAGAGTGTCATAGAGTGGTTTGGAGTACGTTAGAGTGGGATACAGTGGAGTGCCATACAGTGGAATAGCGTAGAGTGCCATGGCATGAAGTGGAGTGGCGTACAGTGGAATAGAGTATAGTCAAGTAGGGTACAGTGGAGCAGCGTAGAATGGATTGTGTGCAGTGTAGTGCATACATTGGAGTGACGTACACTGGAATCCATATACTGCAGTGGCATACAGTGGGGTAGAGTGGAAGAGCATATAGTAGAGTGTCGCAGAGTGGAGTGTTGTCCAAGGGAATGGTGTAGAATGGAATGGCGTACCGTGGAGTGGCATACAGTGAAGTGACGTACAGTGGAGTAGCGTGCATTGGCGTGCCTTACAGTAATGTTGTGTAGAGTTGAGTGTCGTAGAGTGGAGTGGAATATAGTGGAATAGCGTACAGTGGAGTGGCGTAGAGTGGAATAGCATTTAGTGGAGTCATGTACGGTGAAGTGGCGTACAGTGGAATATCGTAAAGTTGAATGGTGTATAGTGTAGTGATGCACAGTGCAGTGAGGTATGGATCTTGTTGAAATTTTGGATGACTGTTGATTATGGTGTGCAGAGTAACTCAAGACAGTGACTTGCGCTGCATAGTGTTTCTGCACATGTGCCAAACAAAGCAGGGTGACATATGGTGGTTTTGTGTAGTTTGTAAATGTTACGTAAGTATTGCAATGCCCTCGCACCACTATTTTTGTGTGGAAGCGTCTTGCAAGTTGGTAAATAATTTAGTCTGGAAGCTGACCATCAGAAGATTGCCATGTGCCCACTGACCTACCTGGTGAGCGAAAACTGCTGATGCTCTTGAGTGAGTCGCTCCTTGTCTGTTGACAGAGCACATTTCTGAAGTATTGTCTTTTCTCATCTATCCCACTTCTCCCTGAATCCTAGGTAAAAAAGCCACCAGTAACTTGAGTCTATGTCTCTACTATGTAGAGCCTATCACCTAGAGCTGCTCTGGCCTATGAATGCCTTGAGCTGGCACCTGTAGTGATAATCTACAGAGAGCGGGCCAGAAAACACACCACCTGTTGCAAATGATTGGGACCTAACCACCACTGTAGTTCTTATGCAGTAACTGGAAGGACAGGTACCTAGTATACAAAGTCTATTGACCTTGGATTACAGCATGCCAGGAGATGCCGGACCAACTTATACAAATATAATATTGCCTGTGGCACTGCAGATAACGAATTTGCCATGTCCCATTGCACTGCCCCCCAACTTGTGGCTGGTGCTTTTTATTTCACCAACAAAGTTGAGATTTGAGAATCCTGGTAGGAGAGAGAAAAGTTGCCACATTTGGGGTCTGGAAGACTGACTATGAACTCCTGGGATATCAAAGGGACAGATACTGACTTCCACATGTTTTGAGAAGGCCCATCTTCCTGAAGGGTGGAACACACTATGCACATATACAACAGTACCTTTCGGTTAGATGAGAATGGATGAGATAGTCAAACAAGAAAAAGGTGGAACATAGTCCATGTCATAGAAGACATTCACCTGAGTGGTCAGGACTTTTGTAAACAATGGGAGCACTGTGAATTGGTACTGATCTTCTCTGACTGCCAAATGAAGAAACCCTAAGATGTTCCTTCAGGGATGGTATATGAGGATAGGCAACACCCACATTTAGTGATGCCTTGAAGTTTCTTTCAATCGCCCGAGGGATGATTTGCATAAGTGAATGCGGAAGTGAATGTTATGTATGTAACAATTCAAGTGCTTCCTGTCAATCACTAAACTGGAACCTCAAGACTTCTCCACAAGAAGGACAATTAAGTAGAATTCTAAATTCTGCACCTGGGGATACTGACCCACCCCCGGATTTCTTCCATAGCCATGAATTATCTACAGGAGGGCACTCTTCCTTTGTGGAGCCCTACATCAGAGAGCACAAGAATGAGTGACTGTGAATGGAGTTGTTAAAATTGTATGGCATAACGTTTTCCCAATGTCTATCACCCACTCATTACTAAATGGCTGATAACAGATTTATATTAAGAAAGCGAAACACTCTCCTCCTATAGGTAAGTGGACCCTACTCCAGAAAATTCAGGGACACCGAGAGGCAGACTGTAAATCCCCTGGCTAGTGACTCAAATCTTGCTAATTTGATGTACCTTTCCCACACACATTACTACATATCACAAATGCAGCTGCCTGGAAATTCTGCTGTTTTGCAGGAGGTGGCTTTAAAGTGACTGGTTTAGGGATGCTTTGGCTGATCTCTGAAGATCTGAGAATGTTTTCTTCTTCTTTGCCATTTTATCCTTCAGTTGTTGATCAAAGCAATAGTTGGGAAGCAAATGGTAATTTAGAAATTGCTTTCTTGTTAAGGTGTTTCTTAAGCAGGTTCCCATTTATACATGCCTTCCGGCAAAGACAATTGCTTTTGACAGCATGTCGTCTAAGGAGGCATCAGAAAGAAAAGGATACAAGTGAATTTATAATCCACTTCACATAGCTCTACAAAGCAGCAACACATGTTAAAAGCAACAGTGTGTTAAACAGGGAATACATGGAGGACCCTGTTGTCACTGCTAAGGCTGCTAAAGTTTTCTTTAGAGCCCTCCCGGCCGATCGATTTTATAATTGGGTCCTGGGAACCACTCCCTCTGGAAACACCTATTGTTTGCTCACAGGGAAAAATACTCCTTTCCGGAGGGAGTACATTAGCAAGGTTTCTTTTTGTGCTTGTCTAAGGCACTTCCGAAAAACACAGATCGTGACATGAAATAATAGAAAAGGAATTGGCAAAGTCAATAGGTCTCACTTTATAATTGGAGGTCTAAACTATTGACTTTACCACTACTTGTTGTAAAAAACATAGTGAAAAATATACAAAAAGAAATTCAAATTAGCTGGTGGTTCATCGCATGTAGATGCACCAGCAGCAGATTGGAAAGTTTTGTCTTTAGGTGAAAAAACTCATTCTAAAATGGCTGCTGGTGTGATGGTGTGTCATGACACATGCAGACACATCGTTGCCCATTTTGAAACGGGATTTCTGAAAGTAGGGTATGCAAATGTATGGTGACATCACACAGCGTAACTCACTGGAACCATTTTGCTTTTTTTGTCACTATAATTTACCATTCCAAGATGGCCAAAAGCCATTTTTAGCAGTAAATTTAACTTCAAAAACATAAGCTCTTGAGCATAAAAATAAAGAAGCAAGTGGCACGGTCACAGTGTGCAGCTGTTGGACCCTCGGAATAAAATACATAGTTTTTTAAGAAGAAAAATAATCAATGGGAAAGGGAGAGGTGGGAAGCAATGGCATTGGGCTGTGGGATGCAGGGATTAAAAGCAAGGGAGGAGCTGGATGGTTGAGAGTAACTGGTGGGGGGTCGAAAAGCGATGCAAGAGCAAGTGTGGTGGGAGAGCAATGGTGGAGGTGTAGGAATGCAACATGGAAAGAGAGAGCAACATGAAGGAGCTGAGGGATGGACTGATGGAAAGCAATTGTGGAGGAGGAAGGGTGTGGCAGAGTAGTGGAGAAACTGAAGGACAAAACATAATGGGATGTATGGAGGGGTGGCAGAGCAGTAGCGGAACTGGTGTGGCGGACACAAATCAGTGGAAGATCAGAGAGGGGTTGGAAAACAATGAAGACAGTGGGGTGGGAGCAACATCCACAGTTCAAATGGGGGCGGGGATCATAAATGTAAGCCAAACAAGCACACAATGGAGAGAGAGGAAAAAACACATGGACTCCCACGGATTGCTGGAAGAAAAGTAAAAAAGTAGTTCCCTGATTCTATTGTAGTTGAAGGATACAACTCACCCTTTCAAAAACATTGTAAAAGACATGTATGCTCCAGGGGAGGGACAAACAGAGGAGGAAGGCAAGTCGTTGAATAAGGAGCAGGCAAAGGGGACAGATCAAAAAGCCAATTAATGATATGCAACGGACTAACCCAAAGTCCACTCTAAGTATTGGTATTTTACACAATTGGTCCTTCGAGAGCAGAAAGCTAAAGCTGCTAGTAGGTGAGACCTGAAAGTGGCACAGAGCCAACTGTGTGCAGGCATCCTCAAAACTCCCAGTCTTTCTAAGCTTTCAACACAGCTTTCTTATTCCAAGAAGGCATCTCATGGACACCCTTGTACTGCTCCTACCACCTTTTTTTTTTTGCATATTTATATAGCGCGAACTCAACCCGAAGGTATTGCAGCGCTTTACACGAGCACCAGTTACGTTACACAAGGACACATTTTTAATTTTTTTTTGGTAGGTACAGGGAGATTAAGTGATTTGTCCAGAATCACAGGATGTGGAGTCGACCCCAAGGCTCGAACCTTGGTTTCCCAGCTCCAAGGTCGGCAGTCTAGCTGTGAGACCACATCCTCTCCCCAAGGGATCACAATGTTTGTAGCTCAGAGGTTCAACCCTGCTACAGCATTCCCTATATGACATACCCCCTGGGTATTGGGGAAAGTAGGGTAGGGCATGAGGCAATTCCTTTCATTGAGAAAGGTTGCTATTGGCGAGGACCAGTGGATGCATATCTCTGACAGGGACTAAACAGGATTAGCTGGGTTGAGGGAAAGCAGGAAGGTGTATGGTAAACCTCTTGATGCAAAATACAGTGCCTTTTCATGAAGACAGAAGTACAAAAGTGTGATTGAGATTAAGAGAAGCTGTCTTTGTGGTGTGGGTCCATGATTTGAGGACTGGGGCAAAGAAGAAGGTAATTGAGGTACTGAAGTGGTAGTTTTAATCAAATTAACACAAACCAATCTGGGTTGTGAACTGTTAATGTGATAGCACGTGGCACAGCGGAAAAGGGGGGCTTGGCTAACTAAGGCAGAGTGTATAATATTTATACCACGCGCTGAAAGAGTCATAAAAATCTCTATTTAATAAGACTGAATTTTGGCCCATATCAACATCAGGTCCTCCGACAGATCGGAGAGTTGACAGGGATTTGGCAAAAAATGTAGATGAATATCCCCCTCATGAGGACCTAGAACAAGGAATATTTATACAAACCACACTATATACAACTATATATGTCTCATTATTTACAATAATCAATAACAAAAGACTCAGTTTTTCTATTACTTTCCTTTTATCTATTTTTCTTTGAAAGTCTATGGAATGGTCAAACAAAGGTACAGTATCGAATTAGGACCATCACACAAGAGAACACAAATTCAGTAATGCATAATAACATCTCAATTAAGGAGCATGAGTTGAGTGGATAGTGTAAGAGACAAAAGAGCATTTTTATAAGATCAATGCAAATACAGAATTTCATACGAACCTAAGAAAAACTATAGCACAGCATGCTATTAGCTGGAAATGCTAACCCTCCGGCTGGAAGGGAAAGCTGGGGCAATCCTAACAAAAGTATGAGGAGCAAAGTTAAGAAGTCAGCTCACAGACAGCATCAGCTAAAGGATCTCAAAGAAACAGCTTACACAAACGCCTCACCTCGGCTCGTCTCTCGGGACAAGTCGTCTTGTTCTAAAAAAAAATGGATTCTATTACTAATAGTTATACCCTAAAGTTAAAAGTCCATCCCTACTCTTGTATCGAAATCCAGGAAAGTCTCTCTCCTTATTGGTCTAGAAGCATAGGGTGTTAAGTCATACCACTTCCGCCGCTCTTCTCTTTCAGAAGGTCTTTGTTTAGATTCACACTGTCATCATCATCCTTCAGCAAAGGAAATCAAAATCTTCTCCTTCCTCGACACACCCGCATTCGAACAAAAGTTGTAACATTTTACTAGCACAGTTATCCGCAAAGCTAAATATTTCCTCGGACAATAGGAAGTTCCACTGATACTCCGAACACGTAGCAGCCATCGACAATAAAGAACCCAATACTTATCTATGAAGGAATAAAACACATTTTTCAGCATTTCTACGTTTTAAAGCAAATTTTAACCCTAATGATAGCTTTGAGGCCTTCTTTGTAAAGCATGCAGTTTTCTCCAGGAGAAATAAACAGATTCAGTTATTTGCTCAAAATAAAAGCTCAATTTCATAATTCATTTCAATCTTTCATTAGTTTAATATAAACGCAATCATTTTAAACTATTATTCTATGTAATTAATATTGCTTAATTAAGCGATAATAAACGATAAACGCGTTTTCATTCCACATTTGCTCATGAAAATAATATTTGCTCCTTCTTTGCTGTCTTCCCGTGCAGGATTCATTTGTGGCCATTGTCATTTTCCTGCACCTTTCTTATTTTCTTGTCCAAAACTAAAGATTAATAATACTTTTTCGGTTAATTTCAAAACTGTGTTTATGATTTTCACACAATGGAAGGTTTAATCCGAGCAGGTCTTATTTACGGAAAACCCTGCTCCATCAATCCCCCTTTAATGGCTACTTAAGCCATCAAAAATCTAAAAATCTAATTACAATCTGATTGTATCAGAACACACTTGTTCTCATTTGTTTCAACCTAACCCCATCTATATCTTTCATTACCTCATAATAATTTCTCTTCCTGTCTTCCATTTCTATCTCTTCTCTCTTTCTTTTCTTTGCTCTATGTTTTGTTTCTAGTGTTTTCCCCTTGCATTTGCAGCATTTATATATTAGAAGCAGCATTAGTATTCCAGTAGCAGTAGAAGTAATAGGTATTAGTATCTTACCTAACAAGCTGTTACCAAATGTTAAAAACCAGTCTCCTTAGAAGATAAACCCTTACCAAGTTTCTCCCAAGCACCATCAACTTTCAGTTCAGTTAAATCTTCCCTTAAATGTGTAATATTAGCAATATATCCCTCTAGATTCTTACTTTCATCAGGGATATATGTACAGCATTGTTGAATTTTCAGCATGTTACAGACTCTGCCCTCTTTTGCCAATGATACGTCCAGAGCAAGTCTATTTTGCAAAACCATAGATCTCATAGCCACCATTTCAGTGTCAATCATCAAAAATCCAGCAGCAGTATCTGTTGATAAATGATCAACCATTGTGGACAGTTTTCTAATTTGTGGAAATTTAAAATTACTCCAACTGAAGGTATCAATGCTCCAAAAATATCACCCACAATCTCAGCAGCACTATTTCCCCTTTTTCTACGTATTAATCCACTCTTACTCCTTTCATTGGTTCAATGATTCTTGTCAACATGATAGACTTTGGGGAAGACAATACCCATATAACAACACCCATACCAACGTGCTGGTAACCTATAATAGGCATTCCTACCACACACATAATAAATTCCAGGGAAAACAGGATCCTTACCACCCTTCAAACCCCAACCTCCTGTAATCAGGAAGGTATGATCACATTCACTAGAACCAATGAAATAGTTATTATAATCTGTCTTCTGTCTTAGTAAGCAAAGCTTACCTTTATGATGCCAATCCAGGGTCATTGCAGCATATGTCTCGCCTTTCTTGTAATCTCCCTCTCTATGAGCCCAAGGAGGAATATGACTCTTTTCCTCTGCAGATTTCCTCTGAAAATTTTCTCTTCTATCTTCTACAACATTAATGAATTCAATTTCCTCACTCTGTAAACTACAAGTTAAGTCATTTCTATGGGCCTATACAGTATCTATTGTCTTAGTAGTATGAAAAAACTCTCCCATATACTCTGCATTCTTTGCGCTACTTACTACATTCATATTCTTTCGAATAGGAAGTTCAGAAAATACTAAATCTAAATTGGAATAAAAATATTGTATCTGGCCCTTTTCATAGAACAAACTTGATAGTACACTACATGAAATACCATATGTTAAGGGAAGGTGGAGATAAGTCACCCCTTCTGACACAGAAGTCTGTACGTGCATGCACACATAACAATCTCTAGCATCCATAGGATTTACATACTCATAAAGAAGCTAAGTAAAAACATTTAATGAAAAATCATTAATAGAATTATCTTGATGTAAGTCATTCCCAGTTAATCTCTTAATGTTAGTGTGTGGGTCTTCTTTAAGAGTTTCTCCCACATTCGTTTTTATATTCACTAAATCATTAGTAGTATTACTCTTAGTAGAAATCATAAAGTAAGGCACAACAACTATTAGTATTAACCAAACAATCATTATCAGTAAAACTCATAGACAACAAACGTTAATACACTTACGCTTAGTTTATCCCTGATTCTGATTACCAGTCTCCTGATTCCTAGCTATTTTAAGCTAGAGAGCTAAGAAAACTAAAATACGAATAAAAACAAAACTAAACAATTTAGACTTGATAAAAATATGTGTATCCAAGCACTTTCAGGCCTTAAGTCATCATTATCATCAAAATCTTTATTCAGCTATTAAAAACAAACAGCCATAAAAGCACACACAAAATAATACAGTTTAAAATGCAGACATATTAAACAGTTTCCCCAATGTGGCATTAATATAAAACAACCAAGGGATTTTCAGTGCATCATCCAATTTTAAACAATCTAAAATAATTGACCTAGTAAAAGCCGTCTCTTCTCGTCTCCAGATTGATGCCCATAATAACAATGGCCCTACCATCAAGGTATCCCCTAAAAATTGCAACCCCACCTCCTGGTGTACGATGGTATTTGATACAGATGATGGTAAGGACAACAAGCGTTTTAAAAAACAGTTTTCTTCGGTTTGCAGGGCCGTACTATTAGTGTAGCCCCAAAGACCTGCAGCATATGTGGTGGTACATATTCCTTTGGCTTTATAAATAGTTACCATCTACTTTATTGGTCGATTACCCAATTTAGCAGCAAATTAAAAAATCCCTTGGTTGGCTCTACTCATTTTTGCTCTTGTATTTACAATGTGTTGGGACCATGTACCATTTCCTGAGAATAGTATACCAAGGTAACAAAAAGAATTTACTGTATATATTGGGGTTCTATCTATAAAAAAGGTTTTGCAGGGTTTCTTTTTGGACCCACATATCATGGTGAATGTTTTCGATTTGTTTATTACCATCCTCCGTTGTTTCATAAAACTTGAAAAACCATTCAAACCATTCATCAATCTTTGGAGGCCTACTGGGGTCCATGCCAATAGTACGGGTATCGGACGACCAGCCACCCTGGGAACATCAGCCTGTATTTTTTGTAGATAATTGTTGACCTCATTAATAAAAAGGGAGAATAAAATTGGTGCTAACACGCATCCTTGTCGTATACCCCGTCCCACTTTAAATTTAGGTGTGCATTCAGCCTGGGGACCCAAATGGACTGCACTAACTAATTTTTCATATAGGCGGGAAAGGAAGCTGATAATCGCCCTAGGGGCTCCCAGGGAGGTCAGAGTTTGTCAAAGTCAATTGTGGTCAACTAGATCAAAAGCACTACTCAAATCGGCAAAACATAAATATAAGGTACCTGTCTTTGCCCTGGTGTATTTGCCGATGAGTAGCTCCAAATTAAGACATTGTTCAATTGTCCCCAGGCGTTTCCTAAACCCATCCTGCACAGGCGTTAAAATATGGTACTCCTCAGCCCGTTCCTCCAGCCTTTTAAGTAAAACCCTACTCATAACTTTTAAAGAGGTATCTAGGAGGGAAATCGGTCGGTAGTTTTTAGGATCAGTTTTGTCTCCTTTTTTATAGATCGGTACAATAATGGACTGGCCCCATGTTTGTGGTGTTATCATTGTTATGTCAATTGCGGCTGAATTAAACACTCTTGTTAAGATAGGTTCCCATAATTCCGGTTCGGATTTAAAAACATCAACTGGGACTCCATCGGGACCTGGTGCCAGCCCCCCAGCACTCTCCTGGATTGCCTGGAGGATTTCTTCACAGGTAATGTCTAGGAAGTAGGACCTCACTTCATGAGGCTCCTGATCTGATCTCCCCACCATCTCCTCATTGTTACTAAAAATTCCAGAAAAATGTGTCACCCATTTGTCTGCCGGAATAAAGGAACCAAACTCTGGTATATCATCATGTTTTAGAAATGGGGCATTTACTGGGTCCCAGAAAAGTTTATTATTCCCGGTTTCTGAGGAGGTGATCAGATTTTCCCACGCTTCTTCTTGTAGTACCTTTTTCCGGGCTGCTAGGGCTATTTTATACTCTTGTCGTAGGGATTTAATTGCCAGTATGTCTAGCGGTGTTTTGGACAGTGCATATTTTAGCACCAGAAGTGCTTTGGTGCAGGTACTGTCGAACCATCCCTTCTTGTTTTTGGGTATTTTGTCAGTCTGCCTAGTTAAAAGTGATTTAATAAACAAGGTAATACAATTAAAATTTCTGATTACTATGATTGGGGAAATCTCATCCTGGAGACAGTAAGCCATTTCACGCTGATTGTGTGTTATTATTTGCTTTAGTGTCCTACCTGGATCAACACCCGTCCACTTTATTCTAATACCATTCATCCTAAAAGGAGTGATATGTTCAGCTAGATCAAAAACTTCACTCCTGGAGCCCCAAAAAAACAAAGATAAGGCAAGTAAATTGTGGTCACTCAGAATAGAGGGAACGACGATGGGGTTGCCACACCTTAATATATCCGGGGTAGACACTAATATATGGTCAATGACCGAGTACATATTTCTCCCTATAAAGGTTGGAAATATGACCCAATTTTGTCCACAACCTCCTCTAAGTAGGAGGAGATCATATTTTGATATCATCTGGTTTAGGGCTTCCCCGTACTTGTTATGGCAAAAGTGGTCAGTTCCCTCCCCGTCACCATGGATGGGGCTGCATGCCTGAATATTGGGCATATCGCATGCCTGTATATTAAAATCTCCTGCCCACAGTAGGACATAATCAGTGCTAATTGGAGCTAAAAATATTTCCAGTGCCCGGTCAAGTTGATACGTCTCGAATCAAAAATGTTATTATAAAAATTTACTAAGATAAGATCTTTCCCTCCCTTCTTGCTTAACCGTAAGATCTGAGCATGAGGTTCCACTGATGTAACTTTTTTAACCCTTACAGGAATTTTATTAGAGATAAGTGTCTGTAGACCCCCCTTTGCTCGACCCGATTGTGAACCAATTGCTGGGAGGAAGTAGGAGGAATATCCATCAATGTGTACAGGATTTATGCACCAGGTTTCCTGCAAACATATAATATCATAACTGGATATAAAATTAACCCAGTCAATGTTCTCAACCTTGTTTACCAGCCCATTCACATTCCAGGTTGCGAAATCAAACCCTTCCCCACGGAGTTGTCCTGTTGGTCCGATATCTATTGTTCTGACTCTAGGGGGATCTTTTTCTGGTGCCTCATATGCCCCCCCTGCATCGGACACCATGATTTCAGCCTGCCCACCCATATGAAAGATCTTTATTATATGTGGGCCATCCCTGAGCCCTGGTTTATTTAGCTGTCTATCAATAAGTGACAGAGCGGGTGACCCTTTCTGATCTAAATTTAACGGTGATTTCAGTCAATCGAATTGTTCCAGATCACTGAGGGGGGCAAATCTATTGTAGAGGGCTAACCCTCTATTGCCCTCCTCAGTTGGAGCAATGGTTCTCATTTGTCCCTCCCCCCCCAAGTGGTCTACATTTATTTACCGGTGTCAAATGGTATCTAGAAAAGAAAAACCCATAGGGTAATACTTTTATCTGTGTACCCCTAGGGGGGTCCCTATACAGATGGTCCAGGAGAGTTCTAGGACTATGGTGGTTGTTAAAATTCAGAATAGCACAACCCCCATCCATTGTTTTATTTGTCGAGCCTAGCCACTCCACCCTTCTCGCCATAATAATTTGTTTTGCAAGTGGGACAAACCCGTTTCCCCCACTAGGGACCTGACGAGACAACCAGTACAAAGATTTATCCAGCAATTGGATAGTGTTTTCCGTCTGATCTTTTCTTAGGATCGGAACATTGGCCAGAATCAAGACAAAGGGATCTGAGGCCCGAGGGAGATGCAAAGACTAGTAGGATTTAATAGGTGCCCCCCTAAGCGGTCTATATTTGTTGGAATGAGGGACTCCCCCCCCCCTGTTCCTGATAAGTTTGACGGGTATTGTTGCCTAAATCGTTAGTGGCAGTGACGGATTGCAATGAAGGGATCTCGTCTCTCCGGTGCAGTTGCTGTTGGTGTACTGGATGGGCCATTTGGGCTTGAGGCTCAACTTGGGCAGTAGATGGCAGACTACTCATATTAGAGGGCCTATTTATATTCCCCTCTTTTGTGTTAGGGATATCAAGTCCTTCCTCTCCCCCCTGGGTAGATTGGTTCCCCTGGACAGCTCCACTACGTAAACGTGGCAGAGGCCCAGGGTGTTGATGCAGGGACCTCGTAAGTTGGTGGGGAGGCCCAATGGATTGATGGGACAATGGTGTAACCAGACCCTCATTGTGTGACAGTCGCTCCTCAATTCTCATTAATTGTGCTTGCAATGGGTTCAACAGTACAGTAATTAGTGTCTCAAACCTCTTCCACATATCATCACCCTCTGTTAGTGGGAGAGAAACAAGATCCTTAGTTATCGCAGGAGACAGGGTGAAATTTGGGCCAAGGTCAGTTCTTTTGGTTCCTTCCTTTCCTCTACATCTTTTAGGTTGGGATTTCTGCTTCACCGGCTGCTTTGCCGGTCCGCCACCCCTTCTGCATTTCTCTGGGGGCTCACTGTTCTTGTCAGGCGCAGCTGTCGGACCCAGACCCACTATTGATGACTTTGATTTGATCTATAGGCTCATCAGGGGGGTGGGAGCCCACCAGTGCAGCCGTGGGTGTGGATAATGCCAACGGTACTGATAAGGTGGGTGGTGAGGCTAATAGGGGGGTTAACGGAGTATTATCACCAAGTGAAGAACGCTTCAGGGCAGTAAAAGAGTTCAGGGAAAGGCGTCTCTCGGTTATTGCGATCTCATGGGTCAATACCGATTCTGCCCTTGTTAGAAATGCATCCAATGTTCCTGCCATGCTCCCCACTGTCTGATCAGCATGGGTTTTCCTTTTAGCCATCAGTTATGAGTTTTAAGAGTGTATATAAGTGGGATAAAGAGAAGCACACACAATCTCAACAGACTACAATAAAGTACCTTGTCGGGTGTGTTGTAGGGTCCCAAATCACAGATGACAGAGGGTGGGCCCAGTCCAGTCTCTTCCGGGCTCCAACGGGCGTGGACGGGCCCGCCCTTGGCCCAACACGCCCGATCGTGTCCCGCGCCGCAGGAGCCGGTGAATGGCTTTATGCACCTCCGGTGCGTAGGTGATGGCGCTGGTGCCTCCTGGTGCTAAGGGTAATGGGGGATGTAGTCCCCTGCTGCCCCGGTCAATAAAGTGCTGGTGCCACTGACTGTATCGAGCTCCCGTGCCGCGGGAGCCCGGGAATGGCTTTATGCGCCTCTGGTGCGTAGGTGATGGCGCTGGCGCCTCCTGTCGCTAAGGGTAATGGGGGATGTAGTCTCCTGCTGCCCCGGTCAATAAAGTGCTGGTGCCGCTGACTGTATCGAGCTCCCGCGCCGCTGGAGCCCGGGAATGGCTTTATGCGCCTCCGGCATGTAGGTGATGGCACTGGCGCCTCCTGGCGCTAAGGGTAATGGGGGATGTAGTCCCCTGCTGCCCCAGTCAATAAAGTGCTGGTGCTGCTGACTGTATCGAGCTCCCCTTAAGTCCTTAAATCTCCACAGCTCCTTTTCTCTCTGAAACTTCTCCAAGACCTTCTCCAATCCCTGTTTTTTTTAAGTCTTCTCAGCACAATTCACAGTTTCAGTTTCAATTTCAGTTTCTTTTCTGAATTTTGAGAATAATTTTCAATCTTCTGCACCCAAGTTTTTTTTGTTTTTTTTAACACAGTTCATTCAGGGTGGCTCATAGCAATTTATGTGATTTTGCTCAATTTCTTCTCCACTATTGTCTTCTTTTTTAAAATATTTT
This sequence comes from Calotriton arnoldi, assembly GCA_963921515.1. Taxonomy (NCBI): domain Eukaryota; kingdom Metazoa; phylum Chordata; class Amphibia; order Caudata; family Salamandridae; genus Calotriton; species Calotriton arnoldi. The sequence continues at coordinate 1,014,878 of CAWUFW010004238.1, forward strand.
TTTAAAGTTTCAAAAACCTTTATTGAGGGGTTCAAAACAAACACGGTACAGTGTGCATCAGATCTTAAAAGTATTCACAATAAGTTCCAAGTTAGGTTCATATAAAAAGAAGACACTTACACCTGCCGGCCAACAAATCTGACAAGATAATACATGGGCAGTAAAGTTGCATAACTGTGACACTCCAGTCCATAAGGGGGTGAAAGCGAGGCCAAAGCCACAGCGGGCAGCATAGCAGACGAAGGGCGCAGAGGAGGAGAAGGGAGACGATCACTGTCCCGCACCGGCAGCCGCCGCAGGCGGAGTATCGGCGGGAAGCGCGGGGGAAGCAGCGCCGCTAGGAGGGGCTCGGGAATGGAGGAAGTGCACTAAGGGTCCCCAGATATCCACAGGGCGAGATCTCGTGGGCAGCAGGTCCCAAAATTCCGACAGCAAGGACTGGCATCTCGCGGCGTCCTCCAGCCAGTGATCAAACTTGGGGGCCAGCTTACGACCCCAACACATAGCCACCCTGCGCCTTGCAAGGACCAGCAACATCGCAATCAAGTGGCGAGAGGCATCTGGGCAAAATTTCACGAAACTCAACAGACACAGGGGAGGATCAGGTGACACCGTGACAGACGTGATCTCAGAAATGGCGGAGCATACGTCCCGCCAGAAGGCGGACACCTTGGGGCATAGCCATGATAAATGTGCGAAGTCCGCGGCAGGGGCTGCGCAGCGCATGCAAACATCACTGGGCAAGAGTCCGAGTCTGTGGAGCTGCGCAGGAGTGCGGTACAGCCTGTGTAGATACTTAAAATGTATAAGACGGAGCCGGTAGTTTGGTGATAGTTTCTTTGTCTGGTTGCAACAATAGAGCCAGTCGGCTTGCGCAATGTCTATGCCCAAGTCCGCCCCCCACGCGACACGCGCCCGATCTGTAGATATGGGAGCGGACGACAGAGTGATGGCATATAATTTAGTGACTATTTTATGAGGGTTCGAAGAAGTGTATATGAAGTCGAGAGCAGGCATCGTAGACGGGGGCTGAGGGAACGTGAGATGTAGTTTCCGGCAGACAGCGCGCAACTGATAAAAAATGAGGGTGTCTAACGGACCCGACGAGTCCGGAAGAGAGTAAAAAGTATTTTACTATTGTCTTCTTGATCAACTGTTTCAACAACCAAGTATGTCCATTCAGGTGCTGTGTATTTCTTGTTCGGTGCATTTGCTCTTTTTGTTCTCCGAACTGTATTTTCTTCTGTATCACTTTGTTCAGATATTTCGACTATTGTATTTGTAACACTCTCATTCAAAGTGTATTTCAGTCTTTTCACTCCTCTTGGCCATACATCTCCTTTTCTTGGTCTTTTCTCTTGAATTTCTTCAGTTTCGTTTGGTTCAGGACTTGTTTCAATCTTTCTTTTAATTGATTCCTTTTTCTCCTTTTCACTGTTTTGTTCTGGAATCAATCCCTTCACTGTATCGACATTGGCAGTCTCACAAGACCCAATAGCTTGTGCCCACTTCATTCCAGTTTCAGTCTGTTCAGGTTCTTTTTGATCACTTTCTTTATCACCTTCAACTGATTCTTTACTTTCAAGTGGACTTGGGACTCTTCGTGTATGACTAGAATGAATCCAATTCGGCAAGCTACCACACTTTACTGCTGTCGTTGTCACCAGTATCACTTGATATGGCCCATGCCACCGAGGTTCCAAATACAACTTTCTCAAGTGCTTCTTGACAAGAACCCACTCTCCACGGTTCAGGTCATGTGCCTGTTCTTGCTGTGTTGTAGTTGCAACTTCTCCAACCTGATAAGACACAGAACACACCACATCAGCCAATCCTTTCGAGTACCAAATCATCAGTTATATTCATTAGTCGATTCGCTGGAACTACTGGCTGTCTCATGGCTCTGCCCATGATGATCTCATGTGGAGACAATCCAGTTTTTCTATCTGGAATTCTTCTCAGACTCATCAGAACTAAGGGTAATGCATCTGGCCATTTCAATGCAGTGGACGCACATACCTTCGTAAGTCTTCATTTAATTGTTCCATTGACCTGCTCAACCACACCTGATGCTTCTGGTCGATAGGCACAATGCAATGTTTGTTCAATTTGCAATGCTGAACAAATCATCCAATTTATTTCATTGTTGAAATACGTTCCCCTATCAGATTCTAAAGAGACTGGAAATCCAAATCTTGGGATGATCTCTCCAAGAAGCATTTTTGCAACTATTAGACTATCATTACGTGTTGTTGGGTAGGCTTCCACCCACTGAGAAAACAAACAGACAGTCACTAGAAAATATTTTAGTCCATTACATCTTGGTAGTGTTAATATTGAGGAGCCCTTCTGTCCGTATATTTTAGCATTCGCGACACCATCTTACAATCTGGACGCCATTTTGTATGATAATCGAAACTGCTGCTTAGTTATTTTTCGAGAAACGGTCCTTGGTATATTTTGTTTCCCAAGGTTGAGATTTTTCTTCTATAATTGCAAGTATCCTCATTAGTACATACCTTTCTTGTTAGATGGAGCCTTTCTCCCACCCATCTGTTAGGGAGGATAGGCCAGATGACCTTAGGCAGTAGATAGCCTGTGCCCAGCTGCAGAATCGAAACTTATGCTCTGTACCCCCATTGTATTATGACACCTGCTAGTGTTTTTCCATAGTAGGCGTGCCTTTGTGGACTTTGCAAACGTACATAATGTAATTGTATGCTTACGGGCTTCAGTCCCTCGACAGCCATCGCAAGAGGCTGGTCAGACTGGGCTCCACTGCAGTGTAATCTCAATAAATATCTGGTTTGTATTCTCTACTGTCTGACCGACTCTTCATTAGTAGGAAGGCAGAGAAGGTGGTCATGAGTGACCCGAGTGGCCCTTTTCGGGTCACTTCCTTCAGTTGGCGCCTGAACAGGGACTCCATCGGTGACCTCATCCTCGCCCACGGACGGTGAGGAGGACGGGGCCGCATTGGGTCAGATAGGTGGATCGGGGGACCCTGTACGATAGAGTTTTGCACTCACAGCTGCCCCGCCTGTCTGATCGGGCAGTGCCCTGCCCAGTGGTCATCCCGACTGGGGTCCTGAATTGCGAAACCCTTGGATTTGACCGTTTGGTCCGAAGAGTCGGCAGTGGAGAATACATTCGTTTGACCTGTGTGCACCAGGTGAGCTTGTTTGCTTCTTTGTTGTCATGACGTTTGTTTGACGGATTTTTGGTTGGTCTAAGAATCAGTTTTGACAAGCGCTTCTATTTGATTTTGAAGATTCTTTTTGAAACATGGTACCATTTTGTTAATTTGTGATTGATGCAGCCCGCGGAAGCGATTTTTGGTAAAGGTATGAGTACATTTTAGTAAGATTGTGTGGTGAATGTGTTTTTTTGTGTGAACAGAATGCCTTGTTGGAGTAAGTTGTGTTGTGTGAGGTGTCGTTGTTGTTCTGCTGATGCTCGATTGGAGGAAAGACAGTCCGCACCTGCGGAAGGTACTCCAAATTATGATATGTATGTCAAATACGGTCTTGGCCCTATTATATTTAGTAGATTATGGCACACATATACCAAGGACAACGCTGAATTGCAGTGGCCATCAACGGGCACCTTTGATGAACAGACATGAATTATTTGGAGGGAAAATTGTTTGCTAAATGTAGTAGGCAGTCGATATTTGATTATCTACTGGTGTGGCGAAAGGAAGCTAAACAGAGACCACTGAGGGCGGAAAGGGAGGTACGGAGGGAGAGAACACAGACACTGACTCAGAAAGCAGTGACATATGATAAGGAGAAAGTGGAGAAGGGTATAGAATGTGCAGATAGGAAGTTTCGATTGCACTGTGATAATTCTTATGTTATTAGAGAGGAAACAGACACTTTTATGGAAGAGCTATTGAAAGACAGACCGCCTCCCCCTTATGCCCCGAATAGAATATACCCTGTTGTTCCACAGCCCTTGTCATCTGCCTCTGCCCCCCCTGTTCCCGTTGTATCTGGTATTGATCGAAGTGCTTTGGTTCCGGCATCACTAACTTCTTCTGTGGCTCCGTCCCCCAAAGTCACTGCGATTGCCAGTCCTCCTGCCACCCCTGTTGTTACGACGTTACTTTCCCCTTCACAGACACTTACTACTCAGCCGATGTTGACTTTGATGCCCCCCTCTTCGACTAGTATGTTGGCCCCTTTTCTTACCCCTACCCCCTTGTTAGATGCTGAGACACCGGTGCATGGTTAGGACGATGGAGCTGGGGCAGTTGCAAAGGAGCCATTAGGACGGGTGTTGATTTGGTCTGATGTGGGAGATATGGAGAAGAATGTGGTGGCCAATCAGGCTGCCCAGTGGGCCCGTAGTCCTATTTATGGTGTTGAAGATGTTTGGAGTGTGTTAAAGGATTATGAGTCATTTGTTTAGCAGCATGCTCTTAAGCATATGTCGGCCACTTTGATTGGACTATGGGAACAGTGTTTTAAAGGTGTTGCACCTCAGGCTGTTTACGATATTAGGGACCAAGTATATGCCGCGGGCATGGCTCCCAATGAGATTTTTGCTAGTGTTACCACACTGATTGGATATCGCAGCAGATTGCATCAAAAATCCCAGACGGCAATATCTCAGTTCCCAATGAGGGAAGTTCATCCCGTTTTTCACCCGGAGATACCAGAGTTACGTGATCAGCATGATCAAGTGACTAGACAACGAGTAGAGGCCCGTTTTCAAGAACAATGGGTTTATACTCCATGGAAGAGGAGTGAAGTCCTCGCAATTAAGGCCCAGTTGCCTGACCCCAGGAAAAATCCTACTGCTTACTATAAAGAATTGACAGAGGCTGCTGCATCGACGGTAATGACGTTGGCAGACATTGAGATGTTTTTTGGTTTATTGGTACCAGTGGATGTCTGGCGACAGGTGCATACTCAAAACCATGCCCTAGAGTTGGGTGGTACTTGGGATGAGATTAGGGCGTGGGATAAGGAGAGGAAGCCTGGTGACAATCCGAAGGCTGAGATCTTGGCTTTGCCAGATCGCATCATTACTTATATGCACTCTCTTATTCCACCCCGGAAGGTGGATTGGGATAAGCTAGCCGCATGTCATCAGAAGAAAGATGCGAGTGTGTCCGATTTTTTTACTCGGTTTGAAGGTGTGTTTTTGGATTTTAGTGGCCAGGATTTGTCTTTGGAAGGGGGTATCAGATTGTTTGTTAACAGATTTGTCATGAATTTGTTACCAGAGATTGCAACACGGTTGCAGGCTGCCGAAAGCACGTGGACTACTTCTACCCCTTCGGTGATATTGAGTATGGCTCAGTATTATGAGCATAGAGAGAATGAGGAGAAAGAGAAGGTGGAAATGAAAACAAAGGAGTTGAAGACTAAGGTACTGATGCAGCAGGCATCTATGGGGCAGGGACGGGGTCGAGGCATTGGACCGGCCAGGCAGCTTCCTCGTACGAGTCGGAGTGCTGTGCCTGTGGGCCCAAATCAATGTGCGTATTGCAAGGAGGAAGGGCACTGGCGTAGCGAGTGCCCGGTTTTGCTGAAAAAGGTTGCAGCTCCGAGAGGACAGGGAGAGAGAGGGCGAGGATGGGGAGCAGCCAGTCAGGATGGGGACCAGGCTACTGGAACATCATTGGGCCATACTGATCAGAATTACTTTGATGACGTTCGGAGCCGACAGTATTATCATGATGATTATGATTTGGATGAGGTGACAGGGATGTCTTGCAGCTAGGACAGCCAAGGACAGGGTAAGGGACCAGTTCCGATACCTGTAGATCAGCATGGACCTTATATTAGTGTGGATTTGCAGGGCTCAGAGAAGAAATTTTTAGTGGATACAGGAGCAATGAATGGTTCTGTTGCAAGGTCACTGGTCCCTGGGGCAGCCTGTCTGGCCATAACAATGTTTCGGTTGGTTTTTCTGGTGTGCCGGTAGTAAGCCCCATCTCTAAACCCCTTGCTTTGACTATAGGCCCCTTTACCGTTGATTCGCCGTTTTTACTAACATCAAATTGTGGAGAGAACCTGTTGGGATTAGATCTGTTAAAAAAGTTACATGCTACTATTCACTGTTCCCCGGATGGTGTCCATTTGACAATGGGTCCGAGTGTGGTTAGTACTATACAATGCCTGTCTAAAGATGCCCCCTCCCAGTTGAGTTTAAAGGTGTTCCATCTACGCTGTGGGCTACAAGTGATACAGATGTAGAACTTTTGCAAATACCTCCAATTTCTATTCAGGTTAAAGAAAATGCGATATTGCCTCGCATCCCTCAGTATAAGATCTCGCATGCGGGAGAACATGGCGTTGCTACATATAATACAAGATTTGATTCAGTCAGGAGTTGTTGAGGAAACAGCGGCAAATGTGTGCAATAGCCCCATCCTTCCTGTTCTCAAGAGGCCACCTCCAGGTTCCTCTGATGATGTTGCTGATGTTTATCGTTTTGTGATTGATTTGCGCGAAGTTAATAAGATAGTACTCCCTCAATTCCCTGTGGTCCCTGACATTACTGCTCTTCTGACTATGATTCCTTCTTCTGCCAAATTCTTTTCTGTCATTGATTTGAAAAACGCTTTCTTTAGCATCCCTGTTTATCCAAATAGCAGGCACCTGTTCGGGTACTCCCTGGCAGGTCGTAGTTTCAGATTTTGTCGGGTTCCTCAGGGCTATACTGAGAGTCCTAGCATATATAGCCAGGCTCTGAAGGGTCAATTGGACTCCCTTACCCTTCCTCCAGGTAATGTATTGCTGCAGTATGTGGACGATCTTTTGATTGCGTCCGATACTGAAGAAGGATGTAAAGCAGCTACAGTCAAATTGTTGCTGCATTTGGCTCAACATGGACATAAAGTGTCCCTTTCCAAATTCCAATATTGTTGACAGGAGGTCACCTATTGTCGAAGGAGGGTCGGAAACTAACTCCGGAACATATTAACGCTGTAATTAACATGCCTGTTCCAAGGACCCAAAGGGATGTGTGAGCCTTTATTGGTATCACTTCCTATTGTCGTCATTGGATAACCAATTTTGCTTTATTAACAAAGCCTCTGCTTTATTTAACAACTAAAAATGTTCATGAGCCTTTGCCTTGGACGCCTGAATGTCAACAAGCTTTTGAGCAATTGAAGGTTGCGCCTTGTTCGGCTCCTGTGCTTGGCACACCTGACTACAACAAGCCATTCGTGTTGTATGTACACGAGTCAGCCGGTTGTGCGCTTTCTGTCTTAACACAGGCCTTTGGAGGTAAGCAGAGGCCGTGTGCGTATTTTTCTGCTGTTCTTGATCCCATCGCAAAAGCCCTCCCGAGCTGTTTAAGAGCGACCGCGGCAGTGGCCGTCTCTATTCGACAATCGGCAGGGCTTGTTCTTGACACTGATCTCACAGTTATGGTACCTCATGCTGTGGATACGCTTTCGAACAGAACAAAGACACAGCACCTTACCAGTGCACGTCTGAATGGCTATGAGCCAACCCTTTTTGCACCACATATTACGATCAAAAGATGTGCTACTCTGAATCCTGCCACGTTACACCCCTCCCTTCGGAGAGTGAGGAGATAGACATACATGATTGTATGTTTCGCACTGAGGAGGAGACGAAGGGATGGGTAGACTTGACTGATGTTCCCTTATCTGACCCCCAAGGGGAACTATATGTCGATGGCTCTTGTTTTAAATGACCAGATGGCACCACAACTGCTGCTTATGTGATCACAACACTGCGCACGATAGTTGAGACATCACGAGTTCCCTATCAATCGGCCCAAGCTGCAGAGCTGGCAGCTCTAATTCGGGCTTGTGAGTTAAGTCAGGGACTGGCGGTTAATATTTACACGGACAGCCAGTATGCTTTTGGAGTCGCTCATAATTTTGGGCGGCTCTGGAAAGAGAGGGGATTCCTTACCTCCCATGGTTCAAAGATTCAGCACGGCCCTTTGATAAATAGACTTTTGTCGGCGTTGACCCTGCCCAAGAAACTGGCAATAGTGAAGTGTAGAGCTCACACAGCAATTTCTGAGGATGTGGGGAGGGGGAATGCTTTTGCGGATCAAACAGCTAAAGAGACGGCCCGATCTAAGATGAAAAAGATGTTTGTAGCAGGTCCTGCTAGATGGGTGCCGGAAGTCACAATGTTTGAGGACACACTAGATAGTGTGAAACAAATCCAGAGCGAGGCGACGGTTGAGGAATTAGCAATATGGCAAGAAAGTACAGCGCAATTGGATGATGATGGGTGTTCGATAGACAAGTCAGGGAAACAGAGATGGATGTTGCCAGATGCATATGTTCTCCCCGTAGTTACTATGGCTCATGGACCAGCTCACATTAGTGCTAGGGGTATCTGCAAGTTGCTCGCCTGGTGTGGCAGAATGATAATATTCCAAAAACGGCTGCCCATTTGGTAAAAAATTGCATGGTGTGCATGCTGTATAACCCGGGGAAGGGGACCCCTATACCTCAGGGTAATTTTGCACCCCCTTCTTTCCCTTTCGAAGTCCTGCAAATGGACTTCATTGAGATGGAACAGGTGAACAATTTGAAGTATGTGTTGGTGGTGGTTTGCGCATTCAGTAAATGGGTTGAGGCTTATCCTACCAAGGAAAATACAGCTCTAGCGACGGCGAAAGCTCTTTTGAAGGAGTTTTTCCCTCGCTTTGGTTTGCCTCGTTTGATTTGGAGTGACAACGGCAGTCATTTTAATTCTAAAGTCATCCAGTTAGTGCGCGATGGCTTGCACATTAAGAAAAAATCTCATGCTGCGAATCACCCCCAGTCAGCAGGTTTAGTTGAGAAGTACAATGGTACTCTCAAACTAGAGATGGCCAAAATTCAGGAGAGTACAGGGTTGAAGTGGCCAGATGCTTTACCATTGGCTTTGTTGTCGACGAGAGTTACAGCCCATACTAGAACAGGGTTGTCCCTCTATGAGATTGTCTTTCGTAGGCCCGCTAATGTCTGAGGAGTTCCAGGACCCCGTCACTTTTCCGAGATAGAGCACCCCTTGTTGATAGATTATTTATACGAATTAACTAATAATTTGCGTTCTATTCATCAGCAGATTCAAGAGGCCTTGCCATCCACTACAGAGGGACCCGGCCACGACCTTCGGCCTGGTGATTATGTACTGATTCGGCACTTCCAGCGAAAAGGCAGCTTGGAGCCCCGATGGAAGGGGCCTTTTCAAATACTGCTCACCACCCGTACTGCAGTCAAAGTGGACGGCCGGAAGAATTGGATACACTCCTCTCATACTAAGAAGGTGCCACTTCCCCTGCCGTATGACCAGTGGAGGATTGACGGCATTGGGGACTCTGAGACAGAAAAGGTTCCTCGCTTCATCCCTTTCTCCGATGCCAGAATAACGTGGGCACCTTCTGAGGAGGAGAGTGATGCAGTCCTGAATGAAGCAGTGCCACCTGAGGTTAAGGACAGCCAAGAGCTCCAGTCGGCTGGCACGTCTGTGTTTGAATCCGAATCAGTTCATACTGCTGAAAGTGAACGTTTGTTTCTTGATCCCTCTGTTCCTGGAGTTGTTAAGTACAATTTGCGTCCTCGACGAAGGAACAGTGCACCAAAGGAAAAGTCAGACTAGTAGGGATGGACTTCTTGGATGAAGAATAGGGACAATAGAGCAGGGACAGAGAGATTGGTGCATTGTTCGAGACACTTGGCAGGATAAGTTTGGGGTGTTTTCCCAGGAGGGAGGGTACCCTATCCTGAAAGAAGTGGATTTTCCTCAGCAAGGGCTGCAATTGTGTAGCTCCAACGAGAAGTGCTTGAACAATAGGAGCCTGCCAGCGAGGCTCACAGGAGAAGAAAAACGGACGCTGGAAAGAAGATTGTTTACTTAGTTTCATTACGGTTATATTAATAGTACCTTTTCATTCCGCTGTCATGCATCTTTTTGGCAGGTCAATGATTGATGAAGAACAGCCATTGGGTTTTGTTGTTTTGCCCCGATCATCATGGGTGAAGCAGCAGAGAGTGCTATTCCTTCTTTTTGCTGTTCTGCTGATGATTATTTTTTGTGGAGTTCTTTGGGCGTTAGAAAATGCAAGTAATTCGTCTACTTCTGACAATGATATCTTTTTCCCACCAAGACGGAAAAGAATGCTTTCTAATAATGTTTTTCTCGATACTCATAAGAAATTTTTTGGTAATGGTGTTGCTTGTTATCCTACTGAATCTGTAACTAGCCTATGGACCGCTTACCCTCTGTCTTTGATAAATTATACATATTCTAAGCCGGCAAATTTTGTTGAGGTAAAAGGGGAGTTTGGTTTTGGCTACACAGGGCCATGCTTGTATCATCGTCAACCCACAGGAACAGGGTACCCCGGTTGTGACAATAATACGTACTGTGATAACTTCTATTTGGAAGAGCAAAATATTACATTGGTGGGTTGGCATTATAAAGAAGTGATGGTTCCCCGAAAAGCTGGCTATTACCCTGCTTGTTGCCCCATCATAAATAGTACTGATACTATTTTGTATATCAATTGTTCAGGGGTGATCATATCCAAACAGACATTCCCTTTGAAAGGTTCAAAAGGTTCTGACACCATTACAGGTAATTCTCGTTATTCAGCTGTGAATTATGATAGGCCAATATATGCCCATCCCGGGTTCTTCTTTCTGACCAATGGAACGTACTCAAATGTTCATAATGGCACCAATGATGTAGCTCTTAGGATGGTGCTGCCCCTGGGGGTCCCTTGCAAATATGCTCACAGACACATAAAATGGGTAAAGAGAACACTTACAAAGGAATTTTGCGAAGGAGTGACAGATATTGAGATCAACAGTTACAGTAATGGTATTACTTTTGGTTATATCCTGTCTGCCATTTTTACATTAGGGGAATAGCTATGAGTAGGACTGAAAAGGCACGGGAATATTTTGGCTGTAAATTGCAGATATTGTCAAATACCACAGTAGCAGTATTACGTGACATCACCATTCAATTAGAAAGTATGAGGATTTATTCTGAACAGACTAGATATGCAGTGGATTTTATTTTAGCAAAAAATGGTGGTGCATGCGCAGTTATTGGCGATCAGTGTGTAGTGGGCATAACAAATATGGTAAAGAATATCACCAAGCATATCTTCGATATTATCGAGAATGTCAAAGGTATGGAGCCAGGTAATTGGAGTTGGTCCCTTTGTGGAACGTGGGGGTGGCTAATAGAAAAAGCAATATATTTCATTGTTATATTGATACTTTGCTGTGTTCTTATTCAATGTCTTCCAATGTGCTGCACATACTGTATCTCTGTATTGGCTCCAAAGAGGAGGATATCGGTTCATGACACTAATGCAGCAATAATGTTACAGAAAGAAGTAGATGACATTATGGCCATAGATGAGGGTGTCTTTGAAACATCTTCTCTTGGAATATACTTCCACTATTGACAGCATAACATGTGCATAACAAGCTATGTGCTTCATTATTCCTTTATGTTTTTGTCTTTTAGATTGTAGATGGTTAGCTCATGCTAACAGGAGGGTTTGTTAATATTGAGGAGCCCTTCTGTCCGTATATTTTAGCATTCGCGACACCATCTTACAATCTGGATGCCATTTTGTATGATAATCGAAACTGCTGCTTAGTTATTTTTTGAGATACAGTCCTTGGTAAGTTTCGTTTCCCAAGGTTGAGCTTTTTCTTCTATAATTGCAAGTATCCTCATTAGTACATACCTTTCTTGTTAGATGGAGCCTTTCTCCCACCCGTCTGGTAGGGAGGATAGGCCAGATGACCTTGGGCAGTAGATAGCCTGTGCCCAGCTGCAGAATCGAAACTTATGCTCTGTACCCCCATTGTATTATGACACCTGCTAGTGTTTTTCCATAGTAGGCTTGCCTTTGTGGACTTTGCAAACGTACATAATGTAATTGTATGCTTATGGGCTTCAGTCCCTCGACAGCCATCCCAAGAGGCTGGTCAGACTGGGCTCCACTGCAGTGTAATCTCAATAAATATCTGGTTTGTATTCTCTACTGTCTGACCGACTCTTCATTTGTAGGAAGGCAGAGAAGGTGGTCGTGAGTGACCCGAGTGGCCCTTTTCGGGTCACTTCCTTCAGTAGTTCTATGAAATCAGCTTGTAATCGTGTAAAAGGAACTGCTGCTTTTCCAATCCGTCCCCAACTAATAACTGTCTTTTTCCATGTATTTTGCTGCTGTCAAGTCACTCACCTCTGGCAAAGACTTTCTGCAATGACCCTGAACTTATGGTTGAACCAGGATTCCTTAAACATCCTAATCATAGCATCTCTACCAATGTGTGTAGGACCATGATAAAACCTCGCCATTTGGGACAACAGACTATCTGGCATTATAGGTCTTCCATCAGGATAAATCCACACCTCATCTTCTTCTCTACATGAACAACCTGCCTTGATCCAAATCTCTTTTTCTTCTGCACTTGCTTCTTCTTGTAACTGTCTAATTTCTTTCCATGTTTCAACAGCTTAGAACATCAGATTGCCTTCTTTTTCATTAGATTTCTGTATCTTTTTATTTATTGAAAACAAATTTAGCACACAAAAACGCACAACTTCGTCAGCATACTTGTTTCAAACTGTGAAAGAATCACAGCCAGATCTGTGTGCTGAACATTTCACAACCCGAATTTCTTTGGGCAATTGTAGTGCCAACAGTAGTTCTTTTACATATTCTCCATTTCGAATTGGTGAACCTGATGAGGTCAAGAAACCACGTTGAGACCACAATTGTCCAAAGTCATGGACAACCCCGAAGCCATCCTGGCTATCAGTAAATATGGTTACTCTCCATTTCTCTCCAAAATAGCATGCTTTTGTCAGAGCCACTAGCTCCGAAATATGGGCAGATTTTATAAATTTCAAACATGAAGCTTCAATGACATTAGCCACTGTGCAAACTGCATAGGAAGCTCACAAGGTACCCATTTCATCTCTCAAGCAAGATCGATCCACAAACATCACACAATCTGATTCAGATAACGGAGTATCTTTTATATCAGGTCTTGGTTTTGTACACAATTCAGTCACATCCAGACAATCATGCTCTGCTTCATCCACCACCATTTCACAATCTGGATTTGGCAACAAAGTAGCTGGATTCAGATTCATACATCTTGTCACTGTTACATTCTCAGCTCCCAGTATCACTCATACATATTTTGTCAACCTACTACTCGTAAGATGCTGTGTTCGAGTTTGTGTCAACAAAATCTCAACAGAATGTGCTCAATAAACACCCTCAATGGATGTCCCATCACAATTGCTTCACTCTGTTCCAAACTCACACATGTAGCAGCAACTGCTTTCAAACAACCTGGTAAAGCTGCAGCTACACAATCAAGTGTTGCTGAAAAATATGCCACAGGACAACGTGCTGTTCCATGCATTTGCATTAGAACTGAAAGTGCACTACCATCTCTCACATAACAGAACAATGCAAATTCCTTATTGAAATCTGGCATTCCTAATGCTGGTGCACGACAAAGGCTGTCTCGCAACTCAACAAATGCCCTCATGCTTCCTCATCTAATTGAATTGGATCTGACACATCTTTGTGAGTCAGTTTCTGGAATGGCTTAGCTGTCAATGAAAATCCATTTATCCACTGTCTGCAGTATCCAACCATACCCAAAAATATTCGAATTTCGTTCTGTGTCTTGGGAGGTTTCATTTGCAAAATCGCATTTATTCGATCTTGTTACACTTTCCTGACTCCTTTTTCAATTTTGTGCCCCAAATAAAGAAATTCTTTTTGGCAAAATTGCAATTTTGCTGGTGACACTTTATGCCCACCTACTGCCAAATGGTTCAGTAGAGCAATAGTATATGTCACACAAGTTTCTCTCGTCTTTGATGCAACAAGCAAATCATCTATGTACTGGACTAGCACTGAGTTATTAGGCATTACCAATGACTCTAAGCACCTCTTCAAAATCTGTTTTGATTGAGGGGCTTTCAGTATACCCTTGAGGGACTCGGCACCATGTAAGATACGGTCTCCAAACCAGAATGCAAACAAATATTGACTATCCAGATGCAAAGGTATCGAGAAAAATGCTTGACACAAATCCATCACTGTGAACCACTCTGCGTCACATGGAATTTGATAAAGAATTACTGCTGGGTTTGGCACTATTGGGCAACAAGGTACTACTATCTGATTGATTTTCCTTAAATCTTGGACAATCCGATATTTCCTGCTCGGTTTCTTAATTCCCATAATTGGCGAATTACAAGGACTGCTTAATATTTCTTTTAAAATACCTTGTTCAATCATCATTTCAATCACAGGCGTTACTCCCACAATTGTTTCAGGACTCATTTTGTAAGGTGGTGTTTTTGAAAATTCTGCACCTTGTTTGACTGTAATTTGAATAGGATCAACTCCTCTCATCAATCCAATGTCTTTCCCTGAAAAATCCCACACATCAGTCAACACAGTTTCTCTCAATTCAACAGGCAAATCCTTCACTGTAAATAAAGGATACAAATCATTCACCTCTGTCCTTTGCCTTGCTATTTTAAAAATGACATCCATTTGTATGGAATGCTATTCCATCAGGTGTACAGTAGATGGTGCAATTCATTTTGCACAACAAGTCTCTACCCAAAAGGTTAACTGGACTTGTATTACACACCACAAATCGATGTAAATCTCTGAAATCTCCTATTTGCACTTTCATTGGTTTTGTTACTGGAGTTTTGATCAATTGATTTGAAACGCCTACAACTTGGATATTATCTCCCGAGAGTGCTAGGTTAGGAATTTCCACAGTTCTCACAGTGGAATGGGTAGTGCCAGTGTCTACAAGGAATGTAATCACATTACCTTCTACTTCTCCATCCACAAAAGGACCACACTGATCTACCTCTAGGGATACGCCAAGCATGCAGTCCTCCTCCCCCCTCAGGCACAGTCATTGAGATGTATCTGAATCACTCCCTTGGGACTGTAACCAATATTGTGAAGCCACTTATACATTTTGCTTTGTTGATTCATCCGTGTGAAAACCCATATTCGCACTGTATCTCTGTACTTGACCATTCATATTCTGATTTGGCATAGGAGCTTGAGGTATTTGAGGTTGAGGTATTTGTAAACCTTGTCCTCTCCCATCTGGTATTAAATTATGATTTTGCATCTGGTTTTGCATCTGATTAAACTGATTCTGATTCATATCATTAGCACCTGTAACACCACCTGTATTTGTCAATAAACTCCTACACTAGCGTTTCCAATGTCCAAATTTACCGCAAGCATGACACGGATATTTCTTCTTCATATCCTCTTTATTATTTCTACCTCTTGCACCCTTTGCAGCAGTAGCATTCTGAGTATCTTGAACAACCTAATCTTTGCCCTGAAAACCTGATTGAAAAAAATCCACAAACCCACCTTTTTGTGCTGCTTTCATCTGAGCCCACATTAGTTTCTCTTTCAACTTTTTATGTCTTGTTTCAATGTCATCACTGCAGTATTTTGCATAACGCAATATCTCATCGATTGATTTATTTTGCCAACAGATTAAATGCTGTTGAATCATCATACTAATTTCTGCTCTCAATCCAAACACAAACCTATATACAAAATGACCCATGTCCTTGTCAGTAATATTCTCAATGCCACTATACTGTTTAAACACTTGAAGAAGCCTTTCATAGTAAGCATGCACTGTTTCTTTAGTTTCTTGTGTAGTTCTATCTATTTTAACCCAATCTGTCTCTTTTGGCAAAATTTTCCCCTTCAAGTAGGTAAGGACCTGATTACACTTTTTCATCATTTCATCAGATGGTGCTCCAGTTTTTGCATCTCTTGGGTATTCTTCTTTTGGCCAATCTACTGCAATTTTACACTCAAACCACAAATCAGCTGGGACCACAATATCAAACAAACCATCAAAGTCTTTCCACAAAACGTTTGAAACTTTCATAAACCTCTCTACATGTTTGTACCATTCTACTGGTTTTTCTCTCAATCCGGGAAATTCATTCGTAAAAGACAATATATCCTGTCTTGACCACAGTACATGAACATATCCACCTCCAGGTACCTCTCTAATGGGATATATCATTTCAGTCGCTTCTGTACCTGTTTCTCTCACTGGTAACATTGATAAAG
Source organism: Calotriton arnoldi (assembly GCA_963921515.1). Taxonomy (NCBI): domain Eukaryota; kingdom Metazoa; phylum Chordata; class Amphibia; order Caudata; family Salamandridae; genus Calotriton; species Calotriton arnoldi. The sequence goes on from CAWUFW010004238.1 coordinate 1,031,009, forward strand.
CACCTGTATTTACAGCTGTTTCTTCCTTCTTTTTAGCCCATCTTCCTTTACAACGATGTAATTCACCCCATCGTCTCAATGTGTTAATTAACTCCTTAATCGGCAATCGCTTCCCTGAAGCATTCAAACTCTCCAGATCTTTGTCACTGAAATCCAATCTGTATGTTTTTTGTAAGGCCTTTGACTTTTCTATATCCACTCCATACGTCTGTGCAACTTCAGCAAATTTCTCATGAAGATTTCTCACTCTCATTGTGATATTTTTACACAAGAATAACAACTCTTCTTCCTGATACCTACTCAATCTCTCTGGACTAATTGTACCCAATATCATTTCTTCCAAATCCACTTTTAATCTACCTACATCCATGTTCACTTTATTAGATGCCATCCCTCTGATCCACTCATCCAATTCCTCCGGTGAAAGCCCTAAAGACCCTCCTTATGTAGGTGTCACTGCCACTTCCTTCGTATTCTGTAACAATCTCCTTGGATCAATCTGTACACCATGTTTTGGAGTTTCTATTGGTCTTTCAGAAATATCAATCAAAGATTCTGATTCACTTGCACCATTACTAGTCCCGTCATTTAAAACTGTAGGAACTGTTAGAGCATGCACCTGTGAAACATTTTGTTCATTATTATATAATGGAACTATAGGACCAATAGTCATTGGAACTAACAAAGCATCTGCATTCAAACCTAATTGATTTATTCTTTTGGTTTAAATCTTCTTTTGCCTGACTTACTACACTTGCATTTTTCCTTTGAGAATCTTCTATCTGAATCAATGGAGCACTTGGTGATGGTCTCTCTTGTTCTTCCTGATACGGTGGAGGTCTATTCATTAATAACTCATCCAACAACTCATCATCTACCTCATTTGAATCTGATTCTGTCTCTGGAATATTATTTTTCTTTTCTTTACATTTTCCTCTTTCATTATTCTCCACTAGTACAACTGGATACATTCCTTTGCCCATTGCCACTACATCTCTCCTCCATCTTTTCATCTGTGCATCCCATTTTGCCTCTGAGTATCTACTCACAGTATTTCTGTATCTATTCTCAGTTCTATCCTCATCTCTTTTGTATGCCTCATGTTCCCACTCTTCAAGCGCTTCATACTGCATAGGTCTCGGACTTGGTTTTAACTCATTCATTTAATATCTCAAATTCTCTAAAATCCTAGTGTTGAAAGTACCATACTCTGGAAATGTCATATTACCATCTCTCTCTGTATACTTCACCCAATTTTCCAACCATGTACATGTATGATAACCCCTTTCTAACGACATAAAAAAAGCAGGCGTACCCTCAGGAGCTACAGGAATTCCCTCTCTAATGGGTATAGGTTCATCCTTTCTAAACAAGGTTTTCAACAATTTGAGTAACTTCATTTTTGTTTTGATCGATCGCTAAAAACTGTATTCAAGAACTCCTTCCATATTTCTATCAATTCCAATTGGTTCTCGCTGTCCAATACCAGCGCGACTCACACCAATCAACCAATAACAATGTATTTCTCTTTATGACAATTCGCACTAGCTAACCAATAGCAGCGCGGTTCTCTGTGATGACTCACGCTAACTATCCAATTGCAGTGCGGCTTTCTGTGACGTCAGTATAACTCCTGCAACTGACCCTCCCTTTACAAAAATTATCAGCAACTATTTACAAAATTTTTAGACAAACAAAGTTAGAACACATAGACATTCCAGCTTGTCTGCTCCACTAAAAGAAGATAGATACAAACTCTCCAAGAATACTCTCGCTACTAGTAAAATCTGTGACCAGCGTGATTCTACTCTCATTCAAGTGAAAACTTTCGGGACTTCTCCAGATGCACTATCTAAAGGTACCCAAATAAGTCTCTACTGTACTAACTCCAAAGTTCCCTGTGCAATACTGACAATACGGCTATTGCTCAATACTTGCATCAAGAGCAGAAAACGCAATACTACTTAGTGTATGCCACACTAAGACAAGCCCTTGAGCTTATTCCGGGATCTTAGGCCTCTTCGGACCTGCTAACAAATTCCTTTAAGGTCAAAACTGGTACGACCACTACATGTAACAAAAGTGCGAAAGATTATTAACAAACAATAATTCTCATCTTAATCAATTGCCAATATAATCAATCTACACTAACCATCCTAATCCTGCTACCAAAAACTGATAGCGCGTGGCACAGCGGAAAAGGGGGGTTTGGCTAACTAAGGCAGAGTGTATAATATTTATACCATGCGCTGAAACAGTCATAAAAATCTCTATTTTATAAGACTGAATTTTGGCCCATATCAACATCAAGTCCACCGACAGATCGGAGAGTTGACAGAGATTTGGAAAAAATTTAGATGAATATCCCCCTAATGAGGAACTAGAACAAAGGGAATATTTATACAAACCACACTATATACAACTATATATGTCTCATTATTTACAATAATCAACAACGACAGACTCAGTTTCTCTATTACTTTGCCTATATCTATTTTTCTTTGAAAGCATATGGAATGGTCAAACAAAGGTACAGTATTAAAATAGGACCATCACATAAGAGAACACAAATTCAGTAATTCACAATAACATCTCAATTAAGGAGCATGAGTTGAGTGATAGTGTAAGAGTCAAAAGAGCATTTTTTGTAAGATCAATGCAAATACAGAATTTCATACGAACGCAAGAAAAACTATAGCACAGCGTGCTAATAGCTGGAAATGCTAACCCTCCAGCCGGAAGGGAAAGCTGGGGCAATCCTCAAAAAAGTATGAGGAGCAAAGTTAAGGAGTCAGCTTACAGACAGCATCAGCTAAAGGGTCTCAAAGAAACAGCTCACACAAACGCCACACCTCGCCTCGTCTCTCGGGACAAGTCGTCTTGTTCTAAAAAAAAACATGGATTCTATCACTAATAGTTATACCCTAAAGTTAAAAGTCCATCCCTACTCTTGTATCGAAATCCAGGAAAGTCTCTCTCCTTATTGGTCTAGAAGCATAGGGTGTTAAGTCACACCACTTCTGTCGCTCTTCTCTTTCAAATGTTCTTTCTTTAGATTCACACTGTCATCATCGTCCTTCAGCAAAGGAAATCAAAATCTTCTCCTTCCTCGATACATGCGCATTCGAACAAAAGTTGTAACATTTTACTAGCACAGTTATCCACAAAACTAAATATTTCCTCGGACAATAGGAAGTTCCACTGATACTCCGAACATGTAGCAGCCATCGACAAGAAATAAAACAATAGTCATCTATGAAGAATAAAACACATTTTTCAGCATTTCTACAATTTAAAGCAAAATGTAACCCTAATGATAGCTTTGAGGCCTTCTTTGTAAAGCATGCAGTTTTCTCTACGAGAAATAAACAGATTCAGTTATTTCCTCTAAATAAAAGCTCCATTTCATAATTCATTTCAATCTTTCATTAGTCTAATATAAACACAATCATTTTTTAAACTATTATTCTATGTAATTAATATTGCTTAATTAAACGATAATCAATAACCGATAAACAATAAACGCGTTTTCATTCCACATTTGCTCATGAAAATAATATTTCCTCCTTCTTTGCTGTCTTTCCGTGCAGGAATCATTTGTAGCCTACCCATTGTCATTTTCCCACACATTTCTTATTTTCTTGTCCAAAACTAAAGATTAATAATACTTTTTCGGTCTTTGTTAATGATTTTCACACAATGGAAGGTTTAATCGGAGCAGGTTTTATTTACGGAAAACCCTGCTTCACCAAATGCAAGTTTGTTTCATAGAAGTTATGAAACAGGAGACCTCTGGTAAGTAATAAACTGCACTTGGAAACATATTCTTTATGCGCATAATGTAGTAACAATGAGTGTAGATTATACACATGCAAAATCCAACTAGAATTTGAAAGGTTTAAGAGCCCAAGACATTGTCAGAGTAGAGCTTAAGGACAGGCGGTACAAATTGTACCTGACACAACTTAAAGTGTGGCTATTCAAATATTTAGAAATGTCTTTGCTACACCTAACTTACACCCTGTGAATCTGGAGTAGGCGGTTCAAAAGATGGAAGAATGAGCACAGTTCTGCATCATTTGTTTTCAAAGGAACGGGTAAGAAGGCAAGATTTATATGGTAAACATAATAATTCACCATAGAATAGTAGTACCACAAAAGTTCACTAATTCACAATACATTTAGTGCTAAGCACAATGCTCATAATGCGTGTTACTGGACAGGAAATGTTGTTGATAACCTCTATTAGATTGGAACCCACCCTCACTTGTGTGTATGTTAACAGGAGCTAATATTACACCAGAGTCTTGTACAAATGTAGGTGAACTGGGAAATAAACTACGCTTATGGCAATCTACGCTTGTATAATTTGCACTTCTGTCCATGCCCTTGGTAAGTGTCACTCAAAATACTGATTCACATCTTGTGTCACTAAAGCATAAGCATTTGTGAGGCAGCTTCCACATGTGTATTTATAATCGGTACGGTAGGTCGATTTGTTTTTCTGCTGTTTCATACACTGTGTCCTTTTACACTGCAAAGTACATATACATCGGCAAACCTACTACAATGGGGTTATGCTATATTATTTGTATAGCACTACCCACCATTACTATGGCATTGCATCATGTTCGCCTGATGGGTGTCCTTTTCCTGTGGATCGGGGAAGACCATAAATTGTATTGGCGGTAACTATTGTTTGATAGTGTCTGATTGTTTGTTGGTTTTTGGCTGTGTCTGGTTAATTCACAATTTGTGTGGTGTGTAAATTCGAAATACTTTGTGAATTTGATTTATGGAGATGCTTCTTGCATATGGGTAGGCGCACAATGGGGCTATCTGCTTCTCTCTCGATGGGAGGTGATCATTTGTCTTTTCCATGGCAATAGTAAAATGTGTGTGTAGGAGCATCACAAGTCAGTGTCTTTTGATGAGATCTCATGCGTGTGAGGAAGTGGTATGGTAACGGTTTATTAACTGGTTTGTTTAAAACAAGAATAGAATCATTTCACCAAGAAATGCTGTACATAGCAGCAGAACCAAGCTACAAAAGGTCATTGGCAGTTTGGGTGGTACCAGATAGATATTTCTGTGCAGTGAAAGATGTATATTAGATGTTAGTTGAAAGACAAAATGATGGGCAGGCAAACATTCACAAAAGGAATGTTTAAACACCTAACTGTATGTACATAAATACAAGTTTATATTATGTGTCAGTGGCCGGGTGTAGCAGAGTGGGAATAGGTTGATAGAAATGAGTAGTTATCACTTTCAAGTATAGCCAGATGTGCTTTGAGCAGAAAGAGGGGAGATATAGAGAAGTTCGGCTGGAAGTCAATTCGAGGTGTATGAAATGAGGACCTCGAAAGAAACGCGATGCAGCACTACGAAATTTGGTGGAGACAAGATGGTTCTGGTTAGATGAGGAAGGGTTGCCGGATGGCATATTTCTTGTTAGCATTACAGATAGGTAGTTAGGGGATAGGATGTTAATTGCCTTAAATGCAAAAATTAATAGTTTGTAAGTTGCCCAATATTTTGCTTCGAAAAGCTAAAGAGTGTTCTTTTTGGAAAATGTATATCTTTGCCCAGCGAAAGGAACAAGTATTTGGGAAGGCAAACCAGTCGGCTTTTCTAGAAGTGCAGATTTCTCCGAATAAAAGAAGACAGTAGTGATTGGCTGCGGAATGTCTGATGAAATCCCAGTATTGGTAATCAGAGTTGTGTTGATTACATGTGTGTAATATTTTGAATTGGACTGTGTGTTGATTTTGGTTTTGGATAGCGAGAGTAGTCATGTTAAAACTAATTATTCTCCAAAACCAGAGTCCCATTAGTATGGTGCTGCATGGTGCTTTCTGGGCTGGAGCATTCGCCTTTGTTGTTCTGTGGAGATTAGGGGAAAGGAACAAGGGGGAGCAAGGCAATGTTCACTCTCATAAATATGCAGATCCTACAGCAATCATATGCTTAGGCTCTAAGCATTAATCCCTTCGCTGCTAGGCCTTTTCCTCCCCTGTGCTAAGCCTTTTTTTGGCTATTTGGGGTAGTTTGCGCTTAGGCCCCTGTAACTTTTTGACCACATAAGGTATCCACGCCAAATTTGCGTCCTTTTCTTCCAATATCATGAGGATTCTGAAGGTACCCAGGGTTTGTGGATTCCCCTGGAGGGGACCCAGAAATTAGCCAAAATATAGCTACATTTCTTTTGGGGGGGGACAAATGGGAAAAAAGGGCTACAGATGAAAGCGTCTGGTTTTTTCCCTGCAAATGGTATCAACAAAGGGGTTGTGGGGCTGAAATCACTATTTTCCCAGCTTTCAAGGACAAGCAGACTTTTGTCAGAAAACCAACATTGTTTACGCAGTTTTGGCATTTTTCTGGGACATAACCTATTTTTGCTATTTTTTGTGCTTTCAACCTCCTTCCAGTTAATGGTAGAAATGGGCATGAAAGCAATAATGGATCCTGGAAAGCTCTACATTTTAGAAAAGTAGACAACATTCTGAATTCAGCAAGGGGTCATTTGTGTAGATCCTTCAAGGTTTCTTTATAGAAACTAACAGTTGAATATAGGAAAATTGAAAATTAGTTGAAAAAAACAGCCATTAGTGTCAACGTTTTCACCTGTAACTTCTTCTAATTATGACAGCTGTTTAAAAGCAATATACCGTTACATCCGCTGGACCTTTCTGGTTGTGGGGATATATAGGACTTGTAGGTTCACCAAGAACCCGACGAACCCGGAGCCAATAACTGAGCAGTGTCTTGCAATGGTTTTTTATTATGTACCGGGTATATAGCAATTAATTTGGGAAAATATATACATGGAAAAATCGGTATGAAAGACACCTATGTATTTCTGAAATTGGAACAAAATATAGAGTTTAGAAACAGTAGATATTTGCACATTTCCGAAATTGTGAGTACCCATACTAGCATGAGAATTATAGGTCATTTTTCAAAATGACTTCTTTTTTACACATTGTCTTTCATTTGGAAGGCAGAAATGCATCGAAAGTCAATAGGTAATAACAGTTGCTCTACAATTATGTGTTACCCTAAGTCTCCCGATAAAAATGGTACCTCACTTGTGTGGGTAGGCCTCGTGCCCGCGACAGGAAACGGCTCAAAACGCAACATGGACACACTTTATTTTTACAGTGAAAACTGACCCTTTTTTGCAAAGTGCCTAGCTGTAGATTTTGAACCCTAGCTCTGCCGGCACCTAGGGAAACCTAGCAAACCTATACATTTTTGAAAACTAGACACCCAGGGGAATCCCGGATGGGGTGACTTGACTGGCTCTCACTAGGTTCTATTACCCAGAATCCCTTGCAAACCTAAACATTTGTAAAGAAAACCACATTTTCCTCACATTTCTGTGGTGGAAAGTTATGGAATCTGCGTGGATCCACAAAATTCCACCCACCCTGTGTTCCCCAGAGTCTTCCGAGAAAAATGGTACCCCACTTCTGTGGGTAGGCCTTGTGCCCGCGACAGGAAACGGCCCAAAACACAACGTGGACACACCACATTTTCACAGTGAAAACTGACCCTTTTTTTGCAAGGTGCCTAGCTGTAGATTTTGAACCCTAACTCTGCCAGCACCTAGGGAAACCTAGCAAACCTATACATTTTTGAAAACTAGACACCCAGGGGAATCCAGGATGGGGTGACTTGACTGGCTCTCACCAGGTTCTGTTACCCAGAATCCCTTGCAAACCTAAAAATGTGTCAAACAAACCACATTTTCCTCACATTTCTGTGGTGGAAAGTTGTGGAATCTGCGTGGATCCACAAAATTCCACCCACCCCGCATTCCCCAAAGTCTTCCAAGAAAAATGGTACCTCACTTGTGTGGGTAGGCCTAGTGCCCGCGACAGGAAACGGCCCAAAACACAACGTGGACACACCACATTTTCACAGCGAAAACGGACCCTTTTTTTGCAAAGTGCCTAAAGTCTTCCGAGAAAAATGGTACCTCACTTGTGTGGGTAGGCCTAGTGCCTGCGACAGGAAACGGCCCAAAACGCAACGTGGACACACCACATTTTCACAGTGAAAACTGACCCTTTTTTGCAAAGTGCCTAGCTGTAGATTTTGAACCCTAGCTCTGCCGGCACCTAGGGAAACCTAGCAAACCTATACATTTTTGAAAACTAGACACCCAGGGGAATCCAGGATGGGGTGACTTGCCTGACTCTCACCAGGTTCTGTTACCCAGAATCCCTTGCAAACCTCAAAATTTGTCCAAAAAAACACATTTTCCTCACATTTCTGTGGTGGAAAGTTCTGGCATCTGCGTGGATCCACAAAATTCCACCCCCCCTGATCCCCAAAGTCTTCCAAGAAAAATGGTACCTCACTTGTGTGGGTAGGCCTAGTGCCCGCGACAGGAAACGGCCCAAAACGCAACGTGGACACACCACATTTTCAGATTGAAAACTGACCCTTTTTTTGCAAAGTTCCTAGCTGTAGATTTTGAACCCTAGCTCTGCCGGCACCTAGGGAAAACTAGCAAACCTATACATTTTTGAAAACTAGAAACCCAGGGGAATCCAGGATGAGGTGACGTGTCTGGCTCTCACCGGGTTCTGTTACCCAGAATCCCTTGCAAACATCATAATTTGTAAAAAAAAAACACATTTTCCTCACATTTCTGTGGTGGAAAGTTCTGGAATCTGCGTGGGTCCACAAAATTCCACCCACCCCACGTTCCCCAAAGTCTTACAAGAAAAATGGTACCTCACTTGTGTGGGTAGGCCTAGTGCCCGCGACAGGAAACGGCCCAAAACGCAATGTAGACACACCACATTTTCACAGTGAAAACGGACCCTTTTTTTGCAAAGTGCCTAGCTGTAGATTTTGAACCCTAGCTCTGCCGGCACATAGGGAAACATAGCAAACCTATACATTTTTAAAAACTAGACACCAAGGGGAATCCAGGATGGGGTGACTTGTCTGGCTCTCACCAGGTTCTGTTACCCAGAATCACTTGAAAACCTCAAAATTTGTAAAAAAACAAACATTTTCCTCACATTTCTGTGGTGGAAAGTTCTGGAATCTGTGTGGATCCACAAAATTCCACCCACCCCGCATTTCCCAAAGCCTTCCAAGAAAAATGGTACCTCACTTGTGTGGGTGGGTCAAGTACCCACAACAGGCAAGGGCCCAAAACCAATTGAGGCGACATCAAAATTACCTATCACAAAACAACCTTGTTTTGCAAGGGGGGTCCCATGAGTTTTTGGACCCGGGGTCAGCGGTCATCTAGGGAAACCTACCAAACCAACATATTTCTGAAAACTAGACACCTGGGGAAGTTCATCAAGGTATGTCTTGCGTGGGTCCCCCAACATTCCCCTACCCAGAATCCCCTGCAAACCTCAAATTTAGCTGAAAAAATCACTTTTTTCTCAAATTTCTGTGTGGGAAAGTTCTGGAATCTGCGTGGATCCACAAATTTCCTACCACCCAGCGTTCCCCCAATAAAAATGGTACCTCACTCGTGTGGGTGGGTCAAGTACCTGCGACAGGCAAGGGCCCAAAACCGATTGAGGCGACATCAAAATTACCTATCACAAAACAACCTGGTTTTGCAAGGGGGGTCCCATGAGTTTTTGGCAACGGGCTCGGCGGCCATCTAGGGAAACCCACATTTCTGAAAACTAGACACCCGGGGGAGTCCAGCAAGGTATGGCTTGCGTGGGTCCCCCAACATTTCCCTACCCAGAATCCCCTGCAAACCTCAACTTTTGTTGAAAAAATAAATTTTTTCTCACATTTCTGTGTGAGAAAGTTGTAGTATCACCGGGCTGACACAAATTTCCTACTACCCAGCGTTCCTCCAGGTCTCCCGATAAAAATGGTACCTCACATGTGTGGGTAGGCATAGTGGCAGCAACAGGAAATGGCCCAAATCGTACTGTGGAGACTTCAAAATTACCTATAACAAAACTACCTGGTTTTGTGGGGGCACCTGGTTTTTTGGCCCCGGGCTTGCCGCCATCTAGGGAAACCTACCAAACCCACACATTTCTGAAAACTAGACACCCGGGGGAGTCCAACGAGGTATAGCTTGCGTGGATCCCCCAACGTTTCCCTACCCAGAATCCCCTGCAAACCTCAAATTTAGCTGAAAAAACCACATTTTCCACATACTTTTTTGTGGAATCACCGTGCCGGCACAAATGTCCTACCCCACAGCATTCTCCTTAGTGTCCCTAGTAAAATAGTACCTCACTTGTATAGGTGTCCAATGCAGAATTGGCTAAAAATGCATTTTTAAAAAAATGTAGCGCTTAGAATTGTCGGTGCTATACCATGAATCCCTATGTTTTGGGCTCTTCCCAGTCACAGGCCCTTGCCCTACCCACAGAAGTGAGGTATCATTTTACTCGGGAGACTGAGAGGAACGCTGTGGGGTAGGATATTTGTGTCGGCACGGTGATTCCACCCATAAATATGTGGAAAATGTGTTTTTTTCAGCTAAATTTGAGGTTTGCAGGGCATTCTGGGTAGGGAAACATTGGGGGATCCACGCAAGCCATACCTCACTGGACTCCTCCGGTTGTCTAGTTTTCAGAAATGTGTGGGTTTGGTAGTTTCCCAAGATGGCCGCCGAGCCCGGGGCCAAAAATCCAGGTACCCCCTTGCAAAACCAGGTTGTTTTGTGATAGGTCATTTTGATGTCTCCTCAATAGGTTTTGGGCCGTTGCCTGTCGCGGGTACTTGACCCACCCACGCGAGTGAGGTATCATTTTTATCGGGAGACCTGGGGGAATGCTGGGTGGTATGAAATTTGTGGATCCACGTAGATTCCAGAACTTTCCCAGACAGAAATGTTTGAGGTTTGCAGGGGATTCTGGGTAGGAAAACGTTGGGGGATCCACGCAAGCCATACCTTCCTGGACTCCCTGGGGTGTCTAGTTTTCAGAAATGTGTGGGTTTGGTAGGTTTCCCTAGATGGCTGCGGACCCCGGGACCAAAAACACAGATGCCCCCTATGTATCCGAAAATGACCTGGTTTTGCAAGGGGGGGGTCACATGAGTTTTTGGTCCAAGGCTTGGCGGGCATCTAAGGAAACCTATCAAACCCACACATTTCTGAAAACTAGACACCCGGGGGAGTCCAGCGAGGTTTGGCTTGCGTGGGTCCCCCAACGTTTTCCTACCCAGAATCCCCTGCAGACCTCAAATTTAGCTGAAAAAATGACTTTTTTCTCAAATTTCTGTCTGGGAAAGTTCTGGAATCTACGTGGATCCACAAATTTCCAACCACCCAGCGTTCCCTCAGGTCTCCTTATAAAAATGATACCTCACTCGAATGGGTGGGTCAAGTACCCGCGACAGGCAAGGGACCAAAACGTATTGAGGAGACATCAAATTGACCTATCACAAAACAACCTGGTTTTGGAAGGGGGGGTCACCTGGGTTTTTAGCCCCGGGCTCGGCGGCCATCTTGGGAAACTACCAAACCCACACATTTCTGAAAACTAGACACCCGGGGGAGTCCAGCGAGGTATGGCTTGCGTGGGTCCCCCAAAGTTTTTCTACCCAGAATCCCCTGCAAACCTCAAATTTAGCTGAAAAAATCACTTTTTTCTCAAATTTCTGTCTGGGAAAGTTCTGGAATCTACGTGGATCCACTAATTTCCTACCACCCAGCGTTCCTCCAGGTCTCCCGATGAAAATGATACCTCACTCGCGTGGGTGGGTCAAGTACCCGTGACAGGCAAGGGCCCAAAACTTATTGAGGAGACATCAAAATGACCTATCACAAAACAACCTGGTTTTGCAAGGGGGGGTCACCTGGGTATTTGGCCCCGGGCACGGCGGCCATCTTTGAAAACTACCAAACCCACACATTTATGAAAACTAGACACCCGGAGGAGTCCAGCAAGGTATGGCTTGCGTGGGTCCCCCAACGTTTTCCTACCCAGAATCCCCTGCAAACCTCAAATTTAGCTGAAAAAATCATTTTTTCCCAAATTTCTGTCTGGGAAAGTTCTGGAATCTACGTGGATCCACAAATTTCCTACCACCCAGCGTTCCCCCAGGTCTCCCGATAAAAAGGATACCTCACTCGCGTGGGTGGGTCAAGTACCCGCGACAGGCAAGGGCCCAAAACGTATTGAGGAGACATCAAAATGACCTATCACAAAACAACCTGGTTTTGCAAGGGAGGTCACCTGGGTTTTTGGCCCCGGGCTCGGCGGCCATCTTGGGAAACTACCAAACCCACACATTTCTGAAAACTAGACACCCGGGGGAGTCCAGCGAGGTATGGCTTGCTTGGATCCCCCAATGTTTCCCTACCCAGAATGCCCTGCAAACCTCAAATTTTGCTGAAAAAACCACATTTTCCACATATTTTTGGGTGGAATCACCGTTCCGGCACAAATATCCTATCCCACAGCATTCCTCTCAGTCTCCCGAGTAAAATGATACCTCACTTGTGTGGGTAGGGCAAGGGCCTGTGACTGGGAAGAGCCCAAAACAGAGGGATTTAGGGTATAGCAACAAAAATTCTAAGCGCTACATTTTTAAAAAAATGCATTTTTAGCCAATTCTGCATTGGACACCCACACAAGTGAGGTATCATTTTACTCGGGACACTAAGGAGAATGCTGTGGGGTAGGACATTTGCGCCGGCATGGTGATTCCACGCAAAAATATGTGGAAAATGTGTTTTTTCCAGCTAAATTTGAGGTTTGCAGGGGATTCTGGGTAGGGAAACGTTGGGGGATCCACGCAAGCCATTCCTCGTTATACTCCCCCGGGTGTCTAGTTTTTAGAAATGTGTGGGTTTGGTAGGTTTCCCTAGATGGCGGCAAGCCCGGGGCCAAAAAAACAGGTGCCCCCCCAAAACCAGGTAGTTTTGTTATAGGTAATTTTGAAGTCTCCACAGTACGATTTGGGCCATTTCTTGTTGCAGCCACTATGCCTACCCACACATGTAAGGTACCATTTTTGTCGGGAGACCTGGAGGAATGCTGGGTAGTAGGAAATTTGTGTCAGCCCGGTGATCCTACAACTTTCTCACACAGAAATTTGAGAAACAAAATTGATTTTTTCAACAAAATTTGAGGTTTGCAGGGGATTCTGGGTAGGGAAATGTTGGGGGACCCACGCAGGCCATACCTTGCTAGACTCCCCCGGGTGTCTAGTTTTCAGAAATGTGTGGGTTTGGTAGCTTTCCCTAGATGGCCGCCGAGCCCGGGGCCAAAAACTCATGGGACCCCCCTTGCAAAACCAGGTTGTTTTGTGATAGGTAATTTTGATGTCGCCTCAATTGGTTTTGGGCCCTTGCCTGTCGCGGGTACTTGACCCACCCACACAAGTGAGGTACCATTTTTCTCGGAAGGCTTTGTGGAATGCGGGGTGGGTGGAATTTTGTGGATCCACACAGATTCCAGAACTTTCCACCACAGAAATGTGAGGAAAATGTGTTTTTTTTTACAAATTTTGAGGTTTTCAAGGGATTCTGGGTAACAGAACCTGGTGAGAGCCAGACAAGTCACCCCATCCTGGATTCCCCTGGGTGTCTAGTTTTCAAAAATGTATAGGTTTGCTAGGTTTCCCTATGTGCCGGCAGAGCTAGGGTTCAAAATCTATAGCTAGGCATTTTGCAAAAAAAGGGTCAGTTTTCACTGTGAAAATGTGGTGTGTCCACGTTGCGTTTTGGGCCGTTTCCTGTCGGGGGCACTAGGCCTATCCACACAAGTGAGGTATCATTTTTCTCAGAAGACTTTGGGGAACACGGGCTGGGTGGAATTTTGTGGATCCACGCAGATTCCAGAACTTTCTACCACAGAAATGTGAGGAAAATGTGTTTTTTGGGACAAATTGTGAGGTTTGCAAGGGATTCTGGGTAACAGAACCTGGTGAGAGCCAGACAAGTCACCCCATCCTGGATTGATTTGATTTGATCTTTGCATTTGTAGAGCGCAGACTGTCACTCCATAAGGAGCATCCTGGCACTATGCGGAGGCGGGATGAGGTAGAAGCCGTGGGGACTCTATATCAGGGATAGGCAGAGTTTGTCTGGAGCTACAAAGATCCAGGTTTTCAGTGCCTTCCTGAAATGTGTCTCGGTTTTTAACATCCTTAGGTGTGTTGGCAAAAGGTTCCAGGCTTTAGTTCCTAATGCGGTTACTGTTTTACCACCCTTTGTTTTGTACTTGAAGTTGGGAGGTTTGAGGAGGTTTGCTGATGATGATCTCAAAGTTCTGGATGTGGTGTAAGGCGTGAATCTGGCTGAGAGATACGTTGGGCCTAGGTTTTGCGTGGCTCTGAAAGTGATTAAGAGAATTTTAAATAGGTTTCTCTTGTGCAATGGGAGCCAATGGAGGGTTTTAAGTGCTGCGGATGCTGAGGACCCTCGTGGTAGTTTAAGGACTAAACGTGCTGCAGCATGCTGTACCACCTGTAGTCTTTTCAGCGTTTGTTTGTTGGCTCCTGCTAGGAGGCTATTGCAGTAATCCAGGCGCGATAGAATCAGAGCCACCGCTACTGTTTTCCTGGCCATTAGGGGGATGAAGTCAAAGAATTTTCTCAATGACTTGATGAGGCTGAAGCAGGTCCCTGCCACAGTCAGTGCGTGGGGTCGGAAGGAGAGATCAGTGTCGAACTGTACTCCTAGGTTTTTTGCCACTTTAACAGTGGTAGGTGGTGGCGTCGTACCCTCGGGCCACCAAACATTCGGCTGGAAGGGATTGTCTTTTCCCAATAATAGAATTTCAGTTTTATCGGTGTTGCACCTGAGGTGAATGTTCCTCATCCAGTGAATGACCTCGGCTAGGCAGAGTTTAAAATTGAGTTCCGCATCAGTAGAATCTTTGTCCAGGGATAGTATTAGTTGTGTGTCGTCTGCGTAGGACGTTACTTCTATCCCAAATGAAGTTATCAGGGAAATTAGTGGGGTCATGTATACATTGAACAACAGCGGGCTGAGGGATGAGCCCTGTGGCACTCCGGTTTTAATGGGACGTTCGGTGGAGAAGAACGTTCCGAGTGACACTGCTTGCCTGTGATTGGTGAGGAAGGACTCAATCCATGACAAAACGGTGTTGGAGATGCCAATGAATTTGAGCCGTGCAAGGAGAATACTATGTGAAATGGTATCGAAAGCGGCGGACAGGTCGAACAAAATCAGTACTGCCTTCCTGCCTTTGTCCGCTATGATTTTGAGGGTATCAGATATTTCCAGGAGGGCAGATTCTGTGGAGTGCTTGGGACGGAAGCCGGACTGCCGGGGGTGAAGGACCATGGTGGTTTCTAGAAACTTTGTTAGTTCTTTGTGGACTAATCTCTCCGTAATTTTTCCCATTATAGGAAGAAGCGATAATGGGCGGAGATTGGAGAGATTGGATGAGTCAATGTTTTTTTTTTTCCCAGTGGGTTTACTATGGCAAGTTTCCATTCGTCAGGGACTATGCCAGAGCTTAGTGAGGAATTTACTATTTGGTTGACTACTGGGTTAATAATATCCATAATTTGATGTAGTCTCATTGGGGGACAGGCATCCAGAGGGGAGCCTGATTTACAGGTGGCAATTGCGGCGTGAGTTTGCTCTAGTGAGGCTGGTTTAAAGGTTTGGAGTGAATGGCTGGTGCCGGCTGGGTTAGTCTCCGGATCAGTGATCAGGCTATGCCCGTGTGGCGTAGGAAATTCCTTTTGGATACTGAGGATTTTTTCCTCAAAGAAGAGCGAGATCTGATCGCATAAGCTCTGGGAGGGCGGGATTTCTTTCTGTAGTTCCTTGGGATCGGTGAAGGATTTTATGATAGAGAAAATTGTTTTTTGATCTTGTTTGGCCTCAAGAATTTTTTCGGAATAAAATGTTTTTTTGCTAATTTGATTTGGGAGTGATATTGTTTCCTGCACATTTTGAAGACTTTTTGCTCTGTTACCTCGTATCTTCTCCACTTACGTTCCTGTTGTTTGCATTGGAGATGTAGCTGAGCTAGGGCGGGCGTAAACCAGGGGGCATTGTGAGTTTTAGGTTTTATATTCTTATTGTGTAATTCTAGTGGGATTAGTTCATCACTTATGGTAGTCATCCAGGTACGGAAGAGTCGTGAGTCTTCTGCTGTTTTACCGGTTAGGGCAGGGACTCGGGCCTGGGCGGTGGTGGGCAGTTTAGGATTGCTGGCTAATTGCGCCCACTTACGTCTTGGTTGTACGGGGGTGACTTGTTTGCCCGTACAGTTAGTGGTTGGAATCTTAATAACAAAGGGTATGAATTCATGGTCTGACCATATCTGTGGGCTAGGGGTGTCTACAGATAGCAGGGAGAAGTTGGAGCAGATGCCATCCAATGTGTGGCCTGCTTTATGTGTCGGGGCATCCACTAGTTGTTGTAGTCCCAGAGATTGTATTATTTCAAGGAAATTATCAACTCCTGGCTCATTACTGCATTCCAGGTGGAGATTAAAATCTCCCAGGAGGGTAAAATTGGCATATCTTAATTGTAGATGGCTTAAAGTTTATCCTAGCGAGTCTAGAAAGGCGGTACTGTGGCCGGGTGGGCGGTAGACCAAGGCTCCTGAGAAGGCAAGGGAGGCATTTATTGCAAGGCAGAAGCCAAGGCTTTCTGCTCCCTTAAGGGATTCCCCTGGGTATCTAGCTTTCAAAAATGTATAGGTTTGCTAGGTTTCCCTAGGTGCCGGCAGAGCTAGGGTTCAAAATCTACAGCTAGGCACTTTCCAAAAAAGGGTAATTTTTCACTGTGAAAATGTGGTGTGTCCACGTTGCGTTTTGGGTCGTTTCCTGTCGCAGGCACTAGGCCTACCCACACAAGTGAGGTACCATTTTTCTCGGAAGACTTTGGGGAACACGGGGTGGGTGGAATTTTGTGGATCCACGCAGATTCCAGAACTTTCCACCACACAAATGTGAGGAAAATGTGTTTTTTGGACACATTTTGAGGTTTGCAAGGGATTCTGGGTAACAGAAGCTGGTGAGAGCCAGACAAGTCACCCCATCCTGGATTCCCCTGGGTGTCTAGTTTTCAAAAATGTATAGGTTTGCTAGGTTTCCCTAGGTGCCGGCAGAGCTAGGGTTCAAAATCTACAGCTAGGCACTTTGCAAAAAAAGGGTCCGTTTTGGGCCGTTTCCTGTCGCGGGCACTAGGTCTACCCACACAAGTGAGGTACCATTTTTCTCGGAAGACTTTGGGGAATGCGGGGTAGGTGGAATTTTGTGGATCCATGCAGATTCCAGAACTTTCCACCACATAAATGTGAGGAAAATATGTTTTTTTTTTTACAAAGTTTGAGGTTTGCAAGGGTTTCTGGGTAACAGAACCTGGTGAGAGCCAGACAAGTCACCCCATCCTGGATTCCCCTTGGTGTCTAGTTTTAAAAAATGTACAGGTTTGCTAGGTTTCCCTATGTGTCAGCTGCGCTAGGGCCCAAAATCCACAGGTAGGCACATTGCTAAAAAAAAGTTGGTGCCTAGTGGGCTTTCTGCCGTCCTGGGGGGAATCGGGGGGGGCAGAAAGACTGTGGCTATTTTTTGTGGGGGTGGGGGCATTGGTATGCCCATTCTGGGCAGCCCCCAAGCATAAAATAAATCCAGCGTAATCGCTGGCGCCTAGCGGGCTTTCTGCCCCCCCGGGGGGCAGATCAGGGGCCACTGCCCCCATCTGCCCCCCTGGGGGGGCAGAAAGACTGGAATTTCTTTGGGGGTGGGTGGGGGTATTGTTATGCCCATTTTGGGCAGCCCCCACCCCTACACGAATAAAAAAAAAAGTCCCTGGTTTCTAGTGGGCTCTCTGCCCTCCGGGGTGGGCAGAAAGACTGGACTTTTTGCGGCTGGAGGGTGGGGGCATTAGCATGCCCGTTCTGGGCAGCCCCCACCCCTGATTCAAATTGGCAAAAAAAATCCCTGGCATCTAGTGGACTTTTTGCCCCCCGGGGGGGCAGATTGGGGGCTACTTCCCTCATCTGCCCCCCAGGGGGGGGCAGAAAGGCTGTAGTTTTGGCCGGGTGGGGGTATTGGCATGCCCGTTTTGGGCAGCCCCCACCCTAATTAAAATTGCCCCCAAAAAAATCCCTGGTTTCTAGTGGGCTTTCTGCCCCCTGGGGGGGGCAGATTTGGGGCTACTGTCCCCATCTGCTTCCCAGGGGGGGCAGAAAGACTGTAATTGTTGCAGGGGGGTGGGGGCATTGGCATGCCTGTTTTGGGCAGCCCCCACCCTAATTCAAATTGCCCCCCCAAAAAATCCCTCTCGTCTAGTGGGCTTTTGCCCCCCCGGGGGGGCAGAAAGGCTGTAATTGTGGCAGGGGAGGGGTGGGGGCATTGGCATGCCCGTTTTGGGCAGCCCCCACCCTAATTAAATTGCCCCAAAAAAATCCCTGGCGTCTAGTGGGCTTTCTGCCCCCCCGGGGGGGCAGATTGGGGGCTACTGCCCCCATCTTTCCCCCAGGGGGGGCAGAAAGGCTGTAATTGTGGTGGGGGGCATTGGCATGCCCGTTTTGGGCAGCCCCCACCCTAATTAAAATTTCCCCAAAAAAATCCCTGGCGTCTAGTGGGCTTTCTGCCCCCCTGGGGGGGCAGAAAGGCTGTTATTGTGGCGGGGGTGGGGGCATTGGAATGCCCGTTTTGGGCAGCCCCCACCCTAAAAACAATTGCCCCCCAAAAAATCCCTGGCGTTTAGTGGGCTTTCTGCCCCCCCGGGAGGGCATATTGGGGGCTACTTCCCCCATCTGCCCCCGGGGGGGCAGAAAGACTGAATTTGGCCAAATTTTTTGGGGGGGAGCGAAGGCCCTTGCCCAAGGGGCCGCTCCCCCCTCCCTGGTGTCTAGTGGGTGGATCCCTGCTTGGGGATTGCCCTCCTGGGGCAATCCCAAGCAGGGATCCACTGAGGAGGGTACCATTGGAAAGGGAGATTCTCCCTTTCCAATGATACCTCTCCTGCCTTTCTACGTGCTCAGGGGCTGAGATAGCCCCATGAGCACGTAGAAAGTGAAACTGAAATGAGCCTAAAGGCTCATTTCAGTTTCGATTTCTGTGAAATGACATCAGCGCGACATGCGCGCTGATCGTCATTTCACAGAAGCTCTTCCCCAGCTCCCAAGGCTTTGGGGGAGTAAAAGAAATCCCTCTGGTGCCTGAACCAGAGGGATTTCTTGTGCAATGGCGTTGGACACGCGGGAGCCGTCCGACGCACAGTAGCAATTATGCGTCGGACGGCTCCCGCACGTCCGACGCATGCAAGGGGTTAATCACTGCCAAATAAAGCATTGATTGCTCTATTTTTGACCATGGTGTGTTCATGGTAAAAATACCAGTCATGTGGGACCAACCCATAGATGCATGCTATGCTATGTGCATTTATATAATGTCTGTTAGACCTGTCATCCTTAAGATGGTCTCCCCCCCCCAACTGTTTGCCTTCCTCCTCCACTTTTTCTGACCTCGTTTTCACTGGCATTAGGACTCTGCGCACTTAACCCCTGCTAACCCATGCTAAAGTGCATGCGCTCACAACTTAAAACATGGTAATATTAGCTTATCCCTAATAGGCATATTTAATTTACTTATAAGTTCCTAGTAAAGTGGTACTACATGTACCCAGGGCCTGCAAATTAAATGCTACTACCAGTGCTACTACCCGTGCTATCCATGCCACTGGAGTCAAGCTATCCTGGCTGATGAGGGGTGAAACCCCAAACCGGTCCTAGGATGCTTGTTTCCAGTCCAGGGAGGACCTGGCCTGCCAGTTCGGGCTGGACTGTTCCCATTGGGCGCTGGGTCAAGACTGATTTGCATATGGCTGGGTTCAAACTGGAATGGCATGGGGAGCAAAAAAACGACGGATTTAGGCCCAAATCTCTGTACTGGGGTGACTGTATGACATTGTTCTGCATTCTGTCCATCAATTGTTCTTTTTGCACTAGTGGGCCAGCAGCACTGATTGTGCCATCCATTTGAGTAGACCTTTAAACATGTCTCAGGCCCGCCGTTGCAGAGCCTGTGGCTGCAGTTTTAAACTGCCATTTCGACCTGGCAAAAAACCTTCTGCCAGACCCAAACCATCCTTTTTAATACTTATAAGTCACTCCTAGGGTAGGCCCTGGACAGCCCAGAGAACAGGGTGGAATGTATTTAAAATATTGGACATGTACTTTTAAGTTTACATGTCCTGGTAGTGAAAAACTCTTACATTTGTTTTTTCACTACTTCAAGGCCTATGTCTCCCATAGGATAACTTTGAAGTTGCCTCATTACATTTTATAAGTGTAATTTCCAAATGGGAAGAGGTAATTGGTTCATGGTTCAAAGTTGGATTTAAAAAACAAATTCTGAAAATGCCATTTTTAGAAAGTTGGATTTTGTGCCTTAGCCATTTGGTGCCTGTCTCTGGTCACATGACTGGGTGTAGTTAGCAGTTGGACTTTGTGTATTCCTCTTAGACAGCCACACACAATAAGAGCTTAGGTGTGACTGGTTGAGCCATCACTGGCAGGATTGGAGGGAGGAGCTGGGCCCAGCCTCACTTATACCTGAATAGGATGAGTCCTGTCTCCACACAAAGGGCCCAACAAACCTGCATTGTCTCTTCAGCTAGCTTGAAGCCGGGGCAGGGGAGGCATGGAATTCCATGCACTTCAAAGACCAGGGCACCAGTAGATAAAAGAAGGACCTCAGACACCACCACTTCAGTACTCTTCTGGATCTGTGGATACTCTGCCAGGAAGAAGGACTGCTGTGCTGCTACAAGGACTTCCACTCTGCTGGACTGCTGCTCTACAGGAACTACTTCTCTGCTATGCTGACCTGTTGCCTGCTGCCCTCTTGCATGGAGAAGGTGCCTGAAACTCCAGCTTAATCACAGGACCCCAGAGTGACTCAAAGGGCTAATCTGCTGGCCTCCTTATCTGAGCCTCAGGGACATAACAGGCTACCCAACAGCTCCTGGGCCCATCTTCAGCAAGTTCCTGACCCCCAAGAGGAATCCCTCAGGGCCTGGACCCTTGGTGTGGCTCTTGAGCTCTTAAATTCAAGCTTTTGGGCTCTTTGCGACCGTGAAAGGGCCCGTTCGCAACAGAACTGTATCTCTCGCATTGATAATCAATCTCTTTGCACAGCAGCATCGTCAGGCCATGGGGGATTGCCAACGCGAAGCTCCAGCCCGCCTGTCTGTGACGCCCATCCTGCACTTTGCACCACGCCGACTGCTGCCCATGAAGCTCTCCTTGCTCCTGGAGATATCTTCCACATGAACGGTACTCTTGGCACAACACTTAGGATGGTAAACCTTCAGCAGGACTGTATCCGACCCATGTCCGTCACGGTTGGCCTGAACTTTTGACTCTGACCTGGTTCAGCACGACCAGATATCCTTGGCTGGCGCTTTATGCTCTTAGGCACTATTTTACAGTTTTTTCTTTGAAAATTCATAACTCTGGTTCTACTGATTGGATTTTTGTCGCTGTGGTCTTGTTTTATTGACTACATTTTGCTCTATTTTTCTAACTTGGTGTGGGATCCTTTTTCACTGTTTTACTGTTTGAAGTACTGCACAAATACTTTACACATTGCCTCAAAGTTAAGCCTGACTTCTCTTTGCCAAGCTGCTAGGGGGTTGAGCACAGGTTAATTTGTGGTTTGCTTGTGCCTTATCCTGACTAGGACTGTGGTTGCTGCTTGGCCAGGGATCACACCCCAATCAACCAGTAACCCAATTTCTAACAATGTCTTTAACCATTAGCATGACACAAAGGCACTTTCCTAATCTTGGCGTCATTTTTGTACAGTTGTGTTGGTATGCATGCAGGTATTTGAATGGATACCGAGAGAGAGAAAGAGAGAGAAACAAAGAGAGAGAAAGAGATGCAGTCAGAGCGAGAGAGAGTGTGTGTGTGTGTGTGTTCAATAAAAAGGTGACTTTTAATCGTCTTTCTTAAAGACTTAATGCATTAATTTTTTGTTTGTTTACATAGGTTTGCAAGGTTCTACAATGTCAATTCGTGGTTGAACTAGATGGTTGATGGATCAATCCTGTGTGGAGAGACGATGTGTCGGATGCCCAGGGGTCGGCGTAGCTTGAAGGGGCTTGTTTTCTATTATTTCCAATGTTTGCTTATGATGTTATGATGTTGTGATCACAGTATCCCTCATTAAACCAGAGGCACCATTTTGTGTGGCCTTGGAGACGTCCAAGTTCAAGTTCAACAGCGCACAGAAATTCTGACAGGTAAGTCAGGCGCGCAACGCCCATAGGGCTCAAAGGGCTTCAGCCCCCCCCCCCCGTCGTGTGTGTCAGCCCGGGCTGAGAAAGCTTCCCAGGCACACACACAGACAGTTTTTGAGCTGCTGTGGTCTGGCTGGTCAGGCATCCGTCTTATCGCAGCCGCACCTGAGTACTTTACAGGTCTTTAAAAGACCATTTACTTGTTAATGAGGCTTTGTTGTTTTTTCGCCCCTTCTGAGAGCCCCTGCATCTCCACTCTGCCTATTACTGGAAGAATTAGCACCCCTCCCGAAATTTTTAGTAGCCCCTCCCAAATTTGGCTCTAGTTTCGCCTCTGAGGTAAGTCAAAGCACCCATACAGTGGTAGAGAACCCCAACTCTAATGCATGCATTACGGGGCTGTCACATCTGCCGGCAGAATCAGGCTGGTAATGTGCACATGTGGCACCGCACCATTGCCGCCCCGCTGCAGGACCCCCTCGAACCACTCTAAATGCTCGGATCCGCGTAATGGAAGTGAAGTGGCTGCTTTTGCCTTCACCCTTCCATTCATTTCCTTAGAGGCCATTTTATCGGGGCCCCTTATGTATTCAGATAATTCAACATGGCAAAATAAATATAGCCCCTGAGAGCTTCAATCAGCAGTAGTGCCCTTCGATGTTAATGCGAAGGAACATAATAAATGTCTTTATTGAAGTCAATATACGAGTGCAGGTGAATGAGGTTGGTGCAAAGTGGCATAGGTGGAGAACGTATTCAAAAGCGGAAGCAGAACATGCTCAAGAGGGTTGAAGAAATTCTCCTCCCGCCTTCACTCGCCTCCTCCCATTCATGCTTGGCTTTCAATAGCGTCTGCAGCTCTCACTAAAAGCTTCTAGTGGGCAGATTCCGCCTTTCCCGCTGGCCTCCTTCAATCCTGCGTTCTCCTGCTGCGCCAAATGACTCGAGGGCCTTTTAGGAGTGGTGGTGCCCCATGTGAGCCACCCCTGGAGAGGCTGCTGCTGGGGAAGAGCGTCGGCTCCGTGGGAGATGAAGGGCATTACCACTGGGGGAGGGGGTGGGGGTGCGATATTCAAAGAAGACAGACGAAAGGACGGCAAAACGGAGGGGTCAATCAGGTAGAGAAAACATGTGACGTTAGGGAGAAGAAAATGGCACTGTGAGCCAGAGAATTTCTGCCAAAAATCTCAGCTCCGCTACTGGTTCTGTGTTAGTCGGAAACATTCCCCCCAGTGCTAAGCTTTCTTGATTTGCAATGTGGTCTTAAACTGGGTGTTTTTTTTTTGCCAGGTAAAGGCTCAGAGTTTCAGAACCTCGGCGCGAGAGAGGCTCCCTTGGCCAAGAGTGAAAGGCCAGGTTTGCCTCCTTGAGCAGCACATATTCATTTTACAATATGGTGCTTATTCTCTTTCTCTGTCGTGGCTCCTTCTCTCTGACTTCCCTGCCTTTTATTTCTATCTCACTCAGTCAGCATCTTTTCTCTCCACCGAGTACTCTGCGATGTCTACGCCGCTTTTTTTCTGCTTTTAGTTCTTTACTTTCCTGCCTGATGTGCACAGGTAGTTTTCGATATTAAGGCCCCTTTTGTAAAGAAAATCCAGATGAGGAATCTATGTCCAAACAGAAACTCGTCTGCCTTTACACAGGGGCATAGCTTGGTCAGTAAGATTGGGGTGGGGGTGAGCTTCAGATTTTCCAACAATCAGGCTGGCATATAATGCTAATATACATCATGCGACAGGCAGGGCGCATGAGAGGGGCTACAGGGGCAGTGGAAACGGAGACGAATGCGGATTGGTAGGGTTATCAAGTGAGAGAAAACACAATATTTTGTAAAATAACTGACATTTTTAAAGACGTTGAAAACAGAGGAGAAAGCGTGTGTACGTTTTTGTCTATGTGTATGTAAAAATACCTGGTGAAATCCGACAGAAACCTCAACATGCCTGACTGAAAGCACCTGTACCCTACTATTAATTAGAAAGTACATTTATTAGGGAGATGTAACACCCCAAACAACCCACTCTGCCTTTACATTGTCACATTCCCTTCGATTACCATTACCCAACATCAGGAACATGTTCTCATGAATGACAGAAGCGGCCACCTGTATAAAATCTAGTTGCCTCAAATTGAACTCTAAGAAGACCGAATTGGTAGTCTTCGGAAAGAATGCCTAGCCACAGGACAACACCTGGTGACTCGCAGACCTTGGACCCACACCCTGCTTACAAACAAGAAACCTGGACATGACCACTCAAATCAACACAGTGGTCTCAGCCTGCTTCAATATACTAAAGATGCTGAAGAAAATCTTCAAGTGGCTTCCAGACAACACCAGTAAAATTATTATCCAAGTCCTCATCACCAGCAGACCTGACTATGGAAACACCCTAAACACAGAGATTACCAACTAGCTCACAAGAAAACTGCAGGCCATCCAAAACACAGCAGCCAGACTAGTCCTCAACCTCCCAGGCCAAATACACATCACACCACACCGCAGGGATGACACTGGCTCCTGATACACAGGCGTGCACACTTTAAACTCCTCACCCACACCTAAAAACTCTCTCAAAACACTGGTCCTGCCCACCGGACAGTCACATTTACTTCCACCAACCTCCCAGACACATCTGCTCTTATGGTCACTCACTAGCACAAATCCCAGGCATACACATTAGCAGAGCAGGCGCTGCCCCTTTTCGTACCTGGCCCCTAAAGTGTGGCAATACCTCCCACAACACATCAGAGCCTCCTCCTTTCTTCTTGACTTTCACAAGAAGCTGAAGTCCTGGCTTTTTGAGTTAGCACCCAGGGCTGGCCTCACACAACTGCTACAGATCGCCTTGATACCCTCACAGGTGAATAGTGTGCTATAAAATACTGATAACACAACATAACATCACATTCTCAGTCTATTCATAAAATGTAAATTACTACTAACTCACCTCCTTATGGCCTTTACCTCAACACAAGCATTGCCAATGTCCCTAACCCCAATCCTAAACTTAACACTAACCCTAAAACTAGTCCTAATATTGCAATGGCAGTGTAAGGCTAACCTTAACCATAAACCTAGCATACTGTTATTCCTGATATTGCACTGTCATTGTAATGCTTGACAATGTAACAGTCAGCTTGTTATAAGCAGGGGCGTATAGCATGCCTGCAGTTCCTGCGGAGCAGGGGTCCCCCATCCGATTAGGGGACACACAAGCTTTCAGGGGAACCACATTCAGCTCAATGCAATAAATATCTGTGAGATGTGGGAGACTCAAGAGCACCTCTTCACATTCTGCACATGACACCCACCATTTTGTGTTACATGATAATTTAAAAGAGATGATATAAAGGTACTATGAGGTGATTGTGATGAGGTAAAGGGGGGGCCCTGTAAAATCGCACCCTGATATAGAACATATTTGCATAGGGTGCCAATAAGTGAATTCTCAATGCCTATCAAAGAAATGAACAGGACACATTAGTTTCACTGCACATTTTGGATAGGGGTGGGCGGAATTTTTTACTCCCACCAGCTGAATTGGAGTATTTTAGTAATTCTGCGTTACTCATGTAACGGGAAATTACTAATTAATTCCACCGGCGGAATTAAATCAGCACTGTAATGGTTGTAAACAGGGCGAGAGAGAGCAGTCCCTCTATGTTTTAAAAATCTCTGCAGATTAAACTTTAATCTGCGGTGATTTTTAAACATAGAGGGACTGCTCCCTCTTCCAGCCCTGTAAAGTAACACTGTAATGTAGTGCATACCCCTCGGTGCCCTTATATAAGTATGCAAAGGCACCGAGGGGTATGCACTGGAGTGGATACCCCTCAGTGCCTTTACATACTTATGTAAGGGCATTGAGGGGTATGCAATGCACTGCAGTGCACTGCATACCTCTTGGTGCCCTTATATAAGTATGTAAGGATACAGAGTGGTATGTGCTGCACTGTAGTGCTGTGCATACCCCTCAGTGCCCTTACATGAGTATGTAAGGGCACTGAGGGGTAAGCACAGGAGTTGATACCCGTCGGTGCACTTACATACGTATGTAAGGGCAGCAAGGGGTGTGCACTGAACTGGAGTGCACTGCATACCCCTCCGTGCCCTTACATAAAAATGTAAGGGCACCGAGGGGTATGCACTGGAGTGAATACACCTCCGTGCCCATACATACTTATGTAAGGGGACCGAGGGGTATATACTGCACATTGCAGTGCTCACTCTGCAACTTCATGAAATTCCACGACATTCCGCAAAATTTTAATTGAATTCTGCGGAACTGCGTGGAATGAAACGCCGCTAATTCTGCCCACCCCTAATTTTGGATAACAGGCTCCTTCATCTTCATCACTTCTCATTGTTCTGAAAGTGTCTGCATATTCCTCCAGTGTCCCTGGAAATCACACCTACTGTACCATGTAAATACAATAGAAATGAGTGGTAATATTGTATTGTATTGTAATTACATTTATATAGCGCTTACTACCTCTGACGAGGTGTCAAAGCGCTTTTTCGGCGAGTAGCACGCTACTCCGGAACCCATAAAGGATTAGTGTTGAGTTAGTATAGTGAAATATGAAAGTAATTTGAGTGGTGGATAGGTTAGCCAGCTATTTGGATTCAGAAGGATAGCGGAGGGATAGAAGAGGGAAAAAGGTTAGCATTTATATAGCGCTTGTTACCCCTAATGGGGTGTTGAAGCACTTTCTTGGCGAGTAGCATGCTACTCCGGAACCCATAAGGATTAGTGGTGAATTAGTATAGTGAAATATGAAAGTAATTTGAGTGGTGGATATTAAACACTTATTTGGATTGAGAAAGATAGCAGAGGGATAGAAGAGGGAAAAGGTTTGCATTTATATAGCGCTTGTTACCCCTGATGGGGTGTTGAAGCGCTTTTTTTTTTTTTGGCGAGTAGCACGCTACTGCGGAACCCATTAAAGGATTAGTGTTGAATTAGTATAGTGAAATATGAAAGTAATTTGAGTGGTGGATGTTAGTCAGTTATTTGGATTGAGAAGGGTAGCGGAGGGATAGAAGAGGGACAAAAGTTTGCATATATATATAGCGCTTGTTACCCCTATTGGGGTGTTGAAGAGCTTTTTCGGCGAGTAGCACGCTACTCCGGAACCCATAAAGGATTAGTGGTGAATTAGTATAGTGAAATATGAAATTTGAGAAGTGGACATGTTAGTCTGTAATTTTGATTAAAAAGGATAGTGGAGGGATAGAAGAGTGAAGGCTTTAGACTTTTTTTGGGAGGTCATGGCAGTAGTGGGAGGATTGGGATGAGTAAAAAGGGATGTGGAGGGGAAGAGTCAGAGGGAAGAGTTTAGAAAGGCTTGTTTTGGGGGATCAGTATAGTAAAAGAGGTGTCAGGTGGTGCAAGGAGGGGTAGAGTAGGGGAGAGTCTAGAAAGGCTATTTTGGGGATCATAGTAGTGGTAAGGGTTTGGGATGATTGAGAGAGTGGAGGTAGTGGATATATTGATAGAGGTATAGGGTGAGAAAAAGGCTAGTGCATTGGAAAGAGTAGTAGAAAGAGGTTTGTGATGAGTCAGAGAGTTGAGGTAGAAGATATATTGAGAGAGGTATAGGGTGAAAAATAGGGTAGTGCATTGTATATGCTGAATTAGAAGAAAGTAATAAATATATAGATCCATAAGTACATGGAAAGTTTATAGATGCATAAAGGAAGTAAGGATATGTAGATTAAAGATATTGATAGAGGTATAGGGTGAGAAATAGGGTAGTGCATATAATAATTTTTTTTTTGTTGGAGGAATGTAATAAATATATAGATCCAAGTACATGGAAGTTATATAGATGCATAAAGGAAGCAAGTATAAGTAGATTAAAGATGCATTCGATAAACTCTGGTTTTGAAGTGTTGTACTTAAAAATGTATTTATTTATTCCTTTTTTTTCTTTTTACATTTTTTTTTTTTAAACATAATTATTCTACATGTTAATGCAAAGCAATACACATATATAGGTACATATCTATAGTACAAATAAATGTTTATATACAGAGGGATATTCTGTATATTTCTGTTTGCGTATGGTGCTTAAGTGGGGAAGAGCCAATTCTTGAGTAGTTTTCTGAAGATAAGGTAGTTGTCGGTGGATCTTATGTTGGGGGGGTAAAGAGTTCCATATTTTGGCTGCTTGAACAGAGAAGGATGTGCCACCCATGGTTGTTTTCTTGTATCTTGGGATTTTGAGGCGAGGTGCCACTCTAGAGCGGAGGCTCTATGATGAATGTGTTTGGTGATTTTATTCCTGATGAAGAGCGGTCCCATTCCATGTATGGCTTTGTGGGTGATACAAAGCAGCTTGAACGTGGATCTTCTGGCAACCGGTAACCAATGCAGGGCTTTCAAGGCAGGGGAGATGTGGTCTCGCGGTTTAATATGCAAGAGTAGTCTGGCAGCCGAGTTCTATATTTAAAAAGAAAAATCTAACACATGTACAGATGTTATTTTTACAGACCAAAGTTATATTTCTAAAGTGCTTCCAAAATGCTCCAATTTGTTGTGACTTTAACTACAACTGGAGCATATTAAAAAACAAAGAGTTTTACCCCCAAACTTAAGCCAAGGACTGTAAAACACAATATTTTTGTTTGATGTATCAAGTCATTCTCTAACACTTTTTCAGGCAAACAGTGTTTTTAAAAAGTCGTCTGACGCTAGAGACCAATAATCCTTCGATTTATTTATCTCTTTGTACCCATGTTTGCCTATAACAGTGGAGGGTAGACTAAGACAACTTGACACTGGGTATTAAAACATGGGCCAGCTCAGGAAAACAGGAATTTAATAAGCCATTACCTGAACAACCTAACTGTTAGACCTGTCAGCCTTAGAGTGGTCTTCCTCCAAACCCTTTGCTTGTTTCCCTCCATTTTTGCTGAAATTCGTTTTTGTTGGCCTTAGGACTCTGTTCACTTTACCACTACTTACCAGTGCTAAAGTGCTTGTGCTCACTCCCCTAAACATGTTAAAATTGGTTTACACCTGATTGGCATATTTAATTTATTTTTAAGTCCCTTGTATAGTGGTATACCATATACCCAGGGCCTGTAAATTAAATGCTACTGGTCGGCCTACACCACTTATTGTACCACCCACTTAAGCAGCCCCTTAAAACATGTCCCCTGTCTGCCATTGCAGCCTGATGGCAGTTTTGAACTGCCAATCCGATTTGGCAATATAACCCCCTTGCCAATCTTTAAACTCCCATTTTATTGCATATAAGTCACCCTTAAAGTAGGCCCTAGGTAGCCAATAGGGTAGGGTGCATTGTAATTAAAAGGTTGGACATGTACTTTTAAGTTTTACATTTCCTGGTAGTGAAAAACCCATAAATTCGTTTTTCACTACTGTGAGGCCTACCTGTTCCATAGGATAACATTGGATTGCCTTATTACATTTAATATGTGCTAACGTTTGATTAAGGAAAGATGAGCATTTCATGTTTAGTATCTGTGAAATTGTAATTAAAAATCCTCTTTAATGGTAAAGTCAGATTTTAAATTCCAATTTTGAAAATGCCACTTTTAGAAAGTTTGCATGTTCCTATCCTCCCCTGGGTCATATGACTTGGTGTAGTTGGCAGTTAGACTTTGTGAATTTCTCCCATACAGTCACACAATAGAGGAACTACATGTGCCTCAATGGGCCATTTTCTGGCAGGATGGGGGGCGGAACTGGACACAGCTCCACTTGAAACTGAATAGGCTGTGTCATGCCTTCACAAAAAGGGCCTGTCAAATATCCATTGTCTCTGCAGCCAGCTTGGAGCAAGCACAGAGGAGTCAGGAAATTCCAAGCACTTCAAAGGAAAACCTCTAGAAAATTATCCAACTTCAAAGAAAGCACCAGTTAAAAAAATAATGGCCCTCAGACCCACTCTTCAGTTAATTTTCTAGACTTGCGGAAGGAGTCTCAGAGGACTGCCTGCTGCTGTGGCCTGCTCTGTACTCCACAAGACTGCTTTGCTGCACCTGGAAGGACTGCTCTGCTGCCTGGAGCCTGCACTGAACACTCAGAGGACTGCCCTGCTGGTTGAGCCACGATTCTTCACCTGAACCCAGGACTACCTGAGTGACTCCAAGGTCTAATTTGCTGGCATCCTGTTCAGAGCCACAGGGACATAACAGGCTCCTACCATGTAGAACCTGCACCTGGACCCAGCCTGAGTTAGTCCTCACCCCCCAAGTGATGCCTCTCCAGTCCTGGACCCTTGGTGATGGTGTTAAAGTTGCCCAGATAGCCAAAATCCCAAATTTGGGACATAAACTTTTTGGATAAAAAACTGCTCTGAGAACTGAGAGAAGACCAGGATTGACCTGCTTGGCGATCTGCCCTCAGAGCATCGCTGGTCAGTCTGGCTTCACTGTGGGTCCTGCTACACGGCAGCAAATCGTGTTTAGCAACGTCAACAAGGTAACCTGCCTTCTGGTACTCTCGGCGGCTACAGCCTCCTGCCTCATCCCGCTAGGGATTTTTTACTTCAGTAAATATGACTAAGTCCGAACAAAGAAATATTGACCTTGACTTCATCCAGTGGCTCCCCAATGATGACGCTGCCTCCTCGAACATTGGCTGCAGCGTTGCCTCACAGAACTTTACATTCTCAGAACTTTTTCTTCAAAATTTCTTCTAAGTCTGAAGCTATGCTCTGACTCGAACCAATCACTTCTGTATATGACCTGCGCTCCATCGCGGTTGGTCTTAACTTTCGACTTTACCCTGGTCTCGAGGGACTAGATGTCCCTGGATGGTGCTTTGATCTTTTAGGCACGAGTTCTTACTAAAAACTTTAAAAATTCATAACTTAAGTTCTATTGATTGGATTTTTGTCTCTAGGTTTCTAAATTGGTGTGGGACTTCTCTTGTGTTGGATTTCACTTTATTACTGTTTGTGTGCTGCATAAATACTTTACACATTGCATCAAAGTTAAGTGTGACTGCTTATTGTTCCAAGCTTCCAAGGCTTAAGCACAGGTTAATTTAGTGACTTTTGTAGTTCACCCTGACAGGGATTGTGGCTGTTGCTTCAATAGGGGTCAACCACCTTCAAACAACAACCCCATTTCTCACATTGGTGTTCAGCGGTGTGGATCAGGACATGTGTTTGTGCAGTGCCATACAGTGATTTGTGTTACCAAAAATCCCAGATAAATAATTTGGAATCAGAGTTGACCGCTTTTTAAATTCCTCTTAGTTTTCCATTGGCTGTTTTCTCCCTTTTCTAATTTTAAGTGCCCTACCGACCTTTTCACCATGGAGATGGAGCTGTTCAACTTTGACACCCTCAGCAGGGCTGAGCTGCTGAAGCTTTGCAAACAGAAGAGGCTGAATGCAATTAAGAAGACTACCAAACTGAATCTCCAAGGTAGCTCTCAGATCCTTGGAGCAAGTGCAGAGGTGGCAGTCCACTTCAGAAGTTCATGATGATGATGAGGGGGGAGGAGCACTTTCAGAGGATGATGAGGAAATTCAGGACCCAGTTATCTGCTTATGAGGTTGTTCTGAAGGTACCTAACGTTCCAGAGGAGTATTGTGGGGGCAGCTTGTTGAAAAACATGCATACGGGGGGAGGATTGCACTTCTCACTCTTGAGGAAGAGGAACAGACAAATTATGCCCCCATGAAAGCCATATTTGTTTCCAAATTGGGCTGACCTCTGAGAAATACCATCAGTGGTGCAGGAACAGCCACAAACTCTCAAACCAGTCTTGGGTGGATTTCATAGACTACTCCAGCAAGGCACTAAAGGGCTGGGTGAGGGGCAGTAAGCTGTACTCGAGCAGATGGCCCTTACATAACGGGCTGAGGTTTATCATCAACAAATCAGCAATACTTCAATTACAAGGAAACGCAGTTGCCTCCCCAAGGATGACAGAGAATAGTAGAATTGCAAACAATAAAGGTTTCTTAGAAGATTAGCAAAGTTACAAATTCCAATCATTCAAATTAGTCAAGTCAAGTCAATTCAGCTTTATTTGGTTAAAAAGAAGTACAACCATAAAAGCATTCTAAAAAGAGTAATCCTCTTCACAATTCATAATTGTCAGTACAATAAAACGCATAAAACTTTAAGATCAATCCATAGGTTGGGAAACACAGTGAACACAGTATAATATTTTATCTATATCAGAGGGGATAAATACAAAGAATGCTTTGTACATAAAGTACCTGAGTGCAAATATTTATAAAGCATAAAGGAGCATAAAATCCCTAAAGATCACTAATCAGTATGTATTCTGCTTTCTTCGTAAAGTAGGGCCTCAAGGTGTGAGTTGAGCTTTCTTCTTTTGATCGCCATTTGGGTATAGACGACCACCGCATTACAAACTTTCTCATTTTCTAAATTACAGATAAAATCAAAGGCAATTTTATAGAAATACAGTTTTTCCTTTAAAAATAATGGGCGTAAAGCGCTTTTCCTAATGTCTCTATAAAAATTACAAAATAAGATAAAATGGACAGTTGTCTGGTCCGATTTTCCGTCACAGGGGTACTTTGGAAGATTTTGGTTCCACTTGCCCATGGTTGGAAAAGCTATTAAAAAGTGGATGGTCCCCATTCTCAATCTTGTAAGGTAGAATCTATGTTTTGTGTTCATGACCTGAAGAAGATAACGCTGCATCCCTGATCCAATGGGCCTATCACAGTAAGCCCTACTCAACTGTTTCGAGTTTGCCTCAGTTTCTCTTAGCCATTCTCTTGACTCTATGAGCCCAGTTTTCAAATCTTTTTTGCTATAACCGAGGATTTGTGTGGGAATATTAAAATCTTTTAAAAGATTGTTAATATACGTCAGCCATGAGATTTTTTGTTGTGCTCAAGAGTAAGGCAGTCCTTAATAATTTCCTGCGTAAATTTGGTTCCCTCCTTGCTCCAGATCCCATACCAAACAGTAAGAGCTGCTGCACCAATGTGATCATTAATGTAAGGGGCAGCCAGCTCTTACGATATATGAGGGAGTTGAGTTAGGAACAGCTAATAATCTTCTTAAGAAGATGTTTTCTTGAGTCTGAAGGATAACATGATTAGCCGTTCCCCATAACTCAGCACCGTAGCAAGTTCCAGTAAGGCACTTACTCCTGTAGAGGGTCAGAATTTCCCTAATTAGCTTATTCTCCATTTTTTTGAGAATCTGAAGATGGCCTCTGTTGTCCGTATAAATGTTGATTTGCAGGAGTCAATATGAGCTCCCCAATGACCCTTTGATGTAAATAACAGGCCCAAATATGAAAATGATTGCATTTCTGCTATGGGCACCCTGTTACCATGGTGTGTCCTAGTCTTTGGCTTCTCTTTTCCACAGATCATCGTGAATGTTTTTTTTAGATTGAGTTTTAAATCCTTTTCATGCATATATTCTGCAAATTTTCCAATTAGGCACTGAATCCCGTTAGCAGTTCTAGACAGCAGAACCGCGTCGTCTGCATAAAGCAGTGTGGGGGTGACGCGGTTGCCAATCCTAGGAACGTCAGTGTTTAAGCTTTGAAAGCATTCAACCACTCCATTTATATATAGAGAAAACAGGAGTGGGGCAATGACACAACGCTGCCTAATCCCACGTGTTACTCTAAAATGGGTAGTACACTCTCCTCCAGGCCTATATCGAATTCTTGCGGTTAAAAGCTTATATATTTGTGACAGGTAAGCAATAATGTCACTTGGGCGCCCATCGCAACCAGAGTCTGCCATAGTTTTGTGTGATTTACTAAATCAAAAGCACTTGTAAGGTCGACAAAATACAAATGCAGATGGCCCATTTTTGAGAGTGTGTATTTGCTAATTATTAAATGAAGGTTGACACACTGCTCGATGGTCCCTATCTCCCTTCTGAATCCATACTGTGAATCTGTAAGAATTAAGTTATCGGTTGCCCAAGTTTCTAGTCTCTCTAGGAGGATTCTACCCATCAATTTTGACATTGAATCAAGAAGGGAAATAGGGCAATACCATTTGGTGTCATCTCTATCACCCTTCTTGAAAATCGGTACAATGATGCTTTCCGTCCAAGTTGTGGGCAAGAGGCCACCTGCTGCGGCATTACATACTCTTTGTAAGATTGGAAGCAAAAGCCTGTATCAGTCTTAAAAATATCTACAGGGACCCCATTGATACCAGGTGCCTTCCCGTTTCCACATCTATCCAGGGCAACTTTTTACTCATCTAAAGTAATTGGAATCAGGTTGGAAGAGTCTATGATTGTGATGTCTCTGTTGTCTTGTAGTGATAGAATTTCGTTATTGGGGTTAAATATCTATCCAAAGTACTTTAGCCAATCTGAGGGCTGGACCAGGGTCTCGATATTAGCTACAGAACGATCTGTAAAATAAGGGTGGTTAATTGTTTTCCAGAATAAAGGAGCATCCTGTGTATCCGTCGCTTGAGCTAATTTTCCCCATGCCTCTTCTTGTTTTTCCTTTTTCCTTCTATTGAGGGTCTGTTTCTATAACTTCATTTGGGTTTTTATCAGTTCGCTATCTTTTGGTCTAGCCTTAAGGGCATTTTTTAAGGCCTAGTTGGCTTTGGTGCATTGTTGGTCAAACCAACTAACACTTTTGGAAGCTGTCTTTTTGTTCTTAATTTTGAGGAATCCTAGGATTGCAGAGGTAATATTACAAAATGCCCGGATGATATGCAAATCGGAGGAGTCTCCCTTCTTGCTAATATCCAATTCATATTGACATTCGTGTGCTATTTTATCTAAAAAGACGGTTGGGTTGACACCTGACCATTTGATGCTGATACATTTCTCTCCTTGCATAGTGATGTTGGGAGCTAAGCAACCCCCCCTCCCGGGGCATCGTACTAGGTCTGAGGGTCAAGAATAATGGGTCATGGTCACTAAAGGGGCTTTCTATCACCTCAAATTTCACAGTCAGCCCTCGTCCAGACTCAGAGATCAATATATGATCAATGATCGGGGGCTGTCTGTGGCCTTCATAAGTTGGTACCTGTGGTTGGCCTGCTGCGATAGACTGTTCCAATAGTTCTAAGTTGTATTTGTGCATTGCACCATTAATAGTTTCGCCATACAAATTGTGTGGGAAATGGGAACAAGTTTCACCATGTTCATTCCTATAACCACAGTGTTCCCCTTTCAGTATGTCGCATTTCTTATTATTAAAATCCCCGACCCAGATAAATAGGCAATCACATCTAATGTGTTTTATAAATGTATCTAGCTCCTTCTCTAATGCTATTATGACCTTATTTCTAGAGTTATCAAAAACATTATTATAAAAATTGATCATTAAGATACACTGATTTTCAGAAGTTTGAAACCACAAGAATTGGAAGAATTAGCTTTCTTTAGAAGTAGGGAGGATGAAACTGAAACCAGGACAGCGAGTCCTCCTTTAGCCCTTCCATTCCGGGAGGGAAGTGCTAGGGTAATGACCGTGGAGAATCCGTCAATATGGAAAGGTTCTGTATGCCAGGTTTCTTGTAGACAGATGATTTGGCAGTTTTTATTGGATTCAAGCCACGCTTCATCATTTTTCTTGTTTTTTAAACCGCGATATTCCATGTTGTAACCTTCAGGTTTATATGTGGTAATACTTTGGTTGAATCGGATTCTTGGTTAGTATGAACTTGTGTGGTCTTTCTGTTATTTTTTACACTTCTGTCGACACAGAGTTCGTAATCTACGGCCTTATATAGTCAATCGGGTTGCTGCATCATCTAAGAGATGAAAATCTATTTGACAATGGGAATGGTGTATGCCAATCTACTGGGAGGGGTCCGTTGTCGGGATGAATAAATTGCTCCACGCCTGGTTTATAAAAGAACCCCAGGGGGACTGCGATGATAGCGTCGTCTTGATGTCTTGGTGGCATTGCACCGCTGATG
Organism: Calotriton arnoldi; assembly: GCA_963921515.1. NCBI lineage: Eukaryota > Metazoa > Chordata > Amphibia > Caudata > Salamandridae > Calotriton > Calotriton arnoldi. The sequence continues at coordinate 1,067,108 of CAWUFW010004238.1, forward strand.
CAGAGTTCGCTAATCAGTGCTTTTACCATTTCTGGGAAGCGGAAAGTTACGACAATGCAGTCCCCTTGGCAGTGTTTAGGGGATTTCCGGACCCAGCCTACTCTTCTTACCATGTTAATACTCTGGTAGAGAGAGTTAGGGTTGTAGTAGCAGTTTTAAGTGAACCAGTGCACAACCTTGTTCTTCAGGTCCCCCCATTGCTCTTCGGCCCTATCTGGCAGCTCTGGCACATTTTTCAAAACAATTGTGTAGGGGGTTGACTGGGGTGGTAGATGTAGGGGCCTCTGGCAGTTTCTTGTTGACAGGGGGATGGAGGAATGTTTATCCATATGTCTATTATTAGGCCATTTGCACCCATCAATGGTCTCTTTTGCTTGGCGGAAGGCTGCTGGGTCTGAAGTAACACAAGGAACGTTGTGTATTGCATAACATGTCCCTGTCAGTTGCCCTACATTGGTCAGACACAGCAACCGATAAAAGCAAGAATTGGGCAACACCGGAGCCGCATTAGACACTCAGTAGCCAACGCCCCATTGGTGAGCCATTTTATCGAAAAAAAACACACAGCAGATGACAAAAGATGGCAAGTCATAGACAAAGCTTCAATTCCGGAAAGAGGAGGAGACCTCTCGCAGATTCTCCAATGACTAGAATGCCGTTGGATAGAACGTACCAACTCAATAGCTAAAGGATTAAACTCCGCAGAGGAGTGGCGTGGTTTTGTTACCACACTAAGTAACTGACACCAATGGGTTGAAAAAAGGAACGCACTAGTTAGCTGAAGGGTAGCTCCACAGAGGAGTGGCGAGGAAGTGTCACCACTCTAAACAATGAACATCACAGCCTGTATCTACTGTTAAATATGCTTACAGTTTACCTATTAAGACTTCCATAATTGTCAGTCACTATGTGAAAAATCGTTTTAAATTACCAGTGAACATATTATTATTGTCCTTAAAACTGTGTTATCTATACCAAAATAAAGGGTGATGTGGTAAACAATCTAGAACTGACAGATGCAACATATTGTCACTGTACTATACATCCATACCAATCCATAACAAGTTAATCCATAACAATGTAAAGGGTGGTATGGCAAAATAATTTAAATATGACAAATGCAACATATTGTCAGTGTACTTTGCATACCCACATCCTGCCACATCTATGTGTCCTATAGCAGATGAAATCACTAATGTGATCGACATAGTATGCTTACTAGGTACACAGCAGGAATTGTTTGTGTTTTGAATTAAATACATAATGTATCCAGTAAGAAAATTGCTCGCATATGTAAACACTAAGGGGCCGATTCCGATCTCGGCCGGTAGGGCTCCGAATCGGATTCGGCTTTACCGGATCCGATTCGGAGCCCTATTTCCCGACCGAATCGTACGTGCGTCCGGGCGAGCGAGTACGATGCGTGCGCTCGCGAAATCTCCGACCGACTCATACGCAGGACCCGACCGCTCCGACCGACTCGCACGGGGACGACTCGCACCCCGCTATGGAGACGTTCCCCGGCCGGGTAAGTACGATGCGCATCGCGACCGCTCCGACCGACTCGCGCAGTCCGGCTCCAAGGAGCTGTCGGAGCCGCACTTTGGGGGTCCGTGTCGGACCCCCCTGGAAGCATAGGCATGCGAGTCGCACACAGGGGGGACCCATGGGTCCCCCCTACACGTGCATGTACGGTGCGACCCGCATCGACGCGAACACGCTGTAGGGGGCGCCCTTGTTCGCGTCGTGCCCATTGAGTCAATGGGAGCCCGCGTACGTGTTGTACGACCGGCTCCCATTGACTTCAATGGGAGTCCGACCGAATCGAGTCCGATAGCATACGTGCGCATCGTACTCGTTCGGTCGGACTGCTAGAGTCCGATTCGGTCAGAAATCTCTCCGGGTCCGGCTCGGTCGGAGAGATTTCCGGCCCGAATCGGAATCGGCCCCTAAGTGTTCGACAAAAATGCAATGATTGTAACTGTAAGAGTACACCAAAAGATTGAATTTGACTTTATTTGAATACACAATGTATCGAATAAAATTACTACACGGTTAAAAACACAAGTACAAGCCAGTATCCTTAATTACTGAGATCACAGGCATACCGTCTACTCGCGTTCCCTGTCAGTCGTTTTTCATGCGCAAGAACATTTCTGATATGTCAAGACCCAAGACCCCATCATGATAAAAATCCCCTGCTTTACACCAATTAGGATAGGCCATTATATTCGCCATGCGTCACCCAGGAGATTACACCTTTTTGGAAGACAGACTCATGACGGTCTGCTGTCCATTTCCATGATAGATCACAGAGCAGCAGATTAGATCCACAGCTGCGGCTCCATTTTTCGGGTCTGTCAAAACTGCACTGTCATTTTTCGGCGGGAAGAGAGAAGCTATATACCTCAAGCCTTTCACAGGCTCGGTGTCATTGAACCAAGGCAGACAGACAGATGCTGTTCTGCTCCACAGATATCCTTGATGCAGGCATGAACATACTGATTCTTGAGTAAGGTAAGCGGGCCAGCATTAGTTTGGCTGTCCAATACACGCATAGAGCGCCTTGGTTAAGATTAGACCTCAATACTAAATATACTCTTACTTTATTTGGTTCAGACCCCCCATTACTTATCAACTGGTGACACAAAGAGGCGCATAGCCGTCTTAAATAATTATCAAGAGCCATAACACATGGAAGAAGCCTGCTACTTCTACTTAAAAACCCTATTGGGTAAGCCTGTACAATTATAGACTTCCTAAGCGCTCTAACGCTGTTTGGCCAAAAGACACCGACAATAACTGTATTTTTTCTATATAGCTCGTGCTTGATCTGCACACTCACCGTGCCCTTCTATTCCATACCTGCGGAATCCTCCTATTGTGCTACCGAATTTTGCCAGCCGACAGCTACCCTCACATGGGGTAAGTCTCTTATCATAGTGCACCTATGTAGTAGAGTCATATGTACTCTACTTAAAAGACTGATATTAACACGCTTCTATTTCTCACATGAACAGTGCCCGGCCGGGTCCCATGTGAGTATCCTTCCTTTTCACTTTACTCACGGTGCCACAAATTCCACACGAGGCTGCGCAAACCCTTCCTTCAGGTACTATACTGATTGCCTACATCCTTTTTCCACGAGTACAGCTGCTCCATTACAAGCACATACTGACATTATCCTTCCTCTTCTCGCAGGTGTCCCTACTATCTTAGGTCCTGAAGAGACCCTACATTGCACACAGGGTCGAAACGCCGTCAACAGTTTTTTCAAAGCGAATCATTACAAGCCAGCACTTATCATTGTATAAAAGCGTGGTTTATATAATATATATCTTTCAATGGTCGCTTTCATGAAATATAGGAAACCTTGTATATATGTCACGAATATGTCACAAATTATTTAGGTTTATTTGTTTAGGTTCCTTTTTTCACTGGGACACCACTCACTACAATCAATTGATTGTTAAATGTCATGAATGTAATTTTGCTTCAAAGAACTATATAAACAAGAATTATGAATGAAATACTAATCTAAGGTGTGTTCGACTCCTTCTCTTTTTGACATCACAATAACCCATTACATTGCCATAGTGCGTTATTTTATTGAGATTTTCTTGCCATTAGTCCACAGGAGCCATTGTTTTTGATAATCAATCGGGTCTGAAGTAATGACATTGGCAGCTGTGTGTAGCCTATGTTCCGCAACTATGCCACCGGTTCAGGCCTCCGGGGGGGGGGTTACGCCAGGGGTTTTGTCAGGCAATAGGATCTCTGTGATCAATTTTGCAATCTGGGCTACGTCACTTTTGATCTTGGTTATTTCGGACAGTAATTTCCATTTGATAGTGCCAATCTTCCCATGTAGTTTCTTAAATAGGGTTTACAAATTTTGTGGATGGTTGGAAGTTGGTGCGCCCTCCGTACCCCTAGGCAATTTTTTAGGGTGTGACTTTATAGTCAGTGTAGGGAGTTCGTTTGCTATTGTTTTCGCTGGTTGTTTACTCTTTTTGGCCGGGGGAGATATCAGGTATGTGCTGTTTGTTAAAACTGATATCTCCAGTGGCAAGGTCGATACGCAATGTTCTTTATTTGTATTTTCCCAAGGCGGAGTTGTGTCCTTTGATTAGTCATAAATCATCAAGTAAACACAATGGTCAGTATAATTCAAAGCAACTTAAACAAAGCAAATACAAAGACAAACAATTTAAGGTTGTTATAAGCAAATCAAGTCAATTTCAGATTCCCCTCAAGGGAAATTCCCTAACACTAAGCTAAGAAATCAAAAGAATGAGGGGAGCAGAGGGTGTAAGCAAATAAAGCCTCTAAAAGGCAGAATCCAATGAAGATTCAGCCAGATAAATGAGAACAGGTTTGCTGGGAGTCTAACTCTTTCAGTATGAACAAAGGCTTGAGAGAGTGGCAAGGGACATCTCTCAATAAGTGGATAGGGCATCCCTGAATCGGATTAGCTAAGTAGTGCTCAATTAAACATACAATTCTCAATAGTTTGAAACACTCCCTACAGTTCCCAGAGAGAGGTAACCAATCAGACTTCAGCATTAGTGATAACACGTTTGCAGTATTCTTCCCAGGCATCGCACAATGGAAGTGTTCAGCTGCGTGACTTTCAAGAGATATCTCATACCAGGATGATACATCGCGGTAAGCTTTTCCCATGCACAGATGTGGAAAATCTCGATTCACCCTCTATGAAACAGATTCTAATAATCTGTTCTCACAGAAACTAAACTATTAAAACAATTACTTCAAACTACTGTAGCTTTGAGTTGGGCTCCTGAAACTAAAGAAAAGGGAGACGGAATCATAGCAGCCAAAATGCACATTTTCAATGTTGGAGTGAGTGGATGGACTGAGGCCTACATTAACTATGGCTAATTTAATGTGAACACACTTTAAATATGGGCAACTACAACATGAAAAACTCACTTTATATATCAGTATATGACATGCATATTAATTGTAAATTAGTATATATTAATCATTATGAAAAATAGTGACAGAGCTTCACCAGAGGTTACCCTCAATATTCAATTAATCAGTCAATACTAAAATTGACCAGACAGATCAGATGTTTTGCGCACCTAAGAGCCAAAGAGAAAAATGAAAAAATCCTTCATTTCAATTACAATATTCAGAAGAGGGTTGAACCAAATACGCGAAATACTGAACACACAATGGAATATTTTGAAATCTGAAGATTAAATCAAATGTAAAATTAGTGCAGCTATGACATTTAACAATGTAAGTCAACTAAAAGACTCATTAGTACTTAGTCACATTTGTAGCACATATCCTAGGACTAAGTTTGATTACAAAAGAGCATTCTTTGGATGCACTCACTAAATCATGCAACTATCGCAAGACAGCTGGCATCACTGCTTGCTCTTACTGAAATCATTTTTTAACTTTTACAAAAGAGAAAGGGTCCAAAGGGGATCCCTTTCCTTTTGTGAGTGTATGACCACCACAACTTGGAAGTCGGTAACTTTTCCATGGTTTGCAACTGGATTTACGGTTGTAAACCATTGATACATATGGATAGGAATCACTATTGGGAAGGAATGTCTACAAGATGCCGCTACCAAACAGCGATTTGTTATCCATTTCTAAAGCCATAGTAGTAGTTGATAAAAGCTTACCAACTACTACAATGGGTTTAGTAGATGGCCGGAAACATTTTTGCAGTTGCAAATTCTGCATCGGACTGTTTGAGAACACATAAACATTTAGTGCAACTGGTTCTTCATTTTCAATTTTTCTTACGCCAATTTATGCTGAGTTGGGGGACTAGATAATGACATTATAACATTGAGATGGCTGAACTTTCCGAACCTTTAGCTACTAACCCTCTATGGTGTGTCAATTTGGACCTCATTGAGAATTATATTCATACTGTTCCCTTATTCTGCTATGAGCAGTCCTTGAGGCATGAACATAACAATTTATTTGCAAAGGTAGGCAAATATTTTAATTATACTTTATCATATATAATAGTTATATGCCCACTTGGGCTTTATTCAATTTTACTGCACAGTTCTGAGACATCGATATAAGTTCCTTTTAAGGTCTGATCATCCCATATATTGTTTTACAGTTATGGTATCTATTTATTGAAACTGATCTGATTTATCAATAGATGAGGTCTTGTAATCCTGACACATGACATACCTGCTGGAATTGTCCACATATCACCCTTCTAAGGTGTACTATGATTCATATCACTGTCTGACTAGATTATAAGGGCGCACATCATGCTATATATGCTCCTATTGACATATATATGATCAAGAACCCATATGTGAGATTTTGGTACATGCATTTTCTTATCAAACTACATCATCTTGAGTGTCAAAACTTGTTTACTATACTACATGTTTACACTGTGGAGTATCATTGCTATATAAGCACTATCTTAGCTGATACTTTGGTTGCTTCGACTTAATCATCACCCTCCTAGGTGCATGATGATTCAGAATTCTGGGTATACTGAATACATAATAACACACCACCTGTAATACATTCTCTATCAGCGATATATGTTATTAAGAGTCTATATCACTGGTATTTATCCTTTGGGACGTCAATTTTCTTTATTTAATTACATTATCCTAAGTATTTTAAATTTTCCACGATACCGCATGCTATGATTGTGAAGCATCATGTTCACCACATCACGTAAACAAAAGTTTGCTTGACTGCCTTTGTATGTTTCATAAGTGTGAGGTGTACATTTAGGTGCAGATTCATCAAAACTTTGCATTGATGCAAAGTCACAAAAAGGGACACAAACAGGCAGAAAGTGTTGGTAAAGTATGTTTATTTCAATGCAAAACATTTTGCACTGGAAAGTAGTCCTAGAAATAATGCAAATGGAGCTTTGCCCTACTTTGTGTTAATTTCTGTCAAGGGGTGTCTCATGGTCGGATGTGGGTAATCCCATGCTACAACCCATGGTTTTTTATGTAAAGCCCTATCTACTAACAATGTTACCCTCAAAAGCGCATTTCACTGTGGCCACCCATTCTGCTCTAGTCGGGGCAGACTTGTTGAGCAATCACTTCTTACATATTTCCCTCCTAGCTAGGAGAACCAAGTAGACCAGGAGTTTACTTTTGTTTTTACTTATAATTACTTGTTGGTCCATACAATTAAATGTAATAATTGTGAGGCTTACCTTCCTCTTGATTTGAAGTTTATTTGCTATCGTCTTACCCATATCTTTCCAAAACAATCATATCGTCGGACAGTGAAAAAACATGTGGATGTCATCTTCTTTCCCAGCTCCCCACTTCATGCATTCTGCGGAGGGCTTCATCCCCATCTTCGCCATCATGTGGGGAGTTGGATACACCCTGTACAGGGTGAATAAATGTTTCCTTCTTAAAAAAGCAGGTCTTACTGTGCTGTATAATGTGGACATAGATACATGCCATTAATCCTGTATCTCTGGTGTTGGCACGTCTTCTCCTCACAATTTCTCAGGTAATGTGAAGTCCCCATCCACTGCATTCAGAAGTGCCCAATACCAGGTGGAGACTTCTCTTTTCCTTGGGGATGTTTCCAGTAGCAGTTTTTCCATGAAGTTCATGTAGGAGCCCCTAACATATGAGGCTTGGACCCAGCTCCTCAGTTGATAATATTTATACCTCGGCAGCTTCCGACCAGTCACCTTGTCCAGTTCCTCCAAAAACAGGAGCCTCCCCTCCTTCGTGATTTGTCCCCATCTGTGTATTGCAGCTGTGTGCATGGGGCTAACCAATCTGTTTTCCAGACTTTGAGGGGTGCCCGAGGTGTTCCATTTTGGGGCTTTCTAATTTTCAGAATTGCAAATGACCTTCAAATGCTTCTGGATGCTTCCTTCACTTTCATGGACGATCTAGGTCTTAAAACTAATATTAGCAAGTCTTATATTGTGAAAATTGGGCCAAAAAATTCGAAAACTAGGAAATTTAAACTAAGTGATCTTAAGCTAGCTAAAGTGTCAAATTTCACGTATCTGGCTTGCCCCTTTGACGTGCAACAAAACTAGGGATTTTTACTTAATTCTAGGGTTAATCAACTTCAGAGAGCCATAGAGTCTGTTTTTAATTTTGCACACAGATTGGGACACAAACCAGAGATTGTCAGAATACATAAAAGCAAATGTGTAGCCATAGTGAGTTATGAGGCAGGGGTACGGGGTTATAAGGGTGTGGAACTGTTACAATATATAGAAAATAAATTTATGAGGTGATTACTGGCTCTACCACAAGCTTCATCAAGCTTTATGTGCCACTCTGAAGTTGGCTTGATTATTTGGAAGATATTATCAAAATTGGCCCTGTACAGCTAGAGTTAAGGATCTGGGGCAACCTAGAAACAGACTTTTCAAGGGAAATTCTGTCAGATTGTCTTTCCCTCCAAAATGCCCTAGCCATTCCCTGTTTATATTACATGAAAATTACACTAAATGCATTAGTTCTCTCTGAGCTGTACCTTAAACCAGGGACCTTTGACACACGTTCTAAAAGGTTGGTCAGAGAGACCTTTTTGCAGAGGCAAACGAGAAGTCGTATGTTGGATTTCAAAAAGTTGATGTCCGGAACCTATTATGCCTTATTAAGCAGACATCTGGTCTTGAGGTTTACTTACAAAACGTTTTCAATATTAAACATACATTTTACCTTACTCAACTGCGTTTTCATAATATTCATTTTTTATTCACATTTCCACAATAGGGTTTATGGTCTCTTACCCTCCTGACCTGTCCTTGTGATAATGTTTCTAGCCAAAGCACTAAGCACTTTATGCTCTTCTTTGACCTATATTCATTTTTTTGTAAACAAATTTTTATTAGCATTTATAATAAGACATGCATAACAATATTATATATACAACTTGCCCCCACTACCACCACCCTCTCTTAAGTCCAGTCCCCATTACAGTATGTATACAACACATATTTATTTTGTAAATTACATTTTTACCCATTTTCTTCCCCAGAATCATCACTGTTTTCTAAATCGTTAAGGGAATCTAATAAATGATCCCATGCACAAACCTTTTCAATTGATCCTCTTCCTTTCCTCATATCACTATACAATACTGCACTCTCCTAACCCGCCCAACGAATCAACCCCACTTTCCATTTTGCTACCTTAGGGGTCCTGGGCGCCTTCCAGTTCACAGTTATTTCAAGTCTGTGCCTATATTCTTGCCATCTAAGTCAGTTTTTGGTTCCAGGTCTGCCCACTGCTAATATAATACAGCATAAGCTGGCCTTAATTTTTCTGCAACAATTAAGCACTGTTTGTATTTGTAAAGCAGTCGTAAACTTTATTTGCTGTGCTCTGGCCACAAGGAAGAGGTATTGGACATAAGTTTGTGTGTCTTAAATTGTTATCCAGATTTTATAGCTTTCTGTTTGTACTTTTCCTCTTTGTTCTGAGATTTTATAATTAGGTATTGAATCTATCAATTGTATGATTGTATAATTGCTGTGAAATTTTAACTGTACTTTCAAGTTTTATGTGCTTTTATGGCTGATATTCAGTGGAATAAAGAAATACATGATGACCGGAACAGTTTGATTTTCTCTTTCCACAGCAGCCTGTTTTCCTGTGAGAGTTGTAGAAATTCGCATTTTCAGCTTCACTCTTTGATTTTGTGTTTCTTGATTTTGTGTTTGAGCTTCTGTCTGATTTTGTTGATGATGATCTTGATTTTCACTTTGATCTAGATTTTCACTTTGATTTTGATCTTCACCCCTCCCCCCGGATTCATGCAAAAAACTCGAGCTTGACAGTGTGAAGCAGTGGTTGTTCTCACCACTTCTTCATCTGCAGTCTTCATTCGCCTTGTGTGAGATGTGTGTATCCACTGAGGCAATTCAGCACATTTCATAGTAGTATTTCCCACAAGGATGACCTTGGAGGGGCCTTTCTACCTTGGCTTCCGGCAAGACTTCCGAATGGGCTTCTTCACCACACCCCAATCCCAGGGTGGAAGTTGTGGCACAGCTCTTCTTTTGGCAAAGGTGTTGTCAAGTTGTCCTGATGAGAGACAGAGTGAACAACATCAGCCAGCACGATGTCATCACTCATGGACACTAGTGCAGCTGAAGGGATGCAAGGAATCCCCATCAGAACTTTATGGGGAAGAGCCCTGTCTTTTTATTTGGTGTGTTTCTAGTGCTCATTAACACGACTGGAAGTGAATCTGGCCATTTTAGTGACACATAATTTACTGACTTGGATTTATGTGTGCCAATAACTTTTATCACAAATCCTGATGCCTCTGGTCTGTAACTACAATGAAACCTGCACTCAACCCGCAAGGCTCTGCACCGCTGCCTCATCACTTCACTGTCAAAGTATATACCTTCATCTGATTCTAAAGAAGTCGGCATACCAAATCTAGGGATCAACTCCCTTACTAGTATCTTTGCCACAGTCACGCCATTGGCTTGTCTCATTGGTAGGCCTCAACCGACATAGAAAACAAACACAATCATAAGAATGTGCCTAAGAATACCATGAACAGGCATTTCCACAAAGTCTAACTGTATCCTAATAAATGGACGTTCCAGATTTTCCTATGTGACTCATCGTCATCAAGGTTCTTTTGCCTCCATTGTTTTGCTAACAGGTAAAGCAGCACTAACACAAATTTTCAGCTACAGATGTAAAGTGTGGGTTGTACCAATATTTATAAAAGAGCTTAATCACTGAATCACAATCAATATGAATTGGACCATGAATTTGCCAAGACATAGAAAACGACCTTGAATTGGGCACAATTTATTGTTTTTCAGCTGTTGGCCACACATCTTTATGGTCTTTTGTACAAACTACTATTTCCCATTTTCTATTCTCATTTACTGGTGCCTCACCCTGGAACTCTCTCAGCTCGCTCAATGTCTGGACTGAAGTCAACAAAAAACAATATACATTTGTGTTCTCAGTTTTACTTTGCTCTTGTTCATTTGAGTTAATCATTATAGTCTCTAGGGCACAGTATTTTGCTACCTCATCAGTATATCGATTACCTAACATATCTATAAATTTTCCATTTTTAAAGGAAGCACATTTTATCACAGAAATCTCTTTAGGTTTGCTGTAATGTTTCTAACAGATTCAGAATATATGTCCTGTTGTGGATTCAGGTACCAGAAGATGCCATAACCTCTTTTTCTGACACCAATTGACCAAAAGTTTGGACCACACCAAAACACTACTATCTCTAAATCATAACACTCAATACATCAGATAAGCAGCATGCTCTTGTAAGGGCAGTTAATTCTGCAACTTGTGCTGAAGTTACATTACACAAGTATGATGCTTCCATGATATGTGATATGGTGAAGACAGCATATACTGATCTCAATGTGCTGTGATGGTATCTCAGACAAGAACCTCTTACAAGTAGAGTCAAATCAGCCAGTTCAAGTGAAACATCTTGTGTGTTTGGTCTTGGTTTAGTACACAATTCAGTTACATCAATGCAATTGTGATCACAGTTTCATCATCACTATCTCTGCAGCCAGTAATTTGCTAAAAGTGTTCTGGCATTCAGGATACTGTATCTTCTGATTGAAATATTATCAGCTGCTAGAATTCTTTGCTCATATTTGGTTCAACGCCTGTTTGCTAGATGCTGAGTTCGTCTATGAGTTAGCAAATTCTCAACTGAATAATGGACTAACACAGTAAGTGTGTAACGCATAACAATCCCTTTGATTTGCCACATTGCTGGACAAACTGCTGCTACTGATTTTAGGAATCCAGGAAGTGTAGCAGCAATTGGATCTAATGTGGCAGGAAAATAAGCCATCGGTCTTTTAATTTCACCACGCTTTTGTGTAAGCACTTATAAAGCACATCCTTCTTTTTCATGACAGAACAAATACAATTCTTTTTCATAATTTGTCATTCCTAAAGCAGGTGCTCTACAGAGTTTGTCTCTGAGCTTGATGAAGGTGCTTGTACTTTTGTCATCATATGGAACTGGATCAGAAATATCGCTATGAGTCAGACTCAGTAAAGGCTTTGTAATTAGGGTTAAGTTTGGTACCCACTGTCTATAGTAGTCAAACATTCCCCACAACATCCTCACTTCAATTTGTGTGCTTGGCAGATTCAGTCCCAGGATTGCAATAACATGTTCTTTAGACACTTTTCTTGCCCCTTTCTCAATATGATATCCCAAATAGATCACTTTTCCACAGGTCTGCATGTTTATGGGAGACACTTTATGCCCACTGTCAGCAAGATGGTTCAAGAGTACAATTGTATCCAACTTACAATCTGCTTTTGTTTTGGATGCAACCATCTGGTCATCAATGTACTGCACCAGTACTGAGTTACAGGGCAGGTGCAGATTTTCCAAACGTTTCCTCAGAATAAGGCTCAAGATTGAGGAAAGGTAAACTTCAAACATCCCTGTACTCTAAAAACACTTTTCTATGCCTAAACACTACCCATTCCTGAACTCATAAAACCCCTCATCACCAAAACTTCTAATAGCCCACAAATTAAAACCGCATAGCCAAATAGATCACACACTATAATCCTTGACAACACAAACATCTACACTTATCAAACTACAAGTACCACAATGTACTCAGTCACTGTCACAATCTATTGCAATGCATTGGCCCTATTGGTACTCACACTCCTTTGTTCAGGATCAGTTCAGGAACACCTAAACACTGCAAATATTCAATTTGAGCAGACCATAGAAACCGAGGGCCTGATTCACAAAGGTAAGCTTACACTTGTGTGTAAGATTACGATTGTATGCTATTCACAAAAGGGATTTACAAGCAGTATCTTTACGAGTGCAGAGTCTCTGCACATAAAAAGATAGGACAGTCCTATCTTTTTATGTGCAGAGTGTGCAGAGACTCCACACTCCTAAAGATACTACTCGTAAATTCCTTTGTAAACAATGGTAAACTTACACAAAAGTGTAAGTTTACCTTCGTGAATCATGCCCTAAGAGTGTAGACAGTCTCCAGGAAAAGGAAAACTTATTTCTAGATCTAATCTTATCTCTTATCTGTGGTGCCTACATTCTCCACCAAAACTGTTGACACTATTTTATCATTTAATCTAAGATAAATCTCCTCTGCAGAATCGGGGATGGTGGTTTCCTCAAGAACATATGAGGCAATGTGTCCCTGTGTATATTAGATAGAAAGCAAGTAAATCAGCATGGTCAATTAAATAAGCCTTCTTGAGATCAGTCAGGCAAACCAGGCTGGCCAATTTTAGGGCCAGTTATAACAAAATACATAGCATAAGCCACAACGTGGTCAGCATAACATGAACTACATGTTGCAGAGCTCAACCAATCAAAATACAGCAACATGCAACAATATTGAAATAAATAAAATTATATTTAATCCCTGTTTGACCCTATGTCAATGGATATGATAGTACAAACCTAGTTATACACAAAACAATAACAAGCTTACTAATGAATTGGCCTTTCAGTGGTACAGCAACAAATGATGGATGGAATGCTGATTAAATAAAACATTCACCCCCAGACAACAGATCTGGGTTAAATCCATCATTTTTTTGCTCACTACCCCCACCCCCCCAGTTTTGACCTTGACAAATGCAAATCAGTCTTGACCCTGTGCCTCATGGGAACATTCCAGCCTGAACTGCCAGGCCAGGTCCTCCCTGGACCAGAAACAAGCATCCTCGGACCGGTTTCAGTTTTTCACCCCTCATCAGCCAGGCTAGCTTGAATCCAGTGACACAGCGAGCAAGGGACCCACGTCTGGGCATACCCATCCCACTTAGGGCAAAAAGTGCTACAGCAACAAATGATGGACAGAATGCTGAGTAAATCAAACATTTACCCCCAGTCAAGAGATCTGGGTTAAATCCATCATTCTTTTGCTCACTATGCCACCCCAGTTTGAACCCAGCCATATGCAATTCAGTCTTGGTCCAGCTCCTCATGGGAACAGTCCAGCCCGAACTGCATCCAAGAAGTGTGGCAGCAATTGGATCTAATGTGGCAGGAAAATAAGCCATCGGTCTTTTAATTTCACCATGCTTTTGTGTAAGCACTTATAAAGCACATCCTTCTTTTTCATGACAGAACAAATACAATTCTTTTTCATAATTTGTCATTCCTAAAGCAGATTCAGTCCCAGGATTGCAATAACATGTTCTTTAGACACTTTTCTTGCCCCTTTCTCAATATGATGACCCAAATAGATCACTTTTACACAGGTCTGCATGTTTATGGGGACACTTTATGCCCACTGTCAGCAAGATGGTTCAAGAGTGCAATTGTATCCAACTTACAATCTGATTTTGTTTTGGATGCAACCATCTGATCATCAATGTACTGCTCTTCCACATCGCCCGCAAGCCGTGAGGGGAACGGCCTGGACTCCGCGTCCCAGCAGCCAGTGGGGGCCACCAGTGACGCTCACGCTTCCGCGCCCGGAGGCGCGTTTAAAATCAGCGTAGGGCTCCCACAGCGCGGGGAGCTCTTCCACATCGCCCGCAAGCCGTGAGGGGAATGGCCAGGACTCCGCGTTCCAGCAGCCAGTGGGGGCCGCCAGTGACGCTCACGCTTCCGCGCCCGGAGGCACGTTTAAAATCAGCGTAGGGCTCCCGCAGCGCAGGACGCTCGCGGGCGAAGCCCTGGCCAAGGGCGGGCCCGTCTGCGCCCGTCAGTGGCCGGAGGAGGCCGGGCTGGGCCACCCCTCTGACAGGCACCATCTCCCAAGCCCAGCTGAGGGGAGTTACATACATCCAACAACAGTGAGCGTTGAAACATTTACGCCATGGTGAAACGCACTGGCATACTAAGCTCTCGCCCCTCCACCTCCATAGATAGTATGCTGGAAAGAGCAGTTAATATTGTTGCCACCGAGACTGAGCTAACCGAGAGGCGTCTGTCTTTGGGATTGGCAGCTCCACAGACTGTCCCTTTGGTAGAGGAGGTTCAAGATGACTGTGATGGCCCCCCCGACACCGAGTTTATTGTTCAGTGCCACTAGCCATTCTCCGATCCTAGGAGCTGGCTGCAATAAGGAGAGTAACCAGGGCAACAAGGATCTACCAACGGTAGTCTGCAGCGGGGATAGTACACTAAATATGGATGCCTCCCCGACCCCAGCAATTTCAGGGGCAAAAAGAAAAAGGAAACTGGCTAAACCCACCAGTTCCAAGAGGAAACAACCCCCTTGTGTTAAACAACAACGTACTGCCCTGAGTTCATGGATTCAGGGCACACCCTCCTCTGTGAATGTGAAGACTGCTAAGGCCACTGTCAATCTAACATCAGCTGAGGCATTAAATAATTCCATCCATACTCAGACTGATACCACAGCAGTTCTTTCATCTTGTTATAGACTTGGCGACACCTCAATTGACATCATAGTGGACACTGTTTATGAGCGCATTAGAGACCTTGTGGATAAGAACTTTACTGCACTGTGGAAATGTTTAGATCGCTTGGAGTCATTGACAAATAGACTAAACACACATACCAACACCCCTAAACCTACTGTTCAACAAAGGGAGGTCTCCAACTTGCAGTCCACTAGTGCATTTAGCCTTAATCAACAGTCGCAGGCTCCGACATCAACGTCCATTCCCTCTACCAGTGCCTGTGACACTTGCAGTAAAGTCAAGGAATGCTTTTCACTTAAAACCACTACCGCCCAGAAAAATCCACTGATTACAGGACGCACTAATAGCCCACCCTCACTTACACACCCAGCTCCTCACGCTGCTCCTGCAAGCTCTGTAAACAAAGCCACTTTAGGGTGCAATACGCAGGGTGTGACCGCGACCATTGAAAATCCTGCTAGTATGGTGATCGCTGAGGCTAGTAAAGAAGTTCTTAGCCTACCAACGGCAGCATGTCCCTATGTCTTAGTTTTAGCAGGTGTTCCCCCCCTAAGAAAAAATCAGACTGAGACCTGGGACCAATTGCGAAATAAAAGCGCCGACTGGCTTGTAAAACATAAAGGGCTTAGGGTGGCAAACATTAGTGACATCATAATGGTACGCAGGGTAGGGTGGGTTGGTTCCTCATTGAAGAACATTGAGGGAGACTGTATCGTCATTAATTTTTGACGACCGTCATTGGTAAGATCTATATTGAGGATACAGGAGCTTAATACCACCATCCCGACTCTTATCTGGTCACTGCCCCTGGTTTTTTTTCTACAAACCGACCCCGGGGCCAAATACCCACGATACTTTTCCACACATGGTGCACAACAGGTTTTCTGCCCTGTCTGGTTTAGACAGCCTGGATTGACTGCCATCTATCCCCACACTAGATGAGACTGTCTCTAGCCCAATCATGACTAATCCCTCAGGACATGACACTTTAGATTTACATGAAACTGACCCAAACTTACACGTATTGAACTGGAATGTTGCCGGCTTAGCATCTAAAATAAGTTCTGATGATTGGGTAAACATAGTTCAAAAATATGACATTCTCATGCTCCAAGAAACATGGGCTACACGGGACTTACATCTAGAGGGGTTTGTATGTTTTAACATCATTGTACCCGTTCCCAAAGCAGGCCACCCATCCGGCGGACTTTCTATCTGGGTCAACATTTCCTCAGGCGGTAGTGCTAAGGCTCTTGTCACAAATAATGATAACTTTCAAGCCTTGATTTACACACGGGGGCCTCAATTTGTTTCATTAACTTTTATAATAATGATTTCCTGACCTCACCAAATACGAATTTTATTAACCTGTTTGATTTCATTTCTAATTTACAAAGACAAAAGGTGCTTTACAATTTAGCTGGTATCTGTCTAGGTGGCGACTTTAATGCCAGGATTCCTAGGGAAAACGAACTAGTTACTGATCTCCCGGCTTACGTGCCCCCATGCAAAAGGGGGTCAGAATTGCTGGATCATTTGTCTAACCACAATCAATCAAATGTGATGGAAATTGCGGCTGTACATCATAATGATAACTGTTTCGTACCAACATACAGAGGTCGTGGTTGTGCTTCAACCATAGATTACGTTTTCATATCTGCCTCATTAGAAGATTTCTTATTAAAGGCTGAGGTCATACCAACTGTGCAGGGCGATCATAACCCAATTGCGACAACAATTAGATTCGCCCCTAGACCGGATTTTGCCAAAGAGTGTGGGGCCAGCAACTTAGTGTCCTCTACTGATAACTTGAGAGTGATTTGGAAAGGTGTTGATAACAATAACCTGTTCTCTAGAATGATAAAAGCACATCCATCACTCATTGACACATGCCTGTCACCTATCGACCCCAACCCAGAGGCAATTAACGCCTTTAGCTATTTATGTGGAGGCATTGAACGACTGATCTCTAGGCCCACATCAGACACTAACCAGAGCCCAAGATGGTTTAACAATGCCTGCTCATGAGCAAACTGAGAGCTCCGCACAGCACTTGTAATGAAGCCAAGGGATGCAACTCTTGTTAAGTCCCTGAGGCGTCATTACAAACAAGTGGCCAGGCAACGAAAAGATGAGATCCTAAAAGAACGCTGGGACAACCTTGCTTGTGCTGCCAGACTTAATAACGGAAATGGTTTCTGGGCAGCAGTTAAAGACATGCGATCTATGGGCCTTACACTCACCCCCCTAAGCTGCAACATAACTAGTGAAGCTTGGGAAGCCCACTTCTCTAAGATTTATTTAGCTCCATCTCAGAGTGAGGATCCTTTTAATCATCATGCTGCCTCGCGGATTCAGATATCCGTGTTAGAAGTTGAGGATGCCATTCACCAAAGCTTAGGCAACAAGGCTCCCGGCCCTGATGGGCTTCCCATCGATCTCATCAAACACAAATCAGAGTTTTGGGCGCCCCTTTTACTTAACGTTTTTAATAATCTAACAAATGCCTCTATTCCTAGCACATGGTCTACCAGCATTATCGTTCCGATTTTTAAAAAGGGGCACCGATCCAACCCTAGCTGCTATAGACCGATCTCCCTGATCGACAATACAATGAAGATTCTTGGGAGGGTCCTGTTTAATAAGATCAGGTCTTGGGCTGAGGAGGAAAACATTTTAAATTTGTGCCAGCTAGGTTTCAGAAGCAAAATAGGCACTGTGGAACAGTCCCTAAACCTAAACTTGATTGTTGGCAAATACACCATAGCTCGGAAATCCCCCATTTACCTGGCTTTTATGGACCTCACCTCAGCCTTTGATTTTGTTAACAGGTCACGTTTATGGTCGGTTCTTTTAAAATATGGGTTTGATGAGGGTTTAGTTCACTTTTTAGCCTATTTACCCAGGGATTTGAAAGCACGGGTGAGGATCAGTAAGGACGGGGAGGTTACACGGGACATTAATATTGGTAGGGGGGTCAGGCAGGGGTGCGTACTGGCCCCTCTCCTATTTATTTTATACATTAATGACTTACATAATGTACTGACTGAACTTACTAACGATGTCCCGAGAATTAATGGCAATACACTCCCCGCCCTACTGTATGCGGATGATGCAGTCCTAATGGGCCGCACACCCAATGCACTACGCACTTTAGTTCGGGGCTTTGTGGATTTTATGGCCGGTTTTGATCTTTGTACCAATTTAAAAAAATCATTTTTAATGGCCTGCGGCCCAAAAAAGCACCTTATCAATTCAATTACCTCAGGATCCGAACGCTTATTACGCACTTGCACTTTCCCATATTTGGGGTTAGTATTTTCAGCCAACGGCTCCTGGGTAGATCATGTGGCACACAGTAGGAGCAAGTTTTTAAAAGCCACCAATTCAATTTTGTGCCTTCCGCAACCAAAAAGGGCCGAGGTGGTTTTATCTATAACCAAAATTTATAAAACACAGTGCATTCCCACCGCAAAATACGGCGCTGAAGTTTGGGGTATTACAAAATGCAGTAGTATCCAGGGTGAGGAAAACAGATTCTGTCGGAAACTCCTGGGGGCCCCAATTTCCTCCTCACATTTTGTTTGTCATAAGGAATTAAAATTGTTTTACATTGAAGATTACATTAGGGCTCGCCCAGCCATATTTTGGCTAAAAGTTTGGCAAAACCCGGCAGCGACCCTAACAAGAGATATAATAGTTGATTGTCTTAAATGTGATAGGGGTGGGGACATACCCTGGCTCGCCGCTGTTAGAAAAAGTTTGTTCAGTGTGAATCTTGAACATATTTTTTTCAATCCAAGTGATATGGAGGGACAAAAATAAAAAATCCCTCCAGGAGGCTCTATATGATCAATATAGTCACACAAGATATGTAACAGAGCTCCCGAAATCGTCAGTTGCAAGGTATATGTCCCTGGTGGACGCAACTTGTCCCATATCACATCTGCCATCCAGCTATCTTTTTCAGAATATTGGTCGGTGGGAAAGAAGCTTACTTTTTCGCCTTAGGGCTGGCACCCTAAAATTTTTGCTTTGCTTCCCCTTAGGGTTCAATGTTAATCTTGAGCAAATGCCCTGCCCTTGTGGCAATTATAGCAACCAATCAATGTTACATTTTTTATTCTTCTGTAATTTTTATCAAAAATATACCAAACAATTTTTGATTCCTTTTTTTAAGGTAACTGCCATCACTGATTACAGAGCAGCCTACATGGAAATTCTTAAACTGAAGGGGAATGACTTGGTTTTCCGTGTGAGTTCCTTTTTAAAAGTGGCAGTTCGTTCACGTATGTCAATGAGCACCCCCTGACGGCTGTTTCCCATTGTACCTAATTTTCATTGCTTAGTTAAAATATTCAGTTTACTTCTGTACATTTATTTATGTATTTCTGTATTTGTTTTGATAGTTCTTATGTTCCTTATTTATGTGCCTTTTGAACTATTCTTGACCTAGTACTGTATATACTTGATTGCACTTTATTACATTATGCTGATATTCGATATGAGTTACAAATTCTCACCCGGACAGTATTTTCCTAAGAAGTTGCTGTTTTGCACACCATGTTTCTCTTCTTTACAGTACAGACTTGATTGCACTTTACTACATTATGCTGCTATTTGTTAAGGGCTATAAGCTCTCATTCGGTCAGTGTCTTTATGAAGTTGCTGCCTTGCACACTATGTCTTCTTTTATAATACATGTATTTTTTTATTGTTGCTATTTGGTACGCACCACAAGCCCCTACTTGTCTATTGCTTTTATGCTGCTATTGCTCTATTGTTCCATATACTGTGTATTTTTATAAATGTATGTATTTTTTGCTGGTATTTTGACCTGTGCTTTTATGGATATTTTATATTCGAATAAAGATTTATTGATTGATTGATTGAGATAACTTTTACACAGTGCTGCATGTTTGTGGGAGACACTTTATGCCCAGTGTCAGCAAGATGGTTCAAGAGTGCAATTGTATCCAACTTACAATCCGCTTTTGTTTTGGATGCGACCATCCGGTCATCAATATACTACTGCAGCAGTACTTAGTTACAAGGCAGGTGCTTATTTTCCAGATCTTTCCTCAGAATATGGCTCAAGATTGAGGGAAGGTAAACTTCAAACATCCCTGAACTCTAAAAACACTTTTCTATGCCTAAACCCTACCCATCCCTGAACCCAAAAACCCCCTCACCACCAAAACTTCTAATAGCCCAGAAATTAAAACCGCATAGCCAAAAAGATCACACACTATAATCCTTGACAGCACAAACATCTACATTTATCAAACTACAAGGACCACAATGCACTCAGTCACTGTCACAATCTATTGCAATGCATTGGCCCTATTGGTACTCACACTCCTTTGTTCAGGAACAGTTTAGGAACACCTAAACACTGCAAATATTCCAATTTGAGCAGACCATAGAAACCGAGGGCCTGATTCACAAAGGTAAGCTTACACTTGTGTGTAAGATTACGATTGCATGCTATTCTTAAAAGAATTTACAAGTAGTATTTTTGCGAGTGCAGAGTCTCTGAACATAAAAAGATAGGACAGTCCTATCTTTTTATGTGCAGAGTGTGCAGAGACTCCACACTCGTAAAGATACTACTCGTAAATTCCTTTGTAACCAATGGTAAACTTACACAATAGTGTAAGTTTACATTCGTGAATCACGCCCTTAGAGTGTAGACAAGGAAAACTTATTTCTAGATCAAATCTAATCTCTTATCTGTGGTGCCCACATTCTCCACCAAAACTGTTGACACTATTTTATCATATAATCTAAGATAAATCTCCTCTGCAGAATCGGGGACGGTGTGTCCCTGTGGATATTAGATAGAAAGCAAATAAATCGGCATGGTCAATTAAATAAGCCTTCTTGAGATCAGTCAGGCAAACCAGGCTGGCCAATTTTAGGGCCTGTTGTAACTAAATACATAGCATAAGCCACAATGTGGTCAGCATAAAATGAACTACATGTTGCGGAGCTCAACCAATCAAAATACAGCAATATGCAACAATATTGAAATAAATAAAATTATATTTCATCCCTATTTGACCCTATGTCAATGGATATGATAGTACAAACCTAGTTATACACAAAACAATAACAAGGTTGCTAATGAATTGGCCTTTCAGTGTTACAGCAACAAATGATGGATTAAATGCTGAGTAAATCAAACATTCACCCCCAGACAACAGATCTGGGATAAATCCATCATTCTTTTGCTCACTACGCATGTCCCGCCTTTGCTCCTCCCATTCCCGACGGTGGCCAGAACGCGCAGCAGCGCGCGTTCGCCTCGCTGCCGCTCTCCCTGGCCCCCGCTCCTCTGTGGTGCGTGCGCACCACTGTTTTTTTTATTTTTATAAAGTGCTTGTATTCATTTTCGTGGGATGTAGTGGAGCTGTGGGGGCCTGATGCAGTTTTATTATTTGAGGGTCATGACTTTAGAACTACTCGAGAGGCTCTGGATATATAGCCAGCCTAGAGTTCAGTATCTTTGTAACCCAGTCATGCTGGATGTGGCTTAAATATTTGTTAGCACCTTACAATAGTAATGCAGTTCCCAAGCCCCTCGTCACTGCCCAGGCTCAGTCTTTTGTTCTGTGGCCAGCTGCAAAGCTGAAGCTAATCGGTACTTCCTCACACCCCTCCCTGTGTGTCGCCTTCTTACAGTCTCTTCTAAATTAAAACCAAAGCGAACAGAAGTTTCCGTCAAACACAGTTACAGCAAACTCAGAAAGAATACATATTTAAATACGAAGCAGAGCTCTCCTCTCTCCCGACACTCAAGCATTCACCCTCCCTTACGCAGACAGGGGCTCCCCCGCAGGCCAGCACGAGCCCCAGCCCTACCTGAAAATGTCGAACTCTAGTAAACAGGCAAATTGCAGGCCCAGGACAGGGGCCAGCCCACCGGAAATAAGAAGAAGGAAACGAAACTAAAAGAGAGAGAGCATAGCTGGAAGGGAGGGGGACAGGGTAGGCGTTCGGGCGGAGGGGGAGGGACTGCACACGTCATTCTACAAATCCATACATCATCTATTTATGTTGGAAAGAGTCCAAAGGGGATTTTCGGCCACTACCGCTCAGACTCAACAAAAAAGTAATTATGAGTAACAAGCATCATACAGGCGTCTGAGGCGACCTCGAAGATGAGTAAAACTGCGACCCTGCACTTCTGCCAACTGATGCCCGTGGCTCCTTCTTCAGTACCCAAAATAACTAACATCGATACGTAAATGTATTTAAGCGGCCAACATGGAAAACAGAGGGTGGAGGATAGCAGAAAGAAAGGGGTGGAGGTTGGGGAGGGGCAGGAAGGAGATGGAGGGGTACACGAGAACGAAGAACAAGCATTTGCAATGCAATAGGTCTCGTTATTTCCAGTCATGGCTGTTTCCTTTGAAAGATATCTACTTTTCACCCTGAATTGTTTGGTATATTACCACAATGCCCAGTTAATGTCTCTTGTTCATAGAGTCTGCTGCTGAGGCTCTCATTGCGAGAGGCGACAATCCTGTAACCGCTCCATCAGGAGCTGAGCTCTGCTCAGTTACCCTGGATTGCTCACGTTTCCTCCGGAGAGTTCAGCTACATAAAACAACTGAAACTGCGGGAGAGAGTGAGCAATTGCCAGGGAAAATTGAACCCCGAATTATTTTTATTTTTTAACACTCCCCATAATACCTCAGGTGATTCAAAGGGTACAACCTGGAATAACGGGAGCCCTTGTATTGTTAGCTCTGGGGGTGCTAATTTAACATTCCTACATCCATGGACGTCTGCATGAGGCCTCTGGTGATTGTTTTGTTCACTACAGTATGGTACGTCAGCCATACCCCATCAGTTGTAAAACATTGAAAGGTTTTAGCAAGAACCATAGTAGACCTGAAATGGCTTGTCATTCATGTTACTTGACATTCTTCCTCTTCATCCCTTTTGCAAGACATGCCTAGGCACTTAGAATTTATGTCCATCCAGTAAATAAACATAATTCCCTAAATAATGCATCGCGCTGAGTTCACATCTTGTTTGTAAAGTATCCGTGCCGCATTCCTACCACACTCAATCCTTTTGAACCTCATTTGTGTGTTTTCAGCCAATGCCTGTATTCTTAAACTTGTTATGAACATGCACAGGGGTGAATAGAAATGTCAATTGAGCCTTATTATTTTACTGTATGACCATCCATTTACCATTTGTGTTCCTGATGTTTTTTTAAGGTGCATTTAGAGGATTCGTTTTCAACACAGTAGGTAATTTGTAAATGGGTAGTACTATCACAGCATCAGCGCAGCATCACCGCAGCACAGCTCCAACTCAGCATCACCTGAGCATCAGTGCAGCACCACCACCTGAGCATCACTTAGCGATACCACAGCATCACTGAGCACCACCACAGCACCACCTCAGCACAGCAC
This sequence comes from Calotriton arnoldi, assembly GCA_963921515.1. Lineage (NCBI taxonomy): Eukaryota > Metazoa > Chordata > Amphibia > Caudata > Salamandridae > Calotriton > Calotriton arnoldi. The sequence goes on from CAWUFW010004238.1 coordinate 1,090,932, forward strand.
TGATTCAGCATCACTCAGCACCACCTGAGCACCAGCTCAGTTCCACCACCACAGCATCATTCAGCACCCCCGCAGCAACACTCCGCACCACCACAGCAGCACTCCGCACCACCACAGCATCACTCAGCGCCACCTCAGCACCAGCATAGCATTTCCTCAGCATCACTCAACACCACCAAAGCACCACCTCAGCATCAGCACAGCACCACCTCTTCATCAGTGCGACGCCAACTCAGCAACACTTCAGCACCAGCGAAGTACCACCACAGCACCAGCGCAGTACCACGTCAGCACCACCTCAGCATCGGCACATCATCATCAGCACAGCGCCACCTCAGCATCAGTGCACCACTACCAGCACAGCCTCACCTCAGCAGCAACTCAGCACCAATGCAGCATCAGTGCAGCACCACCTGAGCATGAGCGCAGCATCACCTCAGCACAGCACCAACTCAGCATCACTCTGCACCACATCAGCATCAGCGCAGCACTACCACAGCATCACTCAGCACCACCACAGTATCACTCAACACCAGCGCAACATCTTCTCAGCATCCCTCAACACCACTACAGCACAATTCCGCATCAGCACAGCACCACCTCTGCATCAGTGCACCAGCGCATCACCAACTCAGTACCAGTGCAGCCCCACCACGGCACCATCACACCACCACCGCAGCATCACTCAACACCACCTCAGTCTGCCCTCGGAATCTGGCATCTGTTGATACTCCCCTAGTGTTCGTCTGCTGCCCGTGTTGTAATTCAGGTACTATTTCTCAACCTCCACCTTCCCGTTGCTTATGCCCCCCCACCAAAAGCGATAACAGACAAGCATTATAACAGGCAGGAAGAAGTTGCCAGCATTGCAAGGACAAACAAGCATTTGCAATGCAATAGGTCTCACATTACTGAAAGTTTGAGCTATTGGCGTTGCAAATAATAATGCAACGCCAATAGCTCAAACTTTCGGTAATGCGAGACCTATTGCATTGCAAATGCTTGTTTTCTTTTACAAGTTAGGCACTGAATACACTGTAGTCTAAACCGCTGACATCAGAAGAGAATGTTGACCACATATATCTGGTCTGCTACTCCTTTTCAGCATTCTTTTATTTTAAATACAAACAATTTTGCATCGTAATCAAGCATCACCTGAGCATCAGTGCAGCACCACCACCTGAGCATCACTTAGCGATACCACAGCATCACTGAGCACCACCACAGCACCACCTCAGCACAGCACTGATTCAGCATCACTCAGCACCACCTGAGCACCAGCTCAGTTCCACCACCACAGCATCATTCAGCACCCCCGCAGCATCACTCCGCACCACCACAGCAGCACTCCGCAGCACCACAGCATCACTCAGCGCCACTTCAGCACCAGCATAGCATCTCCTCAGCATCACTCAACACCACCAAAGCACCACCTCAGCATCAGCACAGCACCACCTCTTCATCAGTGCGACGCCAACTCAGCAACACTTCAGCACCAGCGAAGTACCACCACAGCACCAGCGCAGTACCACGTCAGCACCACCTCAGCATCGGCACATCATCATCAGCACAGCGCCACCTCAGCATCAGTGCACCACTACCAGCACAGCCCCACCTCAGCAGCAACTCAGCACCAATGCAGCATCAGTGCAGCACCACCTGAGCATGAGCGCAGCATCACCTCAGCACAGCACCAACTCAGCATCACTCTGCACCACATGAGCATCAGCGCAGCACTACCACAGCATCCCTCAGCACCAGCACAGCATCACTCAGCACCACCACAGTATCACTCAACACCAGCGCAACATCTTCTCAGCATCCCTCAACACCACTACAGCACAATTCCGCATCAGCACAGCACCACCTCTGCATCAGTGCACCAGCGCATCACCAACTCAGTACCAGTGCAGCCCCACCACAGCATCATCGCAGCACCACGTAAGCACCAGCACAACACCACCTCAGCACCAATGCAGCACCACTTCAGCATTAGCGCAACACCACTTCAGCACCAGTGCATCACCTCAGCGCGGCATCAACTCAGCATCACTCAGCACCAGCACAGCACCACCTGAGCACCATCAAAGCATCACTCAGCACCACCTCAGTATCACTCAGCACCACCTGAGCACTCCTTCCGCACAAGCACATCACCACCTCAATATTACTCATCACCAGCGCAGCACCTCCTCAACATCATAGCAGCGCCACCTTAGCATCAGAGCAGCACCACCTCAGCATCAGCACAGCACCATCTCAGCACAGCACAACCTCTGCATTAGTGCACCACCACCAGCGCAGCCCCTCTCAGCACCAGCTCAACCCCACCTCAGCAGCAATTTAGCACCAACGTAGCACCACTTCAGCATTAGCGTAACATCGCATGAACACAGCATCACCTCAGCACAGCACCAACTCAGCTTTACTCAGCACCACCAGAGCACCACCTGAGCACCAGTGCAGCACCACCACCTCAGCATCCCTCAGCATCACTCAGCACCACCTCAGTATCACTCAGCATCACCCGAGCACCACCACTGTACCACCTCGGCATCAGCACAGCATCATCTCAGCACCAGCGCAGCACCACCTCAGCACCATCTCAGCATTAGCATCAGCACAGCACCATATCAGCATCAGCATAGCATCACCTCCACATCAGTGCACCACCACCAGTGCAGCCCCACCTCAGCACCAGCGCAGCCCACCTCAGCAGCAATTCAGTACCAACGCAGCACCACTTCAGTATCAGCGCAGCACCACCTCAGTATCAGCGCAGCACCACCTCAGCACAATACCAACTCAGCATCACTTAAGCACCAGCACACCACCACCTCATCATCACTCAGCACCACCTGAGTATCATTCAGCATCACCTGAGCATCACCTCGGCACCATCACACCACCACCGCAGCATCACTCAACACCACCTCAGTCTGCCCTCGGAATCTGGCATCTGTTGATTCTCCCCTAGTGTTCGTCTGCTGCCCGTGTTGTAATTCAGGTACTATTTCTCAACCTCCACCTTCCCGTTGCTTATGCCCCCCCACCAAAAGCGATAACAGACAAGCATTATAACAGGCAGGAAGAAGTTGCCAGCATTGCAAGGACAAACAAGCATTTGTAATGCAATAGGTCTCACATTACTGAAAGTTTGAGCCATTGGCGTTGCAAATAATAATGCAACGCCAATAGCTCAAACTTTCGGTAATGCGAGACCTATTGCATTGCAAATGCTTGTTTTCTTTTACAAGTTAGGCACTGAATACACTGTAGTCTAAACCGCTGACATCAGAAGAGAATGTTGACCACATATATCTGGTCTGCTACTCCTTTTCAGCATTCTTTTATTTTAAATACAAACAATTTTGCATCGTAATCAAGAGGAAATGTGAGTATTTCAGTGAAAACACCTGAGCCTCGTTGGTCAGCACCAGCGCCACCGTCAACTATTGTGTTTTCATGCTAATAAGACACATTTATAGAAATCCTTTCTTTTCTGTCCATCCAAAATATCAATGATGTGCCTGGAATAATACAGGCTCGTTGGAACTCTTGTGATAAATTAAATAAGACGCGAACAGGAAATCGTGTGAAGGTCACATTTTCCCTGTTTCCCAACCACCATTTGTCAAATCTGTCAAATCTCAGATTTAGTTTCTGGAAAATGATGCATGACCCCCTGACACGCACCCGGCGCTAGACGATCTTTATAATGTTTGTAATATGGGAATGTGCTAAACTCAGTTTTAGTGGTGCGTTGCTCTCTCACAGAAATGTATACTGCGCTCAAAATGAAACAGAATTTCAGTTAGATATGTTCGCCCATGTTTCAAGTGCGCTTCAAAGACAGAGAGAGCACCCTGCCATGAGCGGGCGTCCAAAGGCCTCTCCTGTGTGGTCGGCCAGCGGCAACCTTTCTTCAGAAGATGAGACGAAGAGCCGTCTAACGCCGCCATCAAGAGGCTCTGGGAAGCACAAAGCATTATTACTCTGGCAGAAACACAGGGAGACAGGGCTGTGCGCAGAGTACAAGGCCCTTACACCTTTGACTGACATAAAAAAAGACTTGCTTTAGCATTTCCAGGGCTGCAGTTGAAAGATGTGAAAGGTGAGGTACGCCATCGTACTCGACATTGGGCGATGTTGTGCTTCAGCTGGTGCAAGGTGCTAATAAGGCCACACTGTTTAGACCACACGCAAATCAGGACACAGGCAGTACTTTGGTGTGGTACGCCGGAAAGACCCCAACATGGGTTCCGCTACCCCTTTTATTCAAATCCAGACTTCCGGCCCCTCCTTTACATGGGGCCTACCTTTACACTCTCCCTCAAGGGTGCCCAACGTGACACACCCCTCGGGACGTGGCCAGGTGGGACAAACCCACTAAAACATAACATTCCTCCTTTGCCTAGAACAAAAAACCCAATTTTCCAACATTGTCCATAAACATTTTTGCATGGTACAGCAATGACAAAAAATGAGTAACAGAGAGAAACAAGTTAGACGTATGTATGGAGAGAGAGAGAGAGAGAGAGAGAGAGACAGAGAGAGATTGAGAGAGAGAGAGAGAGAAATAGCAGAGCGATAAATCAGCAACTCATTCTTCTATAACTACACATCAGATCAACACATAATCCCTCAGACGGGAAGATGCTGCCGGACTGGGCCGGAGGTGGTACCTCCCACTCCCGCGACGGCTCTCGCTGCCACGACCATCGTCTCCGTGGACCACTCGGGGCTGCTGACGATCCTCAGGAACACTTTGGCAAGCCGGCTCCGGCCAGTGGCATGTACCAGTCTCTGGGCTTCCGGCAATCGCTGGGCCCCACTCAGCCGGTGAGAAGTCCTTCCCCTCATGGGTCTTGGATGAGGGGTGAGCGCCATCAGACTCTATGTCCACATCCGCCTCTTCCACCCGTGTCCCGGTGTCCGAGCTCGCAGAAAATCAATATTTTTTGAACCAAGAGATGTTCCTCGTGATGACTTCTCCTGCTTTCCGGGCGGTTATCATAGTCCCTTTTATGGCTTGGATGGTCCAAGGATCCACCTCGAATGGGAGTGTGAACTTTCCTCGTGGATTCCGATTCTTTACCATGACCAAATCTCCCACAGCCAAACGCCTCTCCTTGGCTTCGCGGATTCTGGACATGCGATCATTGTGGACTCGTCGTTGTTTTAGCTTCTCCGACACTTGTTGTTGCAGAGTCGAGGGCAGACCCACTTGAGGAATGACATCCCCCACCACCCTTTTTATGGAAAGTGATCCGGGACTGACTTGAGTCGTTGAGTGGGGAGTGAGTCGGTATTCTCGTAGAAAAGTGTATAGAGCACATTCCAGATTCTGGCCGCGAGCCAAAGCAATCCGAAGAACCTTGTTTAGTGTGCGCATAAAGTGCTCAGCCTCTCCATTGGCTTGAGGCCACCTTGGAGTGATCTTTCGATGCAGCACCCCCCTTGACTGCAAGTATTCTGTAACTTCATGGCCAGAGAAAGGAGGACCATTGTCCGTGCGCAGTTCTTTCAGGAGGCCATGAGTGGCCATTATCTTCTCCATGCGTGGTATGGTGTTGCTCGCCGTGGTTGATTCCAATATCTCGACCTCCGGGTACTTCGAGAAGTCGTCGATAACCACCAGCATGTGTCTCCCGTCCAGGAGACTCCCAAAATCTGCACTCGCCCGGTACCAGGGGTACGGTGGTATGTCTTCGGTGATGATCGGAGCTGGGGGTTCAGATGGGCCAGTCGCTTGACAGAGTGGGCAGTACCTAACGGTTTGCTCCACGAGGTCATCAAGGTTAGGGAACCTCACTTTGCACCGCAGACAAGACTTCGTCTTCACGATTCCCTGGTGTGCAATGTGTGCTAGATCGACCACCCGTTGTTGCAGTGTCTTAGGGATCACTAGACGGGACCCCCTCAGAAGGCAGCCTTCAGTGGATGCCGCGAGGTCTCCTCGAACATGGTGGAGTGCATTCAGCGTAACACGTTCCTCTTCAGTCCTGCAGGGCAGTTTATCGAGTAACCGGTGCCATCTTCCTGACGTCACGGCAGAGATGGCCATCTGTAGACATTCATCCTCTCTTGTGGCTTTGACAATCTCCTCCAGTGAGATGGGCCAGGGATGGGACCGCTCCACGATCAGTTTCACATACTCCTCCACTTCGTCTGCTACCAACGTTTCTTCCTCCGTGGCTGGTCTGGCATGTCTCGACAAGAAGTCAGCGGGGTTCTGCGCACCAGGGCGATAAACCACCTGGAACTGGTATTCCTGCAACTGGAGGATCCACTTTTCAATTCTTGGTGGGGGTGTTGAAGAAGCTCCCATGAATAGTGGAATTAGGGGCTTGTGGTCCGTGTGAACCGTGAAGGGCTGGCCATATAGGTATAGATGGAAATGCCGGCATCCCCAGTGCACTGAAATTGCTTCATTCTCTATGTGCGAGTATTGTTGCTCGGTGTCCGTCAGGGCATGGCTCGCATAGGCCACAGGCGCCCATTCTCCATCCTCCTGTTTCTGTGACAGTACCGCCCCCAAGCCAATAGGGCTGGCATCCACCGACAGTTCTGATTCTTTGGCTGGGTCAAAGTACACTAAGGTGGTGTCAGCCGATAGGGCTTGCTTGGTACCTTGAAAAGATTTCTCTTGACTGGGGCCCCACTCTCAGTTGGTGTTGGTTTTCGGGAGTTCTCTCAGGGGGGTGGTGAGGTCGGTTAGGTTCCGGATGAACCGCCCACAGTATGTCACCATACCTAGGAAACTCCTCACTCCGGTCACTGAAGTGGGGGCCGGCGCAATCTGAATATCATGAACCTTGGCTGGGTCAGGCAATACTCTGTGTTGAGAGAACCGATATCTGAAGAAAGCTACCTACTTCTGAAGGAACGCGCATTTCTCTCAGTGAAGAGTAAGACCATTGTCTCTCAAACGCTGGAACACATTTCGTAAGCGGTCCAGGTGTTCTTCGAGAGTGGGACCATGCACAAGTATGTCATCGCTGACATTGAGTACCCCTTTTAGGCCCACAAGGACCCCTCGGATGGTGTCTTGGAAGACTTCAGTCGCGCTGGAAACTCCAAAACTGAGTCGCTTGTACCTCCGAAGCCCCACGTGTATCGAAAATGTTATTATGGCCCTTGATTCTGGCTCCAGTAGAAGTTGGTGATATCCGGCTCATAAATCCATCTTGGAGAACCACTGCGAGCCACTCACTTCAGCTACAATGTCATCAACAGTGGGAGTTAAATGACGCTCTCTCTTGATAGCACGATTGGGTAACCTCATGTCCGCGGAGATCCTCACCTCGCCTGGCTGCTTGGGCTTCCGTGCCACGACAATGGGTGATACGCAGGGAGTCGGTCCCTCGACTCGCTCGATGATGTCAGCCTGCTCCAGCTTCTTCAGCTCTTCCTCCACCTTTGGCCTTAAATGAAAAGCCACTTGTCGATGTTTGAGGGCCACTGGTTGAACAGAGCGATCCACATGCAGACAGACCAGGTGATCCTTGAGACATCCGATCCCTTCGAATAAGGGCTTGAATTCTTCCACTAGGGACTCAACACTTTCTTGGTGAATTGCGAATGCAAACGCCACTAGCTGTAGATGTTCAGCAGTCCAGCAGCTTAACAGCATTCCTGACCCTTCCTGGGTGACATAGATTTTGGCTCGAGTAGAACTGGAGTCAAGTGTGATGTCGGTGGTGAAAACTCCAGCCAGTGGACGAGGGGTGGTGGATCTGTACGCGAACACTCGGGTGGTCGTGCGCCTTAGAGCCGGTGGTGTGGGGAGGGTCTGTAACATGGAGCTACCCATGATGTTAATGGAGGCCCCTGTGTCTATCAGCACCTGGACGGGGTCTCCGGCAATCAGTACGTTGCACTTCGGGATCCGCCTCTTCCGTCCGGTTGCATGGCGTGGATCACGTGCACGGCTCCTTCGACGTCATCGTCATCCATGTCCTCTTCGTCTTCCATGGTTTGGGAAGTGTCCACAGTGTTTACCTGCTTATTCCGTGGTCTTCTCCGTGAGGCAGAACGACACACCTTCGCGAAGTTATGGAGTTTGTTGCATGGGGAACACTTCTTTCCTTGGGCAGGACAGGGGCCTTGGTGGGGAAACGGCCCTCCACATCCATAACACGTTCTGGTAGTCGACGTTGCTTTGCTGCGCTCTGACTTGTTTGCGGAATTACCAGATGCTTCAGCATTAACCGGCTCCGTCTTTACTTGGCGTTGTAACGCTGCCTCCATGTGCGCCGCTCTCACTTTCAATAATTCCTTAGACCTCCCCATCGTTAACATGTCAGCCATTGGCATCCCAGGACCTGAAGTATGTGTTCCCTCAACTTGACAGACGCACAACCTTGAATGAACTGCGCCCGTATCTCGTCGTTGGCATTGGCAACGTGCACGTGCTCGCCAGTTCTTTGAGTCTAGCATAGAAGCTATCGACGGACTTTTCAGGAAGCTGCCTCGCCTGCCGCAGTAGAAAACGTTCATAGTCAGGGTTGACGAGAGGCTCAAAATGTGCTGTCAGGGCTGCTTTCAGCGTGGCATATGTGTAAGGGGGCAGCCTCTGTCACTGACTTTACCAATTTGTGTAGTGCAGCGCCACCCAGGTGTAACAGCATAGGGCGTTGCCGTTCGGGTTTCAGACCCACTGCTGCAAAGTAGGTCTCGAGCCGCTCCAGCCAGTCCTTCCACTTGGCAACTTGCGCGGATGGTGGACCATCTAGCAGGAATGGTTCGACAGGTGGCACAGTAGCCATTTTACGCGCACCCTAGAGATGCTGATGGGTCCCAGGTAGCCTCGGCAGGTGTAGAGCTGCGTGGCTGAGGTCTCTACCATGACGGAGATTCTCAAGGAATGTTCTTTATAATGTGTTGCCTCAGGTAATGGTGGCTGGGGTCTCTCCCATTTAAACCGAGCAGAGTGTGTGCCTTTATGGTTATGGAGACAAAGAAAAACACGATATGCAGGGCTTTCAATGGGGCTGCTTATTTCTGTCCCCCAGTGGTCTATGGCTGTGCTTCCTCTCTCCAGTAGAGCAACGTGGGGGAAAACTGGTGCTGGCGTGCTCACTCACCAGTCCCTTACTAGCTGCAGCTCCCGCTGGACGTCACGACCTGTAGACGCCAACCACTCTGCCAACAACGCAGGGCCTGTTGGATCTGCTAGGCCTAGGATAGCGCGTAGGAGAGGGGGCAGGGCTTACATGCCTGACTCCGACAAACGTTGCGCGCCACAGCTCACGCAGGACTTCCCAGGCGAGGCTCCAGCCGGTACACAGCAAGCAGTCCCACTCTCGCAGACATGTCGAGTCTGCACTCCCGGGGCACCGCGTCCTTGCCGCCCACAGCGGCCATTGAAAACAAGAGCGGAGTACGGGACGAAGAACGCTGCTCATGAATGCAGGTAGGGCGCATCAGCAATGCTAGGGTTATCCCACCCTCGTCGCCAGTTGTTGTGTTTCTGGGCAAACGCACTGGTGCAAGGTGCTAATAAGGCCACACTGTTTAGACCACACGCAAATCAGGACACAGGCAGTACTTTGGTGTGGTACGCCGGAAAGACCCCAACATGGGTTCCGTTACCCCTATTATTCAAGTCCAGACTTCCGGCCCCTCCTTTACATTGGGCCTACCATTACACTCTCCCTCAAGGGTGCCCAACGTGACACACCCCTCGGGACGTGGCCAGGTGGGACAAACCCACTAAAACATAACAGGCGAAACGGCGCAATCAACATCAAAAGCCAACTATATTGGGAAAGGCTGCTTACCAAGTCTATGCGGCCTCCACAGCTGCACAGCACGACGTGGTGACGCAGGCACGCTGTCATACACAGCTAGATGCAGTATGTGCATGACCCAGTTGCCAGGCCATCCCCAGAGTGTGGGTGGAATCAAAGGCAAGTGGAACGTTCACAGCACAGCACCAGGTAAATTGTTTGCTATGAGGCAAACAGCTGCAAATCCTGATATTAATGTTAGCCAGTCCACTCATGAACTTTGCAACCCTGGGAAACATGCACCGTTGGTGGGAGCAGCCAAGAGGCGTTCAGTATAGAGTTTTTTTTAATTCACCTTTGAATCTTGAGATCAAGCGGAACTCTCTGCTGGTAGGTTAAAGATAGAAAGATGTCTAATTCAGCAAAACATCAGGAAGAGGTGTCAAATTAGTGATTTACGTCTAGTGAAAACAGAGACCATCCTGGAATGGCTTTAAATAGCAGTCACCTTGGGAAGAGACCTGGACATGCTCATTAGGCGTGCCAGTCAGATCAGTAGGGTTAATGCTGATAAATTCTCTACCAGTACAGTTATATGGAATATAAAAGACATCTTAGGGCGGGTGGTATTACCTTGATTGAAAAACTCTATTCTGGGACGGCTGCTTTTTATCCTTATAACTGCAGAGAGCTTAAATGACAGGGTTTACAGAGATCAGTAGCTTGTCGTACATTGCCGTAGCAAGTAGAATCTATGTTGATGCCTCTGAGCTTGGTTCCATGCAGTGGTCAACCATTGGAGGAGTCAGAAGACATTAATGCAATGCCTCAAATGGAATACTGTATGTGTCAATTCCATTGCAAAATATAGATGTTGACCATCTGTCTTCTACTCCAAAATGTAAAAAATGTGCACACATAAACAGTTGCTGAAAAGTGTTGACCTAAAGGTACTAGTAGGGGTGTAGCTTCGGGAGGTGTGGAGCTTGGGGTGTCAAACACCCCTAATAAATTCACAGTCCATTTAGAAGTTGGGTCGAGGCACTCCGACTTGCGTTTGTTGAGTTTCTCTTGGTCTCATCGCAGTAGAGGCCCTGTCCTTTTGAACTTCGGAAACACTCATTTATGGCAGCCCATTTATCTCTGTTCCACACACTGTTTGTCTAATATAAACAAAGGGAGCAATTCCTTTTTGCTGAGACCTGATGACTCACATGATCTGATCAAGAGCATCTTTTCAAAAGTATAAAACTGTGCTTCATCCCTAAGAGGAAAAGTTCTAATTTTTTTGGCACATGGGAGCTTATAGACAATGTCAAACCATCTCTGTCATGATGGAAAGACAGAGACAATGACCCTCTGTTCGAGTAGTTCTTCTTTGTTTTGGGTAAGAAAGGGATGTGTAGTAAGCGAGTAGGAACTCTTTATGTTTTATATCTTGCCACAGTAAATATACCAAGACTTATTTCTCTTGTATATATCTGTTCACATCACCCAGCTCTATTTTCTAGCATAGCAATCCTGACTTTCAGGCTACTATCAGAAAAGGTATATATTTACATTAATGGTTTTCTTAATAAAAGTCTGTTCATCAAAAATTGGAAGACGCATTTTCTATTGTTGGAGAGTTGAGAGGTGGAACATGTAGAATGGAAATTTCCCATTGGTTTTTGTGATGTTGCTATCCTCCACCTCCACCTCCTCATCTCATTTTATTTTGACCTTCATGCACAGAATATACTGTTTTATGGATGGCACCTCAAGCTCGAGATGCTGGAGTTAGATTCATGCTATATATCAAATTCCCCCCAAAACAGCCATGAGGTTACACACTGACATGCATGCACACACACACACACACACATATCAAGACATGTTTTGCGCAGCAAGTGCATTTGCCCACTGCATTGGCTTACTGGCATTGGACCCTATGACCTAAAGGTTTTTGCACGCAAATCACTATGGCAGGCATGTAACATTGAAAGCTGTCTAACTGAAACCTTTAAAGTCCAGGTAGCAGTTTCATACAGATGACAGTTTCCATGTGCCTAACTTAATAGTATTCTACTGGATTTTAGAAAGATCTTCCTGTCCAACCCAAAATTAATAGGTAGATTTGAAGGGCTTCAAGAATGTTGATTAACAAATAGCTTTAACAACCAAAACTCTACCCTCCTGATGTTGGTCATTTATACACCCAACCCTGCTGAAACAGTAATTTTTCTTATTGGTGTACACTGCAGAGATAGTTGGGAAATCTCACTGACTAAGATATACCCCTTGGTACCAAATACTGGAGGGAGTTGCCCCAAAGGCTTTCTCTGAATATTGTTGTTGTTTTTACATGAGATCTGGCCTTGCAGGCACAGAAAAGCTGTTAATAGCAGCTGGACTTAAAAAGATAATTTTTCATGGAGATGGTACTTACTGCAATGGGTGTTTTTTGGTATTGAAAAAGGATTTGCACAGCTCATTCTGTAATAAGAGTGGGAGCCTCCTGGCTTGTCTGTGTGGTGAAGGTGATGTTCCCACATTTACAATTCACAGTCACAATTGAACACCACTCCAATGGTAGAGAGAGTCCTGGCCCTCTTTGAATAGAAGACGAAATAGGGCACGCTCTCCCTGTTTGTGCCACATCACACCTTTAAACAGGTGCGCCAGGTGCAAGCAGGGAAATCGCGCCCTATTATGATGAATGCACTGCTCTCAGGGCAGCTGCGAACTGGCGCTGCCCTGGGGGCTATTCAGCAAAGGTGCACAAGATCTGTGCACTCTACACAATGCGCACTACTAATGGACCTCTAAGGTTCCTACTAACAAAGTGAACTAATTCAAAAAATTCAATTCAATAAGACATTCCATTTTTTAAAATCTTTATCTAAATATATTAGTCTCATTTACGATTTTTTTTATATTGGAAGACAACCAAATTCACATAATAATCTTGCTCACTAGAGCATAAACAATGTTACATCACATTGTACAATTTAATTAATTAAACATTATTGGAGATAAGGTTGTTTGTTGAATCCCAATGCATTTCGGGTTAGAAACCCTTCTTCAGGGGAACTGTAAGAGTAACATAACATCTACGTTAGCATACCAGGAACAGCATTTTCAATACACATATTCTATACATCTCTGTGTGAATATTCGAATCACTGTGAGTGGGTTAACACCCTTTACTTTAGGAATGTGCATGTATATAAACTCCAAACATCACTCAAAACAGGTGAAAAGTCTGTGTTGATAAAAAAAGACAAGAAATCTTACATGTGCACATGTGGACATAAATCAAAATGGCTTAAAACAAGTGCGTTCAAGAAACCAACTGATAGGAATAATGCCTTGCATTTTAACAGCTTCCATCCTCCCTCACTCTAAAAACATTTGCCACTATGGCAGTTCATCAGAGTCAAAAGAATCACATCAGAACCAAATAATTGTGAAGCAGCAATAAACGAGCTGTATTCGCAATATGTTAAAAGAGGATACCCTCCTATGGTATCGGATGATGCTATTCACAGAGTACAGACCATGGAAATGGTTCTTGCTAAGTCATCTTGGCCAAAGCCCTTTTAGAGACCGCAGCCATTTTCAGCCCACTTAAAGTACTTAACCAATCCATCTATCTTAAAAGGCAGTCAAAAGACCAATGACCAATTAAGTAAACCTTAACAGCTTTGCTATCACATTTTTTTCCTAACTGTCAATTTCTCTGTGGGCATAAGTTACCAAAAATAATGCACAGGTTGCCTGTCATTGCCTCTGCTCTTCAAGATACTCCCTCACGTCTGCGCTCCTAATGAGTCTGCCTCAGCTGCAGCCCGTGTAGGTAAGAGCAGTGGGGTGGTGGGGCTGGGTTGGGGATTCGACAGACGACCACGAAGGAAAATTAAATAAATAATTCATTTTCCCTCGTTGTCGTCTGTTGAAATCCCCCCCGGCCCCAGTCGGCCACACCGCACTACCGCTCTTTCCTGTACGGGCCGCGGCTGCTCTGCCTCCTTTCTACTGCACCTAGTTTAAGGGATCACTCAGTTAACATTTTAATTTATCAACATTGATTTCCCTGCATTTACTTCTCAGTGCTGTGAATGGACTGGGTGTTTGGTATTCAGGTTTACCCTTTATGAAATTCTCACTAAAAAGTTTAAGTTGTGTGTCTGAAAGAGGTTTTCACAAGTAGGGTGGCAGGGAGGAACCAATGGGGTTACATGCAAAGCACTAAAACACAAATCATGTGTGGCAATCTGTTGTGCCACCTTACTTGTCATGTTTCCAGCTGTCTAGCTTCTCTTTCAATGAACAAATAACCTCTCAGTGACACTAGGTTGTGAAATTGTAAGCCAATGCTACAGTTGAAAATGTGAGTCCTTCCCAGAACGAGGGAAGAGGCAGAAGTCTGCTATTTTGGTCGAAATGTTACGTGAATTATGTAATTATGGCATAGCTACCAACTTTGCTGGTGTTGCTAGGTTTTCAGTCACAATGTATCCACTGCAATAGGTGGTGACACAGCGTCTCTATTTTCCGGTTGCATTGGATAACATTCTACTGTATAGCAAGTGTAATCAATGCTTTCCATTATATGCACATGAAATGTTACTTTTAGATTGACAATAAATACTAAGTTTCATATAACCGATTAACTGTAGTTAGAGTAAATCCATAATAAGTTAGCATGAGTAGTGGTAGGCCTCAGAATAACTGACTCCAATTTAATGAAACATTGTATGTTTGCTTCATGTTTATAAACTTTCTTTTTTTCCAGGCACCAGGAGCTTCTGTGATCCAGGCACCAGGAGCTTCTGTGATCCAGTTAGTCTAAAATGTTGGTATTAAAACTTTCTGTGAAGGCCATTCTTGCTACTTAATTAGTTGAATGTTAGCTTTCTGCATCATGGGACGAAAGGAGTCAGAAGAGAAGAAGTCCTCCCTTTGTCTGATATCTTTGAAGACCATGGGATTGTAGGTGCATGTTGCCTTAATCATGTGAAAGAGGCCGACGCCGATGTCACCATGAATGTTTAGATTTGATTGATTCTTGCTCTGTGAGAACTCGTGCAATGTATCTTTTTGAGGAGATTGCATGTTTTAAGTGTGTGGCTCAGACCCGAGTTAGTCTGGCGATGTCCACCTTGGTAGGCAGATGTCCCTTTTCCCTCTCTTGAAACCCAAATGCTCCTTATATTTCTGCTCATAGAGTTACTTTCTAGAGCAGATACATTTCTCCTTTTCTTGATAGGAACCTTCATTTGATTCTACTTGCGGTTGCGATGCTATATTTGCTGACACTGGCTGTTTCAAAATTTCCCGATTCACCCACAGACGTAGCTTAGCATTAGGGAGCTTCACTTCATGGGAACGGAATTTATCGAACTTTATATACGCTGCCTTTTAATAATTTGTTCTCACATTTCCTATTTGACTTGCCTAGATTATATTCACACATGCTGTATTCAGGTGAGTATCGGCTTATGATTAAACTGATTCAATTTTAATTTGTAACTGTACTAATTTATTATTAAACCTTCATGGTTTGCCACAAATTCACTCCTCTCTGTCATTACTGTGGGATAAAATCTGCTTCACTGTCATCGATATGTTGCTGAATTGCTGAATTGATGATTTGAACTTCAGTTCGAGATAAAGATCAGCCCCAGTGAACATTGTGCAACTTTGTGGAGCTTCGAGTTTGCACCAAATTTGGGCGATGCAAACATCACCTTATCTCTCACCCTATCATAAGTGATGACGATTAAAACATTATTAAATATATACTGATCATACTCCACTCTTGGTTGCATTTGAATTTACAGAATATTTTAGAACTTAGAGTGTAGATTCCACACCTTCCATATATGTGCTGATCTTCATCCTGAAGTGGCACATTTCGCTTTTCCCTTTGAGCATAGGCAAGACCGCTATGTTATCCACTTTCCTCATATTATTAAGCTGTGTCCTGATGCAGTGTTTTATGTAATGTGCATGGTTTGTCAGGTAGCTTGTTGCTGGACTGCAGCCTCAGCTGGGTTACTGGGTGTGATCGGTGTAGTACTTCTGTAGCGCTGCAGTATGATGATTGATCCTTTAGGGATAGATGGAGTGCGTTGTGATGCATAGGTAGTCCCTCTGATGCAGAATAAGCTATTGTTTTCTCATGTTGCCGGTGACCCAGGGGGCAGTACTAGCAGTTCAGTGGTTTTTGGCTGTTGACACACTAGAGAGTTCTCAGTAACACAAGTTGAAAGATGTATTACTGGGTGCCCACCAGTGCCTCTGTAACCCCTTCCTCTGGTCAGTGTTGATATAGTGATGGGCATGAAGGCAATGATGTTTTCTGTTTCGCAATGTGGAGAGCACCACCAAGATGCTGTTTGAAAAATTATTGTCCATCCAGTGTAAATGTCAACAAATGGTTTCTTTATTCTTCATTGTTGCCCATAAACCAACAGCCAACGCGTTTCGTCCATAAAAATGGACTTCATCAGGGCTTGAGTGAAAAGGAAACTAGGTCATGTGTTCAGAAAATATAAAGGGTCATAAATAGAATAAGACCCCACCCGAACAGGGTCAAGCACAGATTAAAATCGTTCCTGAATATAGAACCCATGGAGAAGGCCTGATCGAATATTTCAGGCTAAAAATATCCAATCCATCATACAAAAGTAAATAGCATTCAAATATAAGCGTTGGACCCTCCTAGATCCAGGGTCAATGCACTATTTAACAGGCCAGTATGCCCGAACGTGTGGAAATGCAGCCTCCCCGAGTGTCGAGCCTTTCCATTGCTGTAGCTGTCTAGTTTACATATATTACAGTGGCATATGAGGTTTTTATTATATTGATTGATGACAATCCTCTGGCATGTTTGGGCATCAGACTTGTCTTATTATTGGCTCTATAACATTGGGCCTATTTGCCCGCATTCTATGACTGTGACATTTCGCGTCTGTATTAGGCTGCTTGGACATGGCATTAATACTGGAACTAGGTCTTCAAGAATTTGATAGTGGCATTTCCACTTTATAATATATTGATATGGACTACAGATAAGGACATATGTCAATAAATGTTTCCTGACAATTGTAGAGCAAGGGTAGTGGACATTGATGATTGTCCCTTTCACCCGTATTTGTCAGGCACTCACCTGAGGTTCCAGCAGGAGTGAGCTGCAGTACAGGTTGCAAGGTCCCAAACCCCACACCGGGCACAAGCCGCCAAACTATATTTAGTCAATGCAACCTTAGCTCCATGGGGGAAAAGGGGAATAAATAAAAGAAAAAAACACTGCTCCGGTTCCTAGTTGTTTTAGGATCTCTTAATATCCTGTGGTAAGATCTGCGCTTCTAGTTCCACTTCCTGCAAGGTAGGGAGAAATCTAGGGTAACCCTTTGTAAGGTAATGTTTTCCCTCCTTATTACCCCCTTGGTAGAATTATATACCTGCTGGTACTCCCTTCCCCACCTACATCGAATATCCAAGAGAATGTTCATCAGAAACTTCTGGAATTGGCAAAACTTGGGTTCAACAATATCCAACAGTAAATAGATGTGGTCACATGTCTAGTAAAACATACATATTAAGTAAAATGACAATGT
Source organism: Calotriton arnoldi (assembly GCA_963921515.1). Classification (NCBI taxonomy): domain Eukaryota; kingdom Metazoa; phylum Chordata; class Amphibia; order Caudata; family Salamandridae; genus Calotriton; species Calotriton arnoldi. Next base: position 1,108,273 of record CAWUFW010004238.1, read on the forward strand.
ACATACCATAAGGCTTTATTGAGGTCGCCTGGTATCTGTGAACCAGATTCTTACAGAAGGTAAGGAAGATTAGTATATTAAACGAGAAAAAACTACCTAGATAAGCCTCTAAGCAATCTCAATGCATCTGCAATGTCTCCAAAATATGACAATAATACTGATCCCTTCAATGAGTTAACAACACTCATAATAATAACTCAGTAGTAGCATACATGCAGAATTAGCCTAAGCAAGCAAAACAAGGATTCATTAATACATAAGCAAGTAGGTTAATTCGGTTACACAATTGGTAGGCACACTGTTGATTACGGGTATTGTCCGATTTATCAACAAGCCCCTTTTTTGTTATCTTTACAGGTCCCCACAGTTTGCTAAAGCATTGGTGCTTATTGCCTCAGTGCTCTTCTATTCAGATCCACAGGCACTATTTCATAGGTAAGAAGCTTCACTGTGCGCGCACGCTGTTACCGCCTTGTGAAGTAATCAGGTGTAGTTTCATTATCTTCCACCTAATAAGCCCCACTGCGCAGAGCCTGCCAAGCTGAAAAGCCGTTGACCGGGAGAGGCAAAAGCGGCGCCGAAGAGGCTGAGGAAAACAGAGAACAGCTGACGTCCGGCATATTGGGGAGAGTAGCGCTTTCCCGGAGGAAGTTGGCGGCAAAGAAACCGGTCTACTCGCAGCGGCTCGTGAGTCTCGGAAGTACTTTAGGAGACCACGTAGTGATATCGGATAGAACAGAAAGTGTTCGTTCTCCTGCTGACCCTGTGGTTTTTACCCCGGTCCCGGCTTGTTAAGACTCTGTCGTGTGAGATTCTCCGACAGGATACGTCAGGTACAGATGCACGGTGGCGTCTGGTTCCGATTATGTGAAGCTGTTGTGGCCCAACCAAAGGAGTATTTGTGTTCAATTGTGTTACCCTTGTTCTGAGTAGGCCCGACTCAGTGGGCTGAAACGCGTCGACATATGAAGAAGAGGAGTCCATCTAAACTGAAATATGACTTTTGAATATGTTTGTTACACGCTATATAAATGATTGAATAGAGAGGGGGTCCCTCTGTGTCTAGGTAGTGTGTAGAAAGGATTACCTCCTCCTGGATTGCTGTGATATTTGTATCTGTGTGCAACCAGGTCAGAATGGATGGGTACTACAAAAGATTCTGAACAACTTATGATTGTGATTATGTGTTTATGTATATATATTGTTTTTTGCTTTATGATAAATGTTTAATTGTGCAGATACCCATATCTATAATAAAGGAAAGATATGTTAAAAGAACTGAGGACGTCCTCGTGAGTCTAGAAAGAGTTGACAAGTTATAGTTGGGGACTTGGCTCCCATGCATGAGACAAATTTGTTTTGTCTTTCTGCTATAGTCACTTGTGCATATTTTTTCCTGGACATCTTTTTTGTGCTTCTCGCTTTGTTTTTGCCCAGATGTTTCCATGGGGGATTAGGGCATAACCCGTCTTTTTGATACTGTGAGAGACAGGCAGCCGCACCAAAGATGCTGTGAGAAACAGGGTACAGGGAAGATACCGCAAGAATAGAGTAGCCGGGACACTAGCACGCCAAGCACTGGTTAAAATAGCCTGCCGCACCAAACATTCCAGCCAAAATCTTGCGAGACTATTTTCAGTCCCCGATGTATGCGGGAGGAGTACAGAGCTTCTCCTTTGCCGCCGGGGTCCCCGGGTATAACCAACACGACTCCGCAGCAACAAAGTAGACATTTCCAGCATCAGGGGGTCAGACAGGCCCGACAGTATTAGAATAAGTTCTAACACTTGGTATTATCCCTTACCCTATTATTTGTCATTTTGGGGTATATTATACCCCATTGTCTGGGGATAATCATATCCGTATTGCATAACGACATGTGGAGATTAGGCCCATGAGTATCCTGAGACCTGTGGATGCTATTACACCATCATATAATCAGATAACATGTTACATAAGGTATGTCATTGATGTGAAAGTATGAGAGAGGGGAGATTACCGGTTACCAGATGAACTGTACAACTTTGGAGAAAGATATTTTTCATATTCACAATTTGGGTATGTGTGCTTTGGCACATGGGTTTATCATGTGGGGTCCTTCATTATGTAGGGCCTTCCATGCATGGCCCTTGTGTTGCAGTGTAATGTTGTATTTTTAATGGGGTTTGAGGCTATGATGGAACCTAGCACTTTTTTGAAGTGCTTTTTATTGTGTTACTTATCATGCTTTTTTTGTGTGTTTATGTATGTCTTGTTTTGTATGATGACACTGTTTTGATCGAATATTTTTGTATATATGTTCACATCCCAGAAGAAGTTCAATTTCTTTGAACGAAATGTGTTGGCTGTTTTTATGAATATGGAACAAAAAAAAGTAAAATAAAGAAAATTCTATACAATTGGAGGCTTTGGACTGTTTTGTCATTGGGTGCACCTTCCGTTATTTATTACTCCATTTGATTCATATTCACATTCATAAACAGAATCAGAGGTCGAGTCATCTCATCCAATTATCAGAGGGTTTATAATATTTTTAATTCGATTGGCTCACTTTAGTACAACAGCCATTCAAAGACCCGGCAGGGTCACTCATACCTACCTACATGGCCATTGTTTGTGGCTTCCTCATTGCTGTCATCAGATGCCCTCACATTGGCTCTAAGATGCATTTCTTCTGATAGATAGTCTACATAATTGATCAGCAACCATTGTACAGTGTTCAGGTACTCCATGCAAAATGACCTGGGTTTCATTGAACCATACACTTGATCCTCTACTTACAGGGTAAAACTCCCTGACACACAGATCTACTCCATATGCTTTAAAAATGTAGACTATATAATGATTCTCCTTCTATCCTGTGCAGTACAACCCAGTCTGGCCTCACATTTAAACATAGAATATTTCTCATTATCTGCATCTTGTTCAAGCAGCAGTTCTTTGACACCATACTAGCATTACTGGGTGTACTTGTTGCATGCTTCTTTCACCTAAATTCGGATTGTGGCACAACAAAACCATTCAAGATGTTTTATGAAGAGACACCATGGAATGTGCAGGTATTTCTCCTCAGAGGTTGAAGAGTCTTAAGAAGAAGCAGTAACACAGTTGTACTGTTTTCTATTCATGGTTTTAGTGAATGTGCATTGCAGTTAACAGCCCATTCAACTCATTGGTGTTCAAAGCCACTTATGTTAACTTTTCTATTGATGCATCTCCATAAAATTGCCTGGGCATACAATTCAAGAAGTGACTCAGACAGATGGACTCACCAAAAAACAAAAATATATTTCCACTACAACACTTCAATTCAGCTTCCACCTTCCTCAGGTAATACAGTATTGTTTGCTCAGTGGCTGCACAGCTGACACTGCTGGATTTTCAAAAAGCATCATTAGTGAAGATTCTATTTGGAATGTGGAATCCAAGCAGTCTGGAGATCCCTTGAGATATGCAGTTATCAGGTGGTACTGTCAGTGATGTTCAGTCCATTTGGATGCAAAGATTTTTTTCAGTAGATCCAGAAGTTTCCTCTGAAGTTCAGTAGTTCTTCCTTTAGAGATGTTCCACAGGGAAAATCTTCAAATGTAATAGCATATGGTCCACAAGGTTAAAAGGATTGGCTAACGGCTGGTCATGTTTCTTATTAATTATTGCTGATTTGTGATTTTTGAATCATGTACGGAGGTCATTCACTGTTTGGCATATTTATTTTTACAACTTTTGCATTGGCACTGAATTGCATAAATATTTCATGTTGAGAAACCTGCAATATGCTGTCTTATGCCATAGGATCTTTTTGTAACAGAACTTGTTACTGATGATATTTGTAAGAGGTATTCACATGTGAACACCTGAACTTCCACCAACCATCGATAAGACTATTCTCTGCCTTCCTTTCACTTGCCCATACTCCCTGCATCTACCGAAGCAGAAGTGGAGGATGCTCCTTCTCCCACATCACAGCAAAACCTGGAACAGCCTCCCCATGCACCTCCAGACAATCACCTCACTTCTGAAATTCCGAATGGCAGTCAAGACCTGGCTGTTTGAATAAGCCTCCGTCGCCTGCAAGCACCTGGATACCCTATCGGGTGATTAGCTGCGCTTTACAAATCCTAATTTATTGATATGATGCACATTTTAGAATCACAGATATGAACCCCTACATTTGTTACAGATTGGTTGAGTCCAGCTCTTACAATAAAAGATCGTAAAAAGGGAGCTCTGTGATAAGCAAAGACTGGCTGCTTTGGAAAAGGCTTTTGTACTGTTTCACAAGTGGATAATATGTTTTTATGTTTCAGTAGTTGGGAGCTGATGGATGATAGTGAACTTCAAATGGGATTCTGAAACTTTTGTTTCTGCTGTTGGTATTCCAAATACGTGCTTCCCTGTGTAACTGCAACGTTTTTCAATTTGTTGCTGTATAATATGCAGAGGATAGCCTCGCATTTTAAATAATCTAGCAGGCTCCTGTAGATGTTCTTTACAAGTGTCCTCATTGCTGCAGATACATCTTATTCTGAGTGTTTGGCTGTAGATGATGCTGAGTTTAGTGTGGTGTGGGTGGCAGGCAGGCCATTGTAGATACAAATGAACATCTTTAGGCTTGTGGTATAGATCAGTTACAATTTTCTGTTCGTAAACTGTGAGTAGCACATCCAGAAAAGGGAGATGATGCTTCTGTTTAGTAATGCTGCTGGTGAATTTGATGGTCGGATGGATACTGTTCATATAAGCTGTAAATATTTCCAATTTTGTATTTCCTGCATTCCATACTATGAATACATGATCAATATATCTTCCTCATACCGGTGGTTTGATGCTAGAAGCAGCAAGAATATGGCCCTCTAGGTTGCCCATGAAGATATTTACATAAAATAGAACCATCCAAGTGCCCATGGAAGTCCCTTGTGTCTGCAGATAGTGCTTCCCATTGAAGGTAAAATTGTTGGATTTAAGGATAACTCTTGCAAAGTTAGTAAGCACTTGGGCTGATGGCTTTTTCCAATTCTTTTGTTAAGAGCTTCCACCAAAGAAACAAACAGATCCCTATGTTATTAGCTCAACCCTTTTGGGGATTTTTCACCTTACAATGTAGGTGTTCCTTCACCGAGGAATGACTCTAGCTACTCTATTCTTCCAATACTATGGACCAACACAGTTGTGCGACAAAATTGTGCGACAGGAGCATAAGGAGGAGGACAGGGATACACTGTAGGTGATCTGGCGAGGGAGTCCTTGATGAAGGTGTGACTACAGGACTCCCTCCCCCGCCCCTCCATGAGGCACATGATCTAGTTATACAGGAGAGTTTCCTCCTGGCACGGAAAGACCCGGATTGGACCAAGTGTCAATCGGGTATTGTATGCGTGTAGTCATTGCGCATGTAATAGGGAAGCACTGTAGGGACATATAGGGTTCAATTCGGTCCTGAAAAAGCCCAAGACTCCTAAGGGACCTTGGTGAGTCTGAAACATGTCGACCTGATTGATAAACGGACCTGATTGTTTAACACTGGACAACTAGCACCATAACTGGGCTATCATTGTCCTATTTTTCTTGTTTTAACCATCTCTCTTCCACCAATGAATAACGTTTAGAAGAAAGAACTGGCAGGTGGTAGGGATTTTTACTGGACCCCCTTTCCCCTTTTCTTCTTTTTCTCCTCAGTTTCCCGCCTATGCTTGAACTACAGCCCTAATATGGGCTCGTTTGCCATTAGAGGATTCTTTGGGGAACGTGGGATGGCCGATGACGAAGCCTGACACCTGGGAGGTGTGTGAGGAAATCCTGTTAATTTTTTCGCACATTCTTTTCACGTAACTGTGTTGGTCCATAGTATTGGAAGAATAGAGCAGCTAGAGTCATTCCTCGGTGAAGGAACACCTACATTGTGAGGTGAAAAAGACCCAAAAGGGTTGGGCTAATAACTTAGGGTCCCGTTCGTTTCTTTGGTGGAAGCTGTATTGTAAGGGAGAGTATGAAATACGGTCCCTCACCTTTAGGCAAACCCTCTCCCACTCCCTCGGACCCGGTAGTAGTTGGGTCCTACGTGATAAATAACTTTTATTAAGAGCTTCAGATAATGCCATAAGACCCTCCTAATGTTGTACGTTGGTGTATAATTATGTAACATCAAATGTAACCTAGGGAGTGTCATCATCAAATGTGTAGGTTTGGTTCATTTTTTCAATAATCCAAAGGAAGTGACTAGGATCCTTAATAAATAATGGAAGTTCCTGGACAAAGGGTAGAGGTGAAGGTCAACAAATAAAAATAGTCTTGCAATGGCTGTATCATTACGAGAGATGATGGGATGGCCAGGATTGTTTGTTGTTCATTTTGTGAATTTTGGGAAGCATATAAAATCTCCCAGGTCTTGGTTTAGGATTAACAAGTGCATTTGCTGTTGTTTCATCTATGGAATTTAAGTGCCTGTACTTTACAACTGTGTTTTTAATTTCTTTGTTCGAGTCTTCTGTGGGATCTGTTTCTAAAGGTTTGTAAGATTTGGTATCCATTAGTTGTCTCATTGACTCGTCAATATAATCACTTACTTTCATGTCAACCACTGCATCACCTTTGCATGTTTTAAAATGACATCCATTCTCTGTTGAAGGTGGTGGAGAGCTTTTCTTACTTCTCTGGTAATGTTATCAAAAATCTTTTTGGGTGTAGATTCCTTGATGACTTTGTGGGTGGATTCAATTATGTATCAAGAACAGTATTTCTACCACATTGGAGAGTCCATGATTTGAGATGGCAGAACATCTTAAATGGATCTGGAAGGTAGCTTGACATATAAAGATCAGAATTATGGTTACAGTATTCTGCAAATCTACATCTTCTCTCAAAGGTTTTTAGGTCTCTCATCATGTTGGCAGTATTATGGTCCTTAGATACTGGACAGAAATAGAGGTCTTTGCTCAAGAGGTTGGTTTCACCTGGTTGTAGGACCCCTTCAGTTAAATTAACAACTGTGTCTGATGTCTGGAAGGGTTGCAGCTGGCCGATGTGATGTTATAAATATATATATACATATGTGTGTGTGTGTGTGTGTGTGTATGTATATATATATATATATGTATATATATATATATGTATATATATATATAATTTTTTATTTCACACAGATGTTAGGTCAGAGTTTCCATAGGAAGAGCATTGTTGACGAATCTTCACAAACATTTCCAAAAAAAAGTTCATCTACCGCATCTCCTTTTTGGACATTTTTGGGGGGATCTGTCAAGCAGGGCCCAGAAAAAGGGGTTCCCAAAATGCAATTTTCTCATGTTGATTCTCATAGGAAATTTTATGGAAGCCATACTGAAAAAGATGGCTGAACAGAACTACACCACATTTGGCAGAAAGTTAGAACCTTACTCAGAAAACATGCTTTTCATGATTTGGTGTAAGTCCATTCAGCCATTTTTGAGAAATTTGCATTTAAAGAGGTGCTTAGGGTGGTCATGAAGGGGTTAAAGTTATAATGCTGACTGGTTAGTAGGTCCCATGGGAGTCCTGCCTAATGGTAATTCTAAAAAAAATAGAGTGATTTGATTAGCTGAGAGGGTTTTTTTCCCTGTCAGTCATTTCAGTCCTGCTTGACCATCACTGTTCCTGATCTGATTGGCTGGCCATTACACGAAGACAAATGTTCCAGCCACCACTACAGGGCTCAGGGACTCGGTCACAGTGCCCTGAACCAAAAGGTGTAAAAACATACAAGGGGGCAAGGCAGCAGTACTCTGACCCCCTGTCACTTCTGGGGGGCTCCCAAATGGATCTTCCCTGAGGCCAAAATAAAAAAAAAAAGTGTACTTTGTACAGAGAAGCGAGCATGGCCCCCTGCAGTACCATGGGACTCTTGTGGGAGACCTGATTCCATGAGTCCACACAAGCTTCAACAAGTGAAGCTTGTGCTGTCTCGTGGTATCTCTGGTGGAGCTTCCTCTGTGGTACTAAGGAAGTAATGCAGTACTGCAGAAAATTAAAAATAATCAGGGTAAATGTGGGGTTGAGGTCCATGGGGTTTGGCTGCAGTATAGGCCCTTCAGCCAATCCCGCAAAGGTCATGACCAAAGTCTGCGCGCGGGGGAGTAGGATGCAGGGTCTGGCCACATAAAAAGCTATGCACAGTGGGGGAGTTGGGTGAATATGACCAAAAAACCCAGAAATTAACTGAAAAAGCAAAGGTTAAAGCGATGTTATAGTTAGATATGGTAATAAGATTTATTTTACGTTAACAAAAACCTAGAAATTCTCTCAAAAAACACATAGGTTAAAGTGACGTTATAGTTAGGTGTTGTAATTATATGAAAACTAGCATTTAAAAACCAAAGAAACAGTGAAATTCAGCAGTTATAGTTCGCTGGGATAATTATGGGTTGCACCACCACCATGCACAGCTTATAATCTCACATATTACACCACTCATGACTTTTCAAATGACATCATTGATATCACTGAGCATTGTCAAATACAGTGAGTAGTTCAACAAAAGTCCTTCATAATTGCCATGGCTTTTTGGTTCTTCTTTTAAAATTTTCATAGAATGAAATGGCGCTATTGACCAGTGGGAGGGAGTTCCACACACTGTGTGTCACTTCCCAAGACAGATCTTTTTGGGAATTTGGCAGGCGTTCCTCGAGGAGATGTTTTTGAGATGAGGTGGAGGGTGAATGGAGTGTGGGGCAGCAGGAGTGAATTTTTTTATTTAAGAAACAAACTTATAATTTTGGGCTTTCAGAAACTGAAAATGGAAATAATCGAATACCGTGTGAGAAAGATGTTTAGTTTTTTAGTTAAGTACACAAACACAAATCAAGAGATTCTGAAGCTCTGCCGTCAGTCTCGTCTGTTTTAATCTGTTGCTGAAATGTAACTGCTCTGTCAGCAATTACATTCATATAATGATTGGCTGTGATGGAAAGTTGTTTTTAGGGGGTCTTGGGACTTCTATGCCAAATGTGATCATTCATTAGAGTCATTGCATAAGCAGTCAGTGGTACATGTTCTCTACGGAAAGTAACCACCACACTTGTATGATACAATAGGCCATACTTCCAGGACCTTGGTTTGCTGTTTAACTGCAAGCAATGCTTTTGTTACATTTATGGGTCATATCTTAAGCACGTTCTTCTGGTTCCACAGTCATGGTACTATTGTTAATTTGAAACAGCAAAGCAGTCAAATGTGAGGAGACATATATTTGTTCTTTGGGTTCTCAGTTCCTGAAACTATAGAAGCTTCAATTCTGAACGCCTCACATAGACTTCTACACGTTCAGATATGATTTCTCTTATATTAATGAGTTGTTTATAGTGAGGTGTATCGTGGATTAGAGGCATGTGGGCAAAGATAAAATATTATGGTAATTTATCTAGGGCCAAATTTAGGCATATTTTCCTTTGTCCACAGAGCTACCCGTATATTTGATTTTGGCAATAAATTGTACTCCCACTGATCCCGAGGGATCCCTCAAACCACAAATCTCATAATCCACAGGTATTATCAGATGTATTGTTCTTTCATATTGGTAGACCCTCTGTTAGTTTCCCTACCCTGTAGTCCCAAGGGGGTTGCCTCACTCGACCTCATCCAACACAGGCCCCGCTGGTGGCAGCCACACAGGTTTTGGAATGCAGTAGTTGCGCCAAGTTTTGATGGCTACTTTACCCCTGTGTAAATTAAGCCCAGTGGCCTTGCACAGACTGGGGCTCGCATCCTGAGTTAAATTTTTAACAAGTGGAAGTTTTGTAAACATTATGTGCTTTGGTTGAGCTAACAGTGGAACACTAGTGGACATTAAGACATTTTGATCTGGTAGGTTTACTTTTAGCTGATTGTGAGCATCTTTGTTTGTGAGAATGGCCTTTGCAAGAAGGAGGCTAGGTATTTCTCAAAGAGAAGGGCAACTCATTCCTCATTTCTTCTTGCTTCACCTTTCCTTTTGAGTCACGACCTGTCTTAAGAGAGCATGCAAGGCTCCCTACTTATTAGGTGCCTGGAGTTTGTGCAAGGCCAGCTACATGACAACAGTAGGAGCCACAAAGCATTCTGGGAAGAGGGCAAGGGGTGTTGTTCCAAAATCACCTTCTAAAGAGGCACATTTTTGCTCAACCTATTTTGCTCGAAGTTTCAACTCATAAGGATGTGCTGACCCTTTGTGTCACAGGATTTCTACCCAAATGCCAGACTTAGACATGTGACAGGCAGTTCCCTTTCAGCTGCCACGTGAGGATCTTGCTGTGGTGCTTCCTTAAGGTGCAGCTGAATGTTGCCTAATTCCTCTTGGCTGGGATCAAGACTGAAGCCCTGCTGCGGGTGTGCTGGACATTTTGCTTCTCTTAAATCAATTTTATTGTGTGCTAATTGTTAATTGCTTTATTTAGGTCTTTATTTGTAGGTTTAGATATCCTATTTTGATTTGCATTTTTAAGATTTCCCTTTCAATTTTTAACTTTTTTAGATCTACTTTTCATTTAATTTGTAACTATAAATCTCTTCCGGCTCCAGAGATATTCAGTGATATTAATTACGATCTGCGAAAAAAGTCAAAATACAGCAGAATTTCCTGCAAGACTGGAACACTAGTATGTAGTTGTGACCATGAAGGGTAAGGAGATGTAGTGATGGTGGCTATGGCAGAAGGGGTGGGCCCTGCGCACGAAAAGGTAGGCGAGGTGGTGGGCAGTAGCAGTCATTAAGAGGATCATGCAAGAGGTACAGAGTAAGGGGCAAGGCAGTGTTGTGTGCAATGGCGGCTCGCAGAGGGACTGCTGCAGGGCGGTGGGGCGGGGCGGGGGAGGGGCTGGGTGGGGGGGTAGTGGAGTCGGACATACGACGGGCAGCAGTAAGGTAAGTAAATAAATAAATAAAACTATTTACCTTGTGCTCGTTGCATCGCCGAGTTGGCGATGCAGCGAGCGCAAGGTAAATAGTTTTATTTATTTATTTACTTACCTTACTCCTGCCCGTCGTATGTCCGACTCCACTACCCCCCCACCCAGCCCCTCCCCCGCCCCGCCTCACCACCCCACAGCACTCCCTCTGCGAGCCGCCACTGGTTGTGTGTACTAATTCCTGTAAAGTGCAGCTTGGAAGGGCAAACTATGCCACAATTGGTGGTATCCACAAACACCTTGTGGATTGCATTGATTTTACTTGTTCAGGGCTGGTGCCTTCTTTGTGTGAAAAACAAGGCATTTGGCAAGAGATGCAAGGCGAAGGAGCATTATTCGTTGTCAGTGTACTGGTTCCACCAGAAATCAGGCTAGCACGCTGTACTACTGTGCTTCGATCACAGGCATCACTGACAGAATACTGCACATAAAATATCGTGTGGAAAGAATATTGTGTCAAAAATATTGAAGAGCAAAATATCGAGAGGGTAAGTACAGATAGGTAAGTATAGATTTACTATTCTTAACTCCACATCTACGTACCTAAAGATATATATATATCGTCATGGTTCATATATTTTGAAGTTATATATTGTAAAACTTTTCTTACTTTTAGAAACTCAGTTTCACAATATTTTTGTCCTCTATATTCTTGACACAATATTTTGTCCACACTATATTTCTTCTCCGATATTTTGTCTAAACACCGATCACAGCAGACATTGCTGGATTATAGATCATGTATTAAGCATGTGTGGTGGTGTATGTATCGGTAATATTTGTGAAACCACTACAGAGTACCTTTGTTTTAACTGGAGGATTGCTGTCCTCCATATTATAGTGTTGTGGGCTTATCAGTTACCGATTGTGATGAATACATGTTTGTGAACATTGTTTAAATCCTTCCATCATTTTAGTAACTGCAATGCTACTGCTACTGTGCTTTTGCTTACAGAATTGTGCTGATGTTTAGCAATCATTTTGTGATCGCGAACGAAGTGTAGTGTTTATTGCCAGAGGCACTGGTTTTACCACTGTTTTGTGTTGCATTACCTTTTTATTTGCCGCTATGTTTTGTCGACTATTTTATTTCCATGAGTACAGTGAATATATTTCAAGATTTTGAAGTATTGTTTATGTGCTTTTGCACTCACAACTCCAGCTGGACAGTCATGTCTTTATCGCGACGGTGATATTGGTGTTGTACAGTATCTTTCGTCACCCTACACCACCTCCCATGGCGTAATCTTAGAATGCATGCCCACATCTAGAAGGAGCGTCAAGAAAGTTTAGGATGTCAGCTTTCTTTCATTAACTGAGTTCTAATAGTCCTAGTAGTGATGAACACCAAAAATCTCACCTTTGACCGGGCTGATTCTCTCTACGACTGCGCATGCCTGAGAGAAGAATGACATCTCTCAGCACCAGGAGAACATTTGATAACCCTTACACCTTTAATAAGGAATACAAAAGGAGTGATCGATTATAAAGTTAAAGTGCATAGTATCTAGGGCTGAAGACACCAGTGGTTAATGAAAATTCCCATTCCAAGCACAGCCAGGATCTAGAGAAATGGCCTCACAGTACAAAAGTGTTGAATGTTAAGATAAAGCTGCAATGTGACTTAGGGCCTGATTTAGATGTTGGCGGACGGGTTACTCTGTCACATCGGGGATGGATATCCCGTCCGCCGAAATATAAATCTTAGTACATCCTATGGGATTTATATTTCGGCGAATGGGATATCCATCACCGTTGTGACGGAGTAACCCGTCCGCCAAGATCTAACTCAGGCCTTGAGGCACGTCCATCTTCCATTACGCACCTCAATTCTGAATTTATTATATTTGGCTCCGCTCGCATTGCAGGGCTGCAGTTGTCTGTCACTGACTACCATCTTTGCAACATTCCAACTATAACCTCTATTTCTGTTTTAAAAAAGCATGCTAAAAAATGGATTATCCAGACATATAAACATTTTTCATGGGAAGCTTCTCGAATGACAAGTGAGCGACCTGGGAAAAGGGAAGTGTTTCTTTTCTCTCTGAGACACTTAGCAGTTGTCATGTAAAGTACTGAGAGAAAGGTGGCTTGGCTGAATGTAGTTGTCTGGGGGACACTGCCATGCTTCTCTTTCACTCGAGCATTGCAGTGTCTAATGTACTTCTAGTGTTCTACATGAGGCTGTCAATCACAGGCTCAGCCTTTTGGCATACTGCAGTCTCTTTACATGAATCCAAGGTTATAGACTGTACCATGTGTAAAATCCTAAGCAGGGGGAACCCTGAATACAGCATATTGCAAAAACAGCACAGGCTGCTGCAGATTGTCTCTACACTAAATCGGGATGGAGTGGGGAAGATTCTCAGCAGAAATAATGTTTACAAATATTTTGTAAGGGTGCAAAATGTGTTTTCAGATTGAAAATTATGCTCTTTAATAAATACGGTTATGCAGATGAAGACACTTGCCACGGTCTAGTCGCTTTATATAAATGTACTGACAAGCAAAGAAAGGTATAATGGTATTTTTAGAGTCAAATATTTCACTTTGCATATTATATTATGTGTAAGGGGTAGAAAATAGGTAGTTTCAAATTCAAAGAATATTTTTAAAAGTATTTACAAAAACATTACAGTAAAATGTAAAACTAATTAGTACATTTTTGCAAAATAAAAAAAATAAAGTAAAAATTCAAACCTAATAAATTAGGAAACTGTCAAGCTAGTAGCCTACTTTATAAATATTCGCGTTATTAGATTCATGTCTGCCGATGCTATTAACATGCAAACTATATCAATCACTTTATATTTGTTAATAACACATGCATTGATGTCCAACAAGGTTGCAGTTTCTTTTAGTTACCACACAGGGGTGTAGCTATCAGGGGTGCAGTCTGTACAATGCCATTGGGACCCAGAGGGGAGGGGGGCCGGCTGCTAATGTTTATTTCCAGAGCCTGCCTGGGACCTGTTTTGGGGTGCTCACTTTCCAGTGGAGTGTGGTGGTGTTGAAGAAGGTACCGAGACACATTGACTCCGAGCAAGACAAGCCCTGGGTTGGAACAGGCACACCAACATCACTGATTATAGTGATTACAGAGTATAGTTGGTCATCTATGGGCAATCTGTGTACCTGGGGTTGGCTCCGCTCGTCATGAGCTGAACTGCTTTGTAATTGGTCATCAATTGCAAAGCAGCTCAGCTCACACTCGTAAAACCGTGCAGGCGCTGCCGAGTCAGAGCACTACGGTGTGCCGCACATGCCTCTCTAGTTGAGGTTACTGACTGCTCATGCCTGCAGCTCTCTGCATGAGTGCTTGTTTGCACTCAAATGTTTTTTTTTGTTCTCTGGTGCTCTGAGCCTCCATATCATGTTATCATGTAATCTCTCTCTTATGCCATAAAAAGGCAGGGAGAATACCTGGTTCATATAAAATGGAAAGCATCTGTTCCTGAGCTTTCCATTGCCTTTGTGTTTCTTTGTAGAGTCATTTCCCCTACCCTTGACCCTCCCCTCCCCCCTTTGAGGGTCAGCCATGCAGCCGGTCTGTCCTGAACTCTCCTGCTTTTAACCTTCTGGATGTGTTTATGTGGTTGCACCCATCTTAGATCTGATTTACCCCAGTCCTCAGCAGTGGTGCTGGAACAATTTGTAAAGTGGGGGTGCTAGTCAAAAGCAGCACCTCGCTAAAGGCACAAGGAATATGTGACAAATGCTGCCAGTTGAAAAACACAACTGTTGGGCCACTTTATTGTTCATTCTTCATCTAAACTTTCAACTTTTTTAGGGGTGCTGCAGCACCTTCCGCACCCCTAGTTCCAGCGTCACTGGACCTCAGAGTGTGAGTAAAAGATGTGAGATACCCCACTCTACTGCATGGGTACAGGTGCAGTCCCTGCTGGGTGCACCCAGGTAGCATTGAAGCATGCGATGCAACCCCGATGCTTCCCAGCTGCATATCCATCTAATGCAACGAGCTGCCGATGCTGTGCTGCCAGCCTCCTTACTCCCAGAGCCGTGCCCTGCTGCCCTCCCATGTCTGATCCTCAACCACCCATTGCTGGGTACTGGCAGTCTTAGCCTCATATTCCCCCACCGCTGCATGTCTGATCATGTCTCATCCTCAACGACCATGTACTGGGTGCTGCTAGTCTAAGCCTCACACTCACCCAAAGAAGTGTGCTCATGGTGCTGCCATGTGCTGCTAGCATCAAGTGGCCCTATGCCACCTTTTTCAAAGAATGCCACTGCTTCATCCAGATGGAAAGCCATGTGTACATTGCTGGGATTTCATTTGAAAAACACTGTTATGGAGTGCTAGCCCATTTGCTTCAATTAAAGGAACTGAAAACTACTAAATCCAGAATGCACTGTATTGTCAAATGAAAGCCAAATATAACACTCTATATGGTGCCATCTTTGGCGTTTTATCTAACAGCATTTGTGGTGGGAAGACCAGGAGTGCCCTGGGAAAAGAGACACTACAAGATCTAGAGTGCAAAATGCATCTGTCTTAAAAGCCAGGACTGACTGAAGTGAGCTGTGACATGGGGTCACTTGGTAGAAAGCAAGCTGGTAGCTTGATGCCGCAGCGGCTTCTGCGCTCTATTCCCCATTGGCTGCTACATGCACCTCATTGGGCTTTACAAGCATTGTTTAATGCCCTCCTTGATGAACTACAGCAGTGCAGCCTAGATGACAGGCTGAACTATAAGCTCCCTTCTCATGATAAGGATAAAGAATTTCAACTCCCAGCCGTGCTTACCCGTATGCCTGGGTGTGTTTTTTCAGAAGAATAGACAGAGAAATAGGAATAATACTTTAAATACATCAGTGCCACTCTCCTTTATCGTACTCCCAAGTGAACCACTAGTGGTGCAAATAAATTATATGCTTTAGTGCACATTTCCATTTTTTTTCCAGATGCAGATCCTAATTATAAGCAACTGTCCCATGCTTCAAGGAAAAACTAGTGCTGTCACTGTGACCCTTTCCCTTAAAGAGAATCATGTGTCTCATGTTGAATATATTTCATGTGGAACTTCAATATTACTCCTTTTTAAGGCCGCTCCTGAAATTTTAGCAATATGAGTTTGCATTGTAGGACTTGTAGTTCCTTTTATTAATAAATATGGCTTTACCGGTCCAGAGAGGAAAGTGCTGCTAGCTGAAGGTCTAAGACTGGATTCAGACAAAAGTAGTTACCATCAGTTCCGGAGACATGTGGCCCAGGTGTGCAAGGGGAACACTGCAACCAAATTAGGTCTGTCTTTTACTGTAAAACCGGCATGCCAGGTGATTTTACTTGTTACAGTAGGGCAAAGGCACCCTTGCTACGCCTTTAAAACCATAGTGTTCTCTGTTGCTTGTCGAGCGCTCCTATTTAAAGTGTTATGTAATTCAGTCCAAGTTTACGTTAGAAGTATACATCCAACACACAACAATACAGCAAGCTTCTGATGAGTCCAAGGTGCACTGAAACCTGTGTGAGCATTCCTGTCTTTGAGTGATGATAATCTCTCAGGAAGTTGTTGTCTTAACCGTGTCCTTTGTCAACGCTCTCTCTGGAGAATCTTTCTCATCACTACTTGGTATTGTCAAGGCCTCCCTCACTCAAGGAATCTTCCCAAAAGCCCTCACCAAAGACCAGATACTTCCACTCCTAAAGAAACTTATACTAGTCCCTGATGACCTTACCAATTACCAGCACATCACTCACCTACCCTTTATCGGCAAGATCATTGATAAAGGATTCTCAGCTCAACTTCAAAATCACATCAGCTGCACCATCTTCTGTATGACTACCAGTCTGGTTTCAGATCACACTGCAGCACAGAGTCACCTACCTTACAAATTGCAAATGATTCCCTCCTGACCACAGATAAAGATGACCCCTGATATTGCTGGGCCTATCAGCCACCTTTATCACCATCAATCATCCCATCCTGAACCACACACTGAATTCTCAAATGAGATTCACTGGACCTTTCACTGGTTCTCTTCTTATCTTTCCAAACACTGTCAGTTCATTCACATTGGTCCTACAGATCCCAGAGGTGCCTTACCACCTACAGAGTACCCCAAGGTTCCACGTTGTCCCCCATCATCTTCAACCTCTATATGGAGTTCCTAGTGGCACTAATCATCAATAACAGAAACCCTGCTTCAATTTAGGAAAGAGTTAAAGGAACGCCTTTTTTTTAAGAGTACTACATCCTGATGCAGCAAGAGTACGCTTTTGCTCTGAAAACCTAGCTACTTCTCCAATCAGTCATTGATTGTTTTCTTGCCTGTACAATGCTTCACTGCCATTTGACTAGATTTGCACTAGTCAAATAACACATACATAAATAACAATGACTTATTAATATACTGTGCTGTCACTTTAGTTTTTGCAATTTTATAGCATTGCAAGCAAAAGTTGTGACTATTTGCCTAATTCATTAGCACTCAGTTAGTAAATGGCAGAAGAGTGAAGGAGGAGTTGTCACCATCGACACGGGAGGATTTGCCATTGGACAAGGTTGTCAAATGCCAATGACCATCTCTGCCTCAAAGTGCTCTGCTCTTTGCTCCCTCTGTGTTACTCATCTACTACTTCTGTAAAGTGATCCTCATAAGATTATAACCAACTGTAAAGGTCAAATACTTCACTTGTCACTTCACCATCACCTGTGTGCAAGAAGGCAGAATGAAACGAGGGCCCAGATTTACAAAAGTTACATACAACGTGGTGCAGCACCCAAAAATGCTGTGCTGCGTTGCAGAGATATGGCACTCTTCTCCCCTCTCCCTAGAGTGCCGAATTTTGCTGCCAAGTGCCACGCCCACACCTTTGCGCCATAGTGCAAGTGTGTGTGTGTGGTGCTTGACAGCAGTCTGTGAGTATAGCATAGGTTTTGCACTGAAAGGGCACACATCCAGTTCAAAATACTATGGGCCTGATTACGAGTTTGGTGGTGTGAGGTGCCACGCTACTGCCCCGCTCCCGCACCGCCAATACTCGACTGCCAGCCACCCGCCAGATTACGAGTTTTCTCGCTGTCTGTCGGGCTTTCCTTTGGCGTTCCCACGGCGGTGCCTTTGAAAAAGGCACCGCAATGGGAATGCCAAAGCAAGTTCCTGCAGGAACTGGGCGTACATGCAGACAGGGGAGCACACCATGTGCCCCCCTGCATGCATCCCCATGGCCTGAGGCACCAAGGGGGCATGTAGGGCCCCCTTAGTGTCCTCACCGTCAGCAGTTTCATGGCGAAAACACCACCATAAGACCGCTGGCAGTGAGGAAACCGGAATATGCTTGACGAGGCCGCAGTGGCACCGCCAAGCATATTGCGGCCTCACACTGCAGCACGCCCGTCAGGGATTGTGGAATCCTGGTGGTTGCAGCGGTCCCAAAACGGTCTGACTGCTGTATTTGTACTCCCCGATCGCCACTGCTCCTCCACCATGGGTTAAGTAATAATGCCCTATGACTAGACAAGTTTTTAAACTTTTCATACTTTGTATGTGTGCTGTACAGTGAAGCACACATGCAAAGTCAGAAAAGAATGGACAGATGAAAACAATTTTCCTTTTAACGCCTGCTTTCCAGCAGTGTTATTTTTTGATGAAAAACCCTGTCTACTCATTTTAATAGATAGAGTTTTGTGTCAAAAAGCATTGGTGGGAGCATGGGATCGCCCATGTATCACCCATGTAACGTCTCCTTGATGCTAAGTAATGCAAAGCCATTATGAAAATGGGGTGAACCCAATTCAAGTCTTGGACCTGGGCGGTAATTCGATATAGAAAAACAATGGTCCTAGACCATGGTTTGAGAATGTATAAATCTAAATTCCATTAATCATTTAACAATTCTGAGCTGTAAACTTATCAGCTCTGGGTAATCAAAAACAAAAAATCAATCCACATTAATAATGTGCAACAACCGAAGAGATTTCAAAACTACAATATTGTATTACTTCATAAATAGAACAGAAGTAGATGTCTTGCTGTATTCAAGGGATGAATTAAAGAAAACAGGGTTGCTCCAAGGGAACGTGCAAAAGGTGTGCTCAGGTGAAAGTGCTCAGCGAAAGGGGTTAAGACAGTTCAGCAGTTGGACTGATAACAAATTGTCAGTCTTAATTGGCCTAGCCACCAGTCGATCAGGTTATATACAATTACTATTTACAAGTTTTCAATCATTGGTGATGTGTCGTTTCTTAGCTCGGTAGAATAGGGGGCTAGTGGTCCAGGCTTGTAATGTGTGGGTGTCGACGTTTCGACCCAACTTGTGGCCTAGAGGGCTATTTGGGGCCTCAGCCTGCGGGTCTTCTTCAGGGCAGGGGTGGGCAACCAAGAGTGGTGTCCGAGTTCAACACCTAAATGAAAAAAACGGGGTTCCATGAGGGTTGTGCACAAGGTTATTAAAATAACGGGATCACAGGAGTGGTCCTAAATTACAACTCAGATTTAATGAGGCTTACCCGCAATGAGTTGCGGGTCGGGGGAAAAATGTTTCTCTCCTAATCAAGGTTCTGGTCCTCATTTGTGGATAAAAAGCTAATCAGTGCTAGTGGTAAGTGTATTAATCACAATTAGAAGAAGGAGGCCAAAGGGAGGGGAAGGGGGGAGGCGGGGTGTTGTAGTGTCACTCACCCATGCATCAGTAATGGAGAGCGATCAAATCTTTGCCTGGCATTCAATGCGAAGTTCAATGGGATACACTAAACAATGGAGACAAGAACGCAGTTCAGGGAGGATGCCAGGTTGCGTTGGCAAGCGGTATTGAGACAAAGTGCCGACGAGACAAATTACCTTCAGTGTTACTCTCCTCCAGCCTACAGATTGCAAAGGGGTGGTTTGGAGACACGGAGGCTATTTAAGGCTCACCGCGAGGGCGTACAATCAACGTGGTGTCTGCGTGACGTTCATGCAGGGCGGGCGAATCGAGCCGGTTTTTGATCGTCCCGCTAGAGCTAAAAGAAAGGCTCAATCTAACATGAGGAGAGTCTCGGGAGATATTGAGGTTGTCAGGGGAACCATGGTAACACAGTGTGAATTGCATAAATGCCATACAAATAATACGAAACAAACGATTAAATAACATCATAATTACAAAAATGAATATGTGACATAATTAAAAACAAGTGACTTGGTCAAGAGAAACCAAAGGTTCCACGCATCAAAATACTGTGACTAATGCAGAAGAACAAGAGGTAAAATTAGCAAATATTTACATGGTCTGTTCAATAGTGAATATATCACGTATGACACTACCGTCCTCGGTAAACGGGGATTTGGGAACTAAATACATTGGATCTTAACGGCAAACTGTACACCTGCATCTATTTACATAAATTGTCCTGCTAGGGTAACAATAGTGATCTGTGAACGAATTACATAAACACACAAATCTTAGCGGTCAATGATAAGATTAAAAAGCTGTGTAGTGGGAGGTATGAGTGACGATGCCTATTTCCATCGGATCTTGAAGGAGGAATTGTGCACATGCATATGTAGACATATAATAGTCCTACTTAGATGACCGAGATGGACAGTGAACAATTTGCATATATACACAACTGCGGCGGTCAGTTTTATTAATCACTGTGCTGTGGCGGAGAGTACGAGTAACCAGTAGGGGTACCTCACACATTGTTCAGGTCTGACACTTGTTTGTTTATTTCCTCATACTCGTTCAGGCCCCTAGCTATTGTGTCAAAAAGGTGGATCCACCTACACTCTCGTATGTTTAAGATGTTAGAGAAATCTCCTCCCCTAGGGTTGGGCTTGACTTTTTCAATCACCCACCAATGTAGGCTTTCTGGTGTGTGTCCAAATGTTGTAAAATGCTCCACCAGTGGTGCGCCCTGTACCTGGTAGCGTATGCGACTACAATGTTGCAAAATTCGTGATTTGGCCTTCTGGGTAGTCTCTCCGATGTACATAAAGTCACAGGGACATGTTATGGCATAGATGACCCCCGAGGAGTTACAGTTACTAGGATCTTGCAACGTGTGGGTGTAATTGTTGTGAGTAAATTGTTTAACCTCCTTCACTAATGGGCAAGCTTTGCATTGCCTGCATTTGCGGTGGCCCTTAACTGGGGGAATGCCCCACAGTGACAATAGATGGCTCTTATCTGGGGCGGGTAACAGTGACTTCACTACATTTTCCCTCACGTTTTTGCCTTTTTTGAAGGCATGTAGTGGAGGTGGCATACCGTCCAGTTCGTCTGAAATCAAATGCCAGTGCTTATTCACAATCTTTTTGATGGGGTTGCTTTTGGTGGAAAAAGTAGTGACGCATACTATGCGCTCAGGTTCGTCATTGGTTCTCTGTTTGGGTTCCAGGAGGAACTCTCTGTGGTTAAACCACGCACGTTTCCGTGCTTTTTTTAGGAGTTTGAGGGGATATCCTCTTTCCGTAAGGCGAGATATCAAGCCTGCGGATTCCTCAAAGTAATCCTCTTTTTTTTAACAGTTCCTCCGCAACCTCAAAAATTGCCCAAAAGGTAGGTTATCTCTAAGGTTGCGGGGGTGGTGGCTTGAGTAGCGTAAGAGAGTATTACGTTCACTACTCTTTCTGAATAGACTAGTGTATAGTCTATTGTCCTCAGCTTTTATAGTAATGTCCAAAAAATGGACCACTAGTCTGTCAAAATCCAATGTAAATTGGATATCATTGGAGCATGTATTGAGCCAGGTGTGAAAGGTCCTCAATTGATCGAATTGAGGGTCCGTTTTCGTCATTTCCGTACGAATTGGATGTTGGTTGGCGAACTCCTTCGATATATATATATATATATATATATTTGGACATTTATTTTCAGGATGCAGAGACCATCCTATGGACAGTCGTAGTAGGAAGGTTGAGGATGATTCTAATTGACATCTGTAGAAAAACCACCATAAGAAGAGAACCCCTAGCTAATCTTTGAAGCTAGCAACATTAGGCAATATAAATGTAAAAGGACCCCCTCGATTTCATTGGATGAGACATGTAGCAGTGCCCAGCTCTGAGTGTCCTGGAAACCAGAATTGCACTCAAACTATCAGACCTTTTGTAAGGAATGCAGTGAACTGATGGTAGAAACAAAATCCTGGTGGGTAAGGTGCACATTTAAAGATACCTTAAAGTAAAATCCTAAAGGGGCAGTGTTGGAAAGTCATCCTGTGCCCTGGGCAACCCCCAACATTTACTGGTGGTAACTGACTCTGACTGACCCTGGGCAGTGCTTAATTTGTAAAATATTAAGAACCAGGGCTCTGACCAGGAGGCCACTGCAGCTTGCACCACCCATCGCCCCTGTCATCGCTGCCAAAACAACTACTAACCATCTCTCTTGCCTGCAAGTGCGACAGTTCCAGGTCCCCAAAGCTAAAGGAATGGCTGGGGAGGCAGGTATTAGTAATTTTTTAATGTATATTGTTTTCCTAAACAACTGTTATACTGCTCATCTCTAAATTACATGAGCAGCGCCACCTTGTGGTAGACTGCCCTAAGAGTGGTGTTGACAATTAGGTGCCGGTTCCGAGCACCGGAAACCAATTAAGTACCGGTGCTCAGCACCGGAAAGCTCCGGCTCAAATTAAGCACTGACCCTGGGCTCTGCCTAACCAGGCCCAGGGCCAGTGCTATGCTGAAAGAGACACATTTAGAATACAGTGAAAACACCTACATACACTAGGGTACACTATGGGTTGGGGTACCCCTGTGATTGGCATGACCTACCCTATAAGGCCCTAGCATATAATAAGGCAGGGGTATTGAAGCTACCTATCAGTCCCTAGTATATAATAGGGCATAGCAGTTTAGAGGCCAGCAGCCCTTTCTGCACTTGCATGTGTGCACTGCTGAAGCCTGAGGTCAGTTTAAAAGTGGCTGTGTTGCAGGACTGCTTTTAAAAAGTAAATTGTGCCCAAATTCGACTTTGGTGTTTGGGGAACTTAAAAATGGTTGACCTACAATGTTTTGGCATATTAGGTACCCCCAGGGTCTTCCCTTGGTGTCCAAGGGGTGGGGGGTCAGGTATTTATAAGGAGGACCCTTATAAAAGGAGTTTTATATGCCCTGGGTTAATTGAAATTGCACATTTCACTCCCCACATTGTGATAAAGTGCTGGCCAAAATCGACTTTGGTGGTAGGAGCACTGTGGAGGGAGGATCTGCAATATCTTTCAATATTCAGAACCCCTAAAGTCTCCCCTAGGTGTTCCTGGGGTGGGGGTCCTGTAGAGATATGTAGAGTACTTAAAAAATATGTTTTTATAAGCCCTGGTGCTGGAAAAATGGCCCAAGTCATTTTTCCCATTGCAAATCCCCTGCCACATAGGTTAACATGGCAGGAAGTTATTAACTAATAACTCTTGATAGGAGAAGGCTGAAAGTACCATTCAAAGACTTCCCAAAATGGTATTAATAAACTTAACAATATGATATTGTTGAATTTCTCCTAAAATGTACATACAAGAAGTTATAAGACTTTCTTGTTTGTAAGCCCAGATTCAGCCTTCCAGTGGTCTGTCCTGATTGGTCAAAGTTAAGTGGTTTAGCCAGGCTGCTTTGAAGAGGTAATAAAGAGCCCCTGGGGTTGACCAGCTCTGCTGGGAGGGCAGTGTTCTGTTACACAGGAATGCCAGAGCAGGGGTAGGAGTCATAAACAATGGACTTCAAGGGAAGGGGAAGACACCAGTGTCATTTACAACTCCACTCTTTCGACCCCAGCCAGATGCTAGGATTAAGGAAGGAATGAGAAGATGCAAGGGGGAGAGACTATGGAGATTAGCCATCCTAGGGGTGTGTTTAGCCAGCTCTTCTCTCCTTGCTGGAAAATCAGCCATTATGAATTTGGAAGAATTGGTGCACTCTGGGACAAAATAGTGCCACACTCTGCAGGAAGTGGTCAGACCTTTGGGTGGTACCCTGAAGCCCCTTGGTCAGGAGTGACCTCCTGCTTGACCCAGAGAAATTGGAGTAAGTATCTGAGAAGGGCAGAGCCCCTCAGATCTGCTGCTTGAAACTTAAGAAAGCAAGACGGGCCATCCTGGAAGTTTGATGTGCATTTCCTAAGGCCTGCACTCTGAAGACTGCACCTTCTGTTATGTTATGTTAGGTGGTATTTATAGAGCGCGTCTATCACTCCGAGGAGCATCATGGCGCTATAATTGATTGAGTTGCGGGTATAGAGTAGCAGCTACTGAGAAACAGGATTGAAGGAATTAGATCAGAGCTCTGCAAAGAGCATCTGAAGAGGTGAAGATCCAGGTTTTTGAGGACTTCCTAAAAAGGGTTTCTGACTGAATGAAGTGGAGGTTACAAGGGAGTTGGTTCCACGCCTTTGTGCCTAAGACTGCAATGGATTTACATCCTTTGGAAATATATTTGAAGGTTGGGGGCTTTAAAAGATTTGAGTTGGAAGATCTAAGCGTGCGGCAAGGTACGTAGTGGGTGAACCTAGATCGAAGATACTGGGGGCCAGAGGAATGAAAGCTTCTGAAAGTAATTATTAGAAGTTTGAACACTATTCTTTTGTGGACAGGTAGCCAGTGCAGTGTTTTAAGGGCAGCTGATGTGGAGGATTTCCTGGGCCATTTGAGTACTAATCTTGCTGCAGCGTGTTGAACCATCTGAAGTTTACGAAGGACTGATTTATTAGTTCCTGCATAAAGGCTGTTGCTGTAGTCCAGTCTAGAAGTAATCAAGGCTGTAGCAACAGTCTGTCTTGTCGAGATGGGCAGTAGGTCAAAAAACTTTTTTAATGATTTGATTATGTGAAAGCAGGTGCCAGCTAAAGATAGAGCTTGTTGATGGAAAGACAGAGTAGAATCAAATCTGACACCCAGGTTTCTGGCGGTAGTTACTGTTATATCCTAAGCATGGCATTTATGTGTAATCAGCCTAGGTCCTCCTAGCTGCTCAGCCAGAGTGAGAGATGGTAATGGAATGTTGGTGTGACTGTGATGCGTGGAATGCCTGGGTGCCTGAGTGGATGTGTGGATGACAGTTGGAGATGGGCTGAGCAGCTAGGCAGGCTGCTCCTGGTGGGGCTGGTGTATGGCTGGTACATGACTTGTACCCATCTAGAGCTGGCTGGTTTAAGATTGTTACCACCCTGATGAGGAGATAATAAAGAAGACTTGAAACTACTCACAAGGCTACCAGTGTCTCTTTGTAGGGTACAACATTTATTTGGCGACGAGCGGACCAGGACTCTAGCGTCTTCAAGGATGTAACAGAAACAAGGAGAGATCAAGACTACACAAACCAAGTGACTACTAATTAAATCCAGTAACCAGTGAACCAACACAAAAATTAAGTAACTACTTGAAGGAGAATGGAGTTAAAGGCAAGCCAGCCCCACCAGTGTCCATGTCATCGGACGGCCCCAACCACCGTGTGTGTCCAGCCTGAACTTACTCCATGGACTTGACCACAGGTATGATCTGTATGTTAGGGTATGCCTGTTTTAACTTTCACCCTACCACGTCCTTTTGTATCGGCCGTATGGATGTATCTACTGCACAAAGGAAATGTGGCTGCACAGATGTGGGTTATGGACTAACTCAGTGAAACTAATTCACAGGTGCCACACAGGAGCGGTGTGGTTCTGCAAAGATTGGTGCTTTTATGGCACATAGGAAGTACAAGTATGAACATTGAACAATGTGGAAACAATGTGGCTGGAAGTTATTATACAAAGCGATACTTTCCACATATCTGGCTATGTTTTCTCTTGAACTATTTCACAATCTGGTGTGAAGTTTACAGGGAGTGGATGACTGGAAGCTACATCTCTAATTCAAACGGACCCATGTAATTCACAAGCGCAGTGACTGATGTGGTCAATCTGGGGTCTGCGCAATGTTTGCCCATTGGCACATGAACTGTGGTGCTATTTGTGGGGGAGAAAAGGAAGGTTATTTCTACCTTGCTCTTACAATCTGCACATGAGCCTTTTTCAAGTGAGCTTGGGATCTTGCCTACACGGTGTGTTTGACACGATTGGTCTGAAGTGTCAACTAAGAGCAAGACATTGACGGTGAGGCTTTTCCTGTCTTTGTTTTTTTTTCTTGAATTTGGGGCCTCCTCGCATCTATAACTGTTTAACTGTTTTATCTTTTAAAACCTGGCACGAGCCAAGCAACTCGCGTGCCTACCTTTTTCCTGCTGGTTGGTCGCGTGTGGTCTCTCCTGCGATGTGCCCTGCGTCATCTGCATTCTGACGTGCAGGGCTGCTTCGTACCTGGCGCTGCTTCTCGACTGTTGGGATGCTGTGGTGCATGTACGCACCGTGAGCCACTCTGCAGCGACGGAGAAGACGTGCCGCCATCTTGTGTTTGGCGGCTGTGGTCAATTTTTGCGCTTTGCCATCCACGTTGTTTCTGGATTCCGATATAAAGTTTTCCTTGTGTCAAAATGGAGTCCGGGACAAAACGGCGTTCATCTGCCCAGAACAAGTAAGGATTTGACTACGTGGGATTAGGCGGAGGTACAAGTTGAGGAGTCTACAATAATTGATCCCTTTTAGCTTTAGAGGCGCAGAGGAGCTTTTTCAACGAAGTAAGGGTACTTGCAAAGAACTTTCCCTTCTCTGTAGCACCAGAATCCGCGTGTGGCTTACACGCATTGTATGTACATTGTCTGGGTTTCTCCATGACCATCCGTCTCATTTTCGAGTTCGGCAAAGCAACTGTGGAATCATCTTTGTGGGGAGTTTTTAGTGAAGTGCTCCGTTTCATGTATGTCGGAGTTGCTGTATTTTCTTTTGGTCTCTGTTTTCTTTTCTCCACCTCACGTTTCACCGATGGATTCCTCTGATGTGTGCTTTCTGGAGACCACCTATTTCGCCTGGACCATGGGTAATGTTTTTTTGACATGTTGCTCGCGTTTCCATTTTGGATCTATCAAGCTATGGGTACTGCGGTGCCCAGTGACTCTTACGTGCCACGGATTATACATGTAGTGCTGTCAAGAACTGTAGTTATAGATCTGTAATATGTTTAAACACATGGCATTCAATTTGTGCATTCTTTATATTTTGGTTCTTCCTGCTATACCAGTTTAGGTCTCAGGTGGCGTTCGTTGTACTTGTGTTTTCACAGTGCAGCGATGAATTGTGTGACATTGCACGTTAGTGTCGCTTTGGGGTAGAGTTATTTTTTCGTTTAGGATCTTTTATGAATGTCTAAAGGAAAGTGTAGGTTCGTGCTATGGCTCTTGTGTTTTAGACATTAAATAACTCTAGTGTTTTGGTTCTTGTTGTGCTTTTTATTCCCTTACTTAGGGGAGTCATGACCCATCACAACTCGGGTGAGTGTTCGCTCACCGGCGTGGGGCACAGGTATACAGTGTTCTGCAATATTGGAATTGCAGTGTCTACAAGGTCATATTTCGTGATGCCACAGTATTTGCTCTAAGGATGGGTCCTCCATGTGTTTTAGTGGGTGGTTATCACAGTGTTCCCTCAAAGGAGGGATGGGTTTGGGTTATTATCCTATCATTGTTATAGTTCTTGTGTGTAACCCTTTCTCAGGGTTGGATACGGGTTTATATCCCATTAGCAGTTGTGCGCAGTACTATCGTACAACCAGGGTATACCCCATTCACAGTTGCGCGCAGTACAAAAGTACAACTAGGGTGTGTGTTTTCGGTGCTAGCCCCTCACACAGTGTTATGGGTCGTTGTCCCATATCTTTGTGGTTCCCTTGTATTTGGGATAGGTGTTGCGGGGTATTTTACCTTTGATTTTACAGTACAGTGTTTTACAGTTTGTGTCATTATATTATCACTTGTACTTGTCTCTCAACACTACGCTTCTTAATGTTTTTCAATTTTTTTATGGGGGAGGATGGAGGATATTGTTGCACATGTATATTGATGTTGCATTTTTTCCATCTTTTCTGGATTTGTATTGTTCATTTTTCTGAGATGTTTTTCTTTGTTGCATCCCGGGTTATGAATTTTACTGCTTACGTGTGCATAGTTTTTTCCTTTATTTGCTATTGTTGTTTTGTTTGTAAAGGAAAGGGATAATGTTATATCCTAAGCATGGCATTTATGTGTAATCAGCCTAGGTCCTCCTAGCTGCTCAGCCAGAGTGAGAGATGGTAATGGAATGTTGGTGTGACTGTGATGCGTGGAATGCCTGGGTGCCTGAGTGGATGTGTGGATGACAGTTGGAGATGGGCTGAGCAGCTAGGCAGGCTGCTCCTGGTAGGGCTGGTGTATGGCTGGTACATGACTTGTACCCATCTAGAGCTGGCTGGTTTAAGATTGTTACCACCCTGATGAGGAGATAATAAAGAAGACTTGAAACTACTCACAAGGCTACCAGTGTCTCTTTGTAGGGTACAACAGTTACGATGTTAGGGGGAGGAGGGGAGTCAGCCGGCCACCATCAGCTAGGGCAAAAGTTATTACCCTTCCCTAACGGCATGATTTCCGTTTTTCCAGAGTTACATCTCAGGTGGTTGGTCTTTATCCAGTGAAAGACAGCTGTGAGGCATTGGCAGAGGTTTTCCTCAGTCAGTGTAGTGTTTTTGTCTAGGCCCAATACCAACTGAGTGTCGTCCACATATGATATGGTCTCAATGTTGAAGGACGAAATTAACCTGATTAGTGGGGCCATATATGCATTAAAAAGTACTGGACTGAGGATGGAGCCTTGTGGGACCTCGGAGAGCAGAGGTTTTTCTGCTGACTGATATTGCCCGAGGGTAATGACTTGCCTTCGATTTTAACCAGGCCAGTGCAAAATGGGAAATGCCATAGGCTTTGATACGGTCTAGAAGAATGTCATGCGAGACCGTGTCGAAAGCCGCTGATAGGTCCAAAAGGACCAACACAGCGCATTTTCCCTGGTCCAGGGCAGCTTTTAGGGATTCAGCCGTGAACAAAAGGGCGAATTCCGTTGAATGCTGTGATCTGAAACCGGATTGGTTGGGTGTAGAATGTTAGATCCTTCCAAGTAGGTCGTAAGTTGTGAGTTGACCAGTTTTTCCGCGATCTTACTTAGGCAAGGAAGGAGGGAAATGGGGCTGAGATTAGAGAGGGTGGTAGGATCGGCAAACTGTTTCTTTTGCAGGGGTCTAACTTCCACAAGTTTCCACTCATTAGGGACCTCCCCAGTAGACAGTGAAGTGTTTATTATATTGTGGATAATTGGGTTGACCGTATCTATCAGGCGTGTAGGATCAGAGGGGGGCAGGGGTCAAAGGGAGACCCAGATATGACAGCCAAAATGGCTTGACGCGTTTGATCTAGACTGAGATTTTTAAACACTTGGAGGGAGAGTTGGTTGCTGTCCGGAGCAATCTTGGAGTGAGTAGGGGACAAAGGGGGAGGGGGGACGTCTTTTTTCAGCAGCTGGACTTTTTCCCTCAAAGAAATCTGCGATGCAATCACAGAGAGCCTGTGAAGGGGGAATTTCTTGTTTGAGTGACGTGGGGTTTAAAAAGGAGCTCACGATATTAAAAATAGTTTTTTGATTAGAGTTGGCCTGTTCAAGCATATCGGTGAAGTACGATTTCTTGGCTATTTTTATGTTTTGATGGTAATTTTTATGGGCTGCCTTGAAACTGGTCCGCTCTGTCTGAATGTATTTAAGTCGCCATCTGCGTTCCAATTTTCTAGAGTGGCTATGCATTTCCTTTAACTCTTTGGCATACCAAGGGGCTGAGGGCTTCTTTTGCAAGCGGCGTTTTTCAGGACCGGCTGCCGCAAAGTGATCCTTCAAATTGGTTAGCCATGATGTGAAACGTTTGTTGTCTTCTGTTGGGTCTCCTGTTAGAGTAGGCTTACCTACTGAGGCTGCCAGATTGAGATCAGGATGGGAAGCCATCTCCTTCCATCTAGGCTTTGAAATCAGGCTGGTGTATGCGTGGCCTGTGTGTTTTGTCATGGGCTGATGCCTGATTTCCAAGTGTATGAGATTGTGATCAGACCAGATGAGGCAGACTGGCTCTTTAACTGTAAAGGTTGTAAGGTTTGAGCCGATGTCATCTAGAATGTGACCTGCGTCATGGGTAGGGGTCAATACGTGCTGCTTTAGGTCAAGCGTGGCCATGGTTTCTCGGAACTGAATTGTCCCAGGGTCACTTTGGACATCTAGGTGAATGTTGAAATCTCCTAGAAGGGTGAAATTGGCAAATCTAAGGGCGAGTGTGTTGTAATTTGGCAGCACTTAAGTTAAGCATTGGCTAAAGACAGCCTGTATTCAGAGGCTAAATTGTCCGCTTTGTGGAATCCATTTTGTATTTCTGTCAGCCATTTTGGCTGCCATGTGCTACCATGTGCTCGCCATGTGCTCTGTCCTACCTTCCTGTTAACTGCTCTTGAAATCTGCCTAGAGACAAGTTAACTTTAGTTCCTCTTGCTTTGCACATGCTCAGTTGAGCTTGCAGCTGTTTCAAGTTTATAAATGTCAGGATGTGTCTACTAAAAGTAGAAACTGTTATCTCCACCCACTTGTCGACTGTGCATTCTCTGTATGACCTTATATGTACCTACAACCAGCATTTGTGTTTGTACCGCCTTCATTTGAGCCCCTGTGTGGGTATAAAAGGACCAGGATCCTTCCATTCAGTGTGCTACTTCATGCATTACTGAAGGGTGATGTGTGAATGTTAGCTCCACCTTATAAGGTTTAATAAACTCTGTCTTTTATATTTCAGTTTCTGTGCCAACTTCTTCCTAAGTGTCTGAGGACTCTGTGCAGAGAAGGAGAACCCCTAAGCACTGGTAGGCCTTGCTGAGGCTCACTACAACAAATTGGCGCTTCCAACGTGGGACTCATCAGTGACTCGGATGCCCGAAGGACTGGTCGAGATGAAGGATTGGAATCTCGCTCTTGGACGCGATCGCTGCCTGAGGAGACCTGAGTCTTGGCACCCATGGCGTTTTCCTTTCTTTCTGATCTGACCAGCCCGGCGGCGCCGGTCCTTGACTGAGATCTCTTCTGTTGATTTGCCGTGCAGTGACCATTTGGTCAATTTGAGAACTTGGCAGTTGGAACCTGGACACCATTTGATTGGTAAGAGCCGTTTTGCGGCACTTGCTGTTGGTTTGATGCCTTTGATTGGTAAGGTAGTTTTAGTAACACTTACTGTGGCTTTGTTTGTATGATTGGCCAATTTTGGAATTTGTTTTGTAAGTTATATATGCATTGCAATTCATATAGGCAGGTAATGAGGAGATTTTTCTCTATTTGAAATTGTTTGAACAGCGCAACGTACAAAGAGTACCTTAAGCGCTACTTTGATTATAATACTGCATATTCTGCACTATTTTTGGCATGCCTGTTTCCAGTACACTTCGCAGAAAGTGTTGCTGTTTTGGAGGTACCGATATGGATTTAGTAAGTACTTAGTTGACTCCCCTCAGAGGGGATACCTAAATAGGTTTAGGTATAGTAAAAAGATATTTCTTCCTTGGTGACTAAGTACCCCATGGAACTAAATATGTACATAAAACGGATCCGGATCTGCGCACTTAGTAACATTCATAAGTGGTGATATGCAGAGCGCTTTTTGAGTGTTCTATCAGCCAAAACTGGCGAATTTGACCATGGAACAGTTTTTTGGGCTACTTTTGAGAGCTCTTCTTGTAAATATGACTTACAATTAGTATTTACAAATAGGTTGGTCTTGCGTACACTTTGTAAGCTGTCCTAAGTATTGATTTGTGGGTTCAATGTGTGTTTAAATGTCTATGTGGGGTTTTTGGTTTGACATTGGTAATACTTGTGTGAGTACTCTGTGTACGAATGGCTGGCTTTAAGCGCGCTGTGTTGTGTCCTTCTGTGTCCTTCTGTAACTGTCTGAATGAGCTCAATGAGTTTGTTTATGTTTTTTTTTGCTGTCATTATTCTGTTATGCAAAATGTCATTTAGTTACTTACATATTAAATAAAAATCCAGAAATAAATTATGTAACATATGCTAAACAGCTGCATGTTACTATTTAAATTGACAGAGTAAGACACTATACATGTGTGCAACTTGCCACAATGCTAAACATAAAATTAGAATTCGTATTCAATAGGATTAAAATAGGCCTCATACAGAGAGAAAAAAAACGAAATTGTGTGTTTTGTAATCAATAGACTTAAATACACAATGTTACGGCCTTTTCCTTAAATACATTGTATTAGACATTAAAAGGCATGCACATCATATGAGTGAATTTGGTCGTTGCTGAACTAAATATACATTATAGAAAGATAGATTTGACTGCATTGAAATGCCTCAGTTTTTAAATAGACTGTGACATGCTTTTCTCTCAGCACCCGAGAAAAAGCTTTCCGACAGCTGTGTTTAAACTGACTAACTGAAAGACACCGTTTGACACAGCAAATGGGGATTTAACTCTGTCAGGGTATTTCAAATAATAAAGGGGTTTTTTCCTGAGAAAGGCGTGAAAATTCGACGCCTGCTGACACACAACAGCTGCATAAATAGCATATGGCTATTCCTGCTCACGGCCACAGACAGGAATGTTGTGTCAGCGATATTTTAAGTCAGTGTAAACCTGGTATAAGGGCCTGCCCTATTTTAAAAGTTTCTAAAAACCAGTTTCATTATTTTGGATAACAGAGAACAAAATTGAAAGTAGGGATTTCCTTTCTTAATGCCTTCTTTACATAAGTATATCTGTGGTTCCGATGTTAAATGATAACTGTCCATTAAAAGTGGCGCAGACTTTTCCTGTTTCAAGTAAGGCTTCTGTGCTTAGGGTTATGAATGAATGTGTTTAAATATGATAGGCTACGAATGAAGCTTGCTTTTCCAATGTGGAATCATCAAAATGGTTGGTTTTATTGATAAAAAATAAAATTTAATTATATGGGAAAAAATATATTGCTAAAAATAAATGCTTTAAATTCGTTTTTTCATCTTTATAAAGCCTAATCATCATACTGTGAATTCCTAGCATCAAAGTTGAATTTAAGCAGTGCTGTACCGCAATAAGAAGGGAACTTAAATGTGAAATGTCACTTTACCCAGCCGTACAAAACTTGTTTTTAAAAGGGTATATCTTATGCATTTCTGATTTCCCATTCCTGGGCTATCTAGAGAACACTCTGGGGGTTCCTATTATGCAAAAATATTGTAGGATATTCATTTTTAAGTGCCCCTACCACCAAAGTCGAAATTGAGCTAAAATTCACAATTTTACAAGCAGTTCTACCACTCAAGGCAGTTTTAACGTGCTCTTAGGCTTCAATAAAAGTATACATATGCAGTTATAAAATAAACAGCTGCCTCTGCATTACTAGATTGCACACCACTGTACATAAATGAAAATAAGTATAGGACTGCTTTTCGCTGTGATTCTCCAGAGTTGCTTTGCATTACAAAACCGCATGGCAAAAATGAGCAGCTGCTGAACGGGTCAAAGGTCGGAGTTCTGTATTTAGCTACTTAGCAGGCTGAAGGGTAATGTTTGCTTGGATACTTCGACCTTCGAAAGATTTTTTGAAAGACGAGATGATAGCGCAAAGAGAGAAAGAGAAGCTTTGCTTCCTATTTTTGGCAAACACACGTTTTGCGCAGTCCTATGCCACGAAGGAAGACAACCCTCAGTTGAACATTGATCTGCCATTTATATAAAATAATGGTTTTAGTTTTAAGAATACTGTGTAGGGGCTACGATAAGGAGGAAATGGATTTTAGTTTGCATTCATGCGCCCTCATGTTACTCTAGTACAATTGCTGTAGAAAAATTGGTTTAAAGTTAACTCAATTTGCATTGTGTTAGACTGAATCAGAGAATAGCCACTTTCTAAGATATCTCCTACAAGTTTGTTTGTGCCCAGTTGCTATGAATAGGGGTTGAAAGTGTTGACAGAAGTAAAACCTGTTTCAGGTTTTCCTACTGTCAAAATGGGGGAAGGAGGCTAGCTCCTCTACAAATTAAGAGTAGGCAAAATTATGTTTTCTCTCTTCTTTTTCTCACTTTTTTTTGAGTCTGTCTAAAGCTGTCTAGGAAATGGCCATGTGACAGTTAAGGCACTTTGCATTGTTCATAAGGCGGCACACAAAATGGGGCCTAAACCATTACAGAGAATGTTTACTTGGTACTCCCCAGCTAGAAGTCTTCGTTCCTTGGCAGCCCACCTAGTATGTACCCCACGAGTCAAGAAAACCCGACTAGGAGGTAGATCATTTGGCTATGCAGCCGCAAGGTTATGGAATGAACTACCAAGTGAACTCAGACAGACTGATGACTTACTGCAGTTTAGAAAAAGCTAAAAACCAGGCTCTTTCCAAAAGAATAGCCTTGAGAGATTGGCGCATGATGATTCATAGTTTTATAGCTGCACAGTGATTTAGGTAATCCCAGCGCCAGGATGCCCGTTGGGTGACAGCTGCGCTATATAAATGCTACTTACAATTACAATTGGCTATTCTGTAATACTGTTTTAAAATTGTTAGAATTAATAAAAAGATGAAACACATAAGCTATGTTACTGCCCATCCTGTATGAAAGAATGAGTAGAACAGATTGATGTTCCCTTATTTGATCTTTAAGGAAAATTGTATAGTGGGGGTTTCTGTTCAAAAATCTCAGGTGGCAACACTATTATTGTTTATGTTATTCTCATGTTCTATACAGTTTTGCAAGGGCATTGCTAGTCTTTTATTAGCTAGCCTGTGTAAATAAGCTGACAGCCCTTATTAGAGCTGGAGATAGGGTTTTTTTTCCTTTTGAAAATGATGTTGCATAGTCCAGATCGTGAAAAGTACAATGCAGGAAAGACGCTCATGTGATCCTTAGCAAACATTTTGAAGGAAAATATTGTTTTATAGGAGTTTGTTTGTCATAACATGTTCTGCTGAAGAAAAAGTACCCACTATGTTGAAGTTTAGTTCTTTTTGCAATAAGAATCCCTGTTAGATTAGCAGTTTTAGATTTTCCTGCTGCACCTATAACATGAGAGCATGGTCCTAAGCATAACATGTAAGAGAAATTATTTTACAAGTGTCTGCAGTCCTGTACAAGTAATGTAAAATCTATGAGTAAAAGTGTAGAACATTTCCTTTTTCTTGAGGGTTCTTCAGATTGGTAATATAGGAATACACCAATGTAAGTATTTGGAGTATGTCTGTATTGTTTTTCTCTTTTCCTCAGAATTTAGTAAATGAACACAGACTTCCTTGGCTGTTTGGGATTGGGTGATGTATTACTCTTGTCAGTTCACCAAAACGTTCCTTTTATACTTGCCAATAGGTCCAGGGTTTTCTACTCTCAGATAGATGAAGTGGTTCTTGGGTGCCTTGCTAATGTATGGGGCGCCCCAAGAAAAGGAAGTATTCTGAGACTATCCTCTCTGTTGTTAGATTATTTCTGTGCCTTGTCTAAAGACCTCTTGTTCTGTCCACCAATAGATATTTGCTGCCTTACAACCATTGCCAGAGGGGCCCGGACATCAGATCCAGCCTGGGGAGTCAGCGCCACTGCAGCTTGAAGCCAAAGTGAAGGTAACCAGCACAGGCGTTGCTGGCAACTAGGACCTCAGTGAAGGCGGAAGCACTGGGACGTGAAGTGTGTACCCCTGCCACTGTCTTGGGCGAAAGACGGGGTCACAAATCAGGATGAAGAAATCTTTCTGTGGATCCAGTTTTTGATGCCGCCCAGCTGAGAGAGTCACAGACCGATAAGGACGGCAAGGAGGCTTTTGCTTGAGGTGACCCCCTTTGAAACAAGGGTTGCTTCAGGCCTCTTAATCCTGGTCCCAAAGTGAATGCAAGTCTACGCCTTTGTTTGTTGATCAAGAGATGCCCGAGCACATTGGGTACAATTTGTGGCCCCAACAAAAGAGCAGTGCGCCAGAAGTGCAAATACAGGAGTTAGGG
This sequence comes from Calotriton arnoldi, assembly GCA_963921515.1. Lineage (NCBI taxonomy): Eukaryota > Metazoa > Chordata > Amphibia > Caudata > Salamandridae > Calotriton > Calotriton arnoldi. The sequence goes on from CAWUFW010004238.1 coordinate 1,144,030, forward strand.
AAGGACTTGAGTTTAGGGTACAGGTGCTATGCCCTTGGTGCCTGTTAGATTAAAGTGAAGAAAACTGGTGCACTGCCTGAGACACTGGATAGGATCATTGAGGGTATTTGCCCTGGGGGGTGATTGCCCTATCCTGAAAGAAAGACTTTTTCTTCTCCGTGATTATTGAGTTGCGAGTTGTGCAGCTCCACCGTGGGAACAACAAGAGCCTGCCTGTGAGGCTCAAAACGGACACAGGGAGAAGACTCCCCTCTGGCTGGTTGGTTCAAGGACTTTTTGTTGTTGTTAGTAATGTACCCCTTTGGTCGTCCCATTTTTTTGGAGGAGCAGCCCTTTGCGGCTCCTTGTCCTAATTCCTATGGCCCTGTGTGGTCCTCCTGGTCCCCCGGAGCCACAATTGTTTTTTGTAATAATATGTCTGATTGCTTTAATATTTTTTAAGAGTAATGTTTATTCTGCACGAGAAAAGTTCATCTGAGCATGTTACTTTACTCTTTCCTTAAGTATATTAATTGATAATTTAGCCCTCATAAGAAATACTGGAAAAGTCTATTGAAAATGTTTTTATTAAGTATGTGCTGTTGGCTATTAATTGAAATAGATAGTCACTGAAATACATCAGAGCCCTGAAACTTAGAATTAGACTAGATGATTTTGGACTCTTGTTTCTGCTTGGAGCTGGAAGCTACTGACTATCCTGTGTGTAATGATTAATACTTTTTACATGCTGTGTATGTATCCAATGTGGTCCAATGCTTTGCTCCATTTGCATCTCTGCTTGTATACCTGGGAAGAGGGAACGTTGCTGAAACAAAGGCCCAACAAATGTTGAATAAAGAGGTGGCCGAAATAATGTTAATAGATGTACGGGATGAATATTTAGATTACCCCAGATAAACGAATGTCTTCAGCCAATGCTGAAAGGGCCGTCTGTTGAAATTTGGCAGCACTTAAGTTAAGCATTGGCTAAAGACAGCCTGTATTCAGAGGCTAAATTGTCCGCTTTGTGGAATCCATTTTGTATTTCTGTCAGCCATTTTGGCTGCCATGTGCTACCATGTGCTCGCCATGTGCTCTGTCCTACCTTCCTGTTAACTGCTCTTGAAATCTGCCTAGAGACAAGTTAACTTTAGTTCCTCTTGCTTTGCACATGCTCAGTTGAGCTTGCAGCTGTTTCAAGTTTATAAATGTCAGGATGTGTCTACTAAAAGTAGAAACTGTTATCTCCACCCACTTGTCGACTGTGCATTCTCTGTATGACCTTATATGTACCTACAACCAGCATTTGTGTTTGTACCGCCTTCATTTGAGCCCCTGTGTGGGTATAAAAGGACCAGGATCCTTCCATTCAGTGTGCTACTTCATGCATTACTGAAGGGTGATGTGTGAATGTTAGCTCCACCTTATAAGGTTTAATAAACTCTGTCTTTTATATTTCAGTTTCTGTGCCAACTTCTTCCTAAGTGTCTGAGGACTCTGTGCAGAGAAGGGAGAACCCCTAAGCACTGGTAGGCCTTGCTGAGGCTCACTACAACAAGTGTACTCACGATGTCCCCTATGCTTTCTAAAAAGATCTTACTGGGGCCTAGTGGGCGATAGACCAAGGCTCCTGAGAAGGCAAAGGAGTCCTCTAGTTTGAAAGAAAAACCAATGCTCTCTGCTCCTTTGAGGTCGGATATTTCAAATGCTGAACATCTCAATGAACTGCGGTAGATAATAGCTAGACCTCCACCCCGCTGTTCAGGTCAGTCCAGCCTATGAATAAGGTAGTCAGGAGGGAGGGCGCAAACAATGTCTGGATTACACCAGGATTTTAGCCAGGTTTCTGTGATGAAGAGACAGTCTAGGTTGTCATTAAGAATAAGATCATTAATGTGTTGAGCATGTTTACATAGCGATCAGGCATTAATCAGCCCTCCTCGCAGGTAGGCGGGTTTAGAATTGTATCTTATCGGTGTGGTTTGAGTAGTTTCAAGAGTTGGACTGCAGATTCTACAGCTGATGGGACCACTCCATTTGTCCACATCGATGGAGTCTTTGCAGTTGTGGGTGTTATTATTAAGTTTCAGAAGGGTTTCTCGCGTAAAGCATGCCCTTTGCATAATTTGGGCAGCATTTCTGGCGCTGGGCACGTTCCTGGCGCGGATGGGCTCAGAAAGGCTTGCCTTTGGCGCGCTAGCGGAGCGCCCGCTGGGCGCGTCTGCTGCGCGTCGGCGCCATCCCTGGTTAAAATACCGGAAGGGAGGTGCTCAGGGAGGAGACTAGACCGTCTCCTTCCCAAAATGGTGGCCATTGATGGCCCGCCGGAAGTGAGGAGACCAAAACCATAATACTTCCCTCCACTCAAGCAGCACAGGAAGCTGCGGTGGACCAGGGAAGATTGCCAGCGTGTCAGCTGTTTTGTGGCGAATTTAGAGGTCAGCACAATAATTTCAGCAATTTATGGCGTATTTCGAGGTCTGTGCGTTTGAAAGTTACACCTTGTCAACAGTATCTAAAAGTAAGTGCAATAGTCAAATTTCAGCCGGTTAAAATGAAATTTAAAAACAATACTCTGTTCCCAAGCAGTACTTGCCTGCAACTATCGGATGCGCGTCAGCACCATCCCTGGTTAAAATACCAGAAGAGAGGTGTTCAGGGAGGAGACTAGACCGTCTCCTTCCCAAAATGGCGGCCACTGATGGCCCGCTGGAAGTGAGGAGACCAAAACGACAATACTTCCCGCCACTCAAACAACACAGGAAGCTGCGGTGGACCAGAGAAGATTGCGAGCGTGTCAGCCATTTTGCGGCGAATTTAGAGGTCAGCACAATAATTTCAGCAATTTATAGCGTATTTCGAGGTCAGTGTGTTTAAAAGTTACACCTTGTCAACAATATCTAAAAGTCAGTGCAATAGTCAAATTTCAGCCAGTTAAAATGAAATTTAAAAACAATACTCTTTTCCCAAGCAGTACTTGCCTGCAACTATCTGAAACTACAGCCTGTGGATTACCTTGCTGTAAATAGGACTAAAGAGTGGACTCCCTGCAAGCTACAGGTTAACAGAGCTCACCTGGAACATCACCACCAAGGATCCTCAACCTGAAGAACTACCAGTGGATTTGTAAGGGTTTTGTCCAAGTGGATTGTGGGAACTGAAGTCCTCAACTTTCAACGACCATCTTGGAGATCCGCTTGTCGGCCTGGATCATTGGTTTGTCCCGCTGGAACGCTTCGGAAGTTGGACTTCCATAAGTTTGACTGGGAGCTCGTCGCAAGGCAATCCGGCGAACCCTCACCAAATCCGGACTGGCTGAGAGCTTCGAGAGAGCCCGGGAAGAAAAGCCCCAGAAAAGTTTCTAAGTCAGACGGTAAAAACTTTGACCCAGACCTACCGCGAGGGGTAGCCACCAATGGCTCCATCGCGTCGGCCTGAAACTTTGACCTGGTCTATCGCGACCAGATGTCCCAATAAGGCGCTATAGGTTTCTATGTGCTAAAAATAGCTAAATCTTTGAAAATTCATATCTCCGGTTCCCTACATTGGAATTTTGTCGTTTTGGTGTCACTTTAAAGATAAAAATATTTCCTATTTTTCTAAATTGGTGTTGGATTTTTATTGTGCATTGTGTCTTAATTATTTACTGAAATGGTGTTTTTAAATGCTTTACATACTTGTCATTAAAGTTAAGCCTGCCTGCTCGCAGCCAAGCTACCAAGGGTTGAGCATAGGAATAATTCTAGAAGACCTAATGGCTCAGCCCTATTCTGTGTTAGTGGCCTTATTGCCAGTGGCAGATACACATTTGCCCCTACTAATAGTCCGCTTTCCAACAGGCAGTTATATTGACATAAACCTGTTTAGCTGGGTCAAATGCTCGAGTGTAGGAGGGATGGAGATCCATGGAAATTGTCTTATCAGAGTAGCTGGAAATCCATCTGTGAGCAGACTATTTACCTGGTGTGATGAGACTCATAAGCAGGCCTGAATGATCCTATTTACTGTCCTGGGCGAGGATTTGTGTAACTAACTGTATCATGAAAAGAATTGGGTTTTCTTATTAGACTGAATCTGCTGATATCGCCAGCAGGTTTTAGTAAATGGATATTCATTCCTGTTTTTCCAAATTAATGTACATATTATCACATGTACATATGCATGAAGCTCAATGGTGTGAGATGAAGGCACTCTCAATGTGCCTTTGATTTATATTTTACATTTATTTTGGTCATCTTCACCTCCCTTCTAACAACCTTCTGGAAATCTCTCATGGACAGGTGGTGATTTCTGCAATTATCACCTAATGGTTGGAATCAGACCCCTAACGTTTTGTGTGTGTTGAACCCTCTGCACACCAAGAGGTCAAAGCATATTGCTAATGAAGATACATTACCTTCAGGAACATTTAATTGGGGGGTCTTGGTATGATTCTGTGGAGATTTTAGGAATAAGATTGCCAGGAAAAGTTTTGTTTCTCAACATACAGATGTTACACTGCAGCGCCATGGTTTGAACCAAGCCCATGTTACTACTACTTGTGATTCTAGGAACGGCATAGTTGACCTGAAACAATGTTTTCAATGGTAGCGGAATGTGCATGCGATAAACAGTAACCATTTGGCTTCTGTCATTTAAGTGGTGTATCTAGCAAAGCTACAGCTGGGAGAGCGGCTTCGAGGTGCAAAGCTGTAGTAAGCCCTTGATTGTCCCAATGAAGAGCAGTGTTTATTCCTATTATAATACACGGGCTTCTGCAATCTCATTAGGAAACCCTGTCTCTAATGTTTTATAATCAGCGAATTGTGACACACCCAGTCGACGAATATAAAGAAATTACATCAGAACTCAACAGTTCTCAACAGTTGAGTTCTGACGTCACAGTCCCTGTTGCCAAAGCCAGCAGTGGAGGAGAAAGGCAAGTCAGGTCACAAGCATAATTAAAGTAGCTGTTTAAAGCACAACTTGGCTTTTCTTTCTTCTGCAATCTTAAGGCAATTATAGAAAAGATTGAATCTTTCTGCATGTTTGTACACATTCCGAATTACTGCGCCTTCTTAAAAAAACAACGGACATATTAAACTTATTCTAATATCTTTTGCAATAAAAATATAACCACTTTTTTAATGTGTCTACGTTTGCACTAGAGATTCGATTTTTATTTATCATGTTTGCAAACATGCTCTCTCTTTCATATGAAAGAGCTACGCAGCAAGGATTTAAGTGGTATGTGGTAAAGGTGGGGGTGTGACCTTGTACTATAAGGATAAAGTACCCCCTGAAGTACATGATAAGGGTATTGCAAGTCACCTGCAGTTCCATAACCTTATAAAGGAACTCGCTCCTCTATATGGTCATGGAACTTCTCAGTGACTTACAATATCCTTATAATTTATGGCAGGGGGTACTTTAACCAATATATACTCACATTTCACAATAATATTGAGATAGCTTTATAAGTATCCAGGTGGTGATGTAGCAATACATATACAAGCTGTTCCATGGATTCTACAGTTATACATATATAAATAATCTGTGTCCACAGATACCTCTAAATAAAACCCCCAGCACATTTCCCAGGTTCTGTGATTGGTCCATTCCTAGCCACATAGCGGTGAACTGTTCCATGCTATGGGGGCCATTTAGAGTTTGGTGGAACTGTGCATGCACTGTAACATGAGGATGCACGGTTCTGTCAAACTCCTTGTTTCCCTATCACTTTTAGAGGTGGGCCAACTCCTGTGTTTCTGACGGCAGATTCTCAGCTGACTTCACCTCTGGATAGCTGTAGAACACATTGATAGACATATGGACTGCATATGAGGTACAAAGTGTGCGTCCGTGGACCCTGAGGGTAATACTGTGTTTATTCACGTACTCCATCACTCTATTTACAGTGTAAGCAGTCTGACATGAAAAAATGTTAATTGTTGTGTTTCATTCATGAAGTATGGATGCACCTATTGGGTAAATAGTCTATGGCTAGTACGTCTATGGATCCCTGAGAAGTCCATAAAGCTCCTTTAAGAAGTATCCTATATAAAAACAGAGATTCCCCTGGGGCCCAAAGACGGACACTGTGTACATCAGCTGCAGCCCATATGTCCGATCAAAATGTTCTACAGATATCCAGACCAACATGTCCTGTAAACATATAAGAAAGTTCTATACATACTTACGATCCTGCAATATTTTTGTATACATGTAATTTTCAATTGCCCTCTCCATTGTGCGATAAAAATGCAGTGCAATAACATCCCTATTTTATTGAAGAAAAATAAGCTATTATTTTGCATTACATTTGTTTACAGAATTCTGCATATCATACAGAAGGTAATCGTCAAATAAATGGAGGAACAATTCTTGTTGAGCAGTGACAATGCAATTTGTTTATTCTCTAACCAATCCCACACCTCTGAGACAATATAATGCCTTATGCAATCAATTTTTCGCCTTGTTTTTGCATGCTGTTTTCGTTTATATTTTATGTCCATTCATTGGTAAAGACAACTAATTTCCTATTCGTATTATATATTACTGGAACACACAAATCAGACTTATAAGAACCCCTTTTTTTGTTTTTCTGTCTTGCCTTTCCATTTTACAATATCCACCTCTCTGTCGGATACTTGCTGCCTCCTGCTCCTACTCCTACAAAAGTGCCAGCCTTGTGTCTTCCTTCATCTTCTCACTCAGGCTACGCCCTGCTTCTCACATCAGATCACTCTTGGAGCAAAATGTTTAATATCCTCCAGATACTGGCACCTTCTCACCACCCGTCAGCTCCTTGCAAACTGTGCGAGTGCTTCACAGCAACTGACTGGAGCCTTCACGCCACCCACTGACCTGCAGCTGCCTGCCCTTCAGGGCAGAAGGGCCACGCCTGCACCTTTTGGGCATAGAGAGTGTCTGTCAGGCTGAGCAAAGATCAGCCTGACAGACTCACTTTATTTTTAGGTCAGGCCGCCAGGAACTAAACATGCTCTAAATGTGCAGCCTCCTGGCTGCCTGGTCTGAACTATGCTTGGTTGAGGATGTCACAGGTCCTGTGAGCGTGACCTCCTCAGCTCGGCAAAGGTCCTCGAGGCCCTCCCCCTTGTGACAAGGGAGAGTGTCAGTGATAGCCTCGTACCTGAGTGCTTCAGTTTTAAGCCCTAAAGTGCCCAGGGTTGAGTGTCTATCACTGACACCTCGTCACAGAGTGGGTGGGGTCAGTAGTCTCTCTGATCGCATCCTACTCTGTGACGAGGTAGGAACTGCTGCCTCCCCTCATTGGTTGACCTAAGGTCAGCCAATAAAGGGGGGCGCAGCAGTCCCAACCCTCCTGGCACCTCAGAGGCTTCTCTCCCCGAGAGCTGCACCAGGTAAATATTGTTTTTATTGACTGTTTGGTGCGTGCATGTATGTATGAATGTAGTCAGTGTGGTGAATGGGTGTGTGAGCACGTGTCTGCATGTGTGTGTGTGGGCCCTCCTGTAAGTTATACTTACCAGCCGCCATTGCCACTGACTGGGTCTCTGTTTCCACTCCAGCCCCCATTATATCTGTGCTGCTTCAGTCCAGGTTTTTTTCTTTGAATTCTGAGACTTGTAGTCCTAGTTTATAGTGCGATAAAGAATACTACAAGTCCCAGAATTCAAAGAAAAAACATGGACTGGAGTGGCACATCACACATGAATGTATGAATGTATGATATTACAACTCATTGTAAATATTCAAAAGGCATGTAAACCACCTATATATACATATAAGTAATTTATTATTATTTTTTCTTTTTTGAGGAATTTTTCCCAAAACGTCTGTGTTTTTATTTTACTCTTACCTCCCTTTACCACTACCCAACCCCTAAACCCTAAAATTACCCTTACCTCTCTTTACCACTGCCCACTCCAAAACCCTAAAATTGCCCTTACCTTCCTTTACCAGTACCCACACCTGAGCCTATAATTAACCTTACCTCTCTTACCAATGTCCACCTCTAAACCTCATAATTACCCTTACCTCCCTTTACCACTAACCACCCCTGAGCCCTAAAATTACATCCTTTTACAAATTATGTAAAATATATACATATCTATCTATCTATCTATCTATCTATCTATCTATCTATCTATCTATCTATCTATCACATACACACACTTACCTTACCTATACTTACCATGCTTGGTAAAGGCATGCTTTGAAAAGACTGGGTAGTAAAAAATGATTCACATCACGCATTGACCTGGGAAACTTGACAAGAATGCTTAAGTGTAATTGAAAAGCTTTTTCATCATATCATACGTATGCAGAAATATGTCCATTTGCTTTCTGTTTCTCTCTAAGGCCAGTTGCCTTCTAGTGATGGAAGCTGGCCCTACCACTCTTCCGTTGACATCATCCAAAGCACAGGGCAAATCGCCTTAACCACTGAGATTATGAATGGAAAGCATTGGGTAAGCATCATACTGCAGTACCCATGCATCAGATAAGAACATATGCATCTAAGCAAGCATAGCCTTCATCGTTTAGGAAGGCAGGTCCAGAATCCAATGCAAAGAACAGTCTTTTATTGTTTACCTGTCACTAGCCTGTAGAGATTGTTTCTAAAAGTATCTCCGTAATTTAGTAATGGATATAGTGATTCAAATTGTCTTATGTTCCTAAGAGTTCATTTACTTTTTGTTTTTATTGTTGAGCAAGTAAAATTGATCATATGTGAGAACACTCAATGCATTTCTGTAAGATGTATCCTGTTCTTCCCAATAAAGCAATGTTGAAGATCAATTACAAAACGAACTTGTTTTAGAAGCCAAAAAAAGTTAGCAATGTATTTATTTGATTTTAGCAACTTGTAAAACGTGCTACTTCCCGAGAAGACGTCCTCGGCTGAAAGTGGGAAATGAGATGTTATGTTATGTGAATTTGTAGAGAGCGGCTAATCACCCATGAAGGTATCCAGTTGCTGAGTAGGGCAGGCCTGAGGGGGGAGCAGGAGATCATGCGAGTTTCGTCTGGAAGAGACATGTCTTGAGGTTCCTTTGGAACTCCATGAGGAAGGGGGCGGTTCTGAGGTGTTTCGGGAGGTAATTCCAGGTCTTGCCTGCGAGGTATGAGAAGTAGCGTTTTCCGCCCTGGTCTTATTGATGTGAGGGAGCTGTACTGTTGCCTGGGATGCAGATCGAAAGCGCCTGATGGGTTGGTAGAAGTTGAGGCGGTGGTTAAGGTAAGCTGGACCGGTGTTGTGAAGAGCTTTGTAGGCATGGGTGAGTTTACATCTTTCCTGGACTGGGAGCCAGTGGAGATTGTTGAGGTGTGGAGAGATGTGGTTATTTTGCAGCATGTTCAGGATGAGTCTGCCGGCGGCGTTCTGGGAGGTTTAGAGTCATCGTAGGACATGGGCTGGGATTCTGATGTAGAGGGCATTTCTGTAATCAAGCCTCCTTGTGATGAGAGCCTGGGCAACTGTTCGACTGGTGTTCCACTTGAAAATCTTATATAGCGTTCGCAGGATGCGAAAGCATGATGAGGAGACAGCGTTGATCTGTCTGCTCATGGAGAGGTCGGTGTCCAGGATGATCCTGAGGTTCTTGGCACGGGCTACAGGAGTGGGTGGGGTCAAGTTCGAAGTGCTAACAAGAGGTGTTTCAGGGAGGTTGGTTATTGCCGAAGATTTGGACATTGGCTTTGTCTGTGTTGAGCTGGAAGCAGTTGTTTTTCATCCAAGCAGTGACATTGCTCATGCAGTTGGCAAAGTTTGCTTTGGCGGTGCTAGTTAAGTCGGTAAGGGAGAGGATTAGCTGTGTGTCATAGGCATAGGATAATATGTTGATGCTGTGGCCTCTGACTATGTCCATGAGGGCTGTCATATAGACGTTGGAGAGTGTTGGGCTGACCGACGATCCTTGAAGGACTCCACAGATGTGTTTCTTGGGGTCTGTGGTGTAGGGGGGAAGTCTAACTCATTTAGGTCTGTCCGTGAGGATATCCACTTGAGAGTCGGTCCACAGATACCCAAATGCTGAAGCTTTCTGAAGAGTGGTTTGAGGGAGACCGTATCAAAAGATGCAGAGAGGTCAGGGAGGATGAGTGTGACCAGTTCTCCTCGGTCAAGGATGCTTCTGATGTCATCGTGTGGCCGCAATGAAGGCTGTCTCTGTGCTGTGGTCGCTGCAAAAACCTGACTGAGAGATGTCTAGGAATTGATGGAGTTCTAGGTGGTCTACGAGTTGGGTATTGATGGCTTTCTCCATCACTTTAGCTAGAAAATGCAGAAGCTAGATGGGTCTGTAACTGCTGAGGGTGTTGGGGTCCACTGTTGAGTCCTTCAATATGGTGTTGACTTCTGCATTTTTCCAGCAAGACAGGAGAGTGGTGGTGGTTATGGAGGTGTTTATGATATCGGTGAGTGGGTGGGAAATGATGGTTCCTCTAAGGCTGTATATGAAGAGGGGTATGGCTCTGAGCGGGCTTCTGAATGGATGGTATTCATCAGGGCGATGGTTTCTTCATTCGAGAGGAGATTCCAGTTGCTTTGCTGCTGTCTGGCAATGAAGGAGGTGTCCAGCTAGTCAGTGGAGTTTGTATGGGTATGCTGTGAGTCAAATCTGTGTTGGAGATCTTGGCAATCTTCTGTTCGAAGAAGGTTGAGAAGTTGTTGCAGAGTTCTTGCTATGGGATGATTTCGTTGGCAGCTGCGGGATTGGAGCACTCCTTGACGATGGTGAAATGTTCTTTGCCGTTGTTGGATCTGGCTTCGAGTCTGAGAGTTAGGGCCTTTTTCTTTGTGTCTCGTAGTTGTTGGTGGTAGAGGGCACCTTAGAAATAGATGGAGAAAGGTCACACACCAGGGCTGACAAAGAAGATAGAAAGCGGGTATAGGTGGTGAGAGGATAGATTGCTAGAGCAAAGACAGCGGGGGCAGAGGGCAGGGGTTGAGGATAGATATTGAGGCAGTGCAAGTTTTAAAGTGGGTCACAGGAGTGTTAGAAGTGGGCTGTGGCTTAACCAAGAAATCCATGATTGTATCACCTTCTTTAGTGGCTTTTCTTAAGGACATTTCTCCCCTGGTTGCATGGCAGCCATGCAGTGATTTTGAACACGAACACCGGAAGAGCCTTTTCTCCGCAGATCCCTATGTGCTCTCTCTCTGAAAGTGAAGAATAAAAAACAAGGTTTTTTTTACACAAAAGTGTAGCTTAATTTTTTTTAGAATAAGTGGCGGTGCCCAAACTTTTTTAATTAAGCCACAGCCCACTTCTAACACTGCTGTGACCCACTTTAAAACTTGCACTGCCTCAATATCTATCCTCAACCCCTGCCCTGCTCTCTGTCCCCGCTGTCTTTGCTCTAACAATCTATCCTCTCACCACCTATACCCGTTTTCTATCTTCTTTGTCAGCCCTGGTGTGTGACCTTTCTCCGTCAATTTCAAAGGTGCCCTCTCTTTCCTATCCATTCCTCTTTAGCCCATTTCCCCCTCCTCTTCCACCCATGCTCTGCTCTCTTACTTGTTTCTTGGGTCTTTAATGTCTCTTCTAGCACTGATAGCGGTCTCTCTTTTTTAGCCCTTCTCTGTATTTGCTTTCTCTGTCTTCTCTTCTACGCCCTTTTATGCTCTCTTCTCTCTCCCTACTACTCTCTTCTTCACATCATGTCTGCCTTCTCTTTCCATCTGTATCTGATTTACACTGTTCCCTCCCTTCAACAACCCTTCTCCCTTTTATCCCTCTTCTGTCCTGTTGTTTCTTTCTCCTCGCTACTCCTGCTCTCTTGCCTCTCACTTTTAATACCACCACTCACACCTGCCTCTAGCTTGCCCATGTCCCTGCTTTTTTGAACTACGTGTCTTGTTGCTGTCATTCTTGAATATGGGGAAAGTCACATACATTTTACTTTTTTATCTTTCTCGACAGACCTGTGCACAGACAAAATTTAAACCAAATGAGCATTGTAAAAAAGCTTTTTGCACTTATTCATCAGTGCAATTTTTTTGCACTGGTCGGTCAATGCAAATGCTGTTTGAACTTATGGTAATCAAGCCTAGAAGAGAAGCCTGTGTCCAAATAACACACCTAGAAATTTTAAAGTTCTTGCCCCGGCCCCACAATAACCGTTTGTGCTGGCAGCGCTCCTAGAAGGTGCCGCTGACAGTTTACAAACCCCAGTCCTCTGCAGGGCTGACAATTTCATAAAGAAAGAAATTACTGTTTTGCTAATATTGCCAACAAAAAGAGACGTCCTAAAGTTTCCTCGCGTGCTGAACAAAACGTGGATGAGAAGAGCAGTTTTATGTGTTTGAAATATCGTCCAGCAGGAAGGGGTGGAGCTTCCATTGTTGCAGCAGGTGAAGTGGCACCAGGGCCGAGAGGCATGTGGGGCACACTGAACCCTGTTTATTGCTGTATTTCACAGCTCAAACAGCAGCCAGGGGGGCCTAGCTCCTTCCTTGCACTAGGGCCCATGACGCACTGGCTACACCACTGAGTATTGCACAAGCAGTTTTAAGGTGCTACTGAAACACACACCCACACACAGATTTTGTTTGGCAACTACAATTCAGAGCCTATGTTACCAAGAAAAACTGGTCAAAATATCAAGGCACGCAATCTGCCTTTCCCAGGAACCTGTAGACACATCAGCACTAACACTAATATTGTGCCATCTAGTGCATGGTACAAGCACTGGATGTGCAGAGTCTGCCAATTCAGCGTAGTCACATGCAGAAGTTACTTGTGTCAGTTTTAACAAGATATACCGAGAAGCATAAAAATCTCTGCACACTTCTAAGTGTATAAAATTTGCTCATACCAGAGTAACACTGTAAAAATTGACATTACCCAATAATACACCTTTTGCCAACTTTCCGATGGATGTAATTTTGAATCAGACTGGCCAGGATTTCAAAGTGTGATGTGCAGATCACCAATATTTGAAAGGCAAGCGCTCTCTGGCCTGCACTGATCTACGTGGGAAAGCTTACAATTACTCTTTTCGGATCATTAACTCTCTGGACTGATTATTTCAAAAAGAAAAGTTCAAAAGAATGCCAAAGTGTGGTGAAGGCTCCTCCCACTCACCACGGTCAGTCGGGAAGAAAGAAACTGCCAGCTATTTTCAGTTGTACACATGGCATGGGGAAGAAGCCAAGAGCACACATGGGGCTGAAGGAACAGATAGGTGTGGTCCAATTAGTTTCATTGCAGAACAGGCGCCTGCTCTAGAGCAACACTTATCTCAGCAGCTCATGCCACCATGTAGCTTGGCCGCTTGTAATTCATTCAGTCCAGGCAGGAGGGCATCGGCATCCACTGCTCAGCTTGTTCTGCCCCCGCCTGCTCCATCACAAGCATTGTCTCCAGCAATAATGCTACCAAAGCAAGTGAGTGCAGCTGTTGCATCCTAATGGACTCACGCATGTCCAGCAATTGGCGTGCTGGCAGGCAGCACCGGGTACAAGGAGGCACTGCATGGTGCATAAAAGTTGAGGCGGGCCATGGCCGCCTCGGGCATGTTGTGCATTGTATTTTGCAATGCAGGCTATAATGGGCCGGCTGGGCAGCGAGCCCACGTCCGCACTTACGTTTATTGTTTCTCACGTGTCTTCACAGACAAGTTAGACCTGTCCTCTTCCAGCCTGCCTTGCCCCAACTTGGCCGTTAGCCAGCCCCCCAGCTACAATTATCCAATGGGATGCGTAGGCTCAGGCAAGGGTATTGTGCAGCAGACTAAGGGAATAGGAATACAAGTCACTGATTCACTGGCTATATCAGAATCACAGTTGGCACCCCAAAGCCTATCTATCTAAAAGTTTTCCTATGTGACCTCCCCTCTGTGCAGCTCAGTCTCTCCAGCAGAGTCTCCTTAGCTTCCATCAATTTACCAACCTGGATCCACTAGGCAACCTTCTTATACTTCAGTATTAAAATCTGCTTCTCAAAAGTCCCTATTCTTCTAGGAAACCTCCTAAAGTTCACAATTTATCAGAGAGACATCCATTGTCTCCTCAGCTACCTTGCTGTCTGTGAGATCCCTGATTTCCTGCACTGATTTGTAGAGGTCCTCAGAGGAGAGGTCCAGCCACCTCGGAGCCTTGGATGGAGTATGCCCATGACAACAATCTATATTGGCCTTCTGCATATGCCTTATTCGTAAATACGACCCATTTATATGCAATATTAGCAAACACCTATCTTTCAAAGACCTTTATGTTGAACGATTTGGGCAGCGGCGGTGAAACAAAATGGCCGCTCCGTGAGCTCCTCCGCAACGCCGAGGAACGGCACGTCCCGAGGGGATATCTTAAGGCGGTGGTGCGATGCACAAATTATGGAAACCTTCGTCAGGGGCGACCGGGAGCGCGGAGGCAAGTTTCTAGACCTTTAATCGGTCTATTTAAGTGATGGTTGCTTCCTTTCCTCTGCTCCCGGGGCGCCCTGCATTATGGCCGCCATTTTGCGTGCCTGGCTCGCTCATTCTTCTCAGGCGTTTATTCCGTTGTTTCTGGCCATTTGGAGCGAATTCCAGAATAGAATTACACATGTTTTTGTAATTCTTATTTTTTACACTGTCTGTGGGAAAGTCTTCTCTTGAATGGTGATGGTTGCCTCTGACGCAGGAATGTATGTCACTTATGTACATAGCATCTTTAAATTTTGAAGCAGTACTCTGACGTCTTCGACTTCTGGAATTTGAGTGGCAAGTGCATTGCTCTAGACTATATCTGTCTGTCGGCTGGGTATATTCCATCTCTGCGCCTTCTTTATTTTGGAGCCTATTTTGTGAGCCTGGTTTCCATTTTTCGCTTAAGAAACAGTGTGCACTTTTGTCTTTTTGTGCAATAAGTCTTACTTCTGCTGCACTGACGTGCTTCACGTTCAATGTGCTTGGTTAAGGTATATACACCTCAGCGGAAAGAAAGAGCTTCTCCTTTTTTTTGGGTGCTATTTCTTCCCCACAATAGCTTTCTTCTGGAATTCACTTTAAATTTCCTTAAGCTGCTCTAAACATGGATTCCACACACTCAAATAAACTTCAAGGGTCCACAAGCTCTAATGTTAATGGTCGCAAAGACTCTGTTGGCAATACCAATAAAAGAGTCAAAAAGGATCCATCCTCCCCAAACAAATCACCTCTTCCTTTGACTTTAGAGGACATCATGGATGAACTGAGAAATATTCGACCTTTTATGTCGGACACCACTGCGATGCTTCAAAGGATTGAAGAGAAATGGTCTGGTCTAGACTCAAGGCTTACAGATGTAGAACAAAGGATCAGTGACGCACAAGATGTTGTTGTTAGAGTGGACACTTTATCTAAAGAGGTTGCTCACCTGAAGAAAGCTACAGAAGATTTGGAAAATTGAAACAGACGCAACAACCTAAGAATTTATGGTATTCCGGAAGGTTCTGAAGGTCCCGAAATGATTACTTTCCTGAAGGTGCACATTCCTCAAATTGTCGGTTGGTCGAAATCTACAGACTTAAACATTCAAAGGGCTCACAGGATCGGTCCTCTTAATGCATCGGCCTCAAACAAACCTCGTGGAATCATTGCCTACTTCCTCTTATATTCAGACTTAATGGCGACTCTTGGTGCGGCTAAACAACGTAAACAGATGCTTTGGACAGGCCAAAAAAATTTCTTCAGTCAAGACGTCTCTAAGCCTACAGCCAACCGTCGAAAAGAATTTCTGGACCTCAGACCCACCCTGCGATCCATGAATGCTCGCTACGGTCTTATTCATCCCTGCTTTTTTAAAGTAACTTATAAAGACAGAACATACACCTTTGAAGGCCCTGCAGAACTCAAGAAATGTATTCACGTTCATAAAGGAGAAGATATGGAACTTAGTAAAACCTAAATATTTCTCTCATGAGTTCTCTCTCTTTTACTCCACAGGTTCCTAACCATACCATGTTTGACGATGTTGTCTCCGTTCGCGTTGTTCGCCTGTTTTGTTGTTCTTGCTTCACTCCGTTGCATGGTCTTTCCTAATGTTCGGTAAGTTCCCTTTCATTGTGTATATTATGTTCTTTGCCTTCTACTAATTGTTCTTCATCTATTTGTTGACTTTACATCTATTTTTTCTCTGTGTTCTTCTGTGGGGCGGCTCTTGTCATTCTCGCCCCCCGTCCACTTTACTGTTCTTTCTGTTCATGTTCACTATGGCTAAAGTCTCTTGGCTTTTTGCCATCCTCTCTACATATAAACTTTTGAGGAGACTATGTTCTTCTCCTGTTCTTCTTGCCCTTTTCTCACCTCTTTTCCTTTTTCCTCTCCTCTCCCCTTTCCTTTCCTTTCGTCTCTTCAATACAATACAGCTTTTCTTTTCATTCACAAACTCGTTCCTGTAGTTCCTATTTATTTTTCACCTGACACGTATGGCTCTGGGAAATTTGTTGACTGTTTTGTCCCATTTTTTATTTTTAACCTCTTATTCTCTCTAATACTTTGGTTTTATAATGTTTCTTTATTTATCAACATTCTTTTCTTTTCTATTTTTCAGAATAATACAGCTTCTATTTCTACCTGCAAACCTTTTCTTGTGGTTCTTTATCATTTTTCACTTTGCTTGTATGGTCTTGAACATCTTGTTGATTGTTTTCTTCCTCTTTATATCTCTTATCTCTTACTCTCTCAAATTCTTTGGTCTATTTTTATTTTTGCATTTCTCGGTTTGCCTTTCTCTCCAGACTTTTATTATTACCCATCATTCTGGTCCTTGCGGATCAATTATTTAGATTTTTTTCAGTTTCATGCATTCCTCTATATAACATTTTATATACTTCTTGGATGAGTGGTCTAAGTATTGTCTCATGGAATGTCAAGGGTATTCGTAACCCTGTTAAAAAACAATGTGTATGATCCCACCTTGCTAAATTGAAATGTCAAGTAGCGTTATTGCAAGAAACGCATCTTAAGGAGCAAGATTTACTCTCATTACGTAAACTATGGGTTGGAAATGTTTTTTGTTCTCCAGCAGTTAACAATAAAAATGGTGTAGTAATTCGATTTCACAAATCGTTAAATGTTCATTTGCTTTATGAGGTCAAGGATAATAATGGTAGATGGCTGTTTCTGAATATTAAAGTAAACAATACTCAATTCTCTATATGTAATGTCTATGGTCCTAATGGTATTGATTTAGCATTTTGGAATGATTTTTCCACTCTCCTTTCTTCTCACGCCTCAGAAAATGTGATTGTGGGAGGTGACTGCAACCAACTCTTGGACCCCTTCCTAGATCAGAAATCCCAAACCAAATTCATCCCAAATAAAATGCAATAGACTTTCCATAAAGCTATTGCTTCTAGAGGGTTGTTAGGTGCTTGGAGAATTTCTCATCCTGATGTCCCATAGTTCTCCTTCTTCTCCCCTGTTCACAGATCTCATTCCCGAATAGACTACATATTTCTCACTCAATCATCTCTTCAATTCATGACCCATGCTGAGATTGGCTCTATTCTTATCTCTGATCACGCCCCTGTCATTTTAGATCTGGATTATCCTATTTCCACACCTACTACACGTAGATGGCGATTTAATAATGCCCTTTTGTCGGACACTCAATTTACAGAACAATTTTCAGTGCTTTTACAGGAATTTTTCAGGAATAATCTTCCCTCAGACTCAAAGTTCAATTTTATTTGGGATGCTTTTAAAGCAACCGCCAGGGGATTTATGATAGATTTTGTTTCCCGGAAAAAAAAGAAAGCATTTAAAGATGCAACACTAATTTTAAAACAAATTAAGGCTTTAGAACAGGAATATTTTACCTCAAATTGCTCCGACACTTTGTCCAATCTCATTAAAGCCAAACTGCAAAATAATAAACAATCCTGGGATAATGCTTGTGGTAGTCTGCTTAAATGTAATGCTAAAATGTACGGCGGTCGTAATAAAGCTGGCAAATCCCTAGCCAACTACCTCAAAATTAAAAAGACAGAAATCCAAGATAGTTGCCATTACAGATTGCGTAGGGGTTAGACATATCAGTGACTCCAAGATCCTAGATTGCTTTACTGAATAATACACTTCTCTTTACACTCCTGAGTCTTCCCCTTCGTCTGATCAAATAGATTCATATTTTCAAGCCATTCCCAAGTCCTCCAAAAACCTTGTTGACCTGTCATCCCTCGATAATCCAATATTAGAACAAGAAATCACCAATGCTATCAATCAACTTCCCAAAGATAAAACCCCTGGACCAGATGGTTTTACTGTGCGCTTCTTTCTCTATTTTAAGCAGTTACTTGTTCCTCTGTTGCTATTTCTCATTAATCATTTCTTAGATACTGGGAAAACACAAGGTTCCTTCACTCAAGCTATGCTCTGCTTGATCCCCAAAAAGGACAAGGATCCCCCTTACTGTAAGAATTACAGACCTATATCCCTAATCAACACGGATTGTAAGATCTTTGCCAAGTTATTAGCTCTTCGCATCAATCAAATTATTCCGGATTTAATCAATATATATCAATCCGGGTTTGTACAGGGCCGTTCGATTACAGATAATTCCAGGACCTTCCTCAACATTATTCACTTGGCCTCCAAAGCTGATTCACCAGTTGCAGCAATTACACTAGATGCCGAAAAGGCCTTTGACAGAGTTAATTGGGAATTAATTTTCGGAGCATTAAAGTGGCTTGGCTTTAGCCCGTACATCATTCATTTGATCAAGTTGCTATACTCTGCACCCTCTACCTCCATCTGGGTCAATGGTTGCCAATCCAATTACTTTTCACTTTATAGAGGAACTAGACTAGGGTGCCCCTTATACCCTCTCTTATTTATTCTTGCCCTAGAACCTTTTCTGGAAAACATTTGCCGTTCTCCGCAGTTCACGGGTTTCCAAATTAAACAAATCGACATTAAGTTTACTGCATATGCGGACGACGTTTTATTGTATCTCTCTAACCCCACTACTTCTTTGCCGACATTTTTTTCTTTGTTAAAGGAGTACTCCATAGTTTCTGGATATAAACTCAACATTCACAAATCTGAGATTTTGCCCTTAAATAAACTTTGCCTCCCTGATATGTTTAAAGATACAAGGTTCAAATGGAATTCAAAGAGTATTAAATCCTATATACAAATAATATTAAAGAGACTATTAAAATTAACCTTGCAGACATAGTTAAAAAACTCTCTGCGCTGATAGACAGCTGGTCCCCTTTATTTTTGTCATGGTGGGGCAGACTAGCCACTATTAAAATGATGATGCTTCCGATCATTAATTTTTATCTGTCCATGCTCCCAATCACTCTTCCACTCTCTTTTTTAAAACCATTAATCGTTCCTTGATCAAATTCCTATGGAATAATCACAAGACTAGGATTTCATTAATTCGTCTTCAACAACCCAAAGACTTAGGTGGAGTCAATTTTCCTAATTTTAGACGGTACCATTCTGCATTTACCCTGAAACAAGTATGGACCTTTCTCTCGGACAACCCACATACACCATTAACTGCATGGAGCTTACTTGAACAGACCCAATATACACCATTCTCCTTAAACGAGGCTATTCTTCTATCACAGCCCCCTAGACACATTTTATCTCCTACTCTTACCCATTCAACTGCTGTTGCCACATCTTTGCTTACGGCCCATTACTCTCAATCAGATATTCTTGCACTGACTCCTATTTGGTATAACAAACATCTAAAACTCAATAACAGAGCCCTATTTTGGAAAGAATGGATTGACAAAGGCATTATCACTATTGGACATTTGATGAAGGATGGGTCTCTTATGGATTTTACTGAGATTCAGGAAAAATATGATATATCCTGGCTACATGCGTCTCATTACCTACATCTCAGAACATCTATTCTTCAACTCCCCTTCCAAAACTCTGCTTTGGTTCCACATAATCAGACACACACTCTCTTTTTAGATTTTTCCACTGAGTTTAAAGCAGCTGCCATTTAAAGATATTGTCTCATCCTATTGATTCGAGAACCAAATATAGGATAGAACTTTTATGGGAAAAAGACCTGCTACAAGATTTTTCTTTTCAGACCTGGGGTTCCATTTGGACAAAAATCCATACCTCCTCACGATCCGCAAGTACAACGCAGACATTATATTATTTTTACAATAGGCTGTTACTTACCCCTAAAGATCTCCATAAGTTCAAGTTGATGTATAACTCAAAATGCTGGTCTTGTATGCATGAAAATAGTGATATATTCCATATGTTCTTTCTTTGTCCTCTGGTTAAGAGTTTTTGGTTGCTAATTTGGAAGAAACTGAATGAAATTCTATCCACAAATTTCTCGTTTGACATTTTACACAGTTTTTTTGGGCGGTTCCTCCCCTATATGGAGCGCCCAGAGGAGTGTGGGTAAATTCATTGACTTGTTTATAGCTATTACCCTTCAGATTATTACCACAAACTGGAAGGATACTACTAAAATCTCTTACACCACCTGGTGGAACCTTTTATGTCATCATCACAGATTAGATCGTGCACATGCCACCTCTATACCCTTACTGATTAAAAAAGATTTACTCTGGTCACCACTCTCGACGTTTCTATCTAGGATAGCTGTTCACCCTATTTCTTAGGTAACAAATTGTGTTCACTCATAATGGTTATTATGTTTAGTAAGTTGTTATTACTATTTTCTCTCGGCTTTTTTGTTTTTTACACGCTTCTTATTTTTTCCCCTCTCTCCCCTCCTCCCCCTTTCGACCCCAATTTTAAATGCTAAATTGCATATGCTTATGTATATTGTTTAAATTGTTCAAATTGGTTTTGATCTTGTATTTATTAATACTGCTCACTCCCCTTCGTTTTCTCTTTTTTTTTATTCACTGTCATCAATTAGAGGTCTGGCAATTGTTTGAACATTACATGTTTACTTTGTACTTATGTTTTACTTTGAATATTACCTTAATAAAGCATTCTAAACTTTAAAAAAGACCTTTATGTTACACCTTAGGTTGCCCAAGAGGACTACCTTATGTAACATTACGCATAAGATCCATAACATGCAAACATCTGCCGAAAAATTAGATGCATTGTGCAATGCTAGGCCAGAACAAGGAGCATGTATACTGCATGGATGTGTGACATGACTCTAGACTGACAGAGGGGTGTACACAAGCTGCTACGTGTGCCAGTGAGAAAATTATGCTTATAACAGGCACAGATTTTATTACATCTTCTCTGATCATAAGTAAAATAAAAAAGATATATTAACCATGCATTTGGTCTACACATTAAGATATTTAGAGCTATATAAATGCTATAATACAATATAATGAAATACACATGATCAAGTATGTTAAAGACTCCTTCTGTCATATGTGTGTTACTTGGTCATGATCTACAAAGCTTTTGCATCATGTGAATCAACTGGAAGGAGTGTATGGAAAAAAGGCTATTCTAAACCACAATACTAGAAGCACAACACATGATTTACTTGTTAGGCTACAAGAGGAACTAACATTACCTTTCAGCGTGCTAACCTGGGGTAATTTAACAAAGTATTGCTTTTCAAGTACAAACTGCACATCATGACATGTCTGTTCAATAACCACAGGCTCTAAATGCAGCTCCTTGCTCACTGACGGCACTGCAAGCTGCATCCTTACACTGAAGTGCAACTAATGTAAATATCTTATTCTTCTTTCTCCTCTGCTATTATGTTGTATCCTGTACACGTGCAATACGCTGCTCCTATTTCACAGCCACACTTCCCACGTGTGGTTGGCTGTCTCACTCACGCGCACTGCGGGCAACAGAGCAGCAAGAGCAGGGGCGTTGCTTCCATGGGGGCAGCAGGTGCAGTGGCACGGGGCCCAGAGGCACGAGGGGGGCCCTGGGCCCTGATTATTGGTGTATTTCACAGTTCAGACGATGGCCAGAAGGCCCATTTCATTCCTTGCACCAGGGCCCATGGCGCACTGGCTACCCCCTTAGCAAGAGCAAAGAATTATGAACATTAATTACTGTAGGCGGTTCTTAAACCATTCTTGGGCCTGAGAAAGCGTCAACTTGTAGTGCAAAGGAGATACATTCAGCCCAAACTCGGCTGGAATGGGATGCTCACGTGAAAAGGTGAACGCTTAACTTTCCAATACTGTAAACGCATCTATTTTCTCTTTTGTGGAAGGAGGCGATGACAGGCCCTCGGCGCGGTTTTAATACACCGTTTTTCTGTTCATAAACTAGCTTTATAGGCCACATGGGGACGGGAGCCGTTCCAGTGCCCCTTTCCCGTGAAAAACGGTGACAGTGTCATCGAGCTCCTGACAGCCGGGGCGCTCGCGCGTAGGCACATGCCTACAGGTGCCCCCCGACGCTCCTCTGCCTCTGTCAGCTCGCACTGTCCTTGAACCGCGCAAAAGTCGCACAGGCCGCGCCACGAGTCGAGTCGCTTACCTCCTCCTCTGGGGAAGCTGATCTCCCTTGACAAGGCTCTGTCTGGTTCTCGTGGCTTGGCTGCTGACAGTCACTGCGCGCGGCAGCCTGTGACCCGGACCCCTTCCGCCCGAGCGTGCAGTCGTCAGAGCTGTCACCGAGTCAGTCAGAACGAGTTAATTCACCATGAGCTGTGGTGCAGGGTGTAATGGCGTCAGGCCTCTGGAGAGGGTGCTGTCATCCGCCGTCCGCTCTGCAGCCGCCCCAGCTGCTTCCTTCCATACTCGGGAACTTAAGATGACGGGCAGCAGATGTATTCAAATAAAGTGGACGGGTAGAATTAATGATAATTTTCTGTCGCTTTAAGTCACCAGGTAGCACGGATTGCACGTTCAGAAATCAGTTTGTACTGATTGCAAAGAATGACATTGCCTGGGTTAATTCTATTCAAGGAAACTAAAACATGTTCTGGCAGGGCTGGGTCAAAACGCAGAGCAATGATTCCCTCGCGTCAATTTTTGTATTTGTAGAGCTGAACTGGAGTACATGTTTTATAAGAATTATTGTAATCTATTTTGTTCTAACAGGAATCTTATTTTGTTTGTTCGTTGTTTGTAAATGTGTTGTACTTTGAAAACTCACAATTATGGTTTAATTTATAACATATATTCAGTCTGAAACAAAGCCACAAAGAAAAAAAAAAATAAATAAATAGGAGTGCGCTCGATACATTTTTGCACCAACTTCATTTTGCAATTTAATTTTTTTTTAAAGTAGTGCGAGGCACTGATAAATATGCGACATGCACGGTCAAAAAGACATGGGGGGATATTCTCAATGACCGGCGATACCTATCGCAAACGCCAGTTAGCTGCAGTTTTTTTATCGCCGCCTAACCCTCAAAACTATCGCCATGTTAGCGGCGTATTAACAAGCCGTCGCTACATGGCGATAGTATCAGGGAACAGCGGTGAAAACTGCCGCTAACATCAGCGCGATGGCGATAGGAAATCCGGCGTTGGCGGGCGAAAACTACCGATAGGCCCATTAGCGGCAAAAAAACTCACGTTAGTCAGCCCAACATGAGTTTTTCTTGCCCCTAATGCAAAAAATAGCCTATCAGTCAACATTCAATAGAAAATAGGCATAAAAACCCAAAAAATGCAGAATGGAGCAGCCAGGACCAAGTGCAGCACACATCAACAACCCCTGCAAGCCACCCAACATCCAGGATGACCAGGATGAGAGCCAGGATGCCTCGCAGGACCTGCGTCTGGAGCCTGGATGCCTCGTTGGACCTGCGTCTGGAGCCTGGATGCCTCGCTGGACCTGCGTCTGGAGCCTGGATGCCTCGCTGGACCTGCGTCTGGAGCCTGCATGCCTCGCTGGACCTGCGTCTGGAGCCTGGATGCCATGCTGGACCTGCGTCTGGAGCCTGGAGTGGGATGCGAAGGAGCTGTGGAGTCGATGAGCCGTGGCGGTAGACATTGAGGCGTGACGATCGCCCGTACCTGGTGGTGAAGTCTGGCAGGTCGCATGGAGACACGTTGCTGACCTGTGTGAGAAGACCGCCTTGCGCACCTTGGAGCTGTTAATAGTAGATGCGCTCCTGCGCCCCAACGTAGGGAGGTCTGCATCGCATACTATGATCCACCACTACACCGGGTGCACGGAGGGGATTACCAACAGTGGGTGCCGCCTCTCTGCATCACAGGCCGGATGATGTTGGGCTGGCCGGCCGCTGTGGAGGGTGAGGCCCATGAGCTGCGCCGAACTTGTGTGGCGGGAGCGCTGCAACTTCACGCCTAAGGGGGCCCTGCTGCATCAACTGCATCGGAAGGTTCACCAGCGGACTTGGCGGCGACTGCTGTACCCAGGCTTGTGAAATCAAACCTGGCTGAGGCTCCTGCTGGCTGAGTCACAGATTTGGAAAGAGTGCAGGGGATTGCGCCAAGGTGTCAATGTCCAGGTAAGGAGAAGGTGGGACGCGTAGCGCAGGACGCCTGGGGGTCGAGTCGCCCAGGCCTAGCACACGAAGATGACGCACCCCCAGTGGCGGCTCATCCGCTATGGCGGAAGAGCGTTGCCCCACTGCTTTCAAGCAGTGCAGAAGAGGAACAATCATCACATGATGATAACTTACTGATGTAACCGTGCTATGTTTCCTTTGCGGGTGGGAGGGTGGGTAGGACTGCTCCAAGCACGGGGCAAATCATGGGCGGATTGGCATGTCCACTCAAATGCGCAGTGACTGTTTGGTCGGCCCACTCAGGCCGCCCACAGCAGTCATGCGCACTTCCCTGTTCGTAATGCAGGCTGCATTACAGCCTGCATGGAGAACATGCCGACCCCTCCAGCCCCTGGCTGCATGCCTTGTCCCATTGCCAATTACCAATCCCACCTCCGCATCGCAGCGCTGTGATTGGCTCAGGGGAGGGAGCCTGGCTGCCTACTTCCTGTTCCTGGAAGCAGATGCAGGAGAGCAGGAGCAACGAAGACATAGGACCCGGCTTCGAGGTAAGACTTCCCTTCTTAAAATATTTACAACACCCGCTCACACACACACCCCCGCGTCCACGCCCCATCCAGTGTTCTTTTCGCCGTTTACCACCTCCCAGCTGTCCAGCCCCCCGCACTTCTCAATGGCGTCTGCTGTGCGGCCATGCGCAGTGGGCGTACCACTCGTGTGCCAAAGGTACATACGTAGTTACGACGCATGCCATTACATGGCATTCCATTCCAATGCATACTAATACTAGGCATATTGCAAAAGTAGGGAAGAAGTTGCATAGCGGAGATGTAAAAATTACTATTCCTACTTCTGTGAGTGCACCCAAAAACTAACCTTTGTACCCCATACCAAACCGTGAACCCTAAAATTCCCTTTTGAGCCCCCAAAACACACCCCAATATTCATATTTTACCCCAAAACACACCCCAATTTCCATATTTTACCCCAAAACACACCCCAATTTCCTGATCAGACATCCGAAACCCATACCCACCCGAAGAACTTTTAATTACCCCATTACTGTCCTCACAATGCGTTATAATCAAATGCGCTGTAAAGGCACCTGCGCTGTCGGAGTTGCGTTGTTAACGATGTACTGCCTGCGTTGTAATGGTCGTCTCCCGTGCCAAAGGCAACCCATAGGCTACGCCGTTCGCGCCCGTCTGCCCCTGGACCGCGCTCAGCACCAAGGAGCCTTCCTCTTGGACACTCCACCGCTACGACGCCAGCACCCTCCTCGCCATCAACCCTGGATGCCAGCTCACCTGCCAGGACCTACCTCTGCTCCGGACCGGACGTCGCCATCACCATCACTGACGGCTGCAGTATCACCCGCAAAGAGCACCCCGACCGTCAAGGAGGAGGCATTGCCATCACCTACAGAAGCACAATCCGACTGCCCACACACTCTAATGACCCAAGGGAGACCATGGACCACCTAAACTCCCAGATCCGGACCAAGCCCAAGTACATCCTCTGCGGCCCCCTCATGTGCAGGCCCCTCGGGCCAAGGCCCCCCATTCTCCAATACCATTGTAGACCTCATTGCACCCCAGGGTCTCCCATCCACTGACGACATCCTGCTCGGTGAACTCAAGTTCCGCCTGGACAACCCCAGTGACCAGAAGACTACCCCTTCCTGGGAAAGGTCCCCTACATCAGATGCAAGTAGCAAGTCACCTCAACAAGCCACATAGCAGGACACACGGTCGAGCACATCACCTCCGCCAGCGGGAACTTCAACTACAGCTACAACACCGGACTATCATGGACCGACCATCATTGGTAACATCACGTCTTCACCTTGCCCACCGGACGCCACCGCCATCATCGCACCCCCTCGCAGCTGGATCAAGGCCACCGAAGAACGTCTCATCAACTCCCTCCGCACCAACACTCCACCAATGCTTCCAAACGATGACACCGCAGCGCGCAACCACCACCGATGGTTCTCCAACAGCGCCGACATTCGGGCACCCCTCATGAACGGCATTGCGTCAGTGCCTTCCGCCTGCCTGATGGCAGGCGTGAGGGTGACGCAGTGCCATAGGGATAGGCTGGCCCCATGCATTGCTGGAGTTGCGTCATGGTTGTGACACGACTGCAGCAATGCGTGACTTTAGCACAGACAGATACGTCAGGACTCCTGACATATCTGTCATTACTTGCGTCATGGAGCGCTGTCCAGTGAATGCAAAAAGAACAATTGATGGACAGAATGCAGAACAATGTCATACATTCACCCCAGTACAGAGATCTGGGCCTAAATCCATCGTTTTTTTGCTCACCATGCCATTCCAGTTTGGACCCAGCCATATGCAAATCAGTCTTGACCCTGCGCCCAATGGGAACAGTCCAGCCCGAACTGTCAGGCCAGGTCCTCCCTGGACTGGAAACAAGCATCCTAGGACCGGTTTCGGGCTTTCAGCCTTCATCAGCCAGGATACCTTGACTCCAGTGGCATGGAGAGCACGGGACCCACGTCTGGCCATACCCGTCCCACTCGGGGTGACAAATGCAAAAAGAACAATTGATGGACAGAATGCAGAACAATGTCATACATTCACCCCAGTACAGAGATGTGGGCCTAAATCCATCGATTTTCAGTCGCTGTCCAGTGAATACAGCACATCCATGCTGTCGCAAGAAGGGTGTAGTGAGAAGTGTTGCAACGCTGTCTTGTCGCAGCGCTGCAACACTTTTCATGACTGGGGCACAGGAATGCGCACTATCTTATTGATGGTGCGCATTCCTGCACTGTAGTTTTGTCGCAGGGCAGCGCTGCAACATTGCTTGCAGCGCTGTCCAGCACCAAAACCTGCTGAGATGAGGCCCCAAGTGTTATCCCCATTTTTAAGACCAGCTATTTTCTGGTCTTAAGTAACTGACTCTAACTGCAGTTAGAGACAGTTTTTTTGGTCTTCAGAACTTCAAGGATCCCCTTGTGAATATGGAGTAGTGGGGTTTGCGGCCATTTTTGCACAGGAACGCCTCTCCTGCATATAATTATCGCTAACACAAGTAACGATCTTTACAACGGACGTTTTCCCTATAAACTGTCGCTAACGGAGGTTAGCGACAGCTTGGTAATAGAGCGATAAAATTATCGCCGCATTAGCAGCAGAAAAGTGCTGCTAACGCAGCGATAACTCCTTGTGAATATGCCCCATGGTGCGGTAACTTTAAGCTGCCCTGCTCATGGTTTTCTCGTTTATGATATCCGGTATGGTTTATTCTGCACTGGAGACTACGTCTGTCACACGCCTGTTTTCCGATGCTGTACATGATTTTGATAGCAGTTGCTCACTTGCAAAGTTCTTGACTCTGCTCGTCGGGATAAGGATCCACCCAAACTGGAAATTCTTTCAACATGGGTGACGGGGATACTGTCTCTGTGTCGGGGATGGTGGTTTATGGCAGCTGATTGATAGTCGAGGACGAGTAGCCTCATTACCTTCACTCCAGGCTCCAGGTTAGGGAGACTGCTTCCTGGTCTGTTCCTGAGTGCAGTCTGCCTTGACTGGTGTAGTGTACTGTCTTGTATCCTACCATTCCCTCCCATACCATCTGTAAAAGTCGTAAGCTCCATACTTTATGGATATCTGCCACAACCATGGAGATTAGATACCGTAAACATTATGGCATGTTCATTGCCACTTACAGCATTGTTCCTAAAAGATGGTGCAAATGAATTTGATTGGTTCTCCTCAAAACATCAAGTGCTGCACGTGTTCTAAGTGACTAACTTGCTTGACATTAACTGCCACTAACTCTGCATGTAACCTGGCCCTGAGAGCAGGAAAATAGTTCATCTTTTGACCGGCACAAGAAAACACAAATTATCTCAAAGGTTACGAGGGAATGAAGGACCTTTATCTTTTTCAAAGTAATACAATTGACTGGCCATTCTATGTGGTGACTACCATCCGAGTGTAACCTGTATTTAATTTATTAAACTTGTGTCATCCTAGACTGTTCGACCTTGTAGACCCTTGAAAGTTAAAGCCTGAAGAAGAGCACCTTGGCTTCAGTGAGCTTGCAATAATATCTGGATCCTGCGACTCTGCAGACAAGATGTATTAATTGTCGCATGGTTTATTTGGCTACCCCTGTGTTCTCTAAGCCCTGGAAAACAGTCCCTACCTGTGAAGTACAGTTCATGTAATATGCCTGGTTTATAATGACACAGTGAGCTGATGTCATGTTAGGCAAGGTTCTATTTCCAAGTCCAGATGCAAAAATGCATTTATTCTTGCAAATAAATTGTAAAAATGTGGGGTTCTTGATGCAAAGCATTTTTAAAGTCCCTGTTTTCATGTTTATGGCATGTTTTCTTCTGATAAATTTCAGGTGAATTCTGGGGAGTGTAGTACTTACTGAATGCATTAAATACCCCTTCCACTTGGTAGTGTACACCACATGCAGGATTGATCAAACAATTCAGAATTTCGATCCCTGCAAAAACTGGTGCTTGGATACAGATCAGAATGTATCCCCCTACGTATAACGAGGGTCTTAGTAACTATAAGAACATTGGAATGTTGAGAGTTCATTTGAGGACAATGGAGTATCTCCGGGCTTATAATAGCTGGTATAAGTCAAAAGCTCTAACATTCCAATTTTTGTCTTCATGTTTCTCCCTTTTTAATTCAGAACATTCTACCCTTGGTGGATGGAATGTTCTAACAGCCTTATAGCCCCTCTGCCTTGGGCTATATCGGTTGTTGCCTTTAACAACTGATATTTCCCTCGCCGAAGGGCTATAAGGCTATATTATATAACCAAATCTGTTTATTGGTGTTACAGATTACACATGTATTACAGCAGTTTTTTAAAGTAGTGTACATGGGGAAACAATAACGTTTATGGTTGAAAATGCTAACTATTTCACAGGTGGTAACTTTTTAGTTTTGGCATCATTGTACTATGGATTTTCCTAGCAGCTTGTGCTTGCATGATTCTGTCTTCAACAAATGATGATACTTGGACTTATAAGCTGTCTTTTGTTGGAGTCTATTCAAAAGGCAATGTTGATAGAATGCAAGGCAAATATTCAAGATTTTTACAGACTAAAGTGTGCAAAAATAAAAGTTTTCATGACATTTTGCAAAAATTACGTGAAATTATGTGTAACTTCACATATGTACTTTCTGGTATTTTACATGAAAATTTAACGCGAAAGTATACTTCACGTTCAGAAGTTATGCAATAAAATGGCAGGAGACTAGTTTGAGGAGAAAATGACTTGAGGCCTTGCTCTTACTGTTTCCGCAATACTTTTTCTGCTGAAGCCAGTGGGCCATCAGAGGAAATTTCATGAAATTTCACACTTGCAAAATCTGATGAAACTCGAACCATGATAAATATATGAATTCTGTGAAGTTTCACTGGCATAACGATAATTTCACCAAGGCCAGTGGGTTACAGGGCAAAGGTCAAAATCGTGGTACTCAAACTCTAAAAAAGCAGTTTTTAGATACGTTCTGAAACTTTTCCTCAGATATCTACTCTAAAGTGTAAAACCAGCAATACTACTAAATACCAAAGTTGGGGAGGTGTGGGGACGTTTACAATGTCCCACAAAAATATGACCTCTACAAAACAAATTAGAGCTTCTGCAAAGTCGGGATTTTATTACCTCCTCAATCCTTCCTCGTCCCATCACTTATTACAGTAGCAGACACTATTATTATTATGTGTTTGGTGGTCCGTGGACCGCCAAACTCACGATGGCACGGGGGTGAAGGTTCAGCCGCCGTATTACAACTATGGTGATCGGAGAGCCATTGGACCTCCACAACCACCAGGGAACTGTGTTCCCTGGCGGTGATGCGGTGGTCAGGGGCTCACAATATGCTGGCGGAGCCTCTGCGGCACTGCCATGCATATTACGAGTTTCCTGACTACCAGTGGTCTCATGGAGGTTCTTACTCCATGAAACTGCCGGCGGTCAGAAAACAAAGGGGGCCCTACAGGACTCCCCTTGTCCCATGCATGTTGGTGCATTCAGGGGGGCACATGTTGTGCCCCCCTGTGTTCATGCACCCCCAGTTTCAGCACAGTATGGACTTCACAGTCCATGCCCTGCTGGAACGTGCTGTGGCAGACCCGCAGCAATGCAGCATTAAGGCTCACATTTGAGCCTTTTTACTGCAGCGCCGTGGGACCACCATGCCGCCTGCCCGCCCGACAACAGTTTCACTCGCAATCTGGCAGGCGGGCGACTGCCTTGTTTGGCGGTGTGGGAGCTGGTGGCATGGTGGCCAGCTCCCACACTGCCAAACTCGTAATCGGTCCCTTAGTGACCTAGCTAATTGAAAAATCTGGCCTCCTTCAACCCCTTTATTGCCTCTCCCTCCAGAGCTCTTCCTCTTTCAAGTGCCATTAAGGGGCAAAGAGCCCCAGATCTACTGATTTTGGTTTACCTATCATTTAATTTTTACTTTGTATTTGTTATGGAGAGAATGCTAACTTCTAGGATTCCGCTGCAGGCCAGACCTGCTGTTCTTGGGGCTAGAGGTGCAGGAAAGCCTGTGGATCATCTTCTACATGGCCTGCAGTGATTATACAGTGACCAGGAGTGTAGTGGAAGGTGAACCAGAGTAGTCATAAATTATACCAGGTCTCTCCAACAAGTCCATGCAAGCTACCAGTAGCTCCCAGACACCTTCAAAGTAGCTTGCAGCCTTGAGCTCAGTTTTAAATAAGCACAGGCTCACATTTGTCTTTTAATTTTAAGGGAGGCTGTGTTTACATTATTATAATCAGGCTGCAGACAGCAGAGCTTGATAATGAACCCATGCTCATTCAGATTTATGGGCCAGGCTGGGTCAAAGAGGTGAAGAACTGAAGTATTTAAATCCTAAATAAAAGTTCTTGTGGACTCAATATTGGAGTGTGAGAAAAAAATGATGTTTTTGAATGCTTTTAAATGGGAGAAAATTGAAATGAAAAGTTACCTTAATGATTAACTCTTCATTTTAAATTTCCCCCATTTTAAAGTTTCAGCATTTACAAGCAGAAGGCCTTTTGCTCCCAAGGGCCAGTAGACACTGCCATATTTATAACTGAAAAATAGTCATGTTTTTTCAAATGGGAGAAATTTAAAGTGAATAAAACGTTTTCAATGAAACATTAAGTTTTAATGTCTTTCTTTACAATTAAGCCAAATACAGTCTTAATGTTTTATAAAGCATGTTTATTCACATAAATTCCTCCCATTTAAACAAATGTATTTTTCTGTTATAAATATGGCACCATGTCTACAGGCCACTAGAGCAAGATGCTTGGGGGCATATTATCAAGAACGGCGTTAAAAATTATCGCCGGTTTAGCGGCATAAAACTGCCGCTAAAGCGGCGATAATGGGCTTGATAATATGCCCTTAAGAATTCCAATAGAAGTCCATGTTCTGGTGTGAACATGGGCTTCTATTGGAATTCTCCAGGGCATATCATCAAGCCCATTATCGCCGCTTTAGCGGCAGTTTTCTGCCGCTAAACCGGCGATAATTTTAACGCCGTTCTTGATAATATGCCCCTTGGTGTTTATAAATGTGACACTTGGAAATGGGATAAAATTTAAATGAGATTTATGGAATCCATATAAACAAAGTTAACTCTTTAGTTTAATTTTCTTGATACAGTGCCATATTTTTAAGTTAAAAATACAACCATTATTTTAATTTGTAGAAATTTAAAGTGCAGAAAAATGTTCCATATTCTGAAAAAGTTTGCAGGACATTTTTCTGCACTTTAACTTTCTCCCATTTGTGTTATACATGTACCAGTGCCACATATGGCGAAAGGTATGTCCTATGCCACAAGTACATACAACAGTCTCTCAGTCATCCGTACACATATACCCTATTCATATACACACATGTTCATACATTCCCAAAGACCACGCTCTCACTGACACACATGGCAGACCTGTCATAGTGCCCCTAGTCAAAGTATTTTGTTCAAACCATATCATCTGGCTTTATGGACATTAGGCATAAAGTCAATTAAACGGGGTGTGGGCGCACCTGGTAGCAATGCACAAGTTGCTAAACCTTCAGCAGCTCTCAATGATTTTTACTGATCAGGATTACCTCTCACTACAGAAAAGGTTGGAGACTCCTGAATTACACAAATTAGTATCCGTGGTGTCGTAATCAATATTCTCCCTGGTTCTCTCATATGCTAATTGGTAGGCTTGGCTTTCAGATTTTGGAACATGGTGGTCTTGTTGTTTTTTTAGGTCTGGAATTTCCTGTTTAGGATTAGAGGTGGAGTGCTCGTAATAGTCTGGTTTTTGAGAATGCTCCCTGAAGAATCAGGAGTCTGTGGACTAAACCCTAGGTCAAGTTTATCTTCTCTTAGGCTTGCTTTTGGCCTTGAGTTTAACATGTCTATTCCTGGGTGTGCTTGATTTATCACTTATGCTGGGCATTAGAGTTTTGAGCTTAAACCATAGCCACTTTGGTTCAGGTGACTTCTCCCTTTGAGTTCGGAGTGTCAGTACTAGGCTTAGGTTATTTAATTTTTTTATACTCTCTGTTTGGTAGTTAGTGTAGGGTTATGTTATGTAGTTTTATAGAGCGCACTATCACCTGGGAGGGTATTCTGGCGCTGCGCAGGTGTGAGTCTGTTACTGGTAATCTTCATAACTTCAATTATCCTTCCTCGTCACAGTAATTACGACTCTCACTCTCTTACATGATCACGATCCCAATCCTTAGTGCTAGGGGACTGCAGGTAGATCTCGGGGTTTCTGCTCTTTTCATGGACATCATTAAAGGAGAGGCCTTGGAGGGAGGGACAGTAAAGGAGTGGAAGGAGGCCAGATTTTTCAATTAGCTAGGTCACATGGTGTCTGTTAGGAGCTGGGCACGCCTCATATGGTAAGTACTAAGATGAGGAAGTATAATCAGAGTAATGAAGATTACTGGTAACTAATCACGTGGTACTTCTTGCGTGCATGGCGTCTTGGTTTTAGGCATGCACGTTCCCAGGCTGCCCCTGCTTATATGTGTGTGCGGAAGCAGGCAGGTGGTGTGGAAGGGAGATGACCAAAAATGGGCAAAAAGGAGTGAAGGTGCGATGTGACTATCGTGCAGCATAAAATAAAACGAGCAAGCTTAAGCATTCACCTCTTTAAAAACTCGCAGCAATGGATTAAGCACTGTGTGAAGGAGAAATACTTATATTAGAGAGAACAGAAAGAAGCATTAGTATGCGTTATCTGTCAGAGGCCATATTGTAAAATAAAACATTTCATTTTAATAGATGGCAGTGGCCGCTTGTACTATTTGAAGGGCACTTGAAGATCAAATAACAAAACCAGTGCGTGCCTTTACTGCAGCCATGATGAACTGCACCAGTCCCACAGCTCAGATGCAGCTCTATTACTTTCACCAATGTTCATGTTGTATTTGTTGCCCACCGACGGTGACGTCAATTGTTCTATCGCCACAGCATTACGAAAAAGTTGAGTCGTATATGATAATATGGCAGCACTTCCTCTACGTTAATGCCTTTGCTTCCTCGGATGAAAGGCGAGGCAAGTATCTGAAACTTTGTACATCATAGCACCTCGCCTCGCCTTTCATTCAAAAACATGCAAGTGAAATTAAAGCTAGTAAAAAGAATGGCAAAATGAGCTCTAAAACTTCCGTTAAACAACAGTTATTTACGTTTTTGGCTACTCTTTCAATTTCTGTGGCATTGTTTTTAAGTCCGTGTGAAAGATGTTTTTCAAAACAGGAATATGCATTTTATTTTTCAGAAAGTGTGCCTATCAGATCGATAGCATCATTGAATTTTAACCACAGAACAAACGTTATAGAAGGTAATTCATTTATATATTGAAACAGTATGAGACATTTCAATGACTACCTCATCTTGTTTATTCTGTTTGCATTTATTTACTCTGGAGCTTTTTGATTTTGGATGTCCGCAGCTGTGATGTTGTTTTTTTCAACATATATGAACCTCCATGAAAAACTTCATGAAGCTTGCAAAACTTTACTCCTTGCAGATTTGCGCGTGAAAATTTTGGCTTTTGTCATGATTCTACTCCATATGTAGGCTGTTAGTGCCCAGACAGTGGTTAGAGAACGATATGCTTTGCAGAACATAGGGGTATACGTACAAGAACTGCTGCTAACTAACGCTAATGCTAGTTAGCGGCAGTTTTGTTTCGCGGTCTATCACCAAAAACTATCGCTCTGTTAGTGACGTATTTACAATACGTCACCACATGGCGATAGTTTCAGGTAGCTGCAGTGAAAACTGCCGCTAACACTAGCGTGAAGGCGATACAAATTCTGACGATAGCGGGCGAAAACTGACGAAAGGCCCATTAGCAGCAAAAAACTCACGTTAGTCAGCCCAACGTGACTTTTTTTGCCTCTAGAGGCAAAAATAGCCTATAAGCAGGGCCGGCCTGGCCGTAGCGGGCATCGGGCATTTCCTTGGTGGGCCGGAGGGGTGGGGGCCGGTTTTGCAGCGGTGGGCTGGTTTTGTTACTGGGGGCCGGATTTGCAGCGTTGCTGCAATATCGGCCCCCAGTAACAAAAGCAGCAGTGCTCCACAGTTGTACCGCCCACCCCCTACCCGGGTGCTGGTCCGACAAAATTGCCAGGGGTGCATTGGGCTTCCAGTCCGGCCCTGCCTATAAGTCCACCTTCAATGAAAAATAGGAAACAAAACCAATGAAATGCAGAATGGAGCAGCCAGGGCCAAGTGCAGCACAGATCAACAACCCCCCAAACCCCCCAACAGCCAGGATGACCAGCCAGAGTCTCAGGGGGAGAAGAAATTCAGGGCTACAATCATGAAAAGAGGCGCATCGCTGGGGAAAACCAGTGATGCATCACTTAGAGGATGTTGCGCTGGCCGAACGCTGTGGAGGGTGAGGCCCCTGAGCTGCGCCGAACTTGTGTGCCGGGAGCACTGCAACTTCACGCCTCAGGGGGCCCTGTTGCATCACCTGCATTGGGAGGATCCCCAGCAGACTTGGCGGTGACTGCTGGACCCAGGCTTGTGAAATCCCGCCTGGCTGAGACTCCTGCTGGCTGAGTCACAGATTTGGAGAGAGTACAGTGGATTGACCACAGTGTCAATGTCCAGGTGAGGAGAAGGTGGTAAGCGTAGCAGAGGAGGCCCGGGGGTCGAGTCGGGCCCAGGCCTAGCACCTGTGGGTGACGCACCCCCAGTGGCGGCTCATCCACTATGATGGAAGAGCATCGCCCTACTGCTTTCAAGCAGTGCAAGAAGAGGAAGCATAACATGATGATAACTTTCTGATGTACTCATGCTATGTTTCCTTTGCAGGTGGGAGGGTGGGTGGGGCTGCTCTACTCATGGAGCAGGGCAGGGGTGGAGTGGTATGCCCACTCAAGTGCGCAATGACTGTTTGGTCGGCCCTCTCAGGCTGCCCAAAGCAGTCATGCGTACATCCCTGTTCACAATGCAGGCTGCATTACAGCCTGCATGGAGAACATGTCCACCCCTCCAGCCCCTGGCTGAACTCCTTGTCACGGCGCTCAAGAACAATCACAATGCCACATTGCAGCATTGTGATTGCCTTAGGGGAGGGAGCCTGGCTGCCTGCTTCCTGTTCCTGGAAGCAGACTCAGGAGCACAGAAGACGGGCGACCCGGCCTCGAGGTAAGAATTTGTTAAAAATATATTTACAACCCCCGCTCCCCACCCCGCGTCCCTGCCCCCTCCAGTGTCCTTTCCCGCATTTCCCACCTCCCAGCTGTCCAGTCCCCCCCGCAGCACTACCTAATGTGGCCACTGTGCAGCCATGCGCAGCGGGTGTACCATTGTTGCACCCAAGGCAAGCCCGTCTATGTCCGTCCGCCCCTGGACCATGCCCAGCACAAAGGACCCTTCCTCTCGGACACTCCACCGCAACGACGCCAGTACCCTCCTCTCCATCAACCCTGGATGCCACATCACCTGCCATCTGGCAACACTGTGGAATTCTCTTGCACCCTGCGCCTGTCAAAACTGCAAACGCACCTTCTGCCACATCTGCACACCAGCGCATCCTGCCACCCAGCCGACCAACAGCGCAGCCGACCAGCTCAACTGCATCCTCCTCAACGTGCGGTCCCTCAACAAACACGCAACAGAAATCTGGGACCTCCTCGACGCCACCTCTTCAGAAATTGCCTTCTTCACGGGAACCTGGACCAACCTCTGCTCCGGACATCACCATCCACGACGGCTACATATTCACCCACACGGACCACCCCGAGCGGCCAGGAGGAGGCATTGCCATTGTCTGAAAAAGCACACTCCAACTGACCACGTACTCTAATGACCCGACGGAGACCATGGAACACCTCCACTTCCAGATCCGGACCAACCCCAACACCACCCTCCACGGCACCCTCATCTATAGGCCCCTCGGGCCACGAACCCCCATTCACCTATGCCATTGTAGACCTCATTGCACCCCAGGCTCTCCCATCCACCGATTACATCCTACTCGGAGATCTCAAGTTCAACATGAACAACCCCAGTGACCAGAACACCACCCCCATCCTGGGGAACCTCGCCAACATCGGACTCAAGCAGCTAGTCACTGCACAAACCCACATAGCCAGACACACGCTCAAGCCCGTCTTCTCCACCAGCGGGAATTTCAACTACAGCCACACCACAGGACTCTCCTGTACCGACCATCATTGTTTACATCATGCCTTCACCACGCCCACTGTACACTATCGTCATCATTGCCCCCCATCGCAGCTGAATCAAGGCCACCGAAGAACTTCCCGTTAACTCCCTCAGCACCACCACTCTGCCAACGCTTACAGACGCCAACACCGCAGCGCTCAACCTTCACCGATGGATCTCCAACTGCGCCGACACCCTGGCACCCCTCTAAAAAAGACCAGGCAAACAACACTTCAAGAAGGGCAACTGGTTCACTCCTGGCCTCTAGTAGTCCAGCCCCACCTGCAGACGTCTCGAGAAGAGATGGAGCCACAACATCAATCAACTCCGCAGCAAGTCACCCTTACACTATGGCGCAAGGGTGCCTGCATTGGCGCATGGCAGCCATTGTGTGCAAACGTAGGGGAACAAGACAGGGGGGCTTATTCATGAGCCCCTTCTGACAGTTTCACCCCACTTGTGCATCATTTTCTTGATGTACATGCAGCGCGATTCTTGCACCACGTTGTGCCATATTTGTGTGGTGACGCATCTAGGCATATGCGTGACTTTGTGAAGCCCTGTGCCACATCATATCTGCATCAGGTATGATGTATGCCGGGTGGGCGTTCCCACACACCAAAGCCTCATAGGAGTGGAGCAGTGAAATCCATCAGATTTTACTGCAACAATTGTAGGACGCCACTGCGTCAGTACCTTACGCCTGCCTCATGGCAGGCATAAGGGTGACGCAGTGCCACAGGGATAGGCTGGTCCCATGCATTGCTGGAGTTGCGTCATGCTTGTGACACAACTGCAGAAATGCATGACTTTAGCGCTGAGAGATATGTCAGGATTCCAGATGTATCTGTCATTAATTACGACATGGAGCGCCGTACAGTGAATACAGCGCATCCATGGTGTCGCAAGAAGGGCGTAGTGAAAAGTGTTGCACTGCTGTTTTGTCGCAGCGATGCATCACTTTTCATGAATGAGGCCCAAGAATGCGCCCTATCTTATTGATGGTGCACATTCCTGCCCTGTAGTTTATTTGCAGGGCAGTAAAATTTCTTGCAGCGCTGTCCAGCACCAAAACCTTCTGAAATGAGGCCCCAAGTGTTTGCACCATTTTTAAGACCAGCTATTTTCTGGTCTTAAAAAACTGCCTCTAACTGGAGTTAGAGGCAGTTTTTTGGGTTTTGCACCATACAGGGAATTCCTTATAAATATCGCAAAGTGGGGTTAGCGGCTGTTTTTGCACGGGAATGCCTACCTTGCATCTCATTTTCATTAAGTCCCGCTAACAGAAGTGGCGATCCTAAAAATTCACGTTTACGCCGGAAAACTGCCACTAACTGCGGTTTGCGGCAACTTGTAAATACGGCGATAAAAAAAAGCCGCTGTAAGGTAAAAAATTGACGCTACGGCAGCGTTAACTCCTTGTACATATGCCCCATAGTTTGCATTCTTTTTCCTCTGCAATATCACTGCGCATAGAAAAGAATTGGAACATTTTAAGAATACTGCCTCAGTAGTCCCTGTGGCAGCAGGTCACATGGCCCCACACATGTGACAAAGGCAGCCAGCCAATCCCTGCTGTACTCAGGCCTGGCTCTAGGATTCGTGCTTTGAGTAGGCCATAAACTGGGATGAGTGGGCCGCGAAGATGTGGGGGCATATCTGCCTTTGGTGCAGCAGGTGCAGTGGCACCTGGGCCCAGAGCCCTGAAGGGCCCATTGAACCCTCATAATTACTGTTAGGTGAACCTTGATCAGGGTTTTCATAGTTCATAGGATGAAGACAGTTTAAAAAAAAACTATTTTATTGACTTTTAATTTTTTATGTTCATTTAAAAAATATTATAAAGGGAAAATGTCCAGTCTCTGCAAGATGTACATATTACAGTAATAACCAAATATAGAAATAATGCAGGCAAAATGGTACAACAATCCCAATGTACAAATGTATGCGGTTTCAGCTACAACATATTCATTACAGGGTAATTTTGGAGTTCTTGTAATGACTAAACATGTAGTTAGCAGCACTGTGGCCAGCAGCGGCTCGCACAGTTAAGAGCGGTGGGGCGGGGTGGGGGGTGGTGGAAGTCGACAGACAACGGGATAAGTAATATTAAATAACTAAATAAATAAAACCACTTACTTTGCGCTCGGCGCATCACGTCGGCAATGCGGCAAGCGCAAAGTAAGTGGTTTTATTTATTTAATATTACTTATCCCGTCATCTGTTGACTTCCACCACCCCCACCCCACCCCGCCCCACCACCCCAGTGCTCTTACCTGTGCGAGCCGCCACTGACGGTGCCACATCACTACCTACTCCACTTGACTTGCTCTCCTCACTCTGTATAGTCTGTTATGTTCTACCCCGAACCCCCAACACTTTTTTTTACATGATTTGAAACATCCGCTGCTATATGAAGATACCACCTTGTCCCCTGACATATCAGCCCATAGTGTGGGTTCATTGCTTAGTGCTGGTAGTGATGGGCTGCCCTGGTATTGTGCTTTCTCTTTGCAAGGGAACCCTCAGGGTCGATTCTAGCTTCATATAACAAATAAATATTAGAGCACTCCTGCACCTGTAAACAGATCAATTAATAACATGGCAGCCTGATAAGTTTTACTCCAGCCAACAGTAGCGCATAGTCCAGGATTACTCCTCTTCAAATCAGTAGTCCAGAACTCATTGAAAGTGGTGAGTGGTTTCTTTGCTCAGTCTTGCACCATCAACTTGGAATACAGTTGGTTCAATCATATAAGATACAGATGATTCAGCCGCTATATGCTACTGATAATTGGAATGAAACGTATCAGGGTGCCATATTATTAATTTGTCTGTTTACAAGTGCAGGAGTGGTCCGATATTTATATCTTATATGATTTTAGCAGTGGTTGCTATATTCTTATGGTAAAACGCTTAGGTACATCGTGCCAACTGATGTCAAATATTGTGTGAGCACCAATATTTAATAGAACAGCGCTTCAAAGGTGGGGATGTGTGACACCTACACCACGGTTGCCTATGTTTGTGTTTGATTCCAGCTTCATATCAGCTTACCCCAGAGTATTTATAATCATGCAACTCCACTGTGTGTTGATGAAAGTACCCTCTCGACCACAGACCCATGAGCACATTTTATTATTAGCTTATCCAAATTTTCACAGCTGTACCCTTGTGTCTTGTACTCAATGGAGCATTTCCATTTGCATCAAGAGGAAACCAGATCTCGGTGATAACCAGTCGCGGTCCGTGTAGGAGTGCCGGCCGGGCGGTGACGTGGGGCGGGGGCGGGGCAGTGTGGGGGGTAGCAAAGTACGGATTACGGACCAATACAGGTAAGTAAACATTTAAATCAATAAAACGAATTTCGTTGTGAGCGCTGCATCGCCAAATGCGATACAGTGCGCGCAACGAAATTCGTACCCCCCAAGTGCACCCCCCACCCCCCCACCCCCCGGGGGCCCGCATAGGGCCCCCAAAGAACATCCCCGCCAGCCTTTCCATGGTGGCGAAGCCGCCATTGAAAGGTCTTCACAACACACCATCCTAATATGGATGGCGGTGCCTGCTAGGCACCGCCACCATATTAGGGGCCAATTCCGCCCGGCCGGCAATCGGAACGGCGGTGTTGGGACCGGCCGCCAGACGTGTGGCGGTCCCGCACCACTAATTAGGATGCGACCACCACCCTGGCTTACAGCAGCACCCACCGCAATGCCAAAATGGCCTGCCACCTTGTGCATGCAAATGGAGGGGGGTACCATGGGTACCCCCCAAGTGCACCCCCCACCCCCCCACCCCCCGGGGGCCCGCATAGGGCCCCCAAAGAACATTCCCGCCATTGAAAGGCCTTCACAACACACCATCCTAATATGGATGGCGGTGCCTGCTAGGCACCGCCACCATATTAGGGGCCAATTCCGCCCGGCCGGCAATCGGAACGATTGCCGACCAGCGGAAAAGCGGAGGACGCAAAACCCCCCGCCATTGTACTATGGCGGGCGGTTTCACTCGTTACGATGTCATGGCGGTCGCCACCGCCGGCTCGGCGGTGGCGAACGTCACAACATCATAATGAGCCCCTAAATTAGCTATAACTTGCACCTTTACCCTGCACTGCTTATACCCTTTCATATTACATCCCTTATACCATGTGAAATTATAGAATTCATAACAATACTTATGACAGCTCAAATGACATGATTTGTGAGAATGGTAGAGTGGCGAATTATAGTTACTGTAGTGTGGCTAGTGAGTTGACAGCACTGTGTACGGAGGTGCACGACTTATAGAATTTTGAAGGTGGTGCATAAATTATACATTTAAGGTAAAGCTATAACTTTAGAATTTCTAATGTTTGTGTAGTTTAAAGATATAGTAATTTGAAGGTGGTGCGTAAATTATAAATTTAACTTTAGACTTTCTAATATTTGTGTAGTTTAAGTTTGGTTTGTACAGAAAGAATAAATACAGTTTTCCTAACTATAACACAGGTTTAACCTTTACTTTTTTCATTATATATATATATATATTTAAGAAAAGTTGTGTCACTATAATTATGTTACAAAAATAATTTTTGTTATCATAACTTATGTATACAATGTTATTATGAAATTTTGTTGTGTCTCCTTTAAGAAACTGATATTGCTTTTAATTGGTGGTGGGGGGAAATGAGTAATGCTTCCCCTTTAAATGGACACTCTAGAATGCACTCTTTGACCCAGTAGAAGGCGCAAGCCGAAACGCGTAGGTCATTTTTGTTAGTATGCACCCCTGCACTTTGCTGTTTATGGCCCCGTGACAAAAGGAGGCTTATTGGATTTTTAAGAACAATAAAGCTCTTCGTCGCCAAGATTCTGTCTGTGCCGTCCTTCTGCTTGCCCTGGGATTGTGTGGAAAACCGAAGGGTATTTTGCATGAAGCTTGAGAGGAAATTTGACACGTAGAGCCGGTGTACGTGAGACGAGCACCCGGAATTGAAGCTGCTCCGAGACACCGGCACATTGTGGCGTGGAAGTGAGAAGAGGAGCGCACTCCGACCAGTGAGCCTCAGCGGATTAAGCAGAGGAAAAAGAAGAGCTCGAGACGAAATTCATTTTGAAGGTGAGGAGCTCGGCGGCGGGAGGAAGGGAGCTGGGACGCCTGCGAGCAACCTGCGAATGCACTGCCCCTGACGCTCTCAGCCGGGCATATCGCCTTTCACTCACCTCGCAACATAGTATTCGCATGGGGATCCCAAGGCTCTTGGGTTCGTATTCCGGAAGACATAGCAGACGGCACGAAACCGAAAGGGAATTCTGCGAGTGTCTTTAAGAACTGGCAATTGACGAAGGGCCAACTACAAGTAGAATCAACTCATAGGGGACGCATACTTTCACTATCGCATCAATTGAAGGGACGCTGATTTTAAAGTGACACAACACAACATTGTCATCTCGAAACAGGGACTGAGATCACGGAAGCTGCCTTTGAAATTATGACAGACAGGTGGAGTAAACGTGAATCCATGCAGAAGGATATGTTCAGCGATAACGGGGATTTAACAGAAGGACCAGGATGTAGTCAAATACCAAATACATTGAATACACCACGCCAGCAATTGAAAGAATTGGAACAAGCCAGGATAATGGAGGTCAATAAATGGTGGGAAAGCGTTACCCTTAAAAAATACATTGAGTGCAAGCGCATTCCGAGGGGACTGAGAATTTTTGTTTTACCCACCCTTAGCAACTTGGATTCCGATCTACTGCTTAAATGGCAGAGTGACACTACAGAATGCTCCATGAAATTATTAGAGACCCTCATAGTACACGCAGAAAGGAGACTAAAAGAAGCAATGGAGAAGATTGCTGTATTGGAAAAATCTCTGGAGAAATTCTTTGAAACTATGGAAGGGAAAAAGTTACTGGAAGAACTTGAGAAAAGATTAGATAAACATGAAAAGGAAATTCAGCTGAAGAAGGTGAAAAAATTCAATAGAGATAGGATTGACTATGCCTCTGGTAGAGTTTATACGTTTGCACGCCGTTTTGACTCGAATTATAAGAAACAAACCATGGAACAGATTCAAATACAGGAGCAACATAGAATCTCAAGTGTTGAAAGCTCTGAGGTCAGTTCGGGGGACGAAGGAACACCGATGGTCAGATCAAAGATGGATTTTACGGGGGAATGCGACTATTGCGCATGACGACGAGGGGAAAGGGAAGAGGAGCTCCCCCCCTCCAACTGGAACGGAAGAATGAAAAGAACAAGGCGCAGCAGGAAAGGGCAGAGGAAGAGGAAAGAAAGGGAAACAATAAACACTGAATACATAATGGAAGACAATCTGGTGATCAATCTCTCCAGCAAGAAATTAAATAAGAAACATATCAATTTATTAAATAAGGGACTAACTTTTCATCCAGATTCTGGCATGGATCTAGCATCAGCATGTGTGGACCTATATAAATTCTGTAGAAAATTAAAATTGAAAAAATACTTTGCAAACAGGTCCACCCGTTTCTCAAGATTCGAACATAGGGGCCTTTTACGATGACGGGCGGACTTTGTCCGCCCGCCACCGTAACGGTAAACAAGACCGACCGCCATAGGTGCCGCAGTCCTGCTATGGCAATTAGGATGCCACCGCCACCCTGGCGGTCGCATCCAGCACATATTACATTGCAGCGGGCGGTGCTGTCAGCAGCACCCGCCGCAATGCAGAAGCTGCATGTAGTGCATTGGCATGTACAACGTGACAGGCACCGTGCGGTGCATGCCACCTTGTGCGTGGCAATGAAGGGGGTACCATAGGTACCCCCAGGTGCAGCCACCCACCCCCCCACGCCCTCTGGGGCCCGCAACGGGCCCCCAATGCCATTCAC
The DNA here is from genome assembly GCA_963921515.1 of Calotriton arnoldi. NCBI lineage: Eukaryota > Metazoa > Chordata > Amphibia > Caudata > Salamandridae > Calotriton > Calotriton arnoldi. The sequence continues at coordinate 1,187,919 of CAWUFW010004238.1, forward strand.
TGCATGCCTTTCCATGGCGGAGTCTCCGCCATGGAAAGGCATGTCACCGCAGGCATCATAATATGGATGGCGGTGCCTGCAAGGCACCACCACCATATTGTGAGCCTTTTCCGCCCGGCCTGCAATCCGACCGGCGGAAAAGCGGCGGACGGTCTTTCCGTCCGCCGCGGTGCCCCTCGCCATACTAATATGGCGGGGGTGACACAGGGACATTTGGCGATCCGCCCGTGTTCCTAATGGGCCCCTTAGAACATCATACACGAACCTCACGGGTGAAGACATCGAATCCCTGAGGACAATGCAAGACTTGGTGAGTGTAGAAAATCCACATGAACCAATGCCAGAAGGAGCAACTGCCACAGACCTGTGTGCCGTTATGGGTATTGATACCAACATGACTGTGAGTAGTGGATGTAAAGAAAAATCAAAATTTTGCCCTCAGTTACCCCCTGGGAACTGGGTGGATGTCTTTCAGGAGCTGGTGGCAGAAGACCTGAGGGACATCTATGTTACAGAAAAAGATCACAGGAATCCAAAGAATATGAACATGAAAAAGGATGACTGGTGGGCACTCACAGAACTTCGGCAAGACATGAGTATTCTCATCAAACAGTCCGACAAGGGCGGAAATGTCGTGGTGATGGACCGCAACAAATACCACCAAGAGGTCAGAAGACAGCTAGGAGATGCAACGAATTATGAAAAACTGAAATCTAACCCCACCAACGACATCAAGCTGATTTTTCATGCGAAATTACATCTTTGGCATGGAGAGGGCTTGATTGATGATGACGAATTACGATATTTAAAGACTGATCATCCCATCTTGCCGACACTATATGTACTACCCAAGGTGCACAAAAATCTGGAAAATCCCCCTGGTCGTCCAATCGTCAGTTCATGTGGGTCCCTTCTTGAGAACACTTCTAGATTTATTGACATTTTCCTCTACCCTTATGTTGCTGACCTACCGTCTTACTTACGTGACTCTATGGACTTTCTTAACCGAATCAATAACACACCTTGGAAACCGAACTACATCATGGCTACAATTTACATGGTCTCTTTGGATACTTCAATTATCCATGCAGATGGTCTAAAAGCATGTGAATATTTTATGAGATCGCGATCCCTGAATCTACTGAGCCACACCAACATGCTCCTCGAAATGATGTCCTTTTGTCTTACCAACAATGTTTTTGTCTTCGATGAAAAGTTTTATAGACAGAACCAAGGCACTGCCATGGGGACATCATTCGCGCCAACGTATGCCAACCTCACAATGGGCTTTTGGGAAGCAGAATGCTTGTGGTCAGAAAGTAACAACATCAACTTGGAGAGGGTGGTGCTATGGGTCCGCTATATAGATGACCTATTTCTCATATGGGAAGGAGAGGAGGACGATCTGAAGGATTTTTTGTCATCTTTAAATACCAACTCTCTCAACCTACAATTCACATATACATACAGTAGAAACTCTGTGGACTATATCGACATACGGGTCTACATAGAGAATGAGAAAATCTGCACCACCCTCTACCGTAAGACCACATCATGCAACAGCATTCTACACGCTAACAGTGCACACCCAAAAGCCCTCAAGTGGAGCATCCCGTATGGAGAGTTCCTGCGGGCTCGCAGAAACTGCTCTGAGGATGGGGAGTTTGAAAGACAGGTGGCCATGATGTTTGATCGTTTTCGGAGGAGAGGTTATCCAGTGACAGTCTTAGAAAACGCACGTGTAAGAGCCACCAACGCTAAAAGAGAGGATTTACTGTTACCCAAGAACACCAGAACATCAACGGAGTCTACTGCCGAATCAATGAGATTTATTACGGATCTTAACAGTTCAAATAACAGGGTGAAACAAGCAATCATTAAGCATTGGAGTGTTCTTAAGAAAGATCAAGAACTGAAACCATTTATCAGACAACACGCGAATATTACCTAAAGGAAAGTACCTTCGTTGGGCGATCTGTTGACACAAAGTTACTTTTCTAACAAAAATGCACAACAGAAAAGTACTTGGCTATCGCAGAAGGGATTTGTGAAATGCCCAAAATGCAAGGCGTGCAATCATGGGCGCAATATTGTGGAAATAACAACCATCCAAGGATTCAAGAAATCCATCAAGGAGAGGATCAGATGTGAAACCACACATGTGGTGTATTTGCTGGAGTGTAGATGCGGCCAATGTTATATCAGCAGTACAGTGAACAAACTTAAATTACGCATCCTCCAGCATTTGCGGACCATAACAAATAAAGACTTTACATATGTGATGGCCAAACATATTTGGAAAGAACATGAAGGGATTTTAGAGAAGAACACACTGTTTTACTCTGGCATTGAACATATCCCGGCAAAGATTAGAGGAGGGGACAGGGAATTGGCCCTGAGGCATGCAGAATCAAGATGGATCGTAACTCTGGGCACAGAGATGCCTTGGGGCCTCAACACGGATGCTGAACTATACACCTTTCTGTGAGTCCACTCGTCTTTAGGAAATGAGTCAGGGAGTAGTTGTCCGTAATCTTCAGTAGAAGTGAGAATCCAATTCCGTATAATGGACAAAAGTCTTAAATGCTTTTTTCTTTTTAACATTTTTCCTTAAATGGTAGCTATATTGTGTAAAGCACCGTAATTTTGTGTGTTCCTTGAATCCAAACCATGATTTTTCTCCCCCTCCCCTTTAAAATAGGATGCAACTGTATTATGCACTTTAATTGACAAAGGTGAGAGAATAGGATGGCATAAGACTACACACGTAAAAAGTGATTGCACAATGTACCCAGTGTAGAATGTTTACATGAGCATGAGTCACTTTAACGCATAGATTGTATGCAAGCTAGCATAACTAAGTGGAACTTCTCCTTGATCTTGCTATGCGCAAAATGAAACATGCATAATATATGTTGTGAAGAATGCACAAGTCACTTTAACATATAGATTGAAGAGCAAAGATAATGTGATAAGTGATTGCATAAGGTACCCAGTGTAGATTGTTTACAGAAGCATGAGTCACTTTATGACATAGTCTATAGGCAAGTCAGAATAATCAAGTGGAACTTTTCCTTGACTTCTCCATACATGTATTATAGGCAAGTCAGAACAACTAAGTGGAACTTTTCCTTGACCTTTCCATACACAATAGGGAATATGCACAATGCACTTTGAGTAGAATGGTCGCGTAAGCACAAGTCACTTTAACACGTAGATTATGTAGTAAAGTTAACACTAGAGAGATAGTTGTCTGAGTCAAAGTCTATATGAATTTAAATATATATTTTATAAAAACATGGATGGTGCAATATTTAATAACAGCCTTTATATAGTTTTTTAATGTATAAGCCAGTTGTATGATTAAATAGAATTTAGACAAATACATTGGAAAGGAGCTGTTATTTGCTGTGTACACACATCATAGAAAAATGTGCACGTCGCACTTTAAACAGAACATTTATGAAGACACGTATCACTTTCTTCCTCTTCCATCCTGTCTAGGAACTTTAATAGGTCTGACGTCATGATAGGTAATACACATGATGTCCTTATTTCAATCTCAAGGATAGGGACACCTCATGACATTACGACAGTGTTTGTCTGCACATTGAATACATCACTGTATGCTACCAATGATCTAATAATTCACTGTGAAATAAGACTAGTAAAATGAGTTTCCACCTAGACAGACTGTGGAGGGTTGTCCCGTCTCTAGGGTACTTTACAAGTTTATATTTAAGAAAAGTTTTGTCACTATAATTATGTTACCAAAAGAATTTTTGTTATCATAACTTATGTATACAATGTTATCATGAAATGTTGTTGTGTCTCCTTTAAGAAACTGATATTGCTTTTAATTGGTGGTGGGGGGAAATGAGTAATGCTTCCCCTTTAAATGGACACTCTAGAATGCACTCTTTGACCCAGTAGAAGGCGCAAGCCGAAACGCGTAGGTCATTTTTGTTAGTATGCACCCCTGCACTTTGCTGTTTATGGCCCTGTGACAAAAGGAGGCTTATTGGATTTTTAAGAACAATAAAGCTCTTCGTCGCCAAGATTCTGTCTGTGCCGTACTTCTGCCTGCCCTGGGATTGTGTGGAAAACCGAAGGGTATTTTGCATGAAGCTTGAGAGGAAATATATATATATAACGAAAGGACTATCCAGATACTGCATGTTGGAGGTGAGAAAGGGAGATGGGAGAGGCTCTCTCTCCCGGGTGATTCCGAACTCTTTAATCTTTAAGAGACATTACTCATGGGTGGCAGCAAAAATAATGACGTTGTGTGCAAAGACTGTTACTTTGAATTTATATGCACGTGGCCACTGTAATTACCCTGATGCACGGAATATTGATAATAATTTTGAACTGTCATGGTGATTATACGCTATCATGCTATATAATTTGTCAGACACTAGAATACAGTTCTTTTGAATGAAGATGCTGGTGCATCATGGGACTAGTATGAATCTGTGTTGGTCACGTGGGTAAATGTATTTAAGGCACTTGCGCAAACATGCACCCTTTAATCTCCTGTGAACAAGGTAGTTCGCCGAAACGCGTACGGAGGGATCATTGTCTGCAGCCACTCTCAAGTTAAAATAAAAGCTGTGTTGAAACCGTGAATCGGCCTCTACAAACCTTTTTGTGATGTTAATTACTGGGAAGCTCCGTCCCCGGCGGTAGAGGCCGCCCTGCAGGGTCGGGGGCCCCCGTCGATGGAGAACTTGTTCTGTAGAATTTGATTGGGGGGCATGACCCGCTGGCTTCCACATGGATGAAAGGACTATCCAGATACTGCATGTTGGAGGTGAGAAAGGGAGATGGGAGAGGCTCTCTCTCCCGGGTGATTCCGGACTCTTCACTCTTTAAGAGACATTAGTCATGGGTGGCAGCAAAAACAATGACGTTGTGTGCAAAGACTGTTACTTTGAATTTATATGCACGTGGCCACTGTAATTACCCTGATGCACGGAATATTGATAATAATTTTGAACTGTCGTGGTGATTATACGCTATCAAGCTATATAATTTGTCAGACACTACAATACAGTTCTTTTGAATGAAGATGCTGGCGCATCATGGGACTAGAAGGAATCTGTGTTGGTCATGTGGGTAAATGTATTTAAGGCACTTGCGCAAACATGCACCCTTTAATCTCCTGTGAACAAGGCAGTTCGCCGAAACGCGTAAGGAGGGATCATTGTCTGCAGCCACTCTCAAGTTAAAATAAAAGCTGTGTTGAAACCGTGAATCGGCCTCTACAAACCTTTTTGTGATATATATATATATATGTATACATATATATATGTATACATATATATATTTTACCCCTGTGTTTAGTGGAGCACGGCAGGGCGAGGAACAATCTTCAATTAGCTCCCTCGTGTGGTGAGTGAGACTCAGTGTGGTGTACGTAAGAGGCTTGAATGCTCGTTTCTACTTAGTGACAGTCATTACGAGAATGGACTTGTACGAGCATGCAGCCACACTCACTTAGGGGGTCATTACGATGGCAGGCGGAGGCACAGCCGCAGTGCTGGCGGAAAATGCCCTTTTCCGCATTCTATCGGCGGTCCTTGCGACCGCCGCATTACGATGGGCAAAGATAGCCCATTTCCCGTCCGCTGCGGTGTTTCGGGAACCGCCAGGAATCCCCTTCTGCAGCGGTGGCGGACAGAGCGAGAAGGGAGGGACCGCCGTGCGGAATGCGGTTACGACCGCCGGTTGTATTACGATGCCACAAACAGCCCACCACACCTCTGCGGAGAATCCAGCCAATCAAGGATGGCGGTGGCAATACTACGGATAGCTCCATGTGGTCCTGTCCGCTGGGGAAACGGCGGTCTTTGGCCTTACCGCAGCAAATCCGACCGCCGCGGATGGATTTTCGCAAAAACAACAGTTGATGGACAGAATGCAGAACAATGTCATACATTCACCCCAGTACAGAGATCTGGGCCTAAATCCATCGTTTTTTTGCTCACCATGCCATTCCAGTTTGAACCCAGCCATATGCAAATCAGTCTTGACCCTGTGCCTCTTGGGAACAGTCCAGCCCGAACTGCCAAGCCAGGTCCTCTCTGGACTGGAAACAAGCATCCTAGGACCGGTTTCGGGGTTTCACCCCTCTTCAGCCAGGATAGCTTGATTCCAGTGGCATGGAGAGCACGGGACCCACGTCTGGGCATACCCGTCCCACTCGGGGTGACAAATGCAAAAACAACAGTTGATTGACAGAATTCAGAAACAATGTCATACATTCACCCCAGTACAGAGATCTGGGCCTAAATCCATCGTTTTTTTGCTCACCATGCCATTCCAGTTTGAACCCAGCCATATGCAAATCAGTCTTGACCCTGTGCCTCATGGGAACAGTCCAGCCCGAACTGCCAAGCCAGGTCCTCCCTGGACTGGAAACAAGCATCCTAGGACCGGTTTTGGGGTTTCACCCCTCTTCAGCCAGGAAAGCTTGATTCCAGTGGCATGGAGAGCACGGGACCCACGTCTGGGCATACCCGTCCCACTCGGGGTGACAAATGCAAAAACAACAGTTGATGGACAGAATGCAGAACAATGTCATACATTCACCCCAGTACAGAGATCTGGGCCTAAATCCATCATTTTTTTTCAGCTTTTCTGCCGCTTAATCCTGCAATCCGACCGCCGCTGTAGGGTGTTTCTGGTGGTGCATCCTAATCTGGCCGGAGGTTTTGCCGCGGTACCTGCGGGTGGTACTTTCCTGCTAGCACGGCGGTCGGAATGCTTTTCCGTCCGCCATTGTAATGAGCCCCTTAGAGTTTATAAATATCAATGCATACTGACATGGCGGACAGAGTAACAAAAGAGATTGGCATCATTGAAGTACGTCATCACTTACCTGATGTTTTATGACCAATAGGAAAACGTACAGGGATTTTTAAATGGGGGCAATGTGATTTATATGCACACAAGTCATTGATAAAGGCGAAATACTGAAACCGGTCTGCCTGAAAATGTAAAGAAATTAATTGAAGTATATGGAGTCCGTAGAGTGCATTGTAAAATCCTGTTTGGAAGTTGGTGAACAACATATATATATATATATATATATATATATATATATATATATATATATAGTATATACAAAATTCCACTGTAAAATCCAAATGTTACAGGGACGTTATATCTAGGCTTACATTTCACACATACAAAACCATAGAAATTCTGCAGTTATAGTTACCTCAGCTAACTATAACTTACATCCCTACAATGCACTGCTTATGACCTAACCTATCATGACATGGTCAGTGACATCACTTATGACATCACTGATGACATCTCAAATGACATCACTGATAAAATCACTGACATCATCAAGTGAGTGTATGTGTTTTCTTGGAGTTTATGAGTGTTAAAGATATATACTAACCTACTACAAAAGTTAGATTAATATTACTAGGTGCACTACTAATGAGTGATACTATTTCTAACATGTGATCTTAGTGGTTGCGTGACTGTCTGTATCAGTAAGTGAGTGGGTGTCTGAGCTATGCTTTTGTGAGCGGGTGCATGAGTGGCTGTATGGGTGAGCGAGTGAGTTCTGAATAGCTGTGTGGGTGTGTGAGTGGTTGTCTGAGTGCTTATATGGGTATATGAGTGGGTGTGTGAGTGATTGGGTGTGTGGTTGTATGGGTGTGTAACTGGTTGTATGGGTTTGGAAGTGGGTCTGTAAGTGGTTGTATGGGTGTGTGAGTGGTCATATGGATGTGTGAGTTGGTGTGTGAGTGGTTGTGGGGGTGTGATTGGTTGTGTGAGTGGTTGTATGAGTTTGTAGCTGGGAGTGTGGGTAGTTGTATGGATCTATGAATAGGTATGTGAGTGGTTGTGCGGGAGTATGAGAGTGGGTGTATGAGAGGCTGTATGGGGTTGTGAATGGATGTTTGTGTTCTGTTGATGATGTCATCAGTGATGTCATTTGAGATGTGATCAATGATGTCACTGACCATTTCATGAGTGATGTAGTATCTGAGGTTATAAGCAGTGCATTGTGGGGGCATAAGACTATTGTTGGCTCAGGTAAATATAACTGCAGAATTTCTATGATTTTGTATGTGTGAAATGTGAGCCTAACTATGATGTCCCTGCAACCTTTGTTTTTTTCAGGGAATTTCGAAGGTTTTTAAAATTGTCTTTTCTAATTATAATGTCCTTGTAACCTTTGGCTATTTCGGTGAATATCTAAGGTTTTTCAAATTCTATATCCTAACTGTAATGACCCTGTAACCTTTGGTTTTTTCCAATGAATTTCAAAGGGTTGTTTAATAATATTTCCGAACTTACCTCAGTTTAAAAAAAATTATATTTCCTAACTATAACATCCCTGTAACGTTTGTTTTTTTAGTGTATTTCTACAGTTTTCAGGGTGGTTGTGAGGTGTCTACAGTACTATGTTTTTTTTATATATATATATATATATATATATATATATATATATATTACCTACTGGCGGTCGCGTAGTTAAGACCTTGTTTCTATTCAAAAAGCGTGTTTTTTTTGCCAATATCTTTGGCGCTGTTTTTTCCTCTTTCTTCTTCTTCCTTGCCACCCCCTTTTGTAACCATAACCCGCATCTAGTATATGTTCTCTTAAGTCATTTGACCTCTCTCACCCCGCAGATAACACTGTTGAAGGGCTCCGTTGGTCACTGGACCAACCATTATCAGCTATCAGTAGGCTCGACGTTCCCCCCCACCACCCCTCTTTTTGGGCATTCAGGACATGTCTGTTACAATTTATGAAATATGCACTTGCATTTCATCAATTTAACATGGAAAACCGAATAGAATCTTGTTTTTCTTGTATAAATCATGTGTTTATTTAATTTCTTTTCACACATAACGAATCATATTTTTTTTCTGTAATATTGTTTGGGAAAAAGACATACATTTAAAAAAAAAATGTTTTTCATTATGTTTGTTGACTCCAGGGAGTCTGTTTTCTTTAAATTCCCTATGGCATGATGTACTATGAATGCCAAAGTCTTTTCCCTATGTCTATCCCCACTTGTGTCAGGCAGTGATTCTCTGCCAATAAAGATGACACTGCCAGAATGCATCCCCAACTTTGAGAAAGACCGTTAGGTCGAAACGCGTCAGTGAACAATAAACATTACTTGGACTAACCTGGTGTGCGGGCTTTCCTTACAGTGCAGCGGCGCGACGGTGAGGAAATCTTTGAAATATATATATATATATATATATATATATATATATATATATACAAAATTCCACTGTAAAATCCAAATGTTACAGGGACGTTATATCTAGGCTCACATTTCACACATACAAAACCATAGAAATTCTGCAGTTATAGTTACCTCAGCTAACTATAACTTACATCCCTGCAATGCACTGCTTATGACCTAACCTATCATGACATGGTCAGTGACATCACTTATGACATCACTGATGACATCTCAAATGACATCACTGATAAAATCACTGACATCATCAAGTGAGTGTATGTGTTTTCTTGGAGTTTATGAGTGTTAAAGATATATACTAACCTACTACAAAAGTTAGATTAATATTACTAGGTGCACTACTAATGAGTGATACTATTTCTAACATGTGATCTGAGTGGTTGCGTGACTGTCTGTATCAGTAAGTGAGTGGGTGTCTGAGCTATGCATTTGTGAGCGGGTGCATGAGTGGCTGTATGGGTGAGCGAGTGAGTTCTGAATAGCTGTGTGGGTGTGTGAGTGGTTGTCTGAGTGCTTATATGGGTATATGAGTGGGTGTGTGAGTGATTGGGTGTGTGGTTGTATGGGTGTGTAACTGGTTGTATGGGTTTGGAAGTGGGTCTGTAAGTGGTTGTATGGGTGTGTGAGTGGTCATATGGATGTGTGAGTGGGTGTGTGAGTGGTTGTGGGGGTGTAATTGGTTGTGTGAGTGGTTGTATGAGTTTGTAGCTGGGAGTGTGGGTAGTTGTATGGATCTATGAATAGGTATGTGAGTGGTTGTGCGGGAGTATGAGAGTGGGTGTATGAGAGGCTGTATGGGGTTGTGAATGGATGTGTGTGTTTTGTTGATGATGTCATCAGTGATGTCATTTGAGATGTGATCAATGATGTCACTGACCATTTCATGAGTGATGTAGTATCTGAGGTTATAAGCAGTGCATTGTGGGGGCATAAGACTATTGTTGGCTCAGGTAAATATAACTGCAGAATTTCTATGATTTTGTATGTGTGAAATGTGAGCCTAACTATGATGTCCCTGCAACCTTTGTTTTTTTCAGGGAATTTCGAAGGTTTTTTAAAATTGTCTTTTCTAATTATAATGTCCTTGTAACCTTTGGCTATTTCGGTGAATATCTAAGGTTTTTCAAATTCTATATCCTAACTGTAATGACTCTGTAACCTTTGGTTTTTTCCAATGAATTTCAAAGGGTTGTTTAATAATATTTCCCAACTTACCTCAGTTTAAAAAAAAATTATATTTCCTAACTATAACATCCCTGTAACGTTTGTTTTTTTAGTGTATTTCTACAGTTTTCAGGTTGGTTGTGAGGTGTCTACAGTACTATGTTCTATATATATATATATATATATATATATATATATATATATATATATATATTACCTACTGGCGGTCGCGTAGTTAAGACCTTGTTTCTATTCAAAAAGTGTGTTTTCTTTTGCCAATATCTTGGGCGCCGTTTGACGAAATTTTCAAAACTAATGGTTCGCTCAGGTCAGCTCCTGTCTTGAATGTTTCGGGGTGATTCGTCATGCGGGGGCTGAGAAAAAAGGGGGGTCCCAAAACGCGTTTTCCCCATGTTAATTTCCATAGGAACTTTAGACACGGCTACAGCCCGAAACTGCTGAACGGAATTACACCAAATTTGGCAAAAGGTAGCTCTTGGTTCAGAAAGCAACCTTTATTTTAAATGGTGTAAATCCGTTCAGTAGTTCCTGAGAAATTAAAAAAATTAAAATATCGATATCTGAGAGCCGAGGAGGATTCGCGGCTCCTCCCAAGCACGAGCTTCATTCTGATTGGCTGACAGCACTCCAAACCAAGATGTGTTGGCAGCCATCTTGTGACTCGGTAAACGAGTCACATGAAAACAGTAGAAAAAAGATAAAAAACAAGAAAAGGGCGCAGGGTAGAAACACCATGACCCCCTAGGCCTGCTCAGGGGGCCCCACAGGGACCCCCAGGGCCAAAAAAAAGCATTTTTAAAAATATGTTCGTCCGAATTTGCACTGGGTGCGCGAATCCGGCCGAAAATATTTTTTTTAAAATGAAGCACGGGCTCCTGTGCTTTGTTGCTTTTAATCCTCCGGGTGGGCCAGGTCCCGGGGGCAATGACTCATTGTTATGCAGGGGCCCGTGGGGGTCCCGGCAGCCGCGGTGACCGCCACCTCCCCAGGGCTTTCTTATTAATGTGCGGGGGCACGCGGCCCGCCCGCAGACCCAGGAACCGCCACCTCCCCGGGGCTTGGAAAAAAAATGTGTGGGGGGGCTGCTGCCCCCCACACTGCCCCGGGGATCACCACCTCCCCGAGGCAGTGATCATTATGAGCGGGGGGCCTCACGGGCCCCCCAAGCCCTGGAGACCGCCACCTCCCCGGGGATTGAATTAAAATTGTAAAGTGTGTGGGGAGGGGGCTTCTACCCCTCCCCACACTGCCCCGGGGACCACCACCTCCCCGGGGCATTGATCGTGAAGTGCGGGGTGGACACGCGGCCCCCCCGCAGCCCCGGGGACCACCACCTCCACGGGACATTGAATATGTAAATACGGGGGTCCGTAGCGGCCCCCCAGCCCCTGGGACCACCACCTCCCCGGGGTTTCGAACTTGCTGGGAAGGGGGCCACGCGGCCCCCCTCCTGGAGCCCTAGATGGCCCTGGGGACCACCACCCCCCAGGGCCATCTCCTGCAATGTCCCGGTGTGCCCACCCCAGGACATTGCCGTTTGCTATGACAGGGCAGGAGCACGACTCCTGCCATGCCATAGCAAACACTGCTTTGCTTCTTGGAAGCGAGAGCAGGAAACCTGCTCTCACTTCCAAGAAGCGAAGCAGAATTGCTTTTGGACAAGAGGAGCTGCATGTTAGCAGCTTCCCTTACCCAAAAGCAATGCCGGCTCTCGCAGGAGGTGGGGAGCCGGCTGGGACCGCAGGGGCATTGGGGCTCCCCCCGCGGTCTCCTACGTAAGGCCAGGCCCCGGGGGATGGTGTCCCGGGGCAATCATTGGCCTCAGGAGGGGGGCCACGCGGCCCCCCTCCAAAAAAAATAAAGTCTGGCCATGCCCCGGGGGATGGGGTCCCTGGGGCCAATAGTGGCCCAGGGTAGGGGTGCCACGTGACCCCCCTCGCTTATACATTTATATATATTTTTTTAAACGAGGCCAGGCCCTGGGGGTTGGGGTCTCCAGGGCCAAAAGTGGCCCAGGGAAGGGGGGCCATGCGGCCCCCCTCCTGTCAAATTTTTTTTCAATAAAGAGGCAAAGCCCCGGGAGATGGGGTCCCCGGGGCTGAAAAAGGCCCCCCTTTAAAAAAAAAAAAAGTATGGCCATGCCCCGGGGGATGGGGTCCCCGTTGCCATAATTGGCCTCAGGAGGGGGGCCGTACTGCCCCCTTCCCGTTTTTTTAAATTATTTTAATAAAAAATGGGTCAGGCCCTGGGGGATGGGGTCCCCAGGGCCCAAAATCTATTAAGAGAAGGGGGGCCACACAGACCCCTTCTAAAAAAAAAAAAAAAGAAAGGAGAAGCCGGCATCTCATCGGAGGCCCCGCCCCCTCCCTGCATCATCCTGCAAACGCGCCTCCTGGCGCCTTCTGGGTTGGGAGATTAAGTCCCCTTGAATCCTGAGGGTCCCTGGGGGCCAACTAGCCCACCACGTACCTCCAGTAAGCCCCACACAGTGGGATTGCTAAGAGGTGGTCCGAGGCCACACCCCTTTTTACACCACTCTGCAAGCGCGTCTCTTGGCGCATTGCTGGTGGGGCGAAGAGGTCCTCTTGTGTCCTGAGGACCTCAGAACTAAATTGGACTTCATCACCCGAGCAGCAGTGCGGCAGGAGGTGCATTTGCAGAGTGGTGTAAAAAGGGGGCGTGGCCTAGGGCCACTCTCAGCAATCCAGCTGTGTGGGGCTTACTGGAGGTACCTGGTGGGCTAGTTGGCTGCCAGGGACCCACAGGAGGCAAGGGGACTTCCTCCCCAACCAAGAGCGCACCAGGAGGTGCGTTTGCAGAGTGGTGGAGAAAGGGGGCGTAGCCTGTGTCCACCTCTCAGCAATCCCACTAGCTAGGGCTTACTGGAGGTATCAGGAAGGCTAGTTGGCTCCTAAGGACCCCCAGCAGTGAAGGGGACTTTAATCCCCATCCAAGAGCGCGCCAGGAGGAACGTTTGCAGAGTGGTGGGCAAAGGGGGCGTGGCCTGCTATGAGAACTTAGCAATCCTGCTGTGTGTGGGACTTACTGGAGGTAATAGGAGGGGTAGTTGGCCCCCAAAGATGTCCTTGGGGGCCAACTACTCCTCCTGTTACCTCCAGTAAGTCCCACACAGTGGGATTGCTAAGAGGTCTTCGGAGGCCACGCCCCCTTTCTCTACCACTCTGCAAACGCGACTCTTTGCACACTACGGGTTGGGAGATGAAGTCAAATTTAGCCCTACTGGTACCTCCTGTAAGTCCTACGCAGCGGAATTCCAGAGTGCTGGTCGGAGGCCCAGCACCCTTTCTCCACCACTCTGCAAACACGACTACTAGTTAAAGAAGCATTTTCAATGTAATAGGTTTCGCATTTACAAGAGTTAGAGCTATTGGCATTGTAAATGTAAAAGTTTTTAATAATGTTTTTTGGGGTGGAGTGGATGTACGTTGTGTGTAGTGGAATTATGTGGTATGTTGTGCAGTGAAATTATATGGATAGAAAGTAAGTTGTATTTAGTGTATAGGAATTATGTAGAGTGGGATTATGTGTTATGGAGAGTAATTATGTGGTATGGTAGTCTATGTTGTGGAGTGGTAACCTCAGGTTTAGTCTTCCTCGTTTCCATAGAGGCTAAACTATAAACTCAATGAGACAAAAAAAAGAAGGAACCACTGAGGAGCACTTCTGGACCTAGTCAGAGGTACAAGCAGGGCCACTGGAATTATGCGACTGTTTGGCTGCACCGACTTTTGCACAATTATACATTTTCCGCATTTGCCACATAATCCATCATCTGCTGCATAATCTGCAGATTTGAACAAAAAAACCTTGTTTCTAGTTCAAACGGCTCAAACGTTACCAAAAATGCAGCGACAAGTGTTACAGAGTGGTGGAAGGCCCTTTGCAAACCTGGAATGGTCACCTGTTACTTATTGCTAAATGTGGGTGTTACATTGGTACCAAAGGTGTGCAACACACTCTTGCTTCTTTCTGCATCTCTCTTGCCTCTTTCTGCATTTCTGTTGCTTCTTTCTGCACCTTCCTTTCTTTTTCTGCACTTCCCTTGCCTCTTTCTGCACATCTCTTCTACTTCCTGCACCTCTGTTGCTTCTTTCTGCACCTCTGTTGACTCTTTCTGCACCTCACTTGCTTCTTTCTGCACCCTTCTTGCCTCTTTCTGCACCCTTCTTCCCTTTTTCTGCACCTCTTTTGCCTCTTTCTGCACCCATCTTCCCTCTTTTTCCACCTCTCCTGCCTGTTTCTGGACCTCTCTTGCCTCTTTCTACACTTTTCTTGCCTCTTTCTGCAGTTCTCTATACTCTTTCTGCACCCCTCTTACCTCTTTCTGCACCTCTGTTGCTTTTTTCTGCACTTCTCTTCCCTCTTTCTGCACCCCTCTTGCCTCTTTCTGCACCTCTGTTCCTTCTTTTTGTACTTTTTTGTTTCTTTCTGCACCCCTCTTGCCTCTTTTTGCACCTCTGTTGGTTCTTTCTGCACTGCTCTTGCTTCTTTCTGCACCTCTTTTGTACATTTCTGCATCTCTCTTGCCTCTTTCTGCACCCCTCTTCCCTATTTCTCCACCTCTCTTGCTTCTTTCTGCACTTCTCTTGCTTCTTTCTGCACTGCTCTTGCTTCTTTCTGCACCTCTCTTGCACATTTCTGCACCCCTCTTGTCTCTTTCTGCACCCCTCCTCCCACTTTCTGCACCTCTCTTGCCTCTGTCTGCACCGCTGTTCCCTCTTTCTGCACCTCTTTTGCCTGTTTCTGCAACTTTCTTGCCTCTTTCTGCAGTTCTCTTGCCTCCTTCTGTACCTCTGTTGCTTCTTTCTGCACTTCTGTTGTCTCTTTCTGCCCTCGTCTTCCCTCTTTCTGCACCTCTCTTGCTTCTTTCTGCACCCTTCTTCCCTTTTTTGCATCCCTCTTGCCTCTTTCTGCAGTTCCCTTGCCATTTTCTGCACCTCTCTTGCCTCTTTCTGCACCTCACTTGCCTCTTTCTGCACTTCTCTTGCTTCTTTCTACACCTTTGTTGCTGCTTTGAGCAATTCTCTTGTCTCTTTCTGCACTTCTCTTGCTTGTTTCTGCACCTCTCTTGCATCTTTCTGCACCTCTGTTGCCTCTTTCTGCACCTCACTTGCTTCTTTCTGCACCCCTCTTGCCTCTTTCTGCACCCCACTTTCCTCTTTCTGCACTTCTCTTGCTTCTTTCTACACCTTTGTTGCTGCTTTGAGCAATTCTCTTGTCTCTTTCTGCACTTCTCTTGCTTGTTTCTGCACCTCTCTTGCATCTTTCTGCACCTCTGTTGCCTCTTTCTGCACCTCACTTGCTTCGTTCTGCATCCCTCTTGCCTCTTTCTGTACCCATCTTCCATCTTTCAGCACCTCTCTTGAATCTGTCTGCACACCTGTTCCCTCTTTCTGCACCCCTTTTGCCTGTTTCTGCAACTCTCTTGCCTCTTTCTGCAGTTCTCTTGCCTCCTTCTGCACCTCACTTGCCTCTTTCTGTACTTCTCTTGTTTCTTTCTGCACCCTTCTTCCCCTTTTCTGTACATCTCTTGCCTCTTTCTGCACCTCTCCTGCCTCTTTCTGCACATCTCTTGGTTCTTACTGCACTGCTCTTGCCTCTTTCTGCACCTCTCTTGCATCTCTCTGCACCTCTTTTGCTTCTTTCTATACTTTTCTGTCCTCTTTCTGCACCCTTCTTGCCTCTTTCTGCACCTCTGTTGCTTCTTTTTGCACTGTTCTTGCTTCTTTCTGCACCACTCTTGCCTATTTCTGCACCCCTCTTCCCTCTTTCTGCAATTCTCTTTCATCTGTCTGCACTCCTGTTCCCTCTTTCTGCACCTCTTTTGTATGTTTCTGCAACTCTCTTGCCTCTTTGTGCAGTTCTCTTGCCTCCTTCTGCACCTCTGTTGCCTCTTTCTGCACCTCTCCTACCTCTTTCTGCACCCCTCTTGCCTCTTTTTGCACCTCTGTTGGTTCTTTCTGCACTGCTCTTGCTTCTTTCTGCACCTCTTTTGCAAATTTCTCCATCCCTCTTGCCTCTTTCTGCACCCCTCTTCCCTATTTCTCCACTTCTCTTGCTTCTTTCTGCACTTCTCTTGCTTCTTTCTGCACTGCTCTTGCTTCTTTCTGCACCTCTCTTGCAAATTTCTGCATCCCTCTTGCCTCTTTCAGCACCTCTGTGGCTTCTTTCTACACATCTCTTGCTTCTTTCTGCACCCCTCTTGCCTCTGACTGCACACCTGTTCCCTCTTTCTGCACCCCTTTTGCCTGTTTCTGCAACTCCCTTGCCTCTTTCTGCAGTTCTCTTGCCTCCTTCTGCACCTCACTTTCCTCTTTCTACACTTCTCTTGCTTCTTTCTGCACCCTTCTTCCCATTTTCTGTACTGCTCTTGCCTCTTTCTGCACCCCTCTTGCCTCTTTCTGCACCTCTTTTGCTTCTTTCTGCACTTCTCTCTCCTCTTTCTGCACCCCTCTTGCCTCTTTCTGCACCTCTGTTGCTTTTTTCTACACTACTCTTGCGTCTTTCTGCACCTCTTTTGCCTCTTTTTGCACCCCTCTTCCCTCTTTCTGCAATTCTCTTGCCTCTTTCTGCACCCCTCTAGCCTCTTTCCGCATCTCTTTTGCTTGTTTCTGCTCTTTTGCCTCTTTCTGTACCCCTCTTGCATCCTTTCTGCACCTCTGTTGCAAATTTCTGCACCCCTCTTGCCTCTTTTAGCACCCCTCTTCTCTCTATCTGCACCCCTGTTCCCTCTTTCTGCACCTCTTCTACCTGTTTCTGCACCTCTGCTGCCTCTTTCTGAATTTCTCTTGCCTCTTTCTGCACCTCTGTTGCTTCTTTCTGCACTTCTCTTGCCTCTTTCTGCACCCCTCTTCCCTCTTTCTGCACCTCTGTTGCCACTTTCTGTACTTCTCTTGCTTCTTTCTGCACCTCTCTTGCTTCTTTCTGCACCTCTCTTGCCTCTTTCTGCACACCCAGGGCTACTTTTTAACTGACCTCAGGCTCAGCAGTGCACACATGCAAGTGCAGAAAAGGGCTGCTGGCCTCTAAACTGCCATGCCCTATTATATGCTAGGGATTTAGAGGTAGTTTTAATCCCCCTGCCCTACTATGTACTAGGGCCTTACAGGGGAGGACATGCCAATCACAGGGGTACCCCAACCCATAGTGTACCCTAGTGTATGTAGGTGTTTTCACTGTATTCTAAGTGTCTTTCAGCAAAGCACTGGCTCCGGGCCTGGTTAGGCAGAGCCCAGGGTCAGTCAGAGTCAGTTACCACCAGTACCAGTCAGCAAAACGTTGGGGGGTGCCCAGGGCACAGGATGACTTTGCAACAAGGCATCTTTCTGCACCTCTGTTGGTTCTTTCTGCACATCTCTTGCTTCTTTCTGCACCTTTCTTCCTCTTTCTGGACTCTGTTGCCTCGTTCTGCATTTCTCTTGCTTCTTTCTGCACCTTTCTTCCTCTTTCTGCACCTCTCTTGCCTCTTTCTGCATTTCTCTTGCTTCTTTCTGCGCCTTTCTTCCTCTTTCTGCACATGTCCTACTTCTCTAGGCATAGTTAGAAATTAGCATTTAAAAAACCTTTGAAATTCACTGAAAAAACCATAGGTTTCAGGGACGTTATAGTTAGAAATTAGCATTTTAAAAACTTTTGAAATTCACTGAAAAAATCATAGGTTTCAGGGACGTTATAGTTAGAAATTAGCATTTAAAAACCTTTGAAATTCACTGAAAAAACCATAGGTTTCAGGGACGTTATAGTTAGAAATTAGCATACCTTAGAAATTCACTGAAAAAAACACACGTTTCAGGGACGTTATAGTTAGTTGGACATTTCACTCGCACAAAACCAGAGAAATTCGGCCGTTATAGTTAGTTGAGCTAACTATAACTCGCACCCCTGCAATGCACTGCTGATGACATCACATATTACATCACTCATGACATGGTCAGTGACATCACTGATGACATCTCAAATGACATCACTGATGACATCATCCAAGTGATAATCTGATGCACCTCCTCACAGCCTAATATAACCTTCGATATACCCACTCTAAAATACAGACTGCCATTCTCGAAACCATAGACAGACCAATACCAATTATGACATACCCACTCACTGATTCCTAGGTCTACACACACATCCACTCCCTCATCCATACAGTCACTCATACATGCAGTCACTCATCAATACAGCCACTATCATATGTACTCATACATCCATACAGACACTCACACACTGCCAATTACCCATAGAGTTACTCACACAGCTAGTCAGTCATGCAGAGAATCAATCACTCTCCCATTTACTCACCTACACAGTTATACACACACACAACCTCACTTATTTATAGAGATACTAACACATACTTACTCTCTTATACAATCATTGACACAAGCACACACTCATCCATACAGCCACTCTCACAATCACTCACTCTCACATATAATCATTTACATACTACATTACTCACATATACTGCCTTTCACATATGTAGTTACTCACACATGTACCACTGAGACATCCATTCACTCACCAACACAGCCATACACACACTCACCCACCCATACAGCCCCTCACAGATGCACTCTTGAACCCATACACCCAGTGAATCACCCACTCACACATCCATGCAGGGAGTCACACACACCCCACCCACCCACAAAGACACTCAGGCACCCATTCAGGTACTCAGACAACCAATCAAAAACCCATATAGACACTCATGTAGATACTCACCAACCCAAGCAGCCACTTACACACCAACTGACAGACTGATACAGACATTCAAACAGATTATTCAGTCACCCATGTGTTAGTAAGACATGTTTAATCACTCACTTATACAGTCAGTAACGCACCTACTAAATCATTCATTCAGACACTCATACACCCACTCATTCTTCAATACACTTTGGCATATATATATATATATATATATATATATATATATATATATATAAAACAATCTTAAACTTTTTAAAAATCACCCAGTCTCTGGATGGTGTCATCAGTGATGTCATCAGTGATGTCACTTGAGATGACATCAGTGATGTCATAGTGATGTCACTGACCATGTCATGAGTGATGTAATATGTGATGTCATCAGCAGTGCATTGCGGGGGCGCGAGTTATAGTTAGCTCAACTAACTATAACGGCCGAATTTCTCTCGTTTTGTAAGAGTGAAATGTCCAACTAACTATAACGTCCCTGAAACCCATGGTTTTTTCAGTGAATTTCTAAGGTTTTTTTAATGCTAATTTCTAACTATAACGTCCCTAAAACCTATGGTGTTTTCAGTGAATATATATATGTATATATATATATATATATCCTTTCAAAATTGGCCCACATTTCGACATCCAGGTCTCTTGGCGGTGCATACGCGGTACGGCAGAGCCAAGCCGTTACAAATTACATCCAGCGTCTCCCAATTGAGACAAATCCGCTCGCACTCACAAAATCGAAGCAACTGCAGCTTAATAATTTATAAAGCTGTGATTTATTCAGCATTCCATGCTGGAATGCTGAATAAATCACAGCTTTATAAATTTTGGGAGTGCGAGCTGGATTTGTCTCTATTGGGAGACGCTGGATGTAATATATATATATATATATATATATATATATATATATATATATATATATATATATAAAGACAAATCCCGAATGGCACCACTCCTCCACGGCACACAGACAGGTACGGACCACTCAGGGTACGATAATAGTGAATGAAGTGCTTTATTTAATTAGCATAACTCCAGCAACCAGTCAATCCTGGCCAGTGCCCCAGCATGACGCGTTTCGACAGAACAACTCTGTCTTGTTCACATAACGCGCTACAAACCAGTAAGTCAATAAATAGTGGGAGTGATCAAACAACAATAGGCAGAGACGTAGCATCTGTGTAGAATTAAAAAATCTGGTCACATGACAAATGGACATAGAAAACATACTGCACACAGAGTTAAATAACTTAAAGTTGTCAGAATAAATGTGGATTTAAAGTTAAAAAACATTTCATTGAACTATAAATAGATATTGCAAGATAAAACAATAAATATTCAATGCCACATTGTAAAAACAGGAGGAACACAATTAATCAATCCATAGATGCATATAATTTGTAATACAAGGTACTAATACCATCTAAAAATGCATTCTTTGAAAAACTCCTGCTAAAAATTGTGCAAATTGCTGCTTGTAAACTGAACTCATGTGCAAATACGCGGTAGTCCTTAAAAACCAAAATCAAGTCCAAAGGTTCCAGGTCTAATTGTGTTGACTGCCTCATAACGCCAAAGTGCAAACAAGTGAAAAGTGCAAATGTGCTTATGTATGAAAACTCAAAAATACTAAAATTTTATTACAGCGGTACATAACCCCCGGAGCCCCGGGGGAGCCCTGAAATGTAAAAATTAAGTAATCTAAATGGCTAGCAGCATAAAAAAAAAGATTTAAAAAAAAAAAAATGCTTTATGCAGAATTGGATATAACGGGCCAGTGCCCTTAACATTCCAAGACAATCATTGCCCAACAAAGAAAACTCAGTATAATCTTGGACAAAAAATCTTAACAAACCGAAAAATTGATGAAAAAAAGGAGATCTTATGGCTATAAGGTCAAGATGGTACCCTGTGTAAAAGGGAATAGTCAACAAAGGGAAATTGACAAATGTGGCACATCTAATGGGACAAGGGGAATAAATAGCCTAAAACGTCTCTAAAAACAATGTTAAAGAAGCAAAATAATACAATAGCAGCAGATATAATATTGAAAACCAGCAAGTTCAAAAATTTATTTGGATGTGGTTAAAGGAAATTGTGCAGGTCCTCCCCCATGTTAAGCCCATTGGGCATTCTAGTGTCGAGTTCGAGGATAAACTTACTTTCAAGTTGTCTTAACTGGCGCTCTCTATTATATATATGTCATAAACCATAAATACGTTATTTTGGCATGCATGCCATTAAATTTTTCACATCTTCAATTTATACATCATTTTATTTTTGGGAGTCATGGACCCGTCGCGACCCATCACGGGGTATTCGTGACTCCGGCGTATATATGAAACATATATGTAGACACTTTAAAGGTTTTGTTTAAGGTAAGTGGTTTACTAATAAAGTAATAAACGTAGTCTAATTGTAGAGAAAAAGAATGTTAAAGGTCATTTTAATATATTTTCCATAGTCACAATGCCGTTGTGAACCGTGCCGTCATGTATTTCTGGAGTTGCGGGAGGGTTGAGACTCCGGCGTAGATTTGGCAGTAGTAAATCACATATATAGACACTTTAATGATTTTGTTTAAGATAAGAGGTTTACTAAGAAAGTAGTAAAGTAGTATAATTGTAGAGAAGAACATTTTAAAGGTAATTTTAATACATTTTGTGGAATCACAATGTCACCCCAACATGAGCGCGACAGCGTTGCGAATCCCATGTCAAATAGAAAGAAATGAATTTGATAGGTTAAACACCTTTCTATCATTAATACAGTAAGGTCCCACCCCTTTTCTTAATCTTTTTGGTGCGTCTGTGTTTTTTCCCACCTTTGCATTCTGTCTAAGAATTCTTTTTTTTTTTGGTGTTTAACTTCATATTTTTGGAGACAAAGATGGCATCTGTGACCCCTGAGAATCCTGAGCATCATGGCAATTTCTCAGAGGAAGAAGAGCCAGTTAGCTCAAAGAAAGAGATCATTGTATGGATGTTTTTCTCCATACCACCAGGAGAAAAAAAGGTGAATGAAAGGAAAGTCACTTGCACAATTTGTAATAAGACTCGTTCTAGAGGGTTTGAAAATAAGTACTCATGTGGTACGTCATCTATGATGAAGCACCTCCAAACGATCCACTCTACCCAGCTTGCACAACCAGAGAGAGAGAGGGAGACCAGTCAGCAAGGAACATCTGCTGAAGACCGTGTGAAACCAGGCACCTCATCTACTGCTGCACTTTTTTCGGATGTTTCAGCCAATGTTCCGGAGTTTGCGGGTGTTGGACAATTTTGCCTGAAGTGCAAAGCAATATTAAGCATGGGGGAGAAGTCAATCCCTGATCTAGTTGTGAGCATCAACACTCATATGTGTTAGTTTTTTGTTCTAGTTGTTTGTACATGTTTTGTGCTTTACATTGAGAAGCACTGTTTTGTAGTTTTCTATAAAGAAACAAAAAAACAACAAAAAGTTCCAAACTGTTAGAAAATGCAAAAAAACTAAAACAATCAAAAAAACAAAGGTTTTGGTTAGAACCAATAAATATATGTTAAATGTATATTTGTAACAGTGTGAATACATTTTGTTTTGTCTGTCAGTGTGTGACTTAGTGTATAGATGAGTTACTGGGTGTGTAAGTGACTCTATGGGTGAATGAGTGTGTGTCTGAGTGTCTGTATGTGTGAGTGAGTGCGTGCATAAGTGTTCTTTAGGTAAGTGAGTTGCTGTGTGAGTGTCTATATGAGTGAGTGAGAGGCTGTGAGTAGACTTTGAGTGACTGAGTGGGTGTGTCAGTGGCTATGTGGGTGAGTGTGTCAGTGGTGTATAGGTGAGTGAGTGCATGAGTGGTCTATAGGTGATTGAATGGGTTAATGAGTGCCTGGACAGGTGATTGTATGGGTGCATGACTGGCTATATAAGTTAGTTATTGAGTGTGTCAGTGCCTGTATGGGTGAGTGAGTTCCTGTGTATGTGTTTGTATGAGTAGGTGTGTGAGTGCTTGTATGGGTGAGTGAGTGCCAGTATGACTGACTGTATGGGTGAATGAGTGCATGTGTGATTGGCTGTATGTGTGAGTGGGTGCGCAAGTGCCTGTATGGGTGAGTGAGTGGGTGTGTAAGTAGCTATTTGGGTAAGTGAGTAGAGTACGAGTGACTGAGTGGTATGTAGTAGATGTATGGGTCAGTGAGTTAGTGTATGAGTGGTGTATGGGTGAGTCAGTGAGTGCATGAGTGGTCTATGGGTGATTGAGTGGGTACATGACTAGCTGTTTGAGTGAGTGTTTGGGTGTGTCAGTGGCTGTATGGGGGAGTGGGTACCTGTGTAAGTGCCTGTATGGGTGAGTGAGTGGGTGTGATAGTGACTGTATGGGTGAGTGACTGTATCAGTGTGTAATTGGGTATGCCAGTGGCTGTATAGGTGACTGACTGACTGGGTGTGTGAGTGACGGTATTGGTGAGTGAGGGTGTGTGTGAGTAGGTATTTAGGTGAGTGAATAGGTGTGTGAGTGTCTGTGAGTGAAATGGTGTGTGAGTGGGTGTATGAGTGAGAGGGTGTATGAGTAGTGTATGGGTGAGTGACAGTATGTGAGTGGCAGTATGGGTGAGTGTGTGAGGAGATGAGTGGTTGTATGGGTGAGGTAGTTGGTGTGTGAGTACTTGTATGGGTGAGTGAGTTGCTGTGTGAGTGGCTATATGGGGGAGTGAGTGCCTGTGTAAGTGCCTATATGGGTGAGTGAGTGGGTGTGTCAGTGACTGTATGGGTGAGTTACTGAGTGTGTGATTGTCTGTATCAGTGTGTGAGTGGGTGTATCAATGACTGTATAGGTGACTGACTCGGTATGTGTGTGACTGTACGGTTGAGTGAAAGTATGTGTGAGTGGATGTGTAGATGAGTGAATGGGTGTGTGAGTGGCTGTGTGAGTAAAAGGGTATATAAGTGGCAGTATAGGTAAGTGAGTGAGGAGATGAATGATTGTATGGGTGAGTTAGTTGGTGTTTGTGCACTTGTATGGGTGAGTGGGTATGTGAGTAGCTATATAAGTATATTAGTGGGTGTCTGAGTGTGTGGATAGTGAGTGACTGTGTAAGTGGTTGTATGAGTGAGTGAGTGACTGTGTGAGTGTCTGTATGCGTGAGTAAGAGGGTACATGTGTGGCTCCATGCGTGAGTGACTGGGTGCATGACTAGGTGTATGGATAAGTGAATGTGTATGTGTGTAGCTGTATGGGTAAAACTGAGTGAGTGAGAGTGGCTGAATGAGTTAATAACTGTGTACGAGTAGTTGTATGATTTAGTAACTGGGTGTGTGAGTGGTTATATGAGTGAGTGAGTCTCTTAGTTGCTGTATCACTGTATGAGTGAGTACCTGTACGGTTAAGTGAAAGGGTGCATGAGTGGTTGTACGAGTGAGTGCATTAGTGGTTTATGGGTGAGTGAGTGTGTGTAAGTGGCTGTATGAGTAGATATGTTTGTAGCTGTATGGATCAGTGATTGGGTGTGCCAGTGCTTACATGGTAGAGTGACTGGGTGTATTAGTGATTATATGGGTGACTGGGTAGATGAAGGACTGACTGCATCAGTGAGTGACTGAGTGTATGAGACTCTATATGAATGAGTGAATGAGTGTGTCAGTGTGTGTATGGATGAGTAAGTGCCTATGTTAGTATCTATATGAGTGAGTGGTTGTTTCAGGATCAGAATGAGAAAGTAAGTGAATGTAGTTGTACATGTATCTGTCAGTATCTTGATCTGTTTTGGTGAGTGAATGGATGTGTGAGTGGCTGAGTGGGTGTGTGGCTGGGTGTACGACTGGGTTTATCTGTGTGTGTCTGTCTGTATTAGTGACTCTATCAGACTCTACCATTCACATTTCAAACAAAACAGTAGACATTTCCTATGCTGTAATAGTATTTCACATTTTAGTAATGTATTCCCCCCCTTTTTTTAAACTGTTTTCAGGTTGTGCAGTAAGTTGTATGCCAAAATTGATGTATTCTATAAGTATTCAATGTTCAACATTGGGTAAAAAACAATCACAAATTGTTTTTAAAAAACCTGTTTACAATTCAGCACCTGTTCTTTTCTTTTTCTAAATTTAATGTGTTGCTTTCTATACCAATTTTAGATAAAATGGCATCTGATGGCAGTCAGGACCAGTTGCCACTGCACAGCAAAGGGGTATTCAATTGCATGGGAGTTTTTCACTATCTTCTCCTGGCAAAAGAAATTGGTGGCAAAACATATCAACTGCTCTTTATGCATAAAGACCCTTTCCATGAGTATGTCAAAGAAGTCATTCTGTGTCACTACAATTATATTGACACATCTAAAGGTGTATCACTGCAAACACTGTTATAAAATAAAAAGTTTGTCATTACGAACTCCACAGCATCATAATGGCTTTACTGAAATCTGGAAACTTTGATATCAAACTTCTCAGCACATTAAACCCACACTGATGCCCGTGTGAGATTTAATGCCAAATACACTCAGAGGGCATCTTAGAGAAGCCCCCTGAAAAACGACCTAACTCTAGAGTCCTGGCTGACTTGCTGCTCACCATCTGCCACCCCCAGACATGTTTCTGGACCCCTGAGTCAAGAGCCTCCCACTCTCTGGGTCCTGATCAAAGTACATCATGGCCAGAGGTGCCAAGCCTCCTCCCCCAGGATGGGCAGTGTCCACAAAGGGGAAGCTTCAAATGCTTGCCGCCTTTGTGAGCTGACCCAGCCATTTTCTGCTGCCACCAACTGGCCCCCACCAGTTCTGACCCCCACTTTGGGCAGGAGAATCAGTGGGAAAACCAAGATAAGCAGAGAAGTGTAAACACCTTTGCCAACCCCACCCCTCAAGTGGGGGTGGCGAGGTGAAGCACACTCTCAGTCCCCGCCATCTTGAAGATGGGGGACCCAGCCA
Organism: Calotriton arnoldi; assembly: GCA_963921515.1. Lineage (NCBI taxonomy): Eukaryota > Metazoa > Chordata > Amphibia > Caudata > Salamandridae > Calotriton > Calotriton arnoldi. The sequence continues at coordinate 1,213,989 of CAWUFW010004238.1, forward strand.
ACCAGAGTGAGGCTTATGCCCCTGTGGCATAATAGGGGGTGTACCCACCCCAAGGGAGGGACCCATTGGTCCCGACCTGCACCTACCTGAAATTCCCCAAAATTTAGTATTTATGGACAACCCTGAAACTTGCCTCCGCAGACAAGAAAGTTGAAGAAGAAGAAGGACCGAAGAGCCGTGCTGAAGGAAGAAGAGGAGGACACCAACTGACTTGGCCCCAGCCCTATCGGCATGCCCCAACCTCGACCTGCTCCAGCAGAATCCTGGTGTGTCCTTCAGCCTGCAGCCCCCCAGAACCCAGAGGACCTGCCCTGCCTTTCCTAACAAGACTTTGTCTCCCGTGAGCACTAGATTTGCTCACCAACAGACTCTGGCCAAATCCGTGAGTCTGCACCACTCTGCCCCCGACGCCCACGGACCGATCTGGAGGATCCCTCCGACCGTGACCGGAGCCAGTAAGGAGAACTCGACGCCAAAAGACACCCCTGCAATGACGCCCCATGGGATTGGGTGGCCAAACCGACGGTGTCCCAGCATCCCTTGACATCAAACTTACCTCTTCAACCGGTGATCGCCTCCAGAAAGTCTTCATGCCTGAGCCTGCAGTGTTTGTTGTGACTGGAGAATCCCCATTGAAACCAACAGGGCACCCGATGCCAATCTAGCACCCTGCACCCGGCTGCCCGTGTTCCACTGTGGATGCCCCTTGTGTGCTAACTCAGATCCCCCTTTGCCCTGAGCTAAACCCTAGAAGCTTTGCTCCCACATCCAAGTGGCGTGCCCGTGAGCAGCCATCAACCAGTGGCCCCCTATCCCACATTGGATAACATTGGGCCTCAGCACACTGCTCCTGGCCATCCTAGTGCCACTGAGAGTGCTCTTTGAGTGCATCCTTGACCCTGGGGGAACCCTGGTTCTAACCCCAGAAATTCAACGCCCAAGACTGATTACTCACATTTAAACCGATAACCTGATTTTCTCCGATAGGACTGCATTGGCTGTTTTTCTGTGGAAAAAGTTCCAAGTGTGGAGTTGAAAATTGTATGAAAACCTAAGAAACTGTGTTTTGAGAAAAACTGACTTACTTATCTTTTATCCAGGAAATGTCCCAGTGTGATATCTAGGCACACTGAGTAGAAAAGTGATCCTGAAAAAGTAATCCTGGAAAATAATCAAAAGTAATCCAAAAGTAATTACAACTGTATTTGCACACTTTACAAACCTGTAAGAAAAGTCATTATTCATCCAGCTTGCTTTTTAACAATCCGTCTTGAAAAGTTCAACTATATTTACCTGAACCAAGTCCTGCTTGGGTCTATAAATAAAAATACAACGAAGAAATATCTTTGATTGGTTTAAGTTCAGTCTTTGAGTGTGTGACATCCTTTCTTGCCTGAGTGTGTACAATAAATGCTTAACACTACCCTCTCATAAAGCCTTACTGCTCGCCCACACTACCACAAATAGTGAGTAAGGTATTATCTACTTTTACCTCTGTAAGCCTTTGGGGATCCACTGGACTCTGTGCACACTATACCTTACTTTGGTATAGTATATACAGAGCCATCTTCCTACAAGTGTCCAGATGTTGCATTAAGTCCTTCATGAAAGATGATAGCCATAGTAGTAGTTCTTCCAGAAATTGATATTTGTCCTGCTTTGAAGTTTGTAATTTCAGTTCAATTTAGATCCATCTGCTCTGCATGTTTGCAGCATTAATATAAGGTATTTTCCACTTCTTTGTATATGCAATGTAGACATAACATCTGACCTACAATTTGGGCAGGTCATATTTTGGTTAACCATTTTAATCAATCTGTCAAAAGGCACAGTTTTGAAATCCGGAACTATTAAGTACAGAAATCTCTCAGAATATATTTGCGTGGTAGATATAAAAGAGCAATCTTCACAGTCATGGTTCCATTTGTAACTCAGTCCAAATAAGTCATCTATGCTTATTTCTTCTTCTTCTAAAACTCCAAGGAGGACCATTATAATTGTCTGTGTGTCTTGTTGAGTCCTCGGAGTAAATAGTACTGATCCACCACATATATCTACTAGATCTCGAATGCTTAAAGCACAATGTATTGTAGTCCTATCACTAAGTAAACATTTTTGCAAAGCACACAGTGCAGAACATAATCTCTTATGTGCTTTCTGTTCTTTTGTATTTATAAGATGTGGTAAATGAAACAGTGCATTGAGAACAACATTTGCATAGCAGTTGACTCCAGAAGTGTTTGACAACTGGTAATCTACAATCTCTCCCTCATTCTCCAGTTTTCTCTTTTAAAATCTCCCTTGTTCTCCATCTTTTCCTTATTTTCAGCAGCATCTGTAGATTCATTTGTGAGCTTCCGCTTTGGACAGATTATCTGTTTTTCATAAATGGGATATAGTCCTAAATGTGGAGCGTACACATTTCTTAACCAATTGTACTCTCTGACACAACTTGCATCAGCACTAACTTTTCTGTCATCAAAATCAACCAAAAACAAAGTGGATAATGTTCTTACTCGAGACAATGCAACATATGCCATACCTTCCTTAAACACAGAACTACCAATATTAATAATAGCTGCATTTACACTTAAACCGTGAGATTTATGGATAGTTACAGAGTACGCTAGAGACACTGTGATCTGTTGTCTCCGGACATATAAATCTTTTACAAGCAAACAATGTACTAAACATCAGCTAATCAGCTTCACACCATCAATCTGATCATATTTTGTTGCTAAGTATTCAACCTCATCCCTATTTGGAAAATTAATTAAATCAATAACTTTATCCATAGCACCATTTACTAATCCTTCCTCAACACTTAAATTTCTACGCTATATTACTCTACAGTATTTGCATATGCGAAAACACTTTTCTAATCCTGGAGTCTTGGATACAGATTTCTCCAATGAATCCAAATTTGCTTGTAGCTTTCCACTTAGCAGTAGTCTTACTCCCGTGTGTTCCATTTTGTCAATAGCTGCAACTTTCAAAACTTCTTTTTTCTCCAGTTTTAGTAATTGTTCATTAAAATTGGAGCACTCTTGAAGTGTAGGCATTAAACAGAATATAAATTTGCCTTCTTCAATGAAATTAAACATGAGCTGTGCTGCTGTGTTCTTAGAGGAGAAATGTTTGTTGATAAGTCACCTTGCTATGGTACGTTTTCCCTCCTTTGTCAGAGCTTCCACTCTAAAGTCCTTCAGAATAATTCCATATTCCTTGTCTGATACTTGACACATACTCCTCAGGAGTTCCTTGTATTCGAAGTCAAATGTTTACATTGCCAATCCTTCCATAAGAATTCCGAGTTTCATCATGTAGAAGTGTATTGAAAACAGTCTGTCCTTTGACAGGGGTAAGTTGCAGTAGATCACCAAAGACAATTTAATGCTTTCCTCCAAACAGCACATCATACTCCATTTATTAAAGCTGTTGCGTTCTCAAGTGTACGAAGGCAAGCATTAAGTTTGAGACCATGCTCACCTCATCGATGATCAAAAGCTTCAGTTTCTTCAACACTCTTGACACCTCATTGCAAGCTTGACCGGATAACTTTTGGTATTGCAATTTATTGTCATGTTCAACAGGTAGCATTAGTAGATGATGTAGTGTAATTCCTTTAATGTTGTGTGCAGCCAATCCAGTGGATGCTGTTACTACACGATACATTTGATTCTGTAGTCCTCTGTAGGTAAGTGGTGAGAACTTTAATTAAAAAGTTTTGCTTGGTGCCAGCTTGACCACTGATGTATAAAAGTATTGGCGTAAATGATGAACACTTTCCTGTCTTGCTTTTTCCATTGCAGTTTCCACCTTATACATGGCTATTGCAGATTTGTTTTTAATGATGGTTTGCCCAACAGGATCTTGACTCAGTGGTCTAGAACTTTGGCTGCTTTGTGAACTCTCCTTAGCTGCCTCAGCAGCAATTGTCTTCTCCTGTTCAATCTCATCGTTTAACATTTGCAAATAGTTTGAAAAGACTGATCACTGAATGCTGTCTTTCACAGCATTGAAAGAATCTGTGTATCTGTCATAGTCTCCAAGTAATTCCAATTCAGCACGCCAAGGCTTGAAGAGTTGTAGAAGTGCCAAATAGAAAAACTCTCTTCTGTCTGGAGTTTGGCAACTATGTTTTCTGTGGTTAATACATTTCTTTTTGCATGTCTCACCAAACAACCATCACATCCAACTACGGCATATTTCCCTTCTTCTATGTTTTCGAGTACATTCCTTTTGTATCTGTAGTGTTGACGTACTTCATAAAGGCACATGTCTTCGAGATGTGGACTCCTTCTTGGATAGTACGTTTCTAACATATTTGATTTCATAATGTCTGTACTTTCCAGGTTAAACTCTGCTAGGTACTAAATTTCTGGGAGAGACTTTAACACTCTATTTCATCTACTTGCTAGGCCTAGACTTACCCAAGCAATTCCCCTTTGACTTTGAGAACAACTGGCCGAGATCAACCAGTCACAGCACTCATGACATCCCATTTCTGTATGGGAAAGCATTTTCAAGCTGAAGCTGTACAATTTCTTGGATAGAGTCTTTTCTGCAGAAATCTCCTCCCACATCTCCTTATTCTCTGTCTTCTCTGATTTTGTAATGTATGAAGTGATGTACTAAGCAACAGCAATGGAGTTGTCTGCAACATATTGTAGATCCATATTTGCATTCCACATCTTGAGAGTCACAGGATTGTAGTCATTAATATACTTGGAAGCCTCTGTTCTTCTCAAGTTGTATGTGTTTTTCAGTGATTTCTGTGTCAGTGTATGTCTGACTGCAGACAAAAAGCTGTTCACTCTTCCTTGAGAAATAACAGTTTGTGGGAATCCAAATTGACATCTTGTATAAAATTTACCTTTGCATCTGTATTTTTGACAACAGGACTTCCCATATCTATGAGTTCAAAAGCACAGAACGTGTTGTCTCAAGCACTTTTCACAACCATCTTTTGAGACGGTGCATGTCACATACTGTTCTATGAAAGATAAGACAGACTTATCACTGTCTGTTCCAAATTTTGGTGCATCTTTTATCCATAACAGCATGTGAATATGAGGAGGACGTCTTGCTTGGTACTCTTTTTGCCAACAGAAATCAGTTACTTCTTCAAGAGGATGATTTCTTTTGTTGCAGATGAAAGATATCACAGCTTGATATCTTTAATATCTTTAATATTACAGTTCACCTTTTTAAAAAATTCAAGCAGGTCATACCAGGCATACCCAGCTCAACTAAGTGTCAGAAACCAAGTAGGTGCACCTAGATTTCACAACATACATTTCGGTTATCTATGATGGCGAAACCAATACTTGTTGGTGCCACGTTGGTATACCATCAAATTAATTAAGCTGTATTCTAAGTTTTCATCCTTTCCATATACTTTGTCAATAAATTCCTAAGCAGATAGTGTTTGAAGATTAACTCCTGTCTTCAGTTTGTGGTTAACAGCATATGAAAGTCCAGACAAGTCATTCTCAAACAGAAGCTGGAATATGCCGAAATCTTGGATCCTCTAAGTATAATCTGGTTGACCGGTATTCAGCTACTGGTATCTGTACAGGGCGGTCATGAATGCGACCACCTCCTCCAGTGGGAAACAGTTGTAGAAAGCAGCAAGCTTCTAAACTTTTCTCCCACACAGTCATGGGCGCTTCTTTTGCTTGCTTGCTTCATTTGAAAGAGATCAATACCATCACCAATGACTTATTTAGAATGCAGAGGATGGATGCTGTAGTGTTCCTAAATCTCTTCTGATCTGGATCAATCGCTTTTTCAATCTGTTCACTTGATGGTAATGTTTTATTCTCTATATATGTTATATCTCAAACAACATCAACATTTTTATAGTAAATATTATTTTGTACCAGGTATAATGTCATTTTTTTTAGAATTTAGTAACATCTACTAACTCTTGCCAGATTATTTTTATTCTTTGCAGGCACACCATTTACTAGAATGATAAGTGGATCATGAACATCTCTGTGTACACCAACAGTTTCAGTATTCTGTTTAAAATCTAAAGGTAAGTAGACAACTGCCATGTGGACAACTCAAACTGTTCCTCTACAAGTAAATAAACAGAAAATCCATGCAACTCTCCTGTTCAGGTTTTGAGAATACAACTACATTGTGAGTTTGGCTTTTGTAGTGAGTGCGCCGACAACAAATGCAAACACAGTTTGGTTTCTCAGAAGAAACTGTTTTAAACTTCCTAATCTCTTCTGTAAAGTTATCAACACTAATACCTGTGTTGTGCTCCTCTACTCCTCCACATACCAACTCCTCATTTGCCCTAAACTCCTGTTGGGGACCAAAGAGCCGAAACTGAGCATCTTCACAAACTTTTTCTACTTCTGCTACTGTACCATGCAAAAGAGCTGCATTCATTTCTCCTAAATACAGGGCAGAAGTTTTGTCATAGTAAAACCTCCTAACTAAATTTCGGATTTTTGAGTGGTGAACAACTAACATTCTAAAGTAATGTAAGCTGCTTTGGCACACTTTCTTTGATAGGAATGCAAGTGGATGTCCCTGTAAATTTGTTTACTTCCTTACTTTGCATGGATCTAATCTTTGCAAAATCCAATTTTCTGTTTCAGACTTTAGCATGGAAAGATGCATAGGACATTTCTCAATATATCAATTGATTCCTGCCAAACACTGCAAATACTGCTACATTGCCATTTGTATACAGGAACCTGTCTATGTCTTCCCTGTACCTCTTCAGCTAACATTTACTCTATATTCCTATGAATGATCTCCTCTTTTGGAATTGGAGTACCATCCTTCACTTCATAACATCAACCAGTAGTTTTAACTGCATGCACTGACGTGTTCTCTTGAAAGTAGCTTTCGTCATCAAGGAAAGGCTCAGTACTGGAAGTATGCTTCCATTCACCACTGAATGTTTTACAATAAGTTGTTATATTAACTAGTCTTATTTTCAGTTTTTTCCTCTCCATACATAACACTGTTTTATCCAGTGTTCTCATTCTCTTCACTATTAAGATAAATAGTTTACACTTCAAGGCAAATGCTTTATCTACTACACTTTCTATGTCTTGTTTGTGCTTGTAAGCTGCTGTTCTTCTCTTATGCTGCTTTATATTTCTTTGCAAATGTTTTATTACCCTACTTTTATACATTCTTATGTCTTTGTAATGTTTCTGTCTTACTGGGAGATGAATTCTTTTTCTAGAAAGTTTTCCAGTTTGAACATGAGTTATACTTTTCGTTTCTGAGTTCTTGATAAAGCTTCCTTTTTGTTCATATCATTTTCCATATTTTCCATTTTTCTAAATACTGTTTTAAGAAACTCCTTAGTTCCCTTACCAGCAGATCTTTTTTCCTCACTATGGGGGTGATTACGTTGGCGGGCGGACTTGAGTCCGCCCGCCATCGTGGTGGGGATTGGCACCTCCTGCCAGTCATGCAGCGGTCCCACACTCCAAATCACGATGCGACCGCCACCATGGCGGCCGCATCTTGCACTTTAACATTACGGCGGGTGCTGCTGGCTGCAGCACCCGCCGCAATGTCAAAGGTGCATGCAGTGCGTTTTCCTGCACTACTTGGTAGGCACCACACGGTGCCTGCCACTTAGTGCAGGGAAATACAGGGGGGTACCATGGGTACCTCCCCAGTGCACAACCACCTCCCCCCAACACAAGGGGGGCCCGCAACTGGCCCCAAAACCAATCCCTGCCAGCCTTTCCATGGCGGTGGCCAACAGCCCGCATCGTAATTTGGTGGACGGTGCCTGCTAGGCACCGCCACCATTTTACGCGATGTGGACTATCCGCCAGGCAATCGGAATGATTGCCTGTGGCGGATCCATGGCGGGGCGGTCTATACGGCCGCCACGGTCGTGGTCCAATTCCCCCCGCCATCCTAATTTGGCAGGGGAAAATTGCTGTCCGATGGCGGAGGGCCCGCCACCGCACGGTTGGCGGTGGCGGGCCTTCCGCCATCGTAATCACCCCATATATTCGGTCCACCATCTTGTTTTTTGTTTTCAGTTGTTTGCAGGTAGTACTGTGTCTTTTGTGCTTTTCTCCTCTGTTCCTTTTTTGTCATCTTAAATTCTTCTCTTTCAACATAAGAAGATATCTGAAAAAAAATATAGTGTACATTTTACATTCCATATTTCAAGCAACTAAATACCTGCATTATTCATTGTCAGTATTTCATTCCACACATATTAAACATACGAGTTCTACTTCCTCTCAATCTATTGTCTTACCCTCTAAACACATATCATCCTGTCCTATAGCCTACCTAAGGCCTACCTAAGGGGTCACTTACATGTAGAAAAACATGAATTTAAGGCTTGGCAAAGAGGTTTGAAAGTCCACTTGACAGTAAAACTGTACACAGACTCTGCAGTAGCAGGCCCAAGACATGTTTAAAGGGCTACTTCTCATATGTGATATACATATGTGAGTGAGTGTGTCAATCTCTCTGTGGGTGTGTGACTGGATGTCTAACTAACTATATTGGTATATGAGTGGCTCTCCTAGTAATTCTATGTGGTGTGTCAGTGTGTGAGTGAATGTCTAAGTGCCTCTGTTGCTACCTAACAAGGTGTGTGAGTGGCTCTATGCTTTTGCAAATAGGTATGTGAGTTGCAATATGGCTAGGAAACAAAATGTATAACTGGGAAGATAGGGCTGTAAGTGTGCATGAAACTCACTAAAACTTCAAAGTGCATGTCTTAGCTTTCAAACTCATACCATGCTCCCTATCACCTACCTCCGGCCTACTTTACAGTTGATTTATATGTAGTAGAAGGAGAGTATAAGGCTTGGCAAAAGAGTTTTAAATGCAAAGTCAACTTGGCTTTAAAACAGCACACACAAGCTCTTCAGTAGCAGGCCCGAGACATGTTTAAAGGGCTACTTTTCTGGATGAGTAAATTGATTGCATCACTACTTCAGTCCATATGTGAGTGAGTGTACCGATCTCTCTGAGGGTGTGTGACTTCATGTTTAACTAACTATATTAGTCTATGAGTAGATCTCTTAGTAATTGTATGCATCTGAAAAGCTGTATGCAAGTGGCTGTATGGAATGCTTACTGATTGTCTTTGTGAGTATTGGGGTATTCAAGTGTGTGTGCAACGGGCTCTGTTACTGTTGGATACATAAGTGGTATAACAGTGTGTGAGTGAAAGTGTCTCTGTCTCTCTCTGACTGAGTGTGTGATTGCCTCTATGCTTCTGTAAATAAGTTTATGAGTTGTAGTATTGGGTGGGAGACTGGATATATCACTGGGCGTATGGGTCTGTAAGTGCGCATGCAACTCACTAAAACTTCAAACTGCATGTCTTACCTTTTAAGCACATACTAAGCTCCCTATCACCTACTTACAGCTTACTTCATAGATGACTTATATGTAGTAGAAGGGGAGTTTAAGGCTTGTAAGGTGGTTTTAAATGCCAATTTGACTTGCCAGTAAAACTTCACACACAGACTCAGCATTACCAGTCCCAAGATATGTTTAAAGGTCTAGTTCTCTGGATGGGGGACTTGATTGTGTCAGTACTTGAGTACATGTCTAAGTTACTATTTCAGTTCCTCTTTGTGGGTGTGACTGTATGTGCAAGTAACTATATCGGTATATGATTGGGTCTCTTAGTAACTCTATGGGTCTGCAAATCTGTATGCAAGTGGCTGTATGGATTTCTTACTGGCTGTGTTACTGAGTGTTGGGGTATGTAGCTGTGAATGAAACTGGCTATATTACTGCTGGATACATAAGTGCTGTGATGGTGTGTGAGTGGATGTCTAAGTACTCAGTCTCTGTCTGATTAGGTGTGTTAGTGACTCTATACTTCTGTAAATAGGTTTATGAGTTGCAGTATTGGGTGGGAGACTCGGTGTATAACTGGGCATATGCGTCTGTAAGTGCACATGCACACTAAAACTTGAAAGTTCATGCCTTACCTTTTAAGCATATACTACCCTCCCTATCGCCTACCTACGGCCAATGTTACATGTAACTTATATGTAGTAGAAGGGGATTTTAAGACTTGGCAAAGGGGTTATAAATGCCAAGTTCACTTGGCAGGAAAGCTGCACACACAGGATGAGCCGAAACTTCCTTAAGATAAACACCGATAAGACGGAAGTATTGGAGTTCGGCAAGGGCCCTTCTCTGTGGAACAAAACCTGGTGGCCGATAGAGGCTGGAGATTGTCCCTGCCCTACCAGGAAAGTCAGGAACCTTGGAGTGATCTTTGATGATCAGCTCAACTTTTCGGCCCAGGTCAATCGCCTGACCTCCTCGTGCTTCTTCCTCCTAAAAAGTTTACGGAAGATTTTTCCCTTCATCCCACAAGAGCTTAAAAAAACTACTGTGGTAGTAGCGCTCTTTCTTTCGAAATTAGACTACTGTAACGCCCTTTTCATGGGCATTGATAAGTCTCAGATGAGGAAATTACAATCACTGCAAAATGCTGCGGCTCGATTGGTATTAAACATTCCTAAAGGCCACTCTACTTCGGCGGGTATAAGGTCACTGCATTGGCTCCCTGTCCAGCAACGAGTGGATTTCAAGGCCCTCTGTCTGGTGCACAAGGCTCTATATGGAGGGGGCTCAGTGGAGATCCAGAAGGTGTTCTCATGGTATTCTCCCATCAGAACCCTTAGATCTACAAACACAGGCCTCATCCACACCTCCAAAATCCGTAGAGCAAGGTGGGGGGGTCAGACTCTATCATATTGTGCAGCCAAGCTATGGAATCAATTGCCGTCTACCATGCAACTTCAATCTAATCGGCTGATTTTCAGGAAAACGCTGAAGACCTGGCTGTTCCCCTCAAATTAAATCTCCGGATCCATAGCCCAGTCTCCCTACATACATACCCAGCGCCAAGACGCAGCGGCAGTCGAGTGCTTTAAAAATACCTATCCTATCCTATCTGCATTAGCAGGCCTGAGACATGTTTAAAGGGCTACTTCTGTGGATGGGTGACTTAATTGTGTCAGTACTTGAATCCATATGTGAGTGAGTGTATCAGTCTCTTTGTGGGTGTGTGACTGGATGTGTAAGTAACTATATCAGTATATGAGTGGCTTTCTTAGTAATTATATGCATCTGTAAAACTGTATACAAGTGAATGTATGGTTAGCTTACTAGCTGCATTAGTGATTGTTGGGGCATGTAACTGTATGTAACTGCCTCTGTTACTCCTGGATACATAAGTGGTGTGCCAGGGAGTGTGATTGAACATCTAAGTGTCTCTGTCTCTCTCTAGTGGGGTATGTGAGTGCCTCTATGCTTCTGTAAATAGATTTTTGAATTGCAGTACTGGGTAGGAGACTGGATGTATAACTGGGCATATGGGTCTGTAAGAACACATGCAACTCACTAAAACTTCAAAGTGCATGTCTTCCCTATTATGCATATACTACTCGGCATATCACCTACTTACAGCCCACTTTACAGGTGACTTATATGTAGTAGAAGGGGAGTTTAAGGCTTACAAACTGGTTTTAAATGCCAGATCGACTTGGCAGTAAAAACTGCACACATAGGTTCTGCAGTAGCAGGCCCGAGACATGTTTAAACGGCTACTTGTCTGGATTGCTGACTTGATTGTGTCAGTATGTCAGTATATATGTGAGTGAGTGTATCACCCTCTCTGTGGGTGTGTGACTACATGTCTAACTAACTATATTTGTAAATGAATGTCTCTTAGTGACTCTATGGCTCTCTAAATGTGCATGCAAGGGGCTGTATGGATTGCTTACTGGCTGTGTTAGTCAGTATTGGAGTATGAAACAGTGTGTGCATCTGGCTCTATTACTGCTGGATATATACGTTCTGTGTGGGTGTGTGAGTGAATGCATAAGTGCCTCTCTCACTGTCTGACTGGGTGTATTGGCTCTATACTTTTGAAAATAAGTATGTGAGTCGCAGTATGAGTGGGAGACTAGATATGTAACTGAGCGTATGACATTCACCATATGGCCTACTTACGGCCTACCTTAAGAGTGGCTTATATGTACTATAAGGAAAGGTTAAGGCTTGCCAAGGGTTTTAAATGCCAATTTGGGGTAGCAGTGATACTCACATAGCCCCTTAAGCAGGCCAAAGACATGCTTAAGGGGCTACTTGTCTGCATGGGTGATTTGGTAGTCTCACTACTTGAGGACATATGTGAGTGTATTAGTCCTTCTGTGGGTGGCACTGGCTGTCTAAGTAACTATATAGGTATACGAGTGGCTCTCTTAGTAACTCTATGGGTCTCTAAACATGTATGTAACTAGTTGAATGGATTGCTTACTGGCTGTGTTAGTGAGTGTTAGGGTATATAACTGTGTGTGCAACTGCCTTAGTTATTGTTGGATAGATAGGTGTTGTGTGGGTGAGTGAATGGGTGTGTAACTGCCACTGTCTGTCTGATTGACTGTGTTAGTGGCTCTATCATTTTGCACATAGGTATGTCAGTTGCAGTATGGGTGACAGACTGCATATATAACTGGGTGTATGGCTCTATAAGTCTGCATATAACTCACTAAACTTAAAAGTACCTCTCCTACATTTTAAGAACATGGCACCCTCCCTATGGCCTACCTTAAGGGTGAGTTATATGTAGTACAAAGGAGTTTAAGGCTTGCCAAGGGCTTATAAATACCAAGTCGAACTTGCAATAAAACTGCACACACAGGCTCTGCAGCAGCAGGCCCAAGACTCTTTAAAGAGCTACTTGCCTGGATGGGTGACTTGGTTGTGTTGGTACTTCAGTACATATGTGAGTGAGTGTATCAGCCCCTTTATGGGTGTGTCGCTGGATGTATTAGTAACTATGTCGATGTATGGGTGGCTATCTTAGCAACTCTATGAGTCTTTAAATCTGTATTTAAGTAACAGTATGGATTGCTTACTGGCTGTGTTAGTGAGTGTTTGGGTATGTAACTGTTTGGTCAACTGCCTCAGTTACTGATACATTCAGAAGTGCTGTGTAGTATATGAGTGGATGTGTAAGTGTCTCTGTCTTTGTCTAACTGGGTGTGTAAGTGGTTCTATACCTTTATAAAGAGATATGTGAGTCACAGTATAGGTGGCATGACAAATATTTAACTTGGTGTATGGGTCTGTAAGTATACATCTGAACAACTGGATCTTGTAACTACATGTTTTACCTTTTAAGCACATACAACCCTCCCCTATGGCCTCCTTACAAACTAGCTTTGCATTGACTTAGAGATAGTAAAAGGTGAGTTCAAAGCTTTGTAAGACGTTATCAATGCCAACTTAACCTTGCTCTAAAACCATACACAAGTTCTGCATTAGCAGGCCCAATGCATGCACTCTTAACTTATATATGTACATTATCAATGAGTACCGTTATTAAGATACCTGAGAAATATCTTTGTTCTCCAATTTTTAACTCATTTTTACTTGAAATTTCTTATCAGGCAAAATGATAAGTACTACTAACAGAAGAAAAGAACCAATAATGGCAATCTTTCCCACTCCTCCCACTCTTTTTCCAGTGATACTGATGTACTTAGCGAATCATAACCTTTCGCTAATTTTTTTGTTTTCTTATTCCACTTCTGAATGGTCAGTTTTTTTAACCCTTTCTTAGTCTCCTGGTAACAAGTCCAATCTGGTAGTGTCTGTGGGCTGATTCGAGACTCCGCCACAATGCTCAGCGCGGCCCCCATGCAACTTTGCGACAGAGTTGCAAATCCATGCGGGAGTCTGTTAAAGCATTTACCATAATACAACCATCATTTTTCATCTATATTTGACATTCTATGGTGGTAGTGATTTAGGAAATTAGTATTTCTGAAGGCCTACTATATCAAACAGCTCTCTTTTGAAGTTTGAAAGCACAGGCTCTGAAGCACCCTTCCCCATCCCACACTGTTTTACCTCAGCTGCCATAGCAACCTCTTTTGGAACACTCTACTGTACCAGTAGGTCAAAAGTTCACAGCACTTTCTATCAGCAGCATACAAGCCTCAAGTTGTACTGTAGCAGGTGCGGTTGGCTGTTTGAGAATGTAAGCATACACTTAATAGTATAGCTTATTTTTAATTTATCCAGAGTCAACCACAGATCTACTTACTTTGCACTTTATATCACTACCTATTTTTAGCTACCAACTTACACCATCCAATGAAATATGTCATTTTTAAAACAGGACCTGTCCTCCATTTTAACTGCCTTTCATTTTGAAAACTGCCTCATTCAGCTGCAGCCTTCTCCTGTGTGCTACTACTCCTTGCCTTCAAAATGGTTAGTGTGTGAATTGTGGGTCCCAGCTAGCTAGTTTATGAATGGGTCTGTGACTGGGTGCGTGAGTGTCTGAGTGGGTCTGTGAATGGGTGCATGAGTCAGTGTGTGATGTGTGAGTGTCTGAGTGGGTCTGTGAGTGGGTGTGTATGTCTCTGAGTGGTCTGTGAGTGGGTACATGAGTCTCTGAGTGGGTCTGTGTGTGGCTGCATAAGTGCCTGAGTGTATCTGTGAGTGGGTGCGTGAATGTCTGAGTGGAACTGTGACTGGGCGTGTGAGTGTCTGAGTAGATCTGTGAGTGGGTGCATGAGTATCTGAGAGAGTCTGTGAGTGGATGGATGAGTCTGAGAGGGTGAGTAAGTGGGTGCATGAGTGTCTGAGTGGGTCTGTGAGTCTCTAAGTGGGTCTGTGAGTGAGTGTCTGAGTGGGTCTGTGACTGGGTGGATGAGTGGGTGTGTGAGTGTCTGAGTGGGTCTATGAGTGGGTGCATGAGTGTCTCAGTGGTTGTGTGAGTGTGAGTGAGTCGGTGAGTGGGTTCATATGGGCCCCCTCCACATTGTTTCATTTTGCACCGCAGAGGTGGTGGTCCCCGGGCTTCTAAAAGCCCTAGGAACAGGGTCCTTGTGGCACCCTCCATTTTAAAAAAAAGCCCTGTGGTGGTGGTGGTCCACGGGGTCAGGGGGGTCCACGCAGCCCCCTGTATATAACAAATATATAGCCCCAGGAGGTGATGGTCCCTGGGGATTCTTAAAGCCGTAGGAGGGGAGCCCCTGGGCCCCCGGGTGGGCTGTGGTCTCCGGGGCCCAGGGGGGTTCACGCGGTCCCCCATATGTATATTTACCCCAGGGTAGGTGATGGTCCCCAGGCATAAAAATGCCCTTGGAGGGGGGCCACGTGTACCCCCTCCATTATTTTTATTAAAATATGCATCCCCCGGGACCTGGCCCACCCGGGGGCTTCAGTAAAAACAAGCGCAAGAGTCCACGCTTGTTTTTTTTTAATTCATGGCGATATTCGCAAATATTCATGAAAATCGCTGTGAATCACCCCAAATGCTTTTTTTGCCCTGACCCAAGACCCTTCCCCCTTATTCTCGGCCCCCGCTTGACAGATCGCCCTGAAACTTTCCATGCACAACTAGAATCACCAGCACAATTGAAAAAAAAAAACATTTTGTGAAGATTTGTCAACCGGCACTAAAAATATAGCCAAGTTGAAAAACATTTTTCATCTGGAAACAAGGGCCTAACTATAACTACCCATAAATATGGAGAATTTCTGCCCTCTCCCTTTTAAGCAATGAAGTGCAGCAAGTTCCTTTGCTATTCCCCATTACGTGAAATAATAGAAAATGTGGATGCACACTAATAGTGCATGTTTTCCACGTTCCTTGTGGCAAAGCTTCAAATATGAGCTATTAACCCACCCAAAATTCTGGCAGATTTTACTTGGAAGAATTTGTGTGGAAGGAGTGCCTGTGTCATGAGGCCATGCCTGTTGGTGTCCCAATTTGGGCACAATATTTCACTTGCGCATGAATTGGGATTAGCCCAGAAATCAGAATGGGGCTGTGGTGTAATCTTTTTACTGTTCACAGCACATTTAATTAATACCTTTTCATTCATAGTATTGGAGACCAGGCATCCCAGGGATTGAGAATGTGAGTTGTTGACCTCGGGGGTTTTTGGTCTGTGGTTGGGGGTGGTTTAAATTGGGATGGGAGGTGTCGCTAGAGTGTAGTAGGAATTGTGGGAATTTGAGGTTTATTTGGAGTTGAGAAACATCAGTTCTATTTTGAAGACATTATGTGGGAGGATTACAGAGAGGACAGACACAGTGACGCACAGGAGTGGGAGAAAAACACTTAAGAAACTGCACATGTGACGTAATTACATTTAATACAGGATAAAGGAACTTTTAGTAAACCCAGCGTACCTGAGCAGTTAATCAACTAAGAACACTTTGTACTTTAGAGGATTTTGTAATTAGAAAAATAAAAGTTACTTTGCATCTAAGTTTTATACATACAATAATGTTTTAGGTTTTCGAAACAAGGATTAGAAGAAGGATGGGTTGCAAAGTTCAGTATATATAAAATACAATCTTTGCACCAGGACAAAACATTATTTAGGTTAATTACAGTTTGTTCTTGAAAACGTTATGTTAATATTTGCAGTACTCAACGCACACAATCACGTAAAAACCTGAAAAAAGATTTAGGGGCATATTCTCAAGGAGTTATCGCCGAGTTAGCAGCACTTTATCGCAGCCAAAGTGGCGATAGATATATGGCACCATTCACAAGCTGGTGCTAACAGCCGACATCACCAGTTTTCCTGCGATAGCAGCCGCAAAAAACATCGCCACGGATGACACCGACAACTAACGCTAATGATATGCAGAGTAGGCGTTCCCGTGCAAAAAGCTGCGAAAACAACACTTCGCAATATTCCCTACGACCAGCCAGATCGGCGATAAGATCCTAAAACAGGCGATAAGGCGCGTTAGCAGCAGGGAATTAACACCTGCTCTTACCTGGTGTTAAGTCGGACGACAACCTGCACCACAAAAGGGAGCCCAGACCAGAGCCACACCTGAGGAACAACAGATGCCATGGAGCCACTGATCATGCAGATCGGAGCCCCAAGAGGGCCACAACACCCACCGCCACCACACCCAGGCCCGCCACCCCCCCGGGGCCTTACCCCGCACAAAGATATATTACATCAACCTTACGAAATCATGAACAAAACAATTCACCTGATGTCGCACAAGTACAACAATTAACATACATGTGTGGTCAGAAAAAGGAGAATCATTCATTCATCTTTGAATTTCCAAACAAATTATTTTATTCAAATTTAACTCAAAACAACTATTTGGAAGAGTCATGGCGGGTCTTCACTGGACAATCTGTAAGACACAGCCTGCAAGACAAAATTCAAGATAAGAAGGTGTGTCATGCACTCATCAAAGGACAGAGAGAGAGAGAAAGAGATAGAGAAAGAAAGGGAGGGAGAGAGAGAGTGAAAGAGAGGGAGAGAGAGAAAGAGAGAGAAAGGGGGAGAGAGGGAGAAGGAGAGAGAGAGTGAAAGAAAGGGAGAGAGAGAAAGAGAGAGAAAGGGGGAGAGAGGGAGAAGGAGAGAGAGAGTGAAAGAGAGGGAGAGAGAGAAAGAGAGAGAAAGGGGGAGAGAGGGAGAAGGAGAGAGAGAGAGTAACAGAGGAAGAGAGAGAGACAGTGAAAGGAAGAGAGGGAGAGAGAGTGCCGACACTGCGGACACAGGCCTCACTGCTCACCTGCTGCCACCGGTGTGTCTCCAACCACGTGCCGGTATGCACTGCAGTCCACCAGGTCCCTAATCTGAAACAGAGTCCAGATCTATGCATGGCAGAGTCCATATCATTGCACACGCCACCATCGCCTGGCCGCCCCTGCACACACAGGCTGCTGCACCCCAGCCCCTCCCGCCACCCAGCGGTGTTTGCCCACCCCTGCGCACCCAGGCCTCACTACTCACCTTCCGGCACCAGCGTGTCTCCAAGAGGGCCCACCACGTGCCGGTGCAAGCTCCAAGCCCGGGGCCCATGACCTTGGCAGCCTCCACACCATGCAGCCCCGCCCCGTGGGCCACCAGGTCACACACGTGAATCTGGGTCTTGATTTTGCAATGGCAGAGATCATATCAGTGCACACGGCAACATCGCAGGCTGCACACCCGCTCAGCCCTATAGGTGCCACTAACCCTGTGAACCGCGAGGCAACGCCACGTGGTGGTAGGCCAGCGCTGCCCGCTGGCTCAGGCCCACACTGCCGTCCAGCAGGGCTCACACAAACCCTTACCAGTCCGGACCGCCAGGACGGCGCATCATCGCAGGCTGCACACCCGCTCAGCACATAAGGTGCCCCTACCTCAGTGCACCGAAAGTCACTGTCCCGTGGCGGTAGGCCCGTGCCAGCCACAGTGTTTCCGGTGCCACCAACTCTGTGCAACGTGGACCCTTTCTGATTGAGTCTCATGATATGCCAGGCGTACGCAGCCATGTCACCTCCGGCAGTGGGGAAGAACTGGGACACGTAGCGTCATCCCCCCCCTTTATACGTACGCCGAGTTGGCTGGGTCGGCGTACGCCAGGCCAGCGTAGGGGTGTGAATAATTATCCCTAGGCTCTGAGCGTGGTTCATTTCTGGGCTGGACAGGAAACCAACTGATGCGTGTGTCTCTGCTGCAGTGTCTGCGCCACACGGCCCGCAATCGTCAATGTTGCAATGTTGCATGCACCCAGAGGGCGGCCACGCACAAAGGGATTGTACAAGGAGCGCAATGCCGCTCGGGCTCTTGGTTCATGCATGCCAACTGTTGTGTGTGTATCGCTATTGGTGCACCATAAGCCTAAGGCCTAGCCTCGATTGCAGCGCGAAAGCCACATCACATTTCCAGAATGCAAGCAGCAGTCAGACTAAAATTAGGGATGAAAGCTCCTTTGTCTCAATACATAAGGCGGAAGGACATCTGCACCTCCGACCTTGGTCTTGCATGCGGCAGGCACCCCCTGAGAGAGATACCATAGCAGATGATGACGACTCCCACACTACGCTCAGCGCTAATGAAGGACCAACGTATCCACACCCCACACACAGAAGTTCTTGCTCGAGGTACTCTTGCATGGCATGCCCTTGACACTTACGTACACAACAACCCATACGTCCAAACGTTGCACACACATACGACTCATTGCTCCGAGCTGTGGCATGTCATCCACATAACTGCCGCAGGTCAGAAGAGTGCCGGTTCTACGAGAGCCACCAACGCAATGGCAGAACATCCCGGGCGCATGCACAACGCCTGTCACGTGGAACTGTACCGTGACCGAATGCTGCCTGTCAGTGTCTGATGCATTGGTCTGCATGTTGTGGCCCTTGTCTTGCACGCACTGACACGCACATGGCAATGAAGTCCACGCAACTTCACTAGTGTTCAACTGTGATGAGTGTTGATTAGAATGACAAATCGTGTGCCTCAATGAGCATTGTCCGTACACAGGTAGGGACTGACTGACGCATTTCACTTAGGGGTGAGTCCCTATTGCCAGCTCCACCTCTGTGAGCCAGACATGGTGGTTGGGATAGTTGCTGATAGACCTGTGCTCTTACGTGTCTTCAGCAATGTGAGTATGGTGTCCATATTCCTGCCATGTGGATCAATGTGACCCATCACTACAGGCTGTGTCCACCCAGTTGAGTGTGAGTAGGTATGCGAAGAGATGTTCTGTTGTCAAATGTGATGGGGGACACTACTTTAGGCCTGCCAACGACTTTGACATTTCATACCCAGCCCTATTTCTAACATTGCGTGGGGCAAACTTGAGGAATTGCGTGATTGTTGTTTCAGAGCAATGAGGCCACAGCTAGTGCACACATTCCCAGTCATCCCACTTCCCATGTGTGTCACGGTCAAACATGCGCATTGCTTTCATTTCCCAGGGTGTACCTTTTTGGGCAATCAATGTCCTTACATTCATCAATACTTTCATACTTGATCGATTATGGACATGACACATCTGTGTGTATTTGAATGATTTATACACATTCGGTGGAGTCTGGGAGCTGGAGCAGCACATGGCCATGCAAACCCCACATTACATTGTAGCCCAGTGGAGGGCCAGCCAGAGTCATTTAGGGATTGACAAGTACATCGGAAGAGGAAGAGTACAGTCCGCAGTCTGATTGCTGTGTCATTGGTAAGCAAACAAAATATGGCAGTCCATGTCGAGGTCCAAGGTGAGTGTCGCAGAGTGTTTCGGGGGACAGTGGGAGGTGTTGTTACAGGGCATGATGCAGAGGGCAGAACCAAGCTGAAACAGGGCATATGGCGGAGAAGAATGCTACTGGCTCCTTCTTACTACAAAGGTGGAATTACCCGCATCTTCGTCCTCTATGTCATCTGTCTGACATGTGGGTGCTGATGTTTGGTCTGCAGCACTGTGTGCCACTGACACATCAGGGGCCGGAGATGTGTGTGTAGAAGTACCAGCAGCATTCATCAGCAACTGACTTAGTGGCAGCAATGCGATGATGAGGATCTGCAGGGCATGGAAGATCCCAACAACTTTTCGCTAGTGTGCATCCGTGGCAGACATTCTTTCCGCATGCATCCGCTCCATGTTCTCCATTATCCTCAGCATCTGTGCCAACTCTCAGCTGACATCGCTGAGGCCGCTCTGACTAGACAGTTGTTCTCCTCTCAGAGTCATGACTCCAGCGATGTCGGGCATGGATTGTTGGACATCATGGAGAGAACTGTGGGTGTCCGTTAGGGAGTGTAAGTGGTCCCTGATGGGACTTAGACACCCACGTATGTCATCTAGTTTGGCTGCCATGAGGTCGAACCCCACCCACACCTGTTCAGCCACCTCCTTCTGGCAGTCTAACACCTGGCCTTGGAATGTCATGTGTTGATTGTGGGGGTCCTGGGAGACAGCCGTGGTGGTGGATGCTTCCTGCTGTGTGGTCTGTGCAGGGGGTGGGGTCTCCTCGATGCAGCTGGCTGCCCTGCTCCTGGAGGTGGGTTGCCATAGCTGTCCATGAGCTGTTGTAGGGCATCGGGTGTCGAAGGTGTGGAGGTCCTCTCCATCATCACTGATGAGTTGTCTGGTCTGCTCTGCAGGAGGTGTTGATTGTCCCTCTGCAATGTGAAGGGGAGATGCATTTTAACATTGTGTTGACATGTATGTTGACGCATTGTTCAAGTTTACATACAGACTGCATGACAATGTACATTGTGTCTGTTTGGGAGGAGCTGACTATTTGATGTGGGACAGTGGACATTTGAACTACATCACGGATGTGAGGTTGTACACGTACATTATCATCTCACACTTTCCTGCTATGCCAGATGTGATTGGCCAGTTTCTACGCACAAGCGGAACCAGTTGTGTCCTCTGTTCTGTAGTGAGAGTGTTGCATTTTGTACCACATTGTCGTCAGTGATGTTGTGCTGTTATTGCTATGTGTGTGTGCTGCATTGTGGGAGAGTCATCCCTGCAGCTGTGATTTTGCTGCCCCTTATCCCTTTGAGGCGATGTGCCTTTGACTTCTGTGCTTCTACAGTGCTGAGATGTTGCAGACTTGGCTAATTTTGGCTCAATTTCGAATTTTGGACTCTTGGGCATGGTTTATCCGCAGATGTGTTGTTGACGTCAGGGGTTGTTTGTGCACGTGGATGTGTCAGAGTGTGACCTGCTCCTTTCCGGATGTGTTCCACACTCAGCCACCTCAGTGTCGTGGCGTGCACCATGTCATGATAATTGGACTGCAGCCATGCTGTTCGTCATGCAGTGTCACTTGCATTGTCAGTGTGGCTCACAGACACGCAGCTTTGCTGGTTTTAACACTTGTGCATGAGTTGGTTGTGAGATTGGTGATGTGTGGGGAGGGACCCCTTAGTGCCATATTGGACGGGGGCCTACTTGCTGTTTGTATGTGTGCTGCAGTGTGCCAAGGGGATCAGGGACATGATCCAGAGTCATTGTGGGTGTGCAGTGTGCTGTACTTAATTGTGCATGTGTGCCATTGTGCCCATCTCCCCCTGTCCCCCCAGTCCCTGTTCGGTACTCACCCTGGTGCTGTTGTGTCAGGTCATATCATGCAGTGTCCGGACCCCCAACTCCTGCCACCGTCTCCCCACTGATGACTGTGGCCACCATTTCCTCCATCTCATCCAGCTCCTGGTGTTCCGCTGGACTGCCACCTCCAGTCTGCATTGCTGCCTGATGGTTGTCAGCGAGTTTCTTCTTGGTTTTGCGCTTCGCATCATTCCAGCGCCTCTTGACCTCTCCAATAGTCCTCCTCCTCACTCCGACTGCATTCACCTTGTCCAGGATGGACTGCCATGTTGCATTTTTATTTGCCAATGACACGTTGGAGGTGATGAACAGTTGTTGGTGGTGTTCTATCACCTCTGTGATGATGATCCTGTTTTCCTGCGGACTGAACCTCGTCTTCCTCATCTTCTTCTCCTTGCCCTTCCTTGACCCCGAGGTCCCAGGCTGGTCCTCCTGGGGGCTTGTGGGGTTCTGGTCGTCCTCTGTACTTGCTCCGGCTTCCTCCATGGTGCTACTCAGTTTTAATTATTTTGTTTGTGTTTTTGGTGCTTTTATAGTGCATTTTCCCGCATGACGCGTGGGAATTGCAGGCCTGTCGCTGGTTATCGCAGATTTTTTTATCGCGGTTGGCCACATCGCAACTTTTTTTGCGTTCGTGTTTCGCGTTTTTTGGCCGTCACGGTAATTTTATCGTGGTCATTTGACGCGTTGGCGTGAGACTATCGCATGGTACCGCCGTGTTGAGAATTCAACGTTAACACGGCGTTATTTTCCCTCGATAGACTGCGATGTGCAAAGTGGCGTTAAGCTAATTTTGCGAAAATTATCACACGTTCTTGAGAATATCCCCCTTAGAATGTGACACATTCTGACAAGAGAGAACGCATAGTATTTGGTTAACAATTTTTTTATTCCACGAAGCCTTCCTCAAACGCAGATGACTTGAATACACACTAGAGCTATCTTTCGTTAAAAGGAAAGAAATATTTTATGTACGGTGATATAACCGTTTTATGAGAGTAATTGAACAGATCAATATCAAACAAGGCTTTCCATCTCATTTTAGAAAATGTAAACTACTCACATCAAACATTTATCAGTTGAATCAGTCTAAAGAAAGGTAAGTCTTCAGATCTCACCTACTTAGAATGTTGCAGAAATGTACTAGAGAATAGTTACTCCTCACTGATAGATTACAAAATCCAATGGGGGTGAAGGAGACAACGGATTATTTTTTTTATGAATTATCCTTCTGGCAGTATGAGTTTCTCAGGTTATTTTTTGTGATGTTTATAAACTTTTTTTTTTTTCATTTTCAAATGGAATAGTTGAAAGTAGGCAGGGACGGTGTAAATGGCTGGTTTAGAAGCAAGGAGATAAACCGAGGAGAGAAAAGCGCAGAAGAAACTTTCTAAAATAAAATGTCTTTTAGGGTAATACATCACTCCTGACTGCACCTCCTGCAAGCTTGAAGCTTGCCTCGTCGTTGCACATTGGTCCAAAAGGTGATCTCGTCTGCTGGCTCTGCAACATGGAACATTAGTCTTGTATCCAAAGTGTTCCCAAAAGTCATAGCT
This sequence comes from Calotriton arnoldi, assembly GCA_963921515.1. Taxonomy (NCBI): domain Eukaryota; kingdom Metazoa; phylum Chordata; class Amphibia; order Caudata; family Salamandridae; genus Calotriton; species Calotriton arnoldi. Next base: position 1,237,439 of record CAWUFW010004238.1, read on the forward strand.
GACTAGAAGGCATTTTGACAGATAACAGGTCCCTTCTTCCCGAAGGAACAGCTGCCCTTGGCAGAGATGCAGCGCGGGGCTTCAGTGCCGAAAGAATCTTTTGAATATTTTACTGACTTATTCCAAAACATGAATTGAGCCCAAATTACAATTTATCCATGGTGACTGCATTAACGGGTTTAGGCTTCAAGCATATTTTATTCATAATTTCCCTATGTCGATAGAAGCGTGTTGGTGACGCGCTCCTGTGAAATAGATAGCAATCTCCTGTAGTCCTTACAGTGAACACTGTATACTCCACGCGCCTTTCAGTGTACATTGTCTCTGGCAGAGGTGACATTTCTTGTGTTTGCCTCTGGCTGTATGGGGAACACTCTCAAAGTGTGGCGAGGAGCTGATAAGATATGCTCTGGCATGCACTCTGCACTGACCTGCCACTTTAGATCAAGTGCTGCAGTCACTGCAGGCAGGATTTATACAGTATGCTGCTGAAAGGTTTCAACAGAGCAGATACAAGTAAATTACCACTGTCTATTAACATGCTTGTACAGTTTCAACACTTATAGCTCATTTATTTGGATACCATGATGTGGGAATATAAGGCTCTATATGAATGTTCAATGTGTTCAACTTCGGTGTATGTACAGCTATAAGACAACGTTCATAGATTGACCTATCACTCTTTTAGTTTACAGAGAACATTATTCTTGTTAATATTGGTTCTTAAAACCATAGTAATATCTATTAGTGCCTTATGTTCCAAAAGCCATTTGGTGAGTCAGTGCATAAGTGGTTCATGCTACGCTTGCATCATGAAACATGGGTATTGCTCCTGTCAATAGGAAGTGCAGTACATTCATAACATGTTGAATTCACAGTCCTTCAGCGTGCTTATAATCCTGGGATGAGGGAAAAGAGAAGAGACAGAGGCAGCCCAGGCACCTCAGAGGGAGGGGAGCATTTTTCACCACAGGATAACAATATTGCAACAAACTGGAAGAAATCCATCAGAAATAACTATTGAACACAGCAACCATCTTTGACCTTAATGCTCAGCTAACACACTCCCCGCAGCCTCACACTCTACGCAAACTTTCAATTGCAGCATGTGTGAAGATGGTGTCTTTCTTCAGGACACCTCCTGGTGTTTGGCTCTTTCCAATCATCTGAGCCCATGCCACGGGGACTCGACTGTGGTACTCTTCCAGGTGCCTCCAGGCGTGCCTGAATACAATATCAAATATGACTATTTACCACATTGTATTTCCACAGCTCATGCCATACTGGGAAGAATAAAGGACGGTTTCTGCAGCACTGCACATTTTCCTAGTGTGATTGAGGATAAGACATGCATGCAGTTCACCCTTTTGCTTGACACTAAAAACATACACAGAAATAAAACAAATGCGTAAGTTCCACAACATTATGTTGTTTGACACAAGATATATTATCACCAATGTAGTGGCACCTTACCCAGGACACGCCCCCTTCTTCCTTTATTTTGAGGAAGATCAAAGTTTGTGAACAGTCAGCACAATGAACTTACAGAGTTGGATGAATATTGGGTTAAAGTCATTGCATGGATCATGGGCATGTTTAAAGAGACACGCATGGAATGTGGTTCATGCCATAGAGTAACTCATGTCTTCCACTTCACAGGTGACTATGCCTTTACACTATGTGATGTACTACAACTCTGTACTATAACCTTTAGAATGGTGCACAAATGCTTTACATGGCAGCACATATCAGAAGACAATGGAGTGGGGGGGTTCAACTTAAGTTTAGGATACGGAAAGTCCAGATTGAGATGTCTCTACGACTCAGGCGGTACACTGCTGTATGATCCCTCAGCCTGTTGTAAATCATAGCACAGTGTGCTAAATTAAAGAGCACTGCAGTCAGGAGAGGAATGCACTTTGAGACTGATGACAATTAGGCTTGACAATGATGCCAAGAACATCACAGTAGATGTAGAGCATGATAATGCAACCCAATTAGAGAGTTGTAGTAGAGTCCACATTATTGACGGATATTTTAAATGAGTGCGAACATTTATCCTATGTTTACATCATTAGAACCATTTAAGGAACAAGCTAGAAACACTGTCAAGGCACAGGACATCAACAATGTAGCAAGAGAGAGGGCCCCACGTAACAAGGGGACGGGGCACCGTTATGCAACAATAAAATAAAAATTCCCCTTGAAAACTGTTCTGTACCACAAGTACACTCACTCCACACTCACAACACCCTTATCTACGTCAGGCATACATCAAAGGAACCCTCGATCAAACTAGTACCACAACATTATGGAGAAACTACAAATTTCTAATGACGTGTTTTAAGGACACCATATATAATAACAAATAGTTGCAATCTCAATATACACAGTAATATAGTGAATAAATCAGTGTCACATAGGTTAAAAACATTATTCTACAATAACACTTCATCAAAAATGTGCAAAATAAACAAAATATGTAAAGAAAGATTATAGATATAACAAAAGAGAAAGGAGAAAAATTGAGACACATTAGACCACTCCAATTGTTCAATCAGGTGATACCAATCTGCTCAACATATGATGCCTGACACATAATGTGCTGTAAAAGTCACCATCTATTACAGCGAGATATTACAAAAGATTTGGTAAGTCAAGTGCGTCAACGCGTTTCGGTGGGCTTCCACAATTTTTGCCACCTTCTTCAGGGCAAGACATATATTCTCCCACACAACAGTCATACAATACCTAAAACCTGTAGAGAAATATACTATAGACATTAAGAAAGTTCACAACACCTATTAAAAGCATATCATTAAAAACTTAAAACTACATTGTACCATCACATCAAATTGCAGAGTGCCCAATGCTGCATGAGTACTGCTCTTTGTATTCATAAAATCTGCTCAAGGCATATCCTAAAAACCTTACAACTTCATTGTAGCATCACATTAAATTGTAGAGTGTCCAATACTGCAGTGTTACTGCTCTCAAAGGTATCCCGCATTCTTAAATACATTCATACCCAGGCACTTTTCCTTTTTAATTTTCTTTCCTCTAAAGGACCTCACACTGCAACATAGCTCATAACATTTTCCCATTTTTTTCATATTCCCATACATTCATGCTTATCGGGAGGTACCAAGCAATCACTCACCCTTATGCGTAGTTCACGACTTATTCCTAGCATATTAGAGTTCGGATTTCTCATAGGTGCTAGGATCTGTTGAAGGCCCATAGGATATTTGACAGGCTCTCTAAATAATGAGGGTAACAATGTTCCATATCCTTGTCTTTGTACTCCATCCCCCAATGTCACAGATCTTATTTCTTATCTTTAAATAACTCACCAAAGTGTGGAGTCCCACTCATGGATTATTAGCATATATCTCACCAAAGCAATGATGTAGCCACTATAGGGGGTTGCAGATCCACCACACCCCGTCTCTGTGCAAGCCATGCATCAGGGAATATAATCCTCCTTCAGGTATTTGCCACAATCGTTTTGTGCTTGTGGCCGTTTCTTTCAATTGACAGCTGCTTGCATCCTATATCATGCCGACAAAACAGGACATGGCATATTTCTAGATACCTCATGGTCTTTCCCACAGTTTATCACAGCAGTAGACGCCCACCTCATGTACTACCCCATGTTTGGATAAATGTCCCTATTCCCATAGGTATTAAAAAAACATTGCCGCACCTCTGGCTACTGATGCTACTCACATTTCAAGGTCCTACCCCACGTTCACGTGGTCACGGCCATCTATTAAGCAGGAGCCTTGTCCCAATCTCCTACATAGGGACCCCCGTCCCGACCTTTCCTTACCCATATCGCCCCACACTTTTTTAGGCCCCAAGTCCCTGTCTTACTGAAGGACCATGAATGAGACGGCAGACCATAAACCCTCCCTTACCTGCAGATTACGGGACACGTGGACCCCAATATGCTCTCTTTGCCCAAAAAGCATCTTGTAATGGGTAGTACTAATATATGTACTATCCCATTGGTTAATGAATCTCATGTGTTGCTCATCTGTATCAGGGGAAACTAGACTGCCTCAAGTTGAATCTAGAAAGTGTAGGCACCCTATTGGGTATGGAGCCCAAGTCCAGAGCCATTCAATGTTTTGCCTTATGTCTCGCATATGATTGTTTTAGTTAATACTGCCGCCATCTTGGACATGAAAAAAGGTGTAATGGAAGTTAATCACTGGCTATTGCAGGTCTCCTCGCAGAATCTATTTTCACACTAATGTGGGTACCCCAGATTGGGGCCCCTAACAATGGCCTAATTATTTTCTGTAACAACACGAGAGGCCAGCAACCATCCACAAAATAATATATTTGTTGGAAAGATCTCTCCATAAATGTAGTAACTCTGAGGTAGCCGTCTGCAATTGTAACTCGGATGCTAAACACCTAATGGGGAGACCTATGTCTCATAATCTGGATATCTATTGTGACCTGCCCATACATTATTCATTAAGGGCAATCACTACCTTACCCCTGTTTTTAGGAATTAATCCCTAGGTAGGATAGTCTGAATCTCAATAGTGCCAATATATGGCACATAGAGGGCCAAAGTCACTTAGGTTGTGAACCTCTCCCAGTCCTCTCTATTATTGAGGCCCCGTCTTTTAGTATTGAATTTCAACATAAACCATTGTTCCCTCAACTTTCTTCTTTCATCCTTGTTGCCACCTCTTCTGTTACTGCTAATTTTTCCAGGATAAACAACCTTATATACGTATTCAGTTGACCTTTTTGTAAAAAGAGCTCCTGAATGGAGTAGTCATCTTTTTGGTTTTAATAGCCGATTTGTGTTTGCATATCCTGAGCCGTAGTTCCCTGCTCGTCTCCCCTATATATCCCAGAACACAGGGGCATGTCAAGAGGTACACCACATTACTGCTGTGGCAGTTTTTCAGGGTACTGGTGGTTAATTTAATACCCTGGAGATCAATCGTCTTGTTCACCACACATTGGTTGCAGATACTACAGTTACCACAACTATAATTGCCTCTAGCTTTGGCCATGGTTAAATTTGCCTGAGTTTGGGGTTTCCCCTCTCTATATGTTGGGACCTGGAAGTTTTTTAGATTCTTATTTTGCCTAAATGTGAATAAGGGTTTTTCCAATTTAACATCCTCATTCAAAATATTCCAATTTCTGTTTATCGCATTTTTGATGTGGTTACTCAACCTCGAAAAGTGACTCACAAAGACAATCCTATCGGTACCCTTATCCTTCTTTGGTTTATTCAACATGCTCTCCCTGTCATAAAGCCGGGCCCTTTAAAAGAATGACTAATCAGCTTTTTGGGATAGCCTCTCTCTTAGAGCTTCTTTTTAAGGTTTCTGAGTGTTTATAGAAGTCCTCCACAGATTAACAATTTCTCCATTGGCACAGGACATGCACATTTCATTAGTTCCTTATCATTGACCCTGCATTTCTCAAATAAGCTGCATGTGGAAAAAATAGTTGCAACACTATCAAATGTTTCTCTGGGTGTGGGATAAACAGTGCGATCATGCACTGGAACGTGTTGCCTATATACCAAACAAAGGGGCATATTTACAAGCCCTTATCGCCACCACAACATCACTTTTCTCGACGTTGTGGTGGCGATTGGCGCATCGCCTTATTTCCAATGCAGCATTAAGTCACTTAACGTGGCTTAACGCTGCCTTGTGAATAAGGCACCCTTTCACGCCATACTTAGCGTGAAAGGGGCGGGCAATGGGTGTTGTGTTGTGCATTCCACTGCAACACCCATTGATTATGAAGCTACCCCATATTTACAAGGGTGGCGTAAATATGGGGCAGCGCCAAATTTAAGACCAGGGAAAACCTGGTTTTACCCGGGCCCAACGAGGAGAAATTGCTCCTCGTTTTTGCTGTTTCCATGTGTGCTGCGTTGTGCAACACACATAGAAACAGCAAAACGCCATTGATTGTTTATGTGCTGGAAGGTGTCCCTTCCTGCACATAATCAATCATTTAAAAAAAATGCATTTTGCAACTTCTATGTGTGCTGCATTAAACAGCACACATAGAAGTTTCAAAGCACCATTTCAGATTGTTTATGTACAGGAAGGGACACCTTCCTGTGCACTGGCGCTAGGCAGTTAAATTAGTGCCAGTGCAGGGGAAAATGCAAGGCTGCACCCCATTCTTGTTAATACGGTGCAGGCCTGCGTTTCAGAAGTGGCGGAGCGGGCGTTAAGCCAAGGAGGCTAACGCCGTGCTCCGCCACTTCCTTGTAAATATGCCCCAAAATGTGATGTGGACTGCCCTGGAAAGTGTGTGCCTTTATACAACTTGTGGATATTTAAAAAGGTTTCTTCTGCCAGTTTGCACCCTGGAAACAAGGCCCTGAGAAAATCCATTTCCAGGTAGTAGTTGACAGGGAACACTGTGGAAATCTGAGTGGGTAATTTGTTTCTCCAAGCCTAAAAATATTTCCCTGTGGAGATAAAAGAAAAAAAGTTACCAAGTGTATTTGGCAATGATCTGAGATTTTTGCATTACCAAATAAACAAATATGAAATTAGAATTCACAAAAACATCCATGAATACTCCAGGGGAATCCTTGAGAATCCCAGATTGCCAATAATACTTCCTGAAATCTTGATACATTTTAAAACAGAAATGTAGATCAAACGTTGGAGGATACTGAGGAGAGTTAATTTACAACTGCTCTAAAAGAATTAGGTCTTATATATGCACAGCTGCACATGAAGGATGGGTCGGCACATCCTCTAAGTCAAAGTTTATTGTGACACCTCTCATTCTATTCCTCTTTGGTCTAACATTTTGAGGAGTTAGTGTTGGTACCACAAACTTCTGATTACCATCTTGGTCATGGATAGTGGTGTTTGATCTTTTCTTTCCACGTTTGTGAAACTTCAGCGCAGAATGGCAAGGAAGAGTCCATGGTCATTGACTGTGTCTGACGAGCAAGTTTCTCTACAATGTGTCCAAGTTGTAGGAAACCTTCTTTGGGGGTGCAATGTTATTGAAGAGGTAACGTTCAAAGCATTTGCAAATAAAAAGAAATTACATGTAAAATGTAAATAGATTTTACGTTTGCTATTCTAAGGTCTGACTCTAGCCAAGACCATGTGACTTTACTAAAATGATATATAATATACTTACTGTTAATGGCTTTTAGCCAGCCCTCATCATCCATTGGCCTGTTGCTGTGTTTTTCACATTTGTTTCTGCCCACTACAGCACACATCATGACCAATGGGTAAGCGCACTTCAGCCATTGGCTAATTTTACATTGAATGATGGTATTCTGCTCTTACACAAGGGGCACATCCACACACACAGAAGTCCCCTTCAATGTCAGAGTCTACTATGGTAATATGTGAGTTTCGAGACCAAAACAATATTTTAGCTTTTTAGTCAATGATTTTTTTTCATTAGCTAGGACTCGTCAAAATTAAGGTTTTACAAAAAGTATGGCAAAACAAAACAAGCATTGGTATAGCCTAAAGGCTGGCACCCAACATCAGAACTATTGCTTTTCCAGTGTTTGTTGGAAATACAATGCTATGCGAATATTAAAATACATTTGCTGTGGCACATCTTCCGCTAAAATGTGCTGTTTGTTGCTTATGTGAAATGACAGCTTGTTTTAGGCTCTTTGCCTAAATAAGGCGCCTCAATTGGCACCCATTGCCGTACATTTAACAAGCACTCATAAGAAACAGAAAACTTTAAATAAGGTTTAAAGAGAATTGACGGCAACGTGTTCTCTGACTGTCAAACGGTGGTCACTTCCGCACTTCCGAGCACTTTGACTTAAACCAAGGGCAATATGCAGACAACTGTACTGCCAGCACTTGTAATGGGAATGCTGTTACCATCATCCGTACGTATCCCCTTTCTCGCATATTGTTGTGAACCAGAAAGCTCTGCCTACAAGCATTTCTGCTAGAATGCATGCTTACCCCGACCATGACAAAGAAGGCTCCCAAGGGACAGCAGAGAATAAAAGACATGTTTTGCTGGCCCTTAAACAGGGAGTAGAAAGTGATACACCCACTACTTTGAAAAGTGGAACACATGCACTGGTTTGCAGATTCACATAATGCGTATTAAGTTTACTCGGAGGAGGCACATTCTATGTAGGCGCTCGAGCATCACTCAATCAGTCCGCCAAAGAGTACTTTATTTGTTTCTATGTTTGATTATGAAATGTGCAGTGCTCCTCAAATGAAACAGGACAACATTACATTCAGATGCATGAGTGTGTGCTATGTGCAGCCTCTGTGACTAGGTTCGGGTTCAAAAACAAGTTTATGTCCATAAAACATTCTAAAACAAGGCACATTTTACAATTAAAACATTAAAAGGACCCCCCTCCTAGCTACCCTACCCCCCCAACCTCCTACATTTCATAATTAAAATTCTGTTTGACAGACCGTAAAAACCGAGCAATTCCAACTGCCACATCAAGATAACGCATTTCGGACAATAACTCCACAGCTTTATTCCCATGGAGAGCATCATATTTAAAAAACAAGGGTCTTAAAAACTTAATTCGATTTGCATAATAAAGGACGCAATCCATAAGAATATGCGTAAGGGTACATTTATCTTTCAAGGGGCAGGGGCAGAGGTCACTATTATTCTGCACCCTGATCCTATGTGGGCGGGAAGAGTAAATTGGATTACATCTCACCCTAGCCCTTAATATTTCATTCCTCAATCCTGGGTCTGGTAACCGTGATAGATAAGAAAAGACACTATCCTGGCCCAATGTAGCATTCGAGAGGCTAATGGATGATCTCTTTTATAGATACACTAGGTCGATCGATTCAGACGCCGTAGCAGCAGATTCTCTCAGTGCTCGTTTGCCTGGAAAGGGGAGCCAAGATGTGACTGTACCACTATTTAAATGGAGATTCCTATGTGCAATTATTCTGGTTCTTACGGCCTTTGCCCACATCCTTTCACTGCTTTGGATCTCTTCCCAACACAATTTGGAGACTTTAACCACCTCATCATCCTCCAACAATGTGTTAAAATATCTTAGAGCCCGAGTAGAGGCCGCCTTGTTCCAAGAAACCAGATTGCACTCTTTCCTTATGGCCTGAACCATGGTACCTTGGGGGAGTGATAAAAGTCTTTTAAGTACTACACCTTCCAATCTATCCCATTCATAGGTTGGATCAAGGGAAAAAACCTTTCCCCCATACAGGCCTAGTGGAGGTATCTTTCCTTCAAAAGCCTTTAATAGTGGGATATGAGATAGCCCCCCGAACCTACCATTGAATCTTGACAGGCAGCTGGCCTGCAATAGGGCCTTCTGTTTGGTAGCATCCCAATGCGCACCCCAATTCAGATTTCTCCTAAAGATTAAGCCCAGATATTTATATTGATCAACCTGCTCCACCACCTGCATACCTAGATACCAAGAAAAACTCTGTACCTTTTTTCCAAAGATCATGATCTTGGTCTTTTCCAAATTGATAAGGAGCTGGTTCTGCTTGCTATAGGTTACCAGGGCGTTGAGTTTCCTCTGCAAACCAATTGGGGTATAATACAATAATACCAGGTCGTCCGCATAAAGCAGACAAGCAATATGCTGGTTACCGATTTTTGGCGAGAAGGACTCAGATTGGGAAATAAAAGTTGGAAGGTCGGCCAAGAATAAACTAAAAAGCAAGGGCACTAAGACGTACCCCTGGCACAGGCCGTTGTCAATAGAAATTCTTTGAGATAACCGACCCGACTTATCTAGCTCCACCTGAGCCCAATTGCCAGAGTGCAAGGATTGGAGTGCCCTGAGAAGATTTGGTGGTAGGTTCCAGGAGGCAAGTTTTCCCCACAGAATATCCCTATCCACAGAATCGAAGGCTGTCCAAAAATCTACAAAGCAGCAGCACAGCCTTTGATTTTCCTCCTGAGCTTTTTGAATAATGGCCCATAGAGCAAAACAGTGATCTATGGTGGAATGACAGTCACGAAAGCCCCCTTGCTCTAGTGGGATTCTCTTAGTTTCGGTGGCCCAATCTTCAAGTTTAGCTAGAATAATCTTGGAAAATATTTTTAATGAAATATCCAAGATGCTTATCAGCCTATAGTGCATAGGGTCTGCACCACTCCCTTTTTTTAAAATCGGTCTGTGACTAGAAGCAGGAGTAGTGTGGCCTCCTAGGTGCTCAAGAAGACCTTTCCAGGCAACTTCTGTTACTACCCTCAAATTGGTACTTCAGGCCTCATGGGTCGAATTATTTCCATGTTGAAGAATATTTTCTGGGAAACGTCCTAGTAGCAGTGCGTGGTAAGAGCGAGTACCTGTGAGGTTAAATATGTCAAGCGAACTTTTGACGTGCCTAGATGATCACAGCCTTCTAACTAAAACAAGACTCATCATATTACAACATTTGCAACGGAGGTGGTACTGACCCCAAAAGAAGAAGCAATGAAAACAAGCCAATGACATATACTACACACTAGAAAACACCAGTGGCGGCTGAATCACAAGGTGAAAGTGAACCACTCAGACATGGAACTGAAAATTATTTCTCTAGACCACTAAGTCAAATGTAAAAAAGAGCATCTCATTGAAATGAAAAGCAGGGGAAATCATTTTTTAAAAATGTTTTTATTGGTTTTCAAGTATGTTCAATATATACAGAGCAATCTGCATATTCATCAGTCCTAAGGTATGATCGTCCATCAAGTATCAAAGAATTGTTACACACAATACTTTGATTGCTACCGAAAGGAGATAGGTAGAAAGATAGGGAGGGGAGCAACAATGTGAAAAAAATAGAAACAATAAACAAACATGGAGCACATTACGTTTTCAAAGGGTATATATCATTTATCACTGGGGTACCACTTGCGGGAATGCCAACCCAGGTGGAACGCCTTGTGACATAATATTGGTGACGATCATCGGATGTCAGCTTGCTTCACAAAGCAAGAGCATTTTGAGGGGGCTAGCAAGGTGTAGGGTAGGATGTTAAGATTGTTGCGCAGTTCTGCATATATTGAGTGGAGAAGGATGCAGTGACCAAGCAGGGAAAGCAAATGGTGAGCTGCTTTTTAGTGAAATTAGCATAATACATGTCACAAGTGTGCTATCAGCGTACAAGGTGGGTAACCGAGTCAGTGAAAGGCTCTCTTTCAAGAGAGTTTGCTGTCATTTCCCTTTGGCAGATTTAACATAATGATGTTCCACTCAGTTGCTTGGATGCATTTGTTTTGGTGCTCTGCTGATCGCTTGTGTAGTGTCCTCCCCAGCCCAGATACAAGCAAATGATCGCATCACACATGGTACTTGGTATTACACATCTTTATTCCTCGGCGTGTAACCATTAACTGAACATTCTACATCATGAATTTTATCACCCACACACTTACGTCACTGTTCTACAGAGTCTGTCAGGAACTAAAAGGGTCTCGTCATCTGTAACTCACAAGACACTACATCTCCCCCTTTGTTAAATAAAAAGTACATATAATATGTCTATACTTTACAACTCTTCAGTAAGTCGTTTTGCCCAGATCTGGTCATGATACCAGAGAAGTGCCCATGATCTGCACTGGTGACAGAGACACTGGTAAAGTCATTGGGCTCTCTGGTGGACAAGTCTCACTCCTGACATCTGGAGTTGGTGAATGTCGAGGCAGGTGCTTGAAGTGCGAAGAATCTTGCGTAATAGACTTTCCAGGACGGTGAGCAGTCACCATGTGTCTGTTACTTGTCACAACCCTCAGTAGGTCAGCATCAAAAGGAGCATCAGACTTGCATTTCCGTTTCTGCCTGACAATAACTTGATCTCCTCGTTTGAACACAGTGCTCCTAACACAGCGACGTCTGTTCGCATAGTCTTCATTTTACTTTTGTGAGACGAATCAGTGGTGCAAAGTTTATCAATGCCAATAGATCTCTCAGTGGTCCAGTGTGCCAATTAGGTTCCTATGGCTCTCCCAAACATTAAGGTGGCAGGGCTTTCACCGGTGGTAGAATGGGGAGTTGACCTGTATGCACGAAGCATAGACTGAAGATCTGATTTGAGTCTTCTTGAGGGTGCTCATAAATCTCTCGACAACACCATTAGTCTGTGGCCAGAGAGGTGTGCTTTTCTGAGGCTTGACATTTAGATTAGTGAGAAAATCTTTAAATTCTCGACTATTGAAAGGCGGGCCATTTGTCACATTTCAAAAACGAAGGAACATCCCATGTTGCAAAAATACTTTCCAATCTCTCAATTACTCCATCATGAGGAGTTGATGACATGAAGGGTGTGGTCTGGCAGCGATGGAGTGAGCAGCAAAGCTCCGGAGATCCGTCCGGCCGACTGTCATCACGATCTATCCTGACCCCCTCGAGGGCCGATCTGGTCCTATTAATCCCCCCAGACCTACCCTGAGGCGAGGAGAAACTCTGCAGCAGCAAGACGCTGCGACATGACAGTGCAGTGAGCAATCGAGGGAGTGCGGCCGCGAGAAGCAATGCGGCCTCCACAAAATGGCGGTGTCCATCAGCAATGCTGGGGGCAGCTCCCGGCGTCTTGGGCTGTCCCCGGAGAGGTGCCAGAATTAGGGAGTTGCGACGCCCGCCGCGACCTGAGGATGTGGGCCTCGTTGTGACCTGAGACTGAAGTGGCGGCAGAAGGGGGCGCTCCGGCCCGAGCTCTGAGGAGCGCGGGACGTAGACAGAAGTGCAGAGAGAAACGGGCCCAGCGGCGCGAGTCCCCACCGGGTGCAGTGTGTAATGGCTGCAGGGGGCCACAGAGAGCTGATACCAGCGGCGCCGGGAGGCAGAAGGAGACGACTGACCCACCTAAGATGGCAGACCCCAAGCGCGAGGAAGCGGACGGCGGAGCTGCCTCCAGGGATTGAAGAGCGAACCGGGACTGCCTGAGAGCTGACGGGAGCCAAGTGAGCAGACACTGGTAAGGTGTACCTGCGTCCCTCCTCCCTAGAAGTGCGCACGACGGAGTCAGCCAGAGGCGGGGGGCACTGAAAGGGAGCACCCGCGTCCCCCCTCTCCATAGTGCACAAGAAGGGGACGGCCAGAGGCGGGGGGCACCAGCAAGGAGCACCTGCCCCACCCCCTTACAGAGTGCAGGAGGAAGGCGGTTGGAGGCAGGGGACGCCAGGGGAGAATAAGGAGGCCAAGCCCTGACCTGCTGAGGAGCTGTGGGAGCGAAGCGCAGCCCCTTGGGCCCCTGAAGTGGTCTGCGAGCATTGTAGAGACCCCAGCTAAGAAACTGCGGCTGAGGCCGGGGCAAAGCGCAGTGAGTATCTGCGCAGGAAACAGAGGACCCAGCCCTACCCGAAGAGGGACACTTGGCTGAGCATAGCAGCGCTTGGGGGGAACATTCTCCTGCCACGACAACTAAAGAAGAAGGATGTACCCTGCAGCGTAGAGGCCCAAAGAAAGGCAGTTGGAGGGCAAAACAAGATGGTGCCTCGCAAACCAGGAGCAGGCGAAGCGGGTGTAGAACTCTGAAAACTAACACAGGCAGCGCAAGGAATACTGCCCACGTAAAGCAAGTAGGAAGTAAACCGAGCTGCCACTGGAGGGACACTGAACACTGAATTAGAAGCCCAGAACTTGCGATACTACATGGGGGAGCGCATCCCCCCACTGAAAGAAAGCGATAATTCCATGGGGCGCAGAACCATAAAGCCCCGGACACTAGGAGACCCTCAACACGGACAGGGGAGAGCCCCCTCCCCTGAGGGAAAGACCGCAGCAGCATCGACCCCGAGAAAGACAGTTACACAGGCCTGGCGAGGACTGTGTGTGGGAGATGGGGAAAGTTACAAAGAAGAAGGGAACTGAAGAAACCCCGCCGGAGGTTGCGATGGAAGGAGGCGAGGCCCACCAGTCCCAGACGGCCTGCCCACAAGCCCCAACCCTACAGGACATTCTACAAGTGATAACAAGCTCCAGTGAGCACCTAGAAGCAAATATAGACTCATTAGGCGTGGACCATAGTCCACAAGCGCCTAGTAGATCGAGTAACGGCGAATGAACGCAAGCTGTCAGAAATGTCCCCTGACATCTCAGCCATGGAAAAGCAGTTAGCCACGTTAGAAACCAAGGTGCGCACACTGGAACTCAGGGCTGAAGACCATGAAAACAGGTCAAGGAGAAATAATATAAGGATAGTGGGACTCCCTGAGAAAGTGGAAGATACCAACATGGTGGGCTACCTAGAACGATGGATAAGCAAAGAGGTGGCGCCAGAGGGACTATCAGCATTCTGTGCCTTTAAAAGAGCGCTTCGAGTGCCGGCAAGGCCGCCGGCGCCCTGGGCCCCCAGTGAGCTGTGGTGGCAAGACTCCTCCACTACAGCGACAGGGACCATATCCTGGCAAGAGCCAGACATAACAGAGACCTGCACGTGAATAACGCGGTGGTGCGAATCTTCCCGAACTTTTCTAGGGAAATACAGAAACAGAGAGGAGCGTATCACAGTGTGAAACAAAAACTCCGCCAACTGGAATACAAGTATACCATGCTCTATCCGGCCAGATTATGAGTGATTGTGGAGAGCGGAGTGGAGTTCTTTCAAACCCTGCGGGAGGCCTGGGACTGGCTAGAGCGCAATCGAGACGAAACCCCCCCATAAGAACCGAAGAGGCAGCGGACATGCAGCAGTAGATCCTGTGGTAAACGGAACAATGGAGACTTGCCCATGCCCACGCGGGAAGAGGTACAAATTGAACAACAGAATGTGGTGAAGGAGACAACATTATTTGAGAAATTGTCGAGAATGAAGGGAAATGACATAAGCTGTGAGAAATGATGTGGCGGCAGGGCAGGAGGGGGGAGCGGTGACGACTGAGGGGGTCGACAGGGGAATAACCCCTGTGCTATCGGAATTAGAGGGCTGTTCTAGGCCGGGACGAGCACCGGATCACACCCCCCTGACTAGTTGAACAGCGAAGGAGCTGCTGATTGTTGAATTTGCATAGTTTAGATGGGAGGCACACACCTACTTATCCTGGGGAGTGGGAGTTGGGAAGGTTGTTTACAGTTGCATAGTTCAGGGGGTCTGGAGTTGCACCGCTTACTAGAGATAAATCAGATCGACTGGGAATTTCCTACACGCACAAAGGGGGGAACTGGGGAGGAAAAGGGGAGTGCTTCATTCAAGGACAGGAATGGCGACAGGGGCACACACATATAAATGCATGTCATGGAATATCCGGGGAATGCAGTCCATGGCAAAAAGATATAAAGTGTTATCTTATCTCAGAAGAAGAGGAGTGCAAATAGCACTACTTCAAGAGACACACCTCACACAGAAAGAGGGGAAGACCCTACAGAAGAGATGGAGAGGCCAGACATACTTCACCATGTACTCAGCTTATGCTCGGGGGACCTTGATCTGGGTCCAAGCTGGGGTCCCTTTTCAGGAGTTGGACTCCTCAGTAGATCCTGAGGGATGTTATGTTGCAGAAAGGAGGTGACTAGAAGGGCGAGACCTAAGCATAATAAGTATGTATGCCCCGAACACTGACCAGCCGGCCTACTTTGAGCGTTTTTCCCACCGACTGGCACCATACATGACTGACCCTATGCTAATAGGGGGGACTTTAATAGCGTGGCTGACGTAGGGCTGGACAGATCCCATCCCCGCTGCGTGACTCAGCAACAGCACGTGCTGCACGAGCATTCGCTGTCTGGCAAGACCATTGGGGACTGCTAGACTCCTGGAGGAGACTCCACCCTTACGGCAGGGACTACTCTTATTTCTCGTCCATGCACGAACTCCACGTCTGCCTAAATACCATTTTGTGTACTGTGGATGTTTAGAGCGTGGTGCTCTGGCCCAAACGATTTCGGACCACAATCCAATTATGCTAGGACTTGCCTGGGCACATACCCGACCCGTAATTCCTACATGGAAGCTCCGCCCGGAGGCACTAGATGACCAGGATTTCAGAGAAGGGATCCGGATGAAAATCACTCAATACTTCGAGTATAATGCAGGGACAGCTGCCTCACCAATGATGAAGTGGGATGCTTTTAAGGTAGTTTTGAGAGGTTACTGCATAGCGGAGAATACAGGGATTAGACAAACACTCCTCCTAGAGGTAGAAGGGGCGGAGCGGACCCTCAGAGACCTAGAGAAGGAGCACCCAGGGAAACCAGAGATCCAGACAGACGTGAAGGATGCTAGAGAGAAAGTAGCAAGGCAGACAGAGCGCCTTAGAAGCTTCGATTACAAGCAATACCTGAGCAGAGCACACACAGAAAGAGACAAGTCTGGATCTCTTCTAGCATGGCTGGCTAACCCCATGAACAGGTACTTCCCGATAGTGGAACTGGAGGACCAAGCAGGCACCAGATGTTTCGCCCAAGAGGCACTCAATGGCATCTTTGCGCAATATTATGCAGGACTATATCGCAGCTCTGAGGGGGTGCGACGGGCCTGCAGCACGGGAATACTTAGAGGGGGCACACCTGCCTCGATTAGAACTGGAAGAGACGGAAGAGCTCAGAGACGATATCACAGAACAGGAGGTGCGAGGTGCCATAAAACACATGGCATGCAACAAGACCCCCGGCACTGATGGTTTACTGGCTGAGTTTTATGGGGTATACGCTGAAGAACTGGCGCCTAGGTTAAATGCAATATACAATGTGGCTCGCAAGGCCAGAACTGTGCCAGAGAGCTCCAGGGAAGCTCTCATTGTGCCGATCCTAAAGCCGGGGAAACTAGCACTTGACCGCACAGCCTATAGACCCCTCTCCATGTTAAACATGGATTACAAAATACTAAGTAAGATCCTTGCGACCCATCTATTACCCCACATGACAAAATTAGTACACCTGGACCAGACCGGGTTCATCCCGGGGCGAAACACAGCGATTAACATAATGTGGCTACTGGCCATCATGGAATCAGGAGACTATGATAAACCAGAGGCAGCTGTGTTCACAGTGGACATTGAGAAGGCCTTTGACAGCCTTGAGTGGTCCTTCCTTTATGAGGTACTGGACGCAATGGGGCTGGGAGGTGGTTTCTCTGTGTGGGTGCAATTGTTATACACCAACCCCATGGCACATGTGCACACAGGTAAAGTGATATCCGGAAGACAGGTGGTGCAGCGGGGAACGCGGCAGGGTTGCCCGCTTTCTCCGCTGCTGTTCGCCCTTGATATGGAGCCTTTGACCTCCTGGGCGAGACAGGGACAGGCCTTTAGAGGCCTTTTGGTGAGAGTCGTGCAGCATCATATAGCCCCATATGCGGACGACCTCCTGATCTTCCTCCGCGACATAGAGAGGGATCTCTCTAGATGCCAAACACACTGGAGGTGTTTGGCAACCTGCCCGGACTAAAAGTAAATTGGCAGAAGTCGAAGCTAATCCCCATTACGCCGAACACACCCCCGCCCTTGGCGTTAGACAACCTCCAATGGGAGCCCAGATGCCTGTCCTATCTTGGAGTACGAATTTACCATGAAGCAGCGGATCTGCTTGATGGCAATGTAGGCAATGCAGTAAGCTCTCTGAGAGCGACTATGAGCTTCTGGGGATCCCTCCTATTGTCTATGGCTGGCAGAGTTGCCCTGCTGAAGATGGTGGCCCTGCCCCGATTGCTGTACTTCTTCAGGACCCTCCCGGTCTGGATTCCAAGGGCAATGTTCAGGGGCCTGGACTCCATGATTACGTCGTTCTTGTGGGGAACGGGATGCAGGTGAGTTGCTCTAACCACGCTGAAATGCTCCTCTGCAACGGGAGTGATGGCGATACCAGACTTAGAGTTATAGTATCTGGCGGCGCAGCTCAATTGGTTGATCCAATGGCTGGCAGCGGGGCGCAACCCAGAAAGGACGCAATATCCCTTTGCGCCGACATGGGCAGAACAAGCAAAACTGCTCTTACGAGTGCGACAGCAGACAGCACAGGACACTACTGAAACTAAGGTGATCAATAAGTGCTGGTCCAGATGCCTTTAGCGCGTGAATACTAGGGTCCCCTAGTCACCTGAACTGCGATAGCTCTGCTTCGTGGCCTACTACATAGAGGGAGTTGGGTGGGACTGGATGTCTGGGAGGAGGCTGGAGTGCAGCGAGAGGGAGACATGTTCCGTGACTCTAAACTGCTCCCCTTTGAGGACTTTCGGGCAGAATATGACCTGCCCCAGGGTCACTTTCTACTGCACAGGGCAATCACCATAAGTATGAGAAAGCACTGGGGGACAGGAGTCGTGGAGCCCCAGGCTCTGGATAGTTGCCGATATGTAGCTACGTCGGCGGGAAGGATAAAAACGGTATCCTGTCTATACAGAGCAATGAGCCAAGATATCCAGAGGCCAATGGAGCGCTTGCGCTCGCAGTGGGAGGAGGACCTGGGGATCCTGATCCCGGAGGAGGGCTGGGAAAGTATAGTGGAGAGAACACCAAAATCAACCAGAAACGCAAGGTTTAAATTAATTAACTACTATGTCCTACAAAGAGCCTACCTCACTCCGACACGCATCAGGAAGCACTTTCATGTAGAAGTGGCAGCCTGCCCTAGGTGTGGGGTTAGAGAGGCACACATGATGCACATGTTCTGGGATTGCCCCAAGCTGATCCCATTCTGGGAAGAGGTCCTTCACATCATAGGAACAATCTTAGACAAGGAGATTCCGCGTGCTCCGGGGCACTGCATATTGGGTTGGTTCTCACATACGGCCAAGACCAAAACGACTGCGAAATTCCAGGACCTAGCGTTGGTACTAGCCAAGCGGGAGATCACTAGGAATTGGAAATCGGCAGGGGGGCCAAGGGTTGGGACGTGGAGGCGTGAGCTTGAAAAAAGGGCAAGAGCGGAAAGGAGGATTCTACTAGCAGAGGTAGGAAGAGGTATAGGCACCCTCGACAGAGCCAGGGCATCGGGACAACTAGTGGACGAACTGACGGCACCTGACCAGGAACAGGAGCAACCACCCCCGATGGCTCCCCACTAAGAGACCTGACAATAGAGGAAGATCAGGCTAGACAAAGAGAGATCAGGACTACTCCCTGAATTCCCCCTTAGACATACGGCACACAGCATATTCAAACAAAAGATCCTACTGTAGGAAGATCCTAGGCGTCAATACCTATGAAGATTGAGAAATAGGTGGAAGCAGAAGCAACTCGAGAGGGAGGGAGGGAGGGCGGGAGGGGGGGAATGGGAACCTAGTTAAACAATTGAGTATGGGTTGCCAGAAGTACATTAAGATGTGCGTAATATTAATTAAGAATGATGTATATGTACTGCGAATGTTATTAAATGCCAATAAAATCTGGTTTAAAAAAAAAAATGAGTAGTTGATGACATATCTTCCACAAGAGAAAAACGAGAATTTTCATCAACAATTACTAGTTTTGGAAGATAAGCAGTTGCACAAATGACATGCCCTTAACTCATTTTATACCATAAGGGTTGTTTGGACTGGTGCAAGGTGCCCACTTTAATTAGTGGACATCATATACCAGGCCAACTTCTCACACAACGCTTTCATCAAAATAAAAAAGGGAACCACACTCGGTCTCATAGAGCTCGTTTTGTAGCAACAATTCCACAATGTCCCTCATGGGTCAGTTCAATAACTTGTTGTCTCAGACTCTTGGGTATTACAATTCTCCACCCTCGTAAGATGATGCCTTCTGGAGTAACGGAAAGTTCTTCCTGCACATTTTTGAGTTTCTGGTATTCAAGATCATCATGAAGAGGCCGAATATGTGTTTGCCACAATTGATGTGTAATAATGTCTTTGAGTGTTAGAAAATCTCTGTCAATGCTCGTGGCAGCAATGATTTGTTCCACCGATGTGGCAGTGATGAAGTTAACATAAGCATCAGCCACTTTAGAAGTAGAGCCATGACACTGTATTGGTACATGTGAGAAGTAGTCAGCAGGGTTTTGACCTTTTCCTGGATGATGAACAAACGTATAATCATACTCCTTTAATTGCAATCCCCACCTCTCAATGTGAGGGGTCATCTTGGCTATAGGATTGCTGAAAATGGTGAGCAATGCTTGGTGGTCAGTGACAACTGTAAAATGCTTTGCATACAGGAACTCATGAAAATTCTCACAAGCCGACACCCTAGCGAGGCTTTCTTTCTCAGGTTGTGAATAGGCATATTCCGTCAATGACAAACTTTGGCTAGCATAAGCCACAATGTGTCTTGGGGCATTGGGATGTCCAGGGTGCTGGGCAAGGATGGCACCCAACCCCACTGAGCTTGCATTGACAACAACCTCCATCTGTAATTTTGGATCAAAGTATGCCATTTGAGAGGCGTTCTTAATTGCATGCTTGATTTTCTTGGAGCTTTGTTCACATTCATGTGGCCATCGAAATAGAACATTTTGTTTCGCTAAGTCTCTCAATGGGGCACTTACAATTGCAAAGTCATGTACATACCTTGAACAGTAACTGACCATACCAAGGAAGAATTGTAGCATAGTTACATCTTTTGGGGGAGAAGTGGATGACAAGGCTTGTACTTTATTTGGATCCAGAGTCATTCCCCCCTCAGAAAAGATATGACCAAAGAACTTGTGTTTGGTTTTATGAAACTCACACGTTGCCACATTTAAAGTGAGACCTGCATCGGCAAGTATATGACACACTTGTGTAGAAGCTTTATCATGTTCCTTTTGGGTGGCCCCAAAAACTAGTATGCCATCACTGTAATTGAAAGCGTTTGTGACTGGCTGTATGCAACGAATGATATCCTGAAAGAGTTCTGCAGCTGATGACACACCAGAACGTAGCCTTTTTTTTACGCCTGGGCAGAAAAATCCTGCTCCGCTGACAGAGTTTGTGGAGTTTTGCCCACTATGCGCCCTGCGTAGAGCGCAGAGTTCCAAAAAACTCAACATAGCGGCATGGAGCAGAGTTTTTCTCTCACGCGGCTCGCTAACGTTAAGTTGGTGAGCGAGGAAAATAATACTCTAGACCACATCCCAGTGAGATTTCTCAACACGGGTGGTCGCGGCAGATCACTACCGCTAGCGTTGAGAAACCTGCCGCTCACATAGAGGAAGCTGCTGCTCGAGTAGAACATCAACTTGAGTGGCAGAAAGAAGCAGCGCCCTCTTGTGCTGCACGTGGTGCCATTCATGCTGATTTTACAGCGCGGGACAAACACCAGGTGCTAAAAATCAGCGCGAGCAGCACGACTTACCATACTCAGCCGCTTGCGCAGCAGAGTTTTCTTGGCACTCCGTGGAGTTACACGTAGCGGAACTCCGCCCAGGCCTACATTTTTAATCTAAATAAACCAACATGTGTTAAAAAGGAAGTTGTGTACCTGCAATTCTCTTCCAGTTCGAATTGGTGCTACCCTATGTTCAAATCAAGGAGGGAAAATAATTTAGCTCAGATCAGCTGAGTAATCATGTCAGCAATGTGCGGACCTGGTTATCGTTCTCTTTCAATTGCATTGTCTACTTGGTGCATATCAACGCAGATGCTCATGGCTCTTCCACTATCCTTTTTCAGCACTACCGCTATGGGTGATACCCATGGTGTCGGACCAGTGGATCGCTCAATGATATCATACTTTAAACCTTCTGTCATCCATTTTGTTTTCTTGACGTGACGCACTTTGTCTTTCCTCCATTTTGTTTTCTCGGCGTGGCACACTTAATCTTTCCCTCGCTTTGCAAACTGTTACAAAATGGTTCTCTTTCCCGCATTTTTTGCATATCTGTCCAAAGACGGGACATTTACCTTCATGTGAAAGGAAAATCCACATCGAAAAAACATATTCTTTTTCTTTGAAGAAATTACTTTATGGCCTTCTACCTTGTATTTTGACTTACTTTTCACATTTTGGGCCATTCTGGCCTCTCCATGTTAGCTGTTGGCAGCCATAAGTACTTGCTCCAAGCTGAGTGTCTCTTTCAGCGTTTGCTGTCTGAAGGAATTGGAGAGACATCCATCTATTACCCTGAGATGCATGACCTCTTCATCATTGAACTAATTGAACTTGCAATGCCTGATGAGCAAATCAAGTCTTTCTACAAGCTCATCCATCGTTTCACCAGCTTTCTGCCTTTCGTGACTGAAAACGTACCTATCATAGTCGACATTCGGCATTGGAATTAACTTGGTGTTTAACACCTCTTTGATTTGACGGTACGTCACTTCATCACCTTGTGGTATGTCCTTTATCACTTCTTTTACTCCTTCACCTGCTGAAGTATTTAGATATTTAATGATCTTTTTGTCATTTGCTTCTTCCAGCGCATCAATGAAATCATCAAAGGTTTTGATCTAGGCAGTCCATCATTTGCCAATATTTTGCTTTTGGCTTTATCGTAGGGAAGCGGTGGTTTTAGGAATGTGGCAGCATCATAACCTGTGGAACTTTCTGAAATCAGGAGCAGAGCTCGCTCCGACAGCCCCTACTTCCCGCTTGGACCACCATCTTCGTCAAGCACTAGCCGCGTACTGACATTTGGGTCGTCGCACCCACTCTCTGTTTGGGAGGTCCTGTCTTCTTCTTTGGTGGTGAGTAGCGGATTTGTTTCTTGCACGGGTTCTTCATCATTCTCACCTCTTTCACTGTACCTGGTTTCTACTACCTTTTGCATTGTCGTACTGTATGAATGATGGCTCTGTGTTAGGCTGTGGTGCAGTATCTCTTGTCTCGACTTTACCAGCAAATTTCTAGCTGACAACAAACAAACTTTCTGTAAGGTCTTCACTTTCTTCACAGGCCTTGCACTGGCTGGAGTGGAGCTTTGACTCCACACACGCCAATTGTCGACTTCCACTTGGACTGAGGCACACATGATAGGCACGAGCAGTTTTCTGGACCACGGCAAACTCTCTGGGAGAGCACTCTCGTTTACGTAATCCCCTATATCGTCGCCATTTATAGCACAAGGAGCTTGGTATTACACGTCTTTCTTCTTCAGTGTGCTACTGCTAACTGAACATTCTACATCATGAATTCTATCACCCACACTTCACTGTGGAGTCCGTCAGGAAGCAAAAGGATCCCATCATCTTGGTTTTCTGCTTTCACACATTTATGCATGCTTCTGTACCAATTTCCATTTCTGAGTTGTCAGCCTCTTGGCAGCGTGCATCCTTAAATCTATAAACCTAGTGTTGAGTTTGCACTTCTTTGGTCGAGTTGTGAGGATTAATAGGATGTTTGGGACATGACCAATTGTATGAAGTTGACTTTTTGTATGAACTCCATGATTTGGCTCCGAAATTGTATTTCAGTGCATATCCAGAATATATGTAGTAGATTGGTGTTACCCAACTTGAATCTTCAGCATTGGTCTGGGTGGTGGAAAAACATCTATGTAGGCCATGTGGAGTTAGAAAACGTTTGGTGAATTATATTGACTTGGCTTAAATCTTGTGTTCCTCAAATCAACTTTAAGATGAGCCAGGATTTGCTATTGTCCCATCTAATGTTGGTAGGAACATGCTCAGTTGATGTGGGGTTTCATTTTCTTTTTTTAAATAATCATGCCAGCAATCTGCCTGTTTTGTCTGCCTGGCTGGGTTGCCTGATGGTGAATTCTTTGAAGTGCTGTTGGCAAAGACGATCATTTATATTATTGTATGTCTTTCTAGTTTGAATGCGGTATGGTGTCAGCCGCTCGTGTTTTCTTTTTGCGATTTCTAGATGGCGTATTTCTGGCTTTAGTAAAAGTGCATCTCTATTGAGTGTAGTCTTTACCCTGTGCAAGGTTTATATGCATAAGGCTGGCAAGAAAGTCTTGAATCTATCCCATTTATTCTGATAACGTTAGTTGATAATTCAATGTGTGTTTTGACAAGAAATGTCTAGAAAGGTTTATGGTTGCCACCTCTAGGTGGGAATGCTTCATATGCGTCTGCTCCACGTTAAAAATGCCAGTACTGGATTATGATCAAATTAAGTTCTACCTACATGCTCAACATGTTGTACAGCACCCTCTAATTGCTCAGAGCAGATAATTCTATCCAGCCTGGAGTGTAAATTTTGCATGAGTAATGTGTGTATTCCTGCACAATTGGGTTTAACTTCCTCCATATGTCGTCTAACCTCCAGCTTTTGTGCCAACTCTGAAAACCCTTAGAATGTTAGTCACTGGGTTATTAGGAATTGAGGGACAATATCTGTCTTTCAATATGTGTGGTCCATAATTATGGTCCACACCACAGATGGATGGATATTGCACCATTTCCAGTAGGTGCAGCGTCAGGTTGTCTGGGAACTCCACAGCAGTGTTGTAGGTGGTATGTAAACGGGTTATTGTAAGTGGTTTACCATCTAGTGTTCCAGTTCCAGTCATTATAAAATAACTGCCTTCTGGATCTCTCTTGCGCGTGAGCATTGCTTAGGGTACACCTTGCTTAATCCAGATAACTGTGTCCCTTGAATATAAGGAGCATGTTGTGAAGAATATTTGTTCAGTCCATCTTTTATGAACTCTAACCCCTTCAGTTGTTATCATGTATGTTTACAGCAGGCATACAATAACTCCCTCACTTCTCCTAATGTAGGAGTATATTCTATGCCTTTTTAATGCTTACCATTCCCCATATTTTCTAGGTCATGATTCCGTATTTAGTCTGCGATTTTGCTATATGCGTGTTCAGTTGACTGATGCAAGAGTCTGAACTATTTGGGGCCTAATCACAAACTACACTTTGTAATACTTTCACTAGTACTATAATAGTACTACTCACTTGCTACAAAAGCTGTTCACAAACCTACCTACAGAGACCTCAGTCTCTGCCTCTACTATCTTTTCTATGCAGAGATCTCCCCATCAATTCTGGAGTTCTCCACATAAGTGAGCCTACTTTAGTAGTAAATGTGGAAATGATGGGGTAGTGGCTGGAAAATGAGGAATATTTACTACTTAGCTACTAAATAAGATGGGATTAGGGAGGAACAAGGAGATGTCAAGGGAGGGCTATATCGGGGTGTAGAGAGGGACAAACACCCACTCACCAAACAGTAAACCCATTGCTATTCACAAACTGCCTGTATAAAAAGTTTCTAACCAAAAAGGTCCCTAATCAGTTACAAATGCACACCGGCTCAGACCTGGAGTAAGTCCAACACCACACATGGCCACCTATGGGAAAACCCTTCCATAGAAAATAATGACGGCAAAGACTTAAAATGAAATGCTACAGGAAATAATGTTACAATAAATGAACCTTTTTTGACTTTAAAAAAAAATATATACATTTTTATTTAATGGTGACAAAAGTATATATTCTTAAAAAACAAATATTAATATATTATAAAAGTTTAATACATTTTTGAACATTTAAAAATCAATGTAACTTTACATTTTTTGCTACAAATTACTTCAAATAATTCTCTGCATAATGTTCAGTAATGTTTTATTTAAATTACATAAAAATAAATATTTTACGGTGGGTGGGATTTTTTTTAAAGAAATCTTTAAAAAATAATTATACATCAATTAAATGTATTTGAAGTCATTATTATTGAATACACTTTTAAACTGTTAATCTGTAACATTTTTGTTAATTTGTTCTAAGTTAAAAAATACATACAATTATTTTTTATTAATATTTAATATGGAAAGAATTTTTGCAAATTTTGTGTAACGTTTAATAAATCTTTTCATTTTTCCCTACACGTGGTGGAGACCTCAACGTATGTATGAAATGTTGCTCGTAGTAACTTTACGCTTGTAAATTTGGCTCCACCAGCTAATTTCAGTTGGTTGGGACATGTATGTCTCCACTTTGGAGTAGCTTTACACATGGAAATGGTGAATAGTCAAAAGTAATACATTTACTACAATGTGTAGGAGTAAATTTGTATGTGTAAATCTGCACATGTAAATTTACTTTTGTGAATAGACCCCACTCTATATTCTCTGAACCATAGCCTGGGCCACTGGAATTATGTGGTTTCGCCGGCGTGGCATTTTCCACATAATTATGGATTTCATGCATTTATCACATAATACATCATCTGCTGCATAATCTGCAAACTTCAACAAAACAATGTTTCTAGCTCAAACAGATCAAAAGTTGCTAAAAAGCTGCAAAACATGTTGTGCAGTGGAAGGCCATCTTTAGAGGTTGAATGGTCTCTTTTCTGTTGCTCCTTTTTGTATTTGGGTGTCAAAGTGATACTACTGAGGCGAAACCTTTACAGAGGAAGTGTTAACATATAAATGTGCCAAAATAACAAGGGTAATGCTAACACAAAATGTCCTGCATTATGCAACATAAATTGCTTTTTCATGCTGCATAATGTACTCAACACTGTCACATAATTTGGTTCTCCCCAGCCACATAGTTCAAGTAGTATATACAACACAGACCAGAACCTGGGGCAACCCGCTACAACAAAGACCGTGGTCCCGTGGATCAAATTCACCCACAGATCTACCTACCCAAGTAAATCAGTCACATTAATTGGAATAGTATAACACTTAATGAATCACTGGGCTGCTGATTAGTATTGAAATACAATGTATTATTCGGACATCATAATACAATATATGATAAAGTCTATTGGGCAGCACAAGGTGCAAAAAGTTCTTGGTGCGTGTTAACTATTCACAAATTTACATATATACAGAACCAACTTGGGGTGTTATGATATTATACACCATACTTATTTAATGTCCACTATTAGAATCATAGTTTGACACAAGTGGCAACTCTTAGAATGTGTCACTGTTTTGATGCTGTTAGAATTAATCTGCAGGTCTCTTGAGGACAATGCAGTCTATCTAGTGACCTTGGATGAAGAATGAAGCTTCTTAACTGAGCCTGACCATAACACTACACATTACTCCTGGTGCAGATCTCATACATGGAAAATCACAACCAGTGTATGTTTGCGGGCCGCAGGAAAATGCTAGCTACAGTGTAACCAAACACTCCACAGTGAGATGCTCTGCCACTGCGGAGTGATTGAATACACTGTAACAGTGGAATGTTGATAGTTATGTTTAATTAACGTTGTGTTTTTTTTTAAATATATGGAATAGTCTTAATGGTTTACATAATAGAACTAGAATGTGCAGAATTTATATTTGTGCATTTGCAAATATTTTTGGGGTGAATGCTGCAACAAAAAAGGTATATCCAAGACAGTAAAGGAGAAACTGCACCTGTTAAGATAACTTTTAAGCGAATTCCTAAAAATATCACAGTTTTGGTTGGAGTAGTAGTATTTTCCTTTAATGTGGTTGGTTTCTTTATTGTTGGGTTTTGTGTTTCAGGTTAGTTGAGGGTGTAGGCTATTGTAAGCATGCCCTGTACATGTTTAGTTTGTTTGGATATATTATGTCTGAGAGTTCAGTCTAGGGATTGCTACATCTAAGGTCCTAAAATGTGTTTTTAACAAATGTCATAAACTGGTTAAGGGCGGGGTGCTGTCTAGCCAGGATCCGCTGGCAAGAGTTTCTAATTCTTCAATAGCATTGTTTTTTGTTTTTTTTGCTGAGTGCATACATTCCACCTTAGGATGCGGAACCTGGGTTGGCCCTCTTGTTGTATTCCTCTTAGGGTGTCCATAAACGGGCTTTCCAGTATCATGTCCTAATATAAGCATAATTCGCCCTGCCCTATATAGGCATAAAATCCCAGCCCTTATTTAGGCATTAACCGTGCACTCCAAATACAGGCATGATCTCCGACATCCGTCCACCCTAACGTCACAACGAGTTCGTGAAGAACAGACCCTTAGGCTGCGGGACTTTCCCTAGGCCAGGACTATTGATTTCTTCAAGGACTCATATATTATGCATGAACCATTATTCCTTAGGGGTTCATTCATGACGTCTTCCGCTGTCCGACTCACGTCAATGCTAACATTCTGAGGTAATTCTCAGGTATAAATATACCTTCCCCAGCCCCTGTAAATCAGAGGAGACCTCGACTTCAGAGGAGCCCGTTTCCCGGCCTGACGCACTGAGAAGATGCTGTCATCCCTGCACGCAGAGAGTCCAGCTTCCAGTGATCTGACTTCCCTTGCGGGGTGTTGGAGTTCGAGTCTGGCAAGAGATTCCTACCTCTCTCATTCTTCAGGTATGGAGCTGACTAGAACCTAGAGGGACTCTTTGCATACTTGGGATACTGGGCATACTTGGCATACTAGGCATACTGAGGTTAGCGTACTCTTAGTATACCATAGTAAGGAATACTTCACCTACTTCATACCTCATCCTACACCTAGGTTAGGTTAGGTACATTGGGGTAGAACTAGATTAGAAACGCATCGTATGAGTACTCGCATTTTTAGTCTGTGTTATTTATGTAACAGCATATGTACTAAAAGATAATGCTCTCGCAGTATTATTTATTTCTACTGCTCACCCTGTACATTATTTATCTCGCATACTGTCTTGTGATCGTAACAGCACATTTTACTTACACCAGAAACAAGACTGTTCAATAAATCTTTTATTGAAACGCCCGTCTATTTCTTTCTGTGTAACTTGGAGAAAACTAAGCATGCACGACTGAGCTGAGTGACATAGTTATCTATTGTTTCCACGACTCTGGGACACGTTCTGATTCTAAAGGGAAACACAGTGGTCATGTTTTGCGGCTGCCAGAAACTACTCCCTTCTTGTTGTCAAGGAGTTTCTAGTGGCCTCTGAGCTAGCTGGCACAAGTAATTAAGTTTAATATACTCGATAGGGACATACTGACCTTAGTCCTTCAAGATGCTCACCCACGCACACAAGGCCCTCCACGGCACCGGACCAGCATACCTGAACAGCCGACTCAAATTCCACGCACCCCAAAGGACCCTATGATCAGCCCAGCTCTCCTACGCCGTGGTCCCCCGCACCAGAAAGACCAGATCGGGAGGCCGCTCCTTCTCCTTCCTCGCGGCCAAAGCATGGAACGCCCTTCCGCTCCACCTCAGACAGACAACATCGCTCCCCATCTTCGCAAGAAACCTCAGAACCTGGCTTTTCGACAGACCCCCTCCTTGATGGTTGGAACCTGCACCCCCCCCCTTAGCGCCTTGAGACCCTTACGGGTGAGTAGTAGCGCTTTAACAAACCCCTGATTGATTGATTGATTGAGTCCTATGTCAAACCTATAGGATATATTATTCCAATGCGCAGAGCCTATTAGGGAAATAGGAGCTACACTACATGGCGCCCAATGATTTGGTAAGGCAGTAATTCAACGTTAGATACTGAGTAACTCAGCCGTGCTTTTTCTCTCAACACCCCTACCTATATACTCCAAAAGACGTCTGGAGTGGGCAGGGTTTAGTATCCACCAAGGCTACATAGGGCAGTACCCTATATATTAGCTGTTTGGTTTGCTCAACGTTGAAGGATACAGTGTTCCACAAATATTGTGCACCTTATCTTTGTTTCCTTGAAACTTGTTCTACATTTTTCAAAAAACAAAATGTCCTTAAACGGGGACAATGCCGACGGAAACGGTGTAGCTGTGGCTGGTCTAGCCCAAGTAGCAGCATTTTTTAACATTACAGGTTTAAATGAAACCGAGGAGGGTGTCATTGACATCGCTCCAAACTTAAGAAGAGCCATTACTCTAAAACTTATAAAACATGGCCTACCACCAAGAGGAGGTAGAGCAGTTTTCGTGATAGAGGCACACAAATCCTTTCAGACAGAGGTATTCTATTCATGGGTAATAATTCCTGAATCCAATTCAGTAACACACATGTTTCACTTCTACAAAGAAGATGAACCACCAGAGGAATACATTCCTTTCGAGGATATAGAAATTCCATTAACATACCAGGAGCATCAGCTCTGGTTTAAAGGCGCCCTAAAACATCACAGAAACATTACCAGGCTCGGTCCGCTAGGTAGACCAGGAGCAACATGGCCGATTCTAGCCGGCTACACACCTCATCCTGACATTGAAGAAATGTCAAACGATGAACTACTTACTCAAATCACAGAGTTAATAAAAATCTACAGACAATTGGTCCAATATGTCATGCGGACTTTCACAGTCCAACCACCATTAACAATTCCAAATCAAACCCCTCACCAGGTGAACACTCTAAAAATTACACCACAGACTCTATACGCAGTCATGGGTAAAATGCCCACAAAACGTGAGCAAATTCCTTTCTGGATAGCTCAAAAAATTACTCAAATCGAAGCAGTATTTCCAAATACTAGCCCGCATGAGAAACACAGAATACTGACAATCAGTTTACCGATGGGGATCACACCACAACTGGAAGACTGCACCACTTGGGGCTCAGTCTTTGCTGCCAACTACACTAAAACACACGGCATTCCGTCAATTGCGGTAATACCTGATGTCCTAAAACAAATTCAAAACGAATACGGGGCAGAGCCTGCTCTAAATTTAGGTATGAAATTACTGAAAAATTTCGACCAGGTCTCAACAATAATATTATCTAATATTAAAGGGGAAGCAGCAGCAGTGGCGATCCGCCAAAAATTAAGGGAATTTGATGTTACAGAACATCAAACAGAGCTACCCAGAATTATAGAACAATCTTATGCAGAATTAGGCAGAGATAGTTTGGGTGGAAGACCAGTGAAACCAAAACTATCAGAAAGTCCTGAGAAGGACTCAATTAAACAAACTCCTACATCTTCTAAAAAGAAGTGGGAGACTAATAAACAAAATTCGAATGAGAAACGTTCTCATTCCCGAGGTAGGTCTCCTCAAAAGGAGCCCTCTGAAAGGAGGTATAACCTCAGGAATTGGGATAATTTGAGAAAGCCTGACAGGTATCAAGATACTGATACACGTTCCTCTCGTCCCTTTCAGATCTCATCTCAGACTTCGGAAAGAAGAGGACGATCAGAACACAGAGAAGAACGTGTGAAATCGAAAGACGACAAACACGCTCCAAAAACTAAAGTAAAACCTCAATTCTCCAAAAAGAAAGTAGCAGGTCTGAAGATCAGACATGCCGAGAATACTGAGAACACAACTCAAGAACGGAGAATGGGCTCAGACAATGCTGGACAGTGCAGCAGAAGTCACAATAGCTCGCCAGAACCTGAAGGAACTTCTGGAGATAGTGGACTTGAATGAGTACATCACGGTTGAGACTGTAGACACCAGGGTTAGTACTCCACAAAAGTTATATGACATAACACTCCGGATGGAGGGAGACAAACCTAGACAGGTAAAAGCACCTTTTTGGGAAAGACTATCAAAAGGCTATGACATACTTCTAGCAGAAAAGGACTGGCAACCACAATTTGTCAGGGAGTGCCCACATGGCGAGGACATAATTATGCCTGCCTTCTCCAACCATATACCAATGCATCTAAGATATACATATGCCAGGAAATGGGCAGTGGCCCAGGCCCCAGCATTATATAAAAATCATGTAGGATGGGATGAGGATTCACCTCACCATAAAATACATCTGAAACATGAACCAACTGCACAACGGCAGTACCCAATAAAGCAAGAAGCTAAAAAACAGGTCAGGGAGATCTTAGATCAACTTGAATATCAAGGGGTGATTGAAACATGCACCTCCTCAATGAACAATCCTTTGTTTTCTGTCTCCAAACCGGACAATACATATCATCTAGTTTTGGACTACAGACACTTAAACACTTGTTCTAAAACTTTTGCAGTGCAAAATGCACATAGCACAGCATTAATGAATAACATTGTGCGTAAAAAATATAAAACAACATTAGGCATCTCAAATGGTTTCTTTTGTCAAAACATAGCACCTGAAAGCAGGTACTTAACAGCATTCTCCATAATGGGGACCCAGCGTCACTTTTGTCGACTCCCACAAGGGTTCAAGAACAGCCCAGGTTTATTCTCAGTGAGGGTAACGGAGTTACTACAAATTTATGACAACGCAGCATTGTCCTAGGTCGATGACATCTATCTGACAGACGATGACCTGGAAAAACACTTGAACAGGGTGAGCACCATTATACTGGATTTCGCCTCTGAGGGCTACAAGTTCAACTTTAAAAAGTCCTGAATTGCCCATCTCAATGTCCTATTTCTAGGATATGAGCTTTCAAGTGAAGGCAAGAGCTTGGCAGCTAACTTTTTAGAAAAATGTGCGCTGCTCCAACCTCCAAAAACGCAAAAAAACTTACAATCCATCCTGGGTTTCCTAAACTTTGGAAGAACATACATTCTAAATTACGCAGAAAGAGTTAAACCTCTCTACGCATTAATCAAACCTGATTTTTCAATCAAAAACTGGACACAGGAACACACAGAAATCTTGCGTTCACTACAGGCTAACATGTTAGCAACAAATCACTTACAAACACGCGTAAGTCAACGCAATTTGGTGATCCGAATAATTTCGGGTCAATGTGGATTCACCTACTTAACCTTCAATGAGGGTGAGAAAATACCAATCGCATACAAATCCCATTTGTACACACAAGCAGAAATGCGCTTCAGATCAACTGAAAAAATTCTAACAGCAGTTCAAACCGCTGTAGCAAAAGAAAGAGCCTTAGCCCAAGGGAAACGCATTATTGTCGTAACCCCGGTACCAGCTTTAGAAGTGGTCACAAAAGCGAGCATTCCAAATGCCAAAGCATTACATCCAAGATGGATAAAATGGGTTAATTCTCTTGCTGCAACAGATGTTGAATATGTTTTTGATCCAGATTTAAAAACACAAGCATTCCTGCAATATGAACAAGAATGTCCTCTGCCTACTGAAATTCTGCCTCTCGATCAGTACGAATTCATAATTTACACTGACGGATCCGCACAACCCGCAACAGGGAGTAAGCAAGCTTACAGTGCAGCGTGTGCAATCGTTAAAGGTCGCATGCGAAATGGCATCTTCAGACCCATGGTCACAAAAACTCAATCTCTAGGAGATTGCACAGCTCAGCGAGCCGAACTACAAGCATTCAAACTGGCACTTGAAAGTACAGATCGAGAATTCCCCACACTAATAGTGTGCGATTCCTTTTACTGTGTTCAGTCGTATAATGACTATATACAAAACTGGCTTGAAAATGGTTTCAAAGATGCGAAAGGTGGCACAATAAAGCACAAAATGCTTTGGGAACAAGTAGTTCAGTTGAAAAACGAACTGCCAAAGGCTCACGTGATCCACACACTGAGTCATCAACGTGATGGCGTTCACGTTGCAGGGAATTCATTGGCTGACGAAGCCGCAAAGGCGGCTGTTCAGACGGCTTCCGTAGCTGCGATCACTCGTTCAAAAACAAAATAGATGGTGAGATAATGTTGGCTGTCAATGCATCAAGCAAAGGCAGCAGTGCAGCGTTACCAAAAAAGTTTCCACTCAAGTACTCTTATGTAATTGATGCAAACAACGTTCCTTTTGCTCGAATCCCTGGAGTGGAGGATAGGGTAATTCCAAACAAGGAAAGCAGATTAGGACTAATCCTAGCAGCACACGAAGGGATAGCTTCTGCCCATGCAGGTGTTTCAGCGACAGTATCTTTACTCAAGCAAAGATATTGGTGGCCTGGCATTCGGAAACAAACTAAAAACTATGTTTTAGAATGTGATATTTGCCAACAGATGAAAGTCTCTACAGTGAAACGTCCTGCGCAGACACCCCTGTTAATCTCAGATAAACCATTAGCTTGTGTTTACCTGGACCACTGCGGTCCCTTGCAAAGGGACGGTAATTATAAATATATCATGGTTGCAGTGGATTCATGCTCTAGGTTCCTATGGTTATGGCCTCAGCGCTCGGCTGACGCTCGAACTGTTATAAAAGATTTGCGAGTCTTTATCGGCATATACGCAATAGGCACGCTACATTCTGACCAGGGTCCTGCGTTTAGCTCTCGGGCTTACAAAGAAGCCATGGCCAGTCTGGGCGTTGCATTGCGGTACTCCTCTCCATTCCACCCTGAGGGAAATTCGGTTGTGGAAAGGAAAAACCGGGACATAAAGCAGTCTATAACAGCTAGGGTATTAGGTTCGGGTGATGGGTGGGTCAAACACCTTAGTGGGGTTCAACGCTCAATGAACAACCTGCCAAGAAGTTCTCTAGGGGGGTCACTCCGTATGAGGTCCTATTTGGGACAAGAATGTGGGTACCAGACCTTGAACACGTAGGCACAGTGGTGGAAAATAAACCGTTTGATATCAAAGATCGTTTGGCTGTTTTACAGGAACTAAACAAGTTAAGAACGAAACAAAGCAACGTATTCCTACAGCCAACCACCACTGGGGATCAACCGGCTGTCCCATCAAGGCCTGTCTGGATTCCAAAAGTTGGGGATCTAGTCAGAGAAAAGATTGCAGACAAGAAGGAATTTGGACCTTCTTACAGACATCCAGTACCTGTCCTAGCAGTTCAAGGAACAAGAACAGTACTTCTGCCGCCCCTTGCTGGAAGAAAGGAGAAAAGATTTGTGTCCATCGACCTCATCAAACCACAGTATGTGGCCAATACTAAACAGTAGGCCTCGTGGACTCCGACCTAGTAGCAGACGCACTCCTCTCGCTACTATCCAAGAGGTTCAGACTGAAAGACTGATAACAATCGAGAACTCAGCTGTAACTGATGGAGGACTATGCAACCAAGCTATGGAACTCATCCCTCTTGAAAACCAA
This sequence comes from Calotriton arnoldi, assembly GCA_963921515.1. Classification (NCBI taxonomy): domain Eukaryota; kingdom Metazoa; phylum Chordata; class Amphibia; order Caudata; family Salamandridae; genus Calotriton; species Calotriton arnoldi. The sequence goes on from CAWUFW010004238.1 coordinate 1,271,977, forward strand.
GTAACAGTTCATCCAAATACACCTGTCTACACCAACGTGGCAAGTGATGAACTGGTTCCAGTGATTTCTACAAATCCTGATGCAATTCCAACAATTGATAGAACTGCTTCTGGCTATTTCATTGACTTTGATACGTTCTCAGAAGATCCGAGTGAACCTGAAACGACGCCAGCATCATTGAAATTCAAGCAGCAAGTACAAGACTTTATTCACTTTCTGAAAAAGACTTATTTGGTTTCTCCATGGATTGAACTCTAGATTACATCTGGACTTTTTGTTTTCCTGCTCTGGCTAGCTTTGGTAACAACTGTGAGCGTGCTTATAAGTGGCAGATACATCCATGTGAACACTGAAGGAAAAGACGTGAACGTACTTTTGAAACCTCATAAATCTTCCCATCGTGAAGCAAGAGACTTGTCATCGGTGAACATCACTGCTGTTCCTATACAGGATGGTATAGTGTGGGACAAAACAGATTATGATATTTTTGGCCCGACGGAACAATTGAACATTCCACATTTGTTTAAAATTTCACTAAGTGATCTAATTACGTCCAGTACCTATTCGGATGATTGGGACTTTGAGACTGTCAATGATATAATGTTTGACCTAGAAAAATCTGCTGCATTTTCTAAACATGTATATTTAGAGGGTTCATCAGACTATGAACAAATGTATTGTTATAACCACTATGGTCATCATTATTTGCATAAATCTGCATATCCAAGAAATGTGTTTATGTTTAACCAATGGGAACATTGTCCTACACCTCCATACGTTAGTTCAAAAACATTTGTTAACAAATTTCTATATTTTTCAGGTTACAATACATCTGATCCAGAAATGTTTTACTATAAAAATGTAAACCAGACAGGACTGAAAATTATGTTGGCAAATACAAAACAGATTTACTCTGCATTATTTAATGCCCAACTGTCTAGACAGGGTTTCAACTTTTGGAAAGACACAATAGACACAAAAACTGTGTGGGGTACTAAAGATTGGCAAGTACAGGGTATAGAAGCTTTGTTTAGAGCCTGTATCATCCCTGAACAAATAATGTTTTTGAATGAAACCATCCAACAAACATCTTGTCTTGGATTAGCCAAGATCAAAGAGATGAACACACCTTCTGTGCCAACACCTGCCAGTGATAACGATACACAGGCAGTGGTGACAGTTGATAATATACTACAACTACAACTCAACAGATCTAATCCTGATTGGAAAAAATGGTTGATCTGGCCCACGGACACGAATAACTGTCAGGAAAGATTCCTGAATAACACTCAGGGCTTTACTATTAATAGGCCAGACCCAAGATACTTCCAAAGACAACATCCGGGGGTAGTAACAACATACAATGTAGGAAAATTATGCCTCAATTGGCTGCATAAGTCTACACTAAAGGATGTGAAACAACACTTAACCTTACTTAAAAAGGACGCAGACCTTAGGAAATTCTTGCTTGGACCAAGAAAACCGCATCAAAAACGTTTCATATATGCCGGCATTTATGCTGCCTATAATGAAGCATGGAAAGTGTCACAGATGGAGGCTGCAGAACGAATACGTGAACTTGATCGAATTAATTTAGAGAAAACACTCTCTGTGGTCGACAATGGGTTAACAACTTTGTCCTCCAGAATATATTCATTGGATGGCATTGTATCCTCTGCTATCGACATACTAGAACAAGATTTGGCGATGTTACAGCAAGGCCAGTCTCAATTACGTTCTATTATGTTATTAAGCTGGACGCTGCAATCTTTGCGAGCGGGCTATGTGCCTTGGCGTTTCATCAACACAACGGCTCTGTTTGCAGAATACAATCTAACTGATAAACAGATCGAACTGGCAAAAAGAGGAGCAAGGTATGCGGTGCTGAGCATTGAGAAAATGGAAAAATTACCATTCACAGTGGCAGAAAAACCAGCTACAGAATGGCTAATTCATGGCAAAATAACATTACCTGTGAGTACTTTCCAGTTTCAGTATTGCCTCAGACAAATGCAAGCACGCAAATATGAAAGGTTGGGTAAGGAATACATTAAGACATCTTGGGATTTACCGTATACATATAGATGTTGGAGTGGGGATCGTGAAGTGTTTTTGAGCGGTACAAACTGTAAACTTGCACTAAGTGGTTCGCTTATATGTCAGGACATTTCTTTACACGGGGCTTGTAATGGTTCTGTGGCAAATTTGTCTTGCCATCAGCAGGGTACACCAGCTGCTGTGATTAATCCAACGTTTGGACAAAATGGGAGTTACCTCATGTTGAATGATCAGAGTTGCTGCGGCATGCTGCCAGGCATCCCATATCTAGTAACGGTCAACTCCAGGGTCACTTGCTGTATGCAAGTATTGTTTCCCCCAATAGACACAGTCAGGGAGTCGCCTCTATGGCCTTCGCTGAACGTCTCTTTTATAAGATTTGATACTTTGAGCAGAATGAAAGCCATGCTTTTACAGCAAACAGTGCCTTTGACCTCGGCCAAAGAAACCTATGATCTACAAGTTGCAAGGACTTCGGCTGAGATACAGACTTTAATACGTACAAACTGCCCTATACATTTCGTAGAAATGATATCACGTATCTTCAACATGTCTGATACAACTGGCATTATACATGTATTTAAGAGCATCTGCTCCGGTCTGTTAGCACCTTTCCAGGCAATACTCAGAATAATCCCGAACTTTGCACATTCGGTGTTTGGTGGCATACCATTAATTCTAGCACTTGTTGCCGGGATTCTACTTCTCTTCCTGCTATTGCGCTATGGCCAGCCTATTCGCAGACATCACTCCGAGCGAACTGGAGAAAGCTCTCCTTGAACGAAAGTGCTGTGAGCGAATAGTACAGCTATTGGGCATGACTCGTCTACGGGACCTTAATACAACTTGGTTCCTGTCATTCCGACCAATCTGGCAAGATTGCCTCTTACCTGTTCTACGATGCCTGCTATGCGGTGAAGAATGCGTGTTGGACACCTGCCTAACATTTCCATCAGCAACGCCAACGGATGTCGATACTTTGCTGGTCCCGATAACGGCCCATGCTCTGTGTTGTCCCCAGAGGCTACCGATCCTGATGTCTGCATTCATTGAGATCTCACAGACGCTTCCGGCTGCTGCTGAGGTACGAGAAAGATCTACAGGCACACAGGTAACAACGGACGCGAACATTGCTGCGGCGACCTATGCTGACAGCGATGCTTCCCATCTCTGTGCAATTAATCTGCTACACGAGGTGTTCCAACTGACGCCAACTACAGTGGACAATGTTTTGTCTATAGAAGTAGATGATCTCATGTTTACACCAGACCGGTAAACTGACTCTGATTCAGCATACTGTGTTCCAGAGATGCAGTAACAATTTTGGCCTTCATTTTTTTCAAAACAACTTGGAACTCTACCAAAATTGAACTTTTTCCCATTTTTCGAACGAAAATGGCACTTCAATCTGCTTAAAGTAGAACTAGCCTTATAATACAGACTTCATGGTACTTCCACGGACACTTAGTCATCTTGTGTGTCTAAACCAGTTCATTTATTTTCGTGACATGGAATGACTTTGACTTTTGAACAACTTATCGATCATTTTCTGTCACATGTAAATATTACTGCTTCTTTTCATTCATGTTGCATTTTATTTTTATATGCCTGGAGTGAAAGGCTATGCTTAATATGTACAGTACCTTTTGCATTCTAATTGGTTTTTTAAATGCCTTTTTAAATGGTTTTATGAAATATTTTAGAAATATGCGGTACTCCATTTTAATGTTTAGCAGTTTAAATGTTTAGCATTTTAGTATTATCGTACACACGAAAGTGGAGTGGGTGTTGTATTCCTCTTAGGGTGTCCATAAACGGGCTTTCCAGTATCATGTCCTTATATAGGCATAATTCGCCCTGCCCTTATATAGGCATAAAATCCCAGCCCTTATTTAGGCATTAACCGTGCACTCCAAATACAGGCATGATCTCCGACATCCGTCCACCCTAACATCACAACGAGTTCGTGAAGAACAGACCCTTAGGCTGCGGGACTTTCCCTAGCCCAGGACTATTGATTTCTTCAAGGACTCATATATTATGCATGAACCATTATTCCTTAGGGGTTCATTCATGACGTCTTCCGCTGTCCGACTCACGTCAATGCTAACATTCTGAGGTAATTCTCAGGTATAAATATACCTTCCCCAGCCCCTGTAAATCAGAGGAGACCTCGACTTCAGAGGAGCCCGTTTCCCAGCCTGACGCACTGAGAAGACGCTGTCATCCCTGCACGCAGAGAGTCCAGCTTCCAGTGATCTGACTTCCCTTGCGGGGTGTTGGAGTTCGAGTCTGGCAAGAGATTCCTACCTCTCTCATTCTTCAGGTATGGAGCTGACTAGAACCTAGAGGGACTCTTGGCATACTTGGGATACTGGGCATACTTGGCATACTAGGCATACTGAGGTTAGCGTACTCTTAGTATACCATAGTAAGGAATACTTCACCTACTTCATACCTCGCCCTACACCTAGGTTAGGTTAGGTACATTGGGGTAGAACTAGATTAGAAACGCATCGTATGAGTACTCGCATTTTTAGTCTGTGTTATTTATGTAACAGCATATGTACTAAAAGATAATGCTCTCTCAGTACTATTTATTTCTACTGCTCACCCTGTACATTATTTATCTCGCATACTGTCTTGTGATCGTAACAGCACATTTTACTTACACCAGAAACAAGACTATTCAATAAATCTTTTATTGAAACGCCCGTCTATTTCTTTCTGTGTAACTTGGAGAAAACTAAGCATGCATGACTGAGCTGAGTGAAATAGTTATCTATTGTTTCCACGACTCTGGGACACGTTCTGATTCTAAAGGGAAACACAGTGGTCATGTTTTGCGGCTGCCAGAAACTACTCCCTTCTTGTTGTCAAGGAGTTTCTAGTGGCCTCTGAGCTAGCTGGCACAAGTAATTAAGTTTAATATACTCGATAGGGACATACTGACCTTAGTCCTATGTCAAACCTATAGGATATATTATTCCAATGCGCAGAGCCAATTAGGGAAATAGGAGCTACACTACACTCTGACCTAAACAGTGTATTTGACTAACCTAGATGTTTTCAAATACTCTAGGAAAGGAGCAAGTTTGTCTTCATTCATCTTGAAGTAGGTAGTTTCTATCAGCAGGTCATAGTGTTTAATTATTTCAGTGCAAGGGACAAAAGATAGTATAAATCATTTTTCTAAGTTGAAAGCAAATTTGCTCCTTGTGGAGTATTCTACACAAATGGACCGATTTAAAAAGGCATTTTGGAATACATAGAATGTACTCCTAAATTACTCTCTTACATATGTTACTTGGGCTTGTGAATCAGCCTCAAAATGTCCAACTCCGTATTAGTAAAAATGCAAAGAAAACACTGTTCTTTCTATTGGCACTAATTGTATATGCATATTTCCCAAACATCCCCATTTTGTTCCTATTTTAGATGCTTTGAGGCTAATTCGAAAAGGCATGTAAGAGTATGTAAATAAGTACTACAGGAGAACGTTCAAAATTTCTTTGTGAATACACCCTTTCATACATATCTTTGTATATGCCACCAAATAGCTTAGTTGAACTCAAAGTATAAGCCTTGAATGTGGGTTGTAATGTAGATTTTGTTAATGGTGTTAATTATGGCGTTCTGAAAGTCGCTTAATATTTTGCTGGGTGTATATTTATTGATTTTTGCTGTTCTACTGACAAATTCATGATTGGCTGAAGGTTGTTTGGCAGATGGTCATAGGCTAATGGAATATTATTGTTGTGATATTGTCTGTTTATAGTGTAGATTTGGCTAAGGGGATTGGGACAGTATTAAAAGACTGATTCATTAGACAAATTTGTGATTGAGTTAAGGTTAGTCTGTTACTTTGAGTGCATAAAAGTATTTATGTTCCCATTGTTATTGTTATCATAGAGAATGAACTTTTCATTTGTGTTGGTAAGAGTAAGGGTGGTGTCTCTTTCTATTTTGAGTGCTTGTGTGGATTCTCTTTCATCCCTTTTTCCCGTTTCCAGGTCTTTTGAGGTTTGTACTGATGGTATTTGGCCAATTAAATGAACTAGGATTTGAGGGCATAGTCTTTGATTATTGGACTAACAGATCTAACATGTACTACATTTCTTATTTCAATTTTGGCGACTGAAGGTGAATGGTTCTGCTCACTGCCATTTTCTATGGTTTCAGTACCTGTGGTAGCATGCCTGTAGTAGCCATTTGAGTGATATTTAGGACACTTCCAAGTGTTTGTTCATTTCTAGTGTTTTCTTAAGAGTAGGTGTATCCCATTTAAGCTAACAGTGGTTTCCTCTTTTAAGATGTAGTATATTTTGGTTCAGTTGACATTGTATCATCTACATTTAAATAAATATATTTATTGGTGTAGTTTTAGATTTTCTGGATAGGATACCATTAATTTTATATTTACAGTTAAATTAAAAAATATACTTTTAACTTTTTGTTTTTTTGCCTTCTTTTGGAAATGCAATTTGTTATTTTCAGCAAAACTATATAGATATTTTCTGTTGTAGTATATTCAAATGACATTTTCAGAAGATGTATCTGGTGAAGCTATAATAAGAGGCTTTTTGTTAGGAGATACAAGAGTTGATTTAGGTTTTAATGCTGAAACAATATATGTGTACTTAAATTAGTTTGGCGTGTAACAGCTTCTGTTATGCAGAGTAACAGTCTCCTCGGCCAGCTTTGGCACAGCATTGATTATTTGTGGCGTCCTCTATTTATACCCCTTGTTTTTTCCATTGATTAATTGGTAATAGACAATATGTTTTCATTAATATATGTATTAAAGATGGCTTTCTTAAGTTTGTCATATAAGTATTATTATTATTTGGGTTATATATTTATTTGTACAATGTTTTAATATGTTTTAGCAATATTTTTCTTCACAATATTTGTGATGTTGGTTTTTTGTCAATTTCAGTTTTTGTTAAAAGGAAATTTTGGCTTTCTATGTTTCTATACTCAATGTTAGTTTTTTACAGTATTTTTGTAGTAAATATTTGTGTAGCCTAATTCGTATATTTTACATAAAGTGTGCAGAAAATCAATATTGTTATAGTCTATAATTAGGCAGCAATATTTTTGTACAGCAAACATTTTGGGGCTTATATAGTGACACTGAATCATTATATCCATTTGCTTCAGAAAATCATTCCCTGTATTCCTCTTCCATCCGGAGAACCAGTGGTCGAAGCAATCACTCTCCGCTCCCTCGACTATTGGAGTTTCCTCTTGCTCGGTCTACTCCTTGGTCTACTCAGCTGACTGTATGGAGTCCAAAATGCAGCAGCCAGACTCATTTTTACCCTTTCATGTCACTGTGATAGCTCTTCATATATATTCTCCTTGAATTGGTTTCTCGCTGCACAGTTCAATGCTTTTAAAAGTTTCTGCCTTATCCAATCTGCTTTCCATAAATCCAACCTCACCTTCCTTCAATTCCATTTTCGTGCCTATGCCCTTTCTCACACACGCAGATCTTCCTTCCCTCGTCTTCTGAAATTACTTTGATCAGAAAGGCTAGGTCCACCAGCGATCCTGTTCTTATTTAGATTCCAAGCAGGGCCGGCATTAGGGTGGTGTGACCCATGCAGCCGCACTTGGTGCTGACTTTGTTGGGGGCGCTGTGTTTAAAAATAACCTATGGCTTTAAAAGCATGTGAACTTCATGTGTGTCCAGAAGTTTTCAGGCAACAATACAATGCCAAGATAACTCTGGTGATTAATGTGTCTGCTGATGAGAGATCAGAATTTTCTCTAGTGGCAGTTTTGACTCATCATAGAGTAGTGCAGAGGGTTAATGTGCCTGCTGCAAGAACATGTACCATGCAGATCACAGAACTGAGTGTGAGTGAACTATGAATAGTGCTCTAAAAAAAAATGTATGCCAGAGAGGGGCTATGGAGAGATGAGATGCGCTGTTGGCGAGTGGTAGTGAGGGAATTTGTGGAGAAGCTTGCTATAGGGGCTGATGCACGGGGCACCACCAGTGTTTAAAGCCGGCCCTGATTCCAAGTATTGAAATGATTTTCCCCCTTCTATTCAGATATTTGATGATCGCTTGGCTTTCCATTCAGCCCTTAAAGCCTGCCTCTTACATATGGCGTAATCTCTCCTTCTGGTTCTGTTCCTACTTCCTTTCTTATAGCACCAGGATACCCTTAAGGATGACAGAATTATGTTCTGCAAATATTTATTCAGTCAAGCAAAATATAGTCTGGCCCAATCTTGGTTCTTTTTGTGTTGGGTGTAAATCTGTACAGCGTTTTTGAGAAAATGAAAGAATAACATTGAAAAACATAGGAATGAAAGGGTTACTTCTAGGGCTATCCATACCCCTGGGGTTTGAGGATAAATCTCAGAATCATATTTTCACATTTGAATTTCAACTTGGTTAACATGAGGCTTTGTGTGATTCTCAAACTGGAAAAGTATGTTATTGGTCGGAAACAAATTAGATTTTCTCTGTGGCCATCAAAACGTGTCTCTTGAATTATTAAGCCAGTTGTAATAATTTAATTCTGTAAAAATAAAAAACAAGAGGAGCCCTATGGAGGCAAGGTGGCCATATTTCAAACGCAGGGTGTAAAATTAGACCCCATTAGGAATGAGAGTGTATTTGATATCAGGGAAAACCAAACTGGAAAACAGTATCAGGTTTAAGAGCTTTTAACGGTTCACTTCAATTACCCAAACATGTTAGCCCAGATTTTGTACTGTGTTTGCATCACAAAAGTGACGCAATCCAGCACAAAATGTTTTTAGTTATTTACTTTCCAGCGCGAAACCTGTTTTGCACTGGAAAGTCATCTAAATGTAACACAAAGCAGTGCAAAGCTTTACTTATCAGCAGGGGTGTATTACATGGGTGGTATATGGGCGTTCCAATGCAACCACCTTTGCTTTTTGACATGAACCCTATCTACTAACATTAGCGGACAGGACTTTGCACCATAAAATAATGCCACTTTGAAGTAGGCATTAAAAAGGAGAAATGCTTTTATTTCTCCCATCGCTTTCCACTTTGCATGGATGCTGCACTGTACAGCTCACATCCAACGTGGAATCATTCTAAATTAGTCTAAGCATAGTATTTTGTACTGGAAGGATGCCCTTCCAGTACAAAATCTATGCTAGACACACACACACACACACCCTTGCACTATGGCGCAATGGTGTGTATGTGGCGCTCGGCAGCCTGCACAGGTGCTAGAGAGAGGGCAGGAGAGTGCCATGTCTCTGTAGAGATGGCGCTGTCCTTCTCACTCCCTCTCACACAACTCAGTGCACCATTTTTGGGTGCCTGTTGCGTTGTGTGTAAGTTTTGTAAAGCTGGACCCTGATGTTTAGTGAGTCACCAAGTGGTTTCCAAACAGTTCAATGAACCAAATCTAAACTTCCTTATTCAAGAAGCAAATACAAAACAAAACAAATTAAAGACAGTTGTAAAACTAGGCCAATAGCAAAATGGTCAATGACAATGTAATGGTTACGTTACATTAGAACAACTGAAAAACAGCTGCAATTAGGCTGTTGTGAGTTAGGTAAGCACTTAGGGGCAGATTTACAAGCCCCTTGCCGCCACTTTTGCGTCACTTTTAACATGTTAAAAGTGACGCAAAAGTGGCGCAAGGGGCTTGTAAATCTGCCCCTTAGTGCCGAAGACCCACAGGCAAACTATAACGAAACAAAGCATGAATTTTGAGGTGCTTAAGAGGTGGTGCTTAAATGGCCAATTTTAGAGGTTTTTAGTTATGGATGATGACTAGTTAGATGGTAGATAAATAACCAGATAGACAAATATGCACATACATATATTTATTTGATAGAGTAGAGGAGTTCGCAAATGTTTTATATTTATGCAGTAAGTGTCACGACTTAAATGTAAAAACTGTTACAAAATTCACTATCCAGTCTTTTTACAGAAAATATGAATTTTAGTACCTTTCAATAAGCAGCGCAAAACGTATATGATATGGTACTTTTGGGACTGGAATATCGGATGTATTGAAGTGTTCTCTTTGTAATTGGCCATTAAAGCCTTGCAGTCATTTTTTACCTTTTTAGACGTTTTTCCAATCAAATTAGTTGATATCATAAAATAACATTATGGATTATAAACCACATTAAAAAGAATGCCCTCGTGTATGTAGCATCCTCATAGAGTTTTGTATTTCAGCTTTCCTGTAAAGTATATTTTAGAAATCGGTCTTTGGTTTGGAAGAACTAATCTGCAAGGCGTTCAGAAAGGTTTAGTTGTTCAATTATGCTACTCTAACACTTATGATAAAAATGCCTAGCATCACGGATATTAGTGAAATTGCAGTCGAATACTTGTAGTTTCTTCATTGTTCGGATACGTAATACACTTCCTGGGTACAGAAATAGAAATATACTACAGGGACAACCAATTGAAATGACAACCGTGGAAGTGCAAGTCGTAAGTACACACAATGAAATTAAGATATTTTCACCAACCCTATTTACGAATACAGTAGACAGGTCTTGGCATGTGAGTTACGAGACACACTCATTGTACAGCTGCCTACCTGTGGGCCGTGCTACACATACTGTCTAATGTGTTCTTTAGCTTCAGTTCACTGAAGGAAAAGACAACACATTTGCATTGGTTCCTTATAGGACGCTTTGCTTCCTATACCCTGATATGGAAATGCTATAGATATAACCATGATATAACCATCGCAACAAACAAAAACTCATATCTAAGCTTACAGTCTACCGAGTTTGTTCAATGCACTAAGATTGAAATGTACATTTTGATGTTAACATTAAAAGAGGATGTGCCTGAATAATAGAAAGGACATGGGTAGAGTGTCAAACGTTTGCCCATTTTCCATTCCGCTTGTTGAATAGCTCAGTGAGTTATTGCAAAGGCGGCATTCTCCTGTGTACAATCTGCAGGCTACAGGTCTCAATACCAATAAAATTACTCAGTGTGTTACATTTGCAGCTGAAGAGGGCTAAATGAATACAAGCTACAATCCCAGTGAAATGCCTAGGAGAGTTAATATTTCTGTTGCAGAGATATATGCAACACGTTTGATGCCTCAGTAGTACACAGATACAAGATAATGTGCATTTCTGTCAACAGATAAGAAAGAGTACTGTTAACTGTCTTCATATTAAAAACTATAGAAGGTAGTATTTCAACTATATTTGTAGCAGCCATAGCAAGTTTTGAAAACTTGAAAAAGTCTGTACTGATCTCTGGGGCCTACAGTGCTTTTCAAACTATTCAGATAAAATCCTGCACTGCAAGGGTTAGACCTGCCCACGGGAATTAAAACAAGCATTGGCATAGCCAATAGGTCTCGCCTTTGGGACCTTATAAGTGTTTAGCCATGCAACAGTTGATGTTGTTGCACCAAGGATATTGTGCTGGATACCGAAACACTTATAAGGTCCCAAAGGCGAGACCTATTGGCTATGCCAATGCTTGTTTTTTTTGCAAGGCTGGTGCTGAAAGTGCGCCTGGCCAATCACCGACTTGGTGGAGCCTGGGACGGCGGAGTCATAAAAGTGCAGGAGAGAAAGTGGTTGAAGGGGGCGGAGGAAGAGAAGGGAGAGGGGGGGGGAGGTATGGGTCCCTCCCACACGGCATTCACTTTTTGCGAGTGTGCCCCAACAAAAGGGAGACAAATTACTAGAGAACCAAGCATTGGCATAGCCAATAGGTCTCGCCTTTGGGACCTTATAAGTGTTTAGCCATGCAACACTTGATGTTGTTGCACAAAGGATATTGTGCTGGATAACTAAACACTTATAAGGTCCCAAAGGCGAGACCTATTGGCTATGCCAATGCTTGTTTGTTATGCTGTTTAGTAACATGCTTGTGCAGAGCGTGCTTGTGACTTTGTTGCTATGTACTTGTACTGTAATTGTCGCATTCGCCACGAAGAGACAGGCTGCCAGCATGCATGCTGTTTGGTAAACGCTGGCACCTTATTGTAGTGGCAGTAAAAAGGGTGCGACAATGAGGGAGGGGCAACGGAAGAGAGCTGAATAGTCTCTGGTTACAAACTGAAAGTAGGCGCATAGCTATAAAGATTGCTATCGCTCTCTACAGAACATATGGGCCTTGTTTGGGGATGTAAATCCACGCAGATAGAGTTAAGGCGTATTGGGGGCATGTGAAAGGATGCGTGTCTTTTCCTTCTTTTCTATATCTATATCATGAGCACCAGTAGGACACATTCACGGGGAGATTATGTGATTTGTCCAGAATCACAGCCGACGTTGGGACTTGAACCTGGTTCCCAAGCTACGAAGTCAGTGTAAATGGGCCTATAAAAATGTGAACAGTTAAGGGGGGCAGTGGTTTGCACAAACAATGCGTAATAAGGTACCTGGAAATATACCTCAGAGGAGAAGTCTCCTGCAATGAAGCACAAACCGACCAACACAGCCAGCGCTTCGAGTCCCTGCGGCGTTGTGGCCCAGCTCAAAATATCAGCAACAAGCCCTTGCAAGAGGCGGACCCACGACTCGCGAGAGAGGCCGTTATTAAACAAGAAAATAACTAAATGCTCGCGAAGAAACAACACTAGCGTCGTATATTCAAGAGAGATCGCTTCGGGTCAAGTTTGCGCTATATAAAACTCCGGGAACAAAAATGCGCTTTTTAAACCCAAAGTAGAACCACAGTCTATGTACAAGAACGTCAAACCCACACATCCACAGCCGGGACCGGAGGATGTCAAGACCACGGCAGAGCATCGGCATCTATGCAAGCACTTTAACCATACAGGCCATCCGCAGCCTGGGCACAGGCACTTCAAGCCAACCGGGACTCGGGCACCCTAACCAGACAGCACTAAGCATAAACAGTAGACGGGTACATTGAGCTAAGAGTGAAGGACTGATGACTGCGAACAGGCTGGTCAATGTGCAAGAAAACATGCCCAGAGACAGAGATTTCAAACCTACTGGGGAAAAATCTAGATTAGCCAAACGCTCCACACCCACATGAAAACCAGAGGTACGGAGAGTCACCTCCAGGTCGCAAGAAAACCACTAACTATGGAATAGCCCATCCAGCCCATCAGATGCACCTGAGGTGAAAACCACAGACAAAACTGAAGGCAAGTGCCTGAACGTCGCCAGGAAATACACACCCAGGCAGGAACTTCTGATGACAAGAGTAAACACTGTCAGGTGGTTATGTAAAGCGCTCCAATACCTTCGGGTCAAGTTCGCGCTGAACAAAACTGCAAATAACAACAAACAAGAAGCGCGAGCAACAAGCATTGGCCGCGCGGCCGTGAAAGTGAAAGTATCGCGTGTTTTGGAAGTGCAAACAGTGGCTTTTGCTGGCGACCAGCTTGCGTTCACGCGAGCGTCCAGATGGCAAGGGAAGCCATATGGCGCCTGATCGCGCGTGCACGCTCGCGTGAACGCAGGCTAGTCGCCAGCAAAAGCCACTGTTTGCACTTCCAAAACCCGCTTACTAAAAGTCTCGCCAGAGCAACGCATGCGCACTGGCTCAGGCGAGACCTAAAAAACTTTAACAACAGCCCCGTGTCTCCTTTATTTTCGTGACACCTTGCATTGTTATCTGTGCTATTAATTCGTTTTCTCTCTCCCTGCGACCCTGGACTGTACGTCCCTTGACCAAAGTGTAAGAAAGGAAACTTTCTGTGGGGAGACTCAGTTTAAGCAGGGGGTGCTTCGATAAAATCCGCTATTCTGCCGCATCACCGACCTTCATCTATTTGTTTGCGTTCTCTAACCTTCTCTGTAGAATGTTGCATCTTTCAGCAAACCTGCCCCCACCCCAATACTGATGAAGTGTTCCACCCTGTACAAATGCGCCTGGGTTGAGACCATGACATCTTACACAATGCTGACATTTTAAGTAACCTGGAGATCTATCAAATAGTTACTGGCAGCCTTTAGACACCTCCTGGGCTGCGCCTGGAATGCCTGTCATTATTTTGGCTAGGGTGCGTTTTTTAATTCACATGAGCCTCTCTCTTATGTATTTGCTTCCCAGCATCGTCACACATTGTGTTTAAAACTGTCTCGTACTACAGAGTGCTCTACAGACCCACGCATTCACTCCCCTCGAGACTCGTGTACGATTGTAACAATCGTTCCAAATTCTGTGCTTCTGTGGAACCGGAAGAAGACTGCTGAACACGCCGGATAACCACTTTATTGTCCGTTTTTAACACTTGGTAGATTTCAAATACCATTGCTGTTACAAGACCTAGGAGGGGAACTCCAGGTCACCAGCGTCACGAAGGTTCAAGAACCACAATGTTTTAAAGAGGTTTATATTCTGTGTCTTGCAAAGACTGTCTTAAAAGAAATCCACCATCCTTCACGCGGAAAAGGAACAGCAAAATATTTTTGTACAAAAAAATGGTAGTCACAAACAGAAATCCACAGACTGCTCAGTGAGTAGAATAGCTTTTTGTGCAAAGCTTCTCTTTTTATGGCTTTTTTTCTCGCTGTGCTGCTGGTTTGCTTGGGCAGCGTCGTCTGGCTGCTCCGCCTGACGGAATTGTCAGGTTATCTTTAATTCACGGGAGGATGAAGGGGAGAAAACACACCGGGCTGTTTAAATCAAGCCAGGCAGGGGGTCGTGTCTGCCTTTCTCACAGGCAGCGGGAATGCCAGGAATTAGAGACATCAAAAACATGCAACTGCTCACATTTTAGTTTGGAATCCTTTCTTCAAAGGCGGCGCGGCTGGATGAACCAGCGTCGTGTTAAACGGTGCTTCTTAGCTGCGGCGGCATCGTAAAGACCACAAGGAATCCGCGATATATTAATATTTGCGGACAACTAACCTTCACATAACAATGGTGAGTTATTTACATAGCGCTAAACACTGATTGTTGCCTTTTCTAAGCGCTAAATAACATTTGTTACTATTAGCTCCAATTTAAAGGTACTGGATTTAACAACCTGAACGCATGAATCTGGATAGATGCTTTCCCAGAATTT
The DNA here is from genome assembly GCA_963921515.1 of Calotriton arnoldi. NCBI lineage: Eukaryota > Metazoa > Chordata > Amphibia > Caudata > Salamandridae > Calotriton > Calotriton arnoldi. Next base: position 1,287,024 of record CAWUFW010004238.1, read on the forward strand.
CTGTTGTCCACGACTACATCCGGCTGGGCTGTGCGTAAAATGGCAGAGCCTTGGTGTCTGTGTGCATTTTCTTCCGTTTTCAAAAGGAGATGTTTTTGCCCAAGTCTAGTGCAGCTCGTGGCGCTAATATAAAATAGCCCCTATACGGTCCCAATCCTGTTTGTCATTATTCCAATACACCAGATACGTTTCCGCTCTCAGACCTATCATATGAAAGAACAGAAGTGAAGGTTGGCAACTCTATTGTTTTTTGTAAACTTATACAAGACTCAGCACTGTACATGCTGTGCGCACTTCTCTAAAGTGGAAAAGACACAGGCTTTATTTTTCCAGTGCAGGCAGGGGTGGAGTGAAAAGGTTCACTGATTTCGTAAGGCACCTCCTATCTTAAACTATCACAAGCGCGCGCGCCTCGCGCTCAAAGTAAAAAAAAAAGAAAAGTTTGACGAGAGCCAGCAGGGGGGCCTGCGCCTGTTTACCTTGCGGGAGCGAGCAGGAACCATCTGTTAATTACAAACAGATGGTTTGAAAGCTCGCTACCGCAAGGGAATCGCCAAACGTGCACGCATTGCCATTGAAAACAATGCAATGCGTGCACGTTTTTGGCTGAAAAGCCGAAGCGATTTCTATAGGTCTTTTTCCTAAGCAGCGCATGCGCGCTGCGTAGGCGAGACCTAAAAACTGGACAGCTCTATTCCATGGCTCTAAATTTTCTAAGCTTATTCATGAGGGATTCAAGTGTCTTCAGTGGACTGCCAATTCCTACAAACTGTCCCCAAATCTTGTTAAAGTTCATTTGCAGAGTTAGTTGGATCTATATTTAGGTAACGCACTGCAGCCCAATCTTAAAACTCGATTTATAAAGGGCAGGATTAAAGTGCTAAAGAATTTCTTATGAAAGCCTACTAATAGGGGACGTGGCTAGCAAAGCCAAGATGGCGGACGCAGTCTAGGGAGGCTCCGCACACCTACCCCGTTAATCTCCAATAATCCTAGCCTTTACCAGGCATATGGTACCCTAACCCACCCCACTCCACCCCCATAGCCGTCCTATATCAGCTGATACCTCTGACGAGACATTTGGGGTTCTGGAGCCAGAGATACAGTGTGGGCCTGGTTGCGGCCTACTCCCTCATGGATATGGACCGGGGGCGGCTGCTGTGACTGGACCTTTCCAAAGGTGTGGTGACATGTCGGCCAGTGACCCCCGCTGTTCCCCGTCCAGCTGGAAATGCGCCCCGGAATACATAATTCATCGGTCCACCTGAGAGGAGAGAGGCGAAGTGGTGGTGCTACTGTGACGCGCTTATTGGGTTTGCTTTGGTGCAGAGACTCATACCCTTGGTGAGCGTGCAGCCTGAGCCTACGGCGGGTGAACGGGGGCCACCGGCCAGACTCGCCGCCGTCTGCCACAGCAAAGTACTCCAGGTGAGCCAGGGAACTATTGCGCCGTCGCCCTACCACTTTCCCCTTGGAGCATGTTGGCTGCGGGGAACCTGAGGGTCTTATCGGACCCAGCCAGGCTGCCAGAATTAGCTCTCACCCACCTCAACACACCTTTCGGCTCCAGGACACTCTCCAGTGATCTGGGCCATGCCTGGACTCACTCCCTAATGCCAACATACCTCGCTGCTCCCCTGCATTGGCTCACTGACCTTCCTCTGGACCCTGAGTGCAACACCCTTTGTGACACCAGGCTTGCTTTTTCCATCCATGCTCCCGCCGAGGGCGCTGTGGCCTGGACATTCCCGCTTCCTTATACTCATAGGGCTTGCTGTGTCACCTATACATGTAGCAGCTCCCATTCTACTTGTGACATTGAGTGGTCCTAGCTCCAAAGCTATGCTATATACTCTCCCTGGTGTGGGACGACATAGCTACATACTGTATACCTGCTGGACCATTTCTTTGGTGCTGGGCTAACACTCTGAAGCATAGCCTGGTCACTACTCCAGGACTATTGGTTGTTAAAGGTGATGGGCACTACCCATAACCATACTCTAGCTGCTCTGGTGCACCCCTTCTTGTTCATGCTCAATGATGCACTGTGTGCACCTCATTGCCAAAACAGACGGGGTTGCTACACCTGTGGTATCATGTTGCACACCATCGGACTGTAGCTGGGCCACCCCTGCATTTTCCAGCCTCCCCCTTTTCTAACTCAAAGTACAGGGAGGCACACCCTTCCATCAGTGACAGCCTCTCTGATGTGACATACGACACTACTTCTTCTCGGTTGTGATGAATCGCCCATGCTATGGCATCTGGCAGGCAGTTCCAGGCTACCCCACAGTACTCCAGTAATGCATTGTGTGCAACCATTGCACTGAGCGATCACTGGACACATTCACTCACAATGGGGCGCTTACGCTCTGCCACCCAGGGCACACCCTCACATCCAACATCGACCCCATATGTGTCCGCCAAAGACTTTTCACAATCAGAGCCCCCCCAACCACTCCATTTCACTGGGAGATAAGCTGGACACTGTCCTGGAAGCTATTGAAAGCATGATGATGTCTCTAGAGGACAAGATAGACAAAGTTGCTACGGATCTCACACTGCTACATGCGGATCATCCCAAACTCGCTGATTGAGTCGGTTCAGTGGAACAGACTATTGCGGACCTGCAGCCAAAATCTCAACACATGGACTCCTCTTTGCAAACACTGTCGGAACCAGTCAATGTTCTGTAGTAAAGGGCCAAGGATGCGGAGGGAAGATCTAGAAGAAACAACGTCCGCATCATAGGCCTCCTGGAGGGGGCGGAGAATTGGGATGCGGTGAGCTATGTGGAGCGCTGGTTGTGTTACCTGCTTCCTACAAATGCCTTGTCGCAGAATTTCTCAGTTGAACGAGTGCACCGTGTCCCTGCTCGGAAGCCCCCACCTGGCTCCAAACCCCATCCAATGGTGCTCAGATTGTTGCCTTCCGCGACAGGGACTCTATCCTGCAGGAAACCAGAAATCTTGCTGAGATCAAAGTAGACAATGCCTGCATTATGTTTTTTCCAAATCATACCAGTGCAGTCCAGCATCAAGGGAACTCTTTACTCGCGGTGAAGCGATGTCTCCATGAACTGGACTTGAAATATTTGCTCCTCTTCCCGGCGCGTCTCTGGGTGGTTGTGAGTCGAATCACACACACTTCTTTGATTCCTCAGATGACACATGGCAGTGATTGGAGATCCATGGACCTCATGTGGCCAGAATACATCAATCTGACATTACTGCAGGCCGTGCTCATGGCAGAGGCCGCTGCCGTAGATGACTCTCTGGGCAGTGGCAATCTCCTACCCCAAAGGCTCCAGATCTGGAAAAGATGATCACGGAGTGCCGATGGGCACTACAGCATGCTGCAGCACTTGCTGAAGCAACGCAGCACTCAAGCCCAGAGGAAGAATCAATCTGCTCTTCCAGTGACGAAAGTTCCACTGCCACCTGGCCCTCTCAACTGAACTCAGCGTCCCCTCCGGATGTGACTCCACAAACATCTGATGCCATTATTTGACTCACTCAACACTATGTTCATTTTCTCACTGCTTCACGCACAGTTGTATTTGGATTGGGGCTAATTGAACATGCCTTATCATACCACAGGTGTGTTTCAATATAGGCCGCCATGTATTCGCTAGGTGGCCTATACAGGCACTCTGATCCTACTGATATGTTTGGTTATGATGGCCTTCTCTGCACTTGCCAACTCCATTGTACTGGTAATTATTATTACTTGCAATTTGGGGTTCGTCGGTTTTTGTGTTCCTTCTCCCCCCCGTACAGACTGTTAGATAAATTATCACTATTGTATGGTTTGGTTGGGCACTCGTTTTGTGTACTGCTCGTATGGTATTCAATGTAATTTTTTTCTCTATTTTGGTCTATTGCCTAAATTTTCTCATTCTATGTGGCCCACTCACACTCCCCCCTTTACTGAGTAATACTCCCACACATGCACAAAGCCTTAGCACCATTACACATGATCAACTGTTGACCCACCCTTCCAAAATAACATGGCACATATTAAAATGAAAGTGTTAACCTGGAATGTGCGTGGTATCCATACCCCTGCGCGTTGCTATGCTATCCACTCTTACCATAAGTGCCACACTGTGCATATTGCGCTGCTGCAAGAGTCCCACTTAACGCGCCAAGAAGCAATTAAACTTCAGCAGGTTTGGCGTGGGCAAGACTTCACCAATGATTTCTCCTCCTACGCCCATGGAGCATTGCTATGGGTCAAACCAGGTGTTCCGCTTGAGGCAGATGAGGTGGTCACGGACCTAAATGGCAGATAATATGTCCTCATTAGAGGCAAACTAAACGGCTGGCATATCCTACTTGGCAGCATCTATGCCCCAAATACCAACCAAGTAACGTTCTTGCATATAGTCTCAGGGGTTGTATCACAGTGGAAAAGGGTTCTGTGGTTGCTTGGGGACGATTTCAATAGCGTGCTTGATACTAACCTAGACTGCTCATTTCCTCCACTGCCCGCACAACTGCCGCCTCTACTGCCCGGGCGCTTAACAGATGGCTGCAGAACTGGGGCCTCAATGACATCTGGCACAGTCACAATGCTTCAGCCAAGGTGTACCCCTTCTGTTCTGCTCCACACTCCCTGCACGTTAGGATCGATAAGCTGGCAGGTACATTAGAACTCACCCCTCATGTCACTCACATTGACTATCTGGGCCACCCCCATTCGGATCATAATCCCCAATATCTGCAATTCACATGGGATACAGGAACCCCCCAAATCCTTAATTGGTAGCTACAACCAGCAGTGCTGGAAGACCTGCCTTTTCGTTCCTCCGTCGGTACAGCCATTGAGGAGTACTTTGATCTTAATAAAGACACCACAGATGCAAGATCAACAGAATGGGATGCGTTTAAGGTGACATTGCGAGGACACTGTTTGGGACTACACTGGAACATATGTCGAAACCTAAACATTGACATATTGTGCATCGAATGCAAGCTTTTGTGCTTGGGAAGTAAAGCTGCAGGTGACCCTGGTGGCAGGCCTCACTTGGCGGGGGCACAGCACGAATCCGCAGCTCTCCTAGAACGATTAAGGTGCCATAACTGTGCTGCCTACTCAGCCAAAACTCTTGCTATGGCTGATAGAGCTGGTTCTCTCCGTGCATGGTTGATACGTCCATATCGTCCTAGTTATCCTATTGTGACATCGTGTTCTGCCACTGGTCTTCTACTCTATACAGCACGAAATCCACAGTGAACTGACACGTCACAACACCTCCCTCTTTCAATCCGTAACTACGACCGCCTCAGAAGATGTTACCTCTTTCCTAACTATCATGCTCCTTCCCCACATCATGCAGGTCCAAAGATGAGAATTGGGCAACCCTATTGCGCCTTTTGAGATACGGGAGGTGATGCGGGCCTTAGCCACTGGTGAAACCCCAGGTCCTTATGGTTTACCTGTGGAATTTTATAAAGCTTGTGCCCCTTTGCTGGTTTCCCGTTTGCAATCCCTGTATGAGGAGGCTCTGACATCCTCCTGCCTTCCAGACTCTCTTTGGGAGGCACTCCTCATCTCACTGCTGAAACCAGCCAAAGACCCTGAGGCCCTGGGATGGTACAGGTCAATTGCATTGCTTAACACTGACTACAAGATTTTGGCAAAAATCCTGGCAGATCGATTGGCACCTTTAGTCCCGAAGTTAGTACACCTAGATTAAAATGAGTTTGTCCCAGCCCGCACCACTTCGCTTTACCTGCGGCCATTTTTTTGGACTAAGCAGCCTGCATGGAGCCATGAGATTGCGGCATACCCAGTCTCATGGCCCCGTACATGCTGCTTAGTTCTAGATTTGGAGAGGGCCTTTGTCTCTCTGGAGTGGCCCTTTCTGTTTGTAGTGCTGAACCATTATGGCTTCGGGGATAGATTCCTTAGGCTTATCTGCTTGCTGTACACTTTGCCTTTGGCAGAGTGAAGACAGGTTCCCTTATATCTGACCCAATCCAGATAGGAAGGGGCACATGTCAGGGATGCCCGCTCTCCCCCGTTACCCGTCTCTCTAGCGGTGGAGCCTCAGGTGGCTCACCTTCGTGCACGGGGTAGTGAATGGGACATACCACTAGGAGATAGCATCCTCTCTGTTTCCCTCTATGCAGATGACCTGCTTATTTACCTAAAAGACATTTCTTCTATTCCTGCTGGGATCGCCTGCACTCTTCATCAGTTTCCTGGTCTCTCTGGCCTGAAAGTCAATTGGGCTAAATCTTGCCTTTTCTATTGTTTCCGACCACACCGACCCAGGCATTGTCCTTGCTGCAACCCCTCTTAACTGGCAGCCCACCATGTTTAGGTATTTAGGAATCCAAATCTGTCATTCGCCCATGGATTTTTTTGATGGAAACTTGATGTGCTCCGTCACATCACTGTGTGCCCAGATGGCCTTTTGGAAGACGTTACCCTTGTCAGTGGTAGGCAGAATGGTTCTGCTCAAGATGGTTGCGCTCCCTCGCCTCCTGTATTATTTTTTTAATCTACCCCTATACCTACGTGCCTCCTTCTTATGTTCCTTTGAGGGCGTGATCAAGAACTTCATTTGGAATACCTCTCAATGCTGCGTGGCACTCGCAAAGCGTCATCAGCCCACAGACTGCAGGGGACTTGCAGTGCCTAATTTTGAGCAGTATTACTTGCCATCCCAACTCCAATGGGTGGCACAATGGCTTGCCACTTCTCAATTGCCTGACACCACCACAATGCTACCAACCTGGAACCTACAGTGGGGCAGATTTACAAGCCCCTTGCAACACTTTTGCGCTGCCGTTGTGTCACTTTTGTGACGCAACGGTGGCGTAAAAAATGCTGCAAATTTACAACGTGACGCATCTAGGGAGATGCGTCACGTTGTAAAGCCCTGCGTGACATTATACCTGCGTCAGGTATAATGTATGCAGGGTAGGCGTTCCCACGCTGGAAAGCCTCGTAGTAGTGACGCAGTGAAATCTACAAGATTTCACTGCGTGACTTTTAGGACGCCACTGCATTAAATCCTTACGCCTGCTTGAGGCATGCGTAGGGAGTGACGCAGTGTATTGGGAATAGGCCGCAACACGCATTGCTGGAGTTGCGTCGTGCTTGCGACACAACTCCAACAATGCGTGACTTTTCCGCCAATAGATGCGTCAGAATTTCTGAGGCATCTGTCAATCCTTGCGCCATAGTGCGCCGTATTGTAAATACGGCGCATCTATGGTGGCGCAAGGGTTTTTCAAGCAGGCGCAGGGAAACTGACGCATCTATACAGATGCGTCAGTTTCTTGTAAATCTGCCCCCTAGTATCTTCCAGCTGTTCCACCCCTGTGCCAAACCACCGCTGCCCAAGCCCATACTCCTGTTAGTCACACACCACTGCTTTCAAAGCAGCCTCCATCTCATGTGAAGGACTATTCCCTATGTACCCACCAGCTTTAGCGCATTTAGGCATGCCGTGTGGGCCGCACTGAACCACTAGGGTGGAATTACCTGCCTGGCATGGGGTGGGGATCCAGTCAGTGGGTGACCTCTATAAAGACGGGATGTTCTTGTCTTACTAGTCACTGGTAGAGGAGGAGGACATCACCCCCAGACAATTCCTCCTGCACACCTCACTTGTGAGGGCACTGGGATGTAGCTGGGGCAATTTGACTTGCGAACACCCTTTGCACCTTACTGTACAGTACCTCCATGTTTTAGGTCAGGGCAGACACCTAGTTTGCTGGCTGGCTGGGTCTCTACGCTAACAGTGCCATTACTTACATCCCTTCATGGGCGGTGGGATACAGACTTTAATCACCCCTGCACGGATAAGGAGTGGTCCGCTCTGTTGGAAAGCCCTGTTCACATTCCCCGTAATGCCCGATTTCAGTTGCTTCAACTATACATTGTACACTGGGCTTACCTCACCCATGCCAAAATAAATAGGCATTTTCCTCATACAGATGCTGCCTGCCCCCAGTGTCAGCTGGTAGATGTGGATCTCCTGCACTTGTTCTCGGGCTGTCCCCACTTACAAAGCTACAGGCAGGGCGTGATGGGTCACCTTACTCACTGTACTGTAGTTCTCTCAAATACATGGGAAGTGCGTGTTTTGGGATTATATCATAGGAGCAAGAAATGCAAGGTCACATCCCGGTTGATTGACTTGGGACTGTTATTGGCCAAAAGACTAATCACCCGCAGATGGAAGTCACCGACTCTCCACACCTCACAGCCTACATGCAGTCGTTCATAAACTGGGCTCAGGAGGAGAGCGTTGTCCTACACAGAGAGGACAATTTATGACTTCGCAAACACCCCATAACCAATAGCTGGTATGCTCTCATGGCCGACTCACACACTACAATTCCTGATGCTTCCACAACTCCAAACATCCAGCTCGCTTGCAGCAGTGAAATGGGGATGGGAGTACGGAGTCAACTTCCCCATGCAATGGAGTCCCTTGACGCGCCCCTTTCAGAGGGCACCCCCCACCCAGCATCAAATCACACAGTAGAGATCACGGTAAGGGATGCATGAACCTGATTAGGCAACTGTCTACATGGTAACAGTCAACATTGGGGTGGGATTCAATGTCAGGGCCAACATATTAGTTAGCACTAATACCTTTGCTGTTATTGTCAAAATTGTTCAGAGTAATAGATCGTTTACATCTGATATTGCAAACTGTTGTCTCCTGTGAAAATTGCACACCCCTACCTGATTGTGACTCTCACTTGTAATAATGTACCAATTTCTATAGGTGGGATAAAAGTCCTTTGCCTGTCACTCTTAATTTGTTTATACAAGTAATGTGCTTGGTTCGTACGGTCTACATACTATACTTCTATATACAAAGTCCTCCTGATGCTGCTGTTCTTGCCATCTCGCAATGTACCACTGCCAGTAGGTACTGCATATATATTATGTAATATGACATAAAAAGCAATAACAGATTTAAACAATAAATGGAGGCCTACTACTAAATTTGGAGCATTTTCTGATGTTTATGGTATTCTCAAAGAATATCAGAAGTAGCCAAGGAGCTCTATGACCATTGATTACTTCCTTCATTAGTCAAGCTGGACCGAACTCATATGTGAGTTCCAGCAAGAATTGAACGTGTTGGGCTCTTTGCACTCACTACAAAGAGGACATGGACTGGTACTTCAAGGTGGAGTGCTATTTGGAGTGTAGCCAATATGGACTTGCATATGCTTGGTCCTATTCTATAGTGGTACAGTGAGCAAAAAAGAAAATGGCCTCAGATGTGGCCCAAAGACATTTCCCAGTACATAACACTGATTAAAACATTCCAGCCATTTGTTTTCACTTTTCTCAGTTTTTAATTTACTGACCCTTTAGTTCTAGCTTTAGCTACCCTCTCTGCTTTCTGAAATTTCCTGCAGATCACTTAATCTTTCCCCGAGAATAAGACATTTTCAAGCAGGACTTCATACCCATTCTCAATATCATCAACATCTCCCTATGTCAAAGAACATTCTAAAACGCTCTCAAAACAGGACCAAATTATTTTCCTGCTGAAAAAGCCTACATTGAACCAATAATATCTAGACATTTGCCAAATGATCATCCACCTACCTTTCATTGGCAAAAACAATTTACAAAAAATACGTCATTCAATTACAAGATTAGATGATTATGAATCGCCGTCGACAAGACTAGCAATCTACCTTCCAACCTCACTACAGCACTGATACTGCTACTCATTAGATAGTCAATGACACCATCCTGATCACTGACAAGAACAACCCCTTCCACGTGTTTCTACTTGCCTTTTCTGCAGCATCTGACACAGTCAACCACAAACATGTATGGGTTTCTCTGATAAGGCCCTGCAGTAGTGCATTTTCTTCCTTACCATTCACCACCAATTCATGCAGATGGGAATTTCAAAATCCAGAAACTACCCACCTTCTGCATATGCCCCAGGGCTCCACCCTGCCCCTTCATCTTATCCTTACAAATGGAACCTCTTGGAACCCTACTTATTGACAGCAGCACAAGATCCATCAATACACAGCTGGCACACAACTCTACCTAACAAAATCCATTGTCCGTACCATCCTTGGACACAAAATCTTCCTCATTCACAATTGGATCCTCTGTGCCTTCCTTAAACTCAACCCCACCAAGCCTAAATTTCACTTGATTGCTATTAGTGACAATCAATCAAAAATGGATGTCTGAATCTCTGAAATATTTGTGGATGGGTTCATTCCCCACCTGACACCAAAAGCATATTGACTTTGTTTCATCCTTGGTACAGACCTCTTCTTCAAATAACACTTTCCCAAGACAACCACAGCAGCATTGTACCAACTCTCTCTCTGGAAGGAAGTGAAACCCTACTTCCTGGAAATCAACTTCTGAAAAACAGTTCAAGCCTTAGTTTTCACACATCTACATGGAGGCAACATCCTGCTCTGCAGTCTTCCTGACACCACACTGGCTCCATGAAAGGTATCCTTCATAGGGCAGCATATCTGATCAAAGCCCTAAAGAGTTTGAGTGTATCACTTTGCTGGCTCCCCTCCATGCGCTCATCAATTTAAAGATAAATTACATCACATACAAGGCCACCAGATCTGGCACCTCTCCATACCTGCCTGCGATATTACCCCCCTCAGGTTAACAGTACCACAACAAAGCCAGGATATCACCAGACTGCAAACAAAGAACTACAAAAAAGAGAAAGTCAGAAGACAAGCCTTCTTCATCTGTTATTCTGGTCTGGAACAATTTTGCCATCCTCTTCAGAACTGCCCAAACCGCTCTGAAATTCAGAAAGGAGCTAAGGACCCACCTCTTCAGAGAACAATATATTTCCACATAATAGGATTTTCCACCTATGAACATCTTTCTTCATTGTAAACAATTCTGGATCATAGCTTGGGCCTCCAGCCCTTTTCCAATGCTCTCTTTCTCTCTGACTTGGTTTGCACTCTATTAATATGCCTACATACATATAAATAAACTTTGTAAAAAACTACCATTGCTGGATTTTTATTGAGTCATTTTAGGGCAAAGAAACTCCATCAGGAAGGCCAGAAAGACTAGTCAGCCATAATGGTTATTCAGATGCAATGTTATGTGCAATTTATGGCGGGTAGCTTTGATGGTGGATGTGTCAGTAATGAAGGTGTGGGTGGGCATAGCAGGCTAACCAGATGGCGGGAGAGCATTTCGTGCTTCCCCATGTTGTGGGATAGGGTATACTGTGGGGGGGGGGGGTGCTGATCCTCTGCTCATTGCCTCATCCCTCAGCTGCAAGAGGTTTTACGGGGTGCGTTTCCACACCTAGTAAAATCAGGTATCCTGTATGTCCACCTGGTAATTTTGGAAGTAGGAATACCAGCCGACTCAGAATCAACCAGGGCAGAATCTCTCTGAGAATACCACTCCAGCTGATTCATAATGAGGGCCAAGGAAAACAGTGCATTAGATCCAAAACAAGGGAAATCTTTAAAGAAAATCAAGACTTGCCACATAACATAACAGAGCAAAGTAATGTTTGTATCTTGCATTGCAGTTGCGTCATAACAAAAGACTTATAATTTGGGGTGGATTCAAAAACACAAAATGTACATGCTCAAAAAGTAGCATCTAGGAATTGGATTAGCAGATCCTAATTCAAACGTTCAGAATAAGCAGATGTATCCATAAACATACAGCATTTACAACTCCAGAAATGAGGGCGTGAAAGCCTGCCTCATCCAAATTGAGGCCTGCTGTCAGTCTTCTAGCCAGCTCCACATATCTCTTAACTGTTAACCCTTTCAAGCCCACCTGACATGTTATTGTAACACTAATTTCTCTGAGTGGATTTACACCAAACCAAGCAAAGTCCCTTCATTGAGTAAAGTGCTAGTTTAATGCCAAGTTGTATGCGATCCCAATCAGCATTTTTTCCTGTAGTGGAGAGCAATGATTTCTCTGGCAATTAAAATAGGAAACACTGCTTTTACCAAAGCAAAGCACATATTTTTTGACCCCCCTAATTTAACTGTGCTCTCCTTTGATGGATTTGAATGAAACCTGATATTCCTGGACTGGTTTTAACTCTTTAATAGCTGCCAAATGTCATGTAGATTCAGTTATAAGCCCATGAAAATGTATTTGTCTCTCTTTAATTTAGCTCCCCTCTTATGGATTTGCAAGAAACTCGACATACCAACAGATAACTACACATACTAAATGCCTGCAAAATGTCACGGAAATTTGTCAAAGCATGTCACAATTAGTAGAGGAGGAACACTTTTTTGACCCCATGCTTAACTTGACTGATCTGCACACACGTAAAAATAAAGAGTAAGCTAAACATGCTAAGCATTTTCCATATTTCATGCAAATTTGTCAAACATCACAAAAGTTACTAGCAAATCAAAAAATGCATATTAGACAGGGTATGTGTACATTTGAACTCTTTGATGCCCAGCCAACACATGCTGATATTTCAAAACTCCTGAGTGGAAGTCAAGCAAACTAATACTTAATACTTTAATTCTTACTTTGGTGTAATTCTGTTGAAATTTTATTGCTGCAGCGGACAGCAAAACTTTGTATTGGAGCTAATATAAGAAATGCTTCCTTTTTTGACCCCTTTCAAGATTTTTGCCCTGCATGGTTCTGCCCAAAGTGTTGGCACGCCAAACATTAGCCAGTTTCGACAGTGGGATGCAACGTTATAGTTAGAACACAGGTACATTACTATAAATTACATTTAAAAAAAGTTAAATTATAATTACAAAACAAAACATAAAAAACACTGAAAGTTGCCAGTTATTGTTAGGTAAACTAACCATAACTCGCCCCCCTGCCACACACTGCTCCTTTTTCACACATGACATAATTAATGACATGTTAAAAAGACAACACAGGACTTTTCTGATGACATTTCAAAGGGAAGTCTTAGGTCTTTTCGGTTTATTGAGGCGCCTAACACTCTTTGTCCATCTTCGGAATTGTTTGGGACATAGGCTATTATAAAGAAAGAAGAGAAGAGCCTAGTTTGTCTGCTCCAAAGTTGATTTATGCATATGTGCACTGATGGAACTGGTGGTTACGAAGAAGTTCATTCAACTTTAACTACTTAGAAGGATTCGGCCACCTATTCCCTAAAATAGCCCTCCTGTAGTTTTTGGCACTGTCAACAAGGATATAGGTTGGAATGTGCTAACTGTGATAGGCTTCCAGGCAACTAATTCCAGAAGCCACAAAGAATGTACAACAATGGTGGGCAATTAATTTTTGTTTAAGGACCGCTCTCAGCTATCAATCGAGAAGTCTGTTATGGCTCGTGGTTAGGGGATCATTTCTAAGTGACTCAATGGATCGGTAACACTATATTTTGTGCTAAAGGACAAAATGCACCCGCTAACATGTTGCCTGAGAACAGCCTTTGCCAAACTTCTGGTAATCCCTGGGTCTATTATTTTTGGGGCGAAGAAATTGATGATTTGTAGTTTTCGGTGTCTGTCTTTAAAACAAACAGCCACTAGAACTGGAAGCACTCTATCATCTTGTGGCTTTCAGCAAGCTCCAAAACTTACTTATTCTGGTGTTGTATAGTTGGAGGTTACTGCAATGTGGTGTTGTCTGTTTTCATCTTGTCTATAATTGCATGTATACCTGCTGGCAGCTCCAAGTGACGATTAGTCAGCACTTTACAAGTGATTTATGAAAATAAAGAATGAAAACATAAAACGTCTCTTTACATATCATTGCCTCTCAGTTTTATTGCAGTTTCCAGCAGCATCTCAGTGACTGACGCAAAGAAGTTACTTTGATCACTCATGTTAATAAAAGTCCCACAACATAGCAACATGAATAAAATAATACATTTCTAGCCAACTACTAGCAAATCTCTAACATTAGCTTCTAAGTCACAGCTCTAGAAAAGATGATAACCATACAGTGATAACAACATTGGACACATTGTTCATCTGCAGGCCCTAACATAGAAAATCAACAGTACTCCCAAAATGAGCTTGGTGCATTGGCATTTGCATTTTTACAATAATCAAGTTAGACTTACGACACTAAAATTGAATCACAGTCAATAATAAAGGCCTACTGCCTTTTACGTAATGTTCACATTCCATCAAACAAGATGACTGCCTTTTTCAGGAACATAAAGATTAAGTTATGACTCTTCCTCTAGAGACCACCAACAGCTGAGCAAACTCCTGGTCAGATACAAAGTTGCTCTTGTTTACACTGGTTGCCTAGCAATCTTTGTGTGCCATGACACAAGCTCCAGTCACTTGTGGGCCTTTACAAAAGTTTAGCCTCAAGGTGGTTTAAGCAGGGGGCCTCCTTTATTGGTGCACCTGAATTTTCTACATAGGAGATTTAGGGGCATATGTATGAAGCGTTTTTCCCGTTTGCAAACGGGCCGATTCTCAGAATCGGGCCGTTTGCGAACGGGAAAAAGCCTTTTGGGATGTATCATCCCAAAAGGCCCTCGCAAAAGAGGGAATCGCAAAATTTGTGATTCCCTATTTTGCGAATGCATTTAAGGAACCGCAAATTGCGATTCCTTAAATGCAATTCTGGAAGCACCCAAGTTGTGCAAATTTGCCTTAAGAAATCGCAAATTACCACCAACTTCAAGTTGGTGGTAATTTACGATTTCCTAGAAAAATGCACTTTTTGGCATTTTTCAAAGTGCCATGTGGCGAACATACATGCCCTTAGGGCTTGTATGTGCGCCACATGTGCACCCAAGCATATTTCAGGGGTGCAACAGGGTGCCTTTTTGACACCCTTGCACCCTTGAAATTGCATTCGCAATTTCCGAGTATCTAATGGGTACTCGCAAATTGCGAATGTCTTCCCATTCATTCCTATGGGCCTGTAGGCCCATAGGAATGAATGGGAAGGTATTCCTTAATTGCGAATCGCAACTTACGATTCGCAATTAAGGAATACGTAGGAATCGCAATTAATATTGTGATACCTACATACATTTCTTTTTGCGAGTCCTTAATAGTGATTCGCTAAAAATCGCTATTAAGGACTCGCAAAACGAGTTCTTGATACATATGCCCCTTAGAGTCTAGATATTTCTCTCTGGGGAGAGGCAGTCTGCCACTGCCTTCACTGTGGCTTTCCCAGGTTAATTACTGCTGACCGTCTGTTGATGGTGCAGGTGCCCTGTTCCCTGGTACATTTTCTTCCTGTAGAGGGTTTTTGGGGTGAGCTGCTGCTCTTGCGGACACACAAGTGCTTTATTGACCATGTCGCTCCCACTTTACAGCCCCCTAAGCTGATTCCTGACTACCTACACTCAATGCAATTTCCTCTGCTGATTACAGCAGCCATACTGCACTGGGCATTGGAGCCGGCTTCACCTGCCCTCACCATCTGCCCAGTCTGTTCCTCTTCAGATGCAGGGAGTGAGAGAAGGGCATAGGGGCTGAGGAGCATAGTTTGGCGGGAAGGAGACTCCATCACAACAGTGACAGAGTACCCTCTCGGCCAAAGTGAAGGTCTTCCCACCTGATTTACAGATGGGTGGATCTTAGGTAGGCCAGCAACGGAGACTACCCCATCTACATCGCTGACATATTCCTCCGACGAACCGATGGAGTAGGGGCTATTGTAGGTTTGGCGATTCAACCTCCCACCCGATTTAGAGTGGGCTGTCGAATGGCCAATTATCAGTGCCACTTACCCCAGGTAAAACCTGGTGGAAAGTGGTAGTGAAAACTGCAAAAGAACTGATTTGGGGTGAAGGTCATACGTTTTTGCATTTTCAAAGAAAAATCCTGCTTTGGGTTTTTGTTTCTGAAAATACAAAAACATGTTAAAAGTTTAAAAGACGGTACCTTAATTTTGATGGTATCGTCTGTCAAACTTTAACACATTGATAGGAACTGCTGTGACAGTGGTTCCTGCCATTATTAAGAGTTGTCTGCTGGGATGGCAAACATCTCTTAATTTGGCAGGTGAAGGACCCTTGGAATTGCTGGAGTGAAGTACTTCGCCACACTGACGGATTTACTTCTGTCCACCAAAGTCTAAATCAGTTCCATAGTCAGCACCCCTGTTGTTCTTGTGCCCTGGGGGGAACCCCACTGACCCACATTTAACAGGTGGGTCCTGGGCTCCCTAGCTCCAGGGCTCACTTTCTTAGGTCCTGCATACTGAGGGACAACATGAGCTGGTTCCCACACCTTCAATAGAGATATTTAATGAAAGTGCCAAATTTGGTTCATATTATTTGCATAACCCAAGTCTACTGGTTCTTTTAAAGTGAACCACTGGTCTCTGTATATTTTTACAATGTTGGTGGGTGTCTAGGTGGCTTCATGGTACTCATAGCAGCATAACATGAGCCACCACTTTATTTTGAGATAACCCAGGCCTACCACTCTATTCTTAGTGGGGTCAGTGGTAATGCCACCATCCAGGGACCTCTTGTCCCCCACAGACTCAGTTGATCTCAGTTATGTTTTATTCCTACACTTGCCTCTCCTTTTATAGACAGTGATTTTCTGTAGGCCATTGCCCTTTCACAAGTGGCATTTTGCCCATTCCCTCACAGTAGATGATCCTCCAGCAGGGTAGGACCCTAATCCCCTGCAGAGCTCTTTAATTGACAGGCAGCTGATGACTCTATAATTCGGGTGATCCTCTGCGGGATCCATTCTAGCAATCCCCTCCATCCAGATGGTGAATCCCCCTTTTTGAGGTAGTCTACAGCTCTTTTGCAGGGGTCTTGCCCAGGTTGTCCCCACCTGGAAGGAAGTCAGCAATCAAAACTCCTGGCTCCGGGGGTAAAGCAATTTCCCACCTCTCTGTGGTGTAGGTACTTATACCTGTCAGTGAGAATACTGCACACTGGCCTGTGTTTCTGCCCAATATTTCTTCTAGTTTTATAGACATAGTTGCAGATTCCAGAGATCTATTTTTGACCTGGGTTCAGTCAGTTTCTGACTTTTTCAATAGTTCCTGAATGGTCAGACTGATGTTTTTTGAGACGCAAACAGTCCAGGAAGAGGGGATGAAGCTAGCTGTGCCCTAATGGGGGATTTTAGACAAATAACACTTCTGAGGAAGATTTAATCAGGAAGAGGGAAGGAGTCATCCCGAAACTTCAAAAGTTCTCCTGTCTGCCTCCCTACTTTCATAGGAGCCTAGTCTACTTCAAAGGGACTTAGGAGTGTTCCTGCATTCTACATCAGAGTCTAACTGACTCTCTCCCTCCTCTATATTGTGTACTGTCCACACACAGGAGATTCAAAATAGATGTCTATCTCCATACAATTAATCGCAGCAGACAGACTTGAGGCTCATCCTTAGTACATACACACAACATCCACAGTGCACAAGCACTATTGGTATTTGTTTACTGCAGCCTACCCAGAACTTCTCTTTGCTATCTACGGGCAGCTTTCAACACGCATTACATTTTATAGCTCTTAATCTAGATTTTACAGACCTCACAAAAGTGAGTTTCTATTAAGGCGGTTTACCACAGAGCAGAGATCAGAAATGAGAAACTGTTAGAATTTTCTCCAGTTAGATTCAGTTTACTAAAAAAAGTTATAATCAAAATTGCTGGATGAGTGGCAGTCAGCTTTTACAAAAGGTGAAATATAAACCATTCTTGCTAAATTTAGGGATGATCCTCTACAATCCACTATGATTTGTTACTAGAAGAACAAAAGTAGAACCAAATGTACTACATTTTTTGCAGTCGCAAAACTGTATTTCACAAAATGCAGGTTTGCAATGTACAAAAGGTACTTGTGAATCTTAAATGTCTTTCCAACTCTCAAAGTACACTTTAAGACACATTGAAAATCAGAAGCTGGATGGGACATGAAAGGGTCATTGCTCTCCTCTTTCCGAATTGCTATGCAATGTATCAATACAATTGCTTTGGTAAACCATTGACAGATTACCGACCTGCCAAAGATGATGGTACAGATTTACAAAGTGAAAACTTTCCATTCCACTGTGTGAATCACTGATATGTGCAGATTGGACAGCAGGCAGTGCTCCTGGGTACTCCTACCTGCTCCCCAACACCATTAACAGAATGTGTATTTTATGTTTTGATTTATTTTGTAAATCACAATAAAGTTGTACTTGATAATATGGCTACAATTTGTTTTTAGGATGATTTTTAATATGCGATAAACTGTGATGGTTGTATGTTATGCATATTTTGATTTTGAGGGCCAAAACCAGATCATTTGAGATTAGCATTTCGGCTCATTTGACCAAATTTTCCCTTCTGCCCATTTTTTCTAGGTGGTGCGTAACCATATTTCTAATACTTTTGAGATCATGGTTGTTGAACTGAAGTGTGATTTCCTCTATTTAGCTATCGCCAGATGAGGCGACTGCCAATGATATGCTCCAAAGCCAATTAAGAGTTTTATCAAGAGCATCTACACAAGTTGCACCTGAGCAAATATGTGTAATGTCCATTTCCACACTTGCACTTCTAGAATGCATCTAGAATTTGTTTGTTCCAGGTTGTAGTAGGAGGCAAAAAGGGGTTTGAGTCAAGAGATAACATATGGGATAAAGTGCCCCCTGCAGTACATTATGAGAACATTGTAAGTCACTGAGGAGTTCCATGACCATATAGAGAAATGATGCCGAAGGCCAAGTTCCTTTATAAGGTTATGGAACTCCGAGGTGACTTGCAATATCCTTACAATGTATGGCGGGTTACTTTATTCCTTACACATGGTCACACCATCCGCTTTCCGACAAACCACTTAAATCCTTGGCGTATAGCTTTTTTCATAAAAGAGAGAGCATGTATGCAAACACAAAGAATAAAAAAGAATCTCTAGTGCAATATTAAACTTTAAAAAATGCTGTTACATAATTGTTGCAAAAAGATAGAATCAGTTTAATACAAGCCATTAAAAAACGCAAAGTAGAACATACAGAAAGATTCTAAAATTGTTATCGCTACCTTAGTAGTGTAAAAAATAAACATGTTGCCATAAAACTCCCCTTTCAGAGTGTCATTGTACAACTAGAAAAACAGAACAGGAGAAAGAAAAGTAACATTTCCTTTTTGCAGTTTAAACAGGTGCTATAATTATGCTCCAGTGACCTGATCTGCCTTTCACCTCGGCTGCTGGCTCTGGCAGCAGGCATTGGGATGTCAGAACTCGACTGTAATAAGTTATTACAGTTTACTTCTGACATGATGTCTTTATAATTGACGATTGATGCATCACAAGTCGCAGATTATAAAGAAATTAGAGACACACTTTTAATAAATGAATTGCAGAATACCATGTATTATTAATTGGTACAAGGTCTGGTTCAAAATGTAGTTGAATTAATTTCCACACACCTACATCTCATTTCAACTAGTAATAGTTTTATGCTGCTTTTTAATTGATATAATATTTTGATTTGGAGACTATTCCCCGGTATCTTGTATCTGTTGGATAATGGTTTAATTGGTCAGGAAATGATCACTAATATAGAAACTTTTAAAATGTCGCCAATACCAAGCCTAAAGAGCAAATGAGTCCACTTACTATAATATTTGATTAGATGTACGTGCTCTGTTCACCTTTCAAGGTCCCAAAGAAAAGTTGATGCGTTGGGGGTGGAGTTTTTACTGTATGTGCAAAATACCTTCTATTCCACATTTTTTACTCCAGAGACCTAATATGAAGGATCGATATTGAAAACACATAACTCTGCACAATTAGCATATTTTTCCAGCTCCCTCCTCCCACACTTGGCAGTTTTTGTCAGGTTTGACCAGTCAGGGAAAACTTGGCAGTGATATCCCTGCACAAATTCCTGTTTGCATCAGCATTTAAGAGCCAGCTTGTAACAAATGCACTTAGATGTATTTGTGGCAAGAAGCAGCTGATATAGAAAGATAACTCACTTAATTCTGCTAACTGCCCGCACTTTATAACCCTACGCTCAGCAGCAGTAAGTATCTAATTTACTGCATTTTGGGAAAAAGGTTTTCAAAATTGTATCTTACCCAGCACCGTTTTATCTTTTGATATACTGTGGAGAGAATTCAAAATGAGGAAGGGCATCCAGGGAACTGTAAATGGCACTAAAGCAGGCACACATACTGACAAAGAAACATATGCAACATAGAACAAAGTACCATAGCACTCCCCGAAGGGAGGATTCTATTAGCGATATGTCCATGGAAGCATATACTGATGTTGTAATATAAATACTCATAAGTCCTAGGTAGAAAGAACACATTTTAGAGCTTTATCGTGAACAGGTTTTGCAAAGCACAGGAAGAAATACACAAGGGAGTCATTTGTGATTCCAGCATTACAAGCACCAAACAAATAAGAGCTCTAAGTTGCAATTGCGAATAAAAGAGATTCATGCTTGATGTGTGGAGGCAATTCTCAATGTATTGAACTGTGTAACTTGTCTCGTTCATGTATTTCATTTTATTGTATTGCAGCATTTATTCAGCGCCCACTACGCCATATGGGGAGCACTGAATCGCTTAGTTACATAGGCGCGAAGCTACAACATGTAGGGTGTGTAACTGGAAGAGTTTTGCCTTTGTTTTGTGCTCTTATATGGGAAGTCTTTCCACATCATGCATGATGTCTATCAAGGTGTGGTTATAATATGTGCATGTAGCAGTGTGGTAGGAGATAGGGTGTGAGAGATAGATGCACAGTTTATGTGTCACAGTAAGCTGGCAGCTCTGCAGGTTCCTTTATAGGATTTCTATGATTATAGTGTATTTAGCTGGCTACTGAACTGGGTTGTTCAAATTGGAAATTTGCTTATAGTTTTGGTCCTGAGCAGACATGGTTGGAGAGAGAGAAAAAGTGGGGAGATCTGTTGGGATGGGCATTATTAATATCATCCCATTTCTAAGTGCCATTGTGAGATGTGAAGAAGCAGCAAGAGCATATATATATTTTGGGACATGCAGTGGGGTACCAGATTAAAGACTTCCATTTGACCAACAGTGTGTGACAGATCTCTTCAGTTAGTCCATGCCTACTCATTTGCTGATGGCTGGCTTATTTGCTTTTAAAGTACTGATGATGGACAAGCCCCTTCGCAGATATGTCTTATGTGAGTGTAAGGTACAATTGGCTGTCGACTGCTGGGTGTTAGGGTATTAGTATTAGTATGGGACAGAAATGTTATATATGAATTGACATAACTAAATAATACCCTGACAAACTATAAATCAGCCCTTCTTAGCTTACCTGCATATAGAAAGTAGTTTAATGGTTGGGTTGTGTCCTGTCTCTGGATTGTAAGCTGAAGATTGAGCTCAAAGGTGTGATCATCTTCCCAGGTTCTATTTCCGAAATGTAGAATGATGTAGTCATCTTAGAAATAGCCATTTTTTCAACTGTCTTCTGAAGTGTATACACTCCTGCATGCTTTGACCTCTGGCTCGGAGTGAGTTCCAGAGCCCCTCCTATGGATTTCTTAAGGTAAAGTGGTATTGTAGGATATTGGGATATTGGTTGGGGTGAAACCCTACTCAAGCAGCAGCCACAATTCCTGTCAGGGTAAAGTCACAAGCAAACCCCAAATTAACCTGTGCTGAACCATTTCTTAGCTTGGCACAAAAGCAGTCAGGCTTCACTTAGAGGCAATGTGTGAAGTATTCATGTAACATTTGAAACAGCAATAAAGTGAAAACACAACTCAAGAAAAATCCCACATCCCACATTATTTGAGACCAAAATGACAAACATCCAATCAGTAGAACAGGATATATGCAATGATTTTGGCAAAAATCGTGCCTAAAAGCACAAAGTGCCAACAGTTGTTTTCTGGTCATGCCAACCGAGACAAAGTCACAAGTTCAGGCCGACCATGATGGAGTGTGGGCCAGATACAGGAACCAAGTTAGGTCAGCTGAACAAAGTATATTTTATCCTGGTTGAGGAGCATTGTGAGGCTCTGCTTCAACGATGTGTCGCGCAACAGTGATTCGGGGCTGCAATGTGAGGTCCTGCCTCCAGGATGCATCATGTAGCAGCGGTTCCAAGGAGCTGATGGGCTGCAATGCGTAGTCCTGTGTCAAGGATGCGTCATGCAGCGGTGGTTCTAAGGAGCGGTGGGGCTGCAAGGCGAAGTCCTGCATCAGGGATGCATCATGCAGCAGAGATTCCGAAGCAAGGCTGCTAAGTGATGCGTAGCGCTGCTTCAATTCTGCTTGGACCTTAGCTGGGCTGGCAGAGCACGTTCATGCCCACTTCCAAGGGTCCAGAGCTGGGTGGCAAGACTTACAGGAGACAGATTCCAGGTGCTGGGTTCAAGGTGGTTGAAGCCTTTTCTGTCCTGAGGCTCTGATCAGGAGGCCAGTCAACTAGCCTTTGGTGTCACTTTGGTTGTCTTGGGTTCAAGATGCAGGTCCAGTCCTTTTCACTCAGGCATCAGGGCAGCAAAGTAGCAGTCCTTCTTGCAGCAGAGCAGCACAGCAGTCATACGGGTCTGAGGGTTCAATATTTATACTAAGTGCTAGCTTTGAAGTAGGGGAAGGTTCTGGAGGTTTCCACCCCCAAAGGTGTTTGGAATTTCCTGTCTCCCTGCTCTGGCCCCAGCTTGTCCGGTGGCACAAAAGACTAGTGTGAGACCCTTTGTGAGGGTGCTGAGGCAGAGCCTTTATGATGTGTGTGGTAGGTGACAGTTCCGCCCCCACATCAAGTCAGAGATGACCCATCTTTGCAGGCACTTATTCCCCCTTTGCCTCACTGTCTGGGAGTACTATACAAAGGCCAACTGATCCCTTTTAGGCCAATGTTAGGTATCTATCTTTTTCCTCTTTGCGGCGGCGGCCATTTTAGATATTTTTGGCTTATGTCTGAGGAAGTTATTTTTTCTTCTGCATTTTTTGCTGTGCTTCTCCAGGAGGTTTGTTGACCTGTCCTGCTGCATCCATGGGCCCCTCCTGATGCCGTGCTTGCCTTTGGCTTCCCTGCTGTATTTTGTATTGCTTATTTGGGGCTCATCATGCTGAGTTAATTTTTCCCTCTTAGTTCTTCTGCGATGCTCCACTTTATTCCAGTGCCAGAAGTGGGGTGCTGTTTTCTCAACCAGTCCTTCTTTTCCATATTTTAGGAAGGCTTCTCTACACACTTTATGGGTAGACTGAAAAAACTCAAGGCGTTTTCTCTTCATGCAGCCTACTCTTCACAGAGGCTGTCCATTGAGGTGTACTTCATCTACAACCAACATGTCATCCTCTTCTTCTGCTAAAATTGGTCCGGCTGCAACCTCGACTACTCACAACAGAGTCAAACAGGACCTTACCTCTCCTGAGAACTTCTCCTATTTTTCTTGATCTGGTGCTTGAGGAAATCTGTGCGCTTCATCCATTCGTGGAAGAAATCAATATGCCCATTCAGAACTTGGATGACAAATGGTTTGAAATGGAAACCAGAGTCACGGACCTTGAACAACGTGTCAGTGATGTGCAAGATGAGTCTTTAAAAATTGCAGCTTTGGAAAAAGAGGTGGCGGCATTGGAGGCTCACTCTGAAGATTTAGAAAACAGTAATAGAAGAAATAACCTACGCCTCTATGGTCTTCAGGAAGGATTGGAGGGAATAGATTCTATTTAATTTTTTACTTCTTTTATACCTCAGTTGATGGGCCTACCTTCCTCCACATGCCTGAATAGTCAGAAAGCTCATCGTCTAGGTCCGCGCTCTCTTTCATCTTCCTCGTCACCCAAACCTAGAGGCGTCATCATCTTTTTTCTGGAATTTAATGATTTACTGAAAGTCCTCAGTGCAGCAAAATCTAAAAAGGCAACTTTTATGGCACAGAAGTAAAATTTTGATCTCACAGGATTTCTCAAGAGCTATAGCTGCCAGGTGGAAGGAGTAACTGGATCTTTGTCCTCAATTATGCTCTTTGGGTGCCCACTTTGGCCTATTCCACCCTTGTCTCTTCGGAGTGGCATTTTAGAATAAAACGTCCTCCTTCACTGCTCCTGCGGACCTGTGAGAATTTCTTAGTCTTTATTCTTCCACCTCCATGGAGATTTCTGCTTCCTTGTTGAGATGACTGTTCTCTGTGTTGTATGGATACTCCTGCATATTATCTTAGCTCTTGGTGTTATTTTTCAATTGCAGTCTCATGCTTATTCTTTTATGGTTCTTTTATGATTATCGTGTTCTTCTTGGTTACTGACTAACCTTCTTTTTCAGTTTCCTTGGTGTCTTTTCCACTCATTTATCTTGTTGTGTTCGGTTTGTTTGTTGACGCGTTTGCTTTGCCGTCTTTACCCCATGCTGTCGCTGACTCTTCGCCCGTGTTCATCCTTAACAGGTATGTTTCTACAGTCGTCATTGCTTGACATGTACTGTCTCTCTTTTTTCATCTTCTCTTCCCTTTCCTTTCCTTTTCTTCCCTTTAATCTCTTTTTTTCTTTTATTTTTCTGTTTTCTTTTTCAATGTCTTATTGTCTGCTGTACTTTCTGTCTTAAAAGACCGGATTTGTGTATATATTTCTATTTGTTGTTCCATTCAGAGTTATTTCTTGGAACGTTAAAGGAGTAATTAATCCTTTAAAGAGGCCGAGAATTTTGTCTCATTTGGCTAAATATTCTCCTGACCTCGTTCTGCTCCAAGCAACTCACCTGTCTGAAACTTATACGAGGTTGGGTGGGTTCTGTTTTTGTCTCTCCTTCCTTAAATAAGAAAAATGGCGTTATTTCTCTTTGTCACAAGAATTTAAAATTGGTAACTGTTTCTCAAGAATTTTATTACGAAGGCAGATGGCTTTTTGTTAAGTGTTAATGATACCCCTTTAACTCTTTGTAATATTTATGGCCCTACCCAGGTTGATAATTTCTTTTGGCCTAACATTTCCCAAAAATGTGTGCAACATGCTGATCACTTTTTTTATTTTCGGTGGTGACTGTAATCAAGTAATGGACCCCCTTATTGATCGTCAATCCCCAATTAAATATATTCCCAAAAAAATGCACAATTTTATTCCCTTATATCTCAATATCTTTTGGTGGACACATGGAGAATCTGTAATCCTTCTAGTAACGAATATTCTTTTTTCTCACCTCTTCATGGTTCCCTCTCTTGATTGGATCATATCTTTGTCTCTAAATTGCTCCCCAAAAATCTCATTGATTCCTCTTTTGAACCAATTGTGATTTCTGATCATGCCCCAGTCATTACAGATTTTGATTTGTTCCCGGTGCATTCCAAATCCAATAGATGGAGGTTCAAAAACTCCCTTTTACTCGACCCTACTTTCTCTTCTTCTTTTTTGGCTTATTCTGAGGAATTTTGTGGAATTCAGGCAGACCCTACTATTTCTCCACAATTACTTTGGGATACTTTTAAAGCTTCTGCTCGAGGTCATAATAATGATTTTGTATCTCGGAAAAATAAATCTCTTGTTGAACAATATCAATCCCTCTTTTACTCGATATTAAAAGTTTAGAACATTGCTATTATTCTTCATCTACTACATCTAATTTGAAAGAGCTTATTTGTGCAAAACTACAGTTTAATAAGATTTCCACAGATAAAGCCTCCTCAATTTTACTCCGTAGTACTGCCCGTTATTACAGTGGTTTAATAAAATGGGTAAGCTTTTGGCCAATTATTTGAAGATCTGTAAGCAGGGTCACATGTTAGATTCAGTAAAAAATTAAATAGGGCTTCCTGTCTTCAAAGATTCTAAAATTCTTGCGGAATATGTTAAATATTATCAGTCTCTTTACGCGCCTGAATCTCCACCCTTCCCTTCTCAGATAGAGGCTTATTTGGGGAATTCCAGAAATTCCCTTAGTGAACATAGAGACCTCTCTTCCTTATAAGCTGACATTTACTTATTAGAGATCCTTTGTGCACTTCAATTCCTTAAGAAGAACAAATCCCCAGGTCCGGAGGGCTTCACCGTCAAATTATTTCTTCACTTCTCTAATCTACTTCTTAGACTATTACAACTCTTTAAATTGTTCTTTGCGTCTGGTTCCACTGGGGGCTCTTTCCAAGAAGCTACTATTAGTCTTATCCATAAGTAAGGTAAAGACCCAGCTCTTTGTAAAAACTACAGGCCTATTTCATTACTCAATGTGGATTATAAAAACTTCACCAAATTACTAGCTTTACGCCTTGAAACCTTCCTACCTTTAATGATTGATAAGAAACAGTCAGGATTTATTAAAGGTAGATTTACCTTTGATAATTTTAGATTATTTTTTAATATTTTGAATAAGGGCTCTTCTCTTTCATATCATCTGGCAGCAATTTTTACTGATGCTGAGAAAGCATTTGATCGCATTGACTGGTCCTTCTTGCTCAAATCCCCAGCCTTGCATGGGTTAGGTCCCCATTTTATTTTGTTCATTTCTTTACTTGATCAGTCTGCCACGGCATCAGTTTTAGTCAATGGAAAGATCTCTAATTATTTTCCATTAGGTTGTGGTCTTCATCAGGGTTGTCCTTTATCCCTTCTTTTATTTATACTTGCTTTGGAACCTTTCCTGTCCCACATCAGAAATAGCGCTGAAATCAATGGATTTCAATATGGAGCTGATCATTTAAAAATGTCAGCTTATGCTGGTGACATACTTCTTTTCATTTTCACTCCTGAGCAGTCTGTTCCGGCTTATCTTCAGGAATTTGCTACCATTTCCTCGGTTTCCGGACACAGGATTAATTCTGACAAAACTGAAAAAATGGCTCTTACTAAGTTTACTTTCAGTCATTCTTTTATTGCCATGGGGTTCCAATGGAATACCTCCAAAATTAAGTATTTGGGCATCTGGTTCGCCCCTTCCATTAATGATTCGGTTTCGGCAAATGTCAATGATTGTCTAGATAAAGTTGACAAAGTTCTTTCCTCCTGAAATCCCCTCTTTCTTTCCTGGCGGGGTCGTATGGACTATATCAAAATGATGATTTCACCCCTAATTTTGTAAACCCTTTCAATGATCCAAGTTAATATTCCTGCTACATTTGTTTAAAAATTAGACTCAAAACTTTCTAAATTTCTATGGATGAATAAAAAAGCCATAATTTCTCTAGCTTGTCATAGGAAGGCCAAACAGGAAGGTGGAGTCAATTTCCCTAATTTTTGGTTATACCATAAGGCTTTCTGTCTCCTACAAGCCTCTAGATGGCTTTCTTTGTCGCAAACCTCGTTTACCCCTTTCTGGTTGGATATTGAATGCTCTTTTTTAGCTCCTTTTTTCCCCGTGAAGTTATATCTTTCTCAGCTAAGCCTTCCATAATTTCTTCTTCTCTTTTTAAACACACTTGCACTATCCTAAAACCAATTTATCAATCACAGTTTTTAACTCGTGATTCCTTTTGAAAATCTCACTATAAACAACAAACCATTATTTTGGTAAGCCTGGAGGCAAAGAGGTAATATTTGGGTCAAAGATTTATTTTCTAATAATGATCCTCTCTCTTTTCACAATTTCAAGACTTATT
Source organism: Calotriton arnoldi (assembly GCA_963921515.1). Lineage (NCBI taxonomy): Eukaryota > Metazoa > Chordata > Amphibia > Caudata > Salamandridae > Calotriton > Calotriton arnoldi. The sequence goes on from CAWUFW010004238.1 coordinate 1,314,468, forward strand.
TAAGTGCCCTCGTTCCTTTTTACCTAAATATCTCCTTCTCATAAATAATCTTCTTGATGTTCTTCAGTCATTACCAAATGCTTCCCCTTCTTCCTTATCACAATCCCCTCTTTGTTCAATTCTTTCTTCTGTTCCTAATGCTTCACATATATATAGACTTCTTCACTCTCTGTCGAATGTCAGATCCAAAACTAAGTTAGAAGTGCAATGGGAATTGGATTTGGGATGTACCTGGACTCTTCCACTATGGAATAAGATTTGGGATCAACCATACAAAACCTCCAGAACAGCTTCCACTTCTCAGTCTTTGTTCTTTCTCTATCATAGACTATATCCTACCCCTTCCTTACTAGCGAGATTATCCATGGGCTCTTCTCCTAAATGTTGGTCCTGTGACCATCAAATTTGTGACCTTATGCATATGCTGTTGCACTGTCTTCCTACAGCTTCTTTCTGGGAAAAGGTTTGGTCTCAGTTATATTTAATGTTTCATTTTAGTTGCCCACTAACTCACCTGATACTCTTTTTGGGTAGTCTTTCTGAGGATATTCACTTGCCACATAGTAAAATACGGTTGTTAGATCTCATTACAGCTCTTGCCTTTCAGCAAATCTCTATCAATTGGAAATGTTAATCAAATATTTCTTATAAAGCCAGGTGGAATAATGTATGTCATTATCATAGATTAGATACTGCCTTTTCCTCTTTCAATTGTTCGTCTGCTAATAGAGTTTTATATTGGCTACCTTTGACTTCCTTTTAGATGATGTAGTTCATAAATCTTCTATTTGTACTTTATCCGAAAATTTTAAACCACCATGATTTTTCTATTTCTCTGCCATGGGCAAAATTTTGATGTTCCTTGTTCGGTTTGTTATATTATATTATATCGCTATTTTCTTTTCAGATAATGCTCTACGCTGCTGTTAACTTGTTCTTCCTTTATGCATTCCCCTTTCCTCCCCTCTTTTTTCCCCATTAAATTTCAAAATTGTTAAACATCTTCAATTCTTTATGATATTTTTGTTGATTGCATTTCTATAGTTTATTCAAGTTCCTGTATATTCTTTCTGTCATGTTAATATTTTTCTCAATATAGCTGCTTTACCTTAAAAAAAAGGGCTATTTAGGTTGGTGGCACAATGGGTATCATTTAATTTCCAGGCCCTGGGTACATGTAGTACCACTTTACTAGGGATGTGTAAGTGAATTCAGTGTGCCAATTGGGTGTAAGTCAATGTTGCCTTGTTTTAGGTAGTGAGTACACACACTTTAGCACTGGTCAGCAGTGGTAAAGTGCACAGAGTCCTAAGGCCAACAAACACAAGATCAGCAAAAATGGAGGAGTAAGGCAAAGGTTTTGGGGGAAGATCAATCTAAGGCTGACAGGTATAACAGGTATGATGAAAAATGGTGGAAGCCTGAAGCGCAGTTTCCTGGTTTTTTTTGTATTGCTTGAAGTGTACATGAAGGCATAGTGGTTCTTTTCCTTGGGAGCTCTGTGGACAGTTCATAGTGCCTTGAACATGACCCTTCTAGCTATAAGTAGCCAGTGGAATGATTGCAAGACTGGAATCACGTGTTCCCTTGGGTGAAGGTAGGAAGTCTTGCAGCAGCATTTTGAATGAGTTGTATTTTGCATCTGATGAATGTGTGTGTTCCAAGGTGTGGGCTGTTGGCATAGCCAGGCTTGGAGATTACAAGTGTGAGGATGGTTGTTTGTCTCCAAGGTATAGGAAGATGTGACACTGAGTTTTCATTGAGTAGAAGACAATTTTTGTGACATTGTATCTGGGATAGGTGTGAATCCATGGCTATCCCTAGATTTCTGACTTGTCTTGATGTTTTTGGAAGGGTCTCAATTTACTTGGGCCATATGGTGGTTGGCTGGTATTTTTGCCATTGTCCTCAGGCCATGATCTCTGTCTTTGCATTATTGAGATTTAGATTGTTATTCATTATCCATGTGTTTATGATGCAAATGCACTCGTCAAGTTTTGAGTTGTAGAGGTCTTCCGGGTCATCCATTTTTACAATGATTTAAGTGTCATCTGCAAGTTGTAACAGGTGAAGTTGAATGATTTAATCAGGTTTGGTTAGGGGTTAAGGTAGATGTTGAATAATAACGGGGATATCATGGACCTCAAGAGATGTGACAGTGTTGGGTGTGAGGAGCTGATGTGAAAAGTGGAAATAAACTACACTTTGTCTATCTCTGTGATAAGAAACAATCCATTTTCGAACTTTTTCATGTACTCATAGATGATGGAGTCTTTGTTAAAGTGTGTGGTGCTGGACAATGTTAAATGCAGCTAATAAATCCAGAATCAATAGGGTGGCCATTCTGTTCTTGTCCACTATGTATTTTAGATCATCCTAAATGGATATGTTGGGTGCATGTGTGCCTCTGCCTGGTCTGAATCTAGATCAGACCATTAAGTCATTATGTTTTGCAAAATTTGAAAGTTGAGTAAATACTACTTTTTCAAATATTTTTCCTAAGAATTGTCCATTTCATAAAGTCTTGTTGTTTGCTGGGTTGGATGGGTCGAGGTTTTTCTTCTTGAAGTGTAGTCTAATGTAAGAGGTTTTCAGCTCTTGTTGGATAGGCCTGTAAGAAACCTCCCCATCACAGGTTGTGCGAAGGATATGTTTAAAGATTTTTCGAGGTGCTGGTTCTGCTCGTGAAGATAATTTTGAGGAAATCTTTTTCTGAGAGGGTATTGAAAGTAGGTACTCTGAGAAGGTTTGGTTTGTGAGCAAGCCTAGTGTGGGCATGGAGCATGGTCCTTCTATTAGCTAATACTGGCCAACCATCACAATTACATTAAAAAAGAAGACAATGAAATGAGCGAGTTCTGCTTACACAACTTACATCATTTTGGGTGGCAAGAAGAAGTAGAGTTGGAAACATGGCAACTGTTCACAGTCTTTCTAGAGTGTCTGAAGTGTCACAGGATTCTTCTATACAGACTGCATATTTTTAACCTTTCCACAGATTTACAGGATTCAAATCCGGGCCTGGGAGCAGCAGCAGAGCTGACTTACAACAGTGAAAGAGGTCTGGCTACTTTGTACAAAGTACTGGCCATTCTGTGGCATCAAGTCAAACTTTTAACTAGAAAACCACGTCTGTTACTTTGCACTAAACAGCTATGACAGTTGCATGCTCAAGCACGTCAGCACTTATTATATCCCTACACATGAAACTCTATTCAACCTTACCACACGGAAGCAATTTGACGCAAGATTGAGATTTGGCCGATTTGATGTAGGTGAAATAAAGCAGTCCATTTTCTTCTGCCTAATTTTAACATTTGAACTGCTTTGAAAAAAATATATTTCTTGTACTTTCTTCCAATAGCTAATATGCATTTCCAAAATAATGTTTTACAGTGTTTGCACGTTTTAAAGTACAAACTTGAGAGTGAAACCAATTTTTTTAAAAAGGCATCAAGGAGGTATTGAGTTTTGTTGATTGCACAACTAATGTAGTTCAAATGTGTTAGTGCTTAATTTTCTTTAAGGATTTTCTATCCTGGGAAGGTGTGCCAGAAGTGATGCGTCCAACAATGGTGGTCAGTTTGTTTCAGATGAAATGAGAGAATTATGGGTAGGCTTTGTATGCTCCTCAGGCCGCTGGTTTAGTGGAGAGTATGAATCATGTTAAGAATTGGAGTGCAAATGGTGGTGAGCGAAAAGATTATTGTGAGAGAAGCCCTGAGAGGAAATCGTGTTGTCTCCTAACAGTGAAACAATAATCATCCTTTTCAATGTAGATGGGGAAGATTGGCTGCAACTAAATTAACACCAAGAAGCCTGAGTGAGGAAGGTTGAAAAATAGTTTGACTGAGTTTCAAATTTTTGGGAAACTGGGTGATGATCAAAAGCAGAATAAATTACTGTACGATCTTAAGAATGATGTGATCATAATTACTGTAATTGTGATGATAGGGTAAGTGTTGAAAATCCCAAGGTTGTTTAAAAGGAACTTTCTATTTAAGCCAATGTGATTTTTGATGTCAGCAGGAATATAGCGACTTTGAATGATGAAGAAAAGTGGAATATGTCAAGACTGGGTTAGGTGAAAGGTGGTGAACCACAAACAGTGGCAGTGTAAAGTTGTAAAATGTGAAGCATAGTAATAACTATGACAAATTAAATAGAGAAGCCAGTATCCTTAAACACAGCCGATTCAGAAGAAAGCTTTATTGGAGTAAGGACTGTTATTGAACTATGCGTTTTTCAGTTATTACTGCAGGATTGTTCAGGATTGGTCTGCCATATGTTATTCCCTTTCCAGTGCTTTCTCTACTTGGATTCTTTCCTTTTTATATCTTTTTGTGTTTCTAACTGTATTTGATTTAACTCATTATTGTGAAAGTAGAGATGTGGTCAATATTTCTCTTGAGTCATTCACACTTGTTCAAATTATTCACACTGAAGACTGTCTTTGTCATTAACATAGAATATTATGAGATCATGTAGAATGTTGCTAATCATTTGACAACCTTTGTGTGTTGTGAATTGAGCAATAACACATTTTATTGCTGGATGCTTTTGATGGTGTCTGAATTCAACTTACCAAACTGCCACTTCCTGAACCAGTACTCTAGGGTGAACATTCTTTTTAGCAGAACAGAATTTTACACAGTTTCATTTATAAGCACAGTTTAGCATCTTTGGGTTTCAAATTACAGTTTCAAACTGTGAAGAAATGAAATTGTTTTCTTTGCCAACTTTGTCAGATTGGTCTGGACCTGCTTCAAGAAAGTGCCTTTAAAATGGTTGATATGTTTTTGTGTAGGGTAATGTCTATGTTAGAGCAAGTTTCATATTTTAGTAAGGCTCCAAAATTCCAAGAATACTCATGGGACTCGGTGCCTGATCCATGAGTATTTATATGCAGGAACATTTAGGAATGCAGAAACGTAAGGCAGAATTTCATTTACATTTCAAACTTTTGTTTTTGTTTTCATTGAATTGGGGATGGGAGGGATTTATTCCTGCAGCCGCCCAAGAGAAACTCTTCCCTTATACCCTGAAAGTGGGAATGAGACACCCTGAAAAAATGTAGTCCTGCCCTTGATAGGATTCAACCTACAACTGTATTTGAGGTGGATGCAAACAACACAAACAGGATAATGCCCAAAAACTTAGGTTTATCAACTTTACAAGTAAAACATCCCAAAAAGCCCACAATAGTGCCATTAGGGCACACGTTTTCATGATGGAATTCCCTTTCGCTGTCATGAATAAATTCCATTTATACTGACCACTTTTATTCAAACTTGTATTTATATTTTGGGTTTCCGGATACTGCTAAGAGTGTATAATCCCCACAATTAAATGTCAATCTAAGTTAAATAGTGTCTACATTTGAATCACGTTGCCACACATTCATCTTAATATTTCAAAGGTGCAGGCATTCACTCAGGGGAGCAACTAGCCTCTAAGAAAGCTGATTCAAAAAAATTGATAAATAAATGCAAACAGTGAACAACAGAAGTGATTAGCAGAACAAGTATGTTTTGGGTTTTGCAAAAGGAAAGAAAATTCATGATCTGGTGTAATCCTGCAGGGAATATGCTCCTGAGTTAGGCTCTAGTTTTCCTAAGAATCTGCCTTTTGTACGTGCCAATATTACATGAGAAATGTGCAGTAACTGGGAAGAATCGGAACGCATACATCAGCCTAAGAACTATTGGAGACCTTTCCTTAAAGCAAGAGTTGCCAACGCCCCCTGAAAAGTTTGCAAATGTCAGGCGACCTTCAAATAGAATCTTTCTTTCACTGATAATCAAAGAAGTGCTTTGCCTGACCTGTGCCACTTGATCGAATTTTCTCTGCCCAGCCACTCTTCTGGTAAGAAAGTTTTGGATGCACTGACCTCAGGGCCGGTTGTAGGGTTTGTGGGGCCCCGGGCAGAATACAAACATGCGGGCCCCTATCACAGGATGTGACATCAATTGAACATTAATTTTCTGGCATTGTTGAAGCAGCTTTGCAAGAAACTACTTACCAGTGTGGATATCACTAAGATGGCTAAAATTATAAATAAATAAAATAAGTACATATATTTGAAAGCTTTATTATGGGACTGAAAAAGCTAGGCCTAGGTCTCTCCAAAACTGATATGATTACTATGATATTCACTTATAGTTTTCAGAATGGGGCCTGATTAAAATTCCAAGTCAGATTGTCTCAGAACTCTACTGTAGGACTTCAAGTGACTCTCCAGCCCTCTCTTTATGCTAGTGATGTTGAAGATAAGTAATTTGGTTTTCAGTAGGCATGGGGGATCAACAAGACAGATACATGCTAGACCGAATGAAGGACCTGAATGAGCTACAGCAAACAGAAGCACATATTCTAAATGATAAGAAAAGGAGACAGCACAAATGTCATACACAGGTGGCATGGCTAATATATTGGAAGACAGAAGCAACAAAGGCTGGAACACACCTGCATACTGAGTACCTAAACACAGCAATTATTTTCAAACTCCATTTTTAAGCGATGCCAAAGTGTGGAACTAACTTAAAGATATACAGAAGAGATGACAAAAAAGTGAAAACAGTTTGTGACCAGGGAATACAAAAAAGACTGCCAACTCTCTACTAGGAGCCAATCACTAAAAAAGATACATTAAAGCTGCAAAACAAAAAAGGCTTACTATAGTAGACTCTGTGCAGTTTACAGCTATATGGAAAGGAAATGTAGCAACGTGTAATAAGTAATTTAGGGGAGGTCGTGAGTGACTTGCAAAATAATGCTAAAGTAATACCAGAGACTTACATTTTAAACAACTGTAAGTCACATGTACCTAATATGTGAGAAGTGCTTGCCAAATTGCAAAAGGACCAGAACCATGTCACTCAACTCATATTTAGATTAAGAAGCAATAAGCACATCGAGCCTACCCTCAGTTAAATCCATTGGATCTTGGTTAAAGAAATATTTGAATGCAAGACCATTTCTACTGTCCACAGGTCACTCCAGTCACACCTCATGTAACAAAACAGACACTTTTGGTCTTTCAAACCTTCAATGCAAAGTCTGCTTCCCTCAACCTGCTGGCTAACTACTCGCATAGGCTCAGTGTATGGCAGATCACTCCTTGTGGATTGATGTACTCTATGGAATGTCCCTCACTTCTCAGCTGCCCTCCTCCCACACAGTCTCCTATACTCTCCCATCCTCCCCTTGAGAGTCCAGGTGAATAGCAAATCACAGACTGTTTACACCCGGGTGGAGGCTGCAGAGTTCTGCAAACCACATTGAGAGGATAAGACTAACTCTTGTCGTACTACCCCTGACCGCTCACCTCCTGCTGCATCGGCACAGGTCACCGTGGACTGAGTTTTTTTTTTTATCCCTGACAGTGGAGCTGTCCTCCCTGTTGCATTGATTAATGATAGTCTCCATTCACATCTGCCACTGTTGATGCTCGTTGAAATTTCAAGACTGCTTGACAGGTGCTACCCCCTCATATTTCTCTCTTGTGACCTGTTATCTTATAACTTACTCAGGTATACTGGTTCAGATGGGCCTCTCCAGCGGTAGCATTGCCTCCCCCTCAAGGTGTATAACACAACGCACTTTGTTAGGGTTTCTGTTGTTGTTACGTTTATGGTGGGGAATAACCGGATGACACTTTGTCTGGTGGGGGTGGGAAATGTTTGTTTGCTCAATTTATGTCTGCTTGTTTACGGATGCCCATCTGGTATGTATTGTCCTTATGTCTGACACTGCACACAAACTCCTACAGCTACCCTCTCCTTACCTCTAAAGGGTAGGGCTGGCAGGGGGCAAAGATTACCCTCTTACCATGGAACATCAATGGCCTCAACAATCCACACAAGGGAAAGCAGGTACTATCCTACTTGGCACGCCATGGGGCAAAAATAGCCTTTTTGAAGGAGACACACCTTCTGCCCTGTGAGACACACTCATTTGCATCCTCCTGGGGCATACACTGCTTCTTTTCAAGCTATAGCTCGCACTCATGTGGGGTGTGCGCACTAATCCATAAAAGTGTACTGTTTACTCATACAACTAGCTTTCTCAACCCGAACAGCAAATATGTCCTGGAAGCAGGCACAGTGGCCGCGTGTAAAGTTCTACTGGTTAATATCTACGCCCCAACTGTAGATGACCCTGATTTTTATCAGGAGGTTTCTGCATTGATAGGAAAGGTTGGTTCTGAGCTGAACATTTTGAGGGGCGACCTGAATATGGTACATAACCCCCTGGCAGACTCCACTACTTTGCAACCCCACAGCAAACCCCGGGCTCTGCGTGTATTGCACAACATTATAGACACTGTACACGATATTTGGCACCTGCAACACCCCACCTCTTCTGAATACAGTTTCCATTCTGCTCCCCATGAGGTGTGGACTCAGCTTGACTAATGTTTCACCTTGGCGAATGTGACCCAGTTGCCAAACTTCCATGCACACTATCGGACCATGCACCGTTCCAGTTCATCCCTAATTGGAATAGGATGGAGCGCAGTTGGCACGGCCCTTATAGCACTCTGCATGATGAGGTATTTTGCTCTGAACTCCGTGACTCCATTGTAGACTACTTTACACTTTAAACTGATTTGGTTATCACATAGGCTACGCTATAGGAAACATTCAAGACATATAGACGTGGAGTCTGTATTTCTAAACATGCCAGAGTTCTGCAAGACATTCGCACCCACCTTACCAATATTGAGGTTGAACTGTAGGCCTTGAACCATGTAGATTCCTAATCACACCGTAAACCCCAACTTCACCACTGTACTGTCTTATTGAAAGAGTTCCAAGACTTGGACAATAGGGAAACAGCCTATCTGGGTAAATATGCGACAGCCCGGCGCTATAGTGAGGGGGTACACCCCGGTTGCACAGTGGCACGTCTTCTTCATCCTTACAGACTAAGTGCGTATTTTCCTACTCTACAGACAGCCAAGAGCGGACAGATCTTTGATAATGAAGGTATCATGTTTGAGCTACTGCGCTATTATGAACATCTCTACTCATCTTACAGGTGATACTACATCGATAACGGATTACCTAGCCGAAATCATGATGGCGTGGCTTAGTGATGTCCACATACAGTTCTTAAGTGAACCTATATCCTGTGAGGAAATAGTACAGGCCATAGATGCTCTTGATGGATCCAAGGCCCCCGGCCTTGATGGACTCTCCAGTGCATTTTATAAAGTGTATAAACACCTGCTTACACTGCATCTGCTTGAGATACATGCTGTAGCCCTTGAGAGGGGTGTTCTCCCCCCACGTTACCGTTACGAGAAACGGTCATCACATTAATATTAAAACCAGGTAAGGATCCCCATCTATGCACCTCTTACCGCCCGCTCTCTTTACTAAACTTGGATAATAAGATCCTGGCCAAAGTAATTGCAACTAGACTATCCCTCCTCATGGAACAGACCATATCGCCTTTGCAAACTGACTTTGCTCCCCACAGATCTTCCTTCTTAAACCTACGGACCATCTTCGCGGTCTTGAACAGAATCTCTCTGGAGGTCCCAGCAGCCGTTGCCCTTTTGGACACTGAAATGGCCTTTAGTTCTCTAGAATGGCCATTCCTTAAGGCGACACTTGATAAATTAGGCCTCCCCGTGGGTTTACTGCCTTAATTATGCTCCTTTATTCGAGCCCAGTTGCTCGTTTCTGGGTCAATGGCTCGATTACTGCCCTTTCCTTGTGTCTAGGGAGACCAGCCAAGGATGTCTTCTTTCACTTTTTCTTTTTATTATACCAATGGACCCATTAGTGCACCACCTGTTGGAGCGTCACCTTCATCAGGATCTGCAGTTCTGTCCTGGACCATTCTTACTGTCGCTGTATGTGGACGATAGCTTGCTTTTTGTTCACCACCCAACAGTTAATTTCCCACCGCTTATACGAGAGGTCATCCACTTTGACAGCTTCTCTGGCCTTAATATAAACTGGGCCAAATCAGAACTTTTCATCCTCACAGCCATCATGAAACCAGAGCTTCCTTAATAACCCCTGTCCTGGTGTGTGGACTCCACCAGATACTTGGGCATCACCCTCCACAGGGACAAAGAGCAGATAATCCACTTCAATTACGACCCCGCTATCGATCAGCTATCCACACAGATCGATTGGTGGATAAAGCTCCCGCTATCGCTGGTGAGTCGCGTGGTGAATAGAAAAATGGTAGTTCTTCCCTGCTTCCTATATCTCTTCCTTAATATTTCGATTCTGTTGGCTAATCATTTCTTCCACATACTCTGCAGCCTTCTATTTCGCATCATAGGGGCGGGGCGCAAACCCTGCATTAAATGGGATACCCTCGTGCTCCCTTATGAGCACGGAGGATTTGGTTTGCCAGATCTGCAACTCTACTACCTGGCGGCTCAATACCAGTTTGCGTATCACTGGTGTCACCCAGATGCACGTATACCCTACATGAGGCCTGACAAAGACCAGGCCGGACAGGTACGACTCCCTTCCCTGTTGCCCGAGGATGTTCCCATGTACCCAACTAACATCCAAACACTCTCCACCATGAGCTGGGCATGGAGGAGGCTTCGTCACCTCGCGGGGGAGGACTTCTCCTGCTATACCCTTGGCTAACAACCCTGGCTTCCTCTTACACAGAAAAAACTGGTCCAACGTACCTTAGCTAGATACAATCTTCATACTAATGGTGACCTTTTGGCGGATGGCCATGCGCTTTCCCACGCCGACGATGCCCGGTTCCACGATTTTATTTTTATAGACCATTTTGTACTGAGATGCCTACATAATGCGCTATGCTCCAGCATATCCTCCTATCCCCTCGCTCTGGATGATTTCCCTCCCTTAACACTCATCATTGCTGACCATGACAGAGAGCGACTGGTCTCCAAACTGTATCAAACCTGTGTAGCATTGAAACCTGACCTGGACAGGCGGGCATGTGACACCTGGGAGCGTGACCTTGGACAACCTCTACCTGACAAAATCTGGTATTAGTGCTGCGCCTAGACTAGGTTTATCTCCATAAACCACACACACAAGCTTTTGCATTATAATTTTTACACTGGACATATGTCACTCCACCAGATGTGGCATGCTTTGACTCTACTCGCTCTGCCTAATGCCTCAAATGCAGAGTCCCCGATGCAGACTTTGCCTAACTGACCTGGACGTGCACTGTGGTGGGTGACTACCGGTCCAAAATTTTCCATCTGCTATCTACGATGATTGGCATCAAACTGACCCCTCTCCACTCATTACACTCCTGGGGTATGTTGATGATGTCCCTAAGGAGGTGCACTGCTTTACTGCTACTGCCCTGTTGCTTGCTAAATGTGGGATTGCACTACACTGGGGTAGCAAAATATGTCCCTCTGAATCTGCATGGCTGAAGAGTATGATTCATTGTGATAAAACCAGTGAAGACTATGCCACTTTACAGCCAATTACCTCGAGACCTAAAGATATATGGCAACCATTCCAAGACTACTCGTTAATGTTGGACACTGCCGACCTGGACTGAATTGGCATCATCATGCCCCCCCTCAAACTTACTTGTGGCTCTGGTATGAATGATATGTGTCTATGTACTGCCCCTTCCCATGGCTGGCTATTCTTGACATGTTTCTTCTTTAGTGTATGTCTTTGTATACAGACTATATACCTGAGAGCAATCGTATCCGTCACTGTTTATTTTACATCTCATGTTTATGGGCATCATGATGTCTGTTGTGTTCATGTGAAAATGATACATATTTCTTTTTTTTAAAAAGAGGGCAGTATGGAATGAAAACCTCAAAATAGCTTAATGACTCACTGACTACACCATGTACATACTTCGCTTCCCCAACGCCAACCTTTCCTCTTCCCCCACGTCCCCTCCAGCAAAGCCAAACACCCGCCCGGCTTGCATCAATGCAGTCCTCTGGCAAATCGGAGACCATACTTTGTGGCCCCTGGGAAAATGTTTGCGAGTACCCATGTCTTAGGCAAATGTTTTATATCACCAACCTCCATTTTGTTCCTTATCACACATCAGAGCACATTCAAATACATGCAGTCAAGGTGTGAGCTGCACAACACCTTTTGTGTTTGATGTAATAGACTATAATTTTGCTCCATGTTTAATAAGTAGCTAGACCATATACAGGGTAGGGTACACATGAACCCTGACATGCCTCTTAGCCAGGGCCACTGGAATTATGCAATGTCGTGGTTGTTATTTTTCCCCGCATGATTATGAATTTGCCACATATGCCATTGGCTGCATAATCTGCAGCCTAACAAAAAAATTATTTTGTTAATAGCTCAAATGGATCAAAAACTTACTAAAAATGCAGCAACACTTGTTACTCAGTGAAAGCCCTTCGCAAAAGGTTGGCTGTTCTTCTGTCTGTTGCTTATTGTTGTTCATGGGCGTTAGACAGGTACTAATGAGATGAAACCTTTGCGTAGATAGCATTTCCTTATTATTTTGTCATTTTTACCATAATATTACTATCACAAAATGTGCAACATTATGCCACATATTTTGCCTTTTCTTGCTGCATAAGTTAGTAAACCCCGCTGCCTAATTTGGTCCTTTCCTGCCACATTTTAGTGGCCCTGCTCCTAGTTCACTAACACCATTATGATCAGGGTGGGGGCAGGAATGTTTCTCAGTTCATGTTTAAAAACTCACACTTTTACTAAATATATCTCAACAAATCTATATAATCTGATTTCAAAAAGTAAAACGCTTCTGTGTGTTAAAAAAATATGTGTTTTTTTATTTTTGATGACACCGTCTCTCTTTCTCAGACCTCCCAGGATTTTGCGGCATAGATTAGCAAACTGCTGCACAAAAATGTACATTTTGCAGCACACAATTTCTTTCTGTGGCATTATTGTGGCACTTTATTTTACTTGCAATCATTCCTTTTTAGCCTTAAATTAATGGAAACTTCCCCATCAGAGTATTGAACCTTGGTATAGGCTTGCTTAAGTTATCTGAGGGTGTTTGTTTGCTATTGCCATTTTGTTTGTCGACATCAGAAGGGTGAAAGCCTGAACTGATTCTGCTAAGATTCAAACTCATAACCTGCTAGTTATCCTGAAAAGAAAGCCGCAAGGGCTTCATTGCTCAAGTTACTTGGAGCTGAAATATGGGCCCAGATCTACAAAGGTTTTGCATCAGGTTTGGGTTACCTTTTTTGTGCAAACCTGACACACAATCCTAGCATCAATTCCTGCAGGAGCTCACGGCATCACTCTCCACTCAACAGCGGTTCACTGCACCCTTCACTCTTCTCTCTGCACAAACTCAATGAACCTTCACAACACTCCATCACTGCATGAGTTCCAAGCAGCCCTTAAAGCTCTCACTACAGGAGCTCCTTGCACCACTCACTCACCTCCTAGAAGGAGCACTCTGAACCTCTCCCCCATCTTGCAGGTGCTGCCTGTACCCTTCAGCCCTCACTGCATGAGCGCTATTCACCACTACTTTTCTTCCCTGCAGGAACTGTCTGCACCACTCACAGAACTCACTATAGGAGTTCCCAATAGCCCATCATACTATCCTCTGTGCATTAATTCAATGCAACCCCACAACACTCCCTGCCGGAGCACCTTATAACCATCATTTCCCTTCCTCTGCACTCTTGGCATGCCTCACATCCCTCCCTGAAGGAGCTCATTGCATTCTTCACACTCGTCCATGCATGAGCAGAAGTAAAGGTGCACTCACACACTCCCTGCATCCCTCGCTCTCCTCCCAACACCGCTCATAGCTCTCCCTGCAGGTGGAAAGTGCGTGGGTGCAGTACCCCATGTCTTGGCCACTCATTCCCTGTCTTGGCTACACATTCTCTCCCGCAACAGACTGATACCTATGTGCAGAGGTGGGCGAGCCACTGAAAGCTCAAGCCAGGACTGAGCCTAAAGCCTGGCTCTGGCTCACTTCACTGTCCCATTGAAATATTGAACCCATAACAAGCTGTGCTTTCATATGGCTTCTGCCTACCACCCTCTCTCTACCCCCATAAACGAAGGGGTTAAAATAGAACATTAATGTTTGAGATAAAAAAGAGAGACATTTAGTGGCCGATTTCACAAACTGAAACTAAAAAACCTGGATTAATCACTGCTTCCCCGCTTAATCAAATTGTGTCACCTTAGGCAAATATTTTATTTTATTAATCCTCCTTTTTCTTCACTATTACACATGAAAGCACCTTCAAATACATGAGCTAAAAATACCAGTTGTACAAATACCTATTATGTTTGATTTAATGGACTATAATGTAGCTCTATCTATAAGAATCTGGGTAACATACAGGGTTCACATGACAACTGTCTTGCCTTTTAGTTCACTAATGGCACTGTCATCATAGTGGGAGGCGGGGGCATGAATAGTCCTAAGTTCATTTTTAAAAACTATCACTTTTAATAAATAATTCTAAGTGCAATGCTATAATATGAAGTATTAATGTCAAAGCTTCCACGTGTTAAAGTTATGTGCAGTTTCGTCCTCAGCACTTTGCTGACCCCATTGCAGACTTACTCGACCTCAAGACCTTTATGTCCTGAGGGCAACCTCTCAAATCCTCTGCCCGTTATTAGGCCTCTTGTTCATGCTCCTGAATTTCCGCTTGGGTCAACTGCAAAAGGAAGAAGCTACTCTTCACGGCTGTACTGAATCAGGTAATTCCGTAAGAGCCATTTAGCAACTTAAGTAAACAAATCTATCTGAGAACGTGAAACATTTTGCTTTCATTGCTGAGAGACAAAATTTTCTTTTTTGTGACCAGCATGTTAAATATCGCATCCTTTGTGCTCGTTAACTGATTTTGTTATAATTTTGGGGATCGCAAAACGCTTGACATGCTGGAGGCTCTGCTTTCTTCCATCCTAGGTAAGTAATGTCCATTGGTGATGTGACATGATTCTTTATTTTGTTGTGAGGGCCCCAGGAAGTGACGAAGTTTCCTCCACATCCAACTTGTGGTGGAGAGTGTTTGGATGCCAGTTGGATCCATGGGAATACCCTTGGGCAACAGGGAGGTGAGCGGTACATGTCGGGCCTGGTCTTTCTCTGGCCTCTTGTACTGTATACGTGCATCTGGGTGACACTAGTGACAGGCAAACTGGCATTGAGCTGCTAGGTAGTACAGTTGCAGATCTGGCCCACCAAAGGCTCCGCGCTCATCAGGGAGCACAAGGGTGTCCCCTTTAATGCAGGGTTTGTGTCCCGCCCATTTGAGGCGCAATAGAAGGCTTCGGAGGGTGTGGAAGAAATGATTAGTCAACAGAATTGGTATATTAAGGAGGAGATTTAGTAAGCAGGGAAGAACTACCATTTTTATGATTGCCACTCGACCTACTAGTGATAGTGGGCGCTTTATCCACCATTTGATCTGTGTGGTCAGCCGATGGATAGCAGGGCCACGATTGAGGCGAATTATCTGCTCTTTGTCCCTGTGGAGGGTGATGTCCAAGTATCTGGTGGAGTCCGCACACCAGGAAAGGGGGTATTGAGGATGCTCCGACTTCGTGACGGCTGTGAGGGGGAATAGTTGGGTCCATGGGAACATCCTCGGGCAACAGGGTAGGGGGTCGTACCTGTCTGGCCTGGTCTTTCTCAGGCCTCATGTAGAGTATACGTGCATCTGGGTGACCCCAGTGATACGCAAACTGGCATTGAGCCGCTAGGTAGTAGAGTTGCAGATCTGGCAAACCAAACCCTTCGTGCTCATAAGGGAGCACAAGGGTATCCCATTTAATGCAGGGTTTGGGCCCTGCCCATATGAGGCAAAATAGAAGGCTGCAGAGGGTGTGAAAGAAATGATTAGCCAACAGAATTGAAATATTAAGGAAGAGATATAGGAAGCGGGGTAGAACTACCATTTTTCTAATCACCAAGCGACTCACCAGCGATAGCGGGAGCTTTACCCAACAATCGATCTGTGTGGACAGCTGATTGAAAGCTGGGCCGTAATTGAGGTGGAATATCTGCTCTTTGTCCCTGGGGAGGGTGATGCCTAAGTATCTGGCGGAGTCCACACACCAGGACAGGGGTTATTAAGGAAGCTCTGGCTTCATGACGGCTGTGAGGATGAAAAGTTCTGATTTGACCCAGTTTATATTAAGGCCAGAGAAGCCGTCGAAGCTGATGACCTGTTGTATAAGCGTTGGGAGATTAACTGTGGGTAGCAAACAAAAAGCAGGTTATCATCCACATAGAGCGACAGTAATAATGGGCCCTGACAGAACTGAAGACCCCGATGAAGGTGACGCTCCTGAAGGTGGTGCACTAATGGGTCCATAGCTATAATAAAAAGAAGAGGTGAGAGAGGGCATTCCTGGTGGGTCCCCATGGACATGGGGAAAGGGCCAGTAATTGAGCCATTGACCTGGATCCGAGCCTCTGGGTTCGAATAGAGGAGCATAATTAAGGCAGTAAAGTCACGAGGGAGGCCTAATTTATCAAGTGGCGCCTTAAGGAATTGCCATTCTAGAGAATTAAAGGCATTTTCAGGTTCCAAAAGAGCAACGGCTGCTGGGACCTCGGGAGAGATTCTGTTCAAGACTGCAAAGATGGTCCGCACGCTTAAGCAGGTAGATCTGTGGGGAGCAAAGCAGTTTTGTACGGGTGATATGGTCTGTTCCATGAGGAGGGATAGCCCAGTTGCAATTACTTTGACAGGGATTGTATTATCCAAGTTGAGCAAAGAGAGCAGCCAGTAAGATGTGCATAGGCGGGGATCTTTACCTAGTTTTAATAATAATGTGATGATCGCTTCTCGCAACGTGGGGGGAGAACACTGCTCTCAAGGACTCCTGCATACAACTCAAGGAGAAGCGGTGCGAGGAGGTGTTTATACATTTTGTAAAATGTGCCAGAGGGTCCACTGAGGCCGGGGGCCCTTGGAGCCATTGAGAGCATCTATGGCCTACACTATTTCCTCACAGGATATATGTACGCTTAAAAACTGTCTGTGGACATCACTAAGCCACACCATTGCGATTTTGGCGAGGTAAACTGCTATTGCTGCGGTGTCACCTGTTATGCGAGAAGAGTAGAGGTGTTCATGATAGAGCAGTATCTCACAAATTATACCTTCATTGTCAGAGATCTGTCCACCATCAGCTGTCTGTAGAGAAGGAAAATTACTGCTTAGTCTGTTAGGAAAAAGGAGACATGCCATCCCTATCAGCCAAGTCTTGGAACACAGTCCAAGGCCTGTAGTTCATACTCACTACAGCGGGTGCAAATGTCTTGCAGAACTTCAGCATGTTTAGAAATACAGGCTAAACATATATATGCCTTGAAGGCTTCCCATAGCATCGCTTGTGTGTTAACCAAATGAATATTAAGGGTAAAGTAGTCTACAATGGAGTCACTGAGTTCAGAGCGGAAGACCTCATCATGCAAAGTGTTACAAGGGAAGCGCCAACTGCGCTCCAGCTGTTCCCTCATGGGATATCCAGGACGAGCTGGACCGGTGCATGGCCCGAGAGTGTGTGTGGAAGGGGGCAACATCGGTTGCCCACTGGGTCACATTCACTGAGGCAAATAAATAGTCAAGCCGGGTCCACCCCCCATGAGGAGCAGAATAGAAAGTGTATTCAGAAGAGGTGGGGTAAACTGTACACTTTTATGGATTGGAGTATGAAGCAGCAGTGTGTGCCCCAGGAGAATGCAAATGTGTGCGTCTCACGGAGCAGAAGGTGTTTCTCCTGTAAAGAGGCTATTTTTACCCCATGGAGTTCCAAGTAGGAGAGTACCTGCTTTCCCTTGCGTGGATTGTTGAGGCCACGGATGTTCCATGTTAAGAGGGTAATCCCTGCCCCCTGCCAGCACTACCCTCTAGAGGCATTGAGAGGGTAACCCTGTAGAATTGTGTGTGCAGTGTCAGACATAAAGACAATACATACCAGATGGGCATCTGTAAACAAACGGACTTAAATCGAGCAAACAAACATTTCCCAGGCCCCCACACCAGACAAAGTGTCCCCCAGACGAAGTGTCCGGGTGAAGTGTCCAGTGAATCCCTGTCATAAATGTAACAACAACAGAATTCCTAACAAACTGTGATGTGCTATACACCTTGAGAGAGAGGCAACACTATGGCTGGTGAGGCTCATCTGAACCAGTGTACCTGAGAAAGTTATAAGATAAGAGGTTACAAGAGAGAAATAGGGGGGGATAGCACCTGGGGGTCTTGAAACTTAAATGAGTCAGTGAGCATGAGCAGTGGCGGATACAAATGGAGACTATAGTTAGTCAATGCAGCAGGGAGGACAGCTCCGCTTTCAGGGATGAAAAACAACTCAGTCCAGTGGTGGTTGGTCCCCGGTGACCTGTGCCAATGCAGCAGGAGGTGAACGGTCAGGGGTAGTACAACAAGAGTTAGTCTTATCTGTTCCATGTTGTTTGGAGAATTCTGCAGCCACCGCCAGGGTGTCAAAAATCCATGATTTGCCGTTCACCTAGACCCTCGAGGGGAAGATTGGAGAGTACAGGAGTTCGGGACTGCTTGGCAGCTAAGAAGCAAGGGACATTCCATAGAGTACATCAATGAACATGGAGTGATCTGCCAAACATTAAGCCTATGCGAATAGGTAGCCAACAGGTTCAGGGAAGCAGATCTTGCATTGGAGGTTTGGAAGACCAAAAGTGACCATTTAGTTACCTGGGGAGTGACTGGAGTGGACAATGGAAATGGTCTTGCATTCAAATATCTCTTTAACCAAGATCCAATGGATTTACCTGATGGCAGGCTCAATGTGGTTATTACTTATTAATCTAAATATGAGTTTAGTGACATGTTTCTGGTCCTTTTGCAATGTGGCAAGTGTTTCTCAGATATAAGGGACATGCGACTTACATTTGTTTAAACTATGTCTCTGGTATTACTTTCGTGTTATTTTGCAAGTCACTCACGACCTCCCCAAACTACCTATTACACGTTACTACATTTTCTTTCCATTTATCTGTAAACTGCACAGAGTCTACTATAGTAAGTCTTTTTAAGTTTTGTTGCTTTAATGAATCTTTTTAGTGACTGGCTCCAAGTAGAGAATTGTCAGTCTTTTATGTTTTCCCTGGTCGCAAACTGTTTTCCCTTTTTTGCCATCTCTTCTGTATATCTTTAAGCTAGTTCCGCTCTTTGCATTGCTTAGAAATGGAGCTTGAGAGTAATTGCTATGTTTAGGTACTTAGGGGGTCATTAGCATGGCGGGCGAACTTTGTCCGCCCGCCATACCCCCGGGAAATGGGACCGCCCGCAATGCATGCGGCGGTCCCGCACATCCCATTAGGATGCACCCGCCACACTGGCGGGTGCATCCCGCATTTCTAACATTGCGGCGGGCGGTGCTGAAAGCACCGCCCGCTGCAATGCCAGAAATGCAAGTTGTGCTTTTCAATGCACAACGTGACAGGCACCGCGCGGTGCCTGCCACGTTGTACATTGTAATGCAGGGGGGTACCATAGGTACCCCCCATGTGCACCCCCCACCCCCCAGAATCCCTGGGGGCCCGCTACGGGCCCCCAATGTAGAATACCGTATGCCTTTCCGTGGCGGCGTTGCCGCCGCGGAAAGGCTTGTCCCCGCATGCATCATAATATGGATGGCGGTGTCTACTGGACACCGCCACCATATTAAATGCTTTTCCACCCGGTCGACTCATCGACCGGGCGGAAAACCGGTGGACGGTCTTTCCGTCCGCCGGGGTCCCCCCGCCATAGTAATATGGCGGGGGGAAAATGTGTGGCGGGCGGAGGAAAATAGCGGGCGGATCGCCACCGCCATACGGGCGGTGGCGATCCGCCCGTTATCATAATGGGCCCCTTAGTGCACAGGTGAGCTTCAGCCTTTGTTGCTTTTGCCTTCCAATATATTAGCCATGCCACCTGTGTATGACATTTGTGCTGTCTCCTCTTCTTCTCATTTAGAATATGTGGTTCTGTTTGCTGCAGCTCATTCAGGTCACTCATCTGGTCTAGCATGTATCTGTTCTGCTGATCCCCCATGCCTACTGAAAACCAAATTACTTATCTTCACCGTCACTAGCTGAAAAGAAGGGCTGGAGAGACACTTGAAGTCCTACTGTAGAGTTCTGGGACAATCTGGAAACTATTAGTGAATATCATGGTAATCATATCAGTTTTGGAGAGACCTAGGCCTAGCTTTTTCAACCACATAATAAAGCTTTAAAATCTAACGACTTATTTTATTAGGATTATTGCTTATATTTTTTGCCATTTTAATGACATCCACACTGGCAGGTACTTTATTGCAAAGCTGCTTCAACAATGCCAGGAAATTATTGTTTAATTGATGTCACTTCCTGTGATGGGGCACTGCATGTTTGTATTCTGCTCAGGGGACCACAAGCCCTAGAACTGGCCCTGATCACAGAATGACTGGGGCCCTTACAGGCAGGGAGAGGACTATGCAAAATAACAACATATTTCTTTTCATCCTGCTTTTCCACTTCCTAATGATTACCAAGAGTTCCCTAAAAAGCAATAGAAAAGAAAAGGTCAATAGCTAAGCGTCTCAAAATAAACAGGTCCGCCTTTAAATTTGTTTTCAATAAAGGTGAAAAAAGTCAACAAAACAACTTGTAAGAAAAACAGTTCACTAAGCCAAAATGTTGCTAACTTACATTTGTGTTTCTTGGTAACAGAAGGAAGTCATTAATATGTTACTGAAAAACAAAAAAATATGCTCACAGTCAGTCAGCCAAGACATCTCTATTTCTGCAGTGTGCCATAAAAAGCATATAAAACATCATATTTATAAGCAGAAATATACTTGACCGTAAAAAATCAGTTTTGATCATTAAAACAGTAAAAATCTTGCATTCAATGACATTCTAAAAATTTCCAGCATAAATGGTTTTATAATAAGAACCAAGTTTGATAAAAAAGCCAAAAAATCCATTTAAAGAGTTACATACTCATAGCGGTTTCTAATCACAATCGCATTTCTAATGAAATTTAAAACTGCATGTCACGTATCTATCGCAATTAGTTTTTGTAAAAATTCCATTGCTAACCGATATTGCTCAATCCTTGCCTGATGCAACAAGGGAATCAAGAAAGTTCTTCTTGGGCCTGAATATAGTGGACAAAATAGAATAAAGTAACATGTGCTCTGTTTTGTGGCATTATTGCAGTGACATGGTGGTGTCAGCCGTTCTGCACACTGTGTCGGAAAAGCAACTTTAAAATGGATTAAGTTTAATCTAAAATATGCTAAATAAACCGATGATTTATGTTCTCAGTCCATCCCAAATATGGTTTGATGGATTTAGCTGCTGAAATTTACAAATAACATTCAACTGTCTTCATATTCAACGCGCCCCTTAACTTCTCTTTCAAACAATACTCTGTGTGGCAGGATTTCACGATAGACTTAGCATTGGGTAAAATATGATTAGGGGGCGAAACCTTTCAATAAGGCCTAGTTTTTGGAAACATGATTTTACAGGCATCAGCCAGGGTATCTTAATTACATTACCTAGGGATAGGCAATACGACATGCATGCTCTTACCAAATCTGCCTCTGGATTTTGCCAACACTTGATTGATAAAAGGAGTGGTGCAATATTTATCTGGTCACCTATGCAATGTAGACCCAGCTCCTCATAACATATAAAATTTGCAGCATTGTTTGGGACTGCAAGCATTCTGCATGTAAATCCATTTTCTATGCGTTGGAACATGTCCACTTTTTGGTATCCCCGTACTGTTCACAGTCTATTGCAGCAGCAAAAGGTAAAGGATTAAAGAATCAAATCGGCTACTTACTTTTATAAGCCATCTTGTCAGGCCTGACTTTATAGCAACGAAACATGTTGGCTTAAGGGAATTGATTATGGTTTGATTAAAACCATTTTTAATTGGGAAAGCTTACAGCACTCAATAAAGTTACGCTGAGCCAGTAAGCTTTACCGGTTTTTAATAGGTGAGAATTATATCTTTGTATTCTCACAGGGGTCCAATGGGCACTTGCAATGACACTATGCACTGACAGTTTATTTTTCACTTAGGTTTTACTGTTCTTTTACTTCATTGGGTTTGAGATTCTCACGATAGAACACACACTTTTCCTTTTTCAATATGGAGAGAAAGTAACCTATGATGAGAAGTGGGTGTGCCGGTGAGTACCAGCCAGCAACCCCTTTGGTGTTATGACCGTGAGGTGCTTCCTCTCCTTTCCCACACTTTTTCTTTAGTATTTTTGGGTGGGAATTGTTCGATGATGGTTATTTGACGTTTTCGTTGTAAATTGATACACCACGACACTTTGACTAGCGGTAGGGAACACGTGTATGAGGGAGTTGAAAAGTATAGGAAACCCCTCGAGTGTTGAACTTGTAATACTAGGTGGACAACAATTCCTATGCACACGCAGCAAAGAGTAAGAGGTATATAACACTGTTCTTGTAATTCTGATAAAGGAGAGACAAGTTCTTGATCGTTGTAGTTCGTTTTAATACGGGTTTTCTTATGCAATGCAGCCAACGCGCGTTTCGTCAGTGGGTCGTGACCCCTTGACTTCTTCAGGGCTTTCTGCACAAATAATTGATGCTCCCAATCTATCCACCGGTGATATTTCCAACCCGATTGGGCATGTAAAAGTCTTATATCTTCATGTAAAGTTAAAAGCAGTTCTCCAATTCAAAAGAAAATATACTTGTCCGAGCCTCTCTTCAATTAATATGTGGGCTCCTAGTGCAGCGGTCTCAATCTAAATGCCCATATGAACATGATCAGGCGATCCCGGGATCACACTAGACGTGAGGCGTACTCGCTATGGTCTGGCACTAGACGGCTTATTTCGCCGCCTGATCGTGTTCATATGGGCATTTAGATTGAGACCGCTGCACTAGGAGCCCACATATTAATTGAAGAGAGGCTCGGACAAGTATATTTTCTTTTGAATTGGAGAACTGCTTTTACTTTACATGAAGATATAAGGCTTTTACATGCCCAATCGGGTTGGAAATATCACCGGTGGATAGATTGGGAGCATCAATTATTTGTGTAGAAAGCCCTGAAGAAGTCAAGGGGTCACGACCCACTGACGAAATGCGCGTTGGCTGCATTGCATAAGAAAACCCGTATTAAAACGAACTACAACGGATCAAGAACTTGTCTCTCCTTTATCAGAATTACAAGAACAGTGTTATATACCTCTTACTCTTTGCTGCGTGTGCATAGGAATTGTTGTCCTGTTTCTGCCTTGGACCTTTTTGTTCAGGTTTTGGGGGTTTAAGGGATATTTCCCCCACCTATAGCACCGCAAATACTTTGTAACTCTATACCGATCACGTTATTTGGTTTAGCGCCGACACAATACGCCTGTGTGAATTAATGTCCCTTCCTCCTTCTTGTAATACTAGGTGTACTCTTGTGGTCAGGTCATTTGTTGTTTATAATACTGAAAGGGAGGGTACCTGAAATTTCCAGCGCACACACAAATGTTTGCTTTGAATTCTCATACATGCAATAAAATGCATGTCATGACTGATTTTTGTCCTGGTCAAAAGGCTGAAACAGAGGTTGCAAATGATCCCTATCATGTTGTGCAGAGTGCACTTTCTGCAGGTGTTTCGTGGTCAGTCATTAACTTCAGACACTCAATACGCCAACTGGCACCCCAGAGACACCTTTTAAAAAAATGGGGTAAAATAGTACATCTTAAAGCATTTTTCACATAATTTTGCTAAATATCCATAGGACCTGAAAGGGCTCTGGGAGCTCTGCCTTTTAGTTTTGCTGATTTAGGATAAATTGTCTCCTTTCTATTTTTATTTAATTCATTTTATATTAATGATTTTTCAAAATCTGTGTTTGTTCATTTTACCCACTTGTTTAACTTTCTTTCTAATTTGCAGTCCTTGGCGGCTGGTCCAATGTTTCAGCCATATTATTTTTTATGCTGGGTTTTCAATGTGAAGCTGGCAGCCTACCAAAAGGCTGAAGGTTCTTCATGTGAGGTTTCATTTGGGGGGGAATTGTGACAGCAGAGGCGAGGAGCTCATAATGCATATAGCTGCATGTGACCTGGTCCACCTTGTCGATATGTTTGGCGGTGACAGACCATTTATAGGGACTTACAGGGGACATGGTCGGGCCTTGATCACTGATTATATGTTTGTGACAAGGAACTTTCTGGCATGGGAGTTCGTGAAGGCAGAATGGGGGGACATTCACTCCCTTTTAGCTAAGGGCCACTTTACGGTGAGCAGGATTAATCACCCCATCAAAGCAATTTCTATTACCCAACACTCCACCGACGGCCTTAGGCTTATCTGACATTTAAAGGAACCAGGGGACACTTTGGCCGCATTATTGAAGGCACAACTTGGATTGTTCCTCAATTGTCTGTCAGATATAAGCGGGATGTTATGCTAGCTCACTAAGAAAGTTTAAGCCAGGGTATCAGACACTTGTTGTCAAAACCTTTCCGGCCTCATCAGGTGGGGCCCCGGTGGTTTGATGGGCACTGCTTGGCAGCCAACCGTAGATTAAGGAAGGCCTTGTAGCTTGTCCTAAAGATTAGGAAAAGGTTCGAGCAGCTCAGAAGCTTCATTAAAATGCCATAAAGGCAAGGTAGGATGCATTACACAGGAGGGACTGGGAGCTTTTGGAACATGCTGCGGTATCGAAAAATATAAAGGTGTTTTTGGATACAGTTAAGAAGATCATTCAAAGGAACGCACCGCATTGCCCACTCCTGAGTTGTAACATCTTGGGGCCTGAATGGGTTTCACATTTTGGTACCATCCGCCATATGGAGGAAAGAGAGAGCTTGAGTGAACTTTTGCAAGGTAGATTATCCCTTCAACACCACTCTCGGTGTCACTGCCGGAAGTGGAGATTGCGATTCGTCAGAGTTCAGGTGGGAAAGCCCCTAGACCTGATGGGGTACCGATTGACTTCAGAAAGTGCAACATTGATCTGTGGGGACCTTTGATCACCAATGTTTTCAATCACTCCTTGAGCAACAACACTCCTCACTCATGGGCTCTATCTACCATTGCACTCATCTTCAAAAAAGATCATATGTCGCCCAAATGATACTGCCATATTTCCCTCATTGATAGTGCTATCAAAATAACTGTCAGTGTTGTTTTTAATCGCCTTACTTCGTGGGCTCAAGATAACAACATCCTCTGCCCCTTTCAATTTGGCTTCTCTTCTGGGCTGGGCACGGTGGAGCAGTTCTTAAATTTGAATTTGATAGCTACCAAGTATACCACTGTTAGGCGCTGCCCACTTTACCTGGACTTCATGGACCTCTCCATAGCTTTTGACTGTGTCAACAGGACCAAGCTTTGGTTGATGTTATTGGATCTTGGGTGGTGGACGCTTTAGTTTGCTTCTTGCATACTCTACATGAAAACCTAGCTGTGATCCTAGCCATTGCACCGGGGACAAGCTGGATACTCACCGCTAGATGTAGGAATCATGTAGCTCACTACGGAATGTAAGCACCAGCGGTGGAACGTGATTGTTATTATTGGTGCGGTCATATTATTTGTTCTTTTTTATTACTTTATATGACTATGTACAATATCCTTCATATGACTGATTTATTGTTGATAAAAGCAATAAACAAATTAAAAAAAAAAAAAAAAAATGAAAACCTAGCTGTGAAAGTCCGCTTTGGCCCGCACTATGAGACGTCAAGTGCATTCTCCCTTGCACGAGGAGTGTGAGAAGGGTGCATCTTTACTCAGTTACTTTTCCTTATCTACATAAATGGTCTGTGTCCCTCCATGATCTCGGCCCCTGTAGATACCCCTAAGATTACTCACAATCAGGTGCCCATGCTATTGTACACCGACGACGCGGTCTTAATGGCACGAACCTGATTGCTCTTCGGATGCTAGTGGACCGCTTTGTCTCCTTTATAAGCACTTTAGATCTGGTACCCAACTTCAGGAAGTTGCACATTATAATGTGTGTGCGCCTGGTAAAAAAACACTTGCACGCTCTTAATAAAAAGCCAATTGCTCACTACTGTGAGTAACTTCAGCTATTTAGGGATTCTTTTAAATTCCATGAGCTTCTGGCAACCGCAGGTCAACAGCTCATGACTTAAGCTTAGTAGGGCAGCTGGTGCAGTTTTAAATTTACCAAGCGCCATAGAGCAAGGGACCATTTCCTCTCTCTTAAATATTTATAACACTCAGGGGCCGATTCCGATCTCGGCCGGTAGTGCTCCGAATCGGATTCGGATTTACCGGATTCGATTCGGAGCCCTGTTTCCCGACCGAATCGTACGCGGGTCCGGCTGAGCGAGTACGATGCAAGCTCCCGCGAAATCGCCGACCGACTCGTACGCGGCTTCAACACGCTCCGACCGACTCACACGGACACGACTCGCACCGCGCTATGGAGACGTTTCCCGGCCGGGTAAGTACGATGCGCGCCGCGAGCAGTCCGACCGACTCGCGCTGTCCGGCTCGAATAAGCTGTCGGAGCCGGACTTTGGGGGTCCGCGTTGGACCCCCCTGTATGCGTAGGCGCACGAGTCGCACACAGGGGGGACCCATGGGTCCCCCCTACCTGTGCATGTACGTCGCGATGCGCATGGACGCGTACCCACTGTAGGGGGCGCCCTTGTTCGCCTCGCACCCATTGAGTCAATGGGAGCCCGCGTACGCGTTGTACGACCGGCTCCCATTGACTTCAATGGGAGTCCGACCGAATCGAGTCCGATAGCATGCGAATGCATCGTACTCGTCCGGTCGGACTGCTAGGGTCCGATTCGGTCGGAATTCTCTCCGGGTCCGGCTCGGTCGGAGAGATTTCCGGCCGGAATCGGAATCGGCCCCTCAGTGTTTTCCTGCAGTCCTATATGGTGCAGGAGACTGGGGACACCTTAATGCTTCCTCCCTCCAAGCTGAGAAAAATCGTATTTGTCGGAGGCTACACTATCCCCCCACCTCTAACTCGAATTTCATCATGCATTCGGAGCTAAACCTACAGTATATATCAGATAAAGTAAATTTGGCTCCTTTGCTGTTGTGGGTGATTGCGTGGCTTAACCCTGATGCCTGTCCGTGCAGGTATATTATCACAGACTGTCTTAGTTTAGACCAGGCCTTCCAATTTCATGGCTAGATTACGTTTCCAAAACCTCTCGCGCAATGGGATTGTCTGCCCTGTTTATGGCCCCCTCGAGTATTTAAAGGGATGATTAACTAAAGGTTAAGTGCCATTTTTCAGAGCTATGAAAGACAAAGAGGTTGCAAATTGAATAAAGTAAGAGCTCGGTGAGGGGTCACTATAGGTTTTTAGCACCTGCTGAACCTGTACTGTCCCTGACCCTTGATCTTACACACTGGGAGAGGTCTCTCCTCTTCTGCTTCAGGGCAGGAATGGTCTGGCGGCGCCTGTGCTTTTGGAAGATTGCAGTGTGTACTAAGTAAAGAAGTCCAGATCGCAGGCAAGGTGGTAGGTTCCAAGATGAAGTTTATTATATCCAGTTCCAGGTAAGTAGAAAGATGGTAGATAGTAGCTAAGATGGTAATCAGTAGTAGCCCCACCAGGAGCAGCCTCCCAGCTGCTCAGCCTCAGATCTTCAACTGACACTCTGACCAAGACCACACACTAACATTCCGTGACATCATCCTGCATTCTCCAGTCATACAGACTGAACAGAAGAGAGAGTATTGGTGTAAAGAAAGAAGAGAAGAAATCACACTATAACACAGTGCTTTGGGGGTTCTTTCCTGCCTTGCCCATGTGACGGTTTGTCAGATCAAACCTTGTTACTTTTTATGTTTTTATGCAAATATTTTAATCCTCTGTTTCGGTAGTTTCTTAAACCTTTACTAAATTTCTTAGGGCACTGGAACTGTAGAGAAGCTCTATTTCACCTTCAGCTACTAAACAGCAAAGACGTATGTCTCAGGGTGAGCTTGTTTCTGAGGGGTGTGGTTAGCTCTTTTATATTCTTACAAACAAACTGATCCTAATGCAAAGTTGACAGGTTGTACCACTACTTGCTTTTTATAAATAGTTTTCTCTTGCGACAAAAGCTGTTACTAGTTGAAACAGATGGTTGATAATGTATTGTATCGATTTTACCAAATAAAGACCACTAAACGTGACTTGAAAGGGCACTTATTAAATATTCAAGTCCTTTCATGTTGTGCCAAGCCAATAGAATTTAATGATCTCCAGGAGTTAACTCCAATTTTCTTTTTTAAATGGCCTATGGGCGCCCTCTTACGCCAAATGACATACAATATGCATGCACCAGAATTTTGCCAGCAATGCTATTCATATTGCGAGGATCACCCTTATGTCAAAAATTACCTCAGTATGTCAGGACTAGCTTGCATTCTGTCATGGTTTCTGGCCTCCCATATGTCATGGTTGTCATCTCTAAATCCAAGAATTATCTCCAATGTGCTAGAGTCAGTATATTGGCATGGGTGCTCCCTATGGCAAGAATTATGTCAAGTATGCCAGCATCTTTGCACAAGTTCCCCATATGTCACAAATTATATCAAATATGCCAATAGCAGTATTTTACCATTGGAGACCATTATGCCTAGAATTGCATCCAATTTGCTATTGCTAGTATTTTGTCATGGATGCCCCCCTAAAACAAGAACCACTTACTGTATGATAGGTACAAATGCAGACTCTCATACATTCACTTATACAAACTCTTAATTTCACTTTCTCTTCTTCACTCACTCTAACATATTTTGACTCAGTCTGACTCACTCATTCTCACTCAGTCATTCACACTCACTTTCACTCACATTCACTCTTACATTCACTCATTCTTTCACAGTCACCCACACATACTTTCACTAATTCTCATTGATTCTTTTTCTTACTTGCTCATTCTCACTCAGTTACACTCACTCACTGCCACTCTTTCTCACTCACACTCTATAACTCTCCCTCACACTCATTCATACTCATTGATTCTCACTGAATCATGCTTACTCACTTGCAGTCACTCCTACTTTAACTTACTTATTTTAACTCTTATTCACTTGCAAACGCTCATCTCACTCCCTACGTGTCACTGACATTTTAACTAACTTGCATGCTTACACAGACACAACGCTCACACATACATACATTCTCACATAAAGATACTCTCACCTGTAAGCACACCCACAGTGTATGTCTGCTGCCAGAGATGGCCAAGTTTATCTAATGATGCACCATTTTTTATTTCACTATTATTGAATAACAGAGAATTATTCACTGTCAGTAAATAAAAAATCAGCTGAATACAAGGAGAGCAGAGTCAAACACCCAAAAGAGCGAACCGTCGCTGTACAGTTTTTGGCACTATAGCACGAAATTTTGGGGTGAACAACACCTAACACCAATTTTTCTATTGGTCATCGAGCTCATAAGATAAACATAATGTAAAAGAAATCTATGACATCTGTGTGTTTATTTCAAACTACTACATTCCAGGCTAATTTTGAAACCAGTTTTCCTAAATCCATGTTTCTTGATACCTAGGGGCTGAGATGTAATCCCTGTTCTGCTAGGTTAGATGTCAATGCTGTGACCCCCTCCATCCTCACCCTGATACCTTCAGTGGATTTTAGGTTTAAGTCTATAGTACATCATCTTTCTGAACTAGGAATCACAGAAATGTTTATGGTTTCAGACATTGCCCCCTTAGGCATGCTTGCACCCAGTGAATTTCTTTAAAAAAATGTAGCATTGAAGTTTCACACAAAGCGGTACATTAGGATTAAAGTTTCACCCAATTGGTATTAGCGAAGACTGCATAGCCAGTTCTTTTAGGTTCTTTGGGTAAGCTAACACAAACTCTCCGATACTTCAGTAGCCCAATTCAAAATCTCCTTCTTCTTATGGAACAGGACAAGATATTTAAGTTCCAGACAAATGAAAAAACCCTTAGTGAATTCACTTTACTGAAAGTCTGGACTCTTGTTGTCTCCATGGATAAATTCCACTGGAATTATATTATCTCCTTTAATCTGAGAAAGAGTTTGGGGTTTGGATAGCCATGATTGTTTCAAAAGTGATCCTCTGTTTTTAATACATGGTCTTTTGGAAATATATGATGGAGTGACAATGGTTTACATATTTTTGCTTAGTTTCCACTGTTAGGCTCTTAATTTCCATATAGTGCAACCAATGAATTTTCTGTGGAACCGGATCACTTTGTCCTGCATCTCAAATTGTCTTTTGGTCTTCGTTCATTTTACAAATTGATAGTGCAGCTTCCTTCCTCATTCTAATGTCTAATTCTCATGCCATGTTCTAAGCAAGCATAATTTATATAGTTAGATAACAATGCCATTCAGCCTTTTTCATTTCTGTTCCTGCTACATGAATCAGTGGTATTGTCAGAAAGATCAGGAAAAATCCTGCTGCATAGTACCACTACCGAGGCATGCAGGGTTTATACCCTTCTTTAAGTTTAGAAGTGTACAGATTTGGCATGAATGGTGGATAGGAACATTGAAGCTAGGATAGTTCTCACTTCTGGGTTGTGGGCGGGACCTCTGGACCATCAAACAATCAATCAATCAAGGGTTGGTAAAGTGCAACTGCGCACCGGTGAGGGTCTCAAGGCACTGGGGGAGGTGGGGAGCAGATCCGTCTAAGTGCTGGGGTCATTTGAAGAGCCAGGTCTTGAGGTCCTTTCTGAACTGGGGTAGCATAAGAGATAGTCTGAGGTGGAGGGGTAGGGTGTTCCAGGTTTTGGCAGCGAGGAAGGAGAAGGACTTTTCTCCGGTTCTGATCTTATGGATCCATGGGACGGTGGCCAGGGTGTGCAGGACGGTGCGGAGGTGTCTTTTGGGTGTGTGGAAGGAGAGGAGGCTGCTCAGGTATGCTGGTCCGGCGTTGTGGAGGGCCTTGTAAGCATAGGTGAGGAGTTTGAAGGTTATTCTTCTATCTGCCAGGAGCCAGTGGAATTTGCGGAGGTGTTGAGTGATGTGGCTGTGCCGAGGGAGGTCGAGGACCAGTCTGGCTGCGGCGTTCTGGACATCCTGGAGATTGTGGAGGTTTTTCTGGGTAACGCCAGCATAGAGTTCATATGGGTCAGTGTCTACTAAAAGGCAGTACCCTCACTGAGACAGAACCTATTAACATCTCCCAGTTGTTTTGGTTTACTTTGCTTCTATCAGTGTGTCACTCAGCATTTGCGACCCCTCAATTTTTATTATTTTCACCCTTATCGATTCCCAGCCCCTGCTTGTCGTCTTTAACTCTTCTCTTGTTTCTTTCATTTATTTTCTGTTTATCCATTTTGCCTGCTACATTATTTTGCTCCCTTACCTTTGTGTACTCCATATGCAGAGGTGTTCTTCTGCTCCCCATCTTGGCAGCACCTTGGTGGCTTTCACATCAGCTCTTGAGGTACACTCTGCAGCCATCCTACTGGGATGATGTTCTGCCTTTTTCTTTTCTGCCAGTTCGGATCATATGTTTGCCCACACTGCACTGGTCTTGATTTCTGGTGGGTCTGGTTATTGTGCGTCTTCACTGAGGGAGAGGTAAGATATAAAAACCATTGGTGAGATATATTTAGTGATTGTTGAGTTACAAAGTCTTATAGACTTTGCCTCTTTCTCTCTCTCTCTCTCTCTCTCTTTCTCTCTCGCTCAGACATCATAGCAGTGGGTCTGAGGTGATCCTAGGCTGCTGTTGGTGCCATTCTGAACCAGAATCTCTGGTGTCTTTTCCCTACTCCTATTTTCCCCATGTTCCCAACCCACAAATTATTATTCAGGACCTTGGTAAGGACAGGTGGATGATTGGGATTATCAGTGCTATTCCTGTTGGGGAATTACACTATTAAGCTAAAGCCTATGATTCATTGAGCATTCATATATATACATGTATATTTTTGGCCACCTTCAGTTTGGGAGACAATATTTACTATAGTGTGTTCATTGTTAATGATGTCCTTTACTGAAACATATGATCAAGCTTGTTAACTTCTCACAAACGCTTATACTAGAACCAGATTTATTTTGATTCCAACGAGTGGGATGTTACATGTTCCCCTACTACCCAGTTGTTCATGAAATTGATACTGGTCAGTGTATCAGTAAGCAATAATTGCTGTTTTTGTCATGAACAAATTTTCATCTTTTGATGCACCTATTAATAGGTCACCATTTTTTTAATACAGAATAATTGTATTGGATGGCTCTGTACTAATGCGTACCTCTATGGTAGTCTTGCATTTCGTGCAAGTATGGGGTTGAAATTTGTCCCTTGACCTGGAAAAGGTTTTTCTTATAGTCCATATAATTTGAGGCTCTTAAGTCCATATACTTTGAGTCCATATAATTTGAGCCTCTTAAACTGTTAAGAAAATTAATCTCCATGTCCATCGCACCTTATTTTTTTCCATTTTTAATATTGTCTCTGTTAATATTTTCTCTGGTATTATTTGAGTTCCCAGTAACATAAGCATTATATATAAATAAAGACAAGCCTTCCCGCTGGTGTTTCTCACTATGTGGACCTGTTAACTGGAACACATATATATCTCAATCTTATGTCAATTAGAGATGACTGGTATTGAGACATCCTTAAAAAAGGTACCCTTCCACCTCTGCCCGCCCGTGCTTGCTTTCTTCAACATTATGTAGAGTATGAGGTAAAGCGGTGTTACTAAAGACAAAATTGCCACTAGATCCGTCATTAGAAACAGCTTTTTGTCAGTATTGGAACAAATGGAAATTGCATCAGATGAACCAATCAAGAGCAGCCTCACAGGTTTAGTTTTCACCACCAGCCCTCATGTCTGGGATGACCATTAAAATCATGCCTGTTGTGGACTGAAAAATCTGTCAGATGTCATTCATAGGGAAAACTCCCAGTATGTGGTGGAAACTTGTTATGCCAGCCCTGGAAATTGAACCTCACTTTGGGAGTCAATCTTCAGGACTCACATAAGCAGAAACAGATCCATGCCAGCAAGGCAAAATTGTTGCCATGTTTGTTCCCTGAAGGTGATTTCAACATTCATGTGGAAGACTTTTCAGGGGGTAAATGTTCACAACAGCGGAGAATCATGCTGAGAATCATGATGCCACCATTGCGATAGAGGAACTCTTTCTGCCACAAAGGCAGGAACCACCATGCCACCAAATATTAATGAGCCCTTTAGATGGGAAAAACATGGGATTCAAAATGAATCACCA
The DNA here is from genome assembly GCA_963921515.1 of Calotriton arnoldi. Taxonomy (NCBI): domain Eukaryota; kingdom Metazoa; phylum Chordata; class Amphibia; order Caudata; family Salamandridae; genus Calotriton; species Calotriton arnoldi. The sequence goes on from CAWUFW010004238.1 coordinate 1,347,669, forward strand.
AGCATAAAGACACATGTAACTGTTTGGTTTTTAAAATAGGTTTTTAAAGTGCATAAAAATGCTCACTCCAACAAACCCCCTCATAATGCATAGGCCTGAGTGCAAGGACAAGACTGTTGTGTTTTGTACTGCTAGTGCTGTTATATTAAAGCCAAAGCTTGAAGATTGCGGTGGGGTGAGTGAAAGATTATTATTGGAAAATGGCCCTCTCTGAAGGGTCACCCCCAAACATTTTGCCTTCCTCCTCTTCTTTTTGCTGAATTCTTTTTGTTGGCCTTAGGACTCTGAGCACTTTACCACTGCTAACCAGTGCTAAAGTGCATGTGCTTCTCCCCTAAACATGGTAACATTGGTCCATACCTGATTGGCAAATTTAGTTTACCTATAAGTGCCTTGCAATGTGGTATACCATATAACCAGGGCCTGTAATCAAAATACTACTAGTGGGCCTGTAGCACTGAGTGTGCCAGCCACAGAAGTAGTCTTTCAAACCTGTCCCAGACCTGCCACTGCAGTGCCTGTGTGTGCAGTTTACTGTCACTTCCCATTTAAAACCACTTGCCAAGCCTTAAACTCCCCATTTATTACACATAGGTCCCCCTAAGGTAGGCCCTAGGTAGCCCTAAGGGCAGAGTGCTGTGTAAGTAAAAGGTAGGACATGTACTTGTAAGTTTTACATCTCCTAGTAGTGACAAACGGCTAAATTAGTTTTTCACTGTTTTAAGGCAGACTCCTCTCATAGGCTAGCATTAAGAATTCGTTAAAACACTTTTAAGCTGTAACTTCTGATTAGAAAGGAGTAGCTAAAGCATGTTTCATATCTTTGGAATGGTAATGATAAATCTTCTTTAGTGGTAAAATTGGATTTGACATTACTATTTTAGAAAGGACACTTTTAGAATGTGGACATTTCTCTGCTCTTAACTTTGCTCTGTGTGCCTGCAGCCTGTCTCCAATACATGTCTGGGCTGGGTGACAGCTACACTTTGTGCATTCCCTCTAGACAGCCACAAACACAGGAAGGGTGGGTGTGACAGAGGACTCATCTGCATTCATGTTCATTCTGATAGCCTTCCTGAGCAGAAAGGAGGGAGAGGGATCTGATACTTACATCTAAATAGGTTGTGTCCTGTCCCCCCACAAATAACCTGGCAGACAGGGCGGTGATGAAAGGGGACCTTTGCACTTCAAGGAGATACTTTGAAGTATCCCCCACCTCAAAGGCATATTTGGGTATAAGTACTGGAGCTCTGACCCTACCAAATTAGTACACTACTGGACCTGGGAAGAACTCTGCTGGAGTAAAGACTGTTGTGCTGTAAGAATTGCCACTTTGCCTTGACTGACTATTCTGAGGAAGTGCTTCTCTGCTTTGCTGACCTGCCCTGCTACCTGCCGATCTCTGCCCTGCTGAGGACAAGGACTGGACCCATCTCACTTGAACACAGAGTGACTCCAAACATTTTCTGGCTTGCCTCCTGTGTTCTGAAGTCTCAGGGACACAAAAGACTTCTTACAGCTCTACTGGTGCTGCTGGACTCGAAAATCTGTGAGTCATACCCTTGCTTGAGGTGTCCCTCCAGTCCTGGGCCTCAGAAGTCAGTCTCTGCAGCTTTTCCCCACATAGACGTCGATGCATACGTGGCTTTGCGCCGATCGGAACCGACGCATTGCCTTCAATGCCGAAGCAGCGGCTGCTCAGCAACAGTGATTCTACAGCTGGCACGGCTTCATGATGCCGGACAGCGTGGCTTGATGACAACGCCATGCCTGCATTGTACAGGGGTTCATCGACAAGCTTCCATTGACGGTTCGGATCAGTGCCAAAGCTCGCCGCCATCTACGGATTGACGACAACGCGGCACCTCCTCAACTCTTCACCTCGAGACATCGACGCTTTGCTCCATCCAAAGTACTTTGGGGCTCATTAGGATGGCGGGCGGACCTGAGTCCGCCCGCCATCCTTGCGGTGTTTGGACCGCCCGCCAGACATGCGGCGGTCCCAAACCACGAATTAGGATACGACCGCCACCATGGCGGTCGCATTCTGAAATTTAACATTGCGGCGGGTGCTGCTGACAGCAGCACCCGCCGCGATGTTAAAATCGCATGTCTAGCATTTCACTGCACCACATGGCAGGCACCACACGGTGCCTGCCACTTGGTGCAGTGAAAGGACCCCCCAAGTGCACCCCACCTCCCCCCGACACAAGGGGGACCGGCAACAGGCCCCCGTACACAATCCCCGCCAGCCTTTCCATGGCAGACTCGCCGCCATGGAAAGGCCTTTCTTTTCCCACATACTAATATGGCAGACGGTGCCTGCTAGGCACCGCCACCATATTAGTGGCCCTGCTCCGCCCGCCAGGCAATCGCTGCGATTGCCACCGGCGGGAAGGCGGCGGATGGACTTTGCGTCCGCCGCGATACCCAGCGCCATCCTAATATGGCGGTGGGTAAATCTCAATGTGATGGCGGAACGATCGCCACCGCCGGCCAGGCGGTGGTGATCGTTCCGCCATCGTAATGAGTCCCTTTGTTAGCAGGACCTGTCTGAGTCTAGGAGCCGGCCTTCCCTTAATCAAGGTCGGCCTGAACTTTGGATTTACCCTGGTCCCTCGTGACTTCACATAATCTTTTAGTGCTATTGACTTCTAAGCACTGTTTTTGCAGTTATTCTTTAAAAATTCATATCTCGGCTTCTACTTATTGGATTTTAGTTGTTTTGGTCTTGTTTTTCTCATTAAAATATTCTCTATTTTTCTAAACCTCAGTGGAGTCTTTTTGTTGTGTTTTTATTGTGTTACTGTGTATGTTTGTTACACAAATACTTTTCACATTGCCTCTTAAGTTAAGCCTGTGTGCTCAATGCCAAGCTTTTGGAGGATGAGCATAGGTTAATTTAAAGTGTGTAGCTAACTTACCCTGACTAGGATTGTGGTCCCTACCTGGACAGGGTGCAAACCTCTGCCAACTAGAGACCCAATTTCTAACAATTATGCTTTAAGATTACTAGTTTTACTAAATCTCAAGTAAGGAATTGGGGAACAAATCAGCATAGATCATTTTGTGATACATTGTTGTGCCTGATTTATTGCTAGAATAGGGAAGGAGGAAAAGATGAATAATAAGAGTTTTCCAGCAATCCTGGGAACTTTTAGAGACCTAGCATCTCTGCTGGTGCTGACTTGCAATCACATGAGAGTTCAAATAAACTTCCTTGGTCTCTCACGAACATTTGGGCTGTCAACAAGATCTAAATATGGCAAACAAATGGTGTCAGTCGTCAGGTTGCAGCTGCTCTGATTAGGGTTTGTCTCAGTCTCTTAGCACCAGGAGCCCAGTACAGGTATTAGCATGCCTAATATTAATAGAATATAACATCTTCTTAACACAGAGACTCTATACATCTGACACAGAGTGCCACACACTTCCCAATAGCACTCCAGAATGTGCAGGGGAAGCCAGTATGTTGGTGACTTTAACCTCTGTTTAGGTTGGATACTTATAAGAAACTGTAGTTAATAGGAAAGTTTGGCATCTTTTTCCCAGCTCTTGATTAAGAATAATTTAGCTGGCCTACAGGGATCTATGCCCAATGAATTGGGTACAAAAGTTGTTTTCTTCCTCCGGCCCAATATTACAAATAACAGTTAACATCTTGTTGAGGTCTGGTTATGTCCCGAAGGGGATCAAAGTGGAGATGTTGGAACCACTCTTAAAGAAGACATCCCTAAATCCAGAGGATACAGCAAATTTTAATCCATTAGGCTTTTATTAGTGGTGTCCAAGGTGCTGGAGAAGATAGCCTCTTGTGAATGCCAATGCTTTCTATAGAACTATGATAGTCGAGATATATGTCAGTCTGGTTTTTTCCTGCCACTTGGACATGGAGTTGGTGCTCCTTTCACTATTACATAATCTTAGGATATGAATGATAATAGAGTCAGAGTCCTGCTCCTATTAGAACTGTCAGCTGCATTAAACACTATCAACCATGCTATCACCTGGAGCACCTGAAAGAACAAGCAGCGAATGGAGACACATTTGAATTGAATTAAATTATATATTGACAGAACTTTGGCAGTTTCTTTTCCATCTCTTACCTTTACTCATAGCAGCAGAAGGCATACCGTACTACAGGCCATGGCCACCTGTCCTGCTATGTGCCATGTGAAACTGGATGGGTACCCAGTGATGGAAATTGAACTTGAACTAGAGGGAGGCAATGTTGTTGGGAGGCCTGACTGAACAACCCACTTTGTATGGTTCACATGTGCATTAGTTCATAACAAAAGGTTTTAATTTGATGCTTTGCTGCAGTTGGCACCTCAGATTGTATACTGCATTAGTAGCATACTGCCTTCAGTGTAGATCTCATAGGAAGACTGCGTAGCCTGGAATCTGGAAAAATATAGTACTTATCTTTACATGAGCCATTGTATGCCATGATTTTTTTTACAGCCCATTCCTTTTATTAAGATTTGTTAATTTATCTTGTGAGATAGCTCAAATTGATGTAAGATGCTGCACCCCACTTACTGATGTGTGGCCACAAATCTGATTATGTGATCAATAACATTTGGGCTCTCTGCTTTCTGCCTGATTAACTGCAAAGTACCCTGTATTCATCATGAGATGATTTATGGATCCACTTTGATTTTCTCAAATAATAAGATCAGAAAATACCAAGTATCAATATCTCTTTAATGTACTGGAGTGAATAAACCGGTTATTCCAAGATTAAAGCATCAAGGAATAGTGGGCCAGATGTACGAAGTATTTTTGCATGAGCAAACGGGTTTGTGACCCGTTTGCACATGCAAAAATACCTAAGGGCCATGTACAAACCCTAATTAGCGAGTCACAATTTATTTGCGACTTGCTAATTAGGATTTGCGACTTGCTATTAGGAAGGGGCGTTTCAAGGGCGTCCCTTCCTGATAGCGACTCTGAGCCCTATGTATGACTGTTTTGCGACCGCAATTGTGGTCGCAAAACAGTCGCAATTTACCACTTACTTCAAGTAGGTGGTAAAGCATTGGCGAACGGGAAGGGGTCACCAGGACCCCTTCCCCTTTGGGGATGCATGTGAAAATACTTTTTAAGGGCAGGCAGTGGTCCCAGCGACCACTGCCTGCCCTTAAAAATTAAACGAAAACGTTTCATTTTTTAAAAAATGCATCCCATTTTCGTTTAAAGAAAACGGGCTGCATTAAAAAAAAAAAAAACTGCTTTATTTAAAAGCAGTCCCAGACATGAAGGTCTGCTGAGCCCAGCAGGCCACCATCCCTGGGAGGGCCAGCCATTCCCAATGAGGTCGCAAATTGCAAGTGGCTCATTAATATTCATGAGCCTCGCATTTTGCGACCCCATTGGGAATAGCTAACAGTGGCTCTGACACTGTTGTACATTTGCTTTTGTGACTCACAAATTGAGACTCGCAATTTTTCGCAATTTGCGAGTCGCAAATGCAAATGGTCGTATACCTGGCCCAGTATGCATAACTTTTTTAAAGAATTAAGAACATCTCATTAAAAGCAGAAAAAAGCTCAAAACATTTGTTTCTATGTTGAGATTCTGTTAACATTCATTGTAGGCTGTTGGATTTAAGTAAAAAATAAGTAAAAGGGAGGAGAAGGCAGACTGAAGTATATTCTCCCATAAAAGAGTACTAATTAATAAAACACTACAGACTCTGAGAACCAGATTCTTGAGGAGGTATCAAAGGATATCTGTGGAAGAGATGAAGAAAAACTATTACTTGCATATATATCCACTTATAAAAAGGATGCAGACCCTCACTCACCAACCTAGGTGGCATGCTTCATCATTGGGTTGCTCCTCATCAGGATACCATTGCTGGTGATCCAGATGGGCTCCATCAATTCAGAGCTCTTAAAGGAGGCTTTTGTGTATTGAAATTGAAACAGACAATGAGAATTATAGCACAAACACCTAGAACTAGTTTTAGGTAAATTCTCAATGGTTTATTCCAGTTACCTATGGTAAGGATAAAAAGAAAGGGGTGAAATCTATAGGGGATAGATAATGATCCTCAATCTGGTGTAAACATGTTTCAGTCATATTTTGTATAGGCTCATACGAGGCCTGTCACTTTCATCAGTGTCTTAATCCTTGTTCTGTACTACTCTATACCCTAATTATGAATCATATACCTGTATGAACACAACAGAAACAAACACAATACTTGCTGTTCATCTCATTCTCATGGTTTAGGAAAAATTCTAAAAAAATCAAAGTTTACAGGTATATGAAGTTGTTCTTCTCTCAAAGTAAAGGCCCATCCAAAATGCACATTGTGTCTAGTAGTGAGTCGTTCAAAATACTTGGACAAACTCATGCATGCCAATAGCCCAAAAAAAAATGTCACAGAGCTATCATTCAGTTTTGGTATTTTATAACTGGGCCTGATATAAGGCTAGCATAGCAGCTGAGCCCCATGGAGGGAGTACCTGGGAACCCTCCACAGTCGCCCTATGTGAAGCGAAATGTATCATCTTCATGCATCCCATTTTCCTTTAAAGAAAACGGGCTGCATTTAAAAAAAAAAAAAAAACAGCTTTATTTAAAAGCAGTCCCAGACATGAAGGTCTGCTGAGCCCAGCAGCCCACCATCCCTGGGAGGGCCAGCCATTCCCAATGGGGTCGCAAATTGCAAGTGGCTCATTAATATTCATGAGCCTCGCATTTTGCGACCCCATTGGGACCCCATTGGGAATAGCTAACAGTGGCTCTGACACTGTTGTACATTTGCTTTTGTGACTCACAAATTGCGACTCGCAATTTTTCGCAATTTGCGAGTCGCAAAAGCAAATGGTCGTATACCTGGCCCAGTATGCATAACTTTTTTAAAGAATTAAGAAAATCTCATTAAAAGCAGAAAAAAGCTCAAAACATTTGTTTCTATGTTGAGATTCTGTTAACATTCATTGTAGGCTGTTGGATTTAAGTAAAAAATAAGTAAAAGGGAGGAGAAGGCAGACTGAAGTATATTCTCCCATAAAAGAGTACTAAATAATAAAACACTACAGACTCTGAGAGCCAGATTCTTGAGGAGGTATCAAAGGATATCTGTGGAAGAGATGAAGAAAAACTATTACTTGCATATATATCCACTTATAAAAAGGATGCAGACCCTCACTCACCAACCTAGGTGGCATGCTTCATCATTGGGTTGCTCCTCATCAGGATACCATTGCTGGTGATCCAGATGGGCTCCATCAATTCAGAGCTCTTAAAGGAGGCTTTTTGTGTATTGAAATTGAAACAGACAATGAGAATTATAGCACAAACACCTAGAACTAGTTTTAGGTAAATTCTCAATGGTTTATTCCAGTTACCTATGGTAAGGATAAAAAGAAAGGGGTGAAATCTATAGGGGATAGATAATGATCCTCAATCCTGGTTTAAACATGTTTCAGTCATATTTTGTATAGGCTCATACGAGGCCTGTCACTTTCATCAGTGTCTTAATCCTTGTTCTGTACTACTCTATACCCTAATTATGAATCATATACCTGTATGAACACAACAGAAACAAACACAATACTTGCTGTTCATCTCATTCTCATGGTTTAGGAAAAATTCTAAAAAAAATCAAAGTTTACAGGTATATGAAGTTGTTCTTCTCTCAAAGTAAAGGCCCATCCAAAATGCACATTGTGTCTAGTAGTGAGTCGTTCAAAATACTCGGACAAACTCATGCATGCCAATAGCCCAAAAAAAAATGTCACAGAGCTATCATTCGGTTTTGGTATGTTATAACTGGGCCTGATATAAGGCTAGCATAGCAGCTGAGCCCCATGGAGGGAGTACCTGGGAACCCTCCACAGTCGCCCTATGTGAAGCGAAATGTATCATCTTCATTAGCTAAAGTAAAGGGGCTGAACCAAATCCTTTTAGAAAAAGGATTATTTTATCTTGTGAAGAGAAGTTCCATTTTGTGATCCTACTATTGTCAGTCCACTCTGCAAAATAAAGAAGGCCCTGTGCTCCGCCTGCATTTAGTCAGTTCCATGAAACCCATGGGTGAGCATGTACTATTACAAAAACCATAACATAAAATGGGATCCTGCATGCAAATATTGTAATCCTGGAGTTGTACTCCCAATAGGGTGGGAGCACTTTAAAAGTAAGAGCTTTGCAGAAATTTGCTGTGGCGTTAGCTGAAGAGATCTAACAGGATGCATCAATGTACCATTACCCAGAGAGTACTAGGAATTTATGAAGGGACCTGGAGAGTCATCTCATTGTCATTCCCTTTTCCCACTATGGCATGAGTATGAACCAAGCTTCTATATACATGAAGTCAGAGGAAATTTTATACTTTGCTGGGGATCCTGGATTTGTGCTACTTCTAAGTAGATTTCATCCCCAAGTATAGGTCTTGACAACAAATTCATCACTGCACAAAGAGTATCCTTTGTAAAGCTGGGAATGTAGTTTGAATTATAGTATGGCCAAAAGCAATACTGAATCCACAGCTAGTGCTCCACAAGCTGTGCATTCCTGCATTTACATTGGGGAATTCCCACCTGCAGAAGCACGCCACAGAGTAAATGGGCACCTGGGGATTGTCCTTAATACTGGTTAGCCAAGGGGCAGCAGGCATTTACCATGGGCCAAGGACACCCTTTACGTTTTGAATCACATGTTCCATTCATACAAGGACCAACCAGGGCCCCCTAAGAGGGACCGAGTGATCAACTTGCACTTTTATATGGGGTAACAGTGGGGCCCCTGGCTGTTTCCCAAATATGGCTGGGGTTTTCTAGGCACAAAATATGTCTGTGTAGTTAGGGCCACACTAATAGGATGTGTACAATTGCACATGAAGATCCACTGAGGTTCAGATATAGGAATTCCATGACTGTTAGTTAGGCCTGGGACTGCGCTCACAATCTGTGTGCTTTCAGCTCTCACTCAATGAATTGAGAGTTCTGCACCACTCATTCTGTTGTTCGATGTTGTGCATTGTCACTTGCACAGATGCACATAGGAGCAATGTGTATCTGCACCGAAGACCACTTTTTTTTCAATGGTGGGATTCATTGTATCCATTTGTACATGGGGCTGGCAATTGAACATGTTCATTGACAAACTTATGCCTGAAACCTTATGAAAAATTCACTTGTGGAACCTTATGTTCTTCACAGGTCCCTCCGAAGCGCTTAGCGGGTTCATAAAAACTTCTTGTGAACAGTGCTAATAGTAGACAATGTTCAAAGCTATTGGTGCTATTTTCTATATGTTTCATGGACTGTTCACCTAGGAATTCCACAGATGCACGCAACATGCTGGTGTTCCTCCCATGATGAAGTCTCAGCCTAGTGCTGTTTATTTTTAAGGTGGGATTGCCTCACGCTCAACCTGCATAGAATTTTGTAATGCCACCTTCCCTAGACTTTGAAGAACTGGTGAACGAGCCAGTGTCGCAGTCTCCACCAGACATACAGCCAGCTGACAAGGACTTTCCAATCAACTGCAGCAGACCAACCAAGGAAGAAATACAGCAAGCCATCAAACATCTGATTAATGGGAAGGTAGCAGGACCTGACAATATTTTTGCAGGGGCACTGAAGGCAGACTTTGAAACATCAGTAGACATGCTCTATCCCATGTTTGGAAGGACCTGGGTAGAGGAAAAGGTGCCATCAGACTGGAAGGAGGGATATCTAATCAAGATCCCCAAGAAAGGTGACCTGAGTAACTTTGCAAACTACAGAGGGATAACTTTTCTATCAACTCTAGGCAAAGTGTTCAACAGAGTCATCCTGAACAGAATCAGGGAACATGTCGATGCTCAGTTGCGAAACCAGCAAGCTGGCTTCCGCAAAGATAGATCCCGCCCAGACCAGATTGCAACACTGGGCATAATCATTGAGCAGTCGATGGAATGGAACTCCCCCCCCTCTATATCAACTTCATCGACTGTGAGAAGGTATTCAACAGCGTGGACAGAGAGACTCTTTGGAAACTCCTCTGCCACTACGGTGTGCCAGATAAACTCATAAGAATCATCAGGATTTTTTACTAGGGAATGACTTGCATGATAGTCCTTGGAGAATAACTCACAGATGCGTCCCAAGTGAGGATCAGAGTCCGCAAAGGTTGTTGGCTCTCCCCTTTTCTCGTCCTGCTGGCCATAGACTGGATCATGAAGACATCCACACAAGGAGAAGAAATGGGATCCAGTGGACACCTTGAACACAGCTCGACAACCAGGATTTTGCAGATGAATTGGCCCTACTCTCCCATACCCATCTGCTGCTGCAAGAGAAGACCGACAATGTGGCAGCCACATCACCACAACTTGGCTTCAACATCCACAGGGGAAAAAACAAGATCTGTAAGACTAACATGGCCAGCACAACTGCAGTCACTCTAGCAAAAGGTAACTGCTGGAAAAAAGGACAATGTAAGAAATAAGCTGCTTTGCTACATGGGCCTAGCTGGGGAATATAACAGAAGGTCATTTATTTTGGAGAGGGTTTTATTCTCATTGATCGATATGGTTTTGTGGAGATCTATGCCAAACCAAATTCCTAGGTATTTAAGTACTTCAAAAACAGAAATCTTTCCCATGAACATCCCCTGCGCCCCTACAGTTTTGGGCGATTCGAGTATGGTGCCACATTTTTCATTAGCCAAGACACTTTGTTGTTCCAAAACAAGCCTTAATATGTAATAGGCAGAGCTGTTCGTGTCTATCAAACTCTGTTTCTGGCCACAACAGCATACAGCAAGTGGCAATGAATCAGCTCCTTCAGCCACTGCTTCCGGTCTGTGTCAGTGACAGCATTCTGCCGAATAACTATGTGGCACAAACAATAAATAGGGCACTGAAATGTCAGGGGCAATCTTTGGTTTATACATTTTGTGTGGTTATAACTTTGTAGCTATTTTCTTTGCATGCATTACATTTATGTTTCATTATTTCATTTGATGAAAATTATTTCAAAATGGCTGTCCATGCATGCGCATGCATCCCCATGCATGGACAGCGATCTTTAAATGTTTTTGTTCGACTTTACTGAAACCTATAGCAAAAAGGGCACCCCTATGTACACATGCATGCCCACATCCGGGCAGCCTACCTAACATTGCTTTTGTACAACTTTATTACAAAAAAAAATCCAAGTTTGCTGACAGCGCAATTTTGGAATGGTTTTTCACTCATAAAGGTTTACAAAAACCGTTGAAAGAGGGCCCACATGAGTCTACATATGTGGGCATCATGGGTAGCCATCTTTGAATGGTTTTGCCACACTAGAATCTAGTCTAGGCCAGTGATCTGGCAGCCGGGATAATGGTAATCAATAACTCTCCCTCGTTTAATAGATTCACCCCTTTGGTGAACAAAGAGGTTACTAATCTGCTGATGGGTTGCAGATCTGGTTCCCCTATGGACCCCTGCCCAGCTGCAGTAATCAACATTTCCTCGGAAGTTATTTCTGACACTCTAACCTCCCTATTGAATCTCATAATGAGGGCAGGGCACTACCCTATAGCATGGAAAACTACTTCAATTCTGCCATTAATCAAGAAACCCAACCTAGATCCTAGCGATCCTAATAGCTACCGACCCATCTCCCGTCTCCCCATACCAGCTAAAATACTGGAGAAGGCTATGAACATGCAACTAAGTCTGTTCATTGAGAAAAACAACATGCTGGATCCTTCTCAGTACGGTTTCCGAGCGGGACACAGTACGGAGTCAGCGCTGATCAAAGCCACGGAGGAGGTGCGTGAGGCGGTGGACCAGGGAGGCTCCGCCATTTTGATCATGCTAGATCTGTCGGCAGCCTTCGATACGGTCCATCATGAAGTACTGATGGGCCGTTTATCGGAGGCTGGGGTCCAGGGTACGGCCTGGAACCTACTAAAATCATTTTTGGCCGATAGAATACAAATGGTAGAACTAGGTGGGGACAGATCGAAACCTTTTGCCATCCCCTGTGGAGTCCCACAGGGGTCATCCCTTAGTCCGACGCTTTTTAATATTTATGTCAGACCGCTGGCTGCCCTTATAAGATCTTTCGGGCTACTCCTGACCTCTTACGCAGATGACACTCAAATTGTGTTATCTCTGCAGAGAGGTAAGGAAGCGGAAAAGGCCCCTAGCTGCCACGACTGCATGCTAGCAATAACTGGCTGGATGTCTGCTAATTGCTTGAAGTTGAATGCAGGCAAAACAGAGGTGATTATCTTTGGGAACAACCCCAACCTCTGGACTCCAGCATGGTGGCCCAGCGCTATGGGCCCGCCCCTAACCCCCTCACGGAAAGTTAAGAACTTGGGGGTGATTATGGATAACACCCTCACATTTGGGGATCAGGTTAGTGGGGTGGTGTCGACATGCTTTTTTATTCTGAGGACCTTGAGGAAAATAAAACCTTTCCTCACAGAGGAAAGTTTTAGAACAGTCGTCTCAGCCCTCGTTCTGTCCCGTCTGGATTACTGTAACAGTCTGTACCTGACTATTAATAAGAAACATCTTAATAGACTGCAGATGGTGCAGAACGCGGCAGCTAGGTTGCTGACAGGCACTCCGAGGTTTATGTCGGTCAGAAATGACCTACGTCACCTTCACTGGCTCCCAATCTTACAGCAAGTTCAATTTAAGGCTCTCTGTACGGTCTTTAAGTCCCTGACTGGAACGGGCCCTGAAGACCTACAAAAGCGCATTCAATGGTATGTTCCCGGGAGAACATTGCGCTCAATGGAAGCAAAGCGGGCGGTCGTTACTAGAGCGACAAAGGCTAACTGGGGTGGGAAGAGCTTTGTCCTTAGAGCCACCAATGCCTGGAACGGTCTTCCGTTATATCTAAGGACTGGCACTGATTTCCTCTCGTTCAGGAAAGGTTTGAAAACCTGGTTGTTTTCAGCTTAGTCTCAGCTGGGCTCAGGGGTGGAGGTCACCAGGTATTTATTGCCCCAGGCATACAGTGCTCAGCGCCAGGACACCCTTGGGTAACGGTGCGCTTTACAAACCCATATAACATAACATAACATAACTAGAAAGATTGGCTTTGCCAATGATTGTTTTATTTGACAGTTTATGTTAATTGAGTCCTCTCTAATTTTGAACTTGAGTATGGACAGGCAATGACAGTAAATGAACCACTTCATTGTTTGAGTTACTAAAATCAAATGTAATCATGCCTGTTTACCAGTGTGGACATTTATGAGCTAACCCAATAATCATCTACAAATTGAGGACATAGCTACTGGAAGACGACCAGTTCAACTGATGGCACTGTTTCGGTAATTCCACTGAGTTGTAGTTCAGTATTAGTCTGCCAATTATACTCCTGAAACTGGCTCATACTCCTGCCCTCCTCCATAGAGGCCTTCAGTGGTGGCTGCCGCAACACTGAAGTGGGGGGGTGAGACGGGGGAAAAATAATTAAAAAAAGAACTTACCTGAGGACGCGGCAGCCGCCTCGGTCCTCTTCTCCAGCTCTCCTCAAGTCCCAGCATGCACTGGGGTACAGGCTCCCCACCCAATCCCTGCGCTGCTGTCATGCTCTGAGTGCAGCACCAGGATTGGTCTGAGCAGTGTGGTTTGCTGCTCAGTCAGTCAGTGGCGTAGCTAGGCACTCTGCCGCCCGTGGCGGTCCCTGCCTTTTGCCGCCGCCGAGCGCCTAAGAGCAGGGGGGGGGGGGGGGTGCTGGCGATAAAATTACCTGCCGCCCCCAAATCTCGTGCCGCCCGGGGCGTACCGCCCCCTCCGCCCCCCCCTTGCTACGCCAGTGCAGTCAGTGCCTAGGCTCTTGTGATGTTTCTACAACCCGGCTATGTAACACAGCTGGGTTGGAGAAACCTAAGTGCGTATGTCTGTTTGGCCGGCCTAAGACAGCCGGCCAAACGGACATGTGCACTTACAGTGCGCATACCACTCCTCCATGCTATGCCCGCGCCCCCCCCCCTCCCTACACTGCTGGCATGGTTCTATCAGTCAGCGGTCATTTTATTTTTCGCTAGACTGCTGACTGACTGACAAGTGGGGGGACGTTCCTCCGCCATTACGGAGGAGCCGCCCCTGGAGGCCTTTCCTTTTTTTGAGACACTGCCACGTCACCACTTCAGGGAAACATTAAACTCCTTTCTACATTCCTCCCACCTATCTGCATGATTGACGAAGAGACTGACTGACTCCTGTCTCTAATTGTTCTTTACCTAGACCCGCAGCCGCTCTGAGCTGACAATTTGTGGCATGTAGTACTTAATAAAAAGTACAAGTCGTTAGCAATTTAAAGATCACATTCTGCTCGGGCTGCTTGGCTGGTAACAGAAATGAAGGTGGTGTTAAACAATTGAACATTTTGCTCTCATCTGCTGTGCGTGGAGAAGGCAGGAGTTACCTTCGAAACGTACATTCCAAGAAGAGCTGATCTAGTGTATAAGTCTTCTTTTGAATCAGGTGCTCCTATATTATGACAAAGAAATTGCCACAGAGCTTCTGCACGGAAATAACGCATTGGATCAGCACAGCACTCCATCTTGACTTGAGCCAAATGTATATTTTTCCCCTGGGGGATCCCAGCCATCTGTCATAAACGTATTCCCTGATGCATGCCATTTCTATAATCACGCCTGGACATTCGTAGGCATGCGCGGATGCAATGGCCTCATCGACAACATGATGCCGCCTGCACCAGTAAAGAACACAAAGACAATTTTCTCTCTGAAGGAGAGACCGCGGATGGATGTGAAGTCGAGTGTGTGCGTGAGGGGGTCTTACCGCTTCATCCTCAATCCAAGACAACTCTGTGATGGATGTCAACTCTAATTGGGGTAGCAAGCTGCCTTCTTCTCAGCACTGGATATTTTCAGTTTCATGGCAGCTACAGTTTTAGGGAAGCCATTGCTATTATTTTTTCATAAATTAAGGGGCAGATTTGCAAAAAAAAAATTGTGCAACGCAGGGGCAGAATGCTGCGCAGCGCCATATTCATAAAATTGGCCTGCTGCTGGTGTCTTGCCCTGCACTGGCGCACAAGCAGGCTGCTTAGCGTCACACATACACCTTTTCACTATGGTGCAAAGTGTATGCTTGTTAGCTAGCATAGGTTTGGTACTGGACACTAACCTTCCTGTACAAAATTCTATGTTTAGATCATTATTTTTAACATTTCACGCATTGGGTGTGCGCTGTACGGTGCAGCACGCGTGCAATTTTCAAATATTAGGAGAAATTAGAACATTTCTCCGACTTTGCACCTATCTATTTTTGTATGCAAAGCCACATCTGACAATCTTTGTCGATCTGGCTTTGTATCAAAAGGGATGGGTGCAGCATTGGGACGATCAAGTACAACCTATGGAACGCCCTCTCGAAGGAATGTAGCGCAAAGCAGCATTAAGCAGAGTAAAGCAGCACAAGGCACTATTTGTGCTACAGAAAGGGCAATATATGCAAAAAGAGGTTTGTGCTGAAAAGTAAATACTATATAAATACGTTGTGCCGCCTTGCATCACTTTGTGTGATTTTGCAGTGGAGCAAAATCTTGATAAATCTGGCCCTAAATGTATCTCTGCTCTTTTTGTTACGAGGAAGTGTGGAAAAAAACACTTGATTACATCATACCACAAGGCGAGTGACTCTAGCAATTCTTTCTGTTTTACGTGTTGTGAGACAAGACAAACCCTACATGTTATACTGATGGACATACATGAACAATGAGGAGAAATATTGTTCCATCCTTTCGCCCAGGCTGCTGTCTATACAGAATAAAAATAGTGACATCCATGCAAGTGTGAGCTTTCATTTGCAGAAATTGTAAGCAATTTAGATTGTTTCAAAGAATAATGCGAATAAAAAAACTGTCCTTGTAACAACCAGTGTTTTCGCGTAATTCCCCCCCCCCCCCCAAATATGCAAACACAGGCGCGCAAACACACATGCAAACTTTCCTGAGTGCCACAAACTGCTGTCACACCATTGGACAGAGACTTGATGCCCAATTAAGTTTAGAAAAAAGCTCCTCTCCGCAAACTTCAATTACCTGTGATGCCTTATGACATTCAGCGTTTACAAAGTATAATTACACAATAGTGTCTGACATTTAACGTCTATGGATAATTTAAAAGGCTTTGACTTCAAAAGGGCCGCTCATGAGCAACAGTAATCACTTCAATTAGCTTGGCACCCTTACAATGTAACAAGGCCATTTGACTGCCTATTAGAGCCAGCCAGGCTCCTCCACTGTGTTAATTTAGCAGTCATTGCTAATTTCTGGGCTTTGCACATTTGCATAGGAACAACATAACCCTGTGAGCCAACAAGAGTGTTTTATTCCTGTAGTTGCTGTTCTTGGTGTTTTTTCTTCTTTACTGAAATATGTTGAAAACTAAGGAACCTATGAACTGTGCTGAACCAATTGATTTACATCAACTTGAATGGCTGCTCGGATGCGCAATCTCATCTTGACAACAAGAGTGGAAATGTGCTTTCACACCCTGAACATTTCATAGATTCGTAATGGGATGTTGTATTGTTGCTCTTAACAGGTGCAAGCTCACAGACTGTGATTTTCCTTTTGGATTGCTATTGATATGGCTGAAAATAACCCTGCGAGAGGCATCGGAAAAACTGAACAGTTTAACGCTGTTACAAGGCTCTTTAAAGTATTAAGAATACATACTGACACTGCAAGGCTCACATACCCAGGGGTTGGTAGAGTAGCAGTGCAGATTTGCATTACTCCTGAACAGCTGCAGAGAGTACCACACTGGTGTGTCCTACAACCACATGTCCACTTGCCATTTATTTGGTCAATGGAAAATTTCCATGTCTGTGTGACCAGTGCCAATCACATTCCTGCCGCTTCTGGCGAATTGGCGGGAAATGCACAATTGCAAAGATTTTCCCCAGAGTTTGTAACGGTTTGATAAAAACATCATTTGCAGTTAAAAAGTAAAACTAGGTATGTTTTGTGATGCTACTGTCGACATAAATCCAGGTTTAGCAGGATTTTTTGGGAAAGATAGTTTTGCTGGAAAAATCGTCCACAGACTTGCACATATTTGCCACAGACTTGCACATATTTGCGTGTGCGACAATGTTGGATTAGTTTCCCTGAAAGTAAACTTGTTTATACATCTAGCTTCACACAACATTATCACAATGCCCTGAACATCATGTACAAGGTCTCTTTTTGCACTATGTACAAATGTCATCTCTATCTTCATCCTCAGGGTGACAGGATCTACATATCCATAGCATCACTAATCTATACGCACATCACAAGGCTGATTTCTATTATAAAAGATGAGCATCCCGATAGATTAGCCGAGGAGGCAGTCCAGCTGACATCAGAGATCCTTGCATGCTGAGAATTCACCACACAGTGGTCTGACATCTCGTGAGGGGTGTCCAGTTCGTGACCAAGATGGGGTCCTTCATTCTCTCCCACCAGGTAATGGGGTTGGATCGTCCCTTGGGGTGATTTTTGGCTCTGCACCTACACACATTCTAGGTACACTTAGAGTAGGGTTAGCATAGTAGGAGTACTTTTGATTACTGCCTTGTTTTATATGCCAGTATATATACATTGTTTCAGCACCATGGTAGAACTATATCTACTATTCACGCTTTTGGTGCTTGTAATCACATTTATCTGCTTCTGTCTAATAATCATTGCAGCACATGTATTCTATACAAGAATAACTTTGGTTCAATAAATATATTGCAAACGTCCCACTGTGTATTCACTGTATACTTCTCTGAGAATAAGTGAGCATGAGCGACTGAGTGAAAGGTTCTGCACTGTTTCCACAATCCCTGAGGGTTCAGAATTGTCGTGTTCAGTGGTTGCCAGAAACCATTTGCTCCCTGGTAGGTTAGGGGGGCTTACAGTGGCACTGTGAAATAGCTGGTCTATAGGGGAACATATCCTGCGGGGGTGTCCGGAATCAGTCTTGTCACCAAACCCCTAGTTTATGTTGTCCAAACAATGCACAGATCCTAGTAGGAACTACACAACTCTTCTTGTCATGTAGTTCCTATAGTACCCCTGCAGGACCTGCACGTTTGGATAACATAAACTGTGGGCTTGGTGTTAGACTGATTCTGTGCACCCCCACCGCGTATGTTAGCCGGATTTGCATTAGCTAGCTCACAGTGCCACTAGAATCTCCTCTTATCGGGGAGAGATTAGTTTCTGGCAACCTTAGATCATCACAACCCAAATTCCTCAGAATCGTGGAAACAATATACTACTTTTTGCTCAGTCACTCGTGCTTACTTATTCGGTTTGTCTCAGAGAGTTACACAGAATAAACAGTCTGGGCGTTTCAATAAGTATTTATTGAACAGTTGTTATTCTAGTGTAAAATATATGTGCTGCAGCAATCAGCAGACAATAGCAGAGATATATTATCAGCAGTACGATCAAAGTGAAAGGATAGAACAGTTCTACCATATTGCAATAATCATGAATACATACATGAATATAAAAAGCATTATGAAAGTGCGCGTACTCCTACGATGCCTAACTAGATGTACCTGAGTGTACCTAGCATATGTGTAGGTCTAAAAGCCTAAGAGCCAAGAATCCCTCTAGGATTTAGTCGAACCCCCATACCTGAATAGAGAGAGTGTGGGACCCCGTCCTGGTCTTGAGTTGGACACCCCGCAAGGGCTGTGTTATACCGCTGTCAGCTGGAGTGACTGCATGCAGGAGCCTCAGCGTCTCTGGGCAGTGTGTCAACATGGAAGTCTCGGTTCCCTCTATCTTACCGTGGCAAGATGTGGTGTATTTATACCCTAAAGTATCTCGTCCCTCAGTATGGTTTGTATTGGTCCTTGTTAGACATGAGGAAGACGTCAGGGGTGAACTTTGTACATATATATTATGCGGGAGATGTAGCTAGTGAATGCTCATGCATAATTTATGAGTACATTGTAGGCCTGTGTTCGGGAAAAACCCTTCAGTGTTCTAACCACAGACTAGATAACGTTCAACCCTCAGAGCTCGTTGTGTACTGTAGGGAACTAATGTAGGTGAAAGAGCATGCCTATATTAGGGCATAGGAGATCATGACTATAATAGGGCATAGACGATTATGACCAAAATAGGGCATATACGAATATGACCATAATAGGGCATATGCGAATATGACCATATACGGCATATATAAACGCATCTATATTAGGGCCTCTATATGAAACATAACATTCTCTCATCATGGTCTTCAAACTCTTAACCTGGTAGGGCAGGGTGGACACTTCAGAAATGATGATAGCGCTACTCGTCAACTTCATTGCAAGTCCGTAGACAAAACTATCACACACTTAATATGGCAAAGGAAGAGGGTTAGGATCGCCGGCCCCACCATAAAATTGAGTAAAAATAGAGGTGGCCTAAACATGCCTGACTTCCATAGATATCAATAAGCCTTCCTAGCTGCACAAGGCAACTGGTGGTTTAGTGAACCCACATACTCTTCACAACGCTGGCTGCAAGTTGAATCTCAACTACTCTTCCATTTCCCGTTAAAATAAACCCTTACGATTGATGGCCTCAGGAAACTACCTATTTACCACTCCTACCCCATAAAAGCGAACACAATAGCAGCACTCCTACGCATTGACAAATCACTTCCTAAACGGCTCGCTGACTATACTATGGATTCCCTATGGCACAAACATAAATTCAAAGCAAACACAAGGAGATGATGGACGGAGTGCTGAAACTTTTTAGACACTCACCCCCAGTCACAGATCTGGGTTGAATCCATCATCGTTCTTTAGCTCACTTCGCCACCTCAGTTCAGACCCAGCTATATGCAAATCAATCTTGACCCTGTGCCTCATGGGAACAGTCCAGCCCGAACTGCCAAGCCAGGTCTTCCCTGAACCGGAAACAAGCATAAATTCAAGCAAGATGGCAAAACCCTATTTTGGAAAGCATGGGCATAAAAAACATTAACTGCATTGGTTACCTAGGCTCCACGATAAACCCCATTACCTTTACTGCCTTTAGCTCGCAAAACAGTCTCTACCCAATCTAGTTTTACGACTTCTTAAAACTTAAAATATCTACCAGGACTCTTCCGAAACCCCACAAACCAGACCTATCTGACCTTTTGGGGAAGCTCAAAAGAATAGGTCATGCCGCATCCCACATCTATAAACTTTTAGAACTTCAAAGATCACATCTTACCAAAAAACTAAAAAATAAATGGTCATCCTAAATTCCAGAAACCATGTCCTCACATTTCTCAGATCCTACTTGGCATAGAATCTGGAAATCCCCCTTCCAAGCAAATATTACACCAGTGACTTCTCAATCTAGATTCTGGTCTATTCACATATCCCACTGGACTCCCACTAGGCTCCATAAACTGGGGGTAGGTCAATCTAAAAAATGCTGGCATTGTGAGGAAGCTACCAGGTCAACCGACCATTTGTTTTTAACTTGCAAAATGGTCCAACTTCTATGGTCTAAGATACAACAAACCATCCACAGCATCTTCAACATTCACTTCTCCCCAACCCTACTAACAGCAATGCTTGGTCTTGCTGCACATCAACCTATCATCACCCTATCCCATCAAGACTCGCTCGTGCTCGACCCCCTACTAGCCCTTGGCATTAAAACAATCCTGACAGATTGGAAATCAACTACAAAAACTTCGTACAAGAGATGGTGGAACATCATATGTGCCACTAGAGGTGCTGACAATATCATGTACAAAAAAGCATATAACACCACTGGCTCACGAGGCTTCAGGGACTCACTTGACCATTATCTTCAGAAGGTCGACCCTCCGTAAAGGCAAATCCCACAAGTGCACACCCTAGGCCTTGCAGACCTGCTGTCACCAAAACCCTTATAGTTTTGACTACAAATCAGGGGATCAAACCCTCTCCTCCTCTCCCTCTCTCTCCCTCCCCTTCTCTTGACCCCTTTTTTTCTCTCTCTCCTCTTGCTCTTCTTCTTTTATTGCACACTCTGACAATTCACTCTACATCCAACTAGTGTATACCAATATCTTGCATAAGGGCCTATCATTATTGTTTACGCCCCATGGGCTACCTATATTAGGCCTGTAACTGCCACCTTCGTTATTATTAAAGCAACCTGCAAATCCAGATCTCATGAAATGCAATGTCACTCTACAGCGAACTAATGTAACACACAGTGGAACTCTTTAATGCAAGGTACTGTAATGTATTGTCGAACTAAAATGAAACTGTATTCTGCCATATATGATATCTTGTAGTGTGCAAGCACCTCTCACTTTGTATCTGTTTACTGCTTATCTGCTCCTCTTTTACATATGCCTTGACAATAAAATAATAAATAGTTTGAACAAAAAAGAAAAGTGTGGCACCACAGGTTTCTAAGACATTGGCTGCTGATTATTTTCTCCTTGGTTCGCAGTCAGCCTAGAAATCTGTTAATTAACAAAAATATGCATGTAAACATTCTGATTGCCACTGTTCCAAAATAAGTTATTTTAGCAGGGTTGCTCAGATTCTTCTATCACAGGTTTTTGTGCAGAAAATCAAACTATACTTACCCTTACTGGAGGAGTGCGTTTTGCTCAGCAATGTATGTCAATAGTAATTATTTTGGGTCAGGAAAGGAACCGGCAGACTTTTTGCAGAGTTGATTTTGATTAATGAACAGTCTTAAAACTCATTTCTCTGTACAAGAGGCTCGATTAGATTGAAACAAAAATGGCACTGTTTATGTAACAATTTGTATAAAGGTTATGTAGGTTATTAGAAAACTCTAAGGAATATTCGGAAGTTGTAATAAGTCTTATTGGAAACTCATTTTAACCTTTTTCATGTTTTTGAAACGGCCAGTAGGTTTTGAACTTTACAAAATATGCTGATCACCATTTGCAACAAATCCAAAAACACATTTTAACCGCTTTACATTTCTTGAACATTTTTCTGAATGTTTAACCACTAAAACTGCATTTCAATAAACCTAAACAACCATTAGAAATAAATTAAACTTTCCAAAATTCTAAGAAAAGTTTTCAAACTATGTTCAACATTAAAAAAAACCTTCCATGGACATTTTATTAAAATCTTAAACAACATTCAACCTGTTTCAACTTCACACAAACCTTAAAACACATTTTTAACTAATTTCACACACTTAGTTGAGGTCCGGGCATCAACTTTTACAGACTGATGTGAGCACTCTGCTAGGCAATGGACACACAGTATAGTTCAGAATGATGGGCAAAAGAAGTTACTCTAGCCAGCAACGCACCCTGCCCATGCTCTGGCTTTCCTACATTTTCCATTTTTCAACCTCTATCCCAGTCACATGATCCTTTAGTATCATTAGACCACATGCATCACAGCACCTCACTTGGCTTCTCAAAAGAGTGAAATCCTTTGAGAAGCCCTCTGCTCTATGGCCAATGCCCTTCACACACCGAGAAGAGCACCTAGGATCTCTAGCCTGAACTGCTGCATTGCCACATTGTAGGTCTGCCCAGGAACTTGCAGGAGCAATATACAACAGAATGTATGGGCTGATGGAGTTTCCATAGCAAACGCGAAATCATTTCTGGCTGCTTATAGCCTCATCTTGCTCTATAATAAGCTTGTGAACTTTAAAGTAATAATTTAATTTTGGATAATTATCTGATTTTGTTTGTGCTTAACACATGAAATTAAGGGGCTTAATTACTAGAGGCCACTTTTTTTTAATGCTCCGGTGGCAAAGGCCTTTCAATCATATCTATGAGTTGACGCAAAGGCCTCCACATGGCTTTGCATGCCCTCATAGATATGGAGAAAGGCAAGGCTGCGCAAAGTGCTGTGTTGCCTTACTCTGGGTCAAAGATGAGTTCCATGGGCATTGCAGTGGGTGTTCCCAGGCAACACCCATGGAGTTTGATGCTGCCCCAGATTTACAAAATCACGTAAACCTGGGGCAGCGCCAAAACCTTACGCCTCCCCAGAGCAGGCGTAACTAGGAGAAATATTTTCTTTCTCCTCAATTTTTTCTCTTTTCATGTGTGCTCCATGCTGCAGCACACATAGAATGGGGAAACCACCTCTTGGCACGGTGACCCTTCCTGCACAAAAACAATCCTACCTGCAATGGAGGTACACTTGCCCCATGGTGCAAGGGTGCCTGTGTTGGCGCTTGACAGCAAATTGTACACCAGTGCAGGGGAAAAGTACAGGAATGTGCAGTATTTCATAAATACGGTGCATTTCAGCCCTTTCACATTGGCGTAGGGCAGCACAGCAAGAAGACTTGCAGTGCTGTCCTATGCCAATTACTCTTAAAAGAGGGATTAAATTAAGTCTGGTGGTCTGGGCAGCTCTGCGATGTAGAGGGGCTCTCATGGGGCGGGCATGTTCCTCCGTATAAGGTATGGTATTATAAGGCACAATTTACCATTGTCAGCCATTGTCAATCATCCCTAGTTACCGATATTTTTAATCCCTGGACCTAGCTTAATTGGTGCTAGTCCGTAGCTCAGGCTAAGGCCCACATTATTGGTATCATCCCCAATCCCAAAAATGGCAACAATGCTAATTCACAAATGTCCCAAGCTCTATAGCCCCAAGAGCTAATGCTCATATTCCCCAGGTGTGGTGAGGGGCTACCATATACTCCATACACTCATTCATTCCAGGGATGCAAGATCCTTTGGGACAGTGATGGGTGCCAAGTGGGCTTAATGTGAGAAGCAGGATAGCAATAGAACCACCTCAAGGAGCACAACACCACATAGAAAGGATAAAGAAGCAAGATGGTTTAGACACTGGTTGTGGATATTCTAGTAGATCTGAAGAGACAGGTCAGGGGACTGACAGAACACAAGTCTGCACTCTGGGGCACATATGGCCAGGTATTGCTGAGTCCCCGTCCCGAAACTGACATCCCTTGATAAGACCATGGCCCCCCCTGACTAGGTACCACAACCCCCTCCGCTCTCCCCCGAGGCATAGATACACATCAAAACACACTTGGCTTGGGTTAGGGGTCGTAAGAACCCCAGCCATAGTTTATTAAAAATGATAAAACATATTAAAATTCTTTTATATTTACAATACGCAGAACCCTGTCCAACAGTCCAGAATATTCATACATCAACCATTTTTCTTAAACATTGTATTTACTATTATTAATGGATGGCTAACCTTAACATAATATCTAATACATACCCATTCCTAACCTAAAACTAGAATTGTGTAAATTTTTGTTTTCTGCGTATCCCGAATTGAGCCTACGGGCAAGGTCATGACTGGTCCAACTACATGCCAGGTCCACCCCTCCCACTGGAGTGACCTTGCGCAGGAGGCCCGGTTGACCAGAAGGTTAGCTCACTTGGGCACCCCCTATGCCCTCAAATGCTACCCCCAAGGGGCTGTGCTGTTATGCCAACTTGGCTCCCATGCGCCTGTGCAGAGATTGGCCCAAAGGCCAACTGGAAGCGGAACTTCTCCGACCCCGCGCCCTCCAGCCTAACGGCCTTAGACGCCCCCTGGAGTTCCATGAGAGACAATTGTCCCCACCAGGCATCACCATTAACAATGGTGATGCCTACTAAGGACCGTAAAAATGACCCACCAATCATGACCTTACCGCAAACCAAGGATACCAAAACATAAAATACGACAATGACGCTGCCCTGCAAAATATTTTTTTTGTTATATACACCGTAACAAATGCCTGAAAAAACAGCTCACTACCTGAAAGAGAAAGTTAGACAAACTGTAATACAGAAAATACAAGCAATGCAATCAGTAAATCTGCTGCCTCAGGGGATGGTGGGTGGGCAAAAAACGAGCAAGTCACATTGCGTAGCCTGGCCTGTGGAGATCAGCTGGTGCCAGTCCGGAGCAGCGAGGGAAAGACCTTCCCACCGCTCCACAGTGCCCTTTAAAGGGTCGGCGAATGCCGACCCAAAAAACGGCAAGATCCAGCTAGGACCCGCCTCACATGCCCCGGAAGCACTTAAGTGCCTCCAGCACATGCCCACAGTCTGCCAATCAGGGTGAAGGTCAGGGGCTGGTGCCGGCCGCGTCACCAGTGCCGTCACCAGCCCCGCCGCTTGATGGCGTTGGGGACCGGCACAACCACCATAGTTGCGGCGTGCCCGAGTCCCAGTGGTGCCTTAGCATATGGCCAGTTATTGCAGAGTCCCCGTCCTGAAACAGACATCCCTTGATAAGACTATGGCCCCCCCCTGACTAGGTACCACAGACTCCTCCACTCTCCCCCGAGGCATAGATACACATCAAAACACACTTGGCTTGGGTTAGGGGTCGTAAGAACCCCGGTCGTATTTTATTAAAAATTGTAAAACATATTAAAATTCTTTTATATTTACAATACGCAGAAAACCCGTCCAACAGTCCAGAATATTCATACATCAACCATTTTTCTTAAACATTGTTTTAACAATTATTGATGGATGGCTAACCTTAGAATAATGTCTAATACATAGTCATTCCTAACCTAAAACTAGAATTATGTACATTTTTGTTTTCTGTGTATCCCGAATTGAGCCTACGGGCAAGGTCATGACTGGTCCAACTACGTGCCAAGTCCACCCCTCCCACTGGAGTGACCTTGAGCAGGAGGCCCGGTTGACCAGAAGGTTAGCTCCCTAGGGCACCCCCACGCCCTCAAATGCTACCCCCAAGGGGCTGTGCTGTTATGCCAACTTGGCACCCAGGCGCCTGTGCCGGGATTGGCCCAAAGGCCTACTGGAAGTGGAACTTCTCCACCCTCGCACCCTCCAGCCTACCGGCCTTAGACGCCCCCTGGAGTTCCATGAGAGACCACTGTCTCCCCCAGGCGTCGCCATTAACAATGGTGATGCCTACTAAGGACCGTGAAAATGCCCCACCAATCATGACCTTACCGCCACAGGCCAGCATAGCTGACCAGCTACCTGCCCCCCCTTCACAGAGGCATCCTAAGGTCATGCCCTGCCTAGTTTCCCTACCAACCACGCCAGCAAGAGCTCCAGGAAAATGTAATTGCCCAGTTTTGAAAGGTGAACTAAATCCTGCAGAAAAAAACGCTCCCCCCGGATGCACCCATGTGAAATGGTTTGGAGTTTTGGGGACCTAAACATTTGTCAATCCATTTATTAATCCTCTTTACTGAGTGGTTTAGGGCCCAGACCGACTCACCCCTGCCATTGGAACCGGGGAATGATGTGTGACCACGCCAAGACTGCCTGTGGGCACTTCCTTGCCAACCAACCTATCTTGGTGATCAAAGCCTTGACAACACCGTTCTTACCCAAATGCACCAAATTGTTGCCCCCCGAATGCACAATTACCGCTGCGGGGGCGTGTGATTCTTAGCTAGCAGAACCTCAAACAACCTCCGCAACTGCCCTAGGTGCAAACCTCCTTCCCCATGCAAAGACACATTGAAACCTGCCCGACGAGCCCTCTCAGCATAACCACCTGTGAAAAAAAGGTGTTTCAACCTGTTCACGTACGAATGACCCACTATCCAAACTTCCACTTTACCTGGCCCCCAGGCAGAAACCTGGACTGGGCGAGGTTCCGGCGACCGGCGCACGATGGCAAGCCTTCTTCCTGTGGCACAGGACATGAAAACTGAAGGCAAAAACACCGGCATTTGATATATCATAACTCAAAGCATGTGTAAACGCACATTTCGATTATAACAATCAGAAGACCAACGACCAATCCTCTGCACAGCTCGCCCCGACAGGCCTCTAGCCTTTGCCTCGGAGGCTGCCCCAATCCTAAAAGAATGGGTAGCAAACTCTGCTCGTTCCAACCCTGCTGCCCCAAGAGCTAGGCCCAGCACCCTGCTAAACTGAAATTTGGTAAGCGGGGTCCCGTCCTCGTGAATTAAAAGTGGGCCTCCTGCGCCCCGCGGTCTGTAGGCCAGAAAAAACTCGAGGTTGCCCACCGGGCAGCTAGAGCTTCTGCAGTATAACATGATCCCCCCTGCCGTTTTGGTCCATTTTTGATCTAGGGATTGATAAAGACACCGAACCCCCCCGTATTTGGACGTGACTAAATTGGAGCCCTCCATGCCAGTCCCGCTTGTTACGAGCTACCATTACCCCGCCCTGAAGGTGCCATAGCATTCCAGGGTAAAGGCCGCCTTGAAGAGATGAACCTCCCCAGTTGATCTACACACCCTCCCCAGTGCTCCCAGTAACGCTGACAAAGTGTTGATGCTAATTGGGCGCCTTGGCATCACGCTGGGGACCTTGCAGATGCTGCCACCCTTTCAGTGCCCTCTGCACTATGAAAGTGCTGGTAGGGTCCTGGTGACAGCGCATTTTTGCAAAAAAGGAGACGGCCCCCATATGGCACCTTGCGCATGCAGCTGAACGCCCCCCTCCCCATCTTTCAATGCCCTCACGAATGATACAACAGCAGATTATTCATGCCAGGCCCCCTCCCTGCCATCCCCAAGGATAACACAGTAGGCGCTAAAAGCCCCCTCATAGGCCCGCTTGGTCCTGGGTGCTAGGCTAGCTGCCACGAGGTCCGATAGGTCGGGGCACCAAGTTGCCATAGCTGGTCTGGAAAGGGCGTTGGGCTTTCCGCTGCCCCTGGGTGGTATGACCTGAATACCTGCATCTTAAAATGAGACAGAGCATCAGCAGCATGATTCAACATTTGGCACACGGTTCCTGTTTCATGACTATCCAATTTCATGTGTGCATTAAAATTATGTCATTGTAATGCTTACTCTGATTTCATTCAGGCATTTCTGTAACAAGTTTTTTCTATATGAAATAAACGTCTTTAACCAATTCCACATATACAAATAATGTGATTTCCTTTATTGTGTTGGAGGTTTGTAGCCTAGCGGGTCAGGGCTAAGCCCTCCTAGTCATGTAATGGAAATTCAAGCATCTTGCCATCCTCTGGGCAAAGTAAAAAGATATCCTATTTTCATTCAGAAAATTTTATGTGTGAATGTCTGACGCAATAAAAAAAACTCTTAATATTCTCCCATGTGATCGTCTAGCTCATTGTCACAATACAATGGTGAGCAACTATGTGCTGTCGAAGGAGCGCACTACTCCAGTGAATCAAGTACCAAAACTAACTAGTGAAGTAGATGGGTAGTATCACAATGTTTTGTGCATTGCATGGTGCTCACATTCAGATATGTGGTGTTTGTTCCCACAAGCAGCACCAAGTTACACCCAGCACAAACCACGTGGGCAAATACCTGTGAGGCACATCATTTCCGCAATCACAATTTAGATCAGAGGTCTTTAATCTGTGGGGCTTGACCCCCAGGGGGGCCATGGAGTTCTGGGAAAGGGGTTGCGCCTTCCCCTGCCTCACTTGTCCCTGCAATTCAAAACGTTTGCTTTCCTTTTGGAAAAATACAGCCATCCTGGGAGGGCTAATTTAGATCCTTATCAGCTGCTTGCCTGAATGAAATGCAAATCACTCCAAGCATTGTGATGGCAAAGATTTTGTATTTTGAGTGGATGTGCAAAGAGTTAACAACTGGGCTGGGAAGTGCTTGATTTTAATTTTAACTGCATTACACAGCCCTTAGTACCCCTAAAGAGGTGTTGAAGGGACAGTTATGTAAAAAACTAATTGCATTACATACGCTCTGGTATAACTAAAATATGCATTTTGGAAGCACCATTTTATCGTAAAACTATTTGCAGGTTTTGCAGCATTCTATCATACATTGTGCGTAATGCAAGTATAAAATAATGACTTACATATTCACAGTGCTTTCTGTCACAGGCTGTGACCTCGTAGCACTAAACACACATCACTATTCTCCACTGCACTAATCAAGATTTAATTCTGTAGCTCTCTGGTTACACACAGAACTCTGCAGTGCATTAATTAATAGAAGTTTCATAATGTACTACAGTGCATTTCCCACTGAGTCACAACTTTTTAAATTAATTTTTCATTTACGCTGCCCATTATTTTATATGTAGATACCTGATGGTGAAAGACCTAAAAAACGTACAGAATATTTTGAGGCTTATTTATGAGAGGCTTGCATCGCCAGAGCATCACTTTTTTTGATGCTCCGGTGGTGCAAGCATCTCAACTATACCTATGAGGTGGTGCAAAGTCACCCTGCATGTCTTCGCATGGCCTCACAGATATGGAGTAAGACATAGCGGCGCAAGTCACTGCGTTGCCTTACTGTGCGTCAGGGAGGTGTTTCATGGGCTTTGCGGGGGGGTTCCCATGCAACACCCATGAATTTTGATGCTGCCCCATATTTACAAGATCATGTAAACCTGGGGCAGCTCCAAAAATGGACGCCTCCCCAGTGGAGGCTTAATGAGGAGAAATGTTTTCATTTCTCCTTGTTTTTCCTCTTTCCATGTGTGCTGCATTCTGCAGCTCACATAGAAAGAGAAAAACGCCTCTTGGGATTGTTTTTGTGAATGAAGGTGTCCCTTCCTGTACAAAAACAATCCTGCCTGTGTTGGTGCTAGCCAGCAATTTTTGCATCAATGCAAGGGAAAAGGACAGGAATTTGATAAATACGGTGCATTCCTGCCCTTTCATATTGGCATAGCGCAGCGCAGCAAGAAGACTTGCGGCGCTGCCCTACGCAAATTCCTCATAAATGAGGCCCTTTGTTTTAAGCTACACCTTTGACTATACCCCCATACTCACTGACCTTTGGTTTGATAAACACTGTTTAATGATATTTACCCACCGTAAAAATTATTTGCTGTGGGAATTGGGGGCGTTTATGGTTGTTGATAGTTGTCGATGATGAGGAGTACCAGGTTCTAGAAATTTTTGTCAGTTTGACAAGGGGGTTTCGGCATCAAAAAGTTTGAAGACCTCTCTGATTTAGAAGGAGTTTAAACCTGAATCAGGTTTCGTTACGAGGCCCAAATTCTTCTACTTGGACCATATTCCCCCACACACCCCAGCTGAAACAGGGAAAACAGCATCATTGGGGCACTTAAGGTGAAGATTGCTCTGATGAAGCGCTGATGTATCAGTACAAATCTGCTGATGTGAGTATAAAAGCATTGAATGGTTTCAGAAGTTCTTGTGATGGCAGAAGGCTACAGTTGTCCACGAAAAGGAAACAGGGTTCACTTCAAGGTGGTTTCCCTGTTACTGGCTCTCACAATCTTGAATAACCTCTATGAGCTGTTGACCAGAAAGCAACCACTCCCACTTTCCTCGGCTAGGCTTTTATCACTTGCTTTGACACCTCTGTCCTTCCCGTGCTTCTAAAAAGAAGCAGAAAGAAAGCAACCATAATTTCTCAGACTTTTACTTATAGAAGAATATGTCCCTTCCATAGGGGACACGTCAAAAGAGTGATACTTCCAGGATGTGAAGCAGAGATCTTAGACCCGTCGACTAAGATCCGTGTGTCTAACAACATCATTATCTGGGGCTAATGATCCCCTCTCCGACAGTAGTTAAATATACCTCGGTCAAAACCATGAACATTAAACAACTCTCATAATATGTTTCTCTTTGTTGTAAAGTTAGGCACGCTTAAGGTCGTGGCCCATTTCCACGGTGATCAAACACAGGCGAGATCAAGAGTAAAAGCAAAAAATATCTGAAGCCAATTATTTTCCTTCAAAACACTTAATGTGACAACAGCAGCATCTCCCGAAGGGCAGCGCGCAGCAACAAAGACTAATTAGAATGTTCCCGTGTAATCATTAACCACATCCAACACCTACAAGAGCATTCTGTTTAGAGGGAAACATGACCTGCGTGGCGGAGAGAGCCCTTGTAAACTGTCTCTGGAATGAAATTAAAAAAAAAATGTCTGGCAGTAAAGGTCAGAAAGCTGTTCATTTGCATTTCAAGCTGGATCTAGGCTTGGTGCGCACAAAAAACGTTTTATTTTTCTTCCTGTGCTACGGCTACCAACATTTGTAGGAAAACTCCTCGAGGACCAATTAGAAGGGCGTGCAGCAGGCCGCCCGGTAGTCAAATTGTAGGGTACTAATTATATGGTGTTAGAGATGTAGTGATTTCCAGTTGTCTTGCTTTTTCTAAGTCCTGTCAACCTTTTCCGAAGGTCGCAGCATTCCTGTGCTCAGTTCGGCTATTTTTTGACATCTCACTTGATCAGCCCAGCTCTGCAGGTAACGACCGGGGATGCTGCCGAAATGGCCATATTAACCACAAACACTGCTTTTTAGTGTCAGAGGTCACTGTACTGAAACAGGTTCGAGCACTCTGGCTCCACTGACTAACAGGATAAGCCTCATATTTTGTTTCTATACTCCCCATTCCCTCCCACAATTAAATCATCACTCTTGAACCCACAACTTCCCTGCTCCACATAAACTTCATCATCACTCTGGACTACCCCCCACACTTCAACTTTCATGGACTTTGCATTCTTCAGGATTTCCCACAAGATCTCCTAGCTCTCGTGTCTTCCTAATCTCACTGTGATTAGAACATTGGAATGTTGAGCGCTTCATTGAAGACAATGGAGTGCTCCATGCTTCTAATGGCCGGAGCATCAACATTCCAATGTTTGTTCACAGCATCAGCTGTAAAGAAAGGACTCACGGAGCCTGAGGGGAGTTTAACCCCCTCGGGCTCCGTGAGGCTTTTGTTTTACAAATTAGAACATTCTGCCCCCTAGGAGCGGACTATTCTAATAGCCTTAGAGCCCTCCTTCTTCGTCTTCGGCTTGGGCCTTTAACGCTGGAGCAGGCCTTTAATGGCCAGTACAGCCCGCTAGGGCGGGCTCCAAGGCTAAATTATATCAGTCGGACTCAGGGTCCACACTTAGCCCTGCCTGCATTGAAACACACTTGGTACTGTCGCAATCCTAACACAGTGAGGTAAAGTGATGACAGGATCTCCAATGATAAAACTCCAATCCTATTCTCTCTAAGCAGGTTTGTTTGCTGAGCTTTCAAGATTTCCTACTCACAGAGCACACCACATTCAGAGGGGAATA
The DNA here is from genome assembly GCA_963921515.1 of Calotriton arnoldi. Lineage (NCBI taxonomy): Eukaryota > Metazoa > Chordata > Amphibia > Caudata > Salamandridae > Calotriton > Calotriton arnoldi. The sequence continues at coordinate 1,379,606 of CAWUFW010004238.1, forward strand.
TTGGGGGGGGGGGGGAAGAGATAGAGAGATAGGCACTTGACACCCGGTTCTTCTCTATTTTTACACTGGCCCGTGCTTGTATCAGGATAGAATTTATTTGCTATAGTTCTTCAGTAAGGAGAAAGTCTGATGTTCCAGGGTAAACAGCTCTTAATGACCGCATGGTGTACTGGGAGAGCACCCAGCGCACCAGAAGGTCAGGATTGATACAGTGAGGAAAACATGCAGAAGAAGGATGTTCATTGACAGGGTACAGCAATGGCATCTTCATTTAATCAAAGTAGGAAGCAATATAGTGTAGTCAGAGAGGGTCAGCAACTAGAGAGGAAGGAAAACACAAAGAAGAGAGAAAAACGTAAAAGCTGCAGAAACGAGGGTGGTGAGTGAACTAAACACCAGCACTAACCATAGAACCAAGAAAGTTGCGAGGCAACATGGTTCTATCGCTGACAGTTCTTATGCCACCACAGAAGTATCATATTCGTGATCCTGACATTCTGATTGGTCTGGCTTTGAATCTGCCCATAAAGCCATCCTCCCACTCCACAGTCCTAGCATTCATGGACCGGTATTCCAAACCATCTAGTCTTTTTGATTAAACTGCAGCTTCTGCGTTGTTTGGAACCTTCACACATGATGTTGATGGAGTGAGGTTTGCAAATTACATCCTCATGAAATTAAGCAACCCCATAATAATATATTGACCGCATGAACTAACCAACCCTGTATGCACACATTCACACATGGGGCAAACGCATTTTATTTAATATACTAAACCATGACGGCATGAGCACGTATTAACTGTTTGCGCTTTGAAAAATCGTACTAATGCATGTTTATGCTATGTTGTACATTGCACATTTTGCATGTTGTGCACAAATAACGAAAAGGTTGCTTTAAATTAATAGCTTTTGCTAGGAATTAATTAAGACAGGGTATTAGTATGGTGGGAGGTAACCATAATGGGTTTTATTTCATGAATTAATATTCTTTTGTGTTTATTTACTTTAGTATGAGATTGGGCCTGCATGAAAATGGCCTCTTGTCCGAACCAGCATGTGGTTTTCTTGATCTGTACGGAAGACGCATGAGCTGAAATGTTTTGCCTGCTCACAAACTGCAGAGTGCACCAGCTGATGTAATCCGTGTGAAGGCCATGTTGACCTGTGTCCTATTGTTTATGTGCCAAGACGCGACAGCGACTGTGGGAACTGCCATCGCTACGTGCAATTTGAATGTGAAGTGGATGTCACAATATGAGAATGTTGCAAAATGTATAACTATTGATATTAGTAGTATACAAATGTATTTATTCTTAATACTTCTTTGTTAGAACTGGTATGAGATGGATTTGCAGGGAGAACTGGATGAGGAGACCCTAACATGATTCGTGACAACCAATCACAGGCCGAGTTTCTACTGACACTGCAACATTGTAAGATAGTGAGCTAGGCATTAGGGTATAATTGATATCACAATTAGGGGTGTGGCAGAACATCGGAGGAGAGAGAATCGAGAGCAGAGCTTTGAGATAGAGAACATCTAGAACATCGAGAGGGAAGCGCACCAAGACAGAGAGAGCGGATCTGCACAGAGTCAGAGAGCACTTTAGGTACAAGAACGTTGCGGGAGTGCTTGGGAGGAGACTGCGTCCGAGGAGGACTAGATCAAAGGTAGATAGACTTGGGAGATTATCTTTTGTCTGTTAGTTTATTGCAAGACTTAGCTGCATTCTATCCTGTTAACTTTGTCCTCTGAGCCTATCTCTGGGGACCCCTTGCCACAACCTCGCCCAAGGAAGTGGTTTTCCTGATTCTTTGTTGGGTATCACCCTCCTTAAATGCTTTAATTTTGCAATATATTTCTGCAAAGTAATATGCTGCACCTTCTCTCCCCATTCCCTACGCATGCTTTGATGTCAATGCAAATGATTCATTTTGATTGATAATTTGTTCTCTTATATGTTATCTTGTGTGTGCACTTATAATCTTAATTATGAGCATTTAAAATTTCAATAAGATAAAATTATTAACCAAATAAACGACTCTGTGGTTAATTAGTTAAAGTAATAAACTGTTTAGTTAATCATAGTCACCATCAACTCGTCAACTAATGGTCCATCGACCAAAAGAGGACAGTTGAAATTAAGAATTGCTAGGAAATATATATTGTTATCAATGTGAAGTATAGTATAGTACATAAACTGACAAATTAACCCTGCTAAATCCAGCGCCCGTCTTCAAGGATCATTTATGGGTAATGTGTGATGGGCCCCGTTGTCTGGTAAGTGGTTTATGTGTGAAGAAATATTCTTGGTCCCTGGCTCGTGAATTAGGGGTTGCGCTGGATCAGTTTTTCTGGTAGCAGAGGATGGGTATTATTGATTATTTTGGTGATTTATTGATTATTGATTATATGTTTAACATTCTATGTAAAGTGAGTTAGTGTCGTGTTTTTATGTAGTTTTGGAACACAGGTACAGAAGGGTATCTGGGAAGCCGGCAGTAAAAGTTATCCAGAAATAAGGCAGAAGAAAAGTGTGAGAAGTACAATCACACGGGAATAGGTGCATTGTCTGTTTAATTAGTGATAACATTCATGTGTTATCTTCGGGACAATTTAGCATGTATGTAGAAAAGGAGTGAGATAGCGAAGGGTCCACCTGTGAAACTTTGGCCTTATCCCCAGAAGAGTAGCAAGACCTCCTTTCCAACAAAAGGTCCTCTTGTGAAATTTTGGCCTTATCCCTAAAGAAGTAACAGGTCCTCCCCTAGCTTGGATGAAGGGAAGGATAGCGGAATTGTTATACTTGCCCGTATTGAAAGGAATATTCTTTTAAGTGAAAAACTATCCTTTATTTAGTAAACGGACAATGTGGTATTGTTTTATGTTGTGACTAATAAGTTATTGTAAAGAAAAAGAATTTAGAAAAGTGCCGATAATTTTTGTAAAGGGAGGGTCAGCAGTAATAGGAGAGGCAGACGTCACAAAAAGCCGTGCTGGCATTGGTCAGACTGCGGAGGCGAGGTAAGCTCGGATTGGCCGGTTGGTGGTAGCCGCGCTGGTATTGGACAGGATAGCAGAGACGTAGAAAGCTCCGATTGGAGGAATTAGAGTGTGTCGCGCTGACATTGGTCAGGAAAGCAAAGGAATCTGATTGGTGAATTATAGCGGATTGTGCTGACAAAGACTTGGATTTGAGTGAAATTGTTGATAATTAGCAAAAATGTATTTTGAACAACCAAGACAGGAGAAATTGACTTTGTTTGGGAAAATTAAAAGATTCTTTAAAAAAGACAAACCCGTAATAACGAGAGAAGCAGTTCCTATCCCTCCACCAAAGACACCAGCGTCTTACATGATGTTGAAATATGGTTATCACACATGCATTTGGCTAGAAAATTGGGTAGAATATACGAAGAATGATGGTGTGTTAGCTTTTCCAGAGCATGGTTCTTTTAATTTGGCAGTTTTGCGCAATTTGAGAGACAAGATGATGGCATTAGATCCAAGACCCAGACCAACACAGTTTGAAGCATTAGTAGAATGGGAAGATGAAATGTATGAAAGGGAAAGACATAGAGGTGGCAGAAGTAATAGATTTATGTTTGGAAGATTTCATGATGAAAGACATGAAGACAGAATGAAGAGATGGAGAAATGGAGCGATAACTGAAGGATTGTTTCCGGTTTTAACGGTAGGAGAGACTGCAGGAAGCAAATGCAAGGAGAAAAGGAAACATTTAGAGTCATTTGGTTATGGATATAACCCAAATGAATCTGATGATGAACTTCTGGATGATATATTAGTTAAACGACCACCTCCTTATCAGGAATGTCCGACGATGGTAACACCAAATGCACCGTCAATGGAAACCCCAATGACACCTCAAACGACACTAGTTCCAACCGCAAGTGATGTAGTGCAGGAAGAAGAAGTAGAATTGGCAATAAAAACCAAAGAGTTAGTTGAGAAATTAAATCAGATGAATATGAAGATAGATGCAATAACTGTGCCAGTAACGATAGGACCAGCAATACCCATATTTAAAAATAGCCTTATCCATGAACCTTCCTTGACTATCCCACTAAATTCTGCAGTAACATCAGTTAGCAGTAGAATTAACACTGAAAGCGTTCAAAGTGAGCAACCCACTACCGCTACTAGGTTAACACCTCCGAATAATTTATCAGTAAATGAAACACCTAGAGGAGTAATGCAGTTACAGCCAAAAAGAATAGAGCTGGAGGAAATCCCCAGAAGTGAAGTTTCAATAGGTCCAACAACTGAAGAGTTAGATGATTGGGTGAAAGGGTTACAAAGGAGAAAAACACAGCCACAGCCTATAGATGTATGTAAGTTGAGAGTATATCTATAAGAAATGATCCTTGGGACCACAAGTCCAGATAGGCTAAAGACTTATCAGGATGATGAACTGATGTATCTGTGTAAGAGTATTACTTGGAAAGCGAGAAATCTACATGAGAGGTTAGTAGAAGCTGTAGATGAATTAGGAGTAGACATGGGAAGATCAAAAGTGTTGCAGAAGACATATAGAGTGGATTTTACTGAAAAAGATATGGAAAATATGAATATATCTGGTAGACGATTGCAGATAAAAGAGTTAATGGTTGTGTTGAGAAAATGGGGAGACGTGGAGAGATGGAAGGGTAGATGGAGGAGGAAGAAAGAAGAAACTGCTGCAAAAGAAATATATTTACGTCCAGTAAGAGAAGCAGAAAATGTAACTCTTGAATGTCCCATGAGAGAAGTTCCAGGAGGAGGTTACGTGCATGTTCCGTGGTCTAGACAGGATATATTGTCTTTTACAAATGAGTTTCCCAGGTTGAGAGAAAAGCCAGTGGAATGGTACAAACAAGTTGAAAGGTTTGTGAAAGTAACGAAAGTGTTGCTAAAAGATCTAGATGGATTATTTGAAATTGTTGTCCCTGCAGATTTATGGACTGAATGTAAGATTACAGTAGATTGGCCAAAAGAGGAATATCCCAGAGATCCTAAAACAGGAGCACCTTCTGATGAGGTGATGAAAAAGTACAATCAGGTAATTACTTTTTTGAAAAGTAAAATTTCCCCTAAGGAAACTGATTGTGTAAAAATAGATAGAACCACCCAAGAGCCGAAAGAGTCTGTGCATGCGTATTATGAGAGATTGTTACAGGTTTTTAAGCAGTATAGTGGTTTTGAGAATATTGGAGACAAGGATATGGGTCATTTTGTGTATAGATTTGTGTACGGATTGAGACCTGAGATTAGTCAGATGATACAGCAACACATGTTGTGTTGGCAGGCCAAAACAGTTGATGAGATCCTAAGGTATGCGAAATATTGCAGAAATGACATTGAGTCTCGCCATCGCAAATTAAAAGAGAAAATTATGTGGGTGCAAGTAAAGGTAGCAGAGCAGCAGGAAGCCCAGTTGAATTCTCAGCCCACAATCCAAATGGGAGGAGTTAGTCAGAATGCTCAAAGCCCCAGTGGAGGTAGAGGTAGGGGACAAATGAGCAGGGAAGAGGCGAAAACGAAATTTCCTTGTCATGCGTGCGGAAGGTATGGACACTGGAAGAATGAGTGTAGATCAGTGCAGAGGACTAATGGAGGAAATCAAATTTTAACCCCACAGGTGCAGAATGAGGTAGGCGTGCAATAGCCACTGCAGCAGCAGGTAGTTACTATCCAGTATCAGGTCCCGCAACCACCTTTGCCACACAATGTAAATGCTCAAAGATACAGTGCGGATACAGGGTTCCACGGAGGAGACCAGGTTGGTAAAAATACTAACACAAATGTGGTTCCCCAATTTTGGATGCAATGTGATGGAAGTGATGTTGAGTCGAATCAATGACCCTGCCTGAGGGGGGAGGAAGGGTGCATGCTTGGCGCTACTCTAGAGATAGATCAGTCAGGTCCATTTGTTGATGGAAAAGTAGAAGGTAATGATATCACCTTTCTTGTGGACACTGGTGCTACCCGTTCTACTGTGAGAGTAGCAGAAATTCCAAACCTACCCCTCTCGGGAGAAACTATCCAAGTAGTAGGGGTCTCAAATAAACAGATTAATACTCCAGTTACTAAACCAATTGAAGTGCATATTGGTCCATTTAAAGATATGCATCGGTTCGTAGTGTGTGACTCAAGTCCGGTAAATTTATTAGGGAGAGATTTGTTGTGCAAGATGAACTGCACTATTTACTGTACACCGGATGGTATTGCATTCCAGACACCTGATGAGGATGTCACTTTTAAAATGGTGCTAGCAAAGCAAGGAACAGAAGTGAACGAGTTATTTTCGCTTCTTACAGATAAAAGTGTGCCTGAAGAATTGATGAAGGTAGTGAACTCAGATGTGTGGGATTTCACAGGACAAGAGATTGGGTTAATGAAAAAAGTAGACCCGATTAAAATTACAGTGAAAGATGGTGTTAGCTATCCAAATACACCACAGTATAAAATGAAGCCAGAAGTAATAGCAGGAATAGCTCCTATAATTGATCAAAGGATTGAACAAGGAATTTTAAAAGAAATAATGAGCAGTCCTTGTAATTCACCTATTTTGGGATTGAAAAAGCTAAACGAAACCTATAGAATAGTGCAAGATTTGATAACGGTGAATACAATTGTGGTGCCTTGTTGCCCAGTTGTGCCAAACCCAGCAGTGATTCTCTATCAAATCCCACATGATGCGGAATGGTATACAGTGATTGATTTGTGTCATGCATTCTTTTAGATTCCCTTGCATCCGGATAGCCAGTATTTATTTGCTTTCCGGTTTGGAGATCGTGTTTTGGCATGGTGCCGAGTTCCTCAAGGGTATACTGAGAGTCCTTCAATTTTTAACCAGATTTTGAAAAAGTGGCTAGAAGATTTGAAAATGTCTGAAGGATCAGTTCTAGTTCAGTATATTGATGACCTATTGGTGGCATCAAAGACTCAAGAAGACTGTATTGCAGACACAATTGCTTTACTGAACCATTTGGCAGGAGGTGGACATAAAGAGTCCCCTGCAAAATTACAATTCTGTCAGCGAGAAGTCCAATACTTAGGTCGCAAGATTGAGAAGGGAGTCAGAAAGGTAACATCAGAGCGTATTCGTGTGATCAAAGACATGAAACCACCCACAACTCAAAGAGAAGTGCAAATGTTCTTGGGAGTGGTTGGATATTGTAGACAGTGGATGAGTGGTTTGTCACTAATGGCAAAACCTCTACAGAGGCTGACAAGGAATGATGTGAAAGACCCAATTAAATTGGATGAAGAGAGCATGGAAGCTTTTGTTAAATTGAAAGACAGTCTGTGTCAAGCACCGGCATTGGGGGATGCCTGATTATTCAAAAGATTTTGCATTATATTGCAGCGAAAGAGATGGGTGTGCACTTGCAGTTTTAACTCAGAGACATGGAATGGTGAGACGACCTGTGGCATATTTTTCTGCTACTTTAGATTCAGTAGCTGCCGCGTTACCTGGATGTTTGAGAGCAGTAGCTGCTACATGTGTGAGTCTGGAACAGAGTGAAGAGATCATAATGGGTCAACCTGTGAGAGTGTATGTGCCACATTCAGTTGAGATCCTTTTAACAAGAACACGGACTCAGCACTTCACCTATAGTCGGCTGACTAGGTATGAGAGAGTGATTCTGGGTACAGAAAATGTGACAATAGTGAGATGTACAACTGTGAATCCTTCCACTTTATTGCCAGATGCTTGGGATGAAGAAGTGAGGGATGAAGCGGAACATGATTGTTTGAATGTGACTGAATTTTGCACCAAGCACTGTCCTGATATTAAGGACGTTCCTCTTGAAGAATCTGATTGTGTGATGTTTGTTGATGGTTCATGTTTACGAACTGAAACAGGTGTGTTGAGTTTTGCCTATGCCGTCTGTACTGTAGCGAAAATACTGGAAGCATCCTGTCTAAAAGGGGTAAAATCTGCACAAGTCGCCGAATTGGTGGCTTTAATTCAAGCCTGTAAATTGGGAAAAAGTCAGAAGGTGACTATAATTACAGATAGCCAATATGACTTTGGCATTGTGCACGACTTTGGAGAACTATGGATGCAGAGGGGATTTCTGACCTCTTCGGGGTCCCCCATCAGGAATAGTCAGTTTGTAAAAGAATTGCTTGAAGCATTACAATTGACAAAATGAATTGCAGTGGTCAAATGTGCCGCACATAAGTCAGGAGATGATTATGTGACTCAAGGCAACAGATTTGTTGACCAAGTAGCACAATATTGTGCAAAGACTCGGACTTCCATAAATCAGGGAAAAACAAAAGTAAATACGGTTTGTCAACTTATGTTTACTAACACCATTGAAACATGGGATGAAGTGAGACAATTGCAGGAAGAGGCAGGTGAAGAGGAGAAACAGGAATGGGAAAAAGCAGGATGTGGGAGATGAGCAGATGATGATGTATGGGTGTACATTGATGGGAGACCAGTCATGCCAGATAGTTTACTTTCTCATATGGCAAGGATGTATCATGGGATGGCAAACATCGGCCGAGATGCTATGGTCAGATCATTCAAACAAACGTGGTTTAATACCAAGTTCAGGACTATTGCAGAAAGTCTCTGCCAAAGATGCCTGACGTGTCAACAGCAAAACCCAGGAAGAAAAACAATAGTTAGTCTGGGAACAATTGGGAGAGCAGGAGGTCCTTTTACCAGATTACAACTCGATTTTATCAAGTTGCCCCCATGTAATAAGCTCAAGTATGTGTTAGTGATTGTGTGTTTGTTTTCCCGTTGGGTGGAAGCCTATCCCACAAGGAGGAATGATAGTTTGACAGTAGCAAAACTTCTGTTGAGGGAATACATTCCTAGATATGGTTTTCCAGTCACTATGGAAACAGATAGAGGAACACACTTTACTAGTGAAACAATCAAACTGATTTGTGAGGTATTGAGCATTTATCCAAAGCTTCATTGTGCCTATCGTCCAGAGGCTTCTGGAATAGTAGAGCAGATAAATGGCACAATCAAGAACTGGTTAGGCAAGGTGTGTAAATCCACAGCACTGAATTGGCCAGACGCTTTACCCCTAGTTTTGATGAGTCTCAGAAGCATTCCTGACAAAAAGACAGGATTGAGTCAGCATGAGATCTTGATGGGAAGAGCAATGAGACAAGCATTTATACCTGCCAACAAATTGATAAATATATCTGATGATCTCATCCTTGACTATTGCAAAGGATTGGCTGATGTGGTACGTTCTGTGTTTCATCAGGTTGGAGCAGACGCGACCACCACCCAGCAGACTCAAGCCCATGACCTGAGCCCTGGTGAGTGGGTTCACGTGAAAAGGCATAGAAGAAAAACGTGCCTAGAGCCCCGCTAGGAAGGACCATATCAGGTCATATTGGTGACGACTACAGCAGTAAAGTGTGCTGGTTTACCCAATTGGATCCATGCCAGTCATACTCAGCGAGTCCCAAGTCCACTTTAAAACCGAGTAGAGCGGCATCTGGAGATCTCAAGTCCGAGCTCGGAATCAGAAGCCGAAGTACAAGAGATTGGTGAGGCTAAAGCAATAAACTCTGAAACTTGTGAGCATGAACAAAAAGACTCTGAAGTACAGTTTGATGATGAATTGCTAAGCACAAGTCAAGTAAGGTGGGCACCAGTTACTGGGACTGAGGAAACTGCTGCTGAACAAGAAGAAAGACAATTCTTAGATGAAGAGGGAAAGTATAGAAAGGTGATAGGTGAAAGAAATACAGAAGAAGGAAAAAGAAAAAGAAGAAGAAAGCAAACTCAAAGTAGGTGCCAAGAAACGAAGGTATGAATTGAACAAAGAAGAGGAAGAAGTTCAACCAAGAGGGCAAAGAAAGACGACCATTGGCCAAGTGGAGTTAAAAGACTGAAATACAGGGTGGTGAAAGGAAGACCCGAGAATAGGCCAGAACCAATAAATGAAGTTGCAAGTCAGATAGAACAGGGAGAGTCGGATGACGAATCAGTGCTGCGACCAAGGAGAGTGTGAAAACCAAACAAGAAGTTCAAGTCACCTGACTGGATCTACATAGTGTTGGAAGAGATTGAAGAAGAAGATTTAAACAAAGAAAGAAACAGCACTGACAACGAGCAAGAGGGAAAAAGTGATCTAAATCCACCTTAAGAGACTGTAAGCCAACAAAGGTGCCACATTGTTGACTGAAGAAATTTCTGAAGATCCAGAAGACTTCCTGAAAAATTGGATTAGTTAAAATAAAAGAAGGGGTAAAGATGAAAGCTTTTGAAGTGTGGGATCACACTATATATATATACTTTTTTCCATTTTTAGAAATATTTTAAATAGATTTCTTTTAGAAAACCCATTAGAACTTTATTAAGATTAATATTACTATGGCAGCTATGCAAGTAACAAGACCCAGATGTAGTTTCATGCGTAGGTGTTATAAAGTCTGTTTTGTCTATTTTGTATACTGATAGTGTTTTGGGTGACATTAACAATAGTAATACCTTTACATTTGATAAAAGAAGATACACCTGGTCCTAACAATTTGACAAGTCCAAGAGTAGACATTGACACTAAGCAAACTCCTATTACTCACCTGAATCAAATAGATGCTAATAGTTTGCATTATGATAAATCAGTTACTAATTTTTCCTTGAATGTTTTCACTAAGTTACTCTACGAGTATGTGGAAACAATGGATGTGAATGACTGTTATGTGTGTATACAGTTACCATTGTCTGTTTCAGAAGGTGTAACCTACCATCACCTTCCTTTGACCTATGGTGTAACTTGTAGTGTTTTATCAAGTTTGTTGTATAGAACAGGTAAACTGGAATACTATTATTCCAATGTAGATACAATCTTTTCTAGAGTCCCTGTAATACCTGAGTTAAATAAGATAGCACCTGCACATGGGAGATTTTTTCCTGACAACTAAGCCTTTAGATATAGAATACGCTAATAAAAATAATTTAACAGGTAGGATGAAGAAGGAAGAGAAGATATTTTTGGAGATGGTGGAAGAGAGAAGGGCTAAGTTTCAGAGAAAAGCTGTTGAAGAAAAATTACAGACACCACTTTGGGTTTTTAGAGAAGGCAACTATGACAAAGGCGAGACTTATGCTGCAATGGCCCTGGATTGGTCTCAAAAGGGAAAATTATGCTTACGTAGGGAAAAGACTAACTACAACAATTACTTCATTGGTTCCAGTGAATGTGAAGATACCTATAAAATTATTGGTGGTTGGGGATTAAAGGGAGGAATTGACCCTGTCCTGCCAGGTATATATTATGTCTGTGGGAGGAAAGCCTATTATCGGCTACCAGATCACTGGTATGGAACTTGTTATCTTGGGATTGTTTTTCCAAAAGTCTACCATGTAGAGAAAAGTACAAATGGAATCCATGAAGTAAAACAAGGACTAACACGTGTAAAAAGAGAAAGTTTTTCAGAAATTGTAGATGACATATTTGGAGCATTGATACCTGGAGTTGGAGTTACACTGAATGCATATAAAATTAGACAATTGTCCACAGTGGTTGATCGTTTATCAACGGATACACCTGGAGGATTCCTGATGATTGACACTGAAATGATTGCTATGAGATCTATGGTTATGCAAAATCGACTTGCCCTTGATATATTACTGGCAAAAGAGGGTGGAGTCTGCGGAATGCTGAAGGTTCAACATTGTTGCACTTACATTCCAGATAAGAGTAAGAATCTGAAAGGATACATTCAGAATATCACAGAGTTGCATAAGGAAGTAACACAACTAGAGGTTGACGGTGTCTGGGAGAGACTAAGTAAAGGTTTCTCTGCTATAAGCCATTGGTTTTCTTCTATAGGTAGATCCTTAGTAGGAAAAATAATAGTACCAATAGTTTCTGTAGCTGTTATGATATTCACAATAAGAATGGCTTATGTATGTGTGAAGAAAAGACGCAAAGAAAAGAAAGAAAGGAAATTAAGTAAGGAACGGAAAGAAAGGAAAAGAGAGATAGATGAGATAGAATTGGAGGATTTTAAAGAAAAATTGTATGTAAAATGTAAGGAGCAAGGGCCAGAAGACAAAATAACAGCTATATAACTTGGTAAACCGTATGTTTAGGGATTTTATGATGGTAAACCATCAAAGGGGGGATTGATGGAGTGAGGTTTGCAAATTACATCCTCATGAAATTAAGCAACCCCATAATAATGTATTGACCGCATGAACTAACCAACCCTGTATGCACACATTCACACATGGGGCAAACACATTTTATTTAATATACTAAACCATGATGGCATGAGCACGTATTAACTGTTTGCGCTTTGAAAAATCGTACTAATGCATGTTTATCCTATTGTGTGCATTGCACATTTTGCATGTTGTGCACAAATAACGAAAAGGTTGCTTTAAATTAATAGCTTTTGCTAGGCATTAATTAAGACAGGGTATTAGTATGGGTTTTATTTCATGAATTAATATTCTTTTGTGTTTATTTACTTTAGTACGAGATTGGGCCTGCATGAAAATGGCCTCTTGTCCGAACCAGCATGTGGTTGTCTTGATCTGTACGGAAGACGCATGCACTGAAATGTTTTGCCTGCTCACGAACTGCAAAGTGCACCAGCTGATATAATCCGTGTGAAGGCCATGTTGACCTGTGTCCTATTGTTTATGTGCCTAGACGCGACAGCGACTGTGGGAACTGCCATCGCTACGTGCAATTTGAATTTGAAGCGGATGTCACAATATGGGAATGTTGCAAAATGTATAACTATTGATATTAGTAGTATACGAATGTATTTATTCTTAATACTTCTTTGTTAGAACCGGTATGGGATGGATTTGCAGGGAGAACTGGATGAGGAGACCCTAACATGATTCGTGACAACCAATCACAAGCCGAGTTTCTACTGACACTGCAACATTGTGAGATAGTGAGCTAGGCATCAGGGTATAATTGATATCCCAATTAGGGGTGTGGCAGAACATCGGAGGAGAGAGTATCGAGAGCAGAGCATCGAGATAGAGAACGCAGAGAACCTCTAGAACATCGAGAGGGAAGTGCACCAAGACAGAGAGAGCGGATCTGCAGAGAGTTAGTGAGCACTTTAGGTACGAGAACGTTGCGGGAGTGCTTGGGAGGAGACTGCGTCCGAAGAGGACTAGATCAAAGGTAGATAGACTTGGGAGATTATCTTTTGTCTGTTAGTTTATTGCAAGACTTAGCTGCATTCTGTCCTGTTAACTTTGTCCTCTGAGCCTATCTGTGGGGACCCCTTGCCACAACCTCGGCCAAGGAAGTGGTTTTCCTGATTCTTTGGTGGGTATCACCCTCCTTAAATGCTTTAATTTTGCAATATATTTCTGCAAAGTAACATGCTGCACCTTCTCTTCCCATTCCCTACGCATGCTTTGATGTCGATGCAAATGATTCATTTTGATTACATTGCTTGATAATTTGTTCTCTTATATGTGATCTTGTGTGTGCACTGATAATCTGAATTATGAGCATTTAAAATTTCAATAAGATAAAAGTATTAACAGAATAAATGACTCTGTGGTTAATTAGTTAAAGTATTAAACTGATTAGTTAATCATAGTCACCATCAACTCGTCAACTAATGGTCCATCGACCAAGAGAGGACAGTTGAAATTAAGAATAGCTAGGAAATATATATTGTTATCAGTGTGAAGTATAATATAGTACATAAACTGACAAATTAACCCCCCTAAATCTAGCGCCCGTCTTCAGGGATCATTTATGGGTAATGTGTGATGGGCCCCGTTGTATGGTAGGTGGTTTATATGTGAAGAAATATTCTTGGTCCCTGCCTCGTGAATTAGGGGTTGCGCTGGATCAATGTAATCTACGGCTCCTGATGTCCTTCGATTTTAGTAACCTTTCTTGCCCAATCCTGACAGTACCACCCAGTATGGCACCCCCCTCACCACAGGTGCAGGTTTGTGGGGGTAAATAGAAGCATAATGCTTTAACTAACCTAGGCTCATATACAAAAGAAGCTGGTTTCCAGGATCTGTATGATGTATCATATCCTTTCCAAGAAATTAGATATTGCAATTGGCCTCTTCTATTCCTAAAACCTAAAATAGCTTTCACATCAAATTCAGAGTACAATTGTATTGTGACTGCTGTAGGTGGTTGAGACATTTGGGATATGCTTTCTGGTTTGACCTTTGAAATGTGGAAGACAGGATGAATCTTCCATGTGTCTGGCAGTTCAAATTTGATGCCTGCAGTGCCGACCAACCCCTCAATAGAGAAGGGACTCACAAATCGGGGGAAAACTTGAGGTGAGATGCATGAATTGCTAAGTATGATGTGGGCAACCAAACCATATCCCATACATAGCAGATGGTGTTCTATGCCTATCAACCAATTTCTTGTAGGATGCCTTAGCAAGGAAAGAATTGTGAATCACTGATTTGTGAATGGTTGCTAGTGACTGGAGTAGTTCATGAGCAGATGGCACATAGACTGATGAAAATATGGTAGGCCAAACTCTAAGATGAAATCCATAAGTGAAAAAGGGTGGAAATCGTAGTGAGCATGCAAAGAATTGTTTAAGCATGCTGACCCAGGTCACCAGATCTCATATGAGTAACATTTTTTTTGTTACATATGATACAGTTAGTAATAATCTCTGTAATAGTTTTTCCTACATTTGGCCACTGAACGGTCCTAGAGACTAAGCCTTTTTGTCTTGTTAATAACAGGATGTCCTAAACAAGAGTTGTCTTGACATAGTTGCATAAGAGTTCTTTGCAATTAATTATTCTGAATAAAATTCGATTGTCTTCAAATAACAGTCCTTGACATTCCTTTCACAACATAGGTCCTTCATGTATCCACTTTTTTAAATTATGTGGCTCAGTGCCTGCCGTATTTGCTCGAGTATCAATGTTTTGGTTATCTGAAGGGCAGTAGTATAGCCAACATCTTCAAAGGATGATTCAGTGGTAACTCTCCTTCAATCCCTTGCATAGACAATACATCTGCCTTCCCATGTCAAGTTCCTGGTTAATAAATGATGTTGCCTGATAAACTTGAGAAAAGAAAGGACGATCTTGCATGTTTGGCATCTGCACATTTCATAGATTTCAAAAGTTTCATTGAAACACTACATCAATAAGAAAGCCCATGCAGTTTATATCAGACCAGCCTCCTATTCACAATAGAATTCTTTCTCCTGGTAACCTTCCAATGCACAACCATACATGCTTTCATCTTATCCCACATTGAGGAAGAGAATGTCCACCTCACTGGCTTCCCTGCTTCCACACTCATCCCACTTAAAGTAGTGTCCGACTAATCAATAGAGAACGAAAATGAAACCACAGTCACCTACACTCAGAAATTTCCACTGGTTTACAATCCTATCATGAATCAAATCTATACCCTTGCACATCTTCTACAATATAATGCACCAGGACAACCGTGACAACCTGGCATAAAACTATGGGTGTGTGAAACTCATTCAATTTGTTGTAGTTACTCGAAATAACTGCAAAATTATGCGTAGTTTTGCAAAAGGCACCTTGTGCTAAAAGAAAATATCCAAATGATCCATTGGGTAAAAATCCAACTCAAAAATGTAATTTTGAGTTGATTCCTGATCGCTCAGGTTCAGAACAATGCTGCTCGCGTTCAGATTACCTGAACAGTCTGCTGGGTAAAAAATATACCGGAAATGTTTGTTGACTGCCCTGAAATGCCACTCACTTTCAAAAATTACCCGAACGGTACATCTCGCATTAAAATTTACCCCCAAAATTATGCAATGATGCATAATGGTGTAATCCCAGTAATTTCTTGCACATTTTGTTACACCGAATTACCAAAATTACACCAACTATGCCAGCGTAATTAAAATTTTGCTGAAGCCTACATAAAATCTCATCTTCTATAGCTGGTCCTATGCCACCCAAGGTACTAGGCAAGTGATTCATAATTGTTCCAAAAGTCAGTAAGGAAAAAAACATCAAGAAAACATGTCTTTCCGTCCATCCAGCCTCTGAAACAATCTCCAGCCCCAAAAAGATTAGCACCTCACTACTAATCTTCATAAAGGAATTTAGGATATTATTCTTCAAGCTGTATTTTCCTACCTGCTCCCTCACAGAACCTGCAATGGAAGTAAAATAAAGTAATCTACTTCTAATAAATCTCCAACATCTGTTCATCCACTAAATAAAGTCAGCACTTGTAAAATAAAATAAACTAGAATAAAAAAGTCAGTGCGCGATAGCCTCTAAATGTCACAACAGCAATCTGGTCCACATCATAACATTTAATCGTACCCAAGATTTAGTTATTATTTTCTTTATTCATTGTCAGAATTACATAGCATAGGCCTGCCGGGTGGGAAGTGGAGTGTTGCACATAAAACTAAAAACTACATAGAACTAGCTACTAACACAGAGAGGATCAGTATAGAGGAAAAGAAACAACAATAAGCATAGAACAATAGAATTAGAATGGGTAGTATAAGTAACAGTAGCAAACAGCAGGATCACTAACACTCAAGTTTCAGCTGGAATCTGAAAAGAAGAGTTTGTAGAGCCTTTTGGAAGGCTAGAATATTTTAAATTGCATCGCATTCTTTTGGAAATTTGTTACAAGATCAAGGCACTTGACAGGGGGAAAAGCTTGGTTGAAGGCTTTTGATGTTTTTGTTATGGGGATTTCAACAAATAGAGCTGATTTGCCTATGGTATTTCTCAGGACTCCTGTGGTGTTGACTTTGCATCTTAGGTAGGAGAACACACCGAGATGGATTGCCTTGTGCATGAAGCAAGGTATTTTAAAGTCAACTCTGGCTCCAGTGGTAGCCAGTGGAAGACTCTTAAAATGGATGTAATGCTGTATAATGTTTTTGCTTCCTTGTCCAGGCATACCATGTAGTATTAGGTGGCTTTGGGAGGTGATTCAGATGAATTTGAAAACTCAGCTTTGCCACGACCAAGGTGAGAGAGAACCAGACTTTGTATGACTTTTCCAAATCTGCTGAAGGGATGGTGAGATTTGGCTTCCAGATGGGGTAGAGGTAGAAGAAGGAGGTTTTAGCTAGCTCAAATATGTGGGGTAGCATGGTTAACATCTGGGGCTAGATTTATCAAACTTTGACGGATCACAGCAAGACAACTTGCTGCGCTGCATGAAAGGGAGAGGGCAGGAATGCGCCATATTTACCAATATATGGCACATGCCATACACACCGAGATAGAAAGGGACAATGTCTCTTGCCATTTCTACAGCAAAGTCTTCTATCTCTGCGTGTATGGCAATGTGCTAATCCTCCCCTTAAAAACTTTGATAGAAAAGCAGACATTTGAGGTGAGCAAATTCAGAGTGTCGCTGGTGTTGTAGGGTGCTCTATACAGGAGCTGCTCTCCACCTAAACTTGGGAACTACCTAGAGTTCTCTGCTTCTTTTCTGCATATATATATATATATATATATATATATATATATATATACAGTGAAAAAACCATAGGTTTCAGGGATGTTAAAGTTAGAAATTAGCATTTAAAAAACTTTTGAAATTCACTGAGAAAACCACAGGTTTCAGGGACATTATAGTTAGTTGGACATTTCACTCCGACAAAACCAGAGAAATTCGGCCGTTATAGGTAGTTGAGCTAACTATAACTTGCGCCCCCGCAATGCACTGCTGATGACATCACATATTACATCACTCATGACATCTCAAATGACATCACTGATGACATCTCAAATGACATCACTGATGACATCACTCATGACATCATCTAGTGACTGTGTGTTTCTGTAAAGTTTAAATATGTTTTATATATATATATATATAGGCCAAGGTGTATAGAAGAATGAGTGGGTGTATGAGTGTCTGAATGGGTGATTTAGTAGGTGCGTGACTGACTGTATAAGTGAGTGATTAAACGTATCTTACTGAATGCATGGGTTAATGACTAAACTGTGTGAATGTCTGTATCAGTCTGTCAGTTGGTGTGTAAGCGGCTGCATGGGTTGGTGAGTAGCTACATGAGTATCTATATGAGTTATTGATTGGTTGTCTGAGTATCTGTATGGGTGCCTGAGTGTCTGTGTGGGTGGGTGGGGTGTGTGTGACTCCCTGCATAGATGTGTGAGTGGGGGATTCACTGGGTATATGGGTTCAAGAGTACATCTGTGAGGGGCTGTATGGGTGGGTGAGTGTGTGTATGGCAGTGTTGGTGAGTGAATGGATGTCTCAGTGGTACATGTGTGAGTAACTACATATGTGAAAGGCAGTATATGTGAATGTTGGAGTATATAAGTGACTATATGTGAGAGTGAGTAATTGTGAGAGTGGCTGTGTGGTTGAGTGTGTGCTTGTGTCAGTGATTGTATAAGAGAGTAAGTATGTGTTAGTATCTGTATGAATAAGTGGGGTGGTGTGTGTATAACTGTATAGGTGAGTAAATGGGAGTGTGATTGATTCTTTGCATGACAGATTAGCTGTGTGAGTAACTCTATGGGTGAGTGGCGGTGTGTGAGTGTCTGTATGGGTGTATGAGTGCATATGATAGTGGCTGTATTGATTAGTGACTGCATGTATGAGTGACTGTATGGGTGAGTGAGTGGATGTGTGTGTAGACCTAGGAATCAGTGAGTGGGTATGTAGTAATTGGTATTGATGTGTCTATGGTTTCGAGAATGGCAGTCTGTATTTTAGAGTGGTTGTATCAAAGGTTATATTAGGGTGTGAGGAGGTGCATCAGATTATCACGTGGATGATGTCATCAGTGATGTCATCAGTGATGTAATTTGAGATGTCATCAGTGATGTCATCAGTGATGTCACTGACCATGTCATAAGTGATGTAATATGTGATGTCCTCAGCAGTGCATTGCGGGGGCACGAGTTATAGTTAGCTCAACTAACTATAACGGACGAATTTCTCTGGTTTTGTACGAGTGAAATGTCCAACTAACTATAACGTCCTTGAAACCTGTGGTTTTTTCAGTGAATTTCAAAGGTTTTTTTAAATGCTAATTTCTAACTATAACGTCCCTGAAACCTATGGTTTTTTCGGTGAATTTCAAAGGTTTTTTAAATGCTAATTACTAACTATAACGTCCCTGAAAACTATGGTTTTCTCAGTGAATTTCAAATGTTTTTTAAATGCTAATTTCTAACTACAATGTCTCTGAAACCTATGGTTTTTTCAGTTAATTTCAAAAGTTTTTTAAATGCTAATTTCTAACTATAATGTCCGAAAAATGCTTTTTCTAA
Source organism: Calotriton arnoldi (assembly GCA_963921515.1). Lineage (NCBI taxonomy): Eukaryota > Metazoa > Chordata > Amphibia > Caudata > Salamandridae > Calotriton > Calotriton arnoldi. Next base: position 1,398,852 of record CAWUFW010004238.1, read on the forward strand.
ATTTTTTAACTTTGATAAAAATAATGTGATGTTTTCTCCTTTCTAAAATATGCACTTACATTTTTTTTTAAAAGTGGATTTGCGTACCGATCGTGTACCAGTCATGGTGGGTGCGCGAATCCAAGAATTTTGCCGCCATATTAGTTAAGTTGTGTATGATATGTGTACGGTATGCGAAGGGTGCACGGTTCTCGGCCCCGCGCAACGTCACATACATATTTCCGGGGGTCGCACCAGGTGCCGAATCCACCATAAATTTTATTGTTTTAAAAGTATATGTATATAACTTTATTATATATATTATACCAAGAGATTATTTTACATAATTGTAAATATCATATATTTGTAACTGGAATAAAGATATATTATTGTTAAATATAGTTTTCGGGAATCGCGTCAGGTGCGCGTCGGGTGCGCACTGCTTGCGCGCCCGTTGCGCGAATCCCATGTGACTTCAAAAGAAACCATTTCATTGGTTAAGAAGGTTTTGATTCTAGAACTTGCAGGACCCCGCCCAATTTTTCCATGCTTTCAACTGCATCTACAGAGACACAGCTCTTGTGGTTTTCTCTTCTTTTCTGGATTTTTTGGGTGTTTTTTTCTCATCAAAAAATAATGGCTTCTTCAAATCCAGCGCAACAGCTTCCACCAGAAGAAGAAGAGTTGGAAGAACCTGTGAAAGTAAGGTATGAAAGCATTGTATGGGCGTTCTTCGGTATTCCAGCTGGGGAGAAGAAAATGAGTGCACGTAAGGTCACGTGCACAATTTGCGAGAAGGTCCTGTCACGTGGATCAGATAAAAAATATTCATGCGCCACCTCTTCGATGCTGAAACATCTTCAAACCATGCACCCACGACGTCTCGCGAGAGAACATCAGCGTCGAGACCTACAATGACAGGCAACTCAGGATGAAGGTGCAGGCCCAAGCACATCATCTGGTTCTTCAACTACTACCAGACCTCATATTATTCCTGAATTTGCTGGAGTGGAGCAGCGTTGTGTGAAGTGCAAGAAAGTACTATGCTATGGTGAACAATCGGTGGATGCCATTGTGGTTGCTATTAAAAACCACCATTGTTAATTTTTTTTTTTTGCAATGACTTTCTAATTGCATAATGGTTACAAAGTTTTCACCGTTGATTCTGTAAATTTTTTCATTTTAAAAAAAAAACACAAAAAAAATACAAAAAAGAGTTGAAAAATTACAAAAAAATTATAAAAGAAAAAAAGAAGAAAAAATGGTTCTTTTTAGAACCGCCTATTTGGTTAAAAATAGACAAATTTGTATGTGTTGTATGAATTGTGGCATGTATAATATATGGAGAAGTGTATGGGTAGTGCAAGTGTGATTGCATGAGTGCATGTGTAGTGCCTGGGTGATTGGAGAAGTGCATGTGCACTACCTGAGTGATTGCATGAGTACATGGGTAACCTGGGTGATTGTAAGAGTGCATGGGTACTGGCTGGGTGATTGCATGAGTGCAGGGGTAGTGCCTGCATGATTAGAGGAGTGCATAGATAGTGCCTGAGTGATTGAAGGAGTGCATGGGTATTGCTTGGGTGATTGCAAGAGTGCATGGGTAGTGCCTGAGTGATTGGAGGAGTGCAAGGGTAGTGCCTGGGTGATTGGAGGTGTGCAAGGATAGTGCTTGGGTGATTAGAGGAGTGCAAGGGTAGTGCCTGGGTGATTGGAGGAATGCATGGATAGTGCCTGGGTGATTGGAGGAATGCATGGATAGTGCCTGGGTGATTAGAGGAGTGCATAGATAGTGCCTGGGTGATTTTATAAGTGCATGGGTACTGCCTGAGTGATTGAAGGAGTGCATGGGTAATGCCTAGGTGCATGGAGGAGTGCATCAGTAGTGCCTGGGTGATTGCCTGAGTGCATAGGTAGTGCCTGGGTGATTTTATAAGTGCATGGGTACTGCCTGGGTGATTGCAGGACTGCATGGATACTACCTGGGTGATTGGAGAAGTGCAAGGATAGTGTCTAGGTGATTGGAGGAGTGCATAGCTAATGCATGGGTGATTGCATGAGTGCATCGGTAGTGCCTGGGTGATTTTATAAGTGCATACGTACTACCTGGGTGATTGGAGGACTGCATGGATACTGCCTGGGTGATTGGAGAAGTGCAAGGGTAATGTCTGGGTGATTGGAGGAGTGCATGGATAGTGCTTGGGTGATTGGAGGACTGCAAGGGTAGTGCTTGGGCTATTGCATGAGTGCATAGGTAGTGCCTGGGTGATTGTATGAGTGCAGGGGTAGTGCCTGGGTGATTTTATAAATGTATCGGTACTGGCTGGGTGATTGGAGGAATGCATAGATAACGTCTGGGTGGTTGCATGAATGTAGTGGTAGTGCCTGGGTGATTAGAGCAGTGCATAGGTAGTGCCTGGGTGATTTTAAAAGTGCATGGGTACTGCCTGAGTGATTTAAAGAGTGCATGGGTAATGCCTAGGTGATTGCATGAGTGCAGGGATAATGTCTGGGTATTTGGAGGAGTGCATGAGTAATATCTGGGTGATTGCATGAGTGCAGGAGTAATGTCTGGGTGGTTGCATGAGTACAGGAGTAGTGCGTGGGTGATTGGAGGAGTGCAAGGCTAGTGCCTGTGTGATTATTTAAGTGTATGGGTAATGGCTGGATGATTGCTTGGGTAATGCCCGGGTAATTGCATGAGTGCAGGGATAATGTGTGGGTGATTGGAGGAGTGCATGGGTACTGCCTGAGTGTTTGAAGGAGTACACGAGTAATTCTTGATGATTGCATGTGTACAAGGGAAATGTAGGGCGACTGAAGGAGTGCATGGATACTGCCTGGGTGATTGGAGGAGTGCAAGGGTAGTGCCTGGGTGATTGGAGGAGTGCATTGCTAAAGCATGGGTGATTGCATTAGTGCAGGTGTAATGTCTGGGTGATTGGAGGAGTGCATAGCTATTGCATGGGTGATTGCAAGACTGCAGGGGTAATGTCTGGGTGATTGGAGGAGTGCATGGATAGTGCTTGGGTGATTGGAGGAGTGCAAGGGTACTGCCTGGGTTATTGCATAACTGCTTAGGTAGTGCATGGGTGATTGCATGAGTACAAGGGTAGTGCCTGGGTGATTATATAAGTGCAGGGGTAGTGCCTGGGTGATTAGAGGAATGCATAGGTAGTGCCTGGGTGATTTTATAAGTGCATGGGTACTGCCTGAGTGATTGAAGGAGTGCATGGGTAATACCTAGGTGATTGCATGAGTGCAGGGGTAATGTCTGGGTCATTGGAGGAGTGCATGGGTAATGCCTAGGAGATTGCATGAGTGCAAGGGTAATGTCTGGGTGATTGGAAGAGTGCATGAGTAAAGTCTGGGTGATTGCATGAGTGCAGGGGTAATGTCTGGGTGGTTGCATGAGTGTAGTGGTAGTGCCTGGGTGATTGGAGGAGTGCATAAGTAGTGCCTGGGTGATTTTATTTGTGCATGGGTACTGGCTGGGTGATTGCAGGAGTGCATGGATAGTGCCTGGGTGATTGGAGCAATGCAAGAGTAGTGCCTGGGTTATTGTATGAGTGCAGTGGTAGTGCTTGGGTGATTTCATAGGTGCATAGGTAAGGCCTGGGTGATTGTATGAGTACAAGGGTAGTGCCTGGGTAATTGAAGGAGTGCAAGGGTAGTGCCTGGTTGATTATATAAGTGTAGGGGTAGTGCCTGGGTGATTAGAGGAGTGCATAGGTAGTGCCTGGGTGATTTTATAAGTGCATGGGTACTGCCTGAGTGATTGAAGGAGTGCATGGGTAATACCTAGGTGATTGCATGAGTGCAGGGGTAATGTCTGGTGGATTGGAGAAGTGCATAGGTAATACCTGGGTGATTGCAAGAGTGTACGGGTAATGTCTAGCTGATTGCATGAGTGCAGGGGTAGTGCCTGGGTGATTGGAGGAGTGCATAGGTAGTGTCTGGGTGATATTATAAGTGTATTGGTACTGGCTAGGTGATTGGAGAAGTGCATGGATAGTGCTTGGGTGATTGGAGGAGTGCGGGAATAGTGTCTAACTGTATAGATGAGTGTATGGGAAGTATTTGGAGGAATGGATGAGTGCAGTAAGAGCGGCTGTAAACATTATTTCACATTATCATGCTTATTACATTATTTCATCTTACCTTTTTGCTAATGTACATACAAAACTCAGTGGAACTATTTTACAGTAGTTTTTTTGTAAACTGAATTTAAAATCTTTTCAAACTTCTCCATTACCGTCTGTAAAAAAGAAGAAAAACTGTTATCGAATATAATATTATAGTTTTAAGAACACAACATCATTTTAGAATTACATAACATTTTCAGTTTCCCTTTTTTGCTGTTCTCAGATTCTACTGAATTTCACCATACACATTGATTTCAATGTAGATCATCATACAACAGTGGGGAAAAAAAACAATCAATGAGATTGTAAAAAAAAAAAAAAATCAGAGTTGAGCATTATTTAGAACAAGCGTAACTATCTGTTTACTAATCTACAGTTTCTAAATTACATTCTTCAACTACATTTAGTCTTTTATTTCTCTCAAGTACATTTTGTAAAATATACACTCTCATTTACATCGCATATAATATAAAAATCAAATATATAAACTACTTCTTTCAAACACAATTTTCCAAATGCAATATGAATTAGTGCAAACAATAATCCGAACACTAATTGTTCACATCTTCCCAATAGGCCAAATAATGTTTCCAAATCCATTTGCATTGAAAATATCCAAAATAAACTCGTTATTTCGTGTTCACATCTTCCCAATAGACCGAATGATGTTTTCAAAACTTTGGCATCAAAAATATCAGATATGAATTTGGTAATTCGTAAGGCAACCTACATTTGAATTCCAAATGGGCATCATTGCAATGTGTCCATCCTTTATTGCACTTTAAATACACAGTATAGTGTCCAGATGTTGTAGTAGGTTCATCATGGAAAATATTAGCCACTGCTTTAAAAGTTCTTCCTGAAATTGATACTTGACTTGCCACAACATTTTTAATTTTGGTTTCCAATTTTGTTCCATTTGCTCTACAACGTTGTAGCATTAAAATTACATATTGTCCAAATCTTTCTATATGTAATGTTGACAACATTTCTGATTTACAATGAGAACATTTCATATCTTGATTAGCTGTTTTTACTAATTTATTAAAAGACACTGATTTGCAATCTGGTATCGTCAAGTATATGAATCGTTCAGTGTCTATTTCAGTGGTAGAAGAAAATGAACACTCCACATTTATGATCCCATCTGTAACTTAGTCCAAACAAATTTTCAATTTCTATTCCTTCATCTTCCAATACTGCAAGCATAAACATAAGAAATTCTTGTGCATCTTGTTGTATATTCAATGTAAATTTCAATGATCCAGTACATATATCCAAATGATGCCGAATGCCAGAAGCAGTATGAATTTTAGTTCTATCAGTTACCAACTTTTGAAAAATATAATGTAGTAAAGAACAGAATCTTTTTTCTCGATTTTCCATAATTTCATGATGAAGATCCTCTAGATAAACAACATTCACAATTACATTAGCATAGCAGTTGATACCTGAACTATTTTCTAACTGGTATCCTACAATATCATCTACAGTGTCCATTTTCATTTTCTTTGCAGTTTCATCATTCTCTTGAATTGTTTTCTTTTTTTTAATCTAAGTGGAATATTTGTCATATTTCCGTTTGGACACACTACATGTTTCTCATATACAGGATATTCACCTAAGTTAGGAGCATAAAGTCTTCTTAACCGATTGTACTCTCTTACACAATTTACATCAGCACTAATCTTTTTCTCATCAAAATCAATCAAATACAAACCAGATAATGTTCTTACTCGAGACAATGCAACGTATGCCACGCCTTCTTTAAACACTGTACTTCCAATATTTACCAAAGCACTGTCTACACTTAAACCTTGAGATTTATGAATGGTTACTGCATATGCTAAAAAAAGAGGAAACTGTTTTCTACGAACATATAAGTCTTTTACAAGCAAAAATGAACAGTACAACGTCCAATCTGTTTTACCTCTTCCATCTGATCAAATTTAATCTTCAAAAATTCAATTCCATCTCTGTTCTGAAAATTTACAAAATCAACAATTTTTCCCATTGCTCCATTTACTAAACCTTCTTCTACATTCAAATTACGCCGTAAAATTACTCGACAGTTTACACATTCATATAAAGTCTTTTCTAAACCTGCAGTCTTTGACACCGACTTTTCCAAAGAATCCAATTTGGACTGTAATTTCTCTGAGAGAAGAATAGTAACTCCTTCGTGTTTCATTTTATCAATAGCTTCCATTTTCAGTATTGGTTGATTTTCCAATTTCAAAAGTTCTTGATTGAATGTAGAATACTGTTGCAGTGTAGGCATTAGGCAAACTATAGACTTCTTTTCTCCAGTTTCTTTGTATATTATTTGAGTGCTATGTTTTCATTTGCAAACAAGTTCGTTAAAAGCCGACTTTGTAAAGCTTCTTTTCCATGTTTTGTCAAAACACCAATTCTTATATCTTGAAGAATGTTTTCATAATGTTCATCACTTGCTTGCCGCATATTCCTAATAAGTTCTTTAAATTCAAAATGAGACCAAATGTTGACATTTCCAATACTTCCCAAAGATTTCCTAGTGTGTTCATGGACAAGTGTTTTAAAAACAGGTTGTCCTTTTACAGGAGTAAGTTGTAGTAGGTCGCCGAATAGAATTACATGTTTTCCTCCAAATAGAACATCATAATGTGTTTTTAAAATCTGTTGCATTTAAATGTACAAAGGCAAGCATTAAGTTTGAGACCATGCTCACCTCATCAATGATTAGAAGTTTCATTTTCTTGAGTACTCTTGAAACTTCATAACAAGTTTCTCCAGATAGCTTGTGATATTCCAACTTATTTTGATGTTCAACTGGTAGCATGAGTAATCAATGTAACGTAATCCCTTTAATGTTGTGTGCTGCTAATCCAGTTGGAGCTGTTACAACACAAGATAAATGTGCTCCAGCATGCCCACTGATGTACATTCGAATAGGTTTAAATTATGTGCATTGGCATTCTTTTTTTTCATGCAGTACACCATGCTGTATCTGTTGTGTCACTTGCTGATATATTTCTTTTTGTTCAATATTTAGTTTTTCTTCCAAGTTTTCCAACTCAATAATATCCTGTTGTGCTTGTTGCATTGCTATCTCTACTTCATTCATGGCTATTGCTGCTTCATTTTCAATAATTGGTTGTCCTAGTGGATCTTGACTTAGTGGAGCAGAAATTTGACTATCTTGAGAACTTTCTCTAGCTATTTCAGCTGCAATAGTAGTTTCTTGTTCAATCTCTTCATTTAGCATTTGTAGATAAGTTGGGAAAATTGTGCATTGAATGCTATTTTTACATGCATTAAAATATTCTTCTCAGCAGTCAAAATCTCCAAGTAATTCCATTTCACTACGCCAAGGCTTGAAGAGTTGCAGAAGTGCTAAATAGAAAAATTCCCTTTTATCTATAGTTTCGCAAATGAGTTTCCTGTGGTTAATAAGATTTCCTTTGGCATGTTTTACCAAACATCCATCACATCCAATTACTGCATATTTTTCTTCATTTATATTTTCTGTAACATTTCTCTTAAAGCTGTAATGTTGCAGTACTTCATAAAGACATATGTTTTCCAGATGTGTACTCCTTTTGGGGTAGTACATATCCAATATATTAGTTTTAACGATATCTGTACTTTCTGGTTTATTCAATGCTAAGTATTCAATTTCTTGTAGAGATTTCAATACTCGATTTCGTGTTGCAGCAAGACCTAGACTTACCCAAATGATTCCTCCTGACTTTGAATATAAACTTTGAATATAAACCGAACATTCGTAGGATCCAATCTCTCGATGGGAAAGCATCTTCAAACTAAAGCTGTACAATTTGTTACTAAGAGTCTTCTCTTGTGAAATTTCTTCCCACATTTCTTTCAACTCCGTTTTTTCAGATTTGGTTATATATGACATAACATAGCGAGCAATAGCAATTGAATTATCTGCAACATACTGGATATCCATGTTTGCATTCCACATTGTCAAAATCACTGGATTGTAGTCATTAATATACTTTGAATCTTCAGTTCTTTTTATGTTGTATGTATTCTTCAGAGATTTTCGAGTTATAGTATGCCTTACTGCTGACATGAAACTATTGACTCTTACTTTTGAAATTATTGTACGTGGGAATCCAACACGACATTTTGTATGAAATTTTCCCTTTGACGTGTATTTTCGTCGACAATATTTTCCACATCGATGACTTTGAAACCGTTAAACTTGTTGTCTTAAGCTGTTTTCTCCTCCTTTTTTTGAAATGGCACAGGTAACATAATCTTCAATGAAAGACAAAACAGTTTAATCAGAATCGGTTCCAAATTTAGGCGCATTCTTGATCCATAATAGCATGTGTATATGAGGAGCACCTCTGGCTTGGTACTCCTTTCTCCAAAAGAAATCAATAACTTCTCTAAGAGGTGCATTATTTTTATTGTAGATAAAAGACATCAAATCTTGAAACCTATGATTAAAATATCTGCACACATTTACAGGATCCAAGGAACACAGTTCTCCAGCTGTCTTCAATTCAATGTTTTTTACATTTGAATTTGCTTGTCGTAGAAATTCAAGTAAATCATCCCATGCGTATTGAGCACAGCTATGCGTAACAAACCACGTAGGGGTACCTAAGTTTAAGTTCTCCATGACGATGATACCAATACTCATTAGTACCACGTTGACATGCCATCAAATTAATTAACTGAGATTCTAAATGATCTGTTCTTTGTTAAACTTTGTCCAAGAATTCCTTTGCAGAAACATGTGTAAGATGAACTCCTGTTTTTAATATGTGGTTCACTGCATATAAAAATGTCCAGACAAATCACTTTCAAACAGAAAATGAAATATATATGGAATACACTGTCGAAATCTTGGATCTTCTGAGTACAATCTTGTCGTACGATATTCTGAAGCTGGAATCTGTACTGGTCGTTCATCATATCGTCCACCTTTTCCAGTGGGGAAGAGCTGTGGAAAACAACGAGCTTCTAAACCTTTTTCCTATACACTCATGGGAGTTCCCTTCACTTTCTTCCCCTCTTGCCTCTTTCTGCACTTCTGTTCCTTCTTTCTGCACTTCTTTTGTTTCTTTCTGCACCTCTCTTGCTTCTTTCTGCACCCCTCTTGCCTCTTTCTGCACTTCTGTTGCTTCTTTCTGGACTTCTTTTGTTTCTTTCTGTACCTTTCTTGCTTCTTTCTGCACCCATCGTGCCTCTTTCTGCAACCCTCTTCCCTCTTTCTGCACTTCTCTTGCCTCTTTCTATACCCCTCTTGCCTCTTTCTGCACCTCTGTTGCTTCTTTCTGCACCCCTCTCGCCTCTTTCTGCACCTCTGTTCCGTCTTTCTGCACCTCTCTTGTTTATTTCTGCATCCCTCTTACCTCTTTCTCCATACCACTTCCCCCTTTCTGCATCTCTGTTGCTTCTTTATGCACTTCTCCTGCTTCTTTCTGCACCTCTCTTGCTTTTTCTGTACCCCGCGTGCCTCTTTCTGCATCCCTCTTCCCTCTTTCTGCACTGCTCTTGTCTCTTTCTGCACCTCTGTTGCTTCTTTCTGCACTTCTTTTGTTTCTTTCTGCACCCCCTTGCCTTTTTCTGCACTTCTTTTGTTTCTTTCTGCAGCTCTCTTGCTTCTTTCTCCACCCCCTTGCCTATTTCTCTACCCCTCTTCCCTCTTTCTTCACCCCTGTTGCCTCTTTCTGCACCTCTGTTGCTTCTTTCTGCACTTCTTTGGTTTCTTTCAGCACCTCTCGCTTCTTTCTGCACCACTTTTGCCTCTTTCTCTACCCCTCTTCCCTCTTTCTTCACCCCTGTTGCCTCTTTCTGCACCTCTGTTGCTTCTTTCTGCACTTCTCTTGCCCCTTTCTACACCCCTCTTTCTTCACCCCTGTTGCCTCTTTCTGCACTTCTGTTGCTTCTTTCTGTACTTCTCTTGCTTCTTTCTGTACTTCTCTTGCCTCTTTCTCAACCCCTCTTCCCTCTTTCTGTATTCCTGTTGCTTCTTTCTGCACTTCTCTTGTCTCTTTCTCCACCCCTCTTACCCCTTTCTGCATCTCTGTTGCTTGTTTCTGCACTTCTCTTGTCTCTTTCTCCACCCGTTCCCTCTTTCTGCACCTCTGTTGCTTCTTTCTGCACCTCTGTTGCTTCTTTCTGCACCCCTCAAGCCTCTTCAACACCCCTCTTCCCTCTTTCTGCACCCCTCTTGCCTCTTTCTGCACCTCTGTTCCTTCTTTTGTTTCTTTCTGCACCTCTGTTGCTTCTTTCTGCACCGCTCTTCTCTTTTTCTGTACCCCTCTTCCTTCTTTCTGCACCCCTCTTGCCTATTTCTGCACCTCTGTTCCTTCTTTCTGAACTTCTTTTGGTTCTTTCTGTACCTCTCTTGCTTCTTTCTGCACCCCCTTGCCTGCTTCTGCACCCCTCTTCCCTCTTTCTGCACCCCTCTTGCATCTTTCTGCACCCCTCTTGCCTCTTTCTGCACCTCTGTTCCTTCTATTTGTACTTCTCTTACTTCTTTCTGCACCTCTCTTGCTTCTTTTTGCACCCCTCTTGCCCCTTTCTGTACCCTTCTTCACTTTTTCTCCACCTTTCTTGTCTCTTTTTGCACCCCTGTTCCCTTTTTCTGCACCTCTCTTGCCTGTTTCTGCAACTCTCTTCCCTCTTTCTGCACTTCTTTTGTTTCTTTCTGAAGCTCTCTTGCTTCTTTCTGCACCCCCTTGCCTCTTTCTCCACCCCTCTTTCCTCTTTCTTCACCCTTGTTGCCTCTTTCTGCACCTCTGTTCCTTCTTTCTGCACTTCTTTTAGTTCTTTCTGCACATCTCTTGCTTCTTTCTGCACCCTTCATGCCTCTTTCTGCACTCCTCTTCCCTCTTTTTGCACCCCTCTTGCCTCTTTCTGCACCTCTGTTGCTTCTTTCTGCACCACTCGTGCTTCTTTCTGCACCCCTCTTCCCTCTTTCTGCACCCCTCTTGCCTCTTTCTGCACCCCTGTTCCTTCTTTCTGCTCTTCATTCGTTTCTTTCTGCACCTCTCTTGCTTCTTTCTGCACCCCTCTTGCCACTTTCTCCACCCCTGATCCCCCTTTTTGCATCTCTGTTGCTTCTTTCTGCACTTCGTTTGCCTCTTTCTGCACCTCTGTCCCTTCTTTCTGCAACCCTTGTGCCTCTTTCTGCACTGCTCTTCCCTCTTTCTGCTCCCCTCTTGTCTCTTTCTGCACTTCTGTTGCTTCTTTCTGTACTTCTCTTGTTTCTTTCTGCACCTTTCTTGCTTCTTTCTGCACCCCTCTTCCCTCTTTCTGTACTCCTCTTGCCTCTTTCTGCGCTTCTGTTCCTTCTTTCTGCACTTCTTTTGTTTCTTTCTACGCCTCTATTGCTTCTTTCTGCACCCCTCTTGCTTCTTTCTGTATCCCTCGTGACTCTTTCACACCCCTCTTCCCTCTTTCTGCCCCCTCTTGCCTCTTTCTCCACCCCACTTCCCTCTTTCTGCACTCCTCTTGTCTCTTTGTGCACCTCTGTTGCTTCTTTCTGCGCTTCTTTTGTTTCTTTCTGCACCCCCTTACCTCTTTCTGTACCTCTGTTCCTTCTTTCTGTACTTCTTTTGTTTCTTTCAGCACCTCTCGCTTCTTTCTGCACCCCTTTTGCCTCTTTCTGCACCCCTCTTACCTCTTTCTACACCTCTGTTCCTTCTTTCTGCACTTCTTTTGTTCCTTTCTGCAGCTCTCTTGCTTCTTTCTCTACTCCCTTGCCTCTTTCTCTACCCCTCTTCCCTCTTTCTTCACCCCTGTTGCCTCTTTCTGCACCTCTGTTGCTTCTTTCTGCACTTCTCTTGCCTCTTTCTACACCACTCTTGCCTCTTTCTGCATCTCTGTTGCTTCTTTCTGCACTTCTCTTGCCTCTTTCTGCACCTCTGTTGCTTCTTTCTGCACTTCTCTTGCTACTTTCTGCATCCCCTTGCCTCTTTATGCACCTCTGTTCCTTCTTTATGTACTTTTTTTGTTTCTTTCAGCACCTCTCGCTTCTTTCTGCACCCCTTTTGCCTCTTTCTGCACCCCTCTGTTATGTTTCATATAGGTACCCTAATATAGGCCCGGGTAATATCTTACACCTTCACCTACATTTCCCTCCCTATACCACACAGTAACGGACCTTTTAGGATTGAACCTTTACCTAGTTCTAGTCCTGGGCACAGAGGAGGGTTTCTCCCTGAACGATAGAGTCCTATAACTTCATCAATAGACTCACACAGTATGAATGAATATTCATAAGGGTTCTGGGAATGCAGGCTGGGGCTACACCACCTGCATAATATCTACATACAAGGTTCATCCCATACGTCATCCTTAAACCCAACAACGGCTAACACAAGAAACAAGGGACAAAGGAACCCTAGATACTTTTGGCATAAATACCACACATCTTGCTAGTGTTAGAGGGAACGAGACTTCCAGGCCGACACACTGACCAGAGACGCTGAGGCTCCTGCATGCAGACGCTCCAGCTGACAGTGGTCTAACACATCCCTTGCGGGGTGTCCAACTTGAGACCAGGACGGGGTCCCACACTCTCTCTCTCCAGGTAATGGGGTTCAACCGAATCCTAGAGGGATTCTTGGCTTCACACCTTCTCACATGCTAGGTACACTTAGGTACATCTAGATAGGCATCGTAGGAGTACGCGCTTTTTTTTATCATGCATTTTATATCCATGTATGCATTTATGATTATTGCAAAACAGTAGAACTGTACTATCCATTTGTATTCACTATACTGCTGATTATATATATCTGCTACTGTCTCACAATTATTGCAGCACATCTATTTTACACTAGCAGAACAACTGTTCAATAAAAACTTATTGTAACACGCCTGACTGCTTCTTCTGTGTAACTCTCTGAGACCGAATAAGTGAGCACGAGTGACTGAGCGAATAGTAGTATATTGTTTCCACGATCCTGAGGGATCAGGGTTGTCATGTTCTAAGGTTGCCAGAAACTATTATCTCCCCAGTAACAGGAGACACTAGTGGCACTGTGAGCTAGCTAATGCAAACAGGCTAACATTTTCAGTGGGGGTGTTCAGAGTCAGTCTGCCACCAAGCCCACAGTTCATGTTATCCGAACGTGCAGATTCTGTATAGGTTATATATAGGAACTACACAACACCTCTTGCCTCTTTCTGCACCTCTGTTCCTTCTTTCTGCACCTCTCTTGCTTCTTTCTGCACCCCTCGTGCCTCTTCAACACCCCTCTTGCCTCTTTCTTCACCTCTTTTCCTTCTTTCTGTACTTCTTTTGTTTCTTTCTGCAGCTCTGTTGCTTCTTTATGCACTTCTCTTGCTTCTTTCTGCACCTCTCTTGCTTCTTTCTGCACCCCTCATGCCTCTTTCTGCACCCCTCTTCCCTCTTTCTGCACTCCTCTTGTCTCTTTCTGCACCTCTGTTCCTTCTTTCTGCACTTCTTTTGTTTCTTTCAGCACCTCTCGCTTCTTTCTGCACCCCTTTTGCCTCTTCCTGCACCCTCTTGCCTCTTTCTGCACCTCTGTTCCTTCTTTCTGCACTTCTTTTGTTTCTTTCTGCAGCTCTCTTGCTTCTTTCTCTACTCCCTTGCCTCTTTCTCTACCCCTCTTCCCTCTTTCTTCACCCCTGTTGCCTCTTTCTGCACCTCTGTTGCTTCTTTCTGCACTTCTTTTGCCTCTTTCTACACCACTCTTGCCTCTTTCTGCATCTCTGTTGCTTCTTTCTGCACTTCTCATGCTTCTTTCTGCATTTCTCTTGCTTCTTTCTGCACTTCTCTTGCCTCTTTCTCAACCCCTCTTTCCCCTTTCTGCATTTCTGTTGCTTCTTTCTGCACTTCTCTTGTCTCTTTCTCCACCCCTCTTATCCCTTTCTGCATCTCTGTTGCTTGTTTCTGCACTTCTGTCTCTTTCTCCACCGCTGTTCCCTCTTTCTGCACCTCTGTTGCTTCTTTCTGCACCTCTCTTGCTTCTTTCTGCACCCCTCGTGCCTCTTCAACACCCCTCTTGCCTCTTTCTTCACCTCTTTTCCTTCTTTCTGTACTTCTTTTGTTTCTTTCTGCACCTCTGTTGCTTCTTTCTGCACCCCTCTTGTCTTTTTCTGCACCCCTCTTGCATCTTTCTGCACCCCTCTTGCCTCTTTCTGCACCTCTGTTCCTTCTTTTTGTACTTCTCTTGCTTCTTTCTGCACCTCTCTTGCATCTTTTTGCACCCCTCTTGCCTCTTTCTGCACCCTTCTTCACTTTTTCTCTACCTTTCTTGTCTCTTTTTGCATCCCTGTTCCCTTTTTCTGCACCTCTCTTACCTGTTTCTGCTTCTCTCTGGCCTCTTTCTGTAGTTCTCTTCCCTTCTTTTGCACCTGTGTTGCTTCTTTCTGCACATCTCTTGCAAATGTCTGCACCCCTCTTGCCTACTTCTACACCTCTATTGGTTCTTTCTGCACTGCTCTTGCTTCTTTATGCACATCTTGTGCCTGTTTATGCAACTCTCTTGCCTCTTTCTGCACCCCTCTTGCCTCTTTCTACACCTCTGTTGCTTCTTTTACCACTTCTCTTCCCTCTTTGTGCACCCCTCTTCTCTCTTTCTGCACCTCTGTTGCTTCTTTCTGCAGTGATCTTGCTCCTTTCTGGACCTCTCTTGCCTCTTTCTGCAACTCTCTTGCCTCTTTGTTTAGTTCTCTTACCTCCTTCTGCACCTCTGTTGCTTCTTTCTGAACTTCTCTTGCCTCTTTCTGCACCCCTCTTGTCTATTTCTGCACCTCTGTTGATTCTTTCTGCACTACTCTTCTTTCTTTTTGTACCTCTCTTGCAAATTTTGGCACCCCTCTTGCTTCTTTCAGCACATCCTTTTCTTCTTTCTGCACCTCTGTTGGTTCTTTCTACACTACTCTTGCTTCTTTAGGCACCCCTGTTGCCTCTTTCTGTACCCCTCTTCCCTCTTTCTGTACCCCTCTTGCCTCTTTCTGCACCTCTGTTGCTTGTTTGTGCACTTCTCTTGCCTCTTGCTGCACCCCTCTTGCCTCTTTGTGCACTTCTATAGCTTCTTACTGCTTTGTTTTTTGTATGTTCAATACCTAACTAATAGTAAAATGGTAAAGCAGCAGCACCAGAAAAGTAATGTTTAAGATAAGTTAGGTGAGGAATTACTGATTATGGTACATTGTAAGAGTCTTTGGAAAAGTCCACTTGAAGTGCACTAAATAAATCTAAGCGTCTCTTTGAAATATGAAGTGTACTTTCTCAAGTTTTAAGATCTTCATGGTCTTCTAATTGAGATATGTATGAACTTGCACATGTATTGTGATATGTCTTATACATCTCAACATGCTACACATATAAAACACAGGTATACATCTATTTGTATGTTTCATTGATATATGATGTTACTAACAAAAGGTACAGACATATACATGCATTCTTTTAGGAAGATGGTGAGACTTTCAGCACAGACATGTGATGGATTGCTGCTATATATTTGGCTAGGCCCAACACCCTATGTAGTCATAGAATGATGAAGCAGCAGCACAAAAGTGAGGTTTAAGGCATATTAGCACAATGATTAGTTATAACACTACTTTGTATGAGTCTATAGAAAGCTACACTTCAAGTATACCACATAATGTGCATTATCTGCTTCGAATGTGAAGAGAAATCTGTCAAATTTTAAGGTCTGCATGGAGTTGTGACTAAGGTATATCTCTACTTGCACATGTATTCTGATACATATTATGCATCTGAAGATGCTAGACATATAAAACACAAGTATACATCTATTTGTATATTACTTTTATATATGATATTGCTAGCAAAAGGTAGAGACATATGTATAAATGGTTTCCGGAATATGGTGAGACTTACAGCTAAGATATATGATGGGTGTGTCTCAGTGATTGCATGACTCCATGGGCAGTGCCTGGGTGATTGTATGAGTGCAAGGGTAGTGTCTGTATAACTGGAGAAGAGATTGGATACTGATTAACTGGTCACGAGTGTACAGGTGCAGCTTGTGTGCATGGATAAGTGCATGAATAGTCCCTGAATGCATAGATGAGTGCATGAGCAGTGCCTATGTGAATGGATGAGTGCAACAGTAGTGCCTGGGTGATTGTATGAGCGCAGGGATACTGGCAGAGTAATTGGAGGAGAGGATGAATACTGACTGGCTGATTGCATGGGTGTAAAGGTACTGCCTGGGTGATTTGATGAGTGCATCAGTAAATGGAATGTGTGCAGAAGTACTAACTGAGTGCATGGATAACTGCATGGATAGTACCTAAGTGATTACATGAGTGCAGGGGTAGTGCATGGGAAATTGGAGGACTGCATGAGTACTGCCTCAGTGATTAAAGAAGTGCATAGGTAATGCCTGGGTGATTGCATGAGTGCAGGGGTAATGCCTGCGTGATCGGAGGAGTGCATGGATGGTGCCTTGGTGCATGGAGGAGTATATGGGTAGTGCCTGAATGATTCAAAGAGTGCATGGGTAGTACCTGGGTGATTGCATGAGTGTAAGGGTAGTGCCTGGATGATTGGAGAAGTGCATGGGTAGTGCTTGAGTGATTGCATAAGTGCAGGGGTAGTGGCTGAGTGCATGTATGAGTGCATGGGTAGTACCTGAGTGATTACATCAGTGCATCAGTACTGCCTGGGTGATTGAAGGAGTGCAGGGGTAGTGCCTGGGTGATTGGAGGAGTGCAAGGGTAGTGGCTGAGTAATTGGAAGAGAGGATGGATAGTGACTGGCTGATTGCATGAGTGCATAGGTAGTGCCTGGGTGATTTTATAAGTGCATGGGTAAATGGAATGAGTGCGGGAGTAGTGACTGAGTGCATGGATGAGTGCATGGATAGTACCTGAGTGATTGCATGAGTGCATGGGTAGTGCCTGGGTGATTGTAGGAGTGCATGGGTAGTGCCTAAGTTATTGCATGAGTGCATGGGTAATGCCTGGGTGATTGAAGGAGTGCATAGCTAATGCATGAGTGATTGCATGACTACAGGGGTAATGTCTGGGTGATTGGAGAAGTGCATGGCTAGTGCTTGGGTGATTGGAGGAGTATAAGGGTACTCCCTGGGTTATTGCATGACTGCATAGGTAGTGCCTGGGTGATTGCATGAGTACAAGGGTAGTGCCTGGGTTATTGGAGGAGTGCAAGGGTAGTACCTGGTTGATTATATAAGTGCAGGGATAGTGCCTGGGTGATTTTATAAGTGCATGCGTACTGCCTGAGTGACTGAAGGAGTGCATGGTTAATACCTAGGTGATTGCATGAGTGCAAGGGTAATGTCTGGGTGATTGGAGGAGTGCATAGATAGTGCCTGGGTTATTGCATGAGTGCAAGGCTAGTGCCTGGGTTATTGCATGAGTGGATAGGTAGAGCCTTTGTGATTGCATGAGTGCAGGGGTACTGCCTGGGTGATTGCATGAGTGCATAGGTAGTGCCAGGGTGATTTTATAAGTGTATGGGTACTGCCTGAGTGATCGAAGGAGTGCATGGGTAATGCCTAGGTGCATAGAGGAATGCATCAGTAGTGCCTGGGTGATTGCATGAGTGCATAGCTAGTGCCTGGGTGATTTTATAAGTGCATGGGTACTGCCTGGGTGATTGAAGGAGTGCATGGGTAATGCCTAGGTGCATAGAGGAATGCATCAGTAGTGCCTGGGTGATTGCATGAGTGCATAGCTAGTGCCTGGGTGATTTTATAAGTGCATGGGTATTGCCTGGGTGATTGGAGGACTGCATGGATACTGCCTGGGTGATTGGAACAGTGCAAGAGTAGTGCCTGGGTTATTGTATGAGTGCATAGCTAGTGCCTGGGTGATTGCATGAGTGCAAGGGTAGTGCCTGGGTTATTGCATGAGTGCATAGGTAGTACCTGGATGATTGCATGAGTGCAGCAGTACTGCTTGGGTGATTGAATGAGTGCATAGTTAGTGCCTGAGTAATTTTATAAGTGATTTGGTACTGGCTGGGTAATTGCAGGAGTACAGGAATAGTGCCTCGGTGATTGGAGGAGTGCAAAGGTAGTGCCTGGGTGATTATATAAGTGTATGGGTAGTGGCTGGGTGATTGAAGGAGTGCTTGGGTAATGCCTGGGTGATTGCATGAGTGCAGGGATAAAGTGTGAGTGTTTGCAGGAGTGCATGAGTAATGTTAGGGTGATTGCATGAGTGCAGGGGTAATGCCTGGGTGATTGCATGAGTGCAGGGGTAGTGCCTGGGTGATTGCATGAGTACAAGGGTAGTGCCTGGGTGATTGGAGGAGTGCAAAGGTAGTGCCTGGTTGATTATATAAGTGCATTGGTACTGCCTGAGTGATTGAAGGAGTGCATGGCTAATTCTTAGGTTATTGCATGAGTGCAGGAGTAGTGTTTGGATGGTTGCATGAGTGTAGTGGTAGTGCCTGGGAGATTTTATAAGTGCATGGGTACTGGATGGGTGATTGGAGAAGTGCATGGATAGTGCCTTGGTGATAGGAGCAGTGCAAGGGTGGTGCCTGGGTTATTCTATGAGTGCATAGGTAGAGCCTGAGTGATTGCACGAGTGCAAGGGTAGTCCCTGGGTGATTATATAAGTGTATGGGTAATGTCTGGGTCATTGCAAGAGTGCATGGGTAATGCCTAGGTGATTGCATGAGTGCAGGGGTAATGTCTGGGTAATTGGGGGAGTGCATGAGTAACGTCTGGGTGATTGCATGAGTGCAGGAGTAATGTCTGGGTGGTTGAATGAGTGTAGTGGTAGTGCCTGGGTGACTGGAGGAGTCCATAGTAGTGCCTCGGTGATTTTATAAGTGCATGGGTACTGGCTGGGTGATTGGAGGAGTGCATGGATAGTGCCTGGGTGATTGGAGGAATGCATGAGTAATGTCTAGGTGATTGCATGAGTGCAGGGGTAATGCCTAGGCGATTGCATGAGTGCAAGGGTAGTGCCTGCATGATTGGAGGAGTGCAAGGGTAGTGCCTGGTTGATAATATAAGTGCATGGTTAGTGGCTGGGTGATTGGAGACTTACAGCTGAGACATGTGATGGGTTGCGGCTTTATATATGACTACACCCAACATCCTGAGTAGTAGCAGAACAGTGAAATTGCAGCACAAAAGAAAGGTTTATGGCATGGTGAACACTTTTGTACTACAGCTTCACCATTCTGTAACTACTCCGATGCGAGTATACATTCAGTCTGTATCCTCTCGTTTACGCACAAAGCACAATATTTTCTATACACGAGGTTGCATGGCACTATTTCACATAGTTCTGTCATCTGTTTGCCATTCTTTACGACCTTTCAGGAGTCACAGTGTGCACCATATTTTCCTTCAACACACTTGTTTAGTGGATTAATATTGTTTATGGCGCATTCAATTCTACGATCATTGAGTGTATCCTATTTTTGTTTACAGGGAAAACCCCCTGAAGAAGGGCTGGTCCCGAAATGCATTGGGGATTTGTGTTTATATTCCTGTGAATCAGCAAGACATGCTTAATATTTGATCGCGATGAAATATGGATATATACATTTCATGAACAGATGAATGGATTGTTTCACTATTGAAATATGATGCAAATAAACCATAGTGAAATACAACTATTGGAGATTTGACTCGTTGAAAGTGATTATTTCGCGCAGAAGTGCTTACATGGGTTGCCCTTCCAGTGGGGAAGGATTTTCACAATCATGTAGAGACATACCTCAGTCACAACACCATCCACAGCTTAAAACATCACAGACTATACTACAAATATCAAACAGACACTGAAAATTATGCAGTATATTTGAAGTGTAGCTTTCTACACACTCATACAAATTAGTCTAATAACTAATCTCTCTTCAAACATGTCATAAACCTCACTTTTGTGCTGCAGCTTTACCATTCTACAACTACTTAGAATGTTACACTTAGCCAAATACAAAGCAGAAACCCTTCACATGTCTCTGTTGTAAGTCTCACCATATTCCTGAAAGCATGCATGCATATGTCTGTACCTTTTATGAGCAGCATCATATATAAAAGAAATATACAAATAGATGCCTACATGTGTTTTATACATCTAGCATCTTCAGATACATAACACATTTCAGAATATATCTCCTAGTAAAGACTTTCTTCAATCACAACACTATGCACACATGAAAATTTCACAGAACACACTTCCAATTTCAAGCAAACACCAAGAATTATGTGGCATATTTCAACTGTACGTCTCTAGAGACTTATAAAAAAGTAACCTAATCACTAATACATTATGTCAACATCTTTTAAACCACACTTTTGTGCTGCATCTTCACCATTCTACTACTACTCATAGTCTTGAGCCTACCACATACAAAGCAACAACACCTCATTGTTATACATCATGCACCTTCAAATGTATAAGACATATGAAAATACATATACAATTAAAGACATACTTCGGTCACAAGTCCATGCACACCTTAAAACTTGACAAACTGCACTTCCAATTTGAAAACAACACCTAAAATTATGCGGTATACTACAATTGTACATTTCCACACACTAAAACAAACTACCATAATCACGAATCCATCTTCCAATATACACATATTACTATACACAATCTATTTCAAACAACATTTAAGTACAATAAAACAAACTACAATACACATCTCTACATTTAATAATATATTTAAAACATCAGAGTTCTTCAATAATTTTTAAAGTTTAAAAATAAAGATAACACATAATACACCTCACAAATTTATAACTCACCTTCCAAATAGATTTGAAGAATATAAAATATCAGAAACTCATAAAGATTTTCTTATGCACACAATCAATGTAATGCACCACTCTCAACAAGGTAAAACCAGTAATGGCAAACTTTCCCTCTCTTTCTCCATACAAATAAATGTAAGTAACAAATCACTTTACTCCCTACATAATTTCAAATTGTAAAACACATTTCTGTTGGTTAGACATATTAATCCTTACCAACTGACTTCTAAAAGTGCCCAAACTGGTTCTGGAATTTCCTAGAGTCGCGACTCCACCGCGCACCATCGCGCTGGAGCCGCGAATCCATACGGGAGTTCAAAAATATATTACTACTAATAATGGCACTATTTTTTAAGAACGCACCACTTCTAAACACAATACTGACTTGGGAAATCTTACTTTAATGACATATCACTTATATATAAATTACAAGTCCATATTTTAAAACCACAGTTAAGATTCAACCCTTCCCCCATTCTGCTTAATCCCAGTTTCCATAGTAACAATTTCTGCAACATTCAACTGAACAGGCAGGTCACAAGTTCACCATATTTTCAAGTTCAGCACACAAGGTTACAAATGCAAACAGCAGGTGTGGTTGACTTTGACAAAATGTTACCTTATCCTATCTACTGTACCTTTCAAACATTTTTTAATAACCAATAAGAAACATGATTTTTAAAGAAAGTAACATGCACCCTATTTTTGATTGTACAATGTTCATAAACAGCCAATCAATCATCTACTTTTTAAAAAACAGCATCTTGTCCACCATTTTAGATACCTCTCATTCTACCAACTGACTACCTCAGCTACAGACATCTTTTCATTACTGCCAGACATCCCTTCAAGATGCTTACCGTATGGATTGTTGGGCACAGCTATGTTTTCTGGTGCAAAAAGTATGCTGAACGCGGAGGTATTGACAAAGACCTAGCTTTGCAAAATTTGGATATTAAATGGATTGCACAGAGAGGATTAAAGTAGCACCAATTGATGCCTTTGGTTAAAACCTTTTTGCATCTCCAACCCCCTGACCTCATGATTGTGCACTGTGGTGGCAATGACCTAGGCACATTGACTGTGGTAGGTCTGGAAATGCTAATGAAGGACACCTTTGCACAATTGATGTTGCTTTTGCCTCAAACTGTCTTTGTATACTCTAATACATGCCAAAGACAGAAATGGAAGTGGTCAAATCAATTCTGTCCACAGATTGAGAAAGCTAGGAACAATGTCAATAAAGCTGTTTCTGCTTACCTCAGAGACCATAGGATGGGCTCCATATATAACAACAATCTACGTTTTGATATGGATGACATCTACAGAAGTGGTGGAGTACACTTCACAGATCAAGGAAACAGAGTCTTTCTCAACAACCTAAAGCTGTGCATCCACACTTACATGTAGCTACAAAAAACTCATAATAAAAACAAGGGCTCCTTTTAGAGCCACCCGATAACACAATAGCGAATCTATATTTTTTTAACACATACATACTCTTTTTAAAAATTTTGTGGATTTGCGCACCCGTCGCGAATCTGCAAAAGCATGAATTCAATGTACTACAACACAATACACTTTTCAACTTTAACAATTTTTAATTTTTAATTTTATATATTTTTACTAACTCTATCAATTTTAATCTTATCATTAACTTCAATCACACTACCTCTTTAAAACAACTTCACAAATGCAACACTACCTTCTAAATTATATACTACTAAATTATTTATTTGAGGAGAATCCGCGAATCCAACGCAACGTTACACAGGGGGGCCACGCTGAGAGCTGCGTTAGGGTCGCAACTCCAAAATAGAAAGAAAAAAAAAAGCCCCACTTCCATTATTCAGTATTCACCACGTGGCCCCCTCCTGAGGTCAATAATGGCCCGGGGACCCCATCCCCGGGGCATTGCCTCTTTTTATTTTTAAAAACAATAGAATAGTATGGGAGGGATGCCGCACGGCCCCCCTTCCCTATGTCACTTTTGCCCAGAGGACCCCATCCCCGGGGCCTGGCCACACATTGGGGCCCATGGGGGGAGCCCCAATGCCCCCGCGGTCCCTGCCGGCTCCCCGCCTCCTGCGGGAGCCTGCATTGTTTTTGGTCAAGGGGAGCTGCTGACATGCATGGAAGCGAGAGCAGGTTTTCTGCTCTCGCTTCCACGAAGCAAAGCATAGTTTGCAATGACAGGGCGGGAGCTGTGCTCCCTCCCTGTCATTGCAAACTGCAATGTCCCGGGAGTGGGCACCCCGGGACATTGCCGTAGCCAGCCCTGGGGGGTGGCGGTCCCCAGGGCCATAGAGGGCTCCAGGAGGGTGGCAGGGCGGCCCCCCTCCCAACGTAAAACATAGCCCCGGAGGTGGTGGTCCCTGGGGCTTGGAGGGGCCCATGAGGCACCCACTCATAATAAAGAAATCCCCATGGAGGTGGTGGTCCTGGGGCTTGGGGGGCCTGGGGGGCCTGCGAGGCCCCCCCACCCATAATTAATAAAAACCCCGGGTAGGTGGCAGTCCCCGGGGCTTGGGAGGGCCCGTGAGGCCCCCCCATTAAAGAACAAAAGCTCCGGGGAGGTGGTGGTCCCTATGGCTTGGGGGGGCTGCGTGCCCCCATGTAATCAACATAGCCCCGGGGAGGTGATGGTCCCCGGGGCTGCAGGGGCCTCCACAGGGCCCCCGCATAAATATTAACAAATAC
Organism: Calotriton arnoldi; assembly: GCA_963921515.1. Taxonomy (NCBI): domain Eukaryota; kingdom Metazoa; phylum Chordata; class Amphibia; order Caudata; family Salamandridae; genus Calotriton; species Calotriton arnoldi. Next base: position 1,422,403 of record CAWUFW010004238.1, read on the forward strand.
CCCCGGGACCTGGCTCACCCGGGGGCTCATTAAAACGAAGTACGGGAGACCGCGCTTCGTTTTTTTATTCTCAGCGGGATTCGCGCTAAAATTGTTTTTAAAAAAATGCTTTTTGCGGCCCTGGGGGTTCCTGTGGGAACCCCTGACCAGCCCTAGGCGGTCAGGGTGTTTCTACCCTGCCCCCTTTCCTTCATTTATAACCTTTTGTTTACCTTTTTGATGTGACTCGGTTAAACCGAGTCACAAAATGGCTGATAACACATTCTGGTTTGGAGTGTTGGCAGCCAATCAGAATAAAGCTCATGCTCGGGAGGGTGCACAAATCCTCCTCGGCCCTCAGATATCAATATTTTTAGAATTTCTCAGGAACTACTAAACGGATTCACACCATTTAAAAAAAAGCACACTTCCGGACCAAAACCTACCTTTTTGCCAAATTTGGTGTAATTCCGTTCAGCAGTTCGGGCTGTAGCTTTGTCTAAATTTCCTATGGAGATTAACATGGAGAAAACGTGTTTTGGGACCCCCCTTTTTTTCTCAGCCCCCGCTTGACGAATCACCTCAAAACTTTCAAGGCAGGAACTGACCTGAGTGAACTATTAGTTTTGAAAAGTTCGCGAAGATTCGTCAAATGGCGCCAAAGATATTGACAAAAAAAAATGCTTTTTGAACAGAAACGAGGTCCTAACTATAACTACCGACTGGCGACCGCCAGTAGGTAATATATATATGCGGTGAATTTTACCTCCAGTGTGTGGCTTCCTTTAGGGGATAACCTTCTTTGTTGGATTTATTACGGCCAGTCCTGCCGTGAGGAAGCCCTGCCGTGTTGTTGCAGACCCATGCCGGCGCCAGGTGGCGCCTTGCTGTGAAAGGACTGGAGGAACACGGGGGCAGTTCTACGGTGCAGCCTGGATGAATATGACCTTCTGCCAACCCACTGGGGATTCATTGGTTGACAATATGGCAGCGCTCCACAACTCACTTCAGAAGCACATACGCGCACTACAGGAACCAGCAGGCAGTGCGCCTGTACACGCCCACTGAGGCGGGCCCCATGAACAGTACCAGGTGCGTGAAAGTGGTGCAAGTGCTTTTAAGACTTCATTTGCCCATGATTAAGTGCTTGTTCGCACGAAACGCGTTGGGCACCAGATGTAAGGAGAAGTGCTCTGTTTTCCACGCTGCAGCTTTCCCCAATAAATGCGGTGAATTTTACCTCCAGTGTGTGGCTTCCTTTAGGGGATAACCTTCTTTGTTGGATTTATTACGGCCAGTCCTGCCGTGAGGAAGCCCAGCCGTGTTGTTGCGGACCCATGCCGGCGCCAGGTGGTGCCTTGCTGTGAAAGGACTGGAGGAATGCGGGGGCAGTTCTACGGTGCAGCCTGGATGAATATGACCTTCTGCCAACCCACTGGGGATTCATTGGTCGACAATATGGCAGCGCACCACAACTCACTTGAGAAGCACATACGCGCACTACAGGGACCAGCAGGCAGTGCGCCTGTACACGCCCACTGAGGCGGGCCCCATGAACAGTACCAGGTGCGTGAAAGTGGTGCGAGTGCTTTTAAGACTTCATTTGCCCATGATTAAGTGCTTGTTCGCACGAAACGCGTTGGGCGCCAGATGTAAGGAGAAGTGCCCTGTTTTCCACGCTGCAGCTTTCCCCAATAAATGCGGTGAATTTTACCTCCAGTGTGTGGCTTCCTTTAGGGGATAACCTTCTTTGTTGGATATATATATATACATATATACATATATATAAATACATATATATATATATTCACTGAAAAAAGCAAAGGTTACAGGGACGTTATGGTTAGGAAATAGAATAAAAAAAGTTAGAAATTCACTGAAAGAAACAAAGGTTACAGGGATGGCTCAAATTTCACCCGTGCAAAACCAGTGAAATTCAGCTAACTATAACTTACGGCCCCTACAATGCACTTCTTATGATCTCACATATTATATCACTCATGACATGGTCAGTGACATCACTGATGATATCATCCAGTGAGTGTAAGTGTTTTGTAAATGTTTCTGATACTTAAAAATATATACTAATCCACAGCATAAATTAAACTACTATTCTTTCTGTACTACTACTAAGTGATACTGTTTCTAAAATATGTCATCTGAGTGGCTTTGTGACTCTCTGTATCAGTGTGTGAAGGAGTGTCTAAGTGGCTGTATGGTTGTGTGACTGGTTGTATGGATCTGTCACTGGGTGTGTTAGTGGCTATATATATGTCTGCTATTTGGTATGTGAGTGGCTTTATGGGTCTGTGAATGGGTTTGTGAGTGCTTATGTGGGTGTGTGAGTAGTTGTATGGGTGTGTGAGTGAATGTGTGAGTGGTTGTATGGGTGTGTGAGTAGGTGTCTGTGTAGCTGTGAGGGTGTATGAGTGGGTGTGTGAGTGGTTGTATGGGTGTGTGAGTGGTTGTATGGATCTGTCACTGGGTGTGTTAGTGGCTGTATATGTCTGCTATTTGGTATGTGAGTGGCTGTATGGGTCTGTGAATGAGTTTGTGAGTGCTTATGTGGGTGTGTGAGTAGTTGTATGGGTGTGTGAGTGGATGTGTGAGTGGTTGTATGGGTATGTGAGTAGGTGTGTGAGTAGGTGTCTGTGTAGCTGTGAGGGTGTCTGGTGGGTATGTGAGTAGTTGTATGGGTGTGTGAGTGGTTGTATTGGTGTGTGAGTAGATGTGTGAGTGGTTGTATGAGAGTGTGAGTGGTTGTATGGGTGTGAGTGGGTGTGTGAGTAGGTGTCTGTATAGCTGTGTGGGTATATGGGTGAGTGTGTGAGTGGTTGTATATGTGTGAGTGGTTGTATGGGTGTGTGAGTGGTTGCTTTGGATGTGTAAGTGGGTGTGTTAGTGCTTGTATGGGTCTGTGCATGGTTTTGTGCATGTGCAAGTGGGTGTGTGAGTGGTTGCATGGGTGTGTGAGTGCTTGTAGGGATCTGTGAGTGTGTGTGTGAGGGGTTGTGTGGGTGTGTGAGTGGTGGTATGGGTGTGTGAGTGGTTGTGTGGGTGTGTGAGTGGTTATGTGGATGATGTCATGAGTAATGTCATGAGTGATGTCATTTGCTACGTCATCAGTGATGTCATCAGTAATGTCACTGACCATGACATGAGTGATGTAATATGTGAGGACATAAGCAGTGCATTGCAGGGGCGTAAGTTATAGTTAGCTTAGGTAACTATAATTGCTAAATTTCACTGGTTTTGAATGAGTAAAAACTGAGCCTAACTATAGCGTACCTTTAACCTTTGTTTTTTTCAGTGAATTTCTAAGATGTTTTTCATTCTATTTCCTATCACATCCCTGTAATCTCAGTTTTTTTGTGTAAATTTCTATGGTTTTTAAAATGTTTATTTCCTAACCTGTAACATTTGAGAGTGAGTGTGTGAGTGTCTGTATAGGTCAGTGAGTGGGTGTGTGAGTGGCCGTATGGATATGAATGGGTGTGTGAGTGGTTTTGTAGGTGTGTGAGTGAGTGGGTGTGTGAGTGGCTGTATGGATCTGTGAGTGGGTGTATGAGTGGCTGTATGGGTATGGGTATGGGTCTGTGAATGGGTGTGTTAAGGTTCTGTGGGTATGAGAGTGGGTGTGTGAGTGGCTGTATGGGGGTATGAGTGACTGTGTGGGTCTGTGAGTGTATGTGAGAGTGGCTGAATGGGTGTGTGAGTAGGTGTCTGAGTATCTGTATGCATGTGGCAGTAGCTGTGTGAGTGACTGGGCCAGAACAGAACCTCACCCGCCCCTTTATCCAATAAAAGGCCAGAGTTTTGCACAAAATGTCTACCCAACTTTAGTACTTTCTACTGGTTAATTAGTAAGTGCTACCTCATTGGGTAATAACTAGTGCATATTCTACACTACAGCTGCTTAATGGACCACGAGTGCATGTAATTTTGCAATGTGATTGTTCCTCAAGTGTCTTGATCCACAAATCTGGGATAACATGAATCCTTGTCTAGAGAACAGGACGAGGCTACAAAGAGGGTAATCTGCACCAAACAAGGGTGCTTCCTCCAAACTATATGGAATAAGTGCTTCTTTGTTTGGTGGAAATGTCCTCAAAATTAAGCCTGGGTGGAACTAGCTGAGTTTTACTCTATAGAATTCCACGGAGTTACTGAAAAACTCTGCCAAATTATGCAGAGTTCCATGCATGGGCAGAGTGTGGAGTTCCTCTAGTTACAGCGGAAAAGAAGCATTTGGGAATCTACAGTACTACTGCTCCTCGTGCGCTAACCGCCATTCTGTTTGATGGGAAGGCACCACCACATTTGTATTTATGAATCCCCCTTTCCAGTTGCCAGATGATAGGACTCTTCAAGTGAAATCCATGTCAAATATAGCCAGTGGCCATGCATGTGCACCCACAAACATAGATGAACATGTGTGGGCGGAAAATTGTGAAATAATTGCTTCTGCAAATGTATTAGCCTAGGTAAGGTCTCAAAATATGGCCAGCGTGCAAAATCACAACTCAGGACAAAGTCAAAATTATTATTTCTGTCGAAGGCTCTCACCTTACCTGTGGTCCCCCTCCATCCAGATCTGGAAGGCACTGTAAGCTGTGCTCACTGCCTCCCGAATCTTGGACAGCCTTCAGGCTGATGCCTGAAGCAACTTGGTCCCGCTGGCCGAGTTCAGAATAGGGAAAGTGGAAGCAATCCAGCAGCCACTGATGAATCCATCAAAGCGGAGCAGTGGTGAGGCAGTAAGGGAGGAGCATGCCATGCCAGTGACTTCCAGGACATGACCAGAGCCTCCGGGGGACAAAAGAGGTGCACTGACTGAGAGACCCAGAAGCACAGCCTATGTAATAGCAAGCACAATGCCAAATCCACCCACCCCTTAGAGGAGGGAGCGGGTGATCACGACTCGTGTCAGGAGCAAAAGGGGCAGAGAAGAGGCAGCTCTATAGATAGTGGGAGGTACTCTTAAAGTGGAAGGAGGGTTTTCTTGTCTACAGAGGGTGGGGAAAGGGCAGCGAGAAGGAACAAGGGGTGAGTGCGCTGGGAAACTCTGCTGTGCCGGTGGTTGGCAGAGTTTTGCTGAACTCCACGCTTCATAACTCAAAATTCCTCTGCATCAAGAACATGTCACCAAAACATGCATCTGTTGTGTTTATATTTATAAGTGCTTCCAGTTGAGGTTTAATTTCTGTGAAATGACTATCAGGGCCAGAATAGAACCTCATTTTTTCCAAGAAGAGTCCAGAGCTTTGCCAAAAATGTCTTTCTAATTGGAGTACTTTCTACTGGTTAATTAGTAAGTGCTGCCTCATTTGGTAAATGTCTAATGCATATTCTACACTACAGCTGAGTAAAGGACCACAAGGTAATGTCTCCAGTGACCTTGTGTGCATGTAATTTCGACAATGTGATCGTTCCTGCAGCGCCTTCATCCACAAATATGTGATAACATGAATCCTCATCAAGAGAAGATTTTGAGATTACAAAGAGGTGAATCTCCACCAAACAGAGGTTCTTCTTCTTAACTATATGAAGTAAGTGCTTGCTTGTTTGGTGGAAATGTCCTCGCATTCATCTGAATCTAGAACGGGTCACCAAAATCAGCGGGAAATTCGCTCGCGGGCCTTTTGGCAAACTGCCCATCAATGTGGGAAAAGGCGATAAGACCTTTGCATACTACTAAGGAAAACGGAGCGGAGCTTGCAGATGATTTTGGGTATTTGCATACTCAGGGTGATTAAAAGGCTAGAACCATGGACTCTGCTGCCATGATTACAAATAGGGAGGTGAGCTGCATGGCCAAGGCCTGGCCTCTAGATGCTGGGTGCCCTGGAGCCCACCCAAGGCACCCAGTATGCAGCGCTGGGGACCGCAAGAGGAGCCTCAATGCCCCAGCGGTCCCTGCCAGCTCCCCCCTCCAGTGGGAGTGGGCATTGCTCCCACACGTTGGGAGCAGCCAAAAATGCTGCTCCCTGGGTGTGGGAGCAGTCCTTTCATAACTTTTCCTGGAAAACAGATGAAAAGTCCACTCCCAGCGAGTGGGAGCAGTTTTCATGCTCCCGCCCGCTGGAGTGGACTTACTGTCTGCTTACACTTGGCAGGAGCTGTAAAAACTCCCACCAAGTGAGAGCAAACAGCTATGTCCCGGAGATGGGCACCCGGGGACATAGGAAGCTGTCCCTGGGGGAAGGTGGTCCCCAGGGCCATTAATGGCTCCAGGAGGGGGGCACATGGCCTCCCTCCTCTTTTCTTATTTTTCGGTCTGGACCCGGGGAGGTGGTGGTCTCTCGGGCCGTAAATTGCCCAGGAGGGGGGCCGTATGGCCTCCTCCCCCTTTTTTAATATTTAGCCTGGCACCAGGGAGGTGGTGGTCCCTGGGGCCATGAATGACCTACAAAGACGGGGCGCGCGACTCCCTCCATCACATTTTACATTTGGCCTGGCTCCAGGGAGGTGGCGGTCCCCGAGGCCCATATCGGCAATGGGAAGGGGGGCCGCATGCACCCCCTCCCCTTATTATGTTTGAAAATAAGCCCCCGGGACCTGGCCTACCCGGGGTAGTATTTTTAAACAAGACAAGCATGGGCAACCACTTATGTTTCATGGGGATTAGCAAATCTTTTCTATTTTCCCAGAGAAAATTAAAAAAAAGGCATTTTTGGACCTGACTGGGTCCCTGGGGGACCCCACCACCTGGCCTTGGGGGTCAGGGTATTCCTACCCTGCCCCCTTTTTTTAACGTTTTTGTTTGGGACTCGGCTGAGCCAGAGTCCTAAGATGGCAGCCAATCAGATCTCTGCATGAGATCGGTAATATTTGCAGAGGGTCTGCGCTTCTAGATATACAAATTTGGTTTTCCTTTGATATCTCCAAACCTACTGAATGGATTTACACCAAATTACCCAAAAGGCTCTTTCTGACCCAAGAGGTAACTTTCTGCCAATTTTGGTGTACTTCTATCCAGCGGTTCGGGCTGTAGTGGTGTTCAAAATCCCTATGGGAAATTGCACAGGGAAAAAGTGTTTTTGCCCCCCCCCCTTTTTCTTGGCCCTCGCTTGAAGAATCACTCTGAAACTTTCAACACAGCAGTTGAACTGAGCGTCGTACTAATTTAGAACATTTTGTGAAGATTTGTCAACCGGTGCCAAAGTTATTGGCAAAACAGGAAATGCTTTTCCTATGGAAACTAGGTCCTAACTCTAACTACCTACTGGTGTCCGCCAGTATATATACATATGTATGGTTTTTACAGTAGTCAATTCAAAAATATCCCCAAAAATGTAATATAATGTAAAAGATATATTTTTAGTAATATTGTTACCTTATATATGTATATATGTATATATAAACATACACACACATGTGTGTGTGTTTCTATAAGTATATAAGCATATATGTACATATAGTAGTAAATATTTACATTTAATTAATTTGCATTAAATTCATATTGTATATTAAAATATTTAAGATTTACTCTTTTAAACTATATATATATCCAACAAACAAAGTTTCCCTTTGAAGAAGATGCCACACAGAGCAACTTTTCACACTTTTAATTCTGAGGCATAAGGTAAGTCCAGTTCCCCTTCTCAAATCCAAATAAAAGCCAAACGCGTTTCAGACTTAAAACAGTCCTTGTTCACTGGCAATAACAGAAACAGCAGTCTCTTGTCGAACACCTGCTCCTAATCTTATACCCCGCCCTGATGGGCGTACTCTGGGCGTCTGCACCTAAGCATTCTGGTCATTGCAGTTCTCCACAGAAAATAATATCCCCCAGTGGGTGCCGTCATACCTTCTGTAATAGAATCTTGCCCTTGTGGGTGATGTGGGCGGGAGACACTGGAACTGCCCAAATACGAAAGCACTCAGAAGCGGTATCGCTCTCCCTAGCGCCTCGGAAATCCAAGACGCCACAGGTCTGCAAAATAGTAGCGGGGCATCTTCGCGACTAGGGGGGCCGCTTTACATCCAACAAACAAAGTTTCCCTTTGAAGAAGATGCCACACAGAGCGACTTTTCACACTTTTAATTCTGAGGCATGAGGTAAGTCCAGTTCCCCTTCTCAAATCCAAATAAAAGCCAAACGCGTTTCAGACTTAAAACAGTCCTTGTTCACTGGCAATAACAGAAATGGCAGTCTCTTGTGGAACACCTGCTCCTAATCTTATACCCTGCCCTGATGGGCATACTCTGGGTGTCTGCACCTAAGCATTCTGGTCATTGCAGTTCTCCACAGAAAATAATATCCCCTAGTGGGTGCCGTCATACCTTCTGTAATAGAATCTTGCCCTTGTGGGTTGATGTGGGCGGGAGACACTGGAACTGCCCAAATACGAAAGCACTCAGAAGCGGCATCGCTCTCCCTAGCGCCTCGGAAATCCAAGACGCCACAGGTCTGCAAAATAGTAGCGGGGCATCTTCGCGACTAGGGGAGCCGCTTTACATCCAACAAACAAAGTTTCCCTTTGAAGAAGATGCCACACAGAGCGACTTTTCACACTTTTAATTCTGAGGTATATATATATATATATATATATATATATATATATATATATATATATATATATATATATATCGAGAACACCAACCAGCGCCCCTCCTTTACTTCCTCCTCAGTCCGATCGCAATAGAGGGGCACGAACTACACTTTTAGGTACGCAATTCTTTATTTCACGCTTTAGTAGTCATTACGCGTTTCGGTAACAGCCGTTACCTTGATCACATATGTGTGTGTGTTTTTATAAGTATATATGTACATATAGTAGTAAATATTTACATTTAATTAATTTGCATTAAATTCATGTTGTATATTAAAATATTTAAGATTTACTCTTTTAAACTATATATATATATATATATATATATACATATATCCGAGTTGTTTGCTGTACTTTGCAGAGGTCCCAAAAGAGGAAAAGCAAAAGAAACCAAAAAAGACTCCGATTAACCAAAAGAAGGGGAGGAAGTACTAAATATAAAACAATAAGGACAGGAGATAACGTGAGTGACAATTCTATTGTCAATTTGTCGTCCAGAATATTAACACCTGAAGAAATATCATTACTACGCTTAGGCCTATCATTCTGTCCCGCCAATGATATCAATTACATTGACACTAGGATTGATCTTTTTCTATATGTGAGAAAATTAAAACTTATGAAACTGTAGGGCAAAGACAAGCACCCACTTTCAGAAGCGGCATGACAACTTTTTCAGATCTCCAGGTTGGGGATATTGAGCTGATTCTTAATTTACATGATCTAGAGACCAACAATGAACAGAGATTGGAAGCCGATATAGATCCAATCCTGGGACAACTAGGCCTAATAACTAATCAGGCCAGCCACAGTGGCCTCAAACAGAAATCAAAGTATAACCCGAACGTACCACATGATAACATAGAAGCCTACAGTTCTGCCATGACTCAGCAACTGATGGAAATAAGACGCAATAGCACAAGCCCCAATTGGGACAATTTATCAAAAGAACAATGTCAGGCATTGAAAGATCTGGAGAATGATCCTAAAATCATCATTAAGCCTTCAGACAAAGGAGGCAATATTGTTATCATGGACATCGAGCAATACAGATCTGAGGCCTTACGACAACTAGCTGACCATACGTGCTATGAAGAGATCGGATGGGACACATACAGAGTGAAAATCAGGAGATATCATGATCGCTTGAAAGATTGGATCCATATGGGACTCTTAGATAATGATGAATTTAAATTTTTGAAAACGGATAATCCACGAGTACCCTGCTTATACCTACTACCCAAAATCCATAAAGACCCCACTAATCCACCAGGGCGACCAATAGTCTCTTCTAATAGGGGACTGCTTGAAAATACATCTATTTTTCTTGATTTGTTTCTTTCACCCTATGTTACCAATTTAAGATCATACTGCAAGGATAGCTCCGACTTTCTGAGACGCATTCATGATGTCCAGTGGGAAGAGAGCTACTCAATGATAGCATTAGATGTATGCTCTCTTTATACGTAAATTGAACAAAAGAAGGGAGTAGAGGCTTGCATGCATTTTCTATGCAGTAGGCATATTACACTTTGGGAACATAACAAAATGTTGGAAGAAATGATGCTGTACTGTTTAGAGCAAAACATGTTCCTTTTTGAGAAAATACTATATCGTCAAAAGTCCGGAATTGTAATGGGGTCATGTTTCGTCCCGAGTCTGGCTAATTTATTCCTAGGCTGGTGGGGAGGAAAAGATAGTATGGACAGAGGCTAACGAGGTATATACAGACCATATCCCAATCTGGATCAGGTATATAGATGACCTGTTCCTGATCTGGGATGGGCCCCAGACCTTAGCATTGGAATTGATCCAGAACTTGGGTGATAATGATCTAAACCTGAGCTTCACTCACAAAATAAGTACTGATTATTGTGAATTCTTGGATGTTACCGTAAAAATTGTGAACAGTAAAATAACTACTAGCCTCTTTAGAAAGGCAACGGCAGGGAATACTATCCTACATGCCTCAAGTAATCATCCTGCACCACTGGTCCAAAGTACCCCATATGGAGAACTCTTACGAGCACGCCGCAATTGTAGCACCAATGAGGGCTTTATGAAAGAACAGACGAGGATGGAACAAAGGTTCAAACAGAGAGGTTATAGCAATAAAGTATTGCTTGAGGCCAAAAACAAGATGAAGGGAAAAACACAGAATGAATTACTTTTCAACCAGAGACCCAAAATTGATCATAACAAAAATGAGGCACCAAAGATGATTACCACCTATAGTAGAGGTGCGAGGGCATTGAGGAAGGCAATGAAAGCTCATTGGAGCCTCCTAATAGCCGATCCTGTAATAGGCAAACACATAGGCAATTCGCCCAACATAACATACAGACGTCCCAAATCCATAAAAGATCGGTTGGTCCATAGTTACCAACAGGAAGGAATGACAAACAATTGGCTGAACCAATGAAAGGATTCACAATATGTAATTCCTGCAAAGCGTAGCAGGAAGAGCAAAAGCCGTAAGACATATACTACAGATTCAGGAATTGTCAAGACCACCATGAAATCGATTACCTGCACCAGTGAATTTGTCGTCTACATATTGGAGTGTCCGTGCGGCCTCAGATATGTCAGCAGCACAAAACTACAGTTAAAAATGAGAATTTTACAGCACTTACGTGCTGTTACTAATCTTGATTTTAACTATCCTGTAGCCAGACATTTTGCTGAAAAGCATAATAGCAACAACAACCAATTGCAGTTCTATGGAATAGACAGGGTCCTACCACACCAAAGAGGAGGGGATAGAGAGAAAAATCTCTGCATTCTGGAATCCAGATATATTATTGATCTAAATACCAAAACCCCGAATGGATTAAACAGTGGAGAGGAATTGGCAACTCATATAGGACATTAGATCTAGTCGCTATTAGTAGCAGTATACTTCTTTCTGAAAGTTTTTAAACAAGATCACTTAACTTTTAATGTTAGGAAAGTTCAGGACTTGCCGTTCCATATCTAACCGTGCCTAACAAAAATGAATGTGTCCTCATGTAATGCAACTGGTGCTATGTAAAGCGCTCTGATACCCGATACCTTCGGGTCAAGTTCGCGCTATATAAAACTCCGTAAAAAAACAAAAACCCGGGATTGAAGTTTATAAGAGTGAGAATATAACTCTGGGATTCACACTGTAAGGGGAGCTAGAGCCTACAATTAACAGATGGCAACTCCCACTTATAGGAGGAGGGGGAGATATTCTGGCAAGCCAAGGAGCCTCCTACTGCTAATTACGGGTGTGGTTCACTTGGGGTTTTGTTTTTGTTATTTCATGCAAAGTTTCACTCACGGATGTTCCATTTGGAACAAAATGCACCAACATGCCTATATTTTAACCCTGGGGGGTGAACTCTGCTCCACTCGCAGAGTTTGAGGAGTTTTCTGCACTCCGCGTTACGTGGAGCTCGCGGAGTTCCGAAAAACTCCGCCCCGCGTAGCGGAGCGGAGTTTTTTTACCTTGCTCGCATTCATCAAAGTCAAGTTGGCGACCACGAGCGCGGAAAATCAACCTCCCGGCGAGATTTTTCCTTGTTTGCGATCGCCAACATCAAGTTGGCGAGCGCGAGCGTGAAAAATCACCCTCCTGGCGAGATTTCTCAACGGGGGGGGTCAGGTTTCTCATTGCGAGTGGTTGCGTATGCTCGCGACGAGAAACAGCCCGTTCGCGTTGAGAAAGCTGCCGCAGGGACCGCTTGCGCTGTGCATGGTGCCGTTCGCGATGATTGCACAGTGCGGACAAGCGTCCGGCACTGTGCAATCACCGTGAACTGCATTTTTCTATCGTACTCCGCCACTTGCAGAGCTCTGCGTAGTGCGGCGGAGTTTTTTTTTATCTTCGCGGTGTTCCGCGTAGTGCAACTCCGCAAACTCCGTCATGGGTTACTATATTTCCTTTACTAAGATGACAACATAGGACAACGGAAGCGTCACTAAGGGTACATTACTCATTATCACATGGCTGAAAGATAGATAGTGTAGCACAGGATTGTCATACTCCTGTTGTGCAGTGTAAGCATACAAGATGCGATTCGATCACTAGGTGACTGTATGATTGCAGGAATACATTATTCCTGATGCATGCCAGAGGTATTACCTAAACAGGTTTGCAACAAATTTTACATAATGAATTCATTTTTCTTGAAGCCCTAAACATGGGTATCGCTACGTCATAAGGAGGCTTTTGCATATTTGTTTTAACTTTATTGATCATGGCTATGATGATCATAAACATTATGTACTCATGTTAAAGCATCTCGAATTGTTTCCATTCCGTACGAAATTGGCGAATGCATATTTGAATTAACTTTATTGATTGCGGCAACAAGAATGACAAAAATGCTGTGTCAAATTCAATGTACTGCTAAATGTTCCAATTTTTTATACTGAAATTGCTGAATGTATTTACACATAGATTTTCTTGGATAATTGATTGGTTTGCTTTGTAGAACAGATCAGTACATATCAATTGTAGAAGATTCTGCCATAGCCTCGCTGTGTAAAACATATGGACGGAAGTATGTCCTCGCTTTCTATGAACTGTCATTTGTATTTCTAAGGGAAATTGCATGCACTAAAACCACTCGAAAAAGGCTAACGTCGAAACGCGTCGTTTTGGTGCACAATAAACTATTGTGCAGTTAAAAAAAAAAAAAAAGTCTTGGTGCACAATAAACTATTGTGCAGTCTCCTGGTGTGCCGCTCTTGTTGTTTTTTCCTGGGATTACTTAAGGACAACACTGGAAATACGTTATATATATATATGGCGGCATCTAAATAAAACAAAAAACATAGCACCTATCCTGTGGTCCGTGTCCGTGTGTGGTGGAGAGGAATTTGATTGCCAAGGGAGAGCGCAAGCAATATATATATATATATATATTTTTTGCTCATGTTCCACCTCCATGTGAAGCACTCTCAGGCGGGTGCGTGTGTGCGGCAGTGGATTCCGCAATTTATTTACGCTCCTATTTTCTTTTCTCAAAGAAAATCAGCACTCGCGGGGGCGTTTGAAGAACTTTATTTCTCCAGCAACAAGCAACAAACGCGTTTCGGCGATCTGCCTTCTTCGATGTTACTGACACACCGGAAGAGACCATGTTTAAAATTATTTCATTCGTGCAAAACAATCGAAAAGGGACAAGCGCAATTGCGCCAACATGAGCGCCATTTTCTAATGTCTTATGTACATACACTTTATATAATGCGTCTCAATTCATTACATATACATTATATTTTACCACAGTGTTACATCCATTTGTAAAAATCTCAATCAATTAATGCAATTATTATTGATTAATTGCCCAAAATTCATACTGGAGCATATTGCCTTAGTACTAATCAGCCGTGTATCGGCCTGAACAGAAGTGTGACACAGTGATATACTGTAATCTTGCCGTGGATCGGCTGGGGTCCCTAATTTTCAACATTTTGTTAATGCACTATTATGGGAGACACTAATAATATTCATACAGAATTAAGAAACTTATTGCAAGAGCTGCAACTCATAACACTGTGTATCAGCCAAACAGAATACATGAATTAACAGATCATGAGCCTAAATGTGACGCCAACTCTTCCCCACTATTTAATCCCCTCGGGAATTTGGTTTGCAGGTCTATGATATAGCGAGACTCTAATCTACGCAATTTACGAGTTCTATCTCCTCCTCTCTCGCTCGTGGGAACAAAATCCAGGCCATAATACTGTAGCTTATTTCTATTGCTTGAGTGTTTATCAGCAAAATGACGCGCCACAGGATATGCTGCATCTATTTTGTCAATCGCTCTAAGATGTTCTAATATTCTGATCTTGAGTGGATGGATGGTGCTGCCTATATAACGTAACCAGCATGGGCATACTAAACAATACACTGCATATGTAGTACTGCAGGTTAGGAACTCTGTTATTGTTTTGTTCTTATCTATGTCAGGTATATTGTATGACAGGACCCTTTTCCTATTTGAACAGGCTTTACATTTCTTGCACGGAAAAAACCCTTTCATTTCCTTCAGGGTACTTATTTGCTGTGGTACTTTGTCAATGTGGCTTTTTACTAGCATATCTCTCAATGATCTCGCCTTTTTAAAGGTCACCAAGGGATAGGCTGGAATGTCATCGCAGATGATATTATCTGTTTTAAGAATATGCCAGTTCTTTTTAAGCATACGTTTTAGAAAGTTTGCTTCTGCTGAGTATGTGGTTACCATCCTGAATTTGCCCTCCTTTTCATTTTTTAAATGTTTGTTCTTCTCCATCAATAGTTTATCCCTGGGGATCCCTTTTACTCTGTTAAATGTTTTTTCTAATGCTGTCAGTTCGTATCCTCTTAACACAAACCTCGCCATACAGTCTTTAGCAGCCGCTTAAAAATCACACTCTCTCGTGCTATTTCTTTTTAATCTTAGAAGCTCGCCGTAAGGTATGCTATGTATAAGTTTGGGTGGATGATTACTGGTCGCAAATAGGGTTGAATTCCCTGCCGTGGATTTGCGGTATAGGGCTGTGTGTAGCATGCCGTCTACTATAAACACCTTCAAGTCCAGGTAGTCCACTGCTACTGGGCTAACTGTACCTGAGAAGTGTAAGTTTAGTTTATTCATATTTAAAACTTTGATATATTCGTAGGCTGATTCTGTTGTCCCCTGCCACACAATGAATAAATCATCGATATATCGATGCCAAACAACCACTTTACCACTCATGGTCCCACATTCGTAGGACTTGGACACCTGCTCCTCCCACCAGCCAACATACAAGTTTGCATAGCTGGGGGCGAAGCAGGTGCCCATAGCCGCACCAGAGGTTTGCCTAAAATATTTATCTTCAAATAAAAAAATGTTATTGGTAAGACAAAACCTTGTAAGATTGTGTTCTGCGAATCGTAATTGTCGCTTATTCTAAAAAGACTGTACAGCTTTTAAACCATCTTCATGGCTTATACAGGTGTATAAGCTAGTGATGTCCAGCACCATTAACTGGTATGAGGGATCCCACATCACCTCTGCAATTTTATTCAAAAAGTCCTTTGTGTCCTTTATATATGATTGTAATTGGACCACAAATACAGACAGAAAATGAGCGATGAACATAGATAAATGTTCAGTAAGACTGTTCTGAGAGGACACAATCGGCCTGCCTGGTGGGCATAGGCTATCTTTATGCAGCTTGGGGATGTGGTAACAGGTTGGGATGATTGGATTAGTGTTCCGGAGGAACAGGTGCTCATCAGTTCCCAGCATTGATTTGTTATACCATTTCTTGATTAAATTGTCATAACTTTGTATGCTTTCTTGGTAGATTTCACTCGTCGTTTTTTCATAATACTTTTCATCTGACAGTTGCCGCAGAGCTTCCTTGCAGTATTGTATCCTCGTTTGGAGAACAACATTCCCGCCTTTGTCAGAAGGCTTGATTATTATGGAAGTATCCTGCATCAGATTTTGTAATGCCAATTTCTCTTCCACCGTTACATTGCTCTTCATTGGACCCTTTGTTTTCCTGGATCTAAATTTTAGCAGGTCATTAATCATGGCTTCCGAAAAAACGTCAATCGCATTGAGCGGCATTTGTGGTGTAAAAAGGGATTTAGGTTTGAAAGGGCTTTCCTCCATTTCTTGCTCAATCCCAACCTCTCTGGCTCTATGTGCCATGTTTTCATTGATGGGAGAGTTATCCTCTTGTTCTAATCGAAGATTTTCTAAAAGTTCAATGGTTGGCAGGTCATGTCCAATTAACATATCTGTAGCCGTTATTCTCTGTGGCACTTTTTTTGTTTCTTTAATAGTGGATCTCAGTTTGAAATATTTGTGTAATTTTAACTTCCGTATGAAACTGAAAAGATCGATCCTTGTTTGTGTATATTCCAGGTGACTGCTAGGGCAGAGTGTTAATCCCAAAGCTAATACTTTGATCTCTGTCTCTGTTAAGGATTTAGGTGTAAGGTTGACAACAGTCAGATTCGTGGTTTCTATTGCCATTTGTTGGATTTCCTGTTGCGTTGCGCCCAGGCGGGTACCTTTCCTCTTCCTGCCCCCACCTGATCGTCGCGTTTTTCGGTGCTTGCTTCTGGTGACTTGTTCTTCCCCCCTCGTAGCCATGACTGGCGAATTATCTGGAACTCATAAATTGCATAGATTAGAGTGTCGCTATATCATAGACCTGCAAACCAAATTCCCGAGGGGATTAAATAGTGGGGAAGAGTTGGCGTCACATTTAGGCTCATGATCTGTTAATTCATGTATTCTGTCTGGCTGATACACAGCGTTATGAGTTGCAGCTCTTGCAATAAGTTTCTTAATTCTGTATGAATATTATTAGTGTCTCCCATAATAGTGCATTAACAAAATGTTGAAAATTAGGGACCCCAGCCGATCCACGGCAAGATTACAGTATATCACTGTGTCACACTTCTGTTCAGGCCGATACACGGCTGATTAGTACTAAGGCAATATGCTCCAGTATGAATTTTGGGCAATTAATCAATAATAATTGCATTAATAGATTGAGATTTTTACAAATGGATGTAACACTGTGGTAAAATATAATGTATATGTAATGAATTGAGACGCATTATATAAAGTGTATGTACATAAGACATTAGAAAATGGCGCTCATGTTGGCGCAATTGCGCTTGTCCCTTTTCGATTGTTTTGCACGAATGAAATAATTTTAAACATGGTCTCTTCCGGTGTGTCAGTAACACCGAAGAAGGCAGATCGCCGAAACGCGTTTGTTGCTTGTTGCTGGAGAAATAAAGTTCTTCAAACGCCCCTGCGAGTGCTGATTTTCTTTGAGAAAAGAAAATAGGAGCGTAATATATATATATATATATATATATATATATATATATATATATATATATATATATATATAGTTGTTTTCAGTATTGTGTCAGTGATCCCCACAATGTTCAGAGGATCCATGTTATCATCATCTAAATTTTTAGTTCAGCTCAAAGGCCATAAAAAAGCATATTTAAAACACAATACATGAAAACAAATAAAACAATAAAATAATTTTAAGGAATTTTCCAATTCGCATGGGCTTTCATACAAAATCTAGCTTGATGAATATGGTAAAGATCCAATTTATACAATTAAAGATGATAACAAAATAAAATGACAGTTTAAAATTGTTAAATAACAGCAGGAATAAAATCCAACCCATCAGCTGGTCATCCTTTTCTGTCTAAGCCTCCACATGTGCATTAAAAACAGACAGCGTAAATGATGCATTGACTAGTATCGCTTCTTAGCATTCTGTACGCAGTCCTATAATTCCTAAAACCCAAGTTGCGGCAGACCATTAAAATCCACTTTCTTCTAATGTCTTGATATGTTGAGCAAAAAAATACAATGTGCTCAGCCTTTTCCACCACCTGGGGAAAAAGGGCAGAACCTATTGGAGCTGTAAAGGAGTGGAAGGGGTGGTTCCCCATTCAAAATTTGATATATAAAGATTTCGGAAGGGGGGGGTTCAATCTCATTCAAAAATGCCTCCAGGTGATAATCAGCTTTAAACTCCATAAAGGAGGCAGTGAGAGATCCAGCCCAAGTGGAATATAGAGTTAGGTGATCAATGTGGCACAAGTAGGCACCTTTTAATTCTGACTTTGAAACTGAAATGGCGCATTCTGGGGAAGACCAGAGGTTCTCATGCCCAATCTAACCCAGTCGTGCTTTGATAGTCAGAAGCCAAATGATCTTATGTGCCCCAGCTGCCCTAATACAACTTCTAGGGCCGTGCGAAAGGACATGAGCTCAGGGACTGCCCATAATCTCCGCCAATACAGCAACGGTTTTAGCCCCGCTACATCATTAATATGTCTAAGGCTGAAATCTAACCACAATGGGGCCAGTGGGATGCTGAGAGGTAGGTTGCTTAAGCTCCTCATGAATCGGTTTTCTACTAGCTCAGGGGCTCTAGTGTCTAAACAAATCCCACAGTTCCCGACCATGCATAGTTGCCCCTAGGGCTTGGCATTTATAGATCTCAAGAGCTGGAGTGATTGGGCGAAAGGAGGAGCCACGTTGGGTCTTGAGGATGCCCCCACAACATTGCTCTAATATTATTCTGCTCTTCTGGGCATGGGCTGATGAGTCAAAGTGCTCTGTGAGAGTAACCCCCTGATAAACAAACACCTGGACTCTCTCCAAAGCTATGCCATTAAGAGTTGGGTTAGAATGGGATGTTGGACAAGGATTAAAAACCATGTATTTGGTCTTGCCGAGGTTAATCTCCAGTCCCCGCTGTCTGCAGAAGGACCCAAACCAGTCCAGAAGCTTCTGGATCCAATGGGGGATTTAGATAGAAGAAGGGTATCATCTGCGAACAGTAGGGTCGGGATCAACGGAGCATCACCCTCGCATATCTCGAGCTGAGATACCAGATCATTAATATAAAGGAGAAAGACGGTCGGGCCAGCACACACCCCTGTCTCACTCCCTTGTTTACAGATATTGGATACGTTAGCTCACCCTGGGGCCCACATCTGACCTGGGCATAGTTGTTAGACTGTAATCTGATTATAATTTTTAAAAGGTGAGCGGGGAACCCTCAACTCCGCCAGCACTTTCCACAGGGACTCTCTGAAAATATGTCGAAATTGGACTGAAGGTCCACGAAGATCACATAGAGTCTGCCTCCATCCAGAGTAACATATTTCCAGTACAACAACTGCAGGCAGAACACCTGATCAATTGTTCTAATACCCTCCCTGAAACCAGCTTGTAATGGAGTCAGAACACTCAAATCGATCATCCATTCGCTCAGCCTATTCAGTTTTATCTGATTGAACAACATTTGTGAGCTGTCAATAAGACTGATTGGTCTGTAGTTGGAAGGTAGGGACTTACAGCCCTTCTTAAAAATTTGAATGATCTCTGCTCCGGCCCAAGTGAGTGGCATAGGAGCACCAATCAGTACGGCATTAAAAAGTAAGACAAAATAAGGGCACCATATATCTCTATATGACTTAAAAACATCACCAGGCACTTTGTACAACCCTGGTGCCTTATTTGGTATAATTGAATCAAGAGCTTTGGAGATTTATAAGCTAGATATATAATGAACCCCTTGCAATGCTAATTTAATGGAATGCTCAGCAGTGGCTTCACTGGTGGATTTACTACTCTCCAGCAGGGTCTCTTCGCCAATGGGCAAAACTCGGAACAGTTCTTCAACTACCTCTTCTGAATATAACTGGGAGAAATGCTCAACCGACACAGCAGCAGAAATGTTGCTATCCAATGGGGCATGAATGTCAGAATCAAAATTGGCGACGATGCACCAGGGAGTGCAGTAGTCCTTGCCTTTAATGGCGCACAACACTGAGTTCCATTTGGTACATTCCCACGCTCTTTCTGTGTTAAGGATTGCAGCTTTGTAGAGTGACCTGGCCACCTGAAAGGCATCTCTGGACACAGCTTTAATGGATCCTGACAGGGCACATCTGGCTTCTCTACAGGATTTAGTATACCAGGAGGCATCTTTCATTCTATTCGGGATACACTTACACTCTTTCAGGAATAAGTTCCTAAGGGAGGCAAACTCATTCACAACCTCAGCAGGAAGTCTAAATGGTCAGGGGGACACATTCTCAGCCACCACAGTTTCCAAACCAGCGGACACAACCTCAAACACTTCCCCCAGGGTTGCTTCTGATTCTGCCACTACACTTCACTTAAGCCTACGCTGATTGTTGGTAGGAATCAACCTTCTGTCTAAAGGACTCATGGGGGTTTTCTGGAGGGTGTTACCCAGAGGTTCCAGTATTAGCCCCAGAGCGTTATGGTAGCTATCTTGCCTAGGAATTACAACCATATTGACCAGGGCTGGCCATAACCTTATGTCCAACAGGATATACTCAATAGGGCTGGAGCAGTGTGGGCGGTGGTATGTGTGACTCCCCTCCCTGTCAGATTTGGTTCTCCCATTGCACGCCTGAAGGCTGTTACTAAGTGTAAATGCATTAAGCTGTAACACTACAGCAGACCACCTCTTATCAGGAGAGAGTGTGAGACCAGGAACCCCTCAAACCTGATCATCATCACTGATAAGGTCTTCAAGAGGGATGGATAGTGGCTCAAATTTACAATTGAAATCCCCCGCTACTATTTTAAAAGAGTCCACGTGCAAATCTGCTATGTGAGTACCAATCAGGTGAATTACTTGGAGCTCAGCACCTTTACCCCAAAGTCTACAATACCCATTGTATAGGTAGTATTCCCCACCAGTTGGAAAGGAAAGAGAAACACATTGAATATCTGTCAATCTCCTTGGTCATGCAACATAAGGTGTTTTTTCCTCAGATTGAAATCCCCCAGAGGGTCTTCTCTTACATGATGTGGTAGCAGCCAAGGAAAGATTGGCGAACCTTACACAAAATTGTGGGACTACTGACCATGTCTCTTCGAACAGACAGATTTAAAATGAGTCTATAAACAAGCCCCAATTAGGGCACGAAAGCTTAGATGCTAAGCCAGCTATATTCCATGAAACTACCTTAGTGTGATGGGAAAAGGAAGAAGCGTCACCCAGGTAATGTAGCCCGAGGCTACAGGGGGAACAGGCAGCGGCCCATCGCAACTAAAGGGAGGGGTAAAAACTCCAAAGGCTGCAGGATCAAAAAATTGTGATTTAGTGGAAGAAGGCACCACCTTATTAGAGGGAGGTTTGGGTCTAACGTAACCCCGCATTTCTACTGGCCCAATGGCCGGAGGATCGCTGTTACTGATAACCACTGTTAAGCGTCAGTCTTTACCATCCAGATGGGATCGAGGAAGGAATCTGTTGGAGGTCGGGACTGGAAACCCATCGTCAACTACGGCCCTGAGGGACAGGAGCCCGTCACTTGCCCTAGGCCTCGGTTGTCGATGTTTGTAAAAGAACACCAGGGGGACAAGATTAATACCATCTCTCATCGTACAGGCCCACGCCCCACACTTAACCAGCCGTTGAGCTAGGCCAGGGCTCCTACAGTTAATAACCACATGGTCCCCTCTGATACTCTTGGACATAGGGACAACCTAACCCACCCTCCTTACCAGCAAAATATCATCATACTCAGATATTTTAAAATCCACATGATGGGTCAGCCAGTGTCATTCCTTATTTTGAAGGAGTGCATAAGATTCTTCGCAGATACTCTAGGGAGGGGGGACGTCCGTTAGAATGGCTACATAAGGGCAGCAATCCATGGGGAGATTCAGGCGGGACTGAGTCTGAGGAATAGAAGCTTTGACGTGGGTGTGAATCCCCTGATACATCCCTTTCTTTGCCCCAGTGCCTGGGATCTGCACCCATGATACCTCTACCCCACCAACTCCCAGTTGTGAAGGGCAAAGGTTGCCTAGACCTCGAGGTGGCGGACAAGACCCTTCACTATCCAGAACCCTTGGGGGGGGCGCTGGAAGAGTGTTGCTACAATCAATATTAGTTGGCTGTAGTTGAACTGGGACCTGCTGGCCTAAGAGGGTATTTACAGATGAGGTCAGCTGGCTAACTGTAAGTTCCAGGGAATTAATCTTTTCCACCAAGGGGGACAAACATACATGTATCAATGACACAAGTTTCAAGTTTTTATTTGATTTAGTTCTCTACTGAGAACAATAAATTTTAAAAATACATTTGTTATAAAACATTAATAGGATAATCATTTTAAAACAATTTTTAAAAACTCTTTAAAAATTTAAACAAGTTCTGACATACAAATTCATCAGGCGGCGATTTAAGTAGCGAAATAAGGCCTTGGACTGAAGTGATATTATATTTGGTTCGAATAGGTTTTAAATGCCTGCGTCTGGCCACGACTAGTGTCGGATTTGGGCATTCAAACAGAGCATGCAGTAAGTGTTGCACTCCTCCGTCACATAAATCACAGACACTGGTGGCGTTTTCAGTGAGGTTCCATCTGGAAGTAAATGCTTTTAAAGGGAGAATCCCGAGCCGTAATAAAATGATACAACGCCGGACTCCATGTCCTAAGGTAAAACAAATGTATTGTTGCTGGTATTAGTATTCTATTGATTATGCATACTGTTCGTAATGTTTTAATTGAGAGCAATGCTTGATGTCGAAGTCGTAACTTATTCTCGGTGTCAAGTGTTTTAAAAAAAGCCTCAAGTGAGCAGGAGTCGAGGATTTCAAAAGTGTTGTTGTACAGTTCGATAAGGTAAAAGCTGTAATTAGATTTTTTCTAAAAGTGTGATGCAATGATTCAGTCCTGATAGTCTCCATTTTTAATATAAATCTTAAGGTTCCTTGTTCAGCGTATAGGATTGTAAGCCCATCTTATGATGCTAGTGATAGCTCTGGCGTACGAGCTAACCAGAGAGAGCTAGAGGCGCAGAGCTTGTGCAGGAACTGCATGTTGAACTTTAATTAGTTTACGGAGGATTTTTCCTTCTTTGATTTGTATTTGTTGCTACTGTTTTATTGGAATGTATTCCAATGCATACGATAAACTAGGTGGAATTTTAGAACTAAAAACCTCTAAAAGAGAGTGAAAATGCCTGTATCCAGAAGAGGAATATAAGCGTTGAAGTGCCCCAACGTGTACATTTGCTTTGGGGCCTATGTGCTGAAAGTGAGAGGAATTTTGTAATGTTTGTGTAAAAATTCGCCCCAGATATGTTTATTCATTGACCACCTCTAAAGATTTTCCCCCTAGTGACCAGTTGAATTTCGTCTATTGCTTTCTTCCTCTAAACGGAACAATTTTCATTTTAGATATGTTTGGGACTAAAACAAATTCTTCTGTATATCTGGTTAGAGCCTGTAGGTTCCTTTGTAGGCCGAATGGTGTAAGATCTAATATAACCACGTATTCGGCGTACATCATGATGTGGATTTTACAGGATGATATTTTTTTGGGGAAATTAATAATTTGTGTAAAGCAGTGCGTGAGATTACTTATGTATAGTGAGAATAAGAGGGGGGCTAAAAGACAACCTTGCCTCAGGCCATTCGGTGTAGCTATTGGTCGAGTGAGTCCCTTCTCTCCCCCATTTGTATTTGACACCATGTTGCTGTGTGTAGTGATGTAATTATATTGAGAAGTTTATCAGGCATTCCTAAGTTTTTTCCAGAGTGCTGGTCTGTCTACTCTGTCAAACGCTGTCATGAAGTCAACAAAACACAATAGACGACCTGCGAATTCGACACAACATATTTGTCTATAACTGTCTGTAGCACCGCTATATTGTCAGTTACAGAGTGTTTTGGTCGGAACCCAGCTTGAGTTATAGGGACCAATCCGCATGAGAAAGCCCAGTCCTTCAGATGTTCCAGGACGCTTGCCGCAAAGATCTTCCCTATAGCATCCAACAAGGCAATTTGTCCATAGTTGCTGGTAAGTGACCTAGAGCCCTTTTTTAAAATTGGGATCACGATGCTCCCTAGCCACGACTTAGGGATTTCCTCGGTAGCATAACAATGAGAATATAGTGGAGCTAAAAACTTGCTCCAGTCTTCTGGGTTGCTTTGCAGTACTTTAATCGGGATCTGATCTGGACCCATTGCTGCAGAAGATCTGGTGTACTTTATGTGGTATTCTATTTGCCGAACTGCAGGGGCGAGGATATCTTGGGTATTTTTTTCCATTTTGATTATTGCTTGGTTCAAGTTTTCTTGCCTCATGTTTGACTTATATAAGTCATGGACATATTTTTCCCATTCAGATGGAGGAACGGGTGAGGCTTGCAGGGATTTCTTTGTTCCTGTTTCTTTGGCAATTAAGCTCCAGTATACCCAACTGTTTTTTGTTTGGCTGCTATTTGGATATCAACCCAATTTTGATCCTGTTGAGCTTTTCGTTTTTCTTCTTTTACCCTCGGACGGAATTTCTTTATGTTTTTGATTTCTTTGTGTCTGATCTCTGAAAAGTGTAGAAATATCGTCCGAATTAATTTATTCAGTGTAGTTGATCCTTGATCTAGGCTCTTTCTTTTCCAGTTTCCCACATGAGTTTTCCGACATTTTGGAATATCCTGCAGGGATGCCGCAACTTTGTTGAGGAGTACTTCAAAAACATTTATTGGGTCTGAGGAATTGTCACTCTGTAATACTTGAGTAGAGATGATTTCAGAATTTAAGTTGTTGATTGTTGTTGAATTCCAAATTAACCTCCCTTTTGCAAGGTTTACACAAGCGGTACTATGCAGATGCGTAATGGTCCATGGAGAAGTTGGTTGCAATATTATTCCTGTTTTGAGATATAGTATAGCATGATCGCTTTCCTGTGTGAATTGGCTACTTAATTTTAGAGCTCTCCCGAATATATCTTGGCTGCAGATCATGTAGTCTAAGATCGATGAGCTAAAGTTGCCTTTTCTTGTGAAAGCCGTGGGGATATCTCCTTTTGTGCTTCCATTTAGGATGACTCCATTTAGCACTGATAGAGAGGAGAGTAATATTTTCCCGTGTTTATCTGCTTTTATCCCTGGGAGAAATAGTGGTAATGGGATTGACAAAGCTTCCTCTTGTTCACCGTCCTCTTGTTCGCCGTAGCAGTAGAAGAATATCCACAGGTTCTTGATGTCTGTTGCTTCATCTGTGTCTGCCTGTGGTTTGGCACAACCCCCCTGCTTCGCTCTTGCATTTGGCGCAAGGTTCGCTGTCACTGAGGAGCGTGGCATTGGAATTGCAGATAGATGCATTAGCAGGTAAGGCAGCGACCTGGCCCACAGGACAGACCTGAGATTCTTGGTAAAGCTGTAGTTAAGGTAGCCTGTAGGTGGGATTGCAGAGGAAGCTAACTGACTGCCTGGGGCAACCCTAAAGTCTTGTGAGAGTCGCTTCTCAGCCAGTTCAATCTCTTTGGAGACTACATTAACTGCACGTATCAGGAAGGAGTCCAATGTTGTGCCATTTAGAGGATTGGTGGAGACAGTAACCTTCTCCCCTGGGATTTTCCTTTTACCCATAGTTCTTTCCAGATGCTTAAGGACCACTAGCAGATATTGATGAGGAAGAGAAGTGGTAATAAAATAAAATAAAAAGTAAAAGGCTGAGCTCACCAAAAGCAGCTGTCAAGTAGATTAGATGAACAGCCAAATCAAGTAATGCCTCTGTGGTCCCGTACGTCAGGCCTCTGGGCCAAGAGACAGGGTCTAGCCCAACCTTCTCCGGCCACAGACGGGTGCAGATGGCCCCGCCCTTAGCCCAGGCTTTGCCCAGGAGCAGCCCACACTGCGGGCGTCTATCGCGCTTTTAAAGCACTGTGGGCCAGATAATTTACGTCAGCACCTCCAGGCGCAAAGCACAGTGGGGGACTGCAAAACATTGGGGAACCCCACATTTTGATGTTGAAGAGGTGAGTCAAATGATTCCATGTTACCAATCAGAGATCTTGATGTCAGGAAGGAGGAAAAACATTTTAGTACTTGACCATTCATTCACATTCTGATGGCTCAGATGGCAAAAAGGGCTTCATGGGATACATAATCAATGTTGATGAAAGGTCTAGCATGACTAGGATACAAGAGACACCTCTGTCCAGGGTCCTGAATACATCACCCATAATTTCAAGAGTATAGGTCTCAGTACTGAATTCTGGACGGAGTCCAGATTGGTAGGCAATCACGTGATTACCTAGTCCTAGATCTATGAACCAAGAGTTGAATTGCAACAGTTTTTTCAATTATTTTCTCAAGAAAGTCAACTTGACAGTTGAACTGGCATTTTGGAATTCTAGCAGGTCAAGGCTGAGTTTGTTTAGAAGAGCTGAAATTTGACACAATTTTAGTGATTACGGGAATGCACCTTCTTTGAGTGATGTGTTGACAATTTTAGGTATTAATGGGGTGATGTCTTGGAAATATGATTTTATTAGTCTGACAGCCACAGGGTCTTGAATATAGGAAGACGGTTTTGAATCAGATAATTTTCAAAGGGGTTGCAGGTCAAGTTTGTTGAATGATGACCATTTCGGTAATGTAACTAGGTAGGTTTTTAAGTTTGTATTAATTTGAGATTCTTTTTTAGCTGTATATTTTATTATCTGGTCAAAAATGTTGACAAGTCTCGTAGTGGGCTTTTGTATTGGTTGGATGCCTTTTTTATTTGTTCTTCAAAAGCTGCATTACTGTTTTGAGTATTAGGTCCCTTTGAATTATCCTTTGTAGTTTTAAAGATTGAAGAGATTCTTTAAGTAGCCACAACATCCATAGACCTAATCTGAGCAAATAATAGTAAAGCAATAACACATGACACAAGAAATACAAGAAATTATCAATGTGACATAGAAACCTTTTCCTCCTGCTTGGTGACTAATACATTCCTAGGTGTAGAGCTTCCTCGGACCCTTTGTCTTGGTCCCAAATGTCTACCAGTAGGCTAGGATGAACACTGATTTACCAGACCACAACTATACAGGCATAGGCAGACATTGGTCTGTGCAAAGAAAAAGGGATGTGGAATGCCGCTAATCTATTGGGATGCCACTGAACATCACTCACATGCAGGAAGGCCAAGGAGCATTCCAATCCTATTCGCTACCCATTGACTGTAATGATTGACCTAATGCACATGAATATCTAATTGTTTACATGGTAGCTTAACCCTTTCGCTGCTAGGCCTTTTCCCCCCCTGTGCTAAGCCTTTTTTTTTGGCTATTTGGGGAAGTATGCGCTCAGGCCCCTGTAACCTTTTGTCCACATTAGGTATCCATGCCAAATTTGTGCTCTTTTCTTCCAACATCATAGGAATTTTAAAGGTACCCAAGGTTTGTGGATTCCCCTGGAGGGGATCCAGAAATTAGCCAAAATACAGCTAAATTTTGTTTTTGGGGGTAAAAATGGGGAAAAAGTGCTTCAGAAGAAAGCGTCTGGTTTTTCCCCTTCAAATGGTATCAACAAAGGGGTTGTGGTACTGAAAACATCATCTTCCCATCTTTCAGAGACAAGCAGACTTTTGTCAGAAAACCAAAATTTTTTACACAGTTTTGGCATTTTACTGGGACATAACCTATTTTTGCTACTTTTTGTGCTTTCAACCTCCTTCCAGTTAGTGGTAGAAATGGGTGTGAAAGCAATAATGGATCCCGGGAAGCTATACATTTCTGAGAAGTAGACAAAATTCTGAATTCAGCAAGGGGTCATTTGTGTAGATCCTTCAAGGTTTTGTATAGAAACTAACAGTTGAAAATAAGAAAGATTGAAAATCAGTTGAAAAAAACAGCCATTTGTGCCAACATTTTCACCTGTAACTTCTTCTAAGTATGACAGATGTTTAAAAACAATATATCGTTACATCCGCTGGACCCTTTTGGTTGTGGGAATATATAGGACTTGTAGAACGCCTCCGCACGACTCATCCTGGACATCCCCCGACACAGCCACATCACCGGACACCTGAAAGACCTGCACTGGCTCCCCGTCAGCAAGAGAATCACGTTCAGACTCCTCACCCACGCACACAAGGCCCTCCACGACCTGGGCCCAAAGTACCTCAATGACCGCGTGACCTTCTACACGCCCACACGCCAGCTACGATCAACCAGCCACGCCCTCGCCACCGTACCACGCATCCGCAGAACCACCGCCGGAGGAAGATCCTTCTCCTACCTGGCAGCCAAGACCTGGAACTCCCTCCCCACTCACCTTCGGCGAACCCAGGACCATCTCTCCTTCAGGAAGCAGCTCAAGACCTGGCTGTTCGAGCAGTAACTTACCCCCTCCCCCAGCGCCTTGAGACCCTCCCGGGTGAGTAGCGCGCTCTATAAATGCCGTGATTGATTGATTGATAGGTTCACCAAGAACCCGAGGAACCCAGAGCCAATAACTAAGCAGCGTCTTGCAGTGGTTTTTCATTGTGTACATGGTATATAGCAATTAATTTGGTAAAATATAAAGAGTGAAAAATAGGTATCAAAGACATCTATATTTTTCCGAAATGGGAACAAAATATAGAGTTTAGAAACAGTAGTTATTTGCACATCTCCGAAATTGTGGTTACCCATACTAGCCTGTGAATTGTAGCACAATTTTCAAAGTGACTTCTTTTTTACACATTGTCTTACATTAGGAAGGCAGAAATGCATAGAAAGTCAATAGGTAATAACAGTTGCCCTACAATTCTTAGTTCCCATAAGTCTCCCGATAAAAATGGTACCTCACTTGCCTGGGTAGGCCTAGTGCCCGCAACAGGAAAGGGCATAAAACGCAACATGGACACACCACATTTTTACAGTGAAAACAGACCCTTTTTTTGCACAGTGCCTAGCTGTGGATTTTGGACCCTAGCTCAGCTGGCACCTAGGAAAACCTAGCGAACCTAGACATTTTCAAAAACTAGACACCCAGAGGAATCCAAGATGGGGTGACCTGAGTGGCTCTCACTGGGTTCTGTTACCCAGAATCCTTTGCAAACCTCAATCTTTGTTAAAGAAAACACATTTTCCTCACATTCCTTTGACAGAAAGTTCTACAATCAGTGTGGATCCACAAAATTCTACCCACCCTGCGTTTCCCAAAGTCTTCCGATAAAAATGGTACCTCACTTGTGTAGGTAGGCCTAGTGCCCGTGACAGGAAACGGCCCAAAACGCAATGTAGACACAGTGAAAACTGAACCTTTTTTCACAAAGTGCCTAGCTGTGGATTTTGAACCCTAGCTCTGCCGGCACCTAGGGAAACCTAGCAAACCTAAACATTTTTTGAAACTAGACACCCAGGGGAATCCAGGAGGGGGTGACTTGTGTTGCTCTCACCAGGTCCTGTTACCCAGAATCCCCTACAAACCTCAAACTTTGTAAAAATAAAACACATTTTCCTCACATTCCTGCGATGGAAAGTTTTAGAATCTGTGTGGATCCACAAAATTCCCCCATGTCTTCTGATAAAAATGGTACCTCACTTGTGTGGGTAGGCCTAGTGCCCGCGACAGGAAATGGCCCAAAACGCAACGCGGACACACCACATTTTTACAGTGAAAACTGATCCTTTTTTGCAAAGTGCCTAGCTGTAGATTTTGAACCCTAGCTCTGCCGGCACCGAAGGAAACCTAGTAAACCTAAGCATTTTTGAAAACTAGACACCCAAGGGAACACAGGAGGGTGCGACTTGTGTGGCTCTCATCAGGTTCTGTTACCCAGAATCCCCTGGGACATCCAAATTACATGTCACAAAACAACCTGGTTTTCCAAGAGGGGGTCACCTGGGTTTTTGGCCCTGGGCTCGGCGGCCATCTTGGGAAACTACCACACTCACACATTTCTGAAAACTAGACACCTGGGGGAGTCCAGGGAGGTATGGCTTGCGTGGAACCCCCAAATTTTTCCTACCCAGAATTCTCTGCAAACCTCAAATTCAGCAGAAAAAATCAAATAGTTCTCACATTTCTGTGTGGGAAAGTTGTGGGATCACTGGGCTGACACAAATTTCCTACCACCCAGCGTTTCCCCAGTTCTCCTGAAAAAATTGATACCTCTCTTGTGTGGGTGGGCCAAGGGCCCACGGCAGGGAAGGGAAGGGCCCAAAACGTATTGTGGAGACATCAAAATTACCTATCACAAAACGACCTGGATTTGCAAAGGGGCTCACCTGGGTTTTTGGCCCCGTGCTCGGCGGCCATCTATGGAAACCTAACAAACCCACACATTTCTGAAAACTAGACACCCGGGGAAGTCCAGGGAGGTATGGCTTGTGTGGATCCCCCAATGTTTTCCTACCCAGAATCCGCTGCAAACCTCAAATTTAGCTGAAAAAAATCAACTTTTCCACATATGTCTGTGTGGGAACAATGTGAGATCACCGGGCTGACACAAATTTTCTACCACCCAGCATTCCCCCAGGTCTCCCGATAAAAATGGTACCTCACTCGCATAGGTGGGCTAAGTACCCACGACAGGCAAGGTTCCAAAATGTATTGAGGAACATCAAAATTACCTATCATAAAACGACCTGGTTTTGCAAGGGGGGCACCTGGGTTTTTGGCCCCGGGCTCGCGGCCATCTAGGGAAACCTACCAAACCCACACATTTCTGAAAACTAAACACCCTGGGAAGTACAGCGAGGTATGGCTTGTGTGTATCCCCCCAATGTTTTTTTACCCAGAATCCACTGTAAACCTCAAATGTAGCTGAAAAAAATCACTTTTTCCACACATTTCTGTGTGGGATCACCGTGCTGGCACAAATGTCCTACCACCTAGTGTTCCCCTTAGTCTCCAGAGTAAAATGATACCTCACCCTAAAAAAAAGAATCCCTGGCATCTAGTGGGCTTTCTGCTCCCCGGGGGGGCAGATCGGGTGTTACTGCCCCCCTCTGCCTCCCAAGGGGGCAGAAAGACTGTGGAATTTTGCGGGGGCATCGGCATACCCATCTCGGGCACCCCCCACCCCTAAATCCAATTAAGAAAGAAATCGTTGACATCTAGTGGGCTTTCTGCTTTCCCGGGGGGCAGATTGGGGGCTACTGCCCCATCTTCTCCCCAGGGAGGGCAGAAAGACTGGAATTTTGTGGGCGGTGGGGG
This sequence comes from Calotriton arnoldi, assembly GCA_963921515.1. NCBI lineage: Eukaryota > Metazoa > Chordata > Amphibia > Caudata > Salamandridae > Calotriton > Calotriton arnoldi. The sequence continues at coordinate 1,453,421 of CAWUFW010004238.1, forward strand.
CATTGGCATGCCATCTTGGGTAGCCCCCACCCCTAAATTAAATGGGAAAAAATCCCTGGCATCTAGTGGGCTTTCTGCCCCCGGGGGGGCATATTGGGGGCTACTGCTCCCATCTGCCCCCCAGGAGGGGCAGAAAGACTGTAATTTTGTTGGGGGGGGGGCATTTGCATGCCCATCTTGGGCAGTGCCCACCCATAAATTTCATGAAAACAAAATCGTGGCATCTAGTGTGCTTTCTGCCCCCGGGGAGGGGCAGATTGGGAGCCCCACTGCCCCCATCTGTCCCCCAGGGGGGGGCAGAAAAATTGATTATGCCAATTGTTAGAACTGGGGGTCTCTAGTTGGCAATGGTTTGCACCTTTGTCCAAATAGGGACCCTTGCTTCTAGTCAGGATAAGGGGGATACACTCCTAAAATAACCCCTGCTCACCCCCTGGTAGCTTGGCACGAGCAGACAGGCTTATCTCAGAGGCAGTGTGTAAAGCATTTGGGAACACATACAGTAATACAGTGAAAACACTACAGATGGACACCACACAGGTTGTTATGTAAAAATAAGTAATCTTTATATAGACTTATCACAAGACCCAATAGCAAAAATCCACAATACTGTACTCAAAAATAGACTTTAAAAGGTTATAAAATAGTTCAGTTCTCTCAAGTTGTAAATGCGACACTTTACTCTCAATGTACCTTGAATGCGTAACGCAAAGAAAACAAAAGGGTCGCAGGGAAGGTGATGCGTCGGTTCCTTACACTCAGGGAGTGCATGCGTCGGTTCCTTACTGCTGCGCAGGGAGTTGATGCTCGCTTCCTTACTGTGTGGGGAGGTGATGCGTCGGTTTCTTACTGCTTTCCGGTGCGATGCGACAAGATGGCACCTCGATGCGATACTCTTCTCCGGTACGATGCGACAAAATGGCATCTTGGTTGCGATGTGACAACGTTGGTGTGATGCGTGCACGCCCGACGGCCGTGCGGCGACTCGATGATCTTTGGAGCCGCGACAGGCCCTGCGACGCGCTTCTCCGGTGATGCGACGATGACCTCTGTGGCAGCGTCCCGCTTCTCCGGTGATGCGCCGCGCTTCGGCTATGCGAGGATGACAGCGGCAGCGGCGTCTCGCTTCCTTGGTGATGCGATGACCGCGGCTGCGGCGGCGACACGCTTCTCGTTGTTGCGTCGCGCTTCCAGCTCCCAGCGACACGCAGTCTCTCAGAAGGCCCAGCACAACAGCAGGCACTTCAATTCCCAGCAAGGGAATGCAGGGGGGGAGCTGGTTGGTGAAGTCTTGTATCCCTGAGACTTCAGGCAGGAGGCAAGCTCTAGTTCAAGCCCTTGGAGATTCTCTTCTTCAAGATGACAAAGCACAGCAAAGTCTTTTCTCCTGTCCTTGGTAGAAAGCAACCACTGCAGGCCAACCCCAATCAGCAAAACAGCACAGGGGCAGTACTCCTCCTTCAGCTTCTCCGGTTCTTCTCCTTGGCAACAGGTTTCTTGATTTCCCAGAAGTGATCTAATTTCCTAGGGGTCTGGGTCCCCTTTTATACACAGTTTCTCTTTGTTCTCTGAAGGCAGAGAGGCCTCTGCCTAGTCCAAAACCAGTTCTGGTCAGTCCTGGAGCACTTTGTTTTTCTGACTCCTTCTTTCCTTTGTGAGTGAGGGGCAGAGCCATCAGACGCCCGGCAGGAGGTGGAGCCAGCATTGTGGAAGGCAGGCACAGCCCTATTCAGACCCAGGTGCAACTCCTCCCTCCACTCTGGATGCAGATCTTTCTATTCAGCCCTGTGCTGACTCACCCTGTCTCCTGTAGCCACCCCCAGCCCCTGTCACTCAATCTCCAGACAAGGAATACACAACCTAGCAGAGGCAGGCTTGGAAGTTTAGGCAAGAAAATACCCACTTTCTAAAAGTGGTATTTTCAAACACAGAATGTTAAAACCAACTTCACTAAAAGATGTATTTTATCATTCTGAGTTCAGGCATACTAAATTCGTTTTTCTACCATGTTCCCTGGGGCAGTTAGGATTATAAGGTGTAATAATCAAACTGCCCATTCTGGCCTATGGAGAACAGGTAGCCTTGCAATAGTGAAAAACGAAAATGGCTGTAATTCACTATTAGGACATGCCACACACACCAGGGCATGTCCTACCTTATACTTACAATGCACCCTGCCCTTGGGCCTACCTTAGGGGTGTCTGATATGAAGATAAGGGAAGGTTTAGGGACTGGCAAGTGGGTGCACTTGCCAAGTCGACATGGCAGTCACAGACCGCACACAGGCTCTGCAATGGCAGGCCTGAGACACATTTTACAAGCTGCTTCTGTGGGTGGCACAACCAGTGCTGCAAGCCCACCAGCAGCATTGGATTTACAAGCCCTGGCCACACTCAGTGCACTGTACTAGGGACTGACAAGTAAACCAATCATCCAATCATGGAGTCACTAATCCATACATCAATTTACAGTAGGGAGCACTTGCACTGTGGCACTGAACAGCAGTGGCACAGTGCCCAAAAGCATCTAAAACCAGCAAAACATAAGAGGCAACAGCAAAAAAATGGAAGGGAGACCCACGCCAATGGTGCCAAGTCTAACACGTGTCCCCTCCAGCTGAAATGTGGGGAGAGCTACCCTTCCTCCTGGGAGTTCTCATCACTAAGGCGGAAAAATCTGGACAGACCATCAGCATTGGCGTGTTCTGTACCAGGGCGGTGTTCCACCGTGAAGTCCATCCCCTGTAGGGAAATGGACCACCTCAACAGTTTTGGGTTCTCACCCCTCATCTGCATTAACCATCTGAGGGGCCTGTGGTCTGTCTGAACCCGGAAGTGAGTCCCAAACAAGTATGGTCTCAACTTCTTCAGTGCCCAGACCACAGCAAATGCCTCACGTTCAATCGCACTCCACCTCTGTTCCCGTGGGAGTAACCTCCTACTAATAAAGGCTACAGGTTGGTCTAGGCCCTCCTCATTCATCTGTGAAAGCACAGCCCCAACACCATGCTCTGAAGCATCTGTCTGCACAATGAATTCCCTTGAGAAGTTGGGCGCCTGAAGCACGGGCGCCGTGCACATGGCAGATTTCAGGGCATCAAAGCCTTTTGGCAGCCATCAGTCCAGTTCACTTTCCTGGGCTGCTTCCTGGAAGTCAGCTCAGTCAAGGGTGCAACAATGTTGCCATACCCCTTGACAAACCTCCTGTAATACCCGGTGAGTCCTAAGAAGGCTCTCACCTCTGTCTGGGTTTTGGGGGTTCCCAAGCCAGGATGGTATCTATCTTGGGTTGTAGGGGCGCCACCTGGCCGCTCCCAACCTGGTGTCCCAAGTATACCACAGAACCCTGCCCAATCTGGCACTTACTCGCCTTGATCGTGAGGCCTGCCCTCCGCAGCGCCTTCAACACTTCCCAGAGGTGGTGCAGATGTTCCTCCCAAGTGGCGCTGAACACTGCAATGTCATCCAGGTAGGCGGCACTGAAATCCTCCAGCCCAGCCAACACCTGGTTGACCAACCTCTGAAAGGTGGCAGGGGCATTCTTCATCCCAAAGGGCATCACCCGGAATTGGTAGTGCCCATCTGGTGTGGAGAATGCTGACCTCTCTTTGGCCCCATCAGTTAAGGCAATCTGCCAGTATCCAGACGTTAGATCAAACGTGCTGAGGTACCGGGCAGCCCCTAACCGATCAATGAGCTCATCAGCTCTGGGGATGGGGTGCGCGTAAGTCCTGGTGACTGAATTGAGTCCTCGGTAGTCCACACAGAACCGGAGTTCGGGTGTGGCACCAGGCGCGGCAGCCTTTGGGACCAAGACCACTGGGCTGGCCCAAGGACTGTTAGAGGACTCAATCACCCCTAAGGCAAACATCTTGGAGACCTCCTCCTTGATGCAAGCTCTCACCCTGTCAGTCACTCTGTAAGTTTTGTGCTTCACAGGAGGACTGTCCCCAGTGTCCACATCATGGATGCACCATTCAGTGATACTGGGAGTCAGGGAGAACAGATCAGAAAACTGCCCCAACAGTTGGCGACAGTCATTCTGCTGCTCAGGGGTCAGGGTGGGAGAGAGGTTCACACCATCCACTGACCCATCTTGCTCTTTTGCATACAGGAGGTCAGGAAGAGGTTCAGTCTCCTCTTCCATCCCAGCATCTGTTGCTAAGAGCATGCCCACTTCAGACCTCTCAAAGTGGGGCTTCAGGCGGTTCACATGCAGGACCCGCAAGGGGTTCCTGGGAGACTGCAAGTCCACCAAGTAGGTGACATCACTCTTGCGCTCCACCACCTCAAATGGTCCGGTCCACTTATCCTGGAGCGCACAGGGCTCCACTGGGGGCATGACCCAAACCTTTTGTCCAGGCTGAAACTCGATCAGAGTGGCATTCTGATCATGCCAACGTTTCATCTCTTCCTGGCTGGCTTCCAGATTCGCCTCAGCGTGTTGTCTGAAACGCCGAGTCTGGTTCCTGAAGGCCAGCATGTAACTAAATACATCCTGGGGAGTTTTCCTAGGAGCTTCCTCCCAGCCTTCCTTGACCAGACTCAGAGGTCCTCTTACAGGATGGCCGTACAGCAGTTCAAAGGGACTGAACCCTAAGGACTTCTGGGGCACCTCTCTGTAAGCAAAGAGCAGGCATGGCAAGAGGACGTCCCACTTACGCCTCATGGGTTCTTCAAGACCCATAATCATGCCTTTCAGGGTCCGGTTGAATCTCTCAACCAGCCCATTACCTTGGGGGTGGTAAGGAGTGGTGAACTTATAGGTTACACCACAATCCTGCCACAGGGACTTCATATACTTGGAAATGAAGTTGGTACCACGGTCGGACACCACCTCCTTGGGGAACCCCACACGGGAGAAAATCCCCATCAGTGCACGTCCCACCACGGGGGCCGTCACTGTCCGAAGAGGATGGCTTCCGGGTACCGGGTGGCTTGGTCCACCAAGACCAGGATGAACCTGTTGCCCATGGCTGTCTTGGGATCCAGAGGCCCCACAATGTCAATACCCACCCTCTCAAAGGGGGTGCTGACAACAGGGAAAGATTGGAGAGGAGCCTTGTGCTTCCTCCCACTCTTACCACTTGCCTGGCAAGTCTGACAGGTCCTGCAATGAGTATCTGAACTCTTGCGCATTTGGGGCCAATGAAAGTGGGTGACAAGCCTTTGAAAGGTCTTGTCTTGCCCCAAATGTCCTGCTAAAGGCACATCATGAGCCAGACCCAGTAGGAAGGCTCTGAAGCGCTGGGGTACCACCAGCACACGGGCTGACCCAGGCTCAGCAACCTTAGGCTCACTATACAGGAGACCATTCTCCCAGTAGATCCAGTGTGATCCAGACTGATCACCTGCTGCCTGGCTTGCAGCCTGTTGCCGCAAGCCCTCAAGAGAAAGGCACTTCTTCTGCTCCTCGTAGAACTCTTCCCTGGAGGGGCCTCCTTCCTGCTGCCAATGGGTCAGCTCAGGCAGGTCCCCCAGTTCAGCCACTTGTTCCCCTGTAGGTTCCAGGGCATCCCCCTCAAGGTCTGCCTCCTCCTGGACCGTGGGAACTTCGGGGGCCGGTTTCCCGTGCCCCCGCCTCCTCTCTTTAAGGCAGGCACCTGGGCCTTTCTTCCAGGCTCCAGGTTCTCCTGAATACCCTTATCGGCTGCCATTGACCGAGTCACACACGCCCACTCTGGCAGACCCAACATCTCCAAATGAGACCTCCGCTCCACCTTCGCCCAAGGGGAGCTCTCCAAATCATTGCCTAGCAGACAGTCAACAGGCATGGCTGGCCTCACAGCTACTTGAAGGATACCTGAGACCCCCCACTCAAAGGGAACCTGGGCCACCTTGCAGTGGCTCTCTGAGTTGTCAGCGGCAACTACAGGGTAGAATACGTTGGGGACCACCTGCTCCTCAGACACCAGCCGACAACTGACAGCTGTCACACTGGCCCCGGTGTCTCTGAGAGCCTCCACCCTATGGCCATTGATGGTCACCCACTGCCTGTATTTTTTAGTGTTATCAGGCAGCTGGGTCCTAGGGACCATCTCACTGTCTCCTAAAGAGACCAGGGACATCTCTGCGGGACCCCACCCACCTTGGGCACCCAACTCCTCCCCCAGGGCTACACTAGCCATCTGCCGGGGTGGTGCACCAGTGGGTGCAGTGGTCACGGTATTGGGGCACTTGGGACTTCCTACAAAGTGACCCACCTGACCACAACTAAAACATGCTTTGGGCCCCTTCTGAACAGACTTATCTGTTGGGACCCATGGTCTTTTCTCAGTGGGAGGCTGGGAACCCTTACCTTGGTTCTCTTGGGGTTTACTTTGGGGCCCTTTTGGAACTCCTTCTGTTTACCCTTGTCCCCCCACTCTTCTGCTGGGGACCCTGCCCACCTTTGGCGGAGTCTCCCACAAGACCCTTGTGGACCCGGGTACTGACCCAGCGGTCCGCCTCCTCAGCAAGCTTCCTAGGATTAGTCAGCTTACTGTCAACAAGGTGCTGGCGTAGCTCTGGAAAACAACTACTGGACAAGTGCTCCCATGCAATTAAATCATAGAACCCCTGCAAGTCATTTACTTTGCTACCCTTCACCCATCCATCCAATGCTCTGCAAAAATAAGACACATACTCCACCCAGGTACTAGACTCCAGCTTTTTGCAGTTCCTAAACTTCTGCCTATAAAGCTCTGGAGTTAACCCATACCTTGCCACTAAAGCTTCCTTCAGGTGGGCATAGGACATCTGATCCTCTGTGGGCAAGGCTAGCAAGGTTTCCCTTCCCTCACCTGTAAAGCGGCCCCACAACCCCGCTCCCCAATCCTTCTCAGGGACCCGGTGTGATGTCATGGCGATCTCATATGCTTTAAACCATTGCCCAATGTCCTCCCCCTTCATGAAATCCTTAATAACCTCCTTGGGGATGTATACTCTACTTTCTACAGGCACTGGAGGTGTGCTGCCACCAGAGGGAGTGATCTCTAGGCTCCTAGCCTTTAGCTCTAGCTCCCTCACCACTCTCTCATGCTCTAAAAGCATCCTTTTTTTCTTCCATGGCCAACCGCTTACTTTCCAACTCCAATTTCTTGTGCTCAAGGCTATCATGGCTTCCCTGTTTCAGTTTGGCCATTTCCATTTCATGCATCCTGCTTTTGTCTCTGTCCTCCAGCTCCTCTGGAGACAGGCCCTTTGAGAAACACTGCTGCCCTCCCTGGAAGGCACTCTCCTCCCGGGTAAGCCTAATGGCCCCTCAAGCTGCTCATCTAAATTCTCTGCCTCCTCCACAGGCTCCTCGGGCTGCCCACCGGCATTCCGTGCTTCCAACCAGGCCCTCAGTGCCTTTTGAAGCTCCTCCTTCCTGGTGAGAGCCTCTCATAGAGTTTTTAAACTTTTACAAACGGCTTTGAGCTCTGGCACAGTGTAGGTATCAACCCTATCTTCTTCAAATTCAATATCTGCAGGTGCAATGGATCCTCTTTTGCTCATTGTGAAAATTGGCAGTTCTCAACAAAAATAAAGGTTCCCAGGAAAAAAAGTCCTTTCAAAATGTATGTGGTCGCGTATTGGTCTGCACTCACTAGTAGTGTACACCAATCACTGTATATGAATCACAAATGCAAGTCCAAATCCTCACCGCTGCCCACCAATGTTAGAACTGGGGGTCTCTAGTTGGCAATGGTTTGCACCTTTGTCCAAATAGGGACCCTTGCTTCTAGTCAGGATAAGGGGATACACTCCTAAAATAACCCCTGCTCACCCCCTGGTAGCTTGGCACGAGCAGACAGGCTTATCTCAGAGGCAGTGTGTAAAGCATTTGGGAACACATACAGTAATACAGTGAAAACACTACAGATGGACACCACACCGGTTGTTATGTAAAAATAAGTAATCTTTATATAGACTTATCACAAGACCCAATAGCAAAAATCCACAATACTGTACTCAAAAATAGACTTTAAAAGGTTATAAAATAGTTCAGTTCTCTTAAGTTGTAAATGCAACACTTTACTCTCAATGTACCTTGAATGCGTAACGCAAAGAAAACAAAAGGGTCGCAGGGAAGGTGATGCGTCGGTTCCTTACACTCAGGGAGTGGATGCGTCGGTTCCTTACTGCTGCGCAGGGAGTTGATGCTCGCTTCCTTACTGTGTGGGAGGTGATGCGTCGGTTTCTTACTGCTTTCCGGTGCGATGCGACAAGATGGCACCTCGATGTGATACTCTTCTCCGGTATCATGCGACAAAATGGCGTCTTGGTTGCAATGTGACAACGTTGGTGTGATGCGTGCACGCCCGACGGCCGTGCGGCGACTCGATGATCTTTGGAGCCGCGACAGGCCCTGCGACGTGCTTCTCTGGTGATGCGACGATGACCTCTGTGGCTGCGTCCCGCTTCTCCGGTGATGCGCCGCGCCGCGCTTCGGCGATGCGAGGATGACAGCGGCAGCGGCGTCTCGCTTCCTTGGCGATGCGATGACCGCGGCTGCGGCGGCGACACGCTTCTCGTTGTTGCGTCGCGCTTCCAGCTCCCAGCGACACGCAGTCTCTCAGAAGGCCCAGCACAACAGCAGGCACTTCAATTCCCAGCAAGGGAATGCAGGGGGGGAGCTGGTTGGTGAAGTCTTGTATCCCTGAGACTTCAGGCAGGAGGCAAGCTCTAGTTCAAGCCCTTGGAGATTCTCTTCTTCAAGATGACAAAGCACAGCAAAGTCTTTTCTCCTGTCCTTGGTAGAAAGCAACCACTGCAGGCCAACCCCAATCAGCAAAACATCTCAGGGGCAGTACTCCTCCTTCAGCTTCTCCGGTTCTTCTCCTTGGCAACAGGTTTCTTGATTTCCCAGAAGTGATCTAATTTCCTAGGGGTCTGGGTCCCCTTTTTATACACAGTTTCTCTTTGTTCTCTGAAGGCAGAGAGGCCTCTGCCTAGTCCAAAACCAGTTCTGGTCAGTCCTGGAGCACTTTGTTTTTCTGACTCCTTCTTTCCTTTGTGAGTGAGGGGCAGAGCCATCAGACGCCCGGCAGGAGGTGGAGCCAGCATTGTGGAAGGCAGGCACAGCCCTATTCAGACCCAGGTGCAACTCCTCCCTCCACTCTGGATGCAGATCTTTCTATTCAGCCCTGTGCTGACTCACCCTGTCTCCTATAGCCACCCCCAGCCCCTGTCACTCAATCTCCAGACAAGGAATACACAACCTAGCAGAGGCAGGCTTGGAAGTTTAGGCAAGAAAATACCCACTTTCTAAAAGTGGTATTTTCAAACACAGAATGTTAAAACCAACTTCACTAAAAGATGTATTTTATCATTCTGAGTTCAGGCATACTAAATTCGTTTTTCTACCATGTTCCCTGGGTCAGTTAGGATTATAAGGTGTAATAATCAAACTGCCCATTCTGGCCTATGGAGAACAGGTAGCCTTGCAATAGTGAAAAACGAAAATGGCTGTAATTCACTATTAGGACATGCCACACACACCAGGGCATGTCCTACCTTATACTTACAATGCACCCTGCCCTTGGGCCTACCTTAGGGGTGTCTGATATGAAGATAAGGGAAGGTTTAGGGACTGGCAAGTGGGTGCACTTGCCAAGTCGACATGGCAGTCACAGACCGCACACAGGCTCTGCAATGGCAGGCCTGAGACACATTTTACAAGCTGCTTCTGTGGGTGGCACAACCAGTGCTGCAAGCCCACCAGCAGCATTGGATTTACAAGCCCTGGGCACACTCAGTGCACTGTACTAGGGACCGACAAGTAAACCAATCATCCAATCATGGAGTCACTAATCCATACATCAATTTACAGTAGGGAGCACTTGCACTGTGGCACTGAACAGCAGTGGCACAGTGCCCAAAAGCATCTAAAACCAGCAAAACATAAGAGGCAACAGCAAAAAAATGGAAGGGAGACCCACGCCAATGGTGCCAAGTCTAACACCAATTAATAATTGGGGGAGCAAAGGCCCTTGCCCAAGGGGCCGCTACCCCCTCCCTGATGGCTAGTGCGTGGATCCCTGCTTGGGGATCGCCCTCCTGGGGCGATCCCCAAGCAGGGACCCACTAGTGAGGGGTACCATTGGAAAGGGGAAATTCTCCCCATTCCAATAATACCTCTACTGACTTTCTATGTGCTCGGGGGGCGGAGATAGCCCCCTGAGCATGTAGAAAGTGAAACTGAAATGAACCTATCTGCTCATTTCAGTTTCGGTTTCTGTGCAATGACGTCAGCGCGACGTGCGCGCTGATTGTCATTGCACAGAAACCAGGGGAACAGCCTCGGGAGCTGGGGAAGCTCTTCCCCAGCTCCTGAGGCAGTGGGGGGGGAAGGGAATCCCTCTGGTCCCCGCACCAGCGCGATTCCTTGTGCCATGTGATCAGATGGCCGGGGACCATCCGACACACATGAGCACTAGTGCGTCGGACGGCTCCCGGCCGTCCGATGCACCGAAGGAGTTAAACACTCAGCTAGGCCGAGCAACACAGATGAATGTGACATGTTGCAGCACGACTGTTAAATTATCTGAACCTCCTGCAGCATTCTATGATGAGTTTTGAGATCCAGGAAGATGACCGGGCATTCTGCATGCAACACCAATGTGGAGAAAACAGCAGAGAAGTGTTATCCTCTAGATTCTATTCTGTGTGCATGATGGAAAAATGTGAAAACGGTTGAATGAAAATGTTACCACCCATTATAAATTAGACTGCTCCTTCCTGCTTGTTCAAAATCCATGTCTTCATTGCTCTCAGGGGGCAATCATTAGAAAAGCAAGCCATTTATATAGTGTGCAGGTCACTCCATCAGGAGAACATTTTAGCAATTGAGGTATTTATGTACCTTGTAAGGTGGTAACCTGCTGCCAAGTTAAATTGGCATTGGGGCCTTGAGGCATATGAAATCAAAAGACCATCATGCCAGGCTCCCCAACTTCAGTGGAAGTACCTTTCACAATACCACAGGAGACTGAGCAGAGGATGATGTAGACTACTTTTTACCAGTCCATGTGTATTGCAAATGGCCCATATTCATGTTTGAATTGGCTATGGGTACAAAAAACATCCACCAGACAAACAATATTGGTGATGCTTCTTGCTTAGTGTTAAATGCTCACTACTAGCAAGGTGAACACTTATAATGTTCATCTTCAGAGGGTCAACACTCTTGACAGCACCATTCCCCCTAAATAAAGTGCACCAGTAAGTGATCCTAAAAGTCAGCGTTACCTCAAGTGGAAAAATAACAATGAGTAATAACATTAAGGGCAGGAATGGACCGTATTTATCCAATATGGTGCATTCCTGTCCTTTCCCGCTGCACTGGCGCCGTTTCAGCAGCCTAACACCAACGCAGTCACCCGGGTGCCTGTGTTGTCGGCAGGATTGTTTTTGTGCCGGAAGGTGCACCTTCCTGCATCAAAACAATCCTGAGAGGCTTTTTCCTCTGTCTATGTGTGGTGCAGAATGCAGAATGCAGCACAAATGAAAAGAGGAAAAAAATGAGGAGAAATAATGTTATTTCTCGTCTTTGTGCCTCCCCTGGGAAGGTGTAAGGTTTTGGCTCTTCCCCAGGTTTATGTGGTTTTGTAAATCTGGGGAAGAGTCAAAATCCATGAGTGTTGCCTGGACACACCCACCGCAACACCCATGGAACGCCTCCCTAGCACAGAGTAAGGCAACGTAGCGATTTGCGCTGGCTTGTCTTACTCCATATATATGAGGCCATTCAATGCCACGCAAAGTGGCTTTGCGTGACCTCATAAGTATGATTTTGTAGTTTGCGCCGCCGGAGCTTTATATAAGTGACACTCCGCGGGCCACAAGTGGCTCATCAACATGCCCCTTAGTGCTCAAGCCCTAGGACTGTGAATTGTGGTTCAAACAATAGTTAAATTATTGCCACACAATGCCACTTCACTGTTTGTCCACATTTGAAATGATTTCACCATATGTGATTCAGATAAGTCCTTAATAAAGTGTGGATTATCTGGTGGCAACACAGCTTCCAAAACAACACATGCAATGCTCCATCATCCACTGGCCACAGGTACTTCCAGTTTCTAACCACTTTCCACCTCACAATTCAGTTCCAAAAGCTCTCATCAGTGATATCAAGCCATGTTCATCATGTATTCTCAATACATGACTTCAAGTCCAAGATCCTATTAAACAATACCCTAAGTATCACTGAATGGATCATATAAACCCACATGTCCACAAACACAATATTAATAACCCTGAAACCTGATTGCACTTAAAAGTATTTCTAGCATGCCAAAATAAAATCCCAACATACCGAGCTACAATAAATATATCGCAGTGCCTAAATAAAAGTGTCCTATACACACAGTATCAAGATACGTTTGCAGCCCATTGGATTTTAAAAATCTTTTTCATCTTTGCTAAGGAGGTTGAAGATATATCTATGTTCACACGAGGCAGAGCTTCACTATGACTTAGGCATTACCTGGGCCCGAAAGTCCTACAGGACGTCGGGTTGCAAGGAGTTGTTTTACATTCTATCACTCCGGGTGCTAAATAATAGCAGGGAACCCAAATGCAGCTACATGGCAGCTGTGCGTTTCCCTTTACTTGCTGCTGGAAGTCCCGCCATTGCATCTCAGGCATAGGGGAAGGGGAAAACACAGGTCGTCATGACGTTGGAAGTCTGAAGCTGCCCTGCGCAGCAGCACAAGAGTCTTTTTTGCAGTTTTTTGCTAAACTTTGCCAGCCTCGTACATAGATAAGCAGGCGAATGTAAATAAAAATCCAAGAAGTTACGAGTCATTAGGTAACACAAATTCGCAGATTCCTAATTACGGGCCCGATTCACAAAAGTAATCTGAGACAAAATCCTAATTTTATGACTTTCGGTATTCACAAAAGGCATTTAGGAGTAGTAAAGTTAGGATTCCTAACTTTACTACTCCCAAACTGAGACAAAATCCTAAGTTTACGACTTTCGGTATTCACAAAAGGGCATTTAGGAGTAGTAAAGTTAGGATTCCTAACTTTCCTACTCCTAAATGCCCTTTGTGAATACCGAAAGTTAAGTTAGGAATCCTAACTTTACTACTCCTAAATGCCCTTTGTGAATACCGAAAGTAAAGTTAGGAAACCTAACTTTACTACTCCTAAATACCTTTTGTGAATACCAAAATTGGTAAAGTTAGGATTTTGTCTCAGATTACTTTTGTGAATCGGGCCCTACATGATTGTGCCTCATACCAATTTAATTATAAACGTGCCCTGAATTAAAGTGTAAAATATGTGAAAGTATTCACAGGAATGTGGCGTATGTGGGTGATCAGATTAATTGTAGAAAGCACGTGCATGAATACTCATAAACATACAATTGACCATTTCTAATCAAAGAATTTCTTATTAGCACTACATAGGGCCAACCATCATAATACTCCCAGACCGTCATCTGAAATTAATATTATATACCTCACTCACACAAAAACTCTGGACACATCAGAATTAGAGTGTCAGAAAACATTCAGTTATTTAGACAGCACGCTGAACGCTTGTGACAATATTTGGTCCTATCATGAAGGTTGAAAAGTATTAAAGAGCCCCAGTCTTTTCCACATTATGCTGAAATAATTCCTATGAGGAAGCCCCTGGCAAAAATCACTAAATTAGTTACGTTCACATAATTTGATGACACTTTGAAGTTTTAACCCCACCTCAAGTGGTACAAAGGAATAATTAACACAACATACAGCATTCCCCCATTAGAATGCACTGTGTAATTTTAAACCCATTGGGTATGGTCCGTCCCAGATCAGGCAGCCATATCGAATATTTTGAATGGTATCTGAATATCAAATTAAGAATTTTGTTTTAGAACCGTGGTCAAAGTATTGTGACATCAAAAATATCTTGGGACGTAATATCAAAAGTAAGAATATTGTTTTTGGTTGTAAATAATATTGATGATAAATTATGATATCATAAAATATATTGTAGTTTTTAATATAATTTACATTAATGTTGTAATATGAATTTTTGTGTAATTTTAATATAAATATCACTTGTTTATTTTTAGTAGTACTGTTTTTGATCATTTTGAATATTTTTATTGTTTTGGTGTTTTCGGTGGGGGTTGTTTTCAATAGAATTTAATAATGCAAATTATTCTTTTTTTTTTTTTTAGTTTTTGTTTTTCAATTTGTATATATGATTTGACAATTTATTAATTTATTTACAAAGTTTTGTATAGCACAAACATGACCCTAGTGGGTATCAGAGCGCTTTACATGGAGGGAAGATAGGGTATAATTGAACATCTAACATGATCACCTATATAAAAAGAAGTAAAAAGCCTTGAGCATACATAAATTACTACGCTTGTTCTCAAAGGTAGTCAGCAAGGAAAGGTCAGGAATCATAAAAGAGTCACAGGTATGGATACAATCAATAAACACAAAGGTGATAGCTTAGGGTAAAAACTTGTTCATCTGAAATGATTTTACTTCTTTTTTTAATGAAGCAGTAGATGAAATTAGGGGAACTTCCGGTGGCAAAAAGTTCCATATCTTAGGTGCGACACCCAAGAAAGCTCTGTATCCAGCTTTCTTTTTATAGAAACATTGTGGTTTCAGTAAACAATGTTTATTTTGTACCTTTTTAATTTAATTTAGGTTAATTACAAATGAGCATATAATTTTATTAGTTAGTTTGTGGGGATCATTGGTGGAATGGATGGGTAGTGTTTTATTTTAAATTTATGGTACTTAAAATATATTTTTGAATGTAAAATTAGCAATTCTAAATAATATTATTGCATATTATTAAATAGTAAAATGGTACTAATTATTCAAATGTTATTGGGTTCAATATTTATTTAAAAAATGAATTTGTTAAAGTATTATGAGGTGTTTTTGGGGCTAGGTGGATAGTAGTTTATTTTAAGAACTATTAATTACCTATAATGTGTGGGTTCATAGATATTATTCATGTATTTCTTTAGGATTATATTTTTTATTTGTATAAAATTGTGTTTCTTTTAAAATCTGAGGTTCAGTATTTCAGTTAAATATTATTTAGTTATATATGTATCTTAGATATGCAAACAGCATGCTTATTTTTTGGGTTGGTATGCGTGTATGTGTATGTATTTTTGTTTTAACCTAAAAATAATTCTAATATCTTGTTGAACCACAAGTCCTTTGAAAAAATTACTTTTGTGTTTCTCTAATTTATTTGTTCAGGAATTACATTAGATCGCTATTTTTAGGAATTGAAGTTAGAATAGTCAATCTGACTCCAACTAGTATGGACATTTTCCAAAATGTTTGTGGGATTAGAGTTTGAATACTAACTCTGGCTTACTCTAGTACATGCTTTTTCTCCATTGGTTGTGGGTTTGAAGTTTTAATCATAAATATGTCCATCTATAATATAAGAAATTTCCCCAATGTTGATGAGATTGGAGTTAGAACAGTAAATCTGCCCCCAAAGGTAAATGCGCTTTCACACTTGGCATTGGAATTGGAGTTAGAATAGAAAATCCAACCTACCCTAATGTATGCTTGTTCCTCAATATTTTGGTGGGACTGGAGTTAGACTATGTGACCTACTCTACTATAGGCTCTTTTCCCCTTGTATGCAGACTCCCAAATGTTTGTGGGATTAGCGTTAGAATAGTAAATCTGACTCACTCTAATATATGCACTTTCACCAACATTAATGAGACTGGAGTTAGAATAATAAATCTTACCCCTCTAATGTATGGTTCTCCCCAATGTTTGTGGAATTGGAGTTAAAATAGTAAATTTGACTCTTCTGCAATATGCACTTTCCCAAGGTTTGTCGTACTGGATTTAGACTACCAAATGTAACCCCCTCTAAAACAAACACTATCCCTAATATTTGTGGGATTGAAATGAAAACACTCAATCTGATCCTCTATAATATATCTTCTTTCCCGATTGTTTTCAGGATTGGAGTTTAAGTAGTATACCTGACACCTTCTAATATAACCTGCCACTTTCTCATATAGCAACGTTTACAAAGGTTTGTGAGATTAGAGTTAAAATAGTAAATCTAACTCACAATATTATATGCAATTTCACCAATGTTTATGGGGCTGGAGCTTAAGTACTAAACCTGCACTCCTCCAGTGTATGCACTTTCCTCAATGTTTGTAGGATTGGAATTTGAATAGGAAATCTGATCCCTCAAAGATGTGCACTTTCCCAATGTTTATGGGATTGGAAATAAAATAATAAATCTGACTCCCTCTAGTGTATGCTCTTTTACTGATATTAGATAGATTTTGGTTAGAACATTAAGTCTGACCCCTCTAATATGTATTTGGCTATATGTATGTGGGATTGGAGTTAGTAACACCCACTCCAAGAAAATGCAATTTGTGGAATGTATGTTGGATTGAACTAAGAATAGAACATATGTTTTTGCTCCCTGAATTTTCGTATGTTCAACAATATATGTAGGTTATAGTACCATAATTTAAAAAAATATATATATAGTTTTTCAAATTGTACATATTGAATTTAACAATTAATGTATTGCAATATTAAACTAGTATTTGAATATAAATTTTACATTATATACTTTACAAAAATAAGGACTTTTATATTAAATATTAACCATTCCAAAAGACATATATATATATATATATATATATATATATATATATATATATATATATATATATATATATATATATATATATATATATACTTGCAATATTTGCAATAAAAAGCAAAGATCTCACTTATCCCATAGCTAATCATTTTTGGGAAGAGCATGAGGGAAATTAAAAGGAACTAAGATATTATGGAATTCAACATATAAAAAAAGATGAGAGAGGAGGCAATCGTGAACTGAGATTAAGAAGAGCTGAACTGAGATTACTTATTCTCATGGGAATGGAAGCGCCAATGGGTCATAATTTGGATGCTGAACTACATGTCCATCTGTAGTAATTATCCATCATGGGGTTGAATTTAAATGTTGAAGATGCCACTAATGAACTGGTTTATTTCAATAAGAACTAAACTGGCATTTACAAAAATTATTTACTGTAACATTGTTTTCATGGGAATGCATTTGACTGATATTTGCACTGTGAACCACGAATGCACTTAATGGTTATAGCAGAGGCACTTTAAAACTGTACCATATCCAAGATAACGGGGAATGTGAGAGCAGTGTAGGTAAGGTCAACCACAAGAAACTTAGAATCATGTGAATATATTCAAGAAGAATTAACCCCTTCGCTGCGCTCGTCGGCCACCGGCCGTCGCGAGCACTCCCTCCGTAGTGCTGCGCACGTCCGTTGGCCGACGCGGCCCGCCCACTCCGCTAAACTGCCGCACTGCCGCGGTTAAGCGGTTAAGGCAGCAAAGGCTTCACATCCATTAGATCTGTAGTATTATCTATTATGGAGCTAAAACTTAATAAAGAGATTAGAATGTTGATGATTTTATGAACGGGCAGGTTTACTGCGAGAGATGAGGTGGTTAGCGGTTGTAAAAGATCATTTATTGAATTTGTGACTCTTAAATTTCTTTAATCTTTAATACACTTAATGAATAGATGCAATATGAAGTTTTTTTCATTTACTAGCTGACTATAACCAAGACATTTGAGTACCCTATTTAGTTATTAGTGGAGAAGATGACAACAATGTTGAATGGATCAGATGTGCAGCGATCTGTACATTGTAGGGGTGCAGAAGTGTTGTACTTTATCTAACATGCACTTTAATCATACTAGCACTTTTTTTGGCACAGCACTTTATTTATAACAATTGGTGACATGCCATCATTATTGGTGGAGATCAGATATATAAGAATTTGGATGATGTGACTGGCAGGAATGATGGCAAATAAATATGTTTTAATTATGAGGCAACAACACTAGCTCTTCATCATATTGTAACATGAAGACAGTATAAGTGAAATTGCCGAAGAATGAATCTCAAACTATAGATTTGGAATATGTCCTTCCCCTAAAGGTAGCCAAAAATTGATGACGGTGAACTGAGATGCTCTATGTTTTGATTGCTGTGTTGCACTTTAATAACATTAGCACTTTATCACACTGTAATTAGAAGGTGGTGTAGGCACAAAAGGGCTCATTTTGAATTATAAATTTGGATTATGGATTCCCTTTTGATATAGTCATTATAGAGGAGCAAGATTCAATTATGTACTTTACAGACATGTTGTTTGTTTTTCTGAGTTGGCGTTCCCTAGTAATGATACCAATATATGAAGGTGGTTAAGGCAATGAAAAATTCATGGATTGTAGATTCAGCTTACATGAAGTTTTTGAATTAGTGCTGTCCATCATGTTTGTGCCTAAATCTGATTAGAACCTGAACATGGATTTCTGCTCATATCACGATAAAGAGTTTCATAAATATTTTTAATGACACTGGAAAAAAAAAGAAAAAATAGTTATATGTAACATGAACTAATTGGTGTAATGGAGGACAAGCATGGACCGTTCTTTGTTTTATATTTGTAACAGTCTAGTTATTTGATTTAGAAATTATGAAGGACTATTCACATACTGTCACTTTAAATGGAGTGTTTGGGACAGGACTCTATGGTCCAGTTGAAGGCAACCCGCCAAAACGCGTCTGTAATTCTTTGCACATTTGCACTTTTCAATAACCAAAATTGTAATCATAAAAATATTTTCTTTAATATTTTCTGCATCTTTGAGTGGAATTTGTATTATAAGTAATAGTATAAGTATAAGAAGTATTATAAGTAGTAGATGATGATATTTACAGTGCCAGTATTTTTGTATGTTCCATTGATTTGTTGGGAAATCAATAGTTTGATTTCTATATTTTTGTAATGGATATTAAGATATTTATGATATTTTAATGATGACATTTTTGTAGTCGATATTTAGGCAACAATATTTTGTTTTACAATGTTTTTGTCCCGGACGGCTAACCGACTAATCAGACACAGCCAATCTTAGAACAAGCTGTATTTTGCATTTGAAATAATCACAGCAATAACTCCAGGTCAGTCAGTGCTCTGAAATAATCTCTCGTCAGTCGCAGGCAGATCCATATTAGCCAGTAGTATGAAACAACCCCTCATTGAGAAGTCACCTCTATACACCCGCTTCCCTACTTACTTACAGATTGGTGGTTTCCAGTAGTGATCACGCATATTGAGAAGTGGTGGGGCGAAGGGGAGAGGGAACACAAAAAAAAAAAAAGCCAGAGTAAGAAATAAAGAAAATTGCATTTACCTGCTCCGGCGGCCGACGCCTTGCTCCTGATCCTCGTGTCCCGTCCAGGAACTGCTGCATACTGCGCAGGCTCCCAGCTCCCAATCCCAGCGCTGCTCTCATGCTGAGAATACTATTGGGATTGGTCTGAGCGCCTCGGTTCTGTGCTCAGACATAGACTGGGAGCCTGTCTTGTTCACTCCACCCAGCTGTACAACACAGCTAGGTGGAGAAATGTTTAGTGCGCATGACGGTTTGGCCGGCCTCAGAGGGCTGGCCAAACCGTCATGCGCACTTGGCAGTGCTCACCACTCCTTCCTCCTCCCTGGAGCTGCAGTATTAGTTTGGGTGGCCACGCCCCTCCCTCGGCTCGCAGTCGCAGCCTGCAGAATGGAAAATAAAATGATAATAAAAATGTTTTATTATCATTTTATTTTTGGCCTTTGCCTCTGCTGGCTTTCAGTAGGGGGGGACACTCCTCCGCCATAACAGAGGAGCTGCTATGGTGGATTCATTTTACACAAGCATCCAATCTAAGGTGCAGATCTAAGTGCAGAACCCCCTCCAAAGGACACATGAGTGTTTGATAAGACTTTTATAATTACTAGGCTGACTCAGCCCCCATACATTCTCAGGCAAAAACAGAAATTCCAACTCACTGGATGATTTTTAGACTCCAAACTTCATAGATCCTAGAAACACTCAGACGTAAAGAAGGTTGCTAGACTCAATCAGTTCCATATTCAGTTTACCTCACATAATTCCATATAATCTAAAACAACTTAACATTAAACATTTACTCATACTGGAGAAATATCTTTATATTCTCAAGTCACATCATGACTTGTTCACTACGTCCCATTTCAAAAGCTTATCTTAAAAACAACAATAGTACACAATGTGCTTTAGTATCTCAGACAATTACTCACTATTGTAATGCATTTCTAATGCATTGATGTTTTTCTCTTTTCAGTGTCATTTCAATATACTCGAGAACAGCCCACCAACCTGGCAGAGACCTGAAGTGCATTCAAAAGCTAACAACCATTGTTTGACTCCTTACTCTTTAGTAATGGAATTAGTAATTTAGCTCTTGATGCATTTTAGAAAATGCTAAAGAACATAAAATGAACTGAAGTTGTAATAGTAAGCTTAATACACAAGAATGTACATTCATGGCTTTGCTTATTAAAACATATATTGGTGGCTGGTGGCAACTACTGCACATTGCTTTAAATGTTCTGCCATTTAAAAGAAGCATATTATCATTATCTCACTGAGGACAATGCATTCTACGTATCACCTCACTATCTGATTGAATCTTTACTGAAGATTAGAACCATGGCACAAACTCAGAGCTGCCACATCTACTTTTGCATATGCTAGTCATGGGGCTTGTCCATAGGTTACAGATAAGTAAGGTTCCAACAGAAATACCCTACTTCACTGGATCCAAAAGGTTAGGGAAATGCCAGGCCGGGCTAGCTATTTATGCCATTGGAAATATCCCAGTAGACTGCAAACATTGAAGGTAGGCCTGGGATTGCTGCTGGAGACTCTGGCACGTCCTCCATCTTTCTAAGGATGATTGCAAAAGGCACATGAGGGTTTAAGGAGAGTTCCTTCCCCTTTCCCCTTTCCCCTTCCTCTTCCTCTTGCTCTTCCTCTTCCTCTTCCTCTTTCCCATCCCCATCCCTTCGTTACCCATTCCCATCCCATGCCTCCCCATTCCCATCCCATCCCACATCATCCCATCCCTCCCCATTCCCATCCTATCCAACCTCATTCCCATCCCATCCTATCCCGCCCCATCTCTTCCCTTCCTCTTCTTTCAGCTGGAGCATGGACCAAGTAATGATTTATTCAGCTTGATTGCTGTCCTTCCGCTGATCGCGCTATGATTGAGGTACTATTATATGTTTTCTTCTTCCCTGTCATTCTTGTTGAACCTCTTGCCATTTGTAGCTATATTTTAGTATGCCACATGCATTTCAAAGTAACCCTTTTATCCTATGAAATGGATGTTTATTGTGACAACAGATGTTATCTGCTTCCACATCTATTTTCACTAAGACATGGACATGGGAGCAATTACTTTCTGTATGTCATAGGATTGTTTGCCAAATCTCACTTTTTTCTTTTTTGTGCATGGGGAGATTAACTGATTTGCTCGTATTCACAGGAGTGTTGTGCAGAGACCTAACAAACATTGGCAAAGCCAGTAGGTCTCGCCTTTGTGACTATTGGCTCTGCCATTACCCTTTGTTCCTGCTGCACAGCATGGGCATTGCCGACTTAGTCAATGATTTGTAACCATGCTGTATAACAGTGTGGCTGTTGTGCAACATGGCTAAAAATAATAATATCAAAAACCAGGAGCTCTACTCATATATGTGAGCTAATCCTCCCATGGGACAAAAAGCAAAAAGCTTCTTATAGTTTTTTTATAGTACTTTTTAAAGTAATATAGGAATGAAACAGTATAACGTTACACTTTTTAGTTCCTGTATAGCTTTTCCTTACAGATTTTTTCAGATTTGATCAGCATTCCTTGATTTACTTCCTTTTGGGATTATTGTAATACTCATTGTTATACTTCTTTTCTACACACCTGTGCAAACCCTGACACTTTGTCCAGAGGATGTTCTCATGTACTTGTTAGATGATTGGAGACCAAAACATCGACGTAGTGACCACCACAATTACTAGACTTGAAGGATTTGCAAGCCTTTTCCTCAAAGGAAATCTTTTCTAAATACAAGGTGAACTATATAATTTGGTGGTCCCCGGCCTGCCTCGGATCACTACTAGGACTTTAAAACTTGTTCTGGCAGCAGAAAAGTGCAATTAGTTTATGACCCTTCTTTTAACTGTCTACTGTGATTAATACATTCTATTTGGTGATCACATACATAGAAGTAAGCCTTATATTAGATACAATCTATTGCTGATTTGCTATTTATTGCACACTGTGTAAATGGGAGCAAATATTTTATTTACCATGTCTCCGAAAACAAGATACTAAGCGTGAGTTTTTCTCCATCAGGAGATTCCTTGTTGTACATGTTCATACTGTCTCCTGGGGGTTTACAGGGTTGCCCCATTGTGTTGTGCTTATCCATTGTTCTCCTTGGCAGTTGCAACACCTGTGAGTAGCCTTGTGAGGTGATTTTCTTACTTCAAAGCTGTGTTGGAGTACATTCACATCTGTTTTGATATATTCATGGCTGTAGTGACATCTCCGTCAATAAAAAATGCCTTAAACTTCCCAAACCCCTCCCATTTAGTAGTAAGTATTGTCCCCTTTCCCATCCACTCATTCTTGTCTTTCCTTTATGTACTACAAAAACTTATTTTGTTGAGATCACTGCACAGAAAATTGTGACTAGCATTTTGTATTAAAAGGCCCTGAGTTCTCTTGCTCCCCAGATGGCCAGCAGCTTTGATCCTCATGAATGCCTGCTTCTACATCGAATGAGGTTATCCAAACTGGACAACTACTTGCAGACTGTGGCATTCCTGTATAGCTAACAGGCCTGCATATCAAGGGGCCAATTTTTCAATATCTATATCATTTATACCTCAAATATGGATTCATTACCTCTCACATGCCAATTGTGAAGCATTCCAAACAAAGTTCCAAAAAGACAAAGAGAATTGGGGTGGAGCAGAAGATTGTTCCTGAATAGTATCAACAAACACAAGGCTAACTTGATGGTCTGCTAATTCAGTAATGAGGGTGACAATTTGACCAATGGTCACCCCATGATGGCCCTTGCTTGATGCAAGAAGAGGTGAGGCTGCATGCGGAGGCCAACTTCGATACAATCTTCATCCCAATCCTACATGCTGGGTCACTGCTGTCACCATAACACTGGCTCAGCAGCTGGCAGAAATTAAAGCAACTGGCCAGACTAGGCACGTGGTCTCATTGTGCCCCCTCTGCCACAAAGGGACCTGAGAGGGATATTCTGCTTGAATGCCTCTCAGACACTTTAGCCTTGTATACCCCTCCATCAATTCTTAACTCAAATATCAGTATGGTTGAAGAGAGAAAAAAAGAGCACAGAGGATGGGATTTAGAGGGTGAAATTTGAAAAGATGAAAAAGGGAGGCTAGGAGAAGAATGGTGGAGAGTGTTTCTATGGAGATTGTATAAGGAGAAATGAGAGTTTATTAAATGTGGAGGTTTTGAGAAAGGGGAATATGGACAGAAGCTGGTAAGGAAAGTATTTGGAGAGAGGAAGGGTAGGGAAATGCTCAAAAAGGTAGAGAAGACAAAGAAGAGTAGCAAAGGGTAAAGGGGAGGGAAGGGATGGGATGTAGGAATTGGGAAGGAGGTAATGAACTGGACAGGAGAAAACTTGGGAAGGGGGTAGGCAAGGAAGGGAATGTAATGTTAAGTGAGAGGAGAGTGGAAGGGAAGGGAAAGGAAAGGAAGGAAAGGGAAAGGAAGCGGAGGGAAGGGAATGGTAGGGAAGGAAAGTGAATGGAATGGAAGTTAAGGGAACAGAAGGGAAGGGATGTTGGAGCTTATATCAACAATATCCATCCTACCATCAAATTTACCAGCAGCAATACTAAACAGACGCATTCATCTCCCTTTTCTGGATGTGCTACTCACCATTCAGAACAACAATTTACAACTGATTTGTACCACAAGCCTACAGATGCTCGTTTGTATCTAAACTAGACTTCATGTCACCCACACCACACTAAACTGAGCATCATCTACAGCCAAGCACTCAGAATAAGACGCATCTGCAGCAATGAGGACACCTGTAAAGACCATCTACAGGAGCTTGCTACATTATTTAAAAGGTGAGGCTATCCTCTGCATATCATACAGCAACAAATTGACAAGTCTTTGCAGTTACCCAAGAAAGCACTTATTTGGAATACCAACAGCAGAAACAAAAGTGACAGAACTCCATTTGTGGTTGACTATCATCCATCAGTTCCCAACTATAGAAATATAATGCAAAAACTTTTCCCTTACTGTCCACTTGTGAAAAGTTGCAAAAGGTTTTTCCAAAACCGCCAGTCATTGCTTACCGCAGAGTTCCCAATTTACGTTCTCTTATTGTGAGAGCTGAACTAAAGCAAGTTGTAACTAATGCAGGGGTTCATTGCAGTGACTCTAAAAGGTGCATCACCTGTGAATACCTTTTACAAACGTCATCAGTAACTAGTTCTGTTACTAGAAGGACCTATGGAATAAGACAGCATCTTACATGTCGTTCAACATGCATTATTTATGTGATTCAGTGCCAGCGCCAAAGCTGTAAAAAACAATATGTAGGCCAAACAGTGAATGACCTCCGTACACGATTCAGGAACCACAAATCGGCAATAATTAATAAGAAAATTGACCAACCTGTAGCCAATCATTTTAACATTGTGGATCATTTACTATCAGATTTGAAGATTTTCCCTGTGGACCATGTCTTAAAGGAAGAACTACTTGACTCCAGAGAAAACTTCTGGATGTACCGTTTAAAATCACTGCATCCAGATGGACTGAACATTACTGCCAATACCACCTGATTACTGCATATCTCAAGAGCTCTCAGGACTGCATTGATTCCACATTCCAAATGGAATCTTCACTCATTATGCTTTTTGAAAATTCAGCTGTGTCATCTGTGCAGCCACTGAGCAAACCATCTTGTACTACCTGAGGAAGGCGGAAGCTGAAACGTTGTAGTGGAAATATATTTTTGTTCTTTGGTGAATCCATCTGTTTGAGTCACTTCTTTCTTGGATATGTATATATATATATATACATACTTTTAGTGAAACATCCCTCCACCGGGAAAAGAGCACTGCAGCACACCAACCCCTTAAACTCCAATTTGTTTTTTCAGACACAATGGGTTTCGGCTACCAGCGTAGCCTTTGTCAAGTTAGCGAACAAGCTCCCATCACGTAAAAATATAAACATAACGGTTTTGGTTCATGAACATAGAAGTTGTAACCTCACATTAAAAGAAAAAATTCATACAGTTTGATCTTTTCATTTAAAAATGGCCTAGATATTTTGACAACTTCTGCATTTTAAATATTGCGAAGGAATTCTAAAGGAATGTATATTGTGCAAAGTTAACATTACACAATTTCCCAAGTATTCTGCATAGACATAGAAGACATACTGCTGGCAAGGGATGCTGATTCTCGGTACCCTCGAAGCCCGGCAAGTTAATTTGATTTGTCATGATGCTTCATCAACATAGAAGTTGTTACTACAAATTCATATGATTAAATATTATCATTTTTAAATAGCTCAGATATTTTGTCATCTTCTACATTTTACATATTCCGAAGGGGTTCCAAAGTAATGAATATTATACATGATTAACATTGCATATTTTCAAGTGGGCATAGACTTGGAGAACATACTATTGGCATGGGATGCTAATTATTTATCTGCACCCTTGCAACCTGGCAAGTGCACCTAATATATCATGATGCTTCAACCTCATACAGGATTAATATTATGTGTTGTAATTGTGACGGAAGATTTTAACGAAAATACGACCATCACAAAGAGAAGTATAACTACCCTGTTGGGACCTAGTTCTGTCCATTTGCCACATTGATCATCTCAAAGCCACAACTGTGATTGTATTTGGCAATATTGAAATTATTGAGCATTCCATAAACCTCCTTATTTGTATGTTCATTATCATTCTACTACAACCGCTATCCATAGTTCATATAGAGTAATGGGAGCAAACTAAGCGAATCAGTCGTATTTTCATTAAAATCTTCTGTCACAATTACAACACATAACATTTATCCTTTATGAGATCGAAGCATCATGATATATTAGATGACCTTGCGGGGGATCCGCGTCCCCCCTCCGTATGCCAAAAAATGGCCCCTGGGACCACATCCCCTGGGACTTGCTCAGTGAAGGTGTCCATTGGCTCCCAACCTCCGGGACACTGTCTTTTTCCCTGCCCGTGGGAGCAGGTGGGGAAAGTGCGACTGTTTTCCCACGAGGCGGGAGCACAAAGCTGCTCCGCCAGGCAAAAGAACAAAACATTTCCCTGTTGAATTACTCCCACCCCACAGGAGCAAAAGAAAAGTACTCCCACACTGTTGAAACAATGCCGGCTCCTGCTGTAACTGCATTCAGTGCAAGCAGGGAGGCCAGCGGGACAGCAGGGGCCCTGGGCTTCTCCCTGAAGCCCCCAACATAAGACCAGCTTTTTAAAAAAAAATATTAATGCAGGCTCCTGCAGCCCCCAAAAGAATAAATGCCTGGGGTGCCCCGGGTGAGCACCGGGACACCCTGTAAATCAAAACAAATGCCTGCTCCTGCGCGACCCCATAGGGCTCCTTGCAAGGAGACGGCTGGGACACAGGGGCCCTGTGGCTCCCCCCACTGCCCCTATACAAAAAAACACAGTGGGTGTCCCAGGTGGGACTGGGACACCCAGAGAAAATTTAAAAAAAGCAAAAAGTGAACAATAAATTAGATGCCACAGTCACTCATTTATGTTTCACTTTTTCCTTTAAGGAGCACCCCTAATGCCCTGAGAGGGCTATTTACATATATTTTGTTTATGTGATGTCCCTAGAAAAGGCAGGGACAGCACCAATTTTTTTAATGTTCTGGAGGGATGCAGGGAGTTCTGCAGTCCCCCAGCAACACTAGAAAAAAACTGTGAGTCTCCTGCGTCATTGAAACCACGACTCCAGAAGAACTTGCCATATTTTTTCAAAGCATTTTCTAGGCTGTATCTTTTGATCTACAGCTGGAACTGCAGAGCCACCTATAGGCTTGTTGTATGGTTGCATTTTATGTGGCCTGATGATGTATAATATAAAATACAAGGCTTTTCTGTGGTTATTTTTATGATTGCATTTTTTGGGGTGTAAAATGTCAAAAGATAAACTCAAGAAACATTTTTTTTTTTTTAACAATTCTTTTTATTAAACAGTTGCTGGTGAATGGTACAGTACAAGAGACCAGGTAGTTTACTTTTCTCAGTACGCATGAATGGAGGGATAAACAGACAGTACACATGTGAGGAACATCACTAAGGAAGAGGATCATCATAATCAACAGTACAAGGTGGCGTACAAATCTCTCCTCTATACAAATTCCACGGATTCCAGACTCGACTCCACTTCCTTGGGCACCCCCTTGCCAAATACACCGTCTTTTCCCTAAACATGCACCAATCCAGGTTTCTTTCCCAGGCCTCCAGTGTAGGTGTGTGTGCCGCCCCCAGAGTTGAGCAATATTTCTCTTTGCCAACATGAGCCCCAGAGTGACCCATTGTGTCTGAGAAGTGTCCAAGTCTGTTGGCTCCCAGATATTAAGGAGGCATCGTCTAGCCTCGGGACGGAGGGAGATTCTCATTACCTGGTTGATCGTGTCGTGCACTTGACGCCAATAAGAGTTGATATGTGTGCATTCCCAAATGATGTGCATAAACGTTCCGATCTGGCCACAGCGTCGCCTGCATTCCCCTGTCTCCGACCACCCCATGTGTATTAATCTAGGGCCCGTTATGTAGATCCTATGGAGGATCTTCAGCTGAACCAGTCGCAAGCGTGCCGGGATAGCCACCTCTTTAGGGGAGGATACTGCTGTTTGCCACTCCTCGTCGTCCAGTTCTATCCCATCTTGTGCCCACCTATCTCGCAGTGTCCGGAGGGGGTTTGTCATGTGATTAATTAGTTTTTTGTAAATTAAGGATATCGTTTTGTCAGGGAGATGACCATCTAAGATTCTGTCCTCCAGAGGGGAGACCTCCGGGGGATCCGCCCCTTTAGGCCATAAAGACTGAAGTGAGTGTGAGACCTGTAAATAGCGAAAAAATTCAGTATCCGCCAATTTATATTCGCCCTGAAGCGTGCTGAAGGGTTTGGGCTCCCCTTTTCCCCAGACATCTTTAATAGCTGAAATCCCAATAAGGTCCCACCTATCGAAGCCCCTTGTCTTCCACAGGTCGCCCAATTTCTCCGAGTCCCAAAGAGGGGTAGCCAATGTGAGTTTGTGCCTCCAACCAAGATAATTAGTGGCGTCATGCCAAATTTGCACTGAGTGCTTCGTGGGGCCAGTTAGTTTGAACCGGTTAGGTCGGGAGTATAACGCCCTACCATAAGTGCCCCCCGGAAGGAGCCATCTGTCCATGGCGTAGCCCGGGTCATCCACACGGCCGTATGTGCCATGATTAATGGCTGCCAGTTGGGAAGCCCAATAGTATTTCTTGACATCAGGGAGACTGATGCCTCCATCATACCAAGACAACGTTAGTTTGCTCAAGGCGATTCGAGGCCTGCCGTCCCATAATAGGTCTCTTTGCAGGCCCTCCACCTCCCGAAAGTAACGTGCTGGGACTACATCCAAGGTATTTTGTAGGGCATATAAGAATCGCGGTAAGGCCATCATCTTAAACAGAGTAGCTCTGCCCAGGAGTGAGATAGGGAGCGTCTTCCAGTTATTAATATCACTTTTAAGTCTGCGAAGAGGAGGAAGAAGGTTTTGGGCATAGCGGACCGAGGGGTCCAGTGAAATGTATATCCCCAAATATTTGAATCCAACCGAGTTTGTTTGTATTGGACAGTTCCGGGGAGGGACAGGAGGGTCTCCCCTCAGTACAAATAATAGGGATTTTCCCCAATTGATAGAAAGTCCAGAAAATCGGCCGAAAACTGCGAGAATATCCATCACCACTACAAGAGAGTTCCTAGGGGAGGCCAAATAAAGTAAAATGTCATCCGCGTATAAGGATATGCGGTCCTCCCATCCGGGGGACCACCGCAGACCCCTTATCCTTGGATCCCAGCGTATCCAGGCGGCCAGGGGCTCCAAGGCCAAAGAGAAAAGAAGGGGGGACAGAGGGCAACCCTGTCGAGTTCCCCGACTGAGCAAGAACGAGGCTGACACCTTGTTGTTCACCACCACTTGAGCCAGTGGTTCAGAGTATAAGAGACGCACCCACTGAATGTATTCCGGCCCAAATCCCAGCTTTACCATAACTGCCCATAGGTATGGCCATTCGATAGTGTCGAAGGCCATGGTCGCGTCCAAGGACACAATCACCGCCGGCTCGCAAAGGGTGCCGGCTCTATCTATCACCCCATGCACTCTACGGAGATTCAGAGCTGTATTTCTTTGAGGCATAAACCCGGTTTGATCTGGATGCACCAGGCCTCCGATCACCTTCACCAAGCGGTTGGCTAAGAGCTTGGCTAAAATCTTGGGTTCGGCGTTTAAAAGAGAGATGGGCCTATATGAGGCACATTCCGCCTTATCCTTTCCTTCCTTGTGGATGGTGACAATAGTAGCCATTCGTTGTTCCCGGGGCAACGTTCCCACCTCCCTAGATTCCAGAAACATAGCGTTCAAATATGGGGCTAGTTTATCTGGTCTCAACTTGTAGAGCTCAATGGGAAGTCCATTCGGGCCCAAAGCTTTCCCAGAATTCAAGGAACGGATCGCTTGCGCGGTTTCATCGGCTGTAAGGGGGCTATCCATATAGTCTCGATCCTCACGGGAGAGGCAGGGAAGCTTAATATCCCTCAACAGCTCCTGAGAGTCCGCTTCAGTGTGGGAGGAGACCGCCATATAGACCGATTGGAAATGATCAGCGAACCTGTCCGCTATTTCCTGCGGTTCCGTGACCGAAACGCCTCCTTGTACATTGAGCTCTGGGACCAGCCGACTCGCCCATTCCTTCTTGTCCAGCCACGCTATGAGCTTCCCGGCCTTGTCTCCCTGGTCATAAAGCCTGCCCTGCTGCTCTCTACTCAGGGCCCTGGCCCTATCCGAGACCAACGCTTTATAGTCGTGCTGCTTCATACTCAACAAGTGGATCTTCTCCGGCGTAACCCCAGATTCCAGTTCCCTTTCTAGACTATATATGTCTGTCTCAAGTTCGAGGACCTCCTTTTGCTTGTCTCTCTTAGAGCTAGATATCAAAGACAGGGCTTGTCCCCGAATTACTGCCTTGAATGCTTCCCACAAGGTCCGGGAAGAGGGCACCGATCCCACATTGTCGGAAAAATATTCGTCAATAGCTTTGATAAGCTCCTGACGGATCTTGGGGTTACGTAAGTACCAAGGGTTAATTGGGGCCAATCTTCCCACTCCGCCCATACCTACTAACAGGTGAACCCAGACAGGTGAGTGATCAGAGATACCTCTGGCTAAGTGTTTGATGTCGTGTATATATGTCGCTTGCGCAGCTGGTACCAGACAGTAATCTAAACGGGAGAGACTGTTGTGTGCCCCAGAGTGGAAGGTGTGTTGCACCTGGCCCGGGTGGTACACTCTCCAGCCATCGACCAGTCCCATCGCCTCAAGGAAATCAGGCAACCATCGGGCAGACGGTACTATCTCACGAGGGGGATACCTATCTAACGTACCCGAAACCACTGCATTAAAGTCTCCTCCCAGGACCAGGAGCCCATCCGGAAGGGCGAGCAGGGCTGCACCCAAATCAGCAAACGTTGTACCCTGTAGGCCTGGGGGAACATAGACAGACATAAAGGCAATGTGCCGGCCCTCCCACATCCCGGAAACACCGACGTATCTGCCTCTATCATCTCCCCATGTGGAGCTAACCGCCAGCGGGAAGTTGTTCCTTGTCATAATACCCACACCCCTGGATCCCGAGGTGAAACCAGAGTGCGCAATCAGTTTATACCCCCTCTGTGCATTGCCTTGCATAGATTCCCAACCAGATGTGTCTCCTGGAGTAAGACTACATCGGGTGAGTGCCTCCTGATGTATTGAAGTACTACACTTCGTTTGATTTTGTCCCCTAACCCGTTAACATTCCAACTCATAATTTTTACATTTTTATCCCCCATCATGACTGTATTGCAGAATATAGATCCAGCAACTCCGGGCTTGTACTCTTTCAGCAACTCTATTGCAGGTGTATATGTCCATTGCACCGATGAAACAAATATAACAAAGAACAAAAAAACAAATTGTCCCACCCCCACAACCCCCCACCCCGCTGCCCTGCACTCTAGGCTTAGAACTGCCCATCGAAAACTTGCAGAGTGCCTGTCGCCCTAGAAAGAAATTCAGAGAAAGAAAAGAAGGGGGAAAAGTGAGCTCCATGTCCCCACCCCTAACCAGGCTGAGTGTAACACCCCTGGCAGGTAAATGTCAAGAAACATATATGTCATCACCAGTCCCCATAATAAAGCGCAGATATCCCGCTCACCCCAGCCCATCCCACATCGATGACCCCATTACGTAGTTCAAAGCCGCAATCCTCAGAGATCTACTTCAGATCGGTGAAATGTCCGCCTGTGTCCCAGTGCCGCGATCCGCCTGGCCCTTCGCTCCGCGATGCTCGATCCACTCTGCCACTGCCTCGGGCTCGTCGAAAAACCATGCCCGTCCCTCCGCCTCCACCCGGAGACGTGCCGGGAACAGCATTGAGTATTTCAGACCCCTCTCTCTCAGGCCACGCTTCACAGTGAGGAAAGACCTCCTTTGCTTTTGTACTCTCTGTGTAAAGTCCGGGAAGAAGGAGATGGCAGCATTTTCATATCGGAGGGGTGCCCCCGCTCTGGAGTTCTGGAGAATAGTGTCTCTGTCCCGATAGTTCAAGACCCGAGCCAGCATGGGCCGCGGGGAGCGCCCGGTTTGGGACGGCCGCCCGGGACCCTGTGAGCACGTTCGATAACAAAAAATTTGCTGAGGCCTTTGGGCTGCAGGTGTTTAAGAATGAGGTCCTCAACGAATAGGTCCGGGGATTGCCCCTCCGCTTTTTCCGGCACTCCTAGGATGCGGAGATTATTGCGCCGGAGTCGACCTTCATAATCATCCAGCTTGAGGTCCATGTACTTGTGTGAGTCCTGGGGTTCGTGCATCTCCCTTTGTAATTGTGTGACATCCCCAACGAGACTGGTGGTCGTTATCTCAACCTGCTTGACTTTTTCGTTAAGCTTCCCCAGGTCGGACCTAATAAGGTTAATGTCAATCGCCATGGCATCCATTTTGTGCTCGAGAGAGGTTTTAACTCCAGCGATTGCCCCCATGACATCCGCGAGAGATAGCTCTTGTTCCTCTTCCCCTGGGTGTCCCTGATTGGTCTCTGCAGACAGTCGGCTCCGCTGAGGGTCCTTAGTGACTGTGTATCTGTCCAATTTGTTAGTCTGCACCTGCTTCGCCCCACGGGACCCGGTCCCCCTGCGATCCCCGGCAGCAGCCATTGTACACAACCAACTGGGCTAGAATAG
The DNA here is from genome assembly GCA_963921515.1 of Calotriton arnoldi. Classification (NCBI taxonomy): domain Eukaryota; kingdom Metazoa; phylum Chordata; class Amphibia; order Caudata; family Salamandridae; genus Calotriton; species Calotriton arnoldi. The sequence continues at coordinate 1,485,865 of CAWUFW010004238.1, forward strand.
TGGAAGCAGGCAGAGGCACCAACCACACAGTGCCCACCAGTAAGGTCTATCAGGTAGGATACCGGCAGCTACAGCGCAGGCCCCAAGGGTCTGAGAGCAAGTCCTGCACTGTCCAGGGGGGGTGGGGTCCCTCAAGTCGGGTCCGGACAGCTGAGCGCCCCCGGGACCCAGGCGGGTGACCAAACGCCGCTACGGTACCTGTGTGCAGCGTCTTCCGGCCCCGGGACCACAAGCGATAGGGAGGTTCCCTCAGTCGGAGCGCACCGCCGCCATTACTCTGCTCCCGGCGGGTGCGCTTCCCGCAGTTCCAGTTGTCAATGCGGGGGAGCTTTGTCAGCTTCAGGGCCCAAGGGCCGTCACCACCTCCGCTGCTGGTCTCGCCTGTCCCCCGTAGCCCCGCCTCGATATCGCACGGCGGCACCTCCACCACTCAGGTCGGGACTCCCCTCCGGCGCCACTGTTCACCGTGGGCCCCGGCGCTCAGATTTCCCGCAGGCCGCAACACTCCGGAGCTGCTATCTCCCCTTTTGGGGCTGCTCGATGCGCCGGAACAAGCGGGCTGGGGACCGTTACCACTCCGATCTCGGGGGGTGTCGACTGGTGTCACGGATGTGTCCGCAGGATAGACGTGGGGCAGGGACACTCGGCGGAGCTACTTCACTACGCGGCCATCTTCGATCCGCGCTTCTCAAGAAACATTTTTGATTTTTTTTAAAAACATAATATATATCTGACTATTTTTTTTCACATTTTTCATCCTAAAATGTAATAATTAAAAGTATGTGAAAAGAAAGTTTCACAGACATGTAGTTTAATGAAACTTTACTAAATATTTTTAAATGATAAACATTGCACTGCGTGCATTATTGAAATATACATTTGATTAAAATTATTGGTAACTTTTGGAGAAAGTTTATAGATCTGCTTTATATATAGGGTGTTGGATGGAGATGTGTTGGGGGGAGGGAGGAATTTGGCTGGCAAGGCCCTGCAGCCAACCCGCCAGCTGTTGCGCCGTGGGGGGGGGGGTGGCTTTACATATGGTGATAAAATATTACTTTATGTTTTTGCAAAAAACCTAGAAATTTACTTAAAAAACAAAAGGTTAAAGTGATGTTATAGTTAGATATGATAATAATGTATTACTGTGCATTATAAAAAAAGCACAGAAATTCACTGAAAAAAACAAAGGTTAAAGTAACATTATAAATTGTAGGTGAAATGTTCAGTAAAACATAATGTTTTGAACTAAAAAAACACAGAAATTCACCAGTTATAGTTATGTGAAGTAACTATAACTTGGGCCCTAAGGTAACCATAACTTACGCCCTCGCCATGCACTGCTAATTATCCCACATATAACATCACTCATTACATATTCTAAGACATCATTGATAATTTCATTCCATAATTGGCAATTAAATTATTGATGAGAAAACTGCATGTCGGGGGCACATATAGTAGTTACCTTAGGGCATAGGGCGGTAAGAGTATTTTTAGAGTTTACGGGTGGGTAAGGGTATAGGATAGTAATGGTATTTTTTATTTTTAGGGGTGGGTAAGGGTATAGGGTGGTAAGGGTATTTTGGGTGTTTGGAGAGGGTAACGGTATAGTGTGGTAGGGGCAGTTTTGAGGTTTAGGGGTGGGTAAGGATATAGGGTGGTAAGGGTATTTTGAGGGTTTGGGGTGGATTCGAGGTGTAGGGTGGTAAGGATTTTTGGCTGGGTAAGGGTATAGGGTGGTAAGGATATTTTTTAAGTTTAGGGGAATGGGTAAGAGAATCAGGTGGTAAGGTTTTTTTAGGGTTTGGGGTGGGTAGGGGTATAGGGTGGTAAGGGTAACAATAGGGTTTAGGGGTAGGTAGGGGTATAGGTATTTTTAGAGTTTAGAGGTAGGTAAGGGTATGGGGTGATATATGTAATTAAAAAGGGGGTTAGATCTCTCCCCCCAAAAATCATTTAAAATGATCTATATATATATATAGATACCGAAACGCGTTGATCGTTTCGCCTATAGCCATACAATAAGGATGTAAAGAAAAAGAAAATAAAAATTGCAAAAGCTACGGCAGTGCGACCCGTTTGTCCCTCTGTTCAGAAGGATTGTGTTGAAGTAATTAACAGCGTGGTTCTGCTGTAGGGTATCGCACCAAGTTTGAGCGCTGCAATATCGGCGAAAGGAACCGGATTGGAACATATATATATATATATATATATATTCACTGAAAAAACCATAGGTTTCAGACACGTTATAGTTAGAAATTAGCATTTAAAAAACCTTTGAAATTCACTGAAAAAACCATAGGTTTTAGGGACAGTTATAGTTAGTTGGACATTTCACTCGTACAAAACCATAGAAATTCCCCGTTATAGTTAGTTCAGCTAACTATAACTCGCGCCCCGCAATGCACTGCTGATGACGTCACATATTACATCACTCATGACATGGTCAGTGACATCACTGATGACATCACTGATGACATCTCAAATGACATCACTGATGACATCACTGATGACATCACTGATGACATCATCCAGTGACTGTGTGTCTCTGTAAAGTTTAAATATGTTTAATATATATAGGGAAAGGCGTATTGAAGAATGAGTGGGTGTATAAGTGTCTGAATGGATGATTTAGTACGTGAGTGACTGACTCTACAAGTGAGTGATTAAATGTATCTTACTGAATGCATGGGTTAGTGACTAAACTGTGTGAATGTCTGTATCCGTCTGTCTGTTGGTTTGTAAGCGGCTGCATGGCTTTCTGAATAGCTACATGAGTGTCTACATGGGTTATTGATTGATTGTCTGAGTATCTGTATGGGTGCCTGAGTGTTTGTGTGGGTGGGGTGTGTGTGACTCTGTGCATAGATGTGTGAGTTGGTGATTCACTGGGTGCATGGTTTCAAGAGTGCATCTGTGATGGACTGTATGGGTGGGTGAGTGTGTGTATGGGTGTGTTAGTGATTGAATGTATATCTCAGTGGTACATGTGTGAGTAACTACATATGTGAAAGGCAGTATATATGTGTGTTGGAGTATATAAATGGCTATAAGTGAGAGTGTGTGATTGTGAGAGTGGCTGTATGGATGAGTGTGTACTTGTATCAGTGATTGTATAAGAGCGTAAGAATGTGCTAGTATTTGTATGAGTAAGTGAGCTGGTGTGTGTATAACTGTATAGGTGAGTAAATGGGTGTGTGATTAAGTTTTTGCATGACTGACTAGGTGTGTGAGTACCTCTATGGATGAGTGGCGGTGTGTGAGTGTTTATATAGGTGTATGAGTGCATATGATAGTCCTGTACTGAGTGACTAAGTATGAGTGACTGTACGGGTGAGTGAGTGGATGTGTGTGTAGACCTAAGAATCAGTGAGTGGGTATGTAGTTTTGGTGTTGGAGTGTCTATGGTTTTGAGAATGGCAGTCTGTAATTTAGAGTGGGTGTATCAAAAGTTATATTAGGGTGTGAGAAGATGCATGAAATTATCACATGGATGATGTCATCAGTGATGTCATTTGAGATGTCATCAGTGATGTCATCAGTGATGTCACTGACCATGTCATGAGTGATGTAATATGTGACGTCATCAGCAGTGCATTGCGGGCGCGAGTTATAGTTAGCTGAACTAACTATAACGGGGAATTTCTATGGTTTTGTACGAGTGAAATGTCCAACTAACTATAACTGTCCCTAAAACCTATGGTTTTTCAGTGAATTTCAAAGGTTTTTAAATGCTAATTTCTAACTATAACGTGTCTGAAACCTATGGTTTTTCAGTGAATTTCAAAGGTTTTTAAATGCTAATTTCTAACTATAACGTGCCTGAAACCTATGATTTTTAAGTGAATTTCAAAGGTTTTTTTAAATGCTAGTTTCTAACTATGCCTACAGAGGTAGGACATGTGAAGAAAGAAGAAAAAACGCACAGAAAGAAGCAAAAGATGTGCAGAAAGAACCAACAGAGGAGCAGAAAGAGGCCTTGTTGCAAAATCATCCTGTGCCCACAACTTTTTAGACGGGTACTGGTGGTAACTGACTCTGACTAACCAGAGCCAGTGCTATGCTAAAAGACACTTAGAATACAGTGAAAACACCTACATACACTAGGGAACACTATGCGTTGGGGTACCCCTGTGATTAGCATGACCTCCTCTGCAAGTCCCTAGTACATAATAGGGCAGGGGATTAAAACTACCTCTTAAAGCGCGCTACAGGGCGCGTTTGCACAGTGGTGAAGGGAGGGGGCCTGAGGTGACATGTGTGCAAACGCACCCCGTGGCGCGTTTTAAGACTGCGAGATTAAGTCCCCTTGAATTCTGAGGGTCCCTGGGGCCCAACTAGCCCCCAGGTACCTACAGTTAGGAGCACAGAGCTGAGTTGCAGAGAGGCGTTCCGAGGCCACGCACCTTTTTCACCTCTCTGCAACGCAACTCTGTTGTGCTTACTGAAGGTACCTGGTGGAGCTAGTTGACCCCAGGGTCCCTCAGGATTCAAAGGAATTAATTCCCCAACTTAAAACGCACCACAGGGCGTGTTTGCGCACATGTCACCTGAGGCCCCGCCCCTCCCTTCACCACTGTGCAAACGCGCCCCGTGGTGCGTTTTAAGTTGGGGGATTAGGTCACCTTTAATCCTGAGGGTCCCTGGGGCCCAACTAGCCCACTAGGTACTTCCAGTAAGCACCACAGGCCTGCGTTGCAACGCCTGTAACAAATTGTGCAGTTGTGTTTAGGTTGTGAAGAGGGTCGTGCTGGGGTAGTGTTTTAGGGTTTAGGGTAGTGCAGTGGTGTTTGTGTAGTGTAGGGGGTCATGCTGGGGGGTAGATTTAGGGTTTAGGGTAGTGCAGTGGTGTTTGGGTAGTGTAGGGAGTCGTGCTGGGGGAGTGTTTTAGGGTTTAGGGTAGTGCAGTGGTGTTTGGGTAGTGTAGGGAGTCGTGCTGGGGGTAGTGTTTTAGGGTTTAGGGTAGTGCAGTGGTGTTTGGGTAGTGTAGGGGGTCGTGCTGGGGGTAGTGATTTAGGGTAGTGCAGTGGTGTTTGGGTAGTGTAGGGGTACTGCTGGGGGTAGTGTTTTAGGGTTTAGGTTAGTGCAGTGGTGTTTGGGTAGTGTAGGGGTACTGCTGGGGGTAGTGTTTTAGGGTTTAGGGTAGTGCAGTGGTGTTTGTGTAGTGTAGGGGGTAGTGTTTTAGGGTTTAGGGTAGTGCAGTGGTGTTTGTGTAGTGTAGGAGGTCGTGTTTTAGGGTTTAGGGTAGTGCAGTGGTCTTTGGGTAGTGTAGGGAGTCGTGCGGGGGTAGTGTTTTAGGGTTTAGGGTAGTGTAGGGAGTCATGCGGGGGTAGTGTTTTAGGGATTAGGGTAGTGCATTGGTGTTTGGGTAGTGTAGGGGTCATGCGGGGGTAGTGTTTTAGGGTTTAGGGCAGTGCAGTGGTGTTTGGGTAGTGTAGGGGTCATGCTGGGGGAGTGTTTTAGGGTTTAGGGCAGTGCAGTGGTATTCGGGTAGTGTAGGGGGTCGTGCTGGGGGAAGTGTTTTAGGGTTTAGGGCAGTGCAGTGGTGTTCGGGTAGTGTAGGGGTCGTGCTGGGGGAGTGTTTGAGGGTTTAGGGCAGTGCAGTCGTGTTCGGGTAGTGTAGGGGGTTGTGCTGGGGGTAGTATTTTAGGGTTTAGGGTAGTGCAGTGGTGTTCGGGTAGTGTAGGGGGTCGTGCTGGGGGTAGTGTTCTAGGGTTTAGGGCAGTGCAGTGGTGTTTGGGCAGTGTAGGGGGTAATGCTGGGGTGGTGTTTTAGGGTTTAGGGCAGTGCAGTGGTGTTCGGGCAGTGTAGGGGGTCGTGCTGGGGTGGTGTTTCAGGGTTTAGGGCAGTGCAGTGGTGTTCGGGCAGTGTAGGGGGTGGTGTTTCAGGGTAGTGCAGTGGTGTTCGGGCAGTGTAGGGGGTCGTGCATGGGGGGGTGTTTCAGGGTTTAGGGCAGTGGTGTTCGGGCAGTGTAGGGGGTCGTGCTGGGGGTGGTGTTTCAGGGTTAGGGGCAGTGCAGTGGTGTTCGAGCAGTAAAGGGGGTCGTGCTGGGGGTGGTGTTTCAGGGTTTAGGGCAGTGCAGTGGTGTTCGGGCAGTGTAGGGGGCGGTGCAGGGGTGGTGTTTCAGGGTTTAGGGCAGGGCAGTGGTGTTAGGGCAGTGTAGGGGGTGCTGCAGGGGGCGGTGTTTCAGGGTTAAGGCAGTGCAGTGGTGTTCGGGCAGTGTAGGGGGTCATGCAGGGGGTGGTGTTTCAGGGTTTAGGGCAGTGCAGTGGTGTTCGGGCAGTGTAGGGGTCGTGCTGGGGCTGGTTTTTCAGGGTTTAGGGCAGTGCAGTTGTGTTCGGGCAGTGTAGGGGGTCTTGCTGGGGCTGGTGTTTCAGAGTCTAGGGCAGTGCAGTGGTGTTTGGGCAGTGTAGGGGGTCTTGCTGGGGCTGGTGTTTCAGGGTTTAGGGCAGTGCAGTGGTGTTCGGGCAGTGTAGGGGTCGTGCTGGGGGTGGTGTTTCAGGGTTTAGGGCAGTGCAGTGGTGTTTGGGCAGTGTAGGGGGTCATGCTGGGGCTAGTGTTTCAGGATTTAGGGCAGAGCAATGGTGTTCAGGCAGTGTAGGAGGTTTTGCTGGAGGTGGTGTTTCAGGGTTTAGGGCAGTGCAGTGGTGTTCGTGCAGTGTAGGGGGTGGTGTTTCAGGGTTTAGGGCAGTGGTGTTCAGGCAGTGTAGGGGTCTTGCTGGGGTTGATGTTTCAGGGTTTAGGGCAGTGCAGTGGTGTTCGGGCAGTGTAGGGGGTCGTGCTGGGGGTGGTGTTTCAGGGTTTAGGGCAGTGCAGTGGTGTTCCGGCAGTGTAGGAGGTCGTGCAGGGGAGGTGTTTCAGGGTTTAGGGCAGTGCAGTGGTGTTCGGGCAGTGTAGGGGTCGTGCTGGGGGTGGTGTTTCAGGCTTTAGTGCAGTGGTGTTCGGGCAGTGTAGGGGGTCTTGCTGGGGGTGGTGTTTCAGGGTTTAGGGCAGTGCAGTGGTGTTCGGGCAGTGTAGGGGGTCTTGCTGGGGCTGGTGTTTCAGGGTTTAGGGCAGTGCAGTGGTGTTCGGGCAGTGTAGGGGGTCGTGCTGGGGCTGGTGTTTGAGGGTTTAGGGTAGTGCAGTGGTGTTCGGGCAGTGTAGGGGGTCGTGCTGGGGCTGGTGTTTCAGGGTTTAGGGCAGTGCAGTGGTTTTCGGGCAGTGTAGGCGGTTGTGCTGGGGCTGGCGTTTCAGGGTTTAGGGCAGTGCAGTGGTGTTCGGGCAGTGTAGGGGGTGGTGCTGGGGGTGGTGTTTCAGGGTTTAGGGCAGTGCAGTGGTGTTCGGGCAGTGTAGGGGGTCATGCTGGGGGTGGTGTTTCAGGGTTTAGGGCAGTGCAGTGGTGTTCGGGCAGTGTAGGGGGTCGTGCAGGGGGTGGTGTTTCAGGGTTTAGGGCAGTGCAGTGGTGTTCGGGCAGTGTAGGGGTCGTGCTGGGGCTGGTGTTTCAGGGTTTAGGGCAGTGCAGTGGTGTTCGGGCAGTGTAGGGGGTCTTGCTGGGGGTGGTGTTTCAGGGTTTAGGGCAGTGGTGTTCGGGCAGTGTAGGGGGTCTTGCTGGGGGTGGTGTTTCAGGGTTTAGGGCAGTGCAGTGGTGTTCGGGCAGTGCAGGGGTCTTGCTGGGGGTAGTGTTTCAGGGTTTAGGGCAGTGCAGTGGTGTTCGTGCAGTGTAGGGGGTCGTGCTGGGGATGGTGTTTCAGGGTTTAGGGCAGTGCAGTAGTGTTCGGGCAGTGTAGGGGGTCGTGCAGGGGGTGGTGTTTCAGGGTTTAGGGCAGTGCAGTGGTGTTCGGGCAGTGTAGGGGTCGTGCTGGGGGTGGTGTTTCAGGGTTTAGGGCAGTGCAGTGGTGTTCGGGCAGTGTAGGGGGTCATGCTGGGGGTGGTGTTTCAGGGTTTAGGGCAGTGCAGTGGTGTTCGGGCAGTGTAGGAGGTCTTGCTGGGGGTAGTGTTTCAGGGTTTAGGGCAGTGCAGTGGTGTTCGGGCAGTGTAGGGGTCATGCTGGGGGGGGTGTTTCAGGGTTTAGGGCAGTGCAGTGGTGTTCGGGCAGTGTAGGGGGTCCTGCTGGGGGTGGTGTTTCAGGGTTTAGGGCAGTGCAGTGGTGTTCGGGCAGTGTAGGGGGTCGTGCTAGGGTATGTGTTTCAGGGTTTAGGGCAGTGCAGTGGTGTTCGGGCAGTGTAGGGGGTCGTGTAGGGGCTGGTGTTTCAGGGTTTAGGGCAGTGCAGTGGTGTTCGGGCAGTGTAGGGGGTCGTGTTGGGGGTAGTGTTTTAGGGTTTAGGGTAGTGCAGTGGTGCTTGTGTAGTGTAAGGGGTCGTGCTGGGGGTAGTGTTTTAGGGTTTAGGGTAGTGCAGTGGTGTTTGGGTAGTGTAGGGGGTCGTGCTGGGGGTAGTGTTTTAGGATTTAGGTTAGTGCAGTGGTGTTTGGGTAGTGTAGGGGGTCGTGCTGGGGGTAGTGTTTTAGGGTTTAAGGTAGTGCAGTGGTGCTTGTGTAGTGTAGGGGGTCGTGCTGGGGGTAGTGTTTTAGGGTTTAGGGTAGTGCAGTGGTGTTTGTGTAGTGTAGGGGTCATGTTTTAGGGTAGTGCAGTGGTGTTTGGGTAGTGTAGGGGGTCGTGCTGGGGGTAGTGTTTTAGGATTTAGGTTGGTGCAGTGGTGTTGGGGTAGTGTTTTAGGGTTTAGGGTAGTGCAGTGGTGTTTGTGTAGTGTAGGGGGTCATGCTGGGGGTAGTGTTTTAGGGTTTAGGATAGTGCAGTGGTGCTTGTGTAGTGTAGGGGTCGTGCTGGGGTAGTGTTTTAGGGTTTAGGGTAGTGCAGTGGTGTTTTTGTAGTGTAGGGGGTCATGTTTTAAGATGCAACGCTCCAATACCTGACCAGTCTGCACTACATAAAACTGCAAAAAAACTCAAAATAAAAAGTGTTTTGCACACTTTTGTCATTGGGCTATATGTGGGCTACATCTGGGTAATATTTGTGCTACATTTGGGCTCTTTTTTCACTGGTGGCCATCTTGGAAGACTTCTTTGTTATGAAGTTTCCTAATTTCCTCATTTACTGCAGTCTCCTCAGTAGGAAATGCTTTCAGTTTTTACTTTGATTCCATCAAGAAGGCATTAAGATGTGTCACACATTTGCCATAAATTCAGAATGTTATTACTCTAGTTGTTCATTAGATCACTGTAGTAAAGCTACTGCTCACCAAGGAGTTAACTGGAAGTCTACTGCTGGTATTGAAAGTGATTGTTTCAGTCTGCATGTCAGAATTGTCTAATGAAATAGAAGAGGATTTGAGATCTCACTTAAAACATGCACTAAATTTTCTTTTGCAGCACTAACCATAATTTCTATGGCAAAATGAACCCCTCATTTTGTTCCTTTTTAAATTAAATGTTTTAAGTGTTACCAGTTTATTCCAATCAAGATGGCTTCAGGTGTGCCATACTTTTGTCATAAGTAAGGCTGTTAGCACTCTAGTTGTTCTTTAGAACACTCTGGGAAGCTGCAGTAGAACACAAAGGCATCAACTGACAGGCTGCTCCTGTTGAAATATAACAGGAAGATATTTGAGATCACACTTGAAACATGTCCTAATTTTTCTTTCTACAGCACTAACCATAATTTCTATGACAAAATGAACCCCATCATTTTGTTCCTTTTTAAATTAAATGTTATAAGTGTTACCAGTTTATTACAATCAAGATGGCTTCAGGTGTGCCATACTTTTGTCATAAGTAAGACTGTTAGCGCTCTAGTTGTTCTTTAGAACACTCTGGGAAGCTGCAGTAGAACACAAAGGCATCAACTGACAGGCTACTCCTGTTGAAATATAACAGGAAGATATTTGAGATCACACTTGAAACATGTCCTAATTTTTCTTTCCAGAGCACTAACCATAATTTCTATGACAAGATGAACCCCATCATTTTGTTCCTTTTTAAATTAAATGTTTTAAGTGTTACCAGTTTATTCCAATCAAGATGGCTTCAGGTGTGCCATACCTTTGTCATAAGTAAGGCTGTTAGCACTCTAGTTGTTCTTTAGAACACTCTGGGAAGCTGCAGTAGAACACAAAGGAATCAACTGACAGTCTCTGCCCTTGTTGGATGTACATGTTTTACTGAGAATGTCAGACTTCATTCTCACATGACTGAGAAAGATAATGTGAATTTACAGAAAATATGCTCTCATTTTAGCTTCTGGGGCACCTTCCAAATCTGTATGGGACAAGCATGTGAAAATAGTTTTCTCTCAAACATGATTCATGATATCCCAGCAGAAGGTTTTTCACAGGGTAAAATCACGTTAGAACACACCACAATTCCTGAAATTAGTATGGTACCATCAACAAATGAATTCTAATGTAACTAAAGTCTGTTATCACCCTTTATAGTTCTCCTTTTGGTAACCCTCAAAATCTTCGATTCACTACAATGCATTTCAAAGGGGTACTATCATTTATATTGGTCCCAAGATGGCTGCCAGCAATTCCAGGATGAAGTGCTGACAGCCAATCAGATCTCACGATGACATGTGTGGTTAGGCTCCGCCCAGATATATATGTGTTTTTACTTTTGATTTTCTCAGCAACTACTGAACGGATTTACACCATTTAACAAAAGGGTTCTTTTTGAACCAAGAACTACCTCTTTGCCAAATTTGGTGTAATTCCGTTCAGCAGTTCGGGCTGTAGCCTTGCATAAAGTTTCCTATGAGAAAATGAATGGGGAAAACACGTTTTGGGACCCCCCTTTTTTCTCGGCCCCCGCTTGACGAATCACCCTGAGACTTTCAGGGTAGGAGCGGACCAGAGCGGGCCATAAAGTTTGAAAATTTCGCGAAGATTCGTCAACCGACGCAAGAGTTATTTCAAATAGAATGTCGCGGATTTCCTATGGAAAATAGGTCCTAACTATAACTATCTACTGGCGACCGCCAGTAGATAATATATGCATGTATTTATATGCATGTATTTATACATATGTATATATATCTATGTATGTATATATATATATGTATATATTCCAAAACCAGTCCAATAAAGCGATCACTCAGAGTATTTTGCTTTTCACCAGAAGTTGGTTTTTAATCCAGTAACGCGTTTCGCTTGCACAGCAAGCTTGATCACACACTGTATTGTGGGTAATGACTTGCAATACATAGAGAGTATAGAAAACAAAAAGGGACAAAGAGAGTATGGAAAACAAAAAGGGACAAAGAAATGTTTGAGCCACTTACATCAACGTGCTGTCCATTTTGTAACGTGCAGTCCAGGGTTAAAACAGTATTATTTAATTATACAAATGTGCCCCAAGGATGATTTATAAAGCAAACGTCATATACATGCGGAAAACATATAATGAAAAAAGGTAATATCTATATTGCATGCTCTTTAAAGTATTTAAATTATAATAATAATGTAATCGGTCTTATTGTTCAGACAGAGTATGATCAAATAATATTGGCATAGTTGCAAGTGTATTTACAAATATAGTGCTGGCATAGTGCCTGTACCCATATTGGCTGATTTTATCATCCTGAACTGGTGCTGCACTTACTTCTTCCACCACTTAAAATATAGTGGTTTCTATTCGTTAGTCTAAAACAATCAGTATTCTGGCGTCATACAGATCTCCTTTAATCCATGGGGAATCCCAATGTAGTATACCAGGTGCTCGCTGTCAGATGCCTGACTGTGTATGGCATAGTGTATTGTCACCGGCAAAATTGCACAACCAATAGGGTTTGTTGTGGTCCGCCCCAAGGAAGGTTATTTAAAACCCAATTGCATTTACAAAATGGTGACCTAGTGTCAAATTGTAAACAGGCACTGTAGAGATGTTAAGCTCTACTGTTCAAAGAGAGGGGAGGAACTCCAAGGCAACTGATTGCTAAAGTGGTATGTCAGAGTATCTGTTGATATGTGTTGCTTTCAGCATAGTGCCCACATACCTAGCCAAATGTGCCCATACTGTTCTGTATTTGTTCAAAACCTCTACCAAAACCCAGTAGTCCACAAAAAGGAAAATAAATAGACAATGAAAAGTGAAAAGTGAGGTTGATGGAGCAAGGACTCACAATGAGACTTGCTCGAAAGCAATCCTCTCACAGTATTAACTATTAATATTTGTAATGTCTATACTAACAAATGCACCCATGAATATTATATGAGTGAAGCTTGCCTATGTGTTTAAACTAACAAATAACGATCGTATAAATCCAAAATGGCCGCTAAAGCGCGGGAACCTATTGCGCATGTGTCAACCATATCACGTGGTGTGACATCTTTCTTTGCTTGGAGGGAAATCCTTGCTTCTGCGCAGTGTGTATTAAAATGGCTGCTTAATGTTTTCACGTGCTACAGCTTGCTCATATGTTGCAATTAAACTGTGGTATTCTAACGCTATTAATGCGGGATAGAATTTATAATTAAACGGGAATAGAGTAGACAAAGTGGGTATACAGTGAAACCATTTATATTGTGATTTTAATATTTCCTTCTTTGACTTTTATTAGTTCATAAATGGGCCTGGGTTGGTTGCACTGAAACTCGAGAGACATTGGTTCTGCGCATGCGCCCTGCGAGGCTGCCCAGAGGAAACGATGAAGTCAACCTGGACGTCGTCCAAGGCCATGACCTGGTGGCCAACGCTATTGTACCCACGATGTCCCTACCGAAAGAAACAATTTATATATACATTGTAATAAACTTTGTCGTGAGATGGGTGGGAAATAAAGCAAATGTATTAATTGTGATGGGCGGTATTTTAAAACAATGGGCTTAAAGAAATTGCACTAAATTGACATGGTGTGAGGATCAACGCCCTGTCCCCGTCCAATCAGAAGTAGTGAGCCCATAATTCTGCAACATTAAGGGAGGTACATGGGCGTAGAAGGGTATAATAGATATAGAATTAGCTAATTAGCTAGCATAAGCTCCAGACATACAAGCTGATCGATTGCAGACTGAACCGCTGTCCAGAGAGGTCCTGAGGTGGGGGCGGCGGAGTACCATTAGAAGGAAGACACGGGAGAAATCGAGGAGAAGCGAAGTATCAGAGAGGGGAACGACGCAGGCGTCGTGGATAGAGAGGTCACCTGCCCCGTCCTGAACTTGGTCCGGAGGTCAATGCTCTTCATCCTTCCTGAGACCTATCTTTCCAACTCCTTGGCCAAGGGGTTTGGTTCTCGCACCTTTAGGTAAATATAAATGCAACCCTTAGTTGCGCTGCTGTCTCTATCTTCTCTTTTCTGAGGGACCGTCATTGATCGATAATTGATTATTATGCTTCATCCTTGATATACGATTAAGTATCATGTGGTTCTGTATTTTACTCTGCTAAAATCTTTAGATAAACATTTTAAAACTTCCTGACTCAGTGATTATTTCAGGATTATGAATTGTAATGAATGTCACTCATTTTAAACTTCCCAATTAGCAAAGGGTCCACTGGTAAGTCATTACTCTTCAATCAGAAAAGTAATTGGTAGCAGGGATTCTTGATAAAGAGTACAACTGACCCACCAGCGGAAATTGCTAGCGTAGTATGAATGTATGGGCCCAAGTGAGTATTTGGTGTATGAATGCTTGTTGCTAGTAACCCGCTGTATCAGTGTTCTGGTTATCAGAGGATGGTTGTACTTTGTTAATTGGGTAATGAGAATTTATTTTATAAACTAACATCCGTTTGTTCAAAGTTTGTTTTATGTTGTCCAGAATTCCCTGGGGAAAATTGAATAGCGGATGGTAAGTGGAAGCCATACTGCAGTGAGGTTATCTGTCAGGCAGAAATAGTACTGAAAAGTTAAGTAGGGCTGTCAGTACTTGTTAGGGACTCTATGCGTGTGAGTAATAGCAAAAGGAATATGCTGGTAAAAATGTGTTGTTATATCACCTAGAAAGGGTAACATTGAAGAAGTAGCAGGTATTTCTGAAGCTTACGTGAAGAGTAAACGGAAGGGTTTTACTCGTAGTGTATGTTTAGTAAACGGAAAGGGTTTGCTAAGTGTGAATGAAATTATCTTTTTCAAATTAGCGAAACTGACACGATAGCAAATGTTTTACGTTGTTACTGAATTTTAATAAGAATTGTAGAGAAATTAAAATTTTGCGTACGATTTTGTAAAGGGAGGGTCAGCTGCCGGAGAGGAAGCTGACGTCACAAAACGCCGCGCTGGGATTGGTTGAAACAGCGGGCGTGGAACGACTCTTGTAAAGGAGGGGTCAGTAGTCAGGAGTAGTACTGACGTCACAGGTGCCGCGCTGGGATTGGTCGAAACAGCGAGGGACAGAGAAGCGCAGATTGTAAAGGAGGGGTTGGCAGACAAACGTCACAAAAAGGCCGCGCTAGGATTGGTTCAGAGACAAAAGTTAGCTGGAATTTGGTTGGTTGTCACCATAGAAGTCGAAATCCTAGTGGATAGTGGAGATTGTATGTTGAAACGCGATCCAACTTTAATAGGGACTCGTCCGGGTAGGAGATTCCTAAGCTTTGCAGAATATAATTTTATACACCGAGATTTACCCAAAATGTACGGGGAGAAGAGAAAAATGTCATTTCTACAAAAGGTTAAGAATTATTTTAAGAAGGATAAACCCATCAAAACTAGAGATGGAATTATCATTCCACCAGCTAAAACGCCCGCTTCATTCATGATGATGGAGAGAGGTTATCATACTTGTGTATGGTTAGAAAATTGGATAGAATATACCAAAAATGATGGAATATTAGTGTTCCCAGAAAATGGCACCTTCATTGGGAGAATTCTTCAAAATTTGAGATTGAGGATGAATGACTTAGAACCCAGACCAAGATTAACTCAATACGAAGCCTTAGAAGAGTGGGAAACCGAGGCATTCGAACGCGACCGATCCAGGAGCAGTAGGGGTTATCGGGGATTTTTCCCTAGATACCAACATGAGTCAAGGGATGGTCAGATGAAACAGTGGAGAAGAGCGATGCTTACAGAGGGTTTATATCCAATATTAATGGCAGAAGAATCGTCAGGGAGCAAATGCACAGAGAAGACCAAACATGTGACCGGATTTGGGAATTCGGAAGATGAGTTTATGGAAGAAATATTAAAGAACCCGCCACCATATCAGGAAGGGACAAGTGGATGTACCCCAAGTGCACCACCGTTAAAGACACCATTGGTACCGCAAGTATTGCATAATCCCCCAGTTAATAGGGTACTTCAGGATAAGGAAAAGGAAGCTATAGACAAAAACAGAGCAGAATTAATACAGAAGATAACACAGTTGAATGCACATCCTGATTCCCTGACCATACCTGTAACGATTGGTCCAGTGGTTCCTTTATATGGTAACAAGGTAATTTATCCAAAACCATTAGCAATGCCCACGCCTGTAGAAATCCCAAAACCTGAACCTGTAATAATTGAGGATCAATTCAGTGATTGTGAATCTATGATATCCTTAATTGATTTACCTATTCGAGGATCTATAAATAGTACTCCTCGAAGAATAACCCCTGGTTGCTCCAAAGATGTAAATATAGTAACCTCATCTGGAACTAAAGGTGCCACAGTAGTAACGCCAGAAGATTTAGAAAGGTGGGCACAAGGATCGGACAAACAAAGTTCACCCCCAAAGATCATGGACGTTTACAAATTGACGGTTGAGTTAGAAGAAATGATAGCAGGAAATGTAGGAGTAGATCGACTAAATACTTACGATGAAGAAGAACTGTTATTTGTATGCAGAAGTATCACTAGAAATGTAAAAATATTTCATGAAAAATTATCAAATTTGGCCTTACAGATGGGAATTGAGATAGGAAAGTCAAAAGTACTACAGAAACCCTATAGAGCAGATTTTTCTGACAAAGATTTAGAAAACATGAATGCCTCTGGTCGAAAATTACAAGTAAAGGAATTAATGACAGTTTTACAGAAATGGGGAGACCTAGATAAATGGAAAGTTAGATGGACAAAGAAAAAGGAAGAGGCACGGTACAGTAGAACCACTTCTGAATATTTAATGAAGGAAACAGGGAAAGCAGATCAAATGTACCCGATGCGAGAAGTTCCTGGAGGAGGATATGTACATGTCCCATGGAGCAGACAGGATATTTTGTCATTTACAAATGATTTTCCAAAATTGAGGGAAAAGCCAATTGAATGGTACAAGCAGGTTGAGAGGTTTGTGAAAGTGTCAAAAGTATTGTTGAAGGACTTGGATGGTTTGTTTGACATAGTGGTACCTGCCGATTTGTGGACAGATTGTAAAATTACAATTGACTGGCCGAGTGAAGAGTATCCTAGAGATCCAAAGACAGGTGCCCCATCAAGTGATGTGATGAAAAAGTATCAGCAGGTAATAACCTACCTGAAAGGGAAAATACCACCAAAAGAAACAGATTGGGTGAAAATAGATAGAACTCCCCAAGAAGCCAGTGAATCGGTACATGCCTATTATGAACGTTTATTGCAGGTATTCAAGCAGTATAGTGGATTTGAGGATATTGGTGAGAAAAACATGAGTCAGTTTGTTTACCGATTTGTTTATGGATTAAAACCAGAGATTTGTCGGATGATTAAACAGCACATGTTGTGCTGGCAAGGGAAACCGATTGATGAAATTCTGAAATATGCGAAATATTGTGGAGATGATATTAAGGATAGGCATAAGAAATTACAAGAGAAGGTGATGTGGGCTCAGGTAAAAATGGCTGGGCAACAGGGATTTAATTTGGATAATCCAGCTGATAATCAGGGAAAAGATTCTGGAACGAATGGTGATGCAGAAAATGGTGGTAAAGTGAGAGGACGAATGAGTAGAGAAGAGGCTAAAAAGAAATTTCCTTGTCATGGATGCGGAAAATTGGGGCATTGGAAGGATGAATGTAAAAAGATTCGAAATAATAATGGCCCAAATCAAAATTTAAATCCACAGACGCAGAATGACTCACAGCAGGGTGTAAATCCTCAGAGTCAGTTGCCACCTGCACCTATACAGGGTAATGTAAGCAGAGCAAAGCACGGTACAGACGTCGGATATCAAGGAGGAAGTGGTAAGAATGATTATGTAACCTCACAATTTCTTTTACAGGACGACTTTTGTCCATATAGTCAATGACGGTGCCTAGGAGAGGGGGAGAAGGAGTGCGTACTTGGCGCATCCTTACTGGTAGATCAGTCAGGTCCATACGTCGAAGGAAACGTGAAAGGTAATGATATTACTTTCCTTTTGGACACTGGTGCTACCAGGTCTACTGTGAGAACAGCAGACATCCCAGACCTTCCTCTCTCTGGAGAAGCTATCCAAGTTGTGGGTGTAGCTAATCGAAAGATTAGAACACCTCTTACTGAACCAATGGAAGTAAAAATTGGAAACTTTAGAGAAATGCATCAGTTTGTCGTGTGTGATTCCAGTCCAGTAAATTTATTGGGCCGAGATTTGTTGTGTAAAATGAACTGCACAATTTTCTGCACACCGGATGGTGTTGCAATTCAGACTCCGGATGAAGACCATGTATATAAATTTATGATTGCAAAGCAAGGTACAGAAGTAGATGAGATGTTCTCTTTGATAACAAAAGACGAATTGCCAGAAGAATTAAAAGCTGCAGTAAATTCCATGGTATGGGATTTTACGGGAAAGGAAGTAGGACTTATGGCCAAAATAGACCCAGTTAAAATCACTGTAAAGGAAGGTGCAATTTTCCCAAATACCAGGCAGTACAAAATGAGTGCAGAAGTAAAGGCAGGAGTCATTGAAGAAATTAACAGAATGGTAAAACAAGGCATACTAAAAGAAGTAATGAGTAGCCCTTGTAATTCACCAATCATGGGTTTGAAGAAACCTAGTGGAAAGTATAGGATTGTTCAAGATCTGCGAAAAATAAATAAGATTGTTGAACCTTGTTGTCCTATAGTGCCAAATCCTGCAGTAATTCTATACCAGATTCCTTGGAGTGCAGGATGGTTTACTGTGATTGATTTATGCCAAGCATTCTTTTCAATACCATTGCACCCAGATAGTCAGTATCTTTTCTCATTTAAATTTGAAAACAAAGTCTATGTATGGAATCGTGTTCCTCAGGGGTACACGGAAAGTCCTTCCATCTTTAATCAGATATTGAAAAAGTGCCTAGAGAAACTAGTGATGCCAGGAAGCTCAGTCTTAGTACAAAATATAGATGATTTACTGGTGGCATCTAACACTAGAGAGGACTGTGTTGTCGACTCCATTGCACTATTAAATCACTTGGCAGAAGAAGGGCATAAAGTTTCACCTGAAAAACTACAGTTTTGTACAACAGCAGTTAAATATCTAGGACACCAAATTGAGAGGGGAAAAAGAAGGATAACCTCTGAAAGAGTAAAATTAATCAAAAGAATGCAAATGCCTGTAACTCAAAGAGAAGTGAGAATGTTCCTTGGAATAGTAGGATATTGTCGACAATGGATACTAGGGTTTTCTCTGCTAGCAAAGCCTTTAATTCAAATGACGAAAAAGAAGGCAAAGGACCCAGTTGAGTGGGATGATGAGAGTGTAGGAGCTTTTGTAAAATTGAGAAGTGCTTTGTGTGCAGCACCTGCCCTAGGCATGCCTGATTATAAAAGAAGATTCGCATTATTCTGTCATGAGAGAGAAAATTGTGCACTTTCAGTCCTAACCCAGAGACATGGTTTGGACAGACGTCCTATAGCATATTTTTCTGCTACATTGGACCCAGTGGCAGCCGCATTGCCAGGCTGCTTAAAAGCAGTAGCTGCTACCTGTTTGAGCATTGAACAAAGTGAATCAATTGTAATGGGACATCCTGTAAAGGTGTTTGTCCCACACTCAGTTGTGATTCTGTTGACAAGAACAACTCAGCATCTTACTCCTAGTCGGCTGACTAGATATGAGAGAATAATATTAGGTGCTGAAAATGTGACTATTGTAAGGTGCACAATAGTAAATCCGGCTACCTTACTACCAGACCCATATCATGAAGAAGTTAAAGATGATGAAGAGGAACATGATTGTTTACAAGTCACAGAATTATGCACAAAACCACGTCCTGACATACAGGAACTACCCCTCAGGGAGCCAGACAGGGAACTGTTTGTTGATGGTTCGTGCCAAAGGCATGAAGATGGTAAACTAACTGCAGCATATGCAGTATGTGAATTAACTGGAATAGTCAAAGCATCCTATTTACCAGGAGTCAAATCTGCACAAGTAGCTGAATTAATTTCTTTAATAAAAGCCTGCAAAATTGGGAAGAATCAGAAAGTAACTATATTTACAGATAGTCAATATGGTTACGGGTTGTGCATGATTTTGGTCAACTATGGATGCAGAGGGATTTCATGACTTCTTCAGGATCCCCCATTAAAAATGGACAGTTCGTAAAGGAACTGCTGGAAGCAATACAATCACCAAAAGAATTGGCTGTGGTGAAATGTGCCGCACACCAGTCAGGAGATGACTGGGTGGTAGTCGGTAACAGGTATGCAGATTTGGTGGCTCGACACTGTGCTAAAAACAGGTTGTCAGTCAATAAAAGAGTTGAAAGAATGGGAATCAGCTGCCAACTTATGCTGAATGCACCTCCTGAAACATGGAAGATGTGACAAGACTTCAGGATGATGCTGATGAGAGTGAAAGGAATGCATGGGTTAAAATGGGATGTTCTCAAAGGGCAGACGACGATGTATGGATTTATGCCGATGGCAGACCAGTTCTGCCCGACTGTTTGATTTCACAAATGACCAGAATGTATCATGGAGACACACATGTAGAGAGAGATGCCATGATTAGACTCTTCAGACAAAATTGGTACAATACAAGGTTTAGGGTTGCAGCAGAGAGTCTTTGCCAGAGATGTCTAACTTGCCAAATGCATAATCCAGGGAGAAAAACAATAATTGGGTTTGGGAACATTGGAAAGGCAGAGGGTCCATTTGTGAGATTACAGCTTGATTTTATCCAGTTACCACCATGTAGAGGACTGAAATATGTACTTGTCATAGTGTGTCTGTTTTCAAAGTGGGTGGAGGCTTAACCTACCAGGAGGAATGACAGTATTACAGTCGCAAAGTTGTTACGAGAACTCATTCCTAGATTTGGTTTCCCAGTAACTTTGGAATCAAATAGAGGAGGACATTTCAACAATGATTTGATTAGAATAATCTGTGAAGCATTCCAAATTGAGCAAAAATTGCACTGTGCATATCGTCCAGAGGCTTCTGGAGTGGTTGAACAAATGAATGGCACAATAAAATCCAGACTGGCAAAAATGTGTGCATCAACATCGTTAGATTGGCCGGATGCATTGCCACTTGTTTTAATGGGACTCAGAAGCATTCCTGATAGAAATACCGGATTGAGTCCGCACGAAATAATCATGGGAAGAGCAATGAGACAAGCACATGTTCCTACAAATAAACTGCTGAACATAACTGATGATATGGTTCTGGATTATTGCAAAGGATTGGCTGACCTAGTGCGTTCTGTTTCTCACCAGGTTGGGGAAGACGCAGTTTCCAGGCAGCCTGAACAAGAGCATGATCTGAATCCCGGAGACTGGGTGGTTGTGAAGCATCACACCAGAGAAACGTGTCTATCACCCAGGTGGAGCGAACCTTGTCAGGTCATACTAGTTACGAACACAGCAGTGAAATGTGCAGGATTGCCTAATTGGATTCATGTAAGCCACACCAAAAGAGTACCAGACCCTGAAGAAGAAATTCCTCTGTCAGCACCAATAACTGAGGAAGCTGAAGGTTGCCCAGCTGAAGAATCTCAGGTGCGAGATTCCAGGGAAGCTGAAGAAGAACAACCGAGCACAAGTCAGGACTGGATACCGGTGGTGGAAATACCTGAAGTCTACAACAGAACAAGAAGTCAAGCTAAGTTAGAAGAAATTGAAGAAGATCAGATAGGTGAAGAAGAAGCAGCTCAGGAAGAGGAAGAAGAAACAATAAGAGAACATGAGCAGGAACAGATAGGGAGAGGAAATTGGGCTAAAACAACTACGAACCAACAAATTTTGAGCAGGGACAGACAGGTCTAGAAGAATGCGGTCAGGCTGCAGAAGTACAAAGTGCAATAAGCCCTGATCAGAACCAGTTAGATTTAGGAAAATACATTCAGGAAGAAGATCACAAAAAACCCAAGCATAAAGTAATAAACCCTGAAGAAGATCAGTTATTGGAAACTCACAGTGGAGCAGCTGAAGAGAAACCAATAAGATCTGAAAAGGAACAAACAGAAGAAGAAACTGAAATCAAAGAAAACGAAATTGTGCCACAAATTGAAGATAAAAGAACTTTTGAAAAGGAAATAAGAAGTGAAGAGACAGTGCAAACAAAGAAGGTCAGAAAAGGTGATTGTTGGCCTAGTGTCATTAAAAGAGTAAAATACCACATAACTACCAGAAGTGAAGATCCAGAACAAGTAAATGAAGTGACAAGCCTAACGGGACAAACAAGTGGAATTGAAAAACGAAAAAGCAAAAGACTGAAACTTGTGAACAACAAATTTAAAGGTCCTGATTGGACTTATATCATCCTTGAAGACTACGAGAGCTCAGAGTCAAGTGAAAGTGGTGACGAAGGAACCAGTGCGGAACTGACTTATGAAGAAGAAATAAAACCACCTTGATAATGTAAAGAGACCGGAAATAAAGATAAGAAGAGAAATCTTCCTTGTCAAAAATGCCTGACGATAGAGTTTCTGGGAGACCAAAACGGAAATGTTGTAAAAGATGCTGTGCTATATGCATATGTAGTCTGGTAGTGGTGCTTATAGTATGGTTAGTTGTGATCGTAGCAATTCCTTACCTTCTGATAATGGATAAAAAGATTAACAACGAAACGAAGGGAAGGACAGATAACTTGAAAGGTAATAGAGTAGAACTAAAGGCAGAAGATGAACCGGAATTTCATCATGAAGTAACAGATAACGACACTAATTTGAATGTTTTCACAAAATTATTGTTTCAATATGTAGATACCATGGAAGTTAGTAATTGTTATGTCTGTATGAAGTTACCCGAATCAGTAGCAGAAGGGTTAACATATCATCACTTGCCATTAACCTATGGCATATCATGTAGTGTATTGGCTAGTTTATTTTATAGAACAGGGAGACTTCAGTATTACTATTCAAACATAGATGTGATATTTTCTGAGGTTCCGATTCGAAAGAATATGAACCCAGTGCTTAGTAGTCAAGACGCACAGTTTATGGGAGAATTTTTCCTAACAATGAAATCGATAGATATAACACATGCACATAGAAGCAATCTAACATGTTCGTTACATGAAGAAGAAAATATATTTTTGAATCTAGTAGAGAATAGAAGACAAGATTTCCAAAAGAAAGCTTCCGAGCATAAGGCACATCTGCCACCTTGGGCTGAGAAAGAGGGTAGTTACACACCTGGCAAGGCTCAAGCTGCTATGGCTCTGGATTTTGTAAATACAGGGAAAATTTGTCTACATAGGTTAAAGACTGATTATAACAATGTTTTCATCGGTACCAGTGAATGTGAACACAATTTCTTAATTCTTGGAGGTTGGGGACTCAAAGGAGGAACAGATTCAGTTTTTCCTGGAATCTATTATGTGTGTGGGAATAAGGCTTACTTTAGGCTTCCTGCACGGTGGTATGGAAGTTGTTATTTTGGACTAGTATTTCCAAAAATATATCATGTAAAAAGAAACACTGGGACCAATGAAAATAATAGTGAAATAACACGTAGTAAAAGAGCTAGTTTTTCTGAAATTGTAGGTGACATATTTGGTGCATTGATACCTTCAGTGGGAATAATTCTGAACTCAAGGAAAATATGTAAATTATCTACAGTGGTTGATCGTTTATCAACAGATACCGCTGGAAGATTTTTAATGATTAATGCGGAGATGGTTGCGATTAGATCTATGGTTATGCAAAATCGATTTGCTCTCGACATAATATTAGCAAAAGAGGGCGGAGTCTGTAAATTATTGAAGACGAAACACTGTTGCACTTACATACCTGACAAAAGTGCAGAAATTGGAACAATAATACAGAATATAACAATACTTGAGAAAGAACTAAAACCACTGGAAGTTGATAGTGTATGGGAAAGATTGACAAATAGTATTACGTCAATTGGAACCTGGTTTGCTAATGTAGGTAAAGGACTTATAGGTCAAATATTAGTACCCTTAGCAGGGATAGCAATAATAGTAATGTCAATAATAATATGGTGCAAATGTTGTAGAAAGAATGAGATGTATAGAGTGACAGGAAGAGGAAAGAAACGAAAGTTTGATGAAATTGAACTGGAAGATCTGAAAAGTGAATTATACAAGAAACTAAAAGGAGACGTGAAAAATAGAAAATGTAAAAATGAAGCTGAGACAATTTTATGCTGAAGTTGGCATCTGGTTATGGGTAGTATTTGATGGCTCAGAAACGCCATCAGAGAGGGGATTGATGGAGCAAGGACTCACAATGAGACTTGCTCGAAAGCAATCTTCTCACAGTATTAACTATTAATATTTGTAATGTCTATACTAACAAATGCACCCATGAACATTATACGAGTGAATCTTGCCTATGTGTTTAAACTAACAAATAATGATTGTCTAAATCCAAAAATGGCCGCTAAAGCGTGGGAACCTATTGCGCATGTGTCAACCATATCACGTGGTGTGACGTCTTTCTTTGCTTGGAGGGAAATCCTTGCTTCTGCGCAGTGTGTATTAAAATGGCTGCTTAATGTTTTCACGTGCTACAGCTTGCTCATATGTTGCAATTAAACTGTGGTATTCTAACGCTATTAATGCGGGATAGAATTTTAATTAAACAGGAATAGAGTAGACAAAGTGGGTATACAGTGAAACCATTTATATTGTGATTTTAATATTTCCTTCTTTTGACTTTTTATTAGTTCATAAATGGGCCTGGGTTGGTTGCACTGAAACTCGAGAGACATTGGTTCTGCGCATGCGCCCTGCGAGGCTGCCCAGAGGAAACGATGAAGTCAACCTGGATGTCGTCCAAGGCCATGACCTGGTGGCCAACGCTATTGTATCCACGATGTCCCTACCGAAAGAAACAATTTATATATACATTGTAATAAACTTTGTCGTGAGACGGGTGGGAAATAAAGCAAATGTATTAATTGTGATGGGCGGTATTTTAAAACAATGGGCTTAAAGAAATTGAACTAAATTGACATGGTGTGAGGATCAACCCCCTGTCCCCGTCCAATCAGAAGTAGTGGGCCCATAATTCTGCAACATTAAGGGGAGGTACATGGGCGTAGAAGGGTATAATAGATATAGAATTAGCTAATTAGCTAGCATAAGCTCCAGACATACAAGCTGATCGATTGCAGACTGAACCGCTGTCCAGAGAGGTCCTGAGGTGGGGGCGGCGGAGTACCTTAGAAGGAAGACACGGGAGAAATCGAGGAGAAGCGAAGTACCAGAGAGGGGAACGACGCAGGCGTCGTGGATAGAGAGGTCACCTGCCCCGTCCTGAACTTGGTCCGGAGGTCATTGCTCTTCATCCTTCCTGAGACCTATCTTTCCAACTCCTTGGCCAAGGGGTTTGGTTCTCGCACCTTTAGGTAAATATAAATGCAACCCTTAGTTGCGCTGCTGTCTCTATCTTCTCTTTTCTGAAGGACCGTCATTGATCGATAATTGATTATTATGCTTCATACTTGATATACGATTAAGTATCAGGTGGTTCTGTATTTTACTCTGCTAAAATCTTTAGATAAACATTTTAAAACTTCCTGACTCAGTGATTATTTCAGGATTATGAATTGTAATGAATGTCACTCATTTTAAACTTCCCAATTAGCAAAGGGTCCATTGGTAAGTCATTACTCTTCAATCAGAAAAGTAATTGGTAGCAGGGATTCTTGATAAAGAGTACAACTGACCCACCAACGGAAATTGCTAGCGTAGTATGAATGTATGGGCCCAAGTGAGTATTTGGTGTATGAATGCTTGTTACTAGTAACCCGCTGTATCAGGGTGATCTACACTCTAGTTCTGACCCAAGATCTATAGAGATAGTTAAATAATGAAAACAAATCTCTTATCTGTGGGGTGTAGCCCTCCACCGTGATGATTGAAGAAAAGGTTAGGGGGGAACGCTGGAGCAGTTCCTCTAAGTCGGCCCCTTCCTTTTCTCCTGTGACAAAAAAGAAATAAAACCATGAGTAGCTCTCACAGTGTTGGTTAAGATCCTTCTAAAATTTAGCACAAAATTTACTGTAGTACATAGCATACATATTCCAAGACAGTTTACACAATATATACTGTATACAGACAAGACCAGAGAGTAGACCTAACAATTGTGAACATTATTCGTGTAGGTGGATGCTCATTTCCTCGTCCTGGTTAAGCCCGTACGGGCTTTTGGTTTGTAAGCTAATTATGTGCCAGGACTCTTTCTTTCGTAGCTGTAATACTCTGTTACCTCCCCTGTGGGTCTGGTCAATCTGTTCTATGGCAAAAAAAGTGAGGAGAGAGTTGTTGGAGAGGTGGTAATCTGCAAAGTGTCTGGCTACCGGGTAATGGGGATCTTTGTTACTGATGGCCCTCATGTGTTCCAGAACTCTTTTCTTGGTGTCTAGTGTGGTGCTGCCTATGTATCATTTTTACAGGGACACTCAAGGATATAGATGGTAAATATAGTTCCACAGGTCAGGAATTATTTGATGATTCTTTCTCCTGTCAGTGTATGGTATGTTCTCCTCATAGTGCTGTTCCTGCAAGCTTTGCAGGGGCCACAGGGAAAAATCCCTGCAGACCAAACTGCGTGTTTAAATGTGTATTGGTGATGTCACCTTTTACCAAAAAATCTTTAAGATTTTTTCCTTTCCTGTATGTAATGTGTGGTCGGTCCTGTAAAGTGTGACCTATGGTGGGGTCACTTGAGAGGATGTTCCAGTTTTGATTCAGGATTCTAGATATCTTTTTGGTTTCTCTATTGTAAGTGAGAATCACTCTGGTAGTGGTGCCTTCCTCAGAGATAGGTTCGTCTTCCAACGTTTCCTCTCTTTTGATTTTGCTGACTTTCTCTTTAGCCTTAGTCAATACCCAGTTGGGGTTCCCTCTTTCTCTGAATCTCGTAATCATGCTCTCTTGTTCTGCTAGGAAATGTTCCTGTGTGCTACAGTTTCTCCTTGCTCTCAGTAGCTCACCAAATGGAATACTCCATTTGAGTGTTTCAGGGTGGCTGCTGAAAGCATGGAGGAGACTGTTCCCTGCTGTAGTTTTTCTGTGTAGTTTAGTGTTCATTTGATTATTCTCTATTTCAACTACTACATCAAGAAATTCGATCTGTTTCTTGCTCATGGTGTATGTAAGATTAAGATTGAAAGTATTTTGCTTCTTGATATATATATATATATATATATATATATATATATATATATATATATATATATATATATATATATATATATATATTCACTGAAAAAACCATAGGTTTTAGGGACAGTTATAGTTAGTTGGACATTTCACTCGTACAAAACCATAGAAATTCCCCCGTTATAGTTAGTTCAGCTAACTATAACTCGCGCCTCGCAATGCACTGCTGATGACGTCACATATTACATCACTCATGACATGGTCAGTGACATCACTGATGACATCACTGATGACATCTCAAATGACATCACTGATGACATCACTGATGACATCATCCAGTGACTGTGTGTTTCTGTAAAGTTTAAATATGTTTAATATATATAGGGAAAGGTGTATTGAAGAATGAGTGGGTGTATAAGTGTCTGAATGGATGATTTAGTACGTGAGTGACTGACTCTACAAGTGAGTGATTAAATGTATCTTACTGAATGCATGGGTTAGTGACTAAACTGTGTGAATGTCTGTATCCGTCTGTCTGTTGGTTTGTAAGCGGCTGCATGGCTTTCTGAATAGCTACATGAGTGTCTACATGGGTTATTGATTGATTGTCTGAGTATCTGTATGGGTGCCTGAGTGTTTGTGTGGGTGGGGTGTGTGTGACTGTGTGCATAGATGTGTGAGTTGGTGATTCACTGGGTGCATGGTTTCAAGAGTGCATCTGTGATGGACTGTATGGGTGGGTGAGTGTGTGTATGGGTGTGTTAGTGATTGAATGTATATCTCAGTGGTACATGTGTGAGTAACTACATATGTGAAAGGCAGTATATATGTGTGTTGGAGTATATAAATGGCTATAAGTGAGAGTGTGTGATTGTGAGAGTGGCTGTATGGATGAGTGTGTACTTGTATCAGTGATTGTATAAGAGCGTAAGAATGTGCTAGTATTTGTATGAGTAAGTGAGCTGGTTTGTGTATAACTGTATAGGTGAGTAAATGGGTGTGTGATTAAGTTTTTTGCATGACTGACTAGGTGTGTGAGTACCTCTATGGATGAGTGGCGGTGTGTGAGTGTTTATATAGGTGTATGAGTGCATATGATAGTCCTGTACTGAGTGACTAAGTATGAGTGACTGTACGGGTGAGTGAGTGGATGTGTGTGTAGACCTAAGAATCAGTGAGTGGGTATGTAGTTTTTGGTGTTGGAGTGTCTATGGTTTTGAGAATGGCAGTCTGTAATTTAGAGTGGGTGTATCAAAAGTTATATTAGGGTGTGAGAAGATGCATGAAATTATCACATGGATGATGTCATCAGTGATGTCATTTGAGATGTCATCAGTGATGTCATCAGTGATGTCACTGACCATGTCATGAGTGATGTAATATGTGACGTCATCAGCAGTGCATTGCTGGGGCGCGAGTTATAGTTAGCTGAACTAACTATAACGGGGGAATTTCTATGGTTTTGTACGAGTGAAATGTCCAACTAACTATAACTGTCCCTAAAACCTATGGTTTTTTCAGTGAATTTCAAAGGTTTTTTAAATGCTTATTTCTAACTATAACGTGTCTGAAACCTATGGTTTTTTCAGTGAATTTCAAAGGTTTTTTAAATGCTAATTTCTAACTATAACTTGCCTGAAACCTATGATTTTTTAAGTGAATTTCAAAGGTTTTTTTAAATGCTAGTTTCTAACTATGCCTACAGAGGTAGGACATGTGAAGAAAGAAGAAAAAACGCACAGAAAGAAGCAAAAGATGTGCAGAAAGAACCAACAGAGGAGCAGAAAGAGGCCTTGTTGCAAAATCATCCTGTGCCCACAACTTTTTCAGACGGGTACTGGTGGTAACTGACTCTGACTAACCAGAGCCAGTGCTATGCTAAAAGACACTTAGAATACAGTGAAAACACCTACATACACTAGGGAACACTATGCGTTGGGGTACCCCTGTGATTAGCATGACCTCCTCTGCAAGTCCCTAGTACATAATAGGGCAGGGGATTAAAACTACCTCTTAAAACGCGCTACAGGGCGCGTTTGCACAGTGGTGAAGGGAGGGGGGGCCTGAGGTGACGTGTGCAAACGCGCCCCGTGGCGCGTTTTAAGTTGCGGGATTAAGTCCCCTTGAATCCTGAGGGTCCCTGGGGCCCAACTAGCACCCCAGGTACCTACAGTTAGGACCACAGAGCTGAGTTGCAGAGAGGCGTTCCGAGGCCACGCACCTTTTTTCACCTCTCTGCAACGCACCTCTGTTGTGCTTACTGAAGGTACCTGGTGGGCTAGTTGGCCCCCAGGATTCAAAGGGAATTAACTCCCCAACTTAAAACGCACCACAGGGGGTGTTTGCGCACATGTCACCTGAGGCCCCGCCCCCTCCCTTCACCACTGTGCAAACGCACCCCGTGGCGCGTTTTAAGTTGGGGGATTAGGTCACCTTGAATCCTGAGAGTCCCTGGGGCCCAACCTGCCCACCAGGTACTTCCAGTAAGCACCACAGGCCTGCGTTGCAACGCCTGTAACAAATTGTGCAGTTGTGTTTAGGTAGTGAAGAGGGTCGTGCTGGGGGTAGTGTTTTAGGGTTTAGGGTAGTGCAGTGGTGTTTGTGTAGTGTAGGGGGTCATGCTGGGGGTAGATTTAGGGTTTAGGGTAGTGCAGTGGTGTTTGGGTAGTGTAGGGAGTCGTGCTGGGGGGGGTGTTTTAGGGTTTAGGGTAGTGCAGTTGTGTTTGGGTAGTGTAGGGGGTCGTGCTGGGGGTAGTGTTTTAGGGTTTAGGGTAGTGCAGTGGTGTTTGGGTAGTGTAGGGGGTCGTGCTGGGGGTAGTGATTTAGGGTAGTGCAGTGGTGTTTGGGTAGTGTAGGGGGTACTGCTGGGGGTAGTGTTTTAGGGTTTAGGTTAGTGCAGTGGTGTTTGGGTAGTGTAGGGGTACTGCTGGGGGTAGTGTTTTAGGGTTTAGGGTAGTGCAGTGTTGTTTGTGTAGTGTAGGGGGTAGTGTTTTAGGGTTTAGGGTAGTGCAGTGGTGTTTGTGTAGTGTAGGAGGGCATGTTTTAGGGTTTAGGGTAGTGCAATGGTCTTTGGGTGGTGTAGGGAGTTGTGCGGGGGTAGTGTTTTAGGGTTTAGGGTAGTGTAGGGGGCCATGCGGGGGGTAGTGTTTTAGGGATTAGGGTAGTGCATTGGTGTTTGGGTAGTGTAGGGGGTCATGCGGGGGGTAGTGTTTTAGGGTTTAGGGCAGTGCAGTGGTGTTTGGGTAGTGTAGGGGGTCGTGCTGGGGGAGTGTTTTAGGGTTTAGGGCAGTGCAGTGGTGTTCGGGTAGTGTAGGGGGTCGTGCTGGGGGAGTGTTTTAGGGTTTAGGGCAGTGCAGTCGTGTTCGGGAAGTGTAGGGGGTCGTGCTGGCGGTAGTGTTTGAGGGTTTAGGGCAGTGCAGTCGTGTTCGGGTAGTGTAGGGGGTTGTGCTGGGGGTAGTATTTTAGGGTTTAGGGCAGTGCAGTGGTGTTTGGGCAGTGTAGGGGGTAATGCTGGGGGTGGTGTTTTAGGGTTTAGGGCAGTGCAGTGGTGTTCGGGCAGTGTAGGGGGTTGTGCTGGGGGTGGTGTTTCAGGGTTTAGGGCAGTGCAGTGGTGTTCGGGCAGTGTAGGGGGTGGTGTTTCAGGGTTTAGGGCAGTGGTGTTCGGGCAGTGTAGGGGGTCGTGCTGGGGGTGGTGTTTCAGGGTTTGGGGCAGTGCAGTGGTGTTCGAGCAGTAAAGGGGGTCGTGCTGGGGGTGGTGTTTCAGGGTTTAGGGCAGTGCCGTGGTGTTCGGGCAGTGTAGGGGCTCGGTGCAGGGGGTGGTGTTTCAGGGTTTAGGGCAGTGCAGTGGTGTGCGGGCAGTGTAGGGGGTGCTGCAGGGGGTGGTGTTTCAGGGTTTAGGGCAGTGCAGTGGTGTTCGGGCAGTGTAGGGGTCATGCAGGGGGTGGTGTTTCAGGGTTTAGGGCAGTGCAGTGGTGTTCGGGCAGTGTAGGGGGTCGTGCTGGGGCTGGTGTTTCAGGGTTTAGGGCAGTATAGTGGTGTTCGGGCAGTGTAGGGGGTCGTGCTGGGGCTGGTGTTTCAGGGTTTAGGGCAGTGCAGTGGTGTTCGGGCAGTGTAGGGGGTCATGCTGGGGCTGGTGTTTCAGGGTTTAGGGCAGTGCAGTGGTGTTCGGGCAGTGTAGGTGGTCGTGCTGGGGCTGGTGTTTCAGGGTTTAGGGCAGTGCAGTGGTGTTCGGGCAGTGTAGGGGGTCATGCTGGGGCTGGTGTTTCAGGGTTTAGGGCAGTGCAGTGGTGTTCGGGCAGTGTAGGGGGTCTTGCTGGGGCTGGTGTTTCAGGGTTTAGGGCAGTGCAGTGGTGTTCGGGCAGTGTAGGGGGTCATGCTGGGGGTGGTGTTTCAGGGTTTAGGGCAGTGCAGTGGTGTTTGGGCAGTGTAGGGGGTCATGCTGGGGCTAGTGTTTCAGGATTTAGGGCAGAGCAATGGTGTTCAGGCAGTGTAGGGGGTTTTGCTGGAGGTGGTGTTTCAGGGTTTAGGGCAGTGCAGTGGTGTTCGTGCAGTGTAGGGGGTGGTGTTTCAGGGTTTAGGGCAGTGGTGTTCAGGCAGTGTAGGGGTCTTGCTGGGGTTGATGTTTCAGGGTTTAGGGCAGTGCAGTGGTGTTTGGGCAGTGTAGGGGGTCGTGCTGGGGGTGGTGTTTCAGGGTTTAGGGCAGTGCAGTGGTGTTCCGGCAGTGTAGGAGGTCGTGCAGGGGTGGTGTTTCAGGGTTTAGGGCAGTGCAGTGGTGTTCGGGCAGTGAAGGGGGTCATGCTGGGGGTGGTGTTTCAGGGTTTAGGGCAGTGCAGTGGTGTTCGGGCAGTGTAGGGTGTCGTGCTGAGGGGTGGTGTTTCAGGGTTTAGGGCAGTGCAGTGGTGTTCGGGCAGTGTAGGGGGTCATGCAGGGGGTGGTGTTTCAGGGTTTAGGGCAGTGCAGTGGTGTTTGGGCAGTGTAGGGGGTCGTGCAGGGGGTGGTGTTTCAGGGTTTAGGGCAGTGCAATGGTTTTCGGCCAGTGTAGGTGGTCTTGCTGGGGGTGGTGTTTCAGGCTTAGTGCAGTGGTGTTCGGGCAGTGTAGGGGGTCTTGCTGGGGGTGGTGTTTCAGGGTTTATGGCAATGCAGTGGTGTTCAAGCAGTGTAGGGGGTCTTTCTGGGGCTGGTGTTTCAGGGTTTAGGGCAGTGCAGTGGTGTATGGGCAGTGTAGGGGGTCGTGCTGGGGCTGGTGTTTGAGGGTTTAGGGTAGTGCAGTGGTGTTCGGGCAGTGGAGGGGGTCGTGCTGGGGCTGGTGTTTCAGGGTTTAGGGCAGTGCAGTGGTTTTTGGGCAGTGTAGGCGGTCGTGCTGGGGCTGGTGTTTCAGGGTTTAGGGCAGTGCAGTGGTGTTCGGGCAGTGTACGGGGTTGTGCTGGGGCTGGTGTTTCAGGGTTTAGGGCAGTGCAGTGGTGTTCGGGCAGTGTAGGGGGTCGTGCTGGGGGTGGTGTTTCAGGGTTTAGGGCAGTGCAGTGGTGTTCGGGCAGTGTAGGGGGTCGTGCTGGGGCTGGTGTTTCATGGTTTAGGGCAGTGCAGTGGTGTTCGGGCAGTGTAGGGGGTCGTGCTGGGGGTGGTGTTTCAGGGTTTAGGGCAGTGCAGTGGTGTTCGGGCAGTGTAGGGGGTCATGCTGGGGGTGGTGTTTCAGGGTTTAGGGCAGTGCAGTGGTGTACGGGCAGTGTAGGGGGTCTTGCTGGGGGTAGTGTTTCGGGGTTTAGGGCAGTGCAGTGGTGTTCGTGCAGTGTAGGGGGTCGTGCTGGGGGTGGTGTTTCAGGGTTTAGGGCAGTGCAGTAGTGTTCGGGCAGTGTAGGGGATCGTGCAGGGGGTGGTGTTTCAGGGTTTAGGGCAGTGCAGTGGTGTTCGGGCAGTGTAGGGGGTCGTACTGGGGTGGTGTTTCAGGGTTTAGGGCAGTGCAGTGGTGTTCGGGCAGTGTAGGGGGTCGTGCAGGGGTGGTGTTTCAGGGATTAGGGCAGTGCAGTGGTGTTCGGGCAGTCTAGGGGTCGTGCTGGGGCTGGTGTTTCAGGGTTTAGGGCAGTGCAGTGGTGTTCGGGCAGTGTAGGGGGTCTTGCTGGGGGTGGTGTTTCAGGGTTTAGGGCAGTGGTGTTCGGGCAGTGTAGGGGGTCTTGCTGGGGGTGGTGTTTCAGGGTTTAGGGCAGTGCAGTGGTGTTCGGGCAGTGTAGGGGGTCTTGCTGGGGGTAGTGTTTCAGGGTTTAGGGCAGTGCAGTGGTGTTCGT
This sequence comes from Calotriton arnoldi, assembly GCA_963921515.1. NCBI lineage: Eukaryota > Metazoa > Chordata > Amphibia > Caudata > Salamandridae > Calotriton > Calotriton arnoldi. The sequence continues at coordinate 1,518,502 of CAWUFW010004238.1, forward strand.
GCAGTGTAGGGGGTCGTGCTGGGGATGGTGTTTCAGGGTTTAGGGCAATGCAGTAGTGTTCAAGCAGTGTAGGGGGTTGTGCAGGGGGTGGTGTTTCAGGGTTTAGGGCAGTGCAGTGGTGTTCGGGCAGTGTAGGGGGTCGTGCTGGGGTGGTGTTTCAGGGTTTAGGGCAGTGCAGTGGTGTTCGGGCAGTGTAGGGGGTCGTGCTGGGGGTGGTGTTTCAGGGTTTAGGGCAGTGGTGTTCGGGCTGTGTAGGGGGTCTTGCCGGGGGTGATGTTTCAGGGTTTAGGGCAGTGCAGTGGTGTTCGGGCAGTGTAGGAGGTCTTGCTGGGGGTAGTGTTTCAGGGTTTAGGGCAGTGCAGTGGTGTTCGGGCAGTGTAGGGGTCATGCTGGGGGTGGTGTTTCAGGGTTTAGGGCAGTGCAGTGGTGTTCGGGCAGTGTAGGGGTCGTGAAGGGGGTGGTGTTTCAGGGTTTAGGGCAGTGCAGTGGTGTTCGGGCAGTGTAGGGGGTCGTGCTAGGGTATGTGTTTCAGGGTTTAGGGCAGTGCAGTGGTGTTCAGGCAGTGTAGGGGGTCGTGCAGGGGCTGGTGTTTCAGGGTTTAGGGCAGTGCAGTGGTGTTCGGGCAGTGTAGGGGGTCGTGCTGGGGGTAGTGTTTTAGGGTTTAGGGTAGTGCAGTGGTGTTTGTGTAGTGTAGGGGGTCATGTTTTAGGGTAGTGCAGTGGTGTTTGGGTAGTGTAGGGGTCATGCTGGGGGTAGTGTTTTAGGATTTAGGTTAGTGCAGTGGTGTTTGGGTAGTGTAGGGGGTCGTGCTGGGGGTAGTGTTTTAGGGTTTAAGGTAGTGCAGTGGTGTTTGTGTAGTGTAGGGGGTCGTGCTGGGGGTAGTGTTTTAGGGTTTAGGGTAGTGCAGTGGTGTTTGTGTAGTGTAGGGGGTCGTGCTGGGGGTAGTGTTTTAGGGTTTAGGGTAGTGCAGTGGTGTTTGTGTAGTGTAGGGGGTCATGTTTTAGGGTAGTGCAGTGGTGTTTGGGTAGTGTAGGGGGTCGTGCTGGGGGTAGTGTTTTAGGATTTAGGTTAGTGCAGTGGTGTTGGGGTAGTGTTTTAGGGTTTAGGGTAGTGCAGTGGTGTTTGTGTAGTGTAGGGGGTCATGCTGGGGGTAGTGTTTTAGGGTTTAGGATAGTGCAGTGGTGCTTGTGTGGTGTAGGGGGTCGTGCTGGGGTAGTGTTTTAGGGTTTAGGGTAGTGCAGTGGTGTTTTTGTAGTGTAGGGGGGTCATGTTTTAAGATGCAACGCTCCAATACCTGACCAGTCTGCACTACATAAAACTGCAAAAAAACTAAAAATAAAAAGTGTTTTGCACACTTTTCTCATTGGGCTATATGTGGGCTACATCTCGGTAATATTTGTGCTACATTTGGGCTCTTTTTTCACTGGTGGCCATCTTGGAAGACTTCTTTGTTATGAAGTTTCCTAATTTCCTCATTTACTGCAGTCTCCTCAGTAGGAAATGCTTTCAGTTTTTTACTTTGATTCCATCAAGAAGGCATTAAGATGTGTCACACATTTGCCATAAATTCAGAATGTTATTACTCTAGTTGTTCATTAGATCACTGTAGTAAAGCTACTGCTCACCAAGGAGTTAACTGGAAGTCTACTGCTGGTATTGAAAGTGATTGTTTCAGTCTGCATGTCAGAATTTTCTAATGAAATAGAAGAGGATTTGAGATCTCACTTAAAACATGCACTAAATTTTCTTTTTGCAGCACTAACCATAATTTCTATGGCAAAATGAACCCCCTCATTTTGTTCCTTTTTAAATTAAATGTTTTAAGTGTTACCAGTTTATTCCAATCAAGATGGCTTCAGGTGTGCCATACTTTTGTCATAAGTAAGGCTGTTAGCACTCTAGTTGTTCTTTAGAACACTCTGGGAAGCTGCAGTAGAACACAAAGGCATCAACTGACAGGCTGCTCCTGTTGAAATATAACAGGAAGATATTTGAGATCTCACTTAAAACATGTCCTAATTTTTCTTTCTACAGCACTAACCATAATTTCTATGGCAAAATGAACCCCCTCATTTTGTTCCTTTTTAAATTAAATGTTTTAAGTGTTACCAGTTTATTCCAATCAAGATGGCTTCAGGTGTGCCATACTTTTGTCATAAGTAAGACTGTTAGCGCTCTAGTTGTTCTTTAGAACACTCTGGGAAGCTGCATTAGAACACAAAGGCATCAACTGACAGGCTGCTCCTGTTGAAATATAACAGGAAGATATTTGAGATCACACTTGAAACATGTCCTAATTTTTCTTTCCAGAGCACTAACCATAATTTCTATGACAAGATGAACCCCATCATTTTGTTCCTTTTTAAATTAAATGTTTTAAGTGTTACCAGTTTATTCCAATCAAGATGGCTTCAGGTGTGCCATACTTTTGTCATAAGTAAGGCTGTTAGCACTCTAGTTGTTCTTTAGAACACTCTGGGAAGCTGCAGTAGAACACAAAGGAATCAACTGACAGTCTCTGCCCTTGTTGGATGTACATGTTTTACTGAGAATGTCAGACTTCATTCTCACATGACTGAGAAAGATAATGTGAATTTACAGAAAATATGCTCTCATTTTAGCTTCTGGGGCACCTTCCAAAACTGTATGGGACAAGCATGTGAAAATAGTTTTCTCTCAAACATGATTCATGATATCCCAGCAGAAGGTTTTTCACAGGGTAAAATCACCTTAGAACACACCACAATTCCTGAAATTAGTATGGTACCATCAACAAATGAATTCTAATGTAACTAAAGTCTGTTATCACCCTTTATAGTTCTCCTTTTGGTAACCCTCAAAATATTCGATTCACTACAATGCATTTCAAAGGGGTACTATCATTTATATTGGTCCCAAGATGGCTGCCAGCAATTCCAGGATGAAGTGCTGACAGCCAATCAGATCTCACGATGACATGTGTGGTTAGGCTCCGCCCAGATATATATGTGTTTTTACTTTTGATTTTCTCAGCAACTACTGAACGGATTTACACCATTTAACAAAAAGGGTTCTTTTTGAAACAAGAACTACCTCTTTGCCAAATTTGGTGTAATTCCGTTCAGCAGTTCGGGCTGTAGCCTTGCATAAAGTTTCCTATGGGAAATTAATTTTTTGACTCTTATTTTTTTAATTTCTCCGCAACTACTGAACGGATTTACACCATTTAACAAAAGGGTTCTTTCTGCACCAAGAACTACCTCTTTGCCAAATTTGGTGTAATTCCGTTCAGCAGTTCGGGCTGTAGCCGTGTCTAAAGTTTCCTATGGGAAAATGAATGGGGAAAACACGTTTTGGAACCCCCTTTTTCTCGGCCCCCGCTTGACGAATCACCCTGAGACTTTCAGGGTAGGAGCGGACCGGAGCGGGACATAAAGTTAGAAAATTTCGCAAAGATTCGTCAACCGACGCAAGAGTTATTTCAAATAGAATGTTGCGGATTTCCTATGGAAAATAGGTCCTAACTATAACTATCTACTGGCGACCGCCAGTAGATAATATATATATATATATATATATATATACATATATATATATTCCTTGCGAGGCTTGTTCCCAAGCCGTGGCTCCTTAATGGCAGGCAAGCCCAATTCTCAGAGGGGTCCGTGTTTGAAGTTGGAGGGGTCAAAACCAACTTCTAATTATCCAAGCTACTCCTTCCCATCTCGCTCGTTTCCACTGGCAAAGAAAGAGCACGGACCACAGATCATAGCAGCCATGACGCGTTTCGTCCCTCACAGGGGACTTGATCACATGGCGTCATGTGATCAAGTCCCCTGTGAGGGACGAAACGCGTCATGGCTGCTATGATCTGTTGGGAGCAACAATAAAATAGCCGGCAGAACTTACTAAGTGGTCCGTGCTCTTTCTTTGCCAGTGGAAACGAGCGAGATGGGAAGGAGTATATATATATATATATATATATATATATATATATATATATATATCTTATCCAAGGGGTGCCCTTATCTCGAATTGTGTATGCAGGATTCAAACCCACTGGAGGGTAAAAAAATGCATAATTAACTACACACCCCAGCATGCATTGTGAAAATCATCGTAATTGTAATGGCACACCGGAAGCCAGTGAAAGCACTTAAAAGCATGCAGTGGGGGCGTGTAGGCAAAGAACAAATGACTCCTGTTATCGGCCTCTGATGAGAAGCACGAAGACTTTGAAACGCGTAAGGCCAGGGGATTAACCAACGGGATGAAAAACTGCATGTTTCTTCAATAAAGCGGTTTTGAACCTACCTGACAGCGGAGTGCGGCCTCGTATCTGGGCACCCTTTGGATAAGATGTTATCACGGCGGCTCCGTCCGTGGGGGCGACGCACCACCTGGCAAATCAAATGAATTACCGCAAGAGGGGCAGAGACCCTCTTGGTATCGGCGCAGCAGGTGATTAAATAATAAGCATGCATAGTTTCATCTGGGGCCCACTGGAGGGCTGTTAAATTTATCCCGAATTGAGTATGCAGGATTCCAACCCACTGGAGGGTAAAAAAATGCATAATTAAATACACACCCCAGCATGCATTGTGAAAATCATCGTAATTGTAATGGCACACCGGAAGCCAGTGAAAGCACTTAAAAGCATGCAGTGGGGGCGTGTAGGCAATGAACAAATGACTCCTGTTGTCGGCCTCTGATGAGAAGCACGAAGAATTTGAAACGCATAAGGCCAGGGGATTAACCAACGGGATGAAAAGCTGCATGTTTCTTCAATAAAGCGGTTTTGAACCTACCTGACAGCGGAGTGCGGCCTCGTATCTGGACACCCTTTGGATAAGATGTTATCATGGCGGCTCCGGCCGTGGGGGCGACGCACCACCTGGCAAATCAAATGAAGGACCGCAAGGGGGTCAGAGACCCTCTTGGTATCGGCGCAGCAGGTGATTAAATAATAAGCATGCATAGTTTCATCTGGGGCCCACTGGAGGGCTGTTAAATTTATCCTGAATTGAGTATGCAGGATTCAAACCCACTGGAGGGTAAAAAAATGCATAATTAACTACACACCCCAGCATGCATTGTGAAAATCATCGTAATTGTAATGGCACACCGGAAGCCAGTGAAAGCACTTAAAAGCATGCAGTGGGGGCGTGTAGGCAATGAACAAATGACTCCTGTCGTCAGCCTCTGATGAGAAGCACGAAGACTTTGAAACGCGTAAGGCCAAGGGATTAACCAACGGGATGAAAAGCTGCATGTTTCTTCAATAAAGCGGTTTTGAACCTACCTGACAGCGGAGTGCGGCCTCGTATCTGGGCACCCTTTGGATAATATATATATATATATATATATATATTCACTGAAAAAACCATAGGTTTCAGGCACGTTATAGTTAGAAATTAGCATTTAAAAAACCTTACAAATTCACTGAAAAAACCATAGGTTTTAGGGACAGTTATAGTTAGTTGGACATTGCGCTCGTACAAAACCCGTGAAATTCCCCCGTTATAGTTAGTTCAGCTAACTATAACTCGCGCCCCCGCAATGCACTGCTGATGACGTCACATATTACATCACTCATGACATGGTCAGTGACATCACTGATGACATCACTGATGACATCTCAAATGACATCACTGATGGCATCATCCAGTGACTGTGTGTTTCTGCAAAGTTTAAATATTTTTAATATTTATAGGGAAAGGCGTATTGAAGAATGAGTGGGTGTATAAGTGTCTGTATGGATGATTTAGTAGGTGCGTGACTAACTCTATAAGTGAGTGATTAAACGTATCTTACTGAATGCATGGGTTAGTGACTAAACTGGGTGAATGTCTGTATCCGTCTGTCTATTGCTGTGTAAGTGGCTGCATGGGTTTGTGAATAGCTACATGAGTGTCTATATGAGTTATTAATTGGTTGTCTGAGTATCTGTATGGGTGCCTGAGTGTTTGTGTGGGTGGGGTGTGTGCGACTCTGCATAGATGTGTGAGTGGGTGATTCACTGGGTGGATGGTTTCAAGAGTGCATCTGTGATAGACTGTATGGGTGGGTAAGTGTGTGTAAGAGTGTGTTAGTGAGTGAATGTATGTCCCAGTGGTACATGTGTGAGTAACTACATATGTGAAAGGCAGTATATATGTGTGTTGGAGTATATAAATGGCTATAAGCGAGAGTGTGTGATTGTGAGAGTGACTGTATGGATGAGTGTGTGCTTGTATCAGTGATTGTATAAGAGCGTAAGAATGTGCTAGTATTTGTATGAGTAAGTGAGCTGGTGTGTGTATAACTGTATAGGTGAGTAAATGGCAGTGTGTTTAATTATTTGCATGACTGACTAGGTGTGTGAGTACCTCTATGGATGAGTGGCGGTGTTTGAGTGTCTATATAGGAGTATGAGTGCATATGATAGTCCTGTACTGAGTGACCGAAAGTATGAGTGACTGTACGGGTGAGTGAGTGGATGTGTGTGTAGACCTAAGAATCAGTGAGTGGGTATGTAGTTATTGGTGTTGGAGTGTCTATGGTTTTGCGAATGGCAGTCTGTAATTTAGAGTGAGTGTATCAAAGGTTATATTAGGGTGTGAGGAGGTGCATCAGATTATCACGTGGATTATGTCATCAGTGATGTCATCAGTGATGTCATTTGAGATGTCATCAGTGATGTCATCAGTGATGTCACTGACCATGTCATGAGTGATGTAATATGTGACGTCATCAGCAGTGCATTGCGGGCGCGAGTTATAGTTAGCTGAACTAACTATAACGGGGAATTTCACGGGTTTTGTACGAGTGCAATGTCCAACTAACTATAACTGTCCCTAAAACCTATGGTTTTTTCAGTGAATTTGTAAGGTTTTTTAAATGCTAATTTCTAACTATAACGTGCCTGAAACCTATGGTTTTTTCAGTGAATTTCAAAGGTTTTTTAAATGCTAATTCCTAACTATAACATGTCTGAAACCTATGGTTTTTTTCAGTGAATTTCAAAGGTTTTGTAAATGACAATTTTTAAATGTATTAATTGCTATATTTATTTTTTTGATACTGATTTACTACATTTTTTTAAACTATTTATTTTTACATATTTTATTTTTTAAATTACATTGTAATTACATTATACATTACATTACAAAATATACTTTCTCAGAATGAATGACTTTAGTTTAAATACTTTGCAAATAGGCAATAGACTTTTAAGTACAGTAGTTACAGTTGTTGCAATGGGCAACACAATTTCAAACACAATGCAACATTGAGCTCAATGTGAATTTCTAGTTAAATGCAATTAGTTACTTTATGGATTACTTTTCTAACCACAGGACTGGATCCTAGATTCAGTTCTGGGACATCTCCTGTAAACAGTTGAGTAAAAGCGTTTTGGTTACAGTAGTGATTTTTAAGGAATATTATTGTATTTTAAAAGTTGACACTTAGAAACTTTTTCACATAGAATCACCAATGTTATCCTATGGGAGGAAATTCACTTAGCAGGTAAGTAGTGTTATAGTTACTTTTTCTTACTCAGTGGTGGATCCTGGATCCAGCACTGGTGCATCTCCTGTAAACAGTTGAAAGAATGCGTTTAAGTCATACAGGCGATTTTTAAGGAATATTTGTAGTTTGTGAAAATCGACACTTTGAAACTTTTCTGCTGAAAACCAGACAATAGATTCCAATGGAAGGAAATACAAGTTACTGGTAAGTACGGTTAGAATTACTTTTCAGGGTCAGTGCTGGGCTAAAAGATGCAGCACTGGGTTCTCTCCTGATAACAGGTGAGTAAATCGGAATTCGTAGTTCGGCTGATTTTAGAGGAATATTATAAAGTTCCAAAACTCCACACACAGAAGAATTTCCAAGTGAAACCAGTCAATGTTAGCCTATGGGAGGAAATTCAAGTTACTGGTAAGTACGGTTAAGATTACTTTTCAGGATCAGTACTGGGCTCAAAGATGCAGCACTGAGGTCTCTCCTGATAACCGGTGAGTAAATCGGAATTCGTAGTTCGGCTGATTTTAGAGGAATATTTGTATGTTTCAATATCGACACTTAGAAACTTTTTCAGCTAAAAGTAGGCAATGATATCCTATGGAAGGAAATTCAAGTTACTGGTAAGTATGGTTAAAAATACTTTTCAGGATCAGTACTGGGATCAAAGATGCAGCACTGAGGTCTCTCCTGATAACAGGTGAGTAAATCGGAATTCGTAGTTCGGCTGATTTTAGAGGAATATTATAAAGTTCCAAAACTCCACACTTGGAAGAATTTCCAAGTGAAACCAGTCAATGTTAGCCTATGGAAGGAAATTCAAATTACTGGTAAGTGCGGTTAAAATTACTTTTCAGGATCAGTACGGGGCTCAAAGATGCAGCACTGAGGTCTCTCCTGATAACAGGTGAGTAAATCGGAATTCGTAGTTTGGCTCATTTTAGAGGAATATTTGTATGTTTCAAAAATCGACACTTAGAAACGTTTTCAGCTAAAAGCAGGCAATGATATCCTATGGAAGGAAATTCAAGTTACTGGTAAGTACGGTTAAAATTACTTTTCAGGATCAGTACTGGGATCAAAGATGCAGCACTGAGGTCTCTCCTGATAACAGGTGAGTAAATCGGAATTCGTAGTTTGGCTGATTTTAGAGAGCTGCGTTGCAGAGAGGTGTTCAGAGGCCACGCCCCTTTTTACAACACTCTGCAACGCAGCTCCGTGGCGCTTACTGGAGGTACCTGGTGGGCTAGTTGGCCCCCAGGGACCCTCAGGATTGAAGAGGATTTAATTCCCCATCTTAAAACGCGCCACGGGGCCTGTTTGCACACATGTCACCTGAAGCCACGCCCCCTCCCTTCACCACTGTGCAAACACGCCCCGTGGCACGTTTTAAGTTGGGGGATTAAGCCCCCTTGAATACTGAGGGTCCCTGGAGTCCAACTAGCCCACCATGTACCTCCAAAAAGCGCCACAGAGCTGCATTGCAGAGAGGTGTAAAAAGGGGCGTGGCCTCTGTACACCTCTCTGCAACGCAGCCCCCTGGCGCATACCGGAGGTTCCTGGTGGGCTAGTTGGCCCCCAGGGACCCCCAGTATTCAAGGGGAATTACTTCCCCTTCTTAAAACGCGCCAGGGGGCGCGTTTGCAGACTGCTGCAGGGAGGGGGCGGGGCCTCCGGCACAATGCCGGTCTTTTTTTTTTGTTGCTTTTTTCTGCCCAGGGGGTCCTTGTGGGACCCCCTGAGCAGACCTAGGGGGTCAGGGTGTTTCTACCCTGCCCCCTTTGTGCGTTTTGCGCACTTGTTTCTTGTGCCTCGGTTCTACCGAGGGACAAAATGGCTGCCAACACTTCCTGATTTGGAGTGTTGACAGCCACTTGAAAGCCAATTAGCATGCAGCTCGTGATCGGGAGGGTGCGCGAATCCGACGCGGCCATAGATATATATGTGATTTTCCTTTTGATTTTCTCAGGAACTACTGAACGGATTTACACCATTTAACAAAAAGGGTTCTTTCTGAACCAAGAACTACCTCTTTGCCAAATTTGGTGTAATTCCGTTCAGCAGTTCGGGCTGTAGCCGTGGCTAAAGTTTCCTATGGGAAAATGAATGGGGAAAACACGTTTTGGGACCCCCCTTTTTTCTCAGCTCCCGCTTGACGAATCACCCCGAGACTTTCAGGGTAGGAGCGGACCGGAGCGGGCCACAAAGTTTGAAAATTTCGCGAAGATTCGTCAACCGGCGCAAGAGTTATTTCAAATAGAATGTTGCGGATTTCCTATGGAAAATAGGTCCTGACTATAACTATCTACTGGCGACCGCCAGTAGATTATATATATATATATATATATATATATATATATATATATATATATATATATATATATATATATATGTGTACGAATCCTCCAGTCGAACAACAGAAGGCAAAGTCGCACTCAGGATATTTTAAGAGCAAAAGTTTATTGACTGACGCGTTTCAACCTCACGGTCTTTGTCAAAGTCACTTCCTGACCCGGAAGTGGCTGTATTTAAGTGCTCATGGAAAAAGTCACAAGACAAATACATAGACATAAAGAAAATTATATATGGTAATTAAGGTCTCTTCATATAAGAAGACAGACTAACATCACGTTTTGAACCAATAAAGATATAATACCCATTATCATAGCTCATGATAGTTTAAACAAACTAAATTGACGTGGAAACAAAACCAAAATGAAATAAGCATAAAAAAGAAACATATGCAAAACCCACGACAATGGGATATGGCAATCAAATGGTAGTTTACAAAGAGGCCTCACAGCGCAAGTGCGCAAACAAGTGAAAAGTTTCATGAGGCTAAAAGGCACATAGTGGCCCAAAAAACCACTGCACCCATATTAAACCCAATACAGGGCCTACCAGATCCCATTCGACAAGTACAGATAAAGTAAAAGAGCAACAAAATAACAAGAACTAAAACATATAACTCAATGAGAACACAAAAAAGAGCACTATTAAAACCCACCCACAGGTGATATACAAGGGAAAAACGGAGTGGGAGAGACCATCAGTTCAAGCAGCCGCTTGAAAAAAATGATGAGTTACAGTGCGACTGTAACGCTGAAACGGAGATGGGACTTCCTCAAAAGGAAGATAATAGAGGAACAGATCATTCTAAGAGGGGAAATTAAATATGACCAAAAAATTAGCAAAAAATAAATAAAAAAATGGGCAAAAAATAAATAAAATAAAAGAGAAGGGGGAAATGAAGCCCTTCAGGCACACTACGTTGAAAAGCAGAAATAAAAATGAAAATCAATATAAGATAAGATCAAATGAAATTAAGATTGAAACCCAGATCAGGAGAAGGAAGATAGCAATATATACAGTGTCCTAAGGGTATTTAGGGAGCACCAATTGTATATAGTATCTTTACTGGCCTAAATGGACATGAAGGTCTTCCTCACAATTGAGGCCTCCGGGGGTCTTGCTTTGCAGGCGAATGATATACTCCGATTCCAGGCGCCTGAGATTTCTTTCACGGTCACCTCCTCTGGGATGTACTGGGACCCTGTCAATTCCAAAATAAGAAAGTTTAGAAGAGACATCAACGGTCCCACCATGCTCCAACATGCAATGCTTGGCTACAGTGTAAGTCAGATCCCTGTTCCGAACTGCGCGCAAGTGCTCAAGGATACGCTTTTTAACAGGAAAAATGGTGCTGCCGACATAGCGCAGGCCACAAATACAGACAATGACATACACCACAAATTCGGTGTTGCAATTTATAAATGACAAGATGTTCTCATCCCTGCCCACTGGCAAAGGGTAGCTTCTCACATTGCGGCTGTTACTACAGGCCTTACACCGGCCACATTTGTAAAAACCGGGAGTTCCTTAAGCCATGAACCCGAGCCAATGTTCCTATGTGTAAGATGACTGTGTACCAGGGTATCTTGTAGGGATTTAGACTTGCGATAGGTGATGTGTGGCTTGGAACTAACCAATTTACCAATAACCACATCCTGCTTGACTAAATGCCAGTGCTTGTTAACTATCCTGTGTAAGGCTTGTGATGCATTGGAGAAGGTGGTGATAAGTCTTACTTCCTGAGCTCTTTTGTTAGTGGTCTTAGGGACCAACAAGCTGTTTCTGTCCCTCCCTGCTGCTTTTTCAGTAGCTACTTTGATGGTTTGACCTGAGTAGCCTCGTGATTTAAAACGGCTAAACATGGTCAAACTTTCCCTAGTAAAGGCTTCAGCAGAACTACAATTACGTTTAGCGCGGAGCAACTCTCCATAAGGAATGCTTCTCTTGAGTGCATCTGGGTGATGACTACGTGCATGTAGCACGCTATTCACTGCAGTAGCTTTTCTGAACAAGCTTGTATGTATGCAGTCATCCCTTACCTCAACCTGAACATCCAAAAATTCAATGGTGGTAGCATGTATTTTACTAGTAAAACTTAAGTTGAGCTCATTGATGGATAAACCTGCAATAAAATCATGAAGCAAATCCTGTGAACCATCCCAAATCAGAAAAATGTCGTCAATGTAGCGGGTCCACAGGATCACATTATCCATAAAACACTCATTACCTGGATGCCAAAGGTGCTCCGCCTCCCACCACCCCATGAAGATACAGGCATAACTGGGGGCGAAGCAGCTTCCCATCGCCGTCCCAGTGTATTGCCTATACCATGTATCTTCAAAAAGGAAACAGTTGTTGTGAAGGCAAAAGCTTAACATATCCAACAGTAAGGTAGTGTGATCAAACATGGCGAGTGGTCTATCTCTAAAAAAATATTTACAAGCTTTCAGGCCCAAGTCATGCTCGATACAAGTATAGAGAGACACCACATCAATCGTAGCCAGTACATATGAGTCTTTCCATGGAATACCCTGCGTTTTAGATAGAAAATCCATGGTATCCCTGCAATATGATGGCAAATTAAACACATATTCGCAGAGGAAATAGTCAAGGTAGATGGAAGAGTTTTCAAGTAGGCTCTGGTTGGCGGCAATGATGGGTCTGCCCGGAGGTTCAGTTAGACTTTTATGAACTTTAGGGAGCATATAAAAGACAGGGACCATAGGCTTCTTAGTCATGAGGAACAGGAACTCATTACGTCTCAGAGTTCCTTGTCCATGCCATTTCTCAAGTAATAGATGGTATTGAGTAATAGTCCTGGAGTATTCTGTCTGGTTAGACCTCAGGTAACTCCCTGAGTACTCCAACTGTCGTCTTGCTTCTGTTTTGTATTTACCAAGATCCCAAAGAACAACATTGCCCCCTTTATCAGAGGGTTTTATAACAAAAGACTCAGCCTTTTGAAGAGACTGTAGGCCCATTCTTTGAGCTGGCGTAAGGTTACTAGCAAAAGTGTTGTTTTGTTTCTCCCACAATGTCACGAGATCAAAGACAATGCTTTCATGGAAGGCGTCAATGCCATCATGTAGCGTCACAGGATTAAACCTAGATTTAGGTTTAAAGTCATTCCTGGAACTACGATCGACCTCCATCCCCATGTTAGCTAACAGTTCACGGTCAGAAACCCAATCCTTGGCACCCAGCTCGATCTCTCTTAGTGTGGCCATAGTCTCAATGTCAGACATGGTAAGTGTATCCATGTCACCACTCGTAGGCTCAAGCTGGGGAATCTCAGTGTGAGTAGGCCTACCATGTTTGAGCGCGTGTATTTTAAGGAGCTTCAGTTTCCTTATAAATAAAAAAATGTCAATGCGAGCTCTGGGAAAGTTAAAATTGGCAGTAGGGCAAAAGGATAGGCCTAATTCAAGCACTGAACGTTCATCAGGGGTAATGGAATGTGAGGAGATATTAATAATAGATAAGTTGTTGTGGTTTAACTCACCCATTACTTGTTGCGCTTGGATCGCCGTTGTCCTCTCCCATATGGCGTCTCGTTTTCTTTGGCCTTCGCCTCCTCTCCTGATTTGTCTTTTCCTTGTTCGTTGTTTGCGCCTCTTCCTCTTCCTCGCGGTGGTTTCTTCCTTCCACTCACGCTTTCCCGTAAAAAACGGTATTCTGTGTGGGAAGGGAAGGGACCTCGCGCCATTGCCGAAAGACTCGGTTGTTCATCCAGGTCAGATGGTGCCTCAGAGCTGGATTCAGAGGTTTCAATTCCCGAATCCTAATAGTATCGGCTTGTAGTTGATCCTTTCTTGCTACATCATATTTACGTCCAAAAGTCAATATGCGTCCTTGGGCATAATCATTACGATCTCTGATGAACTTCCAACGCTTCTTTGCTTTAATGCCTTCCTCATATTTCAATAATCGTCCATCCATATCTTTCAAGAAGCTGGATATTTCACTTTGCGACTCATGTTTGTCAAGCATCTCACGCAGAGATTTAATCTCCTCACTGATTTGCTCTAACTCGAGTGCGGCATATTTCGCAAGAAGACCCAACATATTTTTACAAGTGGCAGCCATGAGAGCAGACCACTCCTCGAGGAGCTGCGGATCAGGATTTTGATAGGTAGGTGTAATGAGGATTCGCAGACCTCTTGGGACGCGCTCCACCTCTATGTAGTTGTTGAGGGAAATAACCTCCCAGCTTCTGTTGATCTCCTTTTTATATAGTTTTTCCAGCCTATATAGGTCCTGTTTCAACGTAGTTGCTGTTCCACTCGTAGACGTTCCTGTTCCATCACCACTCGAATTTGGTGATACATCCGTTTCAGAAAAAGCGATTTGGCAACATCCAATCGCTTCCTGATTGCTTCACTCATCGTGGCAATTCTGTTTCACTGTCTCCGACTCACGGTCTCAGCCAGACCACGTTTTACAAAAAATCCAAGCTCTACCGCAAATATCCTCCTCCGTGGACGCCTTCTGAAACAGTGGAACACCACTAGTCCGGAAGGCAAACGAAGCACCCCTGCCGCTTTCTTTTGTCACAGACGGGATCCGCTAACCACAAGCAGGACAACTTCCGTACCGGGAGCTAGCAGCACTTCCGTCCACGGAGGAGGATATTTGCGGTAGAGCTTGGATTTTTTGTAAAACGTGGTCTGGCTGAGACCGTGAGTCGGAGACAGTGAAACAGAATTGCCACGATGAGTGAAGCAATCAGGAAGCGGTTGGATGTTGCCAAATCGCTTTTTTCTGAAACGGATGTATCACCAAATTCGAGTGGTGATGGAACAGGAACGTCTACGAGTGGAACAGCAACTACGTTGAAACAGGACCTATATAGGCTGGAAAAACTATATAAAAAGGAGATCAACAGAAGCTGGGAGGTTATTTCCCTCAACAACTACATAGAGGTGGAGCGCGTCCCAAGAGGTCTGCGAATCCTCATTACACCTACCTATCAAAATCCTGATCCGCAGCTCCTCGAGGAGTGGTCTGCTCTCATGGCTGCCACTTGTAAAAATATGTTGGGTCTTCTTGCGAAATATGCCGCACTCGAGTTAGAGCAAATCAGTGAGGAGATTAAATCTCTGCGTGAGATGCTTGACAAACATGAGTCGCAAAGTGAAATATCCAGCTTCTTGAAAGATATGGATGGACGATTATTGAAATATGAGGAAGGCATTAAAGCAAAGAAGCGTTGGAAGTTCATCAGAGATCGTAATGATTATGCCCAAGGACGCATTTTGACTTTTGGACGTAGATATGATGTAGCAAGAAAGGATCAACTACAAGCCGATACTATTAGGATTCGGGAATTGGAAACCTCTGAATCCAGCTCTGAGGCACCATCTGACCTGGATGAACAACCGAGTCTTTCGGCAATGGCGCGAGGTCCCTTCCCTTCCCACACAGAATACCGTTTTTTACGGGAAAGCGTGAGTGGAAGGAAGAAACCACCGCGAGGAAGAGGAAGAGGCGCAAACAACGAACAAGGAAAAGACAAATCAGGAGAGGAGGCGAAGGCCAAAGAAAACGAGACGCCATATGGGAGAGGACAACGGCGATCCAAGCGCAACAATTAATGGGTGAGTTAAACCACAACAACTTATCTATTATTAATATCTCCTCACATTCCATTACCCCTGATGAAAGTTCAGTGCTTGAATTAGGCCTATCCTTTTGCCCTACTGCCAATTTTAACTTTCCCAGAGCTCGCATTGACATTTTTTTATTTATAAGGAAACTGAAGCTCCTTAAAACACACGCGCTTAAACATGGTAGGCCTACTCACACTGAGATTCCCCAGCCTGAGCCTACGAGTGGTGACATGGATACACTTACCATGTCTGACATTGAGACTATGGCCACACTAAGAGAGATCGAGTTGGGTGCCAAGGATTGGGTTTCTGACCGTGAACTGTTAGCTAACATGGGGATGGAGGTCGATCGTAGTTCCAGGAATGACTTTAAACCTAAATCTAGGTTTAATCCTGTGACGCTACATGATGGCATTGACGCCTTCCATGAAAGCATTGTCTTTGATCTCGTGACATTGTGGGAGAAACAAAACAACACTTTTGCTAGTAACCTTACGCCAGCTCAAAGAATGGGCCTACAGTCTCTTCAAAAGGCTGAGTCTTTTGTTATAAAACCCTCTGATAAAGGGGGCAATGTTGTTCTTTGGGATCTTGGTAAATACAAAACAGAAGCAAGACGACAGTTGGAGTACTCAGGGAGTTACCTGAGGTCTAACCAGACAGAATACTCCAGGACTATTACTCAATACCATCTATTACTTGAGAAATGGCATGGACAAGGAACTCTGAGACGTAATGAGTTCCTGTTCCTCATGACTAAGAAGCCTATGGTCCCTGTCTTTTATATGCTCCCTAAAGTTCATAAAAGTCTAACTGAACCTCCGGGCAGACCCATCATTGCCGCCAACCAGAGCCTACTTGAAAACTCTTCCATCTACCTTGACTATTTCCTCTGCGAATATGTGTTTAATTTGCCATCATATTGCAGGGATACCATGGATTTTCTATCTAAAACGCAGGGTATTCCATGGAAAGACTCATATGTACTGGCTACGATTGATGTGGTGTCTCTCTATACTTGTATCGAGCATAACTTGGGCCTGAAAGCTTGTAAATATTTTTTTAGAGATAGACCACTCTCCATGTTTGATCACACTACCTTACTGTTGGACATGTTAAGCTTTTGCCTTCACAACAACTGTTTCCTTTTGAAGATACATGGTATAGGCAATACACTGGGACGGCGATGGGAAGCTGCTTCGCCCCCAGTTATGCCTGTATCTTCATGGGGTGGTGGGAGGCGGAGCACCTTTGGCATCCAGGTAATGAGTGTTTTATGGATAATGTGATCCTGTGGACCCGCTACATTGACGACATTTTTCTGATTTGGGATGGTTCACAGGATTTGCTTCATGATTTTATTGCAGGTTTATCCATCAATGAGCTCAACTTAAGTTTTACTAGTAAAATACATGCTACCACCATTGAATTTTTGGATGTTCAGGTTGAGGTAAGGGATGACTGCATACATACAAGCTTGTTCAGAAAAGCTACTGCAGTGAATAGCGTGCTACATGCACGTAGTCATCACCCAGATGCACTCAAGAGAAGCATTCCTTATGGAGAGTTGCTCCGCGCTAAACGTAATTGCAGTTCTGCTGAAGCCTTTACTAGGGAAAGTTTGACCATGTTTAGCCGTTTTAAATCACGAGGCTACTCAGGTCAAACCATTAAAGTAGCTACTGAAAAAGCAGCAGGGAGGGACAGAAACAGCTTGTTGGTCCCTAAGACCACTAACAAAAGAGCTCAGGAAGTAAGACTTATCACCACTTTCTCCAATGCATCACAAGCCTTACACAGGATAGTTAACAAGCACTGGCATTTAGTCAAGCAGGATGTGGTTATTGGTAAATTGGTTAGTTCCAAGCCACACATCACCTATCGCAAGTCTAAATCCCTACAAGATACCCTGGTACACAGTCATCTTACACATAGGAACATTGGCTCGGGTTCATGGCTTAAGGAACTCCCCGGTTTTTACAAATGTGGCCGGTGTAAGGCCTGTAGTAACAGCCGCAATGTGAGAAGCTACCCTTTGCCAGTGGGCAGGGATGAGAACATCTTGTCATTTATAAATTGCAACACCGAATTTGTGGTGTATGTCATTGTCTGTATTTGTGGCCTGCGCTATGTCGGCAGCACCATTTTTCCTGTTAAAAAGCGTATCCTTGAGCACTTGCGCGCAGTTCGGAACAGGGATCTGACTTACACTGTAGCCAAGCATTGCATGTTGGAGCATGGTGGGACCGTTGATGTCTCTTCTAAACTTTCTTATTTTGGAATTGACAGGGTCCCAGTACACCCCAGAGGAGGTGACCGTGAAAGAAATCTCAGGCGCCTGGAATCGGAGTATATCATTCGCCTGCAAAGCAAGACCCCCGGAGGCCTCAACTGTGAGGAAGACCTTCATGTCCATTTAGGCTAGTAAAGATACTATATACAATTGGTGCTCCCTAAATACCCTTAGGACACTGTATATATTGCTATCTTCCTTCTCCTGATCTGGGTTTCAATCTTAATTTCATCTGATCTTATCTTGTATTGATTTTCATTTTTATTTCTGCTTTTCAACGTAGTGTGCCTGAAAGGCTTCATTTCCCCCTTCTCTTTTATTTTATTTTATTTTTTGCCCATTTTTTTATTTATTTTTTGCAAATTTTTTGGTCATATTTAATTTCCCCTCTTAGAATGATCTGTTCCTCTATTATCTTCCTTTTTGAGGAAGTCCCATCTCCGTTTCAGCGTTATAGTCGCACTGTAACTCATCATATTTTTTTTCAAGCGGCTGCTTGAACTGATGGTCTCTCCCACTCCGTTTTTCCCTTGTATATCACCTGTGGGTGGGTTTTAATAGTGCTCTTTTTTATGTTCTCATTGAGTTATATGTTTTAGTTCTTGTTATTTTGTTGCTCTTTTACTTTATCTGTACTTGTCGAATGGGATCTGGTAGGCCCTGTATTGGGTTTAATATGGGTGCAGTGGTTTTCTGGGCCACTATGTGCCTTTCAGCCTCATGAAACTTTTCACTTGTTTGCGCACTTGCGCTGTGAGGCCTCTTTGTAAATTACCATTTGATTGCCATATCCCATTGTCGTGGGTTTTGCATATGTTTCTTTTTTATGCTTATTTCATTTTGGTTTTGTTTCCACGTCAATTTAGTTTGTTTAAACTATCATGAGCTATGATAATGGGTATTATATCTTTATTGGTTCAAAACGTGATGTTAGTCTGTCTTCTTATATGAAGAGACCTTAATTACCATATATAATTTTCTTTATGTCTATGTATTTGTCTTGTGACTTTTTCCATGAGCACTTAAATACAGCCACTTCCGGGTCAGGAAGTGACTTTGACAAAGACCGTGAGGTTGAAACGCGTCAGTCAATAAACTTTTGCTCTTAAAATATCCTGAGTGCGACTTTGCCTTCTGTTGTTCGACTGGAGGATTCGTACACATTATAGCGGGTCCAGCGCCCGCCTGCTCGCACCAACCCTGTCTGGTGGATGAGGTCGGATGAAAGGCTGGAATCTTCATATATATATATATATATATATATATATATATATATATATATATATATATATATATATATATATTTCCAAGTTTATCAAAGAGGCCAAGGACGCACTCGACAGCAGCAAATTCAAATGAATTGTTTAATGGAGGGAAACAGGCAATGTGTTCCTGATTTTCTTTCTGCCTGACCGGTTTCGGAGCGCCCAGCTCCTTCATCAAAAGGCATCACTGGAGTTCTGCAGAGTTTTCAAAAGCACACTCGAAGCTGCATGCTAATTAAATCCCTGCCCATCAGTGGGCCTCACAGGTGAGTAATTTTCACATGGCATGCTGGTTGTTGTAGTGTGTTCGAAAATCATTATTCCCCTCTAGTGGGTTCCGCATGAGTCCAGTGTTTTAATCTGTATTTACAGCCCCCAAGTGGGCCTCAGACACACAATTGCTCAGTTTAAAGTTTGCAAAACTGCTGTGCCACAGTGGGGCTTGCACTTGTTCAAGCCCCTGCAGCCTAATCCTTATTTTTGAAAGTGGTGCAGTCCCACACGGCTTGGACGCCGTGTAATATATTTCCAAGTTTATCAAATAGGCCAAGGACGCACTCGACAGCAGCAAATTCAACTGAATTCTTTAATGGAGGGAAACCTGCAATGTGTTCCTGATTTTCTTTCTGCCTGACCGGTTTCGGAGCCCCCAGCTCCTTCATCAAAGGCATCACTGGAGTTCAGCAGACGTTTCAAAAGCACACTCGAAGCTGCATGCTAATTAAATCCCTGCCCATCAGTGGGCCTCACAGGTGAGTAATTTTCACATGGCATGCTGGTCGTTGTAGTGTGTTTGAAAATCATTATTCATTATTTATATAAAATTCATTATATATATATATATATATATATATATATATATATATATATATATATATATCTATATTATCTACTGGCGGTCGCCAGTAGATAGTTATAGTTAGGACCTATTTTCCATAGGAAATCCGCAACATTCTATTTGAAATAACTTTGGCGCCGGTTGACGAAATGTTCAAAACTCGTGGGGCCCTCCGGTCCGCTCCTATCCTGAAAGTCTCGGAGTGATTCGTCAAGTGGGGGCCGAGAAAAAAGGGGGGTCCCAAAACGTGTTTTCCCCATGCAATTTTCCATAGGAACCTTTCATCGCAGCTACAGCCCGAACTGCTGAACGGAATTACACCAAATTTGGCAAAAAGGTAGCCCTTGGTTCAGAGTCGTGCTTTTTGGTTAAATGGTGTAAATCCGTTCAGTAGTTCCTGAGAAAAATCAAAAGTAAAATCACATATATATGGCCGCGTAGGGTCCGCGCACCCTCCCGATCACGAGCTGTATGCTAATTGGCTGTCAACACTCCAAAGCAGGAAGTGTTGGCAGCCATCTTGTGCCTCGGTAGAACCGAGGCTCAAGAAAAGAGAAAAACAAGTGCGCAAAATGCAAAAAGGGGGCAGGGTAGAAACACCCTGACCCCCTAGGCCTGCTCAGGGGGTCCCACAAGGACCCCCAGGGCCAAAAGAAAAATTCTTTTTTTTTTTTTTTAAATCGGTGGGATGCGCTTAGGATGCGCGGATCCCGCCGTGAAAAAAAAAACGAAGCGCGGACTCCCGCGCTTTGATGGTATTTGGCCCCCGGGTGGGCCAAGTCCCGGGGGCATGCGGGGGTAAATGATAAAATTGTGTGGGGGGGCCTCTAAGGCCCCCCCAAGCCCCGGGGACCACCACCCCCCGGGGCTTTAAAATACAAATGGTGCAGGAGGGCACTCGACCCTCCCGCAGCCCCGGGGACCGCCACCCCCGGGGCTTCTTTTTTTAAAATTAAAATACCTGTGTGGGGGGCTCGAGCCCCCACACGCCCGAGACCGCCACCTCCCCGGGCACTAAGAATTGAAATGTGGGGGTCCGTTTCGGACTCCCAAGCCCGGGGACCACCACCTCCCCGGGGCTTTGCAGATGTTGGGAGGGGGGCCGCGCGGCCCCCCTCCTGGAGCATGTGATGTCCCTGGGGACCACCACCCTCCAGGGCCGGCTCCTGCAGTGTCCCGGGTGCCCACCCCCGGGACACTGCTGTTTAGCTATGGCAGGGCGGGAGCCTCGCGGCTCCCGTCCTGCCATCCAAACTTGCTTTGAATTTTGGAAGAGAGAGCAGGAAACCTGCCTCTCTTCCAAAATTCAAAGCAATTAGCTTTTCCACACGGGAGCTGCATCTAAGCAGTTCCCCGTGTGGAAAGCTAATGCCGGCTCCCGCAGGATGCGGGGAGCTGGCGGGACCGTGGGGATTGGGTACCCCCCCACGGTCCCCAACCTAGAGGGCCAGCCCCAGGGGATGGGGTCCCCGGGGCTACAAGTGGCCCGGGAGGGGGGCCACGTGGCCCCCTTCCCCAAAATTTTAAAAAATAAATAAAAAAATAAATAAATAAATGGCCGGCCCCGGGGGATGGGGTCCCCGGGGCCATAAGTGGCCAGAGGAGGGGGGCAACGCAGCCCCCCTCCAAAACATTTTTTAAAAAAAAAGAAGGACATGCCCCGGGGGATGGGGTCCCCGGGCCGATTAAGGCCTCGGGAGGGGGGCCACGCAGCCCCCTTCCAATTTTTTTTTTTTTAAATATTAGGGGGCAGGCCCTGGGGGATGGGGTCCCCAGGGCCAATAAATTGGAAAAAGAAGGGGGGCCACACAGCCCCCCTTCATAAAAAAAATAATAATAAAACACCGGCATCGCGCCGGAGGCCACGCCCCCTCCTTGGCAGCACTCTGCAAACGCGCCCCCTGGCGCGTTTGCAGATGGGGAACGAATTCCCCTTGAATACTGGGGGTCCCTGGGGGCCAACTAGCCCACCAGGAACCTCCAGTATGCGCCAGGGGGCTGCGTTGCAGAGAGGTGTTCTGAGGCCACGCCCCTTTTTACACCTCTCTGCAACGCAGCTCTGTGGCGCTTATTGGAGGTAGCTGGTGGGCTAGTTGCACCCCAGCGACCCTCAGGATTCAAGGGGACTTAATTCCCCAACTTAAAATGCGCCACGGGGCGCGTTTGCACAGTGGTGAAGGGAGGGGGCGGGGCCTGAGGCGTTGCAGAGAGGTGTAAAAAGGGGCATGGCCTCTGACCACCTCTCTGCAACGCAGACCTGTGGCGCTTACTGGAAGTACCTAGTGGGCTAGTTGGGCCCCAGGGACCCTCAGTATTCAAGGTGACCTAATACCCCAACTTAAATCGCGCCACAGGGCGCGTTTGCACAGTGGTGAAGGGAGGGGGTGGGGCCTCAGGTGACATGTGTGCAAACACGCCCTGTGGCGCGTTTTAAGTTGGGGAATTAATTCCCCTTGAATCCTGATCGACCCTGGGGGCCAACTAGCCCACCAGGTACCTCCGGTGCGCGCCACAGGGCTGCGTTGCAGAGAGGTGGTCCAGGCCACGCCCCTTTTTACACCTCTGTGCAACGCAGCTCTGTGGCGCTTACTGGAGGTACCTGGTGGGCTAGTTGGACCCCAGGGACCCTTAGGAGAAGGGCGTCTGATGAAGGCACACTCTACGCCGAAATGCATTATGCCCTGATGGTCCATTAAAGAGCTTCTTAAGGATTCCCCTGTGTGGCCTCTGCTTCTTCTGTCTGGAGGAGGTTTGTGTGGACATTTTACGCATCAGCCAGAGACGCGTTTCAGAGGCCCCGCTCTGTAAGTTGGCCTGAACATCACTGGATCTGCTCCTGTAGCTGTTGTTTGTTCCGAGGTATCGGATTGGTTCAGGCCCGCCTCGAAAGCCAAACTACACCAGGGCGGCTGCATTGCAGTTCGTGACTGCACGTAGGGTCAGGTACATTGTTACCGTGGCCCCTGCCCGGTTGACATTTGGACGGCAAGGTTAGAGCGTTATGGGGACCCGAGGAAGCCTGTGGACCCTGGACTCACCCCTATCAACAACCAAAACCCTCCTTTTGCTTGATATTTCAGTGCCCATTGAGCACGGACTCTGCCTTTGGTACTTACCATCAAGATGCATTCTGGGGGTTGCAGTCTTCAGACATCAGACTGCAGCTGTGAGCAATCTGCAAGGAGGAGCCAGCTGACTTCCCCACCCAGGGGGAGGATCTTAGCAGTACAAGAGGAGGGTGCCGGTGATTTCCAAGTGAGAAGGGCGTCTGATGAAGGCACACTCTACGCCGAAATGCATTATGCCCTAATGGTCCATTAAAGAGCTTCTTAAGGATTCCCCTGCGTGGCCTCTGCTTCTTCTGTCTGGAGGAGGTTTGTATGGATATATATATATATATATATATATATATATATATATATATATATATATTCACTGAAAAAAACGTAGGTTTCAGGCACGTTATAGTTACAAATTAGCATTTTAAAAACCTTTGAAATTCACTGAAAAAACCATAGGTTTCAGACACGTTATAGTTAGAAATTAGCATTTAAAAAACCTTTGAAATTCACTGAAAAAACCATAGGTTTTAGGGACAGTTATACTTAGTTGGACATTGCACTCGTACAAAACCCGTGAAATTCCCCGTTATAGTTAGTTCAGCTAACTATAACTCGCGCCCCGCAATGCACTGCTGATGACGTCACATATTACATCACTCATGACATGGTCAGTGACATCACTGATGACATCACTGATGACATCTCAAATGACATCACTGATGACATCATCCAGTGACTGTGTGTTTCTGTAAAGTTTAAATATGTTTAATATATATAGGGAAAGGCGTATTGAAGAATGAGTGGGTGTATAAGTGTCTGAATGGATGATTTAGTACATGCGTGACTGACTCTACAAGTGAGTGATTAAACGTATCTTACTGAATGCATGGGTTAGTGACTAAACTGTGTGAATGTCTGTATCCGTCTGTTGGTGTGTAAGTGGATGCATGGATTTGCGAATAGCTACATGAGTGTCTATATGGGTTATTGATTGGTTCTATGAGTATCTGTATGGGTGCCTGAGTGTTTGTGTGGATGGGGTGTGTGCGACTGTGCATAGATGTGTGAGTGGGTGATTCACTGGGTGGATGGTTTCAAGAGTGCATCTGTGATAGACTGTATGGGTGGGTAAGTGTGTGTAAGAGTGTGTTAGTGAGTGAATGTATGTCCCAGTGGTACATGTGTGAGTAACTACATATGTGAAAGGCAGTATATATGTGTATTGGAGTATATAAATAGCTATAAGCGAGAGTGAGTCATTGTGATAGTGGCTGTATGGATGAGTGTGTGCTTGTATCAGTGATTGTATAAGAGCGTAACAATGTGCTAGTATTTGTATGATTAAGTGAGCTGGTGTGTGTATAACTGTATAGGTGAGTAAATGGCAGTGTGTTTAATTATTTGCATGACTGACTAGGTGTGTGAGTACCTCTATGGATGAGTGGCGGTGTTTGAGTGTCTATATAGGAGTAAGAGTGCATATGATAGTCCTGTACTCAGTGACCATAAGTATGAGTGACTGTACGGGTGAGTGAGTGGATGTGTGTGTGTAGACCTAAGAATCAGTGAGTGGGTATGTAGTTATTGGTGTTGGAGTGTCTATGGTTTTGCAAATGGCACTCTGTAATTTAGATTGGGTGTATCAAAGGTTATATTAGGGTGTGAGGAGCTGCATCAGATTATCACGTGGATGATGTCATCAGTGATGTCATCAGTGATGTCACTGACCATGTCATGAGTGATGTAATATGTGACGTCATCAGCAGTGCATTGCGGGCGCGAGTTATAGTTAGCTGAACTAACTATAACGGGGAATTTCACGGGTTTTGTACGAGTGCAATGTCCAACTAAGTATAACTGTCCCTAAAACCTATGGTTTTTTCAGTGAATTTCAAAGGTTTTTTAAATGCTAATTTCTAACTATAACGTGTCTGAAACCTATGGTTTTTTCAGTGAATTTCAAAGGTTTTTAAAATGCTAATTTGTAACTATAACGTGCCTGAAACCTACGTTTTTTTCAGTGAATTTCAAAGGTTTTTTAAATGACAATTTTTAAATGTATTAATTTTTATATTAATTTTTTTCATACTGATTTACTACATTTTTAGAAACAATTTCTTTTACATATTTTATTTTTTAAATTACATTGTAATTACATTATACATTACATTACAAAAAATACTTTCTCAGAATGAATTACTTTAGTTTAAATACTTTGCACATAGGCAATAGACTTTTAAGTACAGTAGTTACAGTTGTTGCAATGGGCAACACATTTTCATAACACAATGCAACATTCAGCTCAATGTGAATTTCTAGTTAAATGCAATTAGTTACTTTATGGATTACTTTTTCTAACCACAGGACTGGATCCTAGATTCAGTCCTGGTACATCTCCTGTAAACAGTTGAGTAAAAGCGTTTTGGTTACAGTCGTGATTTTTAAGGAATATTATTGTATTTTAAAAGTTGACACTTAGAAACTTTTTTTCATAGAATCACCAATGTTATCCTATGGAAGGAAATTCACTTAGCAGGTAAAAACTGTTATCGTTACTTTTTCTTACTCAGTGTTGGATCCTGGATCCAGCACTGGTGCATCTCCTGTAAACAGTTGAAAGAATGCGTTTAAGTCATACAGGCGATTTTTAAGGAATATTTGTAGTTTGTGAAAATCGACACTTTGAAACTTTTCTGCTGAAAACCAGACAATGGATTCCTATGGAAGAAAATATAAGTTACTGGTAAGTACGGTTAAAATTACTTTTCAGGACCAGTACTGGGCTGAAAGATACAGCACTGAGGTCTCTCCTGATAACAGGTGAGTAAATCGGAATTCGTATTTCGGCTGATTTTAGAGGAATATTTGTATGTTTCAAAAATCAACACTTAGAAACTTTTTCAGCAAAAAGCAGGCAATGATATCCTATGGAAGGAAATTCAAGTTACTGGTAAGTACGGTTAAAATTACTTTTGAGGATCAGTACTGGGCTGAAAGATGCAGCACTGAGGTCTCTCCTGATAACAGGTGAGTAAATCGGAATTCGTATTTCGGCTGATTTTAGAGGAATATTTTAAAGTTCCAAAACTCCACACTTAGAAGAATTTCCAAGTGAAACCAGTCAATGTTAGCCTATGGAAGGAAATTCAAGTTACTGGTAAGTACGGTTAAAATTACTTTTCAGGACCAGTACTGGGCTGAAAGATGCAGCACTGAGGTCTCTCCTGATAACAGGTGAGTAAATCAGAATTCGGATTTCGGCTGATTTTAGAGGAATATTTGTATGTTTCAAAAATCAACACAAACTTTTTCAGCAAAAAGCAGGCAATGATATCCTATGGAAGGAAATTCAAGTTACTGGTAAGTACGGTTAAAATTACTTTTGAGGATCAGTACTGGGCTGAAAGATGCAGCACTGAGGTCTCTCCTGATAACAGGTGAGTAAATCGGAATTCGTATTTCGGCTGATTTTAGAGGAATATTTTAAAGTTCCAAAACTCCACACTTAGAAGAATTTCCAAGTGAAACCAGTCAATGTTAGCCTATGAAGGAAATTCAAGTTACCGGTAAGTACGGTTAAAATTACTTTTGAGGATCAGTACTGGGCTGAAAGATGCAGCACTGAGGTCTCTCCTGATAACAGGTGAGTAAATCGGAATTCGTATTTCGGCTGATTTTAGAGGAATATTTTAAAGTTCCAAAACTCCACACTTAGAAGAATTTCCAAGTGAAACCAGTCAATGTTAGCCTATGGAAGGAAATTCAAGTTACTGGTAAGTACGGTTAAAATTACTTTTCAGGACCAGTACTGGGCTGAAAGATGCAGCACTGAGGTCTCTCCTGATAACAGGTGAGTAAATCGGAATTCGTATTTCGGCTGATTTTAGAGGAATATTTTAAAGTTCCAAAACTCCACACTTAGAAGAATTTCCAAGTGAAACCAGTCAATGTTAGCCTATGGAAGGAAATTCAAGTTACTGGTAAGTACGGTTAAAATTACTTTTCAGGACCAGTACTGGGCTGAAAGATACAGCACTGAGGTCTCTCCTGATAACAGGTGAGTAAATCGGAATTCGTATTTCGGCTGATTTTAGAGGAATATTTTAAAGTTCCAAAACTCCACACTTAGAAGAATTTCCAAGTGAAACCAGTCAATGTTATCCTATGGAAGGAAATTCAAGTTACTGGTAAGTACGGTTAAAATTACTTTTCAGGACCAGTACTGGGCTGAAAGATACAGCACTGAGGTCTCTCCTGATAACAGGTGAGTAAATCGGAATTCGTATTTCGGCTGATTTTAGAGGAATATTTTAAAGTTCCAAAACTCCACACTTAGAAGAATTTCCAAGTGAAACCAGTCAATGTTAGCCTATGGAAGGAAATTCAAGTTACTGGTAAGTACGGTTAAAATTACTTTTCAGGACCAGTACTGGGCTGAAAGATACAGCACTGAGGTCTCTCCTGATAACAGGTGAGTAAATCGGAATTCGTATTTTGGCTGATTTTAGAGGAATATTTTAAAGTTCCAAAACTCCACACTTAGAAGAATTTCCAAGTGAAACCAGTCAATGTTAGCCTATGGAAGGAAATTCAAGTTACTGGTAAGTACGGTTAAAATTACTTTTCAGGACCAGTACTGGGCTGAAAGATACAGCACTGAGGTCTCTCCTGATAACAGGTGAGTAAATCGGAATTCGTATTTCGGCTGATTTTAGAGGAATATTTTAAAGTTCCAAAACTCCACACTTAGAAGAATTTCCAAGTGTAACCAGTCAATGTTAGCCTATGGAAGGAAATTCAAGTTACTGGTAAGTACGGTTAAAATTACTTTTCAGGACCAGTACTGGGCTGAAAGATACAGCACTGAGGTCTCTCCTGATAACAGGTGAGTAAATCGGAATTCGTATTTCGGCTGATTTTAGAGGAATATTTAAAAGTTCCAAAACTCCACACTTAGAAGAATTTCCAAGTGAAACCAGTCAATGTTAGCCTATGGAAGGAAATTCAAGTTACTGGTAAGTACGGTTAAAATTACTTTTCAGGATTAGTACTGGGCTGAAAGATGCAGCACTGAGGTCTCTCCTGATAACAGGTGAGTAAATCAGAATTCGTATTTCGGCTGATTTTAGAGGAATATTTGCACAATGGTGAAGGGAGGGGGTGGGGCCTGAGGTGACATCTGTGCAAACGCGCCCCGTGGCGCGTTTTAAGTTGGGGGATTAAGTCCCCTTGAATCATGAGGGTCCCTACGGGACAACTAGCCCACCAGGAACCTCCAGTATGCGCCAGGGGGCTGCGTTGCAGAGACAAGTACAGAGGCCACACCCCTTTTTACACCTCTCTGCAACGCAGCTCTGTGGCGCTTTCTGGACGTACCTGTTGGGCTAGTTGGCCCCCAGGGACCCTCAGGATTGAAGAGGATTTAATTCCCCATCTTAAAACGCGCCACGGGGCCTGTTTGCACACATGTCACCTGAAGCCCCGCCCCCTCCCTTCACCACTGTGCAAACGCGCCCCGTGGCGCGTTTTAAGTCGGAGGATTAACTCCCCTTGAATCCTGAGGGTCCCTGGGGTGCAACTAGCCCACCATATACCTCCAAAAAGCGCCATAGAGCTGCGTTGCAGAGAGGTGTAAAAAGGGGCGTGGCCTCTGTACACCTCTCTGCAAGGCAGCTCCCTGGCGCATACTGGAGGTTCCTGGTGGGCTAGTTGGCCCTCAGGGACCCCCAGTATTCAAGGGGAATTGTTCCCTCTCTGCAAACGCGCCAGGGGCGCGTTTGCAGAGTGGTGAAGGAAGGGGCGGGGGCCTACGGGCCCGATCGTTTTTTTTTTTTTTTTTCCCTGAAGGGGGGCTGTGTGGCCCCCCTTCCTTTTTCCTATTTTTAGGCCCTGGGGACCCCATCCCCCAGGGCCTTACCCCTTTTTTTAAAATTAAAAGTAACAAAAAAAACGGGAAGGGGGCCGCGTGGCACCCCTTCCCTGGGCCTGTATTGGCCCCGGGGACCCCATCCCCCGGGGCATGGCCTCTTTTTTTTATTTGGAGGGGGCTGCGTGGCCCCCCTCCTCAGGCCATTTAAGACCCCATCCCCCGGGCCGGCCTTGCACTTTTTTTTAATTTTTTTCTATTTTTTACTTTGGGGAGGGGGCTGCGTGGCCCCCTCCGTGGCCACTTATGGCCCCGGGGACCCCATCCCCGGGGCCTGGCCTCTCGTTGGGGACTGTGGGGGGTCCCCAAGCCCCCCACAGTCCCGCCGGCTCCCCGTGTCCTACGGGAGCCGGCATTGCTTACACATGGGGAGCAGCTAACATGCTGCTCCCCATGTGGAAAGCAATCGGCTTTGGATATTGGAAGAGAGAGCAGGTTTCCCTGCTCTCTCTTCCAATATCCAAAGCAGTTTGCAATGACAGGGCGGGAGCCGCGAGGCTCCCGTCCTGTCATTGCAACAGCAGTGTCCCGGGGTAGGCACCCGGGACACTGCAGGAGCCGGCTCCTGGGGGTGGCGGTCCCCAGGGCCACCACAGGCTCCAGGAGGGGGCCGCGCGGCCCCCCTCCCTACATTTTGAAAGCCCCGGGGAGGTGGTGGTCCCCAGGGCTTGGGGGTCCAAAACGGAACCCCATTGTAATTTTTCTTAGTGCCCCGGGGAGGTGGTGGTCCCTGGGGCGTGTGGGGGGGCTGGAGCCCCCCCACACAGGTTTTTGTTAAATAAAAAAAGAAGCCCCAGGGAGGTGGTGGTCCCCGGGGCTGCGGGAGGGCTCAGAGCCCTCCCGCACCATTATACATAAAGCCCCGGGGGTGGTGGTCCCCGGGCTTGGGGGCCCTTAGAGGCCCCCACACATAAAATTAACCCCCCCAGCATGCCCCCGGGACTTGGCCCACCCGGGGGCCAATTCACATCGAAGCGCGGAGACCGCGCTCGATTGATTCTCCGGCAGGATTCGCGCACCCTGAGCGCATCCTGCCGATTTAAAAAAAAAAAAAACCCTGCCCCCTTTGTGCGCTTTGCGCACTTGTTTCTGTCCCTCGGTTCTACCGAGGGACAAAATGGCTGCCAACATTTCCTGAATCGGAATGTTGACAGCCAGCTGACAGCCAATTAACATGCAGCTCGTGATCGGGACGGTGCGCGCAGGGTGCGCTCAGGGTGCGCGAATCCTCCGTGCCCATAGATATCACTATCTTTTTACTTTTGATTTTCTCAGCAACTACTGAACGGATTTACACCATTTAACAAAAGGGTTCTTTCTGAACCAAGAACTACCTCTTTGCCAAATTTGGTGTAATTCCGTTCAGCAGTTCGGGCTGTAGCCGTGTCTAAAGTTTCCTATGGAAAATTGCATGGGAAAACGCGTTTTGGGACCCCCTTTTTCTCGGCCCCCGCTTGACGAATCCCCCGAGACTTTCAGGGTAGGAGCGGACCGGAGCGGGCCACAAAGTTTGAAAATTTTGCGAAGATACGTCAACCGGCAAGAGTTATTTCAAATAGAATGTCGCGGATTTCCTATGGATAATAGGTTGTAACTATAACTATCTACTGGCGACCGCCAGTAGATAATATATATGCGTTTAACTTACCTGAACTATACTAACTTTGCTTGGTATTGGGATTGGTTTGGAAATGTTACATTTTAGGTTGGGATGGTAAGTATAGAGAAGTAGGTGGCTATGAATTTCAAGAATGGGGTGTAAGAATGGGGGTGAAGAAATTAGAAACTAAGGTAAATTGGAATTTCAAATCAGTTTGTTAGTTTTCAGTATGGTTTCAAGTTTAGTTTGGTTTTCAGTTCATTTTCCATTTGGCTTATTCACTCACTTTGATCCCTTAGACCCACCCCTGCGCCCTTCCTTTTTGGAGCATCCTCAACCTCTGAAGTTTCATCCTCTCACTGTCCCCAGCTACAGCCCTAGAAGTGGTCTTCTCTGTCCGGTGTCCTTGAGTGCAATACTGCAGCTGCCTGGTTACCAGCCTTTTATAAGAAAGACACCTCACAATGGAGACATTTTAACAAGTCATCATTAATCACCACTTTGTGGGTGATGCCATGTATATCTGTTTAACAGGGGAAGCAGGCAAGGCACGAGTATTGTCCAATTTGTTGAGAAAATGCAACTATTTAGTCACAGAAATTATCTTGTGATGAACCTGAAAGAAGATTCCGTCCCAACCGACAAACTTTCCCAACAGTAGTCTCTCCTTTGCCTCTGCTGTGTGGAGGCCTCCCCTCTCTCTGCATGTACTTGGGGCCACGAGACATCACACTGGATTGCCTGTCATGTCATAATCCATTCACAGGATTCTGCTTCTGGTGCTGCTGGGAAGGCACAGACCTTTCATGTGGATTTTAGAACATGCGTTTTTCCCAGTCTTCGTTTAAAATAAATTACATTTTCATCATAAGGCTCATTTTCACAACTTATTTGAACAGCGTTCTTTATATGTACATATTAGATGATTTTTACTGGGCCATATCCATGCCTCTTTGTCTGCCTGCTCCTCCACTCGGGAATTGTTCAGTAATCCCCTTCACTCCTAGAGCTTTAAGTGCGTCGGGTCCTGCCTGTGCTCAGCACCGGCAGTTCTAAAAATCAGGTGCTGAGACGGATCCCTATCGGGCTTTCAATTTTTTCCCTCACCCTCAGGGTAAAAAAACAAATCTTAACTCTGCAGCTGTTTCACTCTTCACTGTCTTTGAGTAACTTCGAAAAGACTTGTTGTAGGTCGTTCATAGTCTCATCATTTCAGAACTGTAGCATTTTCAATATTATATACCACGAAGCTTGATTTTTGTGAAATAAAGTCTTGCTTGATCAAATCTGCTCATAAGTGTGTTAGTAACAAAATCAATGAATAACAGTGTGAAAAACTATTAACATGAGAACCTTAAAAGAAATAACATGAACGTGAAAATGTGCAAGCAAGAGATGACACATTTGGTAATCAAAAGTTGCAATGATTTCTGTGCAGAAACCAAATGAAAACATGGGTTTTTATGAAAACACACATAGTATGAGGGAGAAACATAATAATTATGCTAAATAATTAACAAATAGAATAATGAAAATAGAAATAAGAGAAATGGTTATAGAAAATGTTTCGTGAATGTTTTACTTGCATCATAATAAGAAAATGAAATGATTATTATATAGTTTGCATTTAGAAATAAGATTATGCTTATGAGTTTAACTAGAATAATGAATCTACTAAAACGATTTTCTTAATGTATTTCTCTGTTTTCATTACTAGTAATTTGTTTTATTTCTTCAGAAATATGATGAATTACGGTTTCTCTCAGAAGGCCTCAAACACTGCTAAAGTATTTTCTTTTCTAACGTAGGCCTCAGAAGAATGTACTTTGTCCTTCATTATTTTCACAATGCTGATTTATTTGTTTGGCTGAACTTAGTATCACTAGAATTTCCTTCCTACGGTTGGAGTATTTATTTCTATGAATAATTGTGTCGACTATGTTGCAAGCTGATGTGGAAGCGAGCGCGAGGACATGGATATTGCAATTTCTTTTCCTGCTTCCGAACAGCGATGATGACATTAATTTTA
Source organism: Calotriton arnoldi (assembly GCA_963921515.1). Taxonomy (NCBI): domain Eukaryota; kingdom Metazoa; phylum Chordata; class Amphibia; order Caudata; family Salamandridae; genus Calotriton; species Calotriton arnoldi. Next base: position 1,550,961 of record CAWUFW010004238.1, read on the forward strand.
ACAAAGAACTTTAACAGAGCAATCCAGATGAACCGGCTAGCATGATGATCACCTCAAAAGCCTGACCAATAAAAACATGTGGAACTGTAAAATTGAAACATCAGGGGGGTATAATTATTACCCTGAGAAAAGAACTTAGTAGTAGCTTTTTCAATGAGAAGAGAGCCTTTGCTGCTGTACTCTCTATGCGACTCTGGCTGGCTACTATCCATGCAATTCCTAAGCGAGACTATCCTGATTACTTTGCACTTCATCGGCTGGTGATGTTGCTTGAGCTATACCTTTTCGGCCGAAGGGTTAGCTATTTCTGACTTTTGCACGCTGTGCATTAGTTTTCCATTGATCTAGGTTTGTATGAAAATCTGAATTGCATACTGATATTGCAATGAACTTATTTTCCTTTTCTCTCTCTCCTCTCATGCTGTTATTGATTATATGATGTATTTGTCATGAACTGTATTTCTTTATTGTGTACTTACCTGTAAAATTGAAATAACACAGAATTGATGATTCCTATGTACTTGTGTGTTTGACCTATCATATTTTGAAATATTTAGATAAAAGTAACTTGATAAGTATTAGAGTTTGTCTTCTTTGATGAGTTATTCACAATATTGCATATTGTGACTATGATTGTAAGTTAGGCTTTTTCTTTATTATAGGTCCTCATGAAGGAAATAGTATCCGTCTCTTATTATCAAGTCCCTACTAGCTCTTCCAAAGATCTATCGGACGACCTGATGTTTGTAAGTGGTTGTTGAGTTTCCATGGGCCCAAACTATTGATTATAGTAGAAAAATCCTATTCATGATATAGTAGGGTTAACGTGAATGATTATAAAAATTTACACCGCTTCCGCTGGATCAAAACCATAGTTGTTGCTTATTTATCTTATGCAACTAACAACCATTGACAAAGCCAAGAGTCCTGACTTGTTGTAAGTATGATGTTACTTGTTGTATCATATATCTGGATGCAATGACAGAAACAGCAATATACCAGTCGAGCGACACACTATGCTTAGCACAGATTTTTAGCTAGGTGTTTTTAAGCCACGCCCTTAATTACACAGGCCACTCTCCTTTGAGAGACCCACCATTTTTCACATCCCACTTAAAGTCCTTCTCACTCCTTTTCAGAAGTGCAAATATCAAGGAATGCTAACTGTAAGAGTTCTCAAACGGAGATTATTTAATCTATTGTACAGAATGGGTGAGTCTTTGAATCTCGCCTACAGAGGGCTTAAGTTCAAACCTTATGCAATGGACAATGATTCTGACCTCCGAGGACACCAAAGCGACTCTGAAACAAGGGCAATCAGTCAATTTTCAATGCTTCTTGCAAGCAGGGGGAAGTCCCCTTAATGCTTGCTATAACCATGTGACTTGCAAAGAATGTTGGCATTGTGGGTGGCAAAGATATTAGCGACTAACTGTGTCATTTTGGTGCTTTGCTCTTTGGTCTTTGTTCATCACCAGGCCTGCCAAAACAGTGTTGTTAAGGAGACAAAACTTTGAATACATTGCGCCTGTTATTTGTAAATTGTACATGTACTTACTTGCTGCACTCCGATATCTGTTGTTGACTGAAGAGAAAGTACCTATTTCTACTCTATGAGTTCCTGAAAGAATATTTGCAATGTTCACTTTATAGTGTCAAATACGTGGTCCAAAAATGTAAGGAGATTTAAAAAAAAGCCATTCCACTCATTAAAAAATAGAAGCACTAACCCTCCCGCTGCCCGTCCGGCACACTACTACACCGATTCCCGCACCTCCCCAGACATGGAACTCCCCGACATTCCCTCAGTCCAAAACCTCTAGGCCTCACTTCCTTCCAAATCCTTTCCAGTTATGCCCCCTTGCTCAGACAGCTCCTGTCCACCAAGCTAAGGCATGCCATCTCCATAATCAGACAAGGAAGTCCCCAGACTTCAAGCATGAATACAAATTCCTTTGCCTCCTAGAAATACAACCTCAGATTCCAAGTGCATGCTTAACAGTAGTGGTAAATTCTGCTCAGCAAATCCTATAGCACTTGTCAATTGATTCCATGTCACCTGGACTCATCTGGACAGTCCATTTCGAGGGCAGGTCCTGTCATTTAACACATGGTGCATTCTAGGAGTTGTTTCAGTAGAACTGGATGAACACAGAAAAAAATGAGAGGTTCCGGAAAAAGCCCAGGGCTGGCGAAATTGTTTCTGGTCACACTTACATAATAAACTAATTCTTTCCCAGTACTCCTTTGCCGTGTCCATCTTATTACATAATAACATTCACAAGGTAGCATAAAGTCCTCATGATTGCAGTGACCTCCTGCTGTATGGCTGAAATTGTGTTCCCTCTTCCCCTGATGCTTTCTTGATTTTAAAGTAGTATATCGTGTTCTAGAGGACTCTGACCAAGTCTGCTTTCATTAAAATGCTACCAAAGAGAGGATTCAAAGTACAGGGTCCTAGAATTGCAGTGTTTCGCTACAGGGTTCAGCAAACAGTTTTGCTGCCAAAGACAGAGACCATAAACTGCTTTCACCCCTCAGGGACCTGTGTGGGTCCTTCACCTATGTTAAAGTGCTACCAAAAGTAGAGAGGTTCACTCAGGTCAGCTGCTGGCAGATTTAGGCAAGTAGCACTGCAGCATGAAAGCAGACTGTGACTCCCTCCCAGTGAAGGATGAGTGGAAAAGAAGGGGGCAGAGTGTATTTACAGTATATTCACTGTATATAAATATATTTTTTATATAAATATAATATTTTATAGAATAATTAAAACATTAATTTATTTGAAGTTTATAATCCAATATTTTATAAGAACGTTTGTAAATGTTTGAAGTTTTAACTTAATTGTAATTAAATACATTCAATATTTAAAAAATATATTATTTGAAGTGCTTATTTTGTTTTTTGATATTTTGGTTATTTTAAAATTTACTGTAAATAGTATATATTATTGTTAGTTATATTTTGGGTTTCCGTATTTTTAAACATTAGAAATTTTCAAATAACAATATTTTGGAGTTGATATTTTGGGTATTATAATTATGAGAATAGGATTCATGATATTATGGGTGTTGATATCTTGGCTTTGATATTTCTATATATTGATATTTTTAATATTGATATTTAGTACTGCAATCATAGTTTTTTTAGAAATGACAAAATCACAATATACTCAAAGCCTTCTTAAGAGATCGGTGCACTGTACTGTTTAGGAGATGACGCAAATCTTGGCCCAGGAGATGTCTGCACTGTATTGATTAGCAGACATGCAGTTACTACAGATATTTATGCTGGAATAGTACCAGAATGTCTCTGTCAGATTATTGCCTGTCATGAGTTTTATCCTCCACATATCGTTTACAAAACTATCACCACATTGACATTAATAATAGAAAATCTACTCCCAATGGACGATATTTTTGACAACGACGTTATACTTATTCATGCCATGCATTATTTCTGCCTACAATATTGTGAAATACAACCACTTTTGCTCCCACTTTAAGTGTTGTAATTTGAGAGTAATCAAAGATTATGGATGCAGAAAACGTGCACCATCTACTTTTTGTTTTTGCCTGCAAAGTCTCTTTGAAAAGACATGCGAGGTTGGAATATGAGTTTGACAGTGGAGGCTGCAGTAATCATATATTTCTGGGCCGGCTTTTCCTGAATCAAGACCGAGAAGTTGCAGTGTTGGGTAAACTGAATGACAACACCTGCTCACGAAAAAAGGAATAATTCTGAGGCTCAAGGTGAAGCTAATAGACATCTTGGCTAAACATGTGCTAGTAGCAGGTGGTGTGGTGGGGTAGTGTTTCTGAGAAACAGAGGAGCTGGGAGCACACAGAGGCTACGTAACATGTGTAAATAAGTGTGGTGGTGTTAACAGTGTCAGTCTGGGAGGAGAAAGTCAAACAAGACAAAGTGCATGAACCTACAGGAGATGAGAATTAGTACTCATCCACTTTGTTTTTTGTTTATCATTGTCATGCAACAAAGGATACAGGAGGGCAGCACTACATACTTTTGTCATGGTCCTCTTATTTCAAATATATTTTTTCTCATTCTCCTGATCATCTTCCTCAGTTACAGTTGGCTGGTGCCATCTCATTCTGGAGCCCTAGGTAGCAGCCTGAACTTACTTCTCCCTACACATGTTTAGAAGCACAAAATAGACTTAACTATGAAAACCTTTTCCTTGTTTTAGTAGCCAAGTTTGTGAAGAAGATCCAGTGTTTAATTTGAGCTGGTGTTGCAGGCACTCATTTTTGGGAATCAGGACTTATTTTCAGCATCAGACAATGACACAGAACAAGAGACGAGAAAGGCAGAAAAGGGGGAGAGAAGGAGGGAGAGAATGATGGAAAAATAGTGATAAAGGGAAAAAGCAAGGATGAAAAAGAATTTATGGTGGTGGATGAACAAGGGATGAGGTGGAATCAAGACTAAGCACCCTTTGTATTTGCAACACCGACATTCAGCAGCGCCGGCAGCAGACTTCCGGGTAAACCTATGGGAACCAGCACTTATTATTCCACAGATTAAGCACTGTGAAGATCCATATAAATGTTGAGAAAGTAAAGCACGTTTGTTGGACCACAATGACAAAGATAAAGAATTCATAAACCATGCCTGAATATTCATTGGATCTGTAACAAACAAGTATTCCAGTGTGGAATGTGAATATGGACCCAAATGTATTGCAGCTGGATGACCATCAACATATTGTGCATGTTCTGCATGGCTTCCATAGGAAGGTTCTGTAGTTTACACCACTTTCTAAATCTGGTAATTCACTGCTATGATTTAGCAACAGTTAACAACAAAATCCGTTACCCACTGTTGCTATGTGATAAAGGCCTTCCAGCTCAGGCCGACAAGGCTCTCGGAGAGCCTGCCAGTGCAGCGCTGCTTGTCTGCTTTAACTGAAAGCAAACAGCACAGCTGCAGGAGGGAGGAACATGCAGGGAAAGTGGAGGAGGTTGGTTAGGGTAAGATATTTTTTTCACATTTGGGACGGGGAGGAGAGGACACATTATGTATGCCTCCCCTGTTACTCTTTTTCCTCAACCTAGCAGTTATGAGCTGGGGCACATGATTTTGGGTGCTATGCATAACATAAAATTATATATGGATAATTGTGATTCACGGGTATGGTTTTCACCTCTGGATTCTGAGTGACATCATAAACAACTTGAGCTTCACTCTTGTTGTCTATTTGATGTTGCCCAGAACCCTTGGTGAAAAACATTCTCATAACGCACATTTGCATCTCATTACTTGAATACATCACAAAAGTCACAGGCAATATTATTTTAAAGTGAATGCATATATCGATTATGCAGTACATTTTTAAGGAAATTACTTCTTAACAAATATCTTATGACTTTGTTGGGGGTGATTGTGGGAGGGACAGGCAGAAAAAGAAGCGCGGAGGCTGTCCATGTTGAAAGGATGACGTGAGTTTATTCACAGGTCACACAGTGGTGATTATTCATTCAAAAGGAAAATAAAACAATCTTCTTTAATATCCTCCTTCTTCTTTATCTTTTCAGATCTTCTGCTTCATCTGGAAGGGGCCCCTGGGAGGCTCGAAGGCAAAAGAAGAAAGTGATGGTAAGTATATATATATATTCCTACACGAGGTAAGGATAGATGCCTTCACCACACCCGGGTGAAAAAAGGAGGATCTTGATTGTGTACCAAAATAGCAGTCTAAGAGATAGAAAAGAATTATCTAGGGAGGGACTCTTCCTGTTTTAGAGAGCCCTTAGATTTGTAGCAGTCTTATGAAGAATCTGGGTTTTCCTTCAGGGCACGAATAAACCAAAAAGAATTGCTTTATCCCTTTTCTAGGGAGATCTAGTGTGTTAGCATCACGCTCTGTTGCATTACTCAGGGGGAGCGGCACCCTTGGTTTCATCTACTTATTTCCCTCTCAGTAAAATAACATACCACCAATAGTTATTGGCAGTCCCAGGGGTTCCGGTTTGGGCTAGACCTAAGTCTTTATCTGGTTTGTTCCCCGTTTTACCCCAAGCGCAGAAAGCCAAACAAACAACAACAAAAAAAATACCAACAGAGAGTGCCCCTTTTCTCCCGACCCCATTCCTCATTCACCAAATCCACCCCACCTTCCACGTTATGTACCGTCTCGGCCGCAACTCTCCTGAGTTCCGGCGGCTTGTGCACGTCCTCTGTGGGCGACCACTACTCCTCGCTCCACTCTTCTGGACTCCCGTTGAGTTCAACTTCCTCTGTTCTGGGCTCGGGTAGGTGGGCTTCCTAGGTTTCCTCCATCTCCTCCGGCCACTCTCCTTGAGTCTTCTGCCTCTCTGCGTATTCCGGATTCTCCTGGTCCCTCCTTCTTTCTCCATTTTTCCTGATACGGAGGAGTTCCTTTTCTCCTCCTTCCTGTCGTATTGATTGGCTCCCTGTCTCGACGTTATCCTGCTCCGCTTGCACGAAAGAAGGGTAGTCCTTCTTTAGTGTCGTAACTATCGGGTCTTGTTTCCTCCAGGTCCTGCCAGGGTCGTCGGAGTCCGGAAGGGACATCGGAGAATGAGCTAAGTGAGGGTGGCACTGTCGGGGTGTTCCTGTGCTCCCTGTCAGTGATAATGGGAATGGGGGTTTTGTCACCATCTAAAGAAATGAGCCACTCAGCTACCATTGATGAAGTTGGAGAACTCACTCTAAAGCTTAATTACGGCTCAATAAAGGAACATCAGGCGGAAGCTTATGCCAATAGCCAAAATGCCCGGCTTGCAACCAAGAAATTGCAAGGAGCATTAAACAAAGTGTCCAAAACGTGCGTTGAAGATTTGGGAAAAGCTCAAGGTAGTCGAAGAAAGAATGGCTGTAGTTGAAACCGATGTTGGGGTCCTCAAGGGCCAGGTGAAATCTCAGGAGGCGCAGATATCTGATATTATGTGGAAAATAGAGGATTAAGAAAACTGTGAAAGACGGAATACCTTGAGGTTTCTCGGGATAAAGGAAGGGGCTGAAGGCAGTGCATTGAGACTTACATGCTGGATCTTCTCAAAGGTGTCTTTCCTGAGCTCCCTTCATGGATTTAGGAGACATAGGTACAAAGAGTTCATAGATTTCCACTATTGCTCAAGAGGCAGGCCTGCCCGGCCGGAGAACAGGAAAACCGTTCCAGAGCTGTTCTGGTCTATTTTGAGAAATCCTAACCAGATTCCCAGCGGTCTCACAATGGACAATCATTCTTTGTGCGCCCCCGACTTCTGCCATGTCATGGTTAATAGCAAATGGCGACTCAGGCAGCTCATTAAGCCACTTCTAGATACTGGTGCAGAAGCATTTTTACTTGCCCCCGCCCATTTGAAAAACATTTTCAAAGGCAGAAATCGCACATTTACATCTGAAGTTCAGGACAAGGAGTACTTGAATGAATTTGTATCAAGGTGCTAAAGGAGCCTTTCTAGAGCTGAGAACTGAATGCATACTAGACTTGGTTTGGAGTTGGGCTATGGAGCGGAAGGGGCCATTATTTTGCTTAAAGCGTATGGTGCTGGAGTAGTATTTCATTGCACCTCCTTGTTTCTGAGCCTGGGTTTCTCTTGCATCTCTCTCAGTCATGTGGGGGGTTCTCTTTTTTTTAAAAATGTTTTAACAGTTGTGATGGGGATTTTTTTTATATTGTGCTTGTTTGGTTTTCTTTTGGGAATTCTTTTCCCGGTATTTCTGCTTTTTAGCTCTCTGTAGTAATTTCTGGTGAAGATGGGCTTGGAGTCAGGGGAGAGTCTACAGAGGATGCACATGGGAGCCATCATTCAGTAACATGGTGGTCTGATTGCTTCATTAGGTTGGTGGAGGGAGGAGGGCGGGTGCAGTCAGGAGGCAGGGAGTGGGGGCTCGGGGAGGTGGGGGAGCTGCATGTTGTTGATATCGGGGCGAGAAGCACACTTCAATGGGTGGTTTAACAATGCATAAAAGCTGTGATATTATAGTTTGCAATGCACTGGTCAATAAGTCAGATTCAAGAGTTGTGTTTGTGGGTATAATGAGTGTTGTCACCAGAAGAACTTCTGATAATGAACTACTCTATGTTTAAGCTACGTATCGCCTCAGTAAACATTTGTGGTCTGAATGATGGGGTCAAGAGAAGAAGGGTAGCAGATGATCTGAAAGCCTTAAGGGCTGACATTTGTTGCCTGCAAGAAACACACATAGATAGGGCTAGTAACAACCTGCTGGAGATACTCGGTCTAAAACTAATAATGTTTACTACCCAAGATTCAAAGACCAGAGGGGTTTCTATATTTGCATGGAGCAAGACTTTTGTTTTTAGACGTAGCTCCACAGACAAATATAGGCAGATGAGCAATAACAGAGTGCTGTTATAAAAAAGGCTGTTTATCTTTATGCTCTGTATATGGCCACTCTTGGATGATCCAGCTATCTTAGATTTTCTGTCAGTTGATCTTGCTTCGAGGTCTGTATAGTATGTGGGGATCTTAACAGTAATGAATCTGGGGACTCTTTTTGTGACAAAACCAGCATGTATTCAGGGTGCAAACCAAGAGTGTTCAGTGCTTTGCGGAACCTGGAGAAAGAGCTGGGCCTGGTGAATGTCTGGATTAAGTTAAAGGCGCTGGATCCTCGTTGCACTTATTACTTGGCCTCCCATGGCTCTTTTGCCCATCTTGATTGCTTTCTTTTGAAACCAGGTTTACTCAAAGGGTACCAATTAGAATTATTCCCATTTGTTATGTCTGAACATAACCCATTGGTAGTTGAAGTCACCCTAGCAGGGAGAACAGAGACTGCCCAAAGTTAGTCTTTTGAAAGATGTCTTTTAGTTGACCCAGACTATATTGCACATATGAATACTTGGATTATTACATTTTAACAGAGGGAGTGCCCCAATGGGGTGGTATGGGTTGCTTTTAAAGCTGGAGTTAGTGGGAAACCCTTAGTTTTAGCTTAAACTGCTAGAAGTGCACTCAATAGCTCCTTATAGAATTATATCAAAAACTCAGTATGACGGACGCCCGCCTTCTCTCAGCAATCTCCATTGGGATGGACCCCTCAGCTGTCCAGCAGCAGATATCAATGATTAAGTCCAAGGTCAATGAAATCACAGCTAAAAAGACGGCAGAAATACTTCTGGCTAGAAGGCAGGAATGTTATGAGTATAATGAGTGGGTGGGGCATCTCCTAGCCGTTCATATGGGGCGGATGGTGGCGGCGTAATATGTTGCTGAAATCAGGAATAGCCAGGGCAACCTGGTTAATGCCCTGAAGACATCTGAGAGGACTTTTGGGAAAACTTCAAAAGGTTATACTGGGCTCAGTGTCCATCAGGAGAGGAAAATTTAAAACAATATATGGAATTAGTGCCCTCGGACAGACTCAGACAGGAAGAATGGTATTCTCTGGGTGCTTTCTTCTCTATCGATGAAATTCAGACAGTACTCACAGATCTTCCCTCTGGTAAGGCCATGGGAACTGATCAAATTCCGTTGGAGCTTTATAAGGTATTTTTCATGGGGCTGAGCTCAGCTCTGATAGAGCTCTTTGTAGTATCTTGGTTATAGTGCTGTTCATGTTATCCACTGCTCCACCAGTGGAACACTGTGGAGATGATGTAATATGGAATGTTGGTCTCTGGAAACCACAGTTGGAGAAGGGCTGAGCACCATGCTGGCTGTTCCTGGTGTGGCTGATTACGGCTGTATTACTTCTGTACTATTGATCTACAATAAATACTCCTGAAACATCTCAACCAGCCTGGAGTGATTACTACAAATTTATGGCAACGAGTTGAAGCAATGAATCTGCGTGTGTTACCTCTAAGGCCTTCAATTTCAAGTCTGGAGTATCTGAGGACCTACTCTCAAGCTAAAGCAACTCTTCTGTCTAAAGTTGCACTTACTTAACTACTGGCTACACATCAGCCCCACCAGTGACCTCCCATCGGTCGCCCTCTACGCTAAAGTGCCAGTTCCAGTCTCTACGCAGCTCAAGTCTCTGCCTGCTGTTCCTACAGCATCTCAAAAGGTCTGTTCTTGCTGTTCCTACAGTCTGTTTCAACTGCATCACCTGGTGAATAGTCATCAAAGCTGCCTACGTCTTCGTTTCTACTAAGGTCTACTAAGTCACAAAAAAAGTCTACGCTGCCACTACTAACGTCTTCTGTGCTTCAAGATCTAAGGTATACTGTGTCTGACTGAGTCTCTTGTGGGAAGTGAAGTTATCATGTTGTACGCAAGACGTTTTCTTGCTGGTTCAACATCCATGTCTTTATTCACCCACGTTTTCCTTTTCTGTGGGTTGGATGTCTGACTGTTTTTGGCGCTGCTTTGTGTTGGCTCAGCACCGCTGTGAAGCTTACTGGTGCCTATTTACTTGTGGATTGGCGCTTTGAGTGTGGTCACTGCTGGAATTGATTTTGATTGCCGAGTCTCCCTGCCTGCTGGAGAGGAGAGCGACACTGTGACCATGGTGGAGTTTGACTTTGTTCATTTCAATGGTTTCTACTCTGCTATGTGGCCTGTGAATCATGACAGTAGCGCCTTGTTTTAAATTCAAAATTTGGCTCTCGCAACTTACCTTGACCATGATGCCGCACGGAGCTTCTCCTGAGCCTTCCATGACGTCTTGGGCTTTCCTGGTCTTCAATGCTGCCTATGGACGTTTGGCAGCAGGAGCACGCCGTGAGCCACTCGGCATGCGTCTCCTGTGCGTCCCGCCATCTTGGAATTGGCGGTTCAATGCTTTCTGCATCCTTTGTTATTGGAAGTTTAATGTGCCCTCCAGTAACCTGACAACCATTGTTCAACTAATAAAGTTTTGTTTTAAGGACGGCTCGTCATTTGCAGCTTCGCGATGTCAGGACTCCCTTTTCAATATGAAGTTGCTGCACTACCCCTCAAGTGTGCTCCTTTTCAAGTTCAACGCTCGGGTAGTGAGTTCTTCCTTCATGTCACCGGACATTCGTCACAGGACATTGCATTTATGCTTTGTTTCAGCTTCAACGTTTGGGTTGAAAGTCCTTCCCATCTTCTGTGGGCATGATGTCTGCTGCCTAGCAATTTGATCCGCTGTCAAGTACTTTGATCTGCTGCCAATTACTCTGTTTTTTTCCAAGCCCTGATGTTCTTAGTCTTCAGTGGGCATTGTTTCTGCTGCATAGTTCCTTCCGATGGCATGTTTCCATGAAATGTTGAACGCCTGTCTCATTATCTCAGTGACAGGCACACCTTTGTCAGTTTTCATACGATTAGCTTGCTGTCTTGTTTTACAGTACATTTAAAATTTTGCTTCGACCTGAATTGCACGTTATTTATGCATGCTCATATGGTGGGATGTTATCCTCAAATTGTGTCTTTACAGTTACACATGTTTCTGACCTGATTTCCTTATGCTAGCGCAGAGTATTTAAAGTTTTTGCCTCTACCTCAGGCTTTACTCTATTTACTCAGTTAATGGTGCACAATAATTTTAGTGTTGTATGGTGCACAATATATTTTACCTTCACACAGTGCACAATGTCTAGGTTTCAGTCCTGGATTACGTTTACATTTTACTCTACATAGGGTGTCTAAGGTTTTGTTTATGGGTCCTTTGCCCATTCGTTACAGTGCACAATGTTTTTACCTCTTCACGAGGTGTTTCACGTGGGTTGTATTCCCGCTACTCTAGTGCACAACGTTGACCTCTCCACGAGGTATGGGTCTTTTGTTACAGTGCACATTGTTTTTACCTCTTCACGGGGTGTTTCACGTGGGTTGTATTCCCGCTACTCTTGTGCACAACATTGACCTCTCTACGAGGTATGTCTCTTTTGTTTCAGTGCACACTTTTACCTCAAGTTTCACATGTTGCGAGGCTTCTGTCCCGCATTCTCAATCACGCGAGGTGTTGCGCGGACTGTTGTCCCGCACATACATGCACATTTCTTGACCTCTCCGCGAGGTGTGTTTTTGGGTTTTTCCCTTTTCCTTGTGCATATCAATAGACCTCCAGTTGAGGTATATTTCACGGTCCTACACCTTCACTACTTAGTGCAATGTATAGATCTTTCTTGTGGTTGCCTCTGCACGTTCATATTGTTACCCACATGGGTGTATAGTTTGGTTCTTGTCCATTAACTATAGTGCATTGGTTCACGTTAGACTGGGCGTTTTTCTCTCAACTCTGTTTTCCTTTTCATTCTCAACACTGTAGCCCAGTACTTTTCTATTTTTTAACTCAAATGTTTATTATATTATGGAGAAGTATGAGTTATATAAGGTATTTCTCTTCTTCTCTGTTATCTTCTTTCCTTCTGATGTGGGTTGCCCTCTCGCATACTTACCTGGCCAGTGGGTGTGCAGAGGGTAGTCATTGATGTTTTCTCTTTCTATTCTTTATTTTCTTTTCTCATTTATAGAAAGGAGGATGGGAAACAGGTTATGTTTATCTGTTTCTTCAAGTTTTTTGTTTGTTTCCTCAGATTCTTGGTTGTTTTCTTTCTCTCTACCTCTGCCCTGTTTCTCCCTAGTACTCTCCTCTCTATTTTGTCCTTCCAGCTTCTACATCAGATTCTTTATTTCTTTTTTTCTGTTTTCCTTCTGGAAGAAAGGAGGATATGTAGTATATTGGTTATAGTGCTGTTCATGTCATCCACTGCTCCACCAGTGGAACACTGTGGAGATGATGTAATATGGAATGTTGGTCTCTGGAAACCACAGTTGGAGAAGGGCTGAGCACCATGCTGGCTGCTCCTGGTGGGGCTGATTACGGCTGTATTACTTCTGTACTATTGATCTACAATAAATACTCCTGAAACATCTCAACCAGCCTGGAGGGATTACTACACTCTTCCTCCATGTGCAGAAAGGACACAGGGCCCATCAATCATGGTCTGCTGCAAACAACATTCTCTTTTTAAAGAAAGGGAAAGCTCTGCATGAGCCAGGATCAAATTGGCCAATAATGCCATTAAACAGTGACGTTTTGTTATATTCTAAAATCTTGGCAAGTTGCTTGGACTGCATCATCGAGAAACTGGTCTCCACTAAACAGAATGGCTTTACCCCCGGGAGGGGTACTACAGACCATATTCGTAGGGTGATCACGCTTTTTGACGTGACTGCCATATCAGGGGAGCCCATGGCGGTAGCCCTGTTAGATGCAGAAAAAGCATTCCACAGGGTTGCCTGGGTTTACCTTTGGAAAGTTATGGGCTCGGTCAGACTCGACACGCGATACATCAAAGCTGTGCAGGCAATATATCACAGATCGGAAGCCCGGCTGCAGATGTTGTGGAGTCAATCGGGACCAATTTATATTGAGAGAGGAACTAGGCCGGCTGCCCTTACTCCCCCTTGCTTTTCATATTATACATCCACCCTTTTATTGGTAAGTTTGAATCCAATTTAGCCATAGTACCTTTGCAGCAACATTGATGGGAGACAAAAATTCTAGCATATGCGGGCAGTCAAGGAAAAGAATGCTAAATTTGGCCAGTTTTCGAGCTACTTGCAAGATAGAAATAAAACAAAACTGGTAGTGAACAGGAAGGCTTCAATACAGGATGCGGGGTGGTCGACCCTGCATTATATTTGGGGGTTAGTATCAGCATGGAAGTAGATCAGATTGTAGATGACAACATTGCCCTGATTATTGGGAAAGCTAAACATGACCTTGAGAGATGAAGCAATTTACATCTGTCAATCATGGGCCGATGCAACATCATTAAAATTCTATTTCTGCCAAAGGTCTTGTACCTCTTTCGGGCTATTCCCCTTGAGTTTGAAACTCACTGGTTTAAAAAAAATGGATGATATGACATCTAGATTTATCTGGTCATACTCAACGGTTAGGAGGGTGATCAAGGATTTATGCCTGCCCAGGGAGAGAGGGGGGGATGGGCCATCCCAAGTTTTAAGCTTTATCAACTTGCCACTACCTTTAAATATTTACGGCCTCTTTTAGGTAGGAATGTGGGGGGGTCAAGAATCTGAGGAGTTTGTACCATCTATTTATGAGCTATTTGTCAGGGAGAAAGCCAAGGGATGCTTATTATAATTGGTGGAACCTAGCTACTACAAAAAGGTTCTTTTTAAAACATTGGGAGCAGCCTTTAAGATTTGGGCTGTATGGTGGAAAAAGATGGACCTAGGCAGGTTCAACCATTATACTCCACTCCAGAGGAACTTGTTACTCCCTGATATTTTTCATGATGCCTGCATGTTAAGGTGGGAAAGGCATGGACTATCAATACAGGGGATTTATTTCAAGAACTTAACATTTGAGGAACTAAGTGCCAGGTTTGACTTAAATCAAAGAGATTTCTTTAAATACTTGCAGATACACGACTTTCTGTACAAGAAAGGTGGGGTTCGGAATGGGTTCTGCAAAGCCCCTTTGATGAAACTGCTAGTTACATTTATGAGAGACTGTGCTACACTATGTGAGACGATTTAGACAAACACATTAGTAAATGGCAGAAGAGACTTGAATCCACAGATCTCAGCTTTTATGAGTCTCTGGAGCTTAGTAGCACTTTACTTTGCTCTGCGGGGCTGCAGGTACAAAACGGTCTTTGAGCTATATCACACTCTAGCAAAGATCACTAAATGGGGAGTACTACGGGTATACCCTGTCCACAATGTCAAAGTCCCGAAGCAGACTTGGTGCATATGTTTTGTAGATGCCCTGGTTTAGATGTAATTAGACTAGAGATCTCTAAATGTCTTGGGGATGTTCTCAAAACCGACAACACTTTAACTCCCCATACTATGCAGGATACAGGGGGAATTAGAACTGGGGAGTTTCTAGTTTTTACCACCATGGCTGTGTGCCGCCTATGTATTGCTTCAGCGTGGCATGAACTGCAACCCCCTTCTTTCCATCAATGGCAAGGACACTAGCTGTCAATGCTTAGTTTAGAAACAGCACTATATGAGCGTAAAGGTAGGAAGGCCAGATTAATGGGAAAAGAATCTGGGGCCCCTCTCAGATTTGGTCAGTTCTCTCTAACTGGCTTGTCTGGTGGTTGAATAATCTACAGTGTGGTTGTTTTAGAAACCCTGGCAGCATTGTGTTGACCCGAGATTAGATAACTACATATAACCAGGCTGCATAAAATGTGAGGGTGCAGTGTCGCTCAGGGTAGGGATGTATTTTATTGGTTGGTTGATTTTGGGTTGCCCTGGGCTACCTCATTGAATTTTCTCCTCCCTAGCTGGTATTTTTATTGGCCTGATGGCGTGGTGTAAGGTTTATGATATATAGCCGACAATGACTTCATCTATGCACGTCTTAAAACACTTTATGAATTTGATGAATCAGGTATAAGTCCTACTGTGTAGCAATAACCAATGTAAGTTTTTGGGGTTCTTTGGCTTTAAGAAGCATCATGTGATGTCGATAGTGATTCTGATTATATAAAACTTAAACCCTTTTGGTGTACATGATGAAGTCAAAACAAATCCTATTTAACATTTGTAATCAACTCAAGAGTTTGGGAATTATCTTATATATATTGACATGTATATAGGACTTTGCCATTGGGAGTATCTGTTGTCAACCATGCTTTGTTGCATCTTATCTAGTCTGCTCTCTGCAGTTGGGATTAAACAAGAAAAGATTAGAGCCCTTGGTTTTGATCCTCGATGTATTTGATTGTGTGTCTAAAGTTTTATACCCACAATGTCATGAATCATGTAGATAGGCCATTAGTTTTCGTTTTTCCTGCTATAATAAATGTATGGATTTTTTCTTTTGATGAATTGACAAAATGCATTCTTTTGTTGCTGAGTGTACTCTATCCCCCATGCTCTGAAATTATGAAGCAAATAGTAAAAAAGCTATAATAAAAATATTTGTTTAAAAAAATCAAACATAGACACTCATTACGTGAATACATCACAAATGATACAGATAATATTATTTTTAAATGAATGCATGTATCGATTATACACTACATTTTTAAGGAAATCACTTTTTAATAAATATCTCATGACTTTGTTGGAGATGATACTGGGAATGCAGTCGCTGTCATATCCGCACACCCACCCAATGTCCAACTGCACAGCCTCAGCAGAGGTGCAATAGGGCACACACACACATGTCAATAAGTCATCATTGATTGCACTATTGTGATCCTTAAGCCGTGCTTCAAATATCCTGAGCCATTGATGGGTGCTCCTGTACATCTCAGAGTTGTGTACAAGAGTATTTTAGCCTATTGCAAAACATCGCTCGGGATAGGGGCTTACACACAGGCCTAACCTCTGATCTAGGGCCTGACCAGGATCTCATGTGGGATATAAAACAGAGGTCAGGGTCTGCAGTAGTGTTTTCGACAAACAGCCTCATTGTTCACCTGAGCTGTCAGTTTGGTTGCTACAGCACTATGGTTGGACAGAGCCCAATCATTGAAGGATGGTGGACTTTGACACTGTCCTCATACACAATCCTGAGACAACAGTGTAGGACTACCATGATGTCCCAATCAAACTAGCAAGTCCCATTGTAATATGCACACACTGACACATTACTTTCTTAATAAGCTTTTAATTCTTTACATATTATGATCAACTAATCATCCACATAGAATACATATTTTTATATTCAACATTTTTTTGCCTTTTAATATTGTTGCACACATTGTAAATCAAGTCCCACACAGAATTCTCTTCCTCCACTATGCTTATGGATATCTTTGTGTATGGGTTGGAGCTCTCCATACTCAGGGTGGAGATCTTTAGACTCGGGGCAGAGATCTCTACCTATAATTCCAAACAAGAAATGACATACAATAAGTAGGCCTTTTTTTGAACAGTCCATTCACCTGAACAGAATTCTCCTCCATCGTGCTGCTACTTTGGTCACAAAATCCACCAAAATGTATGAGGAACATAAAGAGATGCCCCCCAGCTTTACTGAGAAAGAACTAGAGATTATTTGTGTGGGCTCCTCTAACACTAAACTTAGCTTTATGGGGCCCTGACATACAGCTGATTAATGTAGCGTGGGCCCAGATTTGGAGAGACATCCCCACACTGCAGTGCAATGGATGACCATATCCTCAGAGGGAAAAAGTTCAGCCAACACTGGGAGGACCTCTGGTATTGTGTGTGCCCTAAGACAAAGCATATCTCAGAAGTATCCTCCAAGTCACATACGCGGCACCCCCCAATGACACCGCTATACAGGAGGTCCCTTGAAGGAGCGTGGCCGACTCTCCATGCTAAGGTGGAGGCACTTGAGAAGCAGAAAGATGTTGTGTCTAATATGTAGCTGATAATGTATGTTTATGAATATATGTTTGGAAAATGTTACCCTGTCATGTCTCCTGTTTACTGTGTTTTGTTTAAGTCTATCTTATCTGTACCATATGTTGTCCTGTCAAATTAATTGATGACAGAATTGTATATTGTTTATTTAAAGATTTTTTTTTAACTAAATATTTACAATGTGATAGGAATATGTTTGCAAAATGGAAGTTTAGGTAATGAGAGAAGAATGCTATTATTTGGAATTTGTTAAAAAACATTGTCATGTCTTAGTTCCATTTTCTGTTGCTCTTTATGTTTGTTTTCTGCTTAAACCTTTTGATCTGTCTATTTTAAATGATGGTATAAGCAGATCTTACATGTTGGACAACACACATCTCTGGGTAATTGTCATTTTGTGATAAACAAGGCGGTCATCATTAATTGCTCAAGAAACAATGAACAAATACAATAGTAAATCATAACATGCACAGAAAATAGCCATTGGTGCACTACCCATCCCTCAGTACTTTTTGATCATTTACCCATATCAAAGGTCCTATTTGAGAACATAAGTGGATGTATGGCTGACATTGCACAATTCTTTCTTGCTGTCCCACATATAATGGTGTTGTTTTGCTATGTCTACCAAAGATGAATTATAAAGTTGTAGTGTGATCTCACATGTCCTTTTGTTGCATAGCCCTTAGCCATACATACACCAGACTCAACAGGCAATATTGTCACTCTAGAATTTCCATCTTAGACATCAGACTAGGGGGACTAAAGGCTGAGCTGGAAGGGCTAATATAACCAAATTTTACGATTAACATTGTGGGCCCAGATGTAAGATTTTCAAGTTAGACCTGATGTTGGTTTCCACTCTTATACTTTAAATAACCAATGTTAAAATTGGAAGGCGTAATTAAAACAATTGGATAGTAAAGGGAGTAGAATGCTTAATAACCCCAGTCTTTATCATATTGAATATTGAATGTAGACATTTTCTCCATAAGTAATAGTGTGTCAATAATGTTTTAAACATATGCATTCATCATTTCTTTTTTCTGTCTCCGTTCCTTTTCAGCACACAAAGTTGGCAAAGCAAGAGAAGCACAGGACCTCTGCCAAAGATCAATAAAATCATTGGCTCCTAGGCTGTCACAAGCCATTACTACCACCAATGAGGAGGAGGAATCAAGCACCACCAGAGAGAGTGCACACGGCTGGCGATTCATACACTCTGCTGCAAAAATACTTGGGCAGAGTCTGCTGAGACCACTGAAGGGGGGGATAGAAATGAACTTCATGTGCCAGAAGAAGGTGGAAAATGAGGCTCCCCCAGCCCTGAAGAAGAGCTTAGAATGGTGCCCCGGGTGCAGGCCCCAGCATCATCACTCCAAAGGCCCCCATACCAATGAGGTATCTAGTTATATTGTCTGGTAAACCTCCTTCTCCTCCAAGTGCCTGCTAGGAATATCAGCAGCCAAGTGTGCATTTGCCCCAGACACTCCTGATCCCTTACATTTGAACCCTAGCACCGCACGCTGGATATGTCACAATGGCTTCTTTCAAAGAAGCCATGAGGGAGATAGTTACTGGTAAGTTCGAGCTCTCTCGAGATATGAAGGAATTAAATGGTCAAATAGGTGCAATACGAGAGATGCTAGATGACAAGCATAAAGGACTATGACCCCTCATACCCGACTTGATGGTAGGCATAATGCCTTGCCTGCATTCCCATCCCATCCCATCCTACCCCACCCAACCTACTGTCATTTCACTCAGTTTGTCTATCAAAATTACATCCCTCCTTACCCCATTTTATCTATTTCCCCAAGAGTTGTTCAGCTATACACATACAAACCTGCCTGCATCTGAAAGTAACTTTCATGATGCCATGCAATCAAAGCCAGAAGATTTCCAGGAACGTTTGCTACCAATCAAGGACCTCGACTCAGTTACAACGTTTGGATTGGTGAAGTGACTTTACCTATTATTTGGGCGTTTGAGTGCTTTGACTTTTACTTAGGTAGGACATTTATACTTTGATTTTGAACTTTTTAGATTGGACTACCTTTATTATTTTCAATTGTTACACTATCTTACCCATGAAGTTCCCAACATGTTTTTATGGTTTACCCATCCCTATCCAAATTCATAGGTTCAAACTGAAAAACTACTATACTATTTTATTTATGTTGCCCTTTGCCCAGGACTGACCCCTAAATCCGAGTTAAAAAAAAAAAAATGTATTCTTCAAAAAAGACAACCAACAGCAATGATATATAGAAATATCTTTCTTGAGTAAGAAGCTTTGCATACTTTTGTATGCAATTGTAGTGAGATATGGCAACTGATACAGAATATGTAGCACAATGCATTCAAACATAACATTTCAACAAGCATTTTACATACCTATACATACATGTAAACATAAACAAGTGGATGTTTAGTACAACTGTGATATTATTTTTTAAGGTTCCCACAAGTAAAACTTTAATATCTTATGATGTGTGGATAGTTTTAGAAATGTAAGTTGAAAAATATGTGCATGAGTTGATGAGGTGCTTTCTGTTAAGATTAGTGGGATTATGTCCATGTCCCTGAGTGGCTGTCCTAATTGCCAAACTGGGCCTATTAGAGGTTAAAGTAGTCGCCGTGAAGATTGAGGTGGCGGGGGTGAGAATGTTAAATGGGAAAGAGCTCTTCCTCACTAGGTTTTTCCTCTACCTCAGATGACTGAGAGAAGACTGGGGTTGCATCTGCATTAAAGGAGTGTGAAGGGAACATAAACTAAGATGCCCGTTGGTTGAGGGCTGTGTGGAGGGGAGCCCTGCTTAGCTGGGACAAGCATCTGTGGCCACTTAGATAGTGAATGGAAACATGCAGTCCTCAGGAAAGTTCTTTGAGGAACACTGCTGGCTGGCCATGAGTTAGTATTTGAGGATGCATCTTGAGTTGACCCAACAATGTCCTCCTTCAGTCATGGCAGTCACCAGGATTGCAGCTTGAAGCAGAAAATGATTTTCTTCCTGGATTGCTCTATAACATCAACTTGTGCATGGTGCAGCATGCTTGTCACATTCTCTGTCACCAGTAGCTGCAAGAGGATGATGAAATAAATTGCAAATTAGACAATAAAGATTGTGTAAAGGCCATGGCCAGATATGTGTCACATTACCTGTCAGCAATTAGTCACACTGGAACATTGTCACATGACAGAGTACTTAACCATATGACGTTAATATTTGACTAATACAAGGTCCTACAAATGATGTATGATTGATCCTCACCTACTACTACCACAGATGTCCCCTTTGTGGATATGGACATCTCGATGTTTGCTGTTGAACTAGTGTCCTTGAAGACAGTGGTGATAATGTGTTCCATGATCCAGCGAGTAAAGAGAACAGTATTGGTAAAATTGAATTTTATAGGAATGAGACATTGTAGAACAGTCTTTTATTGGCACAACTTATGTCAATGCAGTTAGATATGCACGAAATATGTGCCACATTTTATTCCCAAGGACTAAAAGCTCAAAGAGCATAGATTTTTAAGAAATATGAATAAATGTGAAATGGCAGTAAGAAAATATAAATGATCACATATAATAGTGGATGATAGATGGTCACTGACTTATCCGGGCCACAGATGATATAGGGCCAAATTTGCGCTGTCAAGATGTCTGCTTGTGTCATTTGAGGTATTGATTGTAGTGTAGACACCGGGGGAGGGGGGTTTATATCACTGTAGCTAACAAGAGAGATATACACAGAGTAATAAAACATTCCAACACACACAGTATGGAGGCACGTTGATATTTGTTTGATCTACAATATATCTAAGGGTGGGCGGTGACCTCCGCTCCGCTAGCGGAGTTTGCAGAATTTTGCCAACTCTGCTTGGAGCGTGGAGTTTGGCGAAAAATTCCAATTTCGCCTCGTGGCGGAGTTTGTCCATGCTGCCCACCCCTAATTAAAAACATCACGTTCCGATCGCCGTCAATGGAAGGTTATGTTAATATTGTTTTACATGTTATGGTTATACAATGCTATGGCGGCTAGTATAGCACTTATATCTCCTAAGAGCTGTTCTGGTGGCCATTAGCACTGGCCCGTGGAAGCACGAGCTATATAAATACAATTACAATTATTTACAATGTGTTCCTGTCTGACCCCTAAGGCTCAGCACGGGTGCCTCGGGGTATATTTCATCCGGCCTCGCATGCAGTGGTAAAGCTTGTCTCTTGCAGATTTATCCTCTAGTGCTGCTGAACAAGCGCCTATAGGCCAGCTCCTCCTGTATCTTGCACATCCACCTCTCCAGCGGGCCGCTGGCTCTGGATGAGCTAACGCGAAACTGCTTCCATGCCACCATTTCCAGCTTCGAAATGGCTTCGGATGCTTAAGTGTGGCAAAATCTTAATCCACGCAGTGTCTCATGGGAAATGGTTTTGGAAATGACCCCTGTTGACGTTATTGCTGTGCGCGGCACTAGGCAGCAGTGCGGGAGTGTGGGGAGCACAACAGAGAATAGAGTGCACAATTCTGCACATTTCACTGCACGCCATAAGCCACTCAACTCACTGTTTATGCACGCCTCCCTTGGCCCTAAATACCCCGGGTGGCTGTCCGGGTGCCAGGTGCTGCATTCCTTCCCTTTTGTGAGAGCAGGAGCCAGCGGGGGAGGGACCGTGGACCAAGGGCATCGAGCCCAGCAGAAGGGGAAGAGACAGGAGAAGGGTGGCTCACACCACAGCCCGGGCAGTGCAGCCCCTTACCAGGAGGGACCCTCCACCCGCTCTCTCCCTCTGCATTCACAGCACCTGCATGAGCTCAGCAGCATCCACAGTTCCGAGAATTGAGAAGAACCTCTGCAGGCGCAGACTGACCTGAGGGAATCTGAAGTAGGGTCACCGAGGAGCGTGGGACGAGTGAGACGTGTGACTGAACTCAAAGGTCTGAGCAGGCACAGATATTCACGGGCCCTCAATACCACACATGTTTTGCAACGTGCACCAAAACCACAGAGGCAGTCTGCAGTTAACTGCCAGTCACAGTCATTTTACTCAAGATCCAAGGAATTATAGGGGGGTGCCCAATTTCACATGAAACGCCTCACCACTAGGGCAGAGCAGAACGCGTAATTCCATAGAGATTTTATGCAACTCCGCAGAATTCTGCGTAGTGCAACTCTGCAAACTTCACCCACCCCTAAATATATCATCAATATAGATTCCTCTCCTTGATGGTATAAACTGTGATAAAGGTGTCATTATTATGCTGACATTGCAATGATGTGTCAGAGCATTAGACACTGTGACTATGGATATCTTAGTCAATGATTGTGAGAAAGTGGATTGTTAGTTGGGGTGTATGGTAGTCCATCACAAGTAACAATATCACTATTGTATAGATTTAGTAATTTAATCCTGAGCTTAACCCTGGGAAGCTATGGCAAAGAGCAGACAGGCACAACTTAAGAAAATGTGTAAAGTATTTAGAAGTACCAAAACAGTTGGAAAATCGAAAACACAACATAGTAAAATTCAGTGAGATGTGAATTTTTAAATAAAAATAGTTCCAAAAGGTGCAAAGCGCCAAATGCAGGCAACTGGTCGTGCTAGACAAGGACAAGGGTAAGATTAAGGCTGACTCTGATGGATCATGAGTTGGATACACAAGTTAGATTTGTACCATCGAAAAGTTGCCTTCAGAGTTAGAAAATTTTCAAGAATTTAGAAT
This sequence comes from Calotriton arnoldi, assembly GCA_963921515.1. NCBI lineage: Eukaryota > Metazoa > Chordata > Amphibia > Caudata > Salamandridae > Calotriton > Calotriton arnoldi. The sequence goes on from CAWUFW010004238.1 coordinate 1,573,945, forward strand.
CCTCAGCAGGCCAAGAATGCAGGCTGGATCCGTATATGGAATCTCTGAAAATGTGTTGAAAAAGGACGAATTCTCTTTGAAGTTTGTTGAAGAAGGAGGGAAAAGATCTGTGCGGGACAAGTCTGGATTCATGCCCAGGAAGTTATTGACGTTGATTGGGTGCTGCTCGGCATTACGCCCGATGAAGATCTCTAACTTTGGACTTAGACTCTTTTCTAGAAGTCAGATTTCCTCAACAGGGGCCAAACAGGAGGCTGTAGCAGAAGAGGGTTCAAAGTCTTTGGATGCTGGATGGTGTCGGACCGCTGAATTGGATTTGGAGCTGCAGTGAAGTCAGGCCCACAGGTGATGCACCCTCGGGGAATTGGCTGCAAGTGGGTCCCAGTCCCACGACTGGTCTCCGGGCATAAATTTAGCAAAATGTGTTTAAGTCCCAGCTGTTTAGTTTTAGGCAAGAGGAGCACACTCTGACACCAGCCAACGGCTCCAGGACCTCAGGAACAGTGCATGGGGTCAGGACTCACTCCAACAGAAGCCACCAGCAGGGTTCAGGGCAGGTCCAGTTAAAACTGGTCAACTGGGCTCTTCCAGTAAACAGTGCTTCGTACAGCTTTTGTGTCCCTGTAGCCTAAAAGGAAGTTAGCCGACTGACCCTTGGAGTCCACTTCTTTGTCCTGGGTATAAGTGGGAGCAGTTTCCAGTCCTTAGGGTCTCCTCGCAGGCAAGGCAACAGGTGCAGTTCTTCTTCTGTCTTCCAGTGGTCCAGTAGGGTTCAGAAAAGGGTGCTAAGGAGTGCCACATTTATTCCAGTCCCTAGCCTGTGGGTGGGGGGTGACTCATGTCCCCTCCCTAACCATTTGGGAAAACATTCCCAGAGGTAACCGTATCCACTTTGAAGCAGTTCTGTGTGCCCTGGTGCAAACAATACCACATTGCCCCTCTCTACCTAAATCCAGCATGGCAGAAACCTTCTTCCCATATGCAAAGCTCCTGTACTGAACCTAGAGATGTGGCCAATGTACCCAACCTAGAGGTGAGGCCAAGGAAATGAGCAGCCCCTCCTCTGTGATCACTCACAATCGTTTCTGGGGCATTTCATCTCCCACTGGGATTGATGCCTGGCTGACTAGAGGGACAAAGGAGGGGGCAGGCCTAGGTGTTAGCTACATTTGCCAATGACAGGGTGCGCCTCTTTTAAAGTAATTAAGTTCCTGGGCTCAACCTAGGTGGTCATCATGTCAGAGGAAACAACACCTCCTCAAACCCAAGGCCTTTATCTCAGCTCTGGTGGCAAGTTCACACATGATTAAAAGGGTATTCATCTCCTGGGTGACAGTTGGGAGCTCATGCGAATTGGCTTTTAGAGGATTTAGTCAGGTAAAGGGTAACTTTGTAAAGGTACCTTCTGTAAAATATTTAGTACAAATCCAACTTCATTAATGGATTTGGCTTGTAATAAATATTTCAAAAGGTCCAAGAAAGAACTTTGTAGCCGTTTCCTACGCGGATAGAACATTATTTCATTTCAATATTATATCCCAATGCTTTCCTGTGGAACAGCTAACCCTGCTACAACGAAAATAGCTTTTGGGGTCTTGTCATTATAAGGACATGTTTTACATTAAACCTCTTAATATCCTTCTTTTTAAATACCATGCACCCTGCCCTATTAGGCATTAAGGCCTACTTAAGGGTGACTTACTAATATTTAAAAGGAGGGTTTGAGATGTTAAAAGGTGTTATTTTGACAGGTCAAAATGTCAGTTTAAAAACTGCACAGAAGGCTATAGTAGTAGGCTTGCAGACATGTTTTGCACAGTCACTCTATTAATGGCACAATGTGCGCTCCAGTCTAGTAGTGACATTTCAAGTCAACAAAAACTTTATTCGATTCACAGAATCATTAAAGCATAATTAAAACATGCAAGAAAACATTAGTAAATCAAACACCTAAAATGCATTGATCCTGATAATATTTACAGTTAGCAGCAGCAAAACCATGTATCAATGTACTTCATATATTTGGGAATCTTTAGTTATTTTAGTCACAAGGATTTTTGTTCAATTCATTATATATAGTATTTAGTAAAAATTCTTTAAAGTGTCAAGTGCAAATTTGTTCGACCTTATTAAAAACAGCTATTAAACATATTTCATCATATTATTTACATTATATACACTCTATCAAGATACGATTATATAACATACAGCCTATACGCGATTAGGAAACTTTAGTTAACCTTTCAAATGTTTCGCTATATATCATGTGCAAACTTGCGTGTGCTGCTTATTAATAAGTACGAAACTAAAAATATAAGCAATACTTCAGTAATGCTGAGTAATTAATTATAATTAAAACTCAACAAAATATACATTCAACAAACCACAATTTAAAATACACATCATGATACCAAAGTCATAGTACCCAAGGAAACCCCTATTTAAAAAGAATAATATAAAATGTCTTTAAAATTTTAGACCTTCTTTCCTTCTTATAAAATTTGTAGTCAGTAAAAATCTGCTAACCGCGAAGACAAAAAGTTTTGAGGAATCAGTTTTTAGTATGCGCAGCATATCATTAAATTTTCTAACATTCAAGCTTCTGCCTATGGGTTTTATCCATTTTCTTCTAGGGTTTGTGTATTTAGGACAGAAGAATAAAACATGGGCAGTATCCTCTCTGGCGCCCAAATGGCACAACGTACATTTAGAATCTTCATCTCTATTCTGACCATGCCCCCATTTTGATGTAAAAGCTTTTATCTGCAACGTACCATACCTGAATTTCAGGTATAACATTTTTGCTAGTTGGGGTTCGATGTCATCCAAAAATGGTTCAAAGTGAGGATTTGTTTTAAACATCAGGAATTGAGTTGTAAGTGTTCCTGATGTACCATTTAAAGTGACACTGTGCCAAATGAAGTTCCAATAAATAATTTTAATTTCCGCTTTGAATCAGGTCTCAGCAGGCCTGGGCTTTTCCAAAATCTGCTCAGGCCTAAGTTAGAGAGCCACTTGCGAATGTGTACCAGCCATGGAAAAGTAGTATGAGTGTCAAGTGCCAATAGCTCACTCAATGCTTGTCTATATGTCACTAGTTCATCAGTAGTCCAGATTCTAATCCAGTATGACAAAGTCATCCAAATTGCCTTATGTTCAAGCCGTTTAATACCCAGATCATATATTAATGGAATCAGAGGGGTATTTTGGGAAAGTGCCACAAATCTTCTTAAAACCCTATTTTCTCCCACAATTAAAGCGGAAAGATTTTCCCCACCCCACAACTCTGAACCATATAGGGCTGCGGTTTGCGCTCTGGACTTGTAAACTTCCAGGGCTGGTGATATTGCCTTTGTCATGGTTGCATGCTGTTTCTTTATAATTGGAGCAGAATTTTGCAATAAAATTGATTTTGATTTCATTATCTGAGGGTTCCATGAGAGTTTTGAATCGATAGTTACCCCAAGATAAATGAAATTAGAGACACGCTCTATGACCACTCCGTTCAATACTATATTATTTTTAAAACATTTGTGGGGTTTTATAGCCATATATTTTGTTTTAACGGGGTTAATTTCCAAGCCTTTTAATGAACAATATTCATTTAGTGAGTTTAAAAGGTTTTGCAGGCCCTTTGGGGTTTGGGATAGGAGAATAGTATCATCTGCAAAGGTGAGAGCGCAGATGTGGGCCCTTCCCAATTTTGGGGAATCATGTTGTGATTTTTGAAGGAACTGGACCATGTCATTAACGTATAAAAGAAACAAGGTTGGCGCCAGGACACATCCTTGGCGCACCCCTCTCTTGACAGGTATCTCCTTCGTAAGTTCCCCCCTTTTACCCCAACGGACTTTTGCAAAATTACCCTCATGGAGCCTAATCAATTGGATCAGAATCTCCTTAGGTACTCCCTGCTGCAGCAAATTTGACCATAATAGGTCCCTAGGGATTGAATCAAAAGCGGCCTTTAGGTCGACAAAGGCGACATATAGATGACCAGGTCTCAACTTTGTGTATTTCCAGGCTATAGTTACAAATCTAAACACTTGATCTATCGTGCTAGTTTTCTTTCTAAAGCCCGCCTGGCAAGGTGAAAGAACATCATTATCATTCATCCAATCGTTCAGTTTATCCAAAATTTGCTTGGCATAGACTTTTTGTAATATGTCTATCAGACTTATGGGTCTATAATTAGCGGGATCATCTCTGCTGCCCTTCTTAAAAATCGGAACGATTTCCGCACCCTTCCAGGAGTCTGGGATTGGTTGACCCCTGGCAATAGCATTACATAGATGATTTATATATGGCGCCCACACCTCAGGTTCATGTTTAAAAAGATCCCCTGGTATCTTGTCGGGTCCTGGAGCTTTAGATGGCTTGATAGCCGCTATCGCTAGTATGGTATCTTCTATACTAAAGTGTAAATGCCCAACTTCCTTTAGGGTCAGCAATCCCTCAGCACTTGCTACTAATGCTCTATTTACCAATTTTGGAAGTGCATACAAATTTGCAAAGTGACTTTCCCATGTGGAGGGATCTAAGTGGTGGTCATGGGCCGGAGTGTTTGTTTTGCTACCGTGGGCTATAATCCGCCAAAACATGGCCTGATCACCAGCCTTTGCTGCTACTATCAGGTCCTCCCAGCTAGCATCTTCCCAATTTCTTCGGGCTACCTTCAATATTTTATTATATGCATTTCTTTCATGTCTGATCACAGCTATCTCTTTAGATTGGATCGCCTTAATGAGGCGTTGTTTAGCCACTACACATTCTTTATTAAACCAAGAATTAGATGATCTAATTTCAGCCTTACAATTAGTTTGCCCTGATTGTGGTTTAGTTAAATAAGGTCTTATATCTTCTATCAGCTTTTGATGAATCTGAGTTATAGTAAGATTTTTAGTACCTGAACTTAAAAAAGAAGCCAAAAGGTCACTAAAGACGTTATATATTTTAGTTAGGGGTTCAACTTGGTCAACTAGGGATGGCCATTTAACTGTCCTTCTGTTATTGCTTACTAAGGGCACTATGACCTCATCACACATTTCGAATTGTGGCGACGAGTGTGTCAAAAACCATTTACCCGCCAGGTCTAGGCACAGTGGGAAATGGTCACTTTCTCTTCTATCATCGACTTTAAAGTCCTTTACATAAGCCCAATGAGCTACACTTATCATGATGTAATCTATTCGAGACACCGAGTTACCTCTTGAGAAAGTATTTGCACATTCAAGATCCGAAGAAGATCTGCCATTACAAGATCTTAGACCTTTCTCTATGGTGAAGTGAAATATCTGCATAGCAGAAACAGAACACCCCACCATTTTTTCCACTCGAAGTGGCGGGATCCCCATAGTAAGGTCTTCTTCTTCGAGGATGGTATCTAATCCTAGTAACGGTTCATAGCAACAATTAAAATCTCCCCCAACTATAATGGGCCCATTTAGTGCAATAGAATCGAGAATTTCATCCAATTGTTGGATTATTGACGATTCTTTCGAACGCTCCCTTGGTCTTATATATATATTAAAAATAAGCATCTGCGACCTATTTGGAAAACTCAATTTTAGGCCCAGGATATCATTCGAATTAGTTAGTACCAATTCTATAGCTGCATTTATATGATTTCTTACCCAAATTAGTAGCCCGCCTGATGGTCTGCCTTTGCCTAACTGACATGCTTCAATGCTATAAGTTCTATAGCCCACTTTATATAATGGCTCCCTCGCCCATGTCTCCTGGAAGAGACAGAAATCAAAATTATCAATATAATCCTGCCAATCAGGTTCAAAAAGTTTTTTAGGGAGTCCCGCTATGTTCCATGATACCATCTTCACACCTCCTGGTATTAATGTACTTGAGATGTGAGATGGGGAATTAGTAGTAATAATGTGCTCCAACCCTTGTGACCCCGGGATGTTGATTACTTTGCTTACCACATGATCCTTTATTTCTTGATGTGAAACCCGGATGGGTTGTACTTCCGGGTTTGTTAAATGTTGGTCCCCATATGTCAAGCTAGAAGTCCCCTCCTTTTTAGAGTTCGATCTTACCAACAAATTCAGTCAATCTACCGCTTCAAGATTTTTTGAGCCCTCCCTTGCTTTTATAGCAAAGTTACAACTGCCTGGGCTGGCTCTATTCCGCCTAATACTCATATTAGAAGCAGATAAAGAATGGGTACGAAGATTCATGGTAATTAAATTTTCGGCAATAATTTTTGAATACAGCGTTAGTTTTATGTCGTCCAAATCCCCTCCTCCTGTTGCAATCGCTCTGCCTTGAATATGTCAGATCTTATAACAGAGAGGCACTGCCGATCATTTCTGATCCAGTGAGTTGCCTTATTTATAAGGGAGTCATTGTCTTCCCTAACACCCTGTTTTAATCTTGGAGCATTAGTTAAAAAAACATTATAGCCGGTCATCTCCCCCCCATTTACACAGTGATTTATTGGATAAGGTTCCTGATTCCATTGGGGGTCCCCATTCTTCTGCCCATAGTTTAGACACAACTTAAAATTACCTTGCGTGGCTTGTGACTGCCTCTTATCTGGTTGGGCTTCCAGGTATTCGATTTTGTGTTGTGCATGTTGGTGCAATGAGGGTAAACCAGGATGATTATATGTATTTGACATTTGAGGCCTTGGTTTAAGTAAGGGGTATGGTATACAAGTCGTGTTTTTAATCTGGTTTATTTCTTGGTTTGATAAAAATTTCAAACCACCACAAGGTGGGATTCTATCTGAATTATTGTCTGAGTGTTTTGAAGATTTCTCCTTGTATGTTCTTCTACCTCCGGTGCACTAACCTCAACTACTCGATTTTTGAATAAATTCGTTGTTAGCACCTCTATCATACTTTTAATTATCTTGACCTCTTCCTGGACTGCTTTTAATTTTGCACCAAGATCCAACACAAGCATATGTGTATCTAGATGTTGCATGCGTGTTACAACTACACTCTCATTACCTATGTGGTTTCCATGGCCCTCTATTTCTATTTGTTTTACTTGTAATTCCTCCATGTTGTGTGCTAATGGTGACTATCTATTAGAGCACTCTATATTTGGGATCTCCCTACAAATAGGGCTTCCCTGCAGGCTGTTTAAATTATCCAGTTCAGAAAAAATTGGCTCAGGGCAACTAGGTATTATCTTCACTGCAGATGTAGATGATAATTGTGGTGGTGTTATATTGTGAGCTCTATTAACAGTAGTAGAAGGAATACTTGTCATTAAATCAATCCCTTTTCCCTTTTTACTAAAAAAGATGAAATTTTGCTTTTACCCTTGGTACTAAGCTCCTTCCCACTGGCCAACATAGTTTCCACTTCTTCTATTAAGTCATCTATAGCTGCCAAGGTGCAGTTGTCCGCTGCAGATTTAGCAGGTTTGTGAACCCTAGCTATCTTTTTCTCCCGACATCACCTCTGCTGCTTTCCTCTTCCCCATAATTACCCCCACAGTTTCTAATAGACCAGATAACTTGGGTGTTATATCTATCCCCAATGGGAACTAAAAAGATAAATGCTTTTAAGCTTACAAACTTTAATAAGCCAATAATAAAGAGTAAAAACAATATTCAAACAAGAAACAACTTATATTAAATACTATGAATAAATACTAGAAAAGTACAGTTTATAACAAGGGTCAGAGCTCCTAATGAGCACCAAATACGCAATTTGTGTAATGATTACAGGCGTTTTATTAATGCATAGAAATTGACCCTTAGCATTAAGGCTTACAACACTCCTTAATCCACAATACCAACAAATGTGCAATTATGCAACAGGTCCAAGTCCAGGTTCCTTAATGATCGCCTTACTAAATGAGGAGGTTACTAGTGTTTATAGAGTCAGGTCAGTCAAGTCAGAGAGCACTTGGCAATTATATAGTAAAAATATAGGCCAAACAGAGTCACTACAAGTTACTTACAAGTCTTACTGCAACATCCCACTTTCAGCTGGGGGAGCTCAAAGGAGGTGGCCCTGCCCGGCCTCTTCCGGTCACAGACGGGCAAGGACGGGCCCGCCCTTGGCCCGGGCTTCGCCCGGGCGCGGCCCGTGCGCGTCCCGCGCCGCGGCGGGAGAGGCTGCGCTTTGAGCGCGATGGAAGCTCACGCGCCTCCCCCCTCACTCGCCGCACCTGTAGATGACACGTTGTACCCTGGGAGATGTAGTCTCCAACCAGGGTACAGCGACAACAGCGGTGATTCCTGCGGACCCTGGGACTCCTGTCCCACCAGGGTAGGTCTAGCGGGCTGGCAGCAAGTGGCAAGTGACAGGCAGGAATGCAGGCAACAGACTCGGGCTCCCGCGCCGCGGCGGGAGAGGCTGCGCTTGAGCGCGATGGAAGCTCACGCGCCTCCCCCTCACTCGCCGCACCTGTAGATGACACGTTGTACCCTGGGAGATGTAGTCTCCAACCAGGGTACAGCGACAACAGCGGTGATTCCTGCGGACCCTGGGACTCCTGTCCCACCAGGGTAGGTCTAGCGGGCTGGCAGCAAGTGGCAAGTGACAGGCAGGAATGCAGGCAACAGACTCGGGCTCCCGCGCCGCGGCGGGAGAGGCTGCGCTTTGAGCGTGATGGAAGCTCACGCGCCTCCCCCCTCACTCGCCGCACCTGTAGATGACACGTTGTACCCTGGGAGATGTAGTCTCCAACCAGGGTACAGCGACAACAGCGGTGATTCCTGCGGACCCTGGGACTCCTATCCCACCAGGGTAGGTCTAGCGGGCTGGCAGCAAGTGGCAAGTGACAGGCAGGAATGCAGGCAACAGACTCGGGCTCCCGCGCCGCGGCGGGAGAGGCTGCGCTTTGAGCGCGATGGAAGCTCACGCGCCTCCCCTCACTCGCCGCACCTGTAGATGACACGTTGTACCCTGGGAGATGTAGTCTCCAACCAGGGTACAGCGACAACAGCGGTGATTCCTGCGGACCCTGGGACTCCTGTCCCACCAGGGTAGGTCTAGCGGGCTGGCAGCAAGTGGCAAGTGACAGGCAGGAATGCAGGCAACAGACTCGGGCTCCCGCGCCGCGGCGGGAGAGGCTGCGCTTGAGCGCGATGGAAGCTCACGCGCCTCCCCCTCACTCGCCGCACCTGTAGATGACACGTTGTACCCTGGGAGATGTAGTCTCCAACCAGGGTACAGCGACAACAGCGGTGATTCCTGCGGACCCTGGGACTCCTGTCCCACCAGGGTAGGTCTAGCGGGCTGGCAGCAAGTGGCAAGTGACAGGCAGGAATGCAGGCAACAGACTCGGGACATTTAACTTACAGACTACGGTCTCACAGCTAAGTCAGAAAGGCTACAGGATATTCAAACAGAATATTGAAAAAAGAATATTGAGATGCAGAAATGTCGCGTTGGAAATATCGTGATGCACAAATATCATGTGCAAAAGTATAGTTGACAAGAATATCAATTTAAGGTAAGTAAGATCGATGTTAAAAAATCTATGTTGTTAATATTGATGTTAGAAATATCTTTGTTTTTAATAATATCATTTTTTAGCAGCAGCATTAGTCAAAATAATGTGGTTATTCATGCAAAAAGAGGCATTTTCTTACAATGATTGATTTCATTGGGAACACCAGTGGATTGGTGACGAGACATATACATGACTTTAAACATGAAATGGCCAGCGCAGGTGTTGGAGCTGCCGTAGAAGCTTAAGTAGAGGTGATGTTAGGTAGTGAATGGTGGTGGATGGTAGAAAAAAACAGGAAATAAAATTGAATTAAGAATAAAGTGGATGAGCATATTTTAGAACCATTACATAGCAATGCTAGTTAGTGTTGAGTGTATTGACTTATCAAATTGAAACACGAGAATCATTTGCACAGACATGGTACAAGAAGCAAATGTGAAAAGTCTTAATGTAGTGTCATTCTGAGATTTACAGCATTGTGACATACCTTTAGGTTTTATTGGAATGCATTTAGAGATATGCTTTGTGTGTCGCCATGGTTGCAAGTAGTCCTGCTTCAGCCACTGTCATCAAAGTACTTGTAATAGGGACTGTATGAGAAAAAATAGATTATTATAAAATGGTTACTCTTTAAAGGGTGTAGAGGGGGTGTGTGTGTGTGTGTGTGTGTGTGTGGGTGTGTGTGTGTGTGTGCGTGTGTGTGTGTATATATATATATATATATATATATATATATTCACTGAAAAAACCATAGGTTTTAGGGACAGTTATAGTTACTTGGACATTGCACTCGTACAAAACCTGTGAAATTCCCCCGTTATAGTTAGTTCAGCTAACTATAACTCGCGCCCCCGCAATGCACTGCTGATGACGTCACATATTACATCACTCATGACATAGTCAGTGACATCACTGATGACATCACTGATGACATCTCAAATGACATCACTGATGACATCATCCAGTGACTGTGTGTTTCTGTAAAGTTTAAATATTTTTAATATATATAGGGAAAGGCGTATTAAAGAATGAGTGGGTGTATAAGTGTGTGTATGGATGATTTAGTAGGTGCGTGACTAATTCTATAAGTGAGTGATTAAACGTATCTTACTGAATGCATGGGTTAGTGACTAAACTGGGTGAATGTCTGTATCTGTCTGTTGCTGTGTAAGTGGCTGCATGGGTTTGTGAACAGCAACATGAGTGTCTATAAGAATTATTGATTTGTTGTCTGAGTATCTGTATGGGTGCCTGAGTGTTTGTGTGGATGGGGTGTGTGCGACTGTGCATAGATGTGTGAGTGGGTGATTCACTGGGTGGATGGTTTCAAGAGTGCATCTGTGATAGACTGTATGGGTGGGTAAGTGTGTGTAACAGTGTGTTAGTGAGTGAATGTATGTCCCAGTGGTACATGTGTGTGTAACTACATATGTGAAAGGCAGTATATATGTGTGTTAGAGTATTTAAATGGCTATAAGTGAGAGTGTGTTATTGTGAGAGTGGCTGTATGGATGAGTGTGTGCTTGTATCAGTGATTGTATAAGAGCGTAACAATGTGCTAGTATTTGTATGATTAAGTGAGCTGGTGTGTGTATAACTGTATAGGTGAGTAAATGGCAGTGTGTTTAATTATTTGCATGACTGACTAGGTGTGTGAGTACCTCTATGGATGAGTGGCGGTGTTTGAGTGTCTATATAGGAGTAAGAGTGCATATGATAGTCCTGTACTGAGTGACCATAAGTATGAGTGACTGTACGGGTGAGTGAGTGGATGTGTGTGTGTAGACCTAAGAATCAGTGAGTGGGTATGTAGTTATTGGTGTTGGAGTGTCTATGGTTTTGCGAATGGCAGTCTGTAATTTAGAGTGGGTGTATCAAAGGTTATATTAGGGTGTGAGGAGGTGCATCAGATTATCACGTGGATGATGTCATCAGTGATGTCATTTGAGATGTCATCAGTGATGTCATCAGTGATGTCACTGACCATGTCATGAGTGATGTAATATGTGACGTCATCAGCAGTGCATTGTGGGGCGCGAGTTATAGTTAGCTGAACTAACTATAACGGGGGAATTTCACGGGTTTTGTACGAGTGCAATGTCCAAGTAACTATAACTGTCCCTAAAACCTATGGTTTTTTCAGTGAATTTCAAAGGTTTTTTAAATGCTAATTTGTAACTATAACGTGTCTGAAACCTATGGTTTTTTCAGTGAATTTCAAAGGTTTTTTAAATGCTAATTTCTAACTATAACGTGCCTGAAATCTATGGTTTTTTCAGGGAATTTCAAAGGTTTTGTAAATGACAATTTTTAAATGTATTAATTGTTATATTAATTTTTTTCATACTGATTTACTACATTTTTAGAAACAATTTTTTTTACATATTTTATTTTTTAAATTACATTGTAATTACATTATACATTACATTACAAAAAATACTTTCTCAGAATGAATTACTTTAGTTTAAATACTTTGCACATAGGCAATAGAATTTAAAGTACAGTAGTTACAGTTGTTGCAATGGGCAACACATTTTCAAACACAATGCAACATTCAGCTCAATGTGAATTTCTAGTTAAATGCAATTAGTTACTTTATGGATTACTTTTCTAACCACAGGACTGGATCCTAGATTCAGTCCTGGGACATCTCCTGTAAACAGTTGAGTAAAAGCGTTTTGGTTACAGTACTGATTTTTAAGGAATATTATTGTATTTTAAAAGTTGACACTTAGAAACTTTTTCTCATATAGTCACCAATGTTATCCTATGGAAGGAAATTCACTTAGCAGGTAAAAACTGTTATCGTTACTTTTTCTTACTCAGTGTTGGATCCTGGATCCAGCACTGGTGCATCTCCTGTAAACAGTTGAAAGAATGCGTTTAAGTCATACAGGTGATTTTTAAGGAATATTTGTAGTTTGTAAAAATCAACACTTTGAAACTTTTTGCTGAAAACCAGACAATGGATTCCTATGGAAGAAAATATAAGTTACTGGTAAGTACGGTTAAAATTACTTTTCAGGGTCAGTGCTGGGCTAAAAGATGCAGCACTGGGTTCTCTCCTGATAACAGGTGAGTAAATCGGAATTCGTATTTCGGCTGATTTTAGAGGAATATTTTAAAGTTCCAAAACTCCACACTTAGAAGAATTTCCAAGTGAAACCAGTCAATGTTAGCCTATGGAAGGAAATTCAAGTTACTGGTTTTTTGACCCCTGAAGGGGGGCTGTGTGGCCCCCCTTCCTTTTTCATGTTTTTGGGCCCTGGGGACCCCATCCCCCAGGGCCTTACCCCTTTTTTTGTAATTAAAATAAAATAAAAACGGGAAGGGGGCCGCGTGGCCCCCCTTCCCTGGGCCTGTATTGGCCTCCGGGGACCCCATCCCCCGGGGCATGGCCTCGATTTTTTTTTGTTCTTTGGAGGGGGCTGCGTGGCCCCCTCCTCAGGCCACTTAAGGCCCCGGGGACCCCATCCCCGGGGCCGGCCTTTCCGTTTTTTTTAAATTTAATTATTTTTATTTTTTGGGGAGGGGGGCCGCGTGGCCCCCCTCCCGGGCCACTACTTGCCCCGGGACCCCATCCCCCGGGCTGGCCTTCTCCGTTGGGGACTGTGGGGGTCCCCAATCCCCCCACAGTCCCGCCGGCTCCCGCATCCCTTGGGAGCCGACATTGCTTTTCCACATGGGGAGCTGCTAAGATGCAGCTCCCCATGTGGAAAGCAATCAGCTTTGGATATTGGAAGAGAGAGCAGGTTTCCTGCTCTCTCTTCCAATATCCAAAGCAGTTTGCTATGGCAGGACGGGAGCCGCGAGGCTCCCGTCCTGCCATAGCAAACTACAGTGTCCCGGGGTAGGCACCCCGGGACACTGCAGGAGCCGGCCCTGGGGGTGGTGGTCCCCAGGGCCATCAAGGGCTCCAGGAGGGGCCGCGCGGCCCCCTCCCATTCAGGTCACAGCCCCAGGGAGGTGGTGGTCCCCTGGGCTCTGGGGTCCGTAACGGACCCCCATATTTAAATGTTTAGTGCCCCGGGAGGTGGCGGTCTCGGGCGTGTGGGGGCTGGAGCCCCCCACACAGGTTTTTCAATTTAAAAAAAAGCCCCGGGAGGTGGTGGTCCTCGGGGCTGCGGGAAGGCTCAGAGCCCTCCCGCACCATTTAAAAAAAAAGCCCCGGGGGTGGCGGTCCTCGGGGCTTGGGGGCCCTTTGAGGCCCCCCACACATAAAATTAACCTCCCCACCATGCCCCCGGGACTTGGGCCACCCGGGAGCAAAATGACCGAAGCGCGGGAGACCGCGCTCCGATTTTTCTCGGCAGGATTCGCGCACCCTGAGCGCATCCTGCCGATTTTTTAAAAAAATATATTTTTTTTTTGCCCAGGGTGTCCTTGTGGGACCCCTGAGCAAACCTAGGGGTCAGGGTGTTTCTACCCTGCTCCTTTGTGCGCTTTGCGCACTTGTTTCTGTCCCTCGGTTCTACCGAGGGATAAAATGGCTGCCAACATTTCCTGAATCGGAATGTTGACAGCCAGCTGACAGCCAATTAACATGCAGCTCGTGATCGGGACGGTGCGCGCAGGGTGCGCTCAGGGTGCGCGAATCCTCCGTTCCCATAGATATCACTATCTTTTTACTTTTGATTTTCTCAGCAACTACTGAACGGATTTACACCATTTAACAAAAAGGGTTCTTTCTGAACCAAGAACTACCTCTTGCCAAATTTGGTGTAATTCCGTTCAGCAGTTCGGGCTGTAGCCGTGTCTAAAGTTTCCTATGGAAAATTGCATGGGGAAAACACATTTTGGGACCCCCTTTTTCTCGGCCCTCGCTTGATGAATCTCCGAGACTTTCAGGGTAGGAGCGGACCGGAGCGGGCCACAAAGTTTGAAAATTTTGCGAAGATACGTCAACCGGCAACAGAGTTATTTCAAATAGAATGTCGCGGATTTCCTATGGATAATAGGTTGTAACTATAACTATCTACTGGCGACCGCCAGTAGATAATATATATATATATATATATATATATATATATATATATATATATATATATATATATATATATATATATATTAATCTACTGGCGGTCGCCAGTAGATAGTTATAGTTAGGACCTATTTTCCATAGGAAATCCGCAACATTCTATTTGCAATAACGTTGGCGCCGGTTGACGAATCTTCGCGAAAGTTTCCAACTTGTTGGGGCGCTCCGGTCCGCTCCTATCCTGAAAGTCTCGGGGTGATTCTTCAAGCGGGAGCCGAGAAAAAAGGGGGGTCCCAAAACGTGTTTTCCCCATTCATTTTTCCATAGGGCCCTTTCATCGCAGCTACAGCCCGAACTGCTGAACGGAATTACACCAAATTTGGCAAAGAGGTAGCCCTTGGTTCAATGTCGTGCCTTTTGCTTAAATGGTGTAAATCCGTTCAGTAGTTTCTGAGAAATTTGAAAAAGAAAACACATATATATCTGGGCGGAGCCTAACCACACATGTCATCGTGAGATCTGATTGGCTGTCAGCACTTCATCCTGGAATTGCTGGCAGCCATCTTGGGACCAATATAAATGATAGTACCCCATTGAAATGCATTGTAGTGAATCGAAGATTTTGAGGGTTACCAAAAGGAGAACTATAAAGGGTGATAACAGACTTTAGTTACATTAGAATTCATTTGTTGATGGTACCATACTAATTTCAGGAATTGTGGTGTGTTCTAAGGTGATTTTACCCTGTGAAAAACCTTTTGCTGGGATATCATGAATCATGTTTGAGAGAAAACTATTTTCACATGCTTGTCCCATACAGTTTTGGAAGGTGCTCCAGAAGCTAAAATGAGAGCATATTTTCTGTAAATTCACATTATCTTTCTCAGTCATGTGAGAATGAAGTCTGACATTCTCAGTAAAACATGTACATCCAACAAGGGCAGAGACTGTCAGTTGATTCCTTTGTGTTCTACTGCAGCTTCCCAGAGTGTTCTAAAGAACAACTAGAGTGCTAACAGCCTTACTTATGACAAAAGTATGGCACACCTGAAGCCATCTTGATTGGAATAAACTGGTAACACTTAAAACATTTAATTTAAAAAGGAACTAAATGATGGGGTTCATTTGGTCATAGAAATTATGGTTAGTGCTGTAGAAAGAAAAATTAGGACTGTTTTAAGTGAGATCTCAAATATCTTCCTGTTATATTTCAACAGGAGCAGCCTGTCAGTTGATGCCATTGTGTTCTACTGCAGCTTCCCAGAGTGTTCTAAAGAACAACTAGAGTGCTAACAGCCTTACTTATGACAAAATTATGGCACACTTGAAGCCATCTTGATTGGAATAAACTGGTAACTCTTAAAACATTTAATTTAAAAAGGAACAAAATGAGGGGGTTCATTTTGTCATAGAAATTATGGTTAGTGCTGTAGAAAGAAAAATTAGTGCTAAAACACTACCCCCAGCACGACACCCTACACTACCCAAACATAACTGCACTACCCTAAACCCTAAAACACTACCACCAGCACGACTCCCTACACTAACCAAACACCACTGCACTACACTAAACCCTAAATATACCCCCAGCATGACCTCCCACACTACACAAACACCACTGCACTACCCTAAACCCTAAAACACTACCCCCAGCATGACCCCCTACACTACCCAAACACCACTGCACTACCCTAAACCCTAAAACACTAACCCCAGCATGACCCCCTACACTACCCAAACACCACTGCACTACCCTATACCCTAAAACACGACCCCCTACACTACACAAACACGACTGCACTACCCTAAACCCTAAAACACTACCCACAGCATGACCCCCTTCACTACATAAACACCACTGCACTAACATAAACCCTAAAACACTACCCCAGCACGACTCCCTACACTACCCAACACCACTGCACTACCCTAAACCCTAAATCTACCCCCAGCACGACCCATACACTACCCAAACACCACTGCACTACCCTAAACCATAAAACACTACTCCCAGCATGACCCCCTACACTACACAAATACCACTGCACTACCCTAAACCCTAAAACACTACCCCCAGCACGACTCCCTACACTACCCAACACCACTGCACTACCCTAAACCCTAAATCTACCCCCAGCACGACCCCTACACTACCCAAACACCACTGCACTACCCTAAACCATAAAACACTACCCCCAGCATGACCCCCTACACTACACAAACACCACTGCACTACCCTAAACCCTAAAATACTACCACCAGCATGACCCCCTACACTACTCAAACACCACTGCACTACCCTAAACCCTAAAACACTACCCCAGCACGACCCCCTACACTACCCATACACCACTGCACTACCCTAAACCATAAAACACTACGCCCAGCATGACCCCCTACACTACTGCACTACCCTAAACCCTAAAACACTACCCCCAGCATGACCCCCTACACTACCCAAACACCACTGCACTACCCTAAACCCTAAAACACTACCCCCAGCACGACTCCCTGCACTACCCAAACACCACTGCACTACCCTAAACCCTAAATCTACCCCCAGCATGACCCCTACACTACCCAAACACCACTGCACTACACTAAACCATAAAACACTACCCCCAGCATGACCCCCTACACTACACAAACACAACAGCACTACCCTAAACCCTAAAACACTACCACCAGCATGACCCCCTACACTACTCAAACACCACTGCACTACCCTAAACCCTAAAACACTACCCCCAGCACAACCCCCTACACTACTGCACTACCCTAAACCGTAAAACACTACCCCCTGCACAACCCCCTACACTACCCAAACACCACTGCACTACCCTATACCCTAAAAACACGACCCCCTACACTACACAAACACGACTCCACTACCCTAAACCCTAAAACACTACCCACAGCATGACCCCCTTCACTACAAAAACACCACTGCACTGCCCTAAACCCTAAAACACTACCCTAGCACTACCCCTACACTACCCAAACACCACTGCACTAACATAAACCCTAAAACACTACCCCCAGCACAACCCCCTACACTACACAAACACCACTGCACTACCCTAAACCCTAAAACACTGCCCCCAGCACGACTCCCTACACTACCCAAACACCACTGCACTACCCTAAACTCTAAATCTACCCCCAGCACGACCCCTACACTACCCAAACACCACTGCACTACCCTAAACCATAAAACACTACCCCCAGCATGACCCCCTACACTACACAAACACCACTGCACTACCCTAAACCCTAACACTACCACCAGCATGACCCCCTACAGTACTCAAACACCACTGCACTACCCTAAACCCTAAAACACTACCCCAGCATGACCCCCTACATTACCCATACACCACTGCACTACCCTAAACCCTAAAACACTACCCCCACCACAACCCCCTACACTACTGCACTACCCTAAACCCTAAAACACTACCCCCAGCACGACCCCCTACACTACCCAAACACCACTGCACTACCCTAAACCCTAAAACACTACCCCCAGCACAACCCCCTACACCACCCAAACACCACTGCACTACCCTAAACCCTAGAAAAGAAACCCCCACCCCATGCCCAATCCCCCTTACCTCTCACTCCTCCTGGTTCCTCTCTCCTCATGGTTCCTGCTTCACGTCATCTCTGAGGGGCGGTGCAAGTCGTTGTGAGGAAACGGAACAGCCTCTGTTTCCTTACAACGACATGGATCGTCTACATGTTTTTAGAACACATGGTCATTTACCATACATACCTTTACAACAAAATTTGTTGTAAAGGCATGCGTGGTAAATGACCATGCGTTCTAAAAAATGCGTAGTAATGACTTTAGTGATGTACAACTCATGCGTGGTAATGCATGCGTTGTAATGGTATCGCAAAGTAAAAAAGTCGTTGTAATGGCTGTTTACCGATCGAAGCTGGCCCCTGTTCTTCAGTGAGCCGTTTATTTGATTAATTAGGAGGAAGGAATGTGGTTTTTTTACCGAAAAGTGCATTCCCGGCTGTTGTATTGTGAAAGTGTCCGCGTGGCCTGGTTTCACTTCCGGTGAGAGAGTGGAAGAGTCTGTTTGGATCTAAAGGAGTTCTGTTGTTGGACGGGGCCGGCGCGACATGTCATCAGAAAACATAGATAATGGAAAGCGTCCTCCCTGAAGTGTGGAGCAGTGCCATGAGAGGTCAACAAGTGTGCGTCCCACCGCAGTATGACCGTACCGCGTGACCCATTTGCCGCCTCCAGGGTACGGGAGGCAGAAGCGGCATCTAATTCTACATTTTGGTACTAGGGCATTTTAACTTCGTTGTTCCTGCCAGATACAAAGATAAGATCCTGTGTTATTCAGTGCCCTCGTTGCCTTTTTGTGGGTTGTGGTGCTTGTCACTTCGCTGCCCGGCTGGTGCACACGGCTGGGCACCCCACTTCGTGTGCCATCTGCAGGGCCTCTGCCCTCGGATCACTGGTTTCGGTTTCTGGAGTGGCAAAATAAACAGTTGCTCCCAAAGGACTAGCCTGAACACTTAGGTGAATATCCCCTGCACCAGCATTCCACGGAAATTCTTTCCTAGCTCTCCCACGTCAACGAGCACGGCTCCGCTCGCGACACCGTATGACGTCATCGGAGCCATAAGAGGACCTCGTCGGCGTGCTGACGTCAGTTCCACCCATTTTTCCGTGCCACCGAGGCAAACAGGGGACCGAGACATTTTCACATGTATACATAGTATAATAAATATATATATATTCACTGAAAAAACCATAGGTTTCAGGCACGTTATAGTTAGAAATTAGCATTTAACCCCTTCGATGCTCATGACGGAATGGTTCCGTCATGAGCATCGGTGCTTCTGTGCTCATGACGGAACCATTCCGTCATGAGGCCAGGGGCACGAAATCCCTCTGCTGCAGACAGCAGAGGGATTTCCTTTTCTCCCCACAGCCTCGGGAGCTGGGGAAGAGCTTCCCAGCTCCCGAGGCCCCCTCCCTTTCAGTGAAATGAAGATCAGCGCGCACGTCGCGCTGACTTCATTTCACTGAAAACGAAACTAAAATGAGCCTTTAGGCTCATTTCAGTTTCACTTTCTACGTGCTCAGGGGCTATCTCAGCCCCTGAGCACGTAGAAAGACAGGAGAGGTATCATTGGAAAGGGGAGAATCTCCCCTTTCCAATGGTACCCCTCCCCAGTGGATCCCTGCTTGGGGATCGCCCCAGGAGGGCTGTAGCCCCCAATCTGCGACCCCGGTGGGGCAGAAAGCCCACTAAACGCCAGGGATTTTTTTTGGCGTGGTTTTTTTTGGGTGGGGGCTGCCCGAAATGGGCACGCCAATGCCTCCACACCCCCTGCCACCATTACAGCCTTTCTGCCCCCCTGGGGGGGCAGAAAGCCCACTAAACACCAGGGATTTTTTTTGTGTAATTTTTTTTTAGGGTGGGGGCTGCCCAAAACGGGCATGCCAATGCCCCCACCCCGTCATCATTACAGCCTTTCTGCCCCACCCTGGGGGGCAGATGGGGGCTGTAGCCCCCAATCTGCCCCCCGGTGGGGCAGAAAGCCCACTAAACGCCAGGGATTTTTTTTTGTGCAATTTGTTTTAGGGTGGGGGCTGCCCAAAACGGGCACGCCAATGCCCCCACCCCCGTCACTATTACAGCCTTTCTGCACCGCCCTGGGGGGCAGATGGGGGCTGTAGCCCCTAATCTGCCCCCCCCGGTGGGGCAGAAAGCCCACTAAACGCCAGGGCTTTTTTTGTGTGCAATTTTTATTAGGGTGGGGCTGCCCAAAATGGGCACGCCAATGCCCCCACGCCCTTGCCACCATAACAGTCTTTCTGCCACCCCTGGGGGCAGATGGGGACAGTAGCCCCCAATCTGCCCCCGGGGCGGCAGAAAGCCCACTTGACGCCAGGGATTTTTTTTGCAATTTTTTTAGGGTGGGGGCTGCCCGAAGTGGGCACGCCAATGCCCACATCCCCGCCACGATTACAGCCTTTCTGCTCCCCCTGG